>OY728159.1:1813670332-1816170332 GCA_963277665.1 Viscum album | reverse complement strand
ATTTGTTAAAAAGGAATTTAGATGCTAAATTACCTGTTTATGCTTGGATAACATTATGTGTTAATTTTTTTTAAAGAGTAAGTTGGTTATAGCTTGTCTGTTTTGCCATGGGGCGTTGTCTGAAAACCAGGTAATTAGTTTTGAAATAGTAATTGTGGGTTGATTAAAATTCTTTAAATGTTTTAAAGGTTGAAAGGAAGTAATGAAGTGGATAAAACGGAAAGGGGTTTTTGAGCATAGTAATCCTTGTTTTGCATGACCAAGAGTTAGGGTCGACGTGTGTGCTTCGTAAGGGACTAGCCCGTGCTAGGTAGTACCCTTAGAGCTTGAGTTGCCTTGTTTTCGGTGTGAGATTATGATGTGGTGATCGTAGTTCGAGGAACGTCACCTGTGCGTTAAAGTGTTTCAAAAATAGCGCGCCGGTGAGCGGCTAGTTCTTACGACGACATGGACACTCCTAAGGTGGGTAGTGTCGCACGAGGTTCTGTTTTCATGTCGGTGCTTGCTTGGCAGCACGACTGTGATAAGGGTGGCTGTATGCACAACACTTTAGAAACTCCGTTAGTGCGGGAAGAGTTTCAGTGGTTAAGCTTGGATGAATACGAATGCCTCGGGTGGTATAGGTATCAGAGTTTGGTCCGATTGATCTTCTCAGCGACCTTGGTTTAATCATAGTGTACTCTACTGGATGAGACGAGAATGTTCCCCATCTTGACGTCATCTTGGATACACTAAGATAGTGTCAGTTACACGCCGCGCTAAAGTTTAAAAGTTGTTCGTTTGTTTCGTAATCTCTCTCTGGTTGTGTGTGGGATGCACAGTTTCTTGGAGTTACGCTTCGTGGTGAGGCACGATAGTTTTATAATAGTCTTGTGATGGCTTGACTTGCAAATGTCACCAAAGGTCGTGTAAGGACTTCGGTGTACGCGTAGTTGATAACGGAACAGTTTTAAAAGCATGTCGTCGGTCTAAGGGCGAGTGTGAATCTCGTGTCGGCGATGTCTTTCGAGGAAATCTTGCGTGACCAATTTTAGTTGGTCGATCGTGATTCAACCGTTTTCTTGGGTTGAGGTCCCTATAATGGCCTCGGATGTAAGCTCTGCTTTGATGTTTCAGTTGTAACGTGAGTGTTGGCTCGAGTTGTAAAGGCTTAAGGGCAGTTTTCTTAGAAAATGCTTAAAGGTGCATTGGGTGTTGGAAACACAATACGACCGGTTGAATGCAACTTCACGACCCTTGTAGGTCGGGTGATGTTTTCGTTGTTTTCCGAAGGCTTCTCGGGGACGAGAAGTTTTTTTTGGTGGGTAGTTTGTAACGAACCGTTTTTTTAGAGCGGATAAAATGCGAAGGTTTTTGAACTTTTTCTTTTATCAGTAGGTCGGTTTTAAAACCGAGCTTCGGAATGAGGTCCCGAGTTTTGGAGCCATTTTAAGCGGTGATATCGGACTGCGCGCGGTAGGTTTAACTGGGCGGGTCAGTCGTGCAGGATACCCCATGTATCCCGTAGCAGGCGCGCGGGCTGCGTACGGTGTTTCTGGCGGTGCGGGTAAAATCGTGCGGGTTGGGTGTGTTTTAGTTTTTTTTTTAAAATTTAAAATCAAAGAAAATTAAATAAAATAAAAATTAAAACTAAAACCTATCTCTCCCTCACCCCCCTCTCGGCAGAACCCCGACGGCGCACCCCCCTTCCTCTCCCGTGAGCTGCGCGCGACCCCCCCTCTCCCTCTCCTCCATCGGCCGACTTTGTAGCAGCCGGACCACTAGCGCGACCGCCCCCTCTCCCTCTCCTCCTCCCTCGGCTGACCTCGAAGTAGCCGCGCAAAGCCGTTCGGACCGAACCGTTTCAGCGCGCAGCGACCCAACACGCGACCCCTTTCCGCGGATGATTTCGGCCGGTTTTCTTCATCTTCCTGGTTCGATCCGCCACGGTAAAGTCATTAGGTGCGTCCTTCATCCTCACTTTGACAATTCATCCTTTTTTTCGGTGCTCGTTTGGTTTGGATGAATTTAGGGTTTTTGGTGGCAACCCGAATTTTTGGCTTTCATTGGGCCTTAGGGCGGGAGAATGATTCTTTGGGACTCCTTGGCGCACGTTCCTGCAACCGCCGCCGAAGGCGAAGCAGTTCGGGTGGTTTCGGATTGTCGGAATGGTTTCGGGGTGAGGTTTTCACCTTTCCCTTTGTTTTGCACTTGTTAAATTTGGAGCTTTTGATGTTTATGAGTCCCTGGCTTGATGTTGGCAGTGTGTTGAGCTCGTGGTGTGGGTTCGCCTTCGTTTTGGTTTGTCACCAACACCCGAGGTAAGGGTTTATTATTTCTGGTTGGTTTTTCCTGGCCTAAATTGGTTTATCTTTGTGTCTTAAGGTTCGTAGTGGTTGTCTTATAGTGCGTTGGAGGTTTCTCTATGTTCTCGGGTTGCCGGAGTTTTGGCGACTCACCTGCGCAGGCATAGGTACGTATTTATATGTATGTGGGTTCCCCCGGCGTGCGTATATTTTTCCATGGCAGTGAATATACACACGTACAGGGCTAGTTGTCCCCATTAAATATATAAAAAGTGCCTGTGCAGGTGAGTGGAGACAGGCTTATGTGTATAAGCATATGTGTAAGGATCCTCTTGCGCACGCTCATGGACATGCGGAGCGTGTGCATAGGGGCTAGGTGTCCTTATATGTATGTGAATTCACATACACCTCGTGGGGGAGAATCTGCGACAGCTTTAGTTAGAAAGCGCCAAGAGCCGGAGTGGACGGATGGATCCACCTTGAGGTAGGGTCCCTCTCCTTGCCCTTTTAAATTTAAGTAAAGTAATAGTGAGTTTAATATTGAACTTAGTATTATAATTATGCAAGTTTAGTTCCGATTAAATGCTTCTGTGCAAATCGTGTGAATTGCAGGAATAAGATAAAAGAGTTTGTTTGGTCACTAAACTAACGATTTAATAATAAAACCCCTCTTTCGAGGTGCGCTGCCTTCAATCTAAAAATGTAGCAATAGAATTTCATGATTGCCTTTCCTATTGTTTGACTTCTTAACTTTGTTAAGTGTTGAATGAGTTTTAAAGTAAATTCTAAATATCACTAAATTAATTGTTTGATAAAGTAATGACAGGTTTTCTTATAAAACTCCTCCAATGGAGGTGAGCTGCCTTCAAAATAAACGTGTAGTAGTAGATTTCTTTTTTTGTGATTGCTTGCTTAAAAGTCTTATGACACTTTATGGTTGACATTATACTTTATCAATGGCGTGCTTGTACTTGTACCATCTAATGTCATTAATCACCTAACATAGAGGCATGTTGGTTCCATATGCTTTTGTTTACCTTCAATTGCTCGTGGAAGTTCCAGAATGTTGAACAAGGATAGTTAATTATGACAATTGATTATAAAAAGTTGAGATCTGATTTGGATAACTAAATGTGAAGAATTAATCATGAAATGAGAATTGTGTCGATTGATTAATTAAGTGATAAATGAATGAGATTTTGTGTCCTATACATGGTGTTCTAGATCGACTTAAAATATGGGTTTGGACATGGCGTTCCTCCCCAATGGTTATCCAAGCTTGTGATATAGGGTGTTAGACATGACGATCTACACTGAATGAGATTTTGGGTCCTAGACATGGCGTTCTAGATCGACTTAAAATTTGGGTTTTGGACATGGCGTTCCTTCCCAATGGTTATCTAAGCTTGTGATATACGGGGTGTTAGACATGGCGATCTACACCGAACGATTATCGAGGTGTTAGACATGGCGATCTACACCAAATGTGATTCGAGGTGTTACACATGGCGATCTACACCAAATGTGATACGGGGTGTTAGACATGGTGATCTACACTGAACGAATGATAATAATGATTTATGAAAAGAATGAGAGATGTGGGTAAAACCCGAGTGATCCGTTATCAAATAAAGGTATGAATGAGTGGGTTTCCAATCTGAGTTGAAATGATAAGTGAATAAATAGAGTAATTGAGCAAAATGATAAAAAGTGTTTTTTTTATGCATGAACCAAATTTACTTGCGTTGTTTTAAACAGGTTCTCATCCCGGCTATGGGCCGAAGCAGGTAGAGCCGCCAAGTGTCCTTTCTAGAACCTGGACGGGCATTTATTGTTTGTATTATGTCGCTATTGTTGGAAAATACCAGCACTTTGTTTAATTATATTTCATGGTCTAGAGTGGGCTATACCCCGGTGGTTCCGGCCTACTGAGATATATATATCTCACACCCTACTCGGGCCGCCATTGCACTGGGGTACCCGAGTAGATTCCATTTGGTTGTAGGACCGTGTTGTTGTTGTTTCTTGTACCTGGAGTTAGGAGCAAAGGACCGAGTTGGGGCTCGGGATGCTCATGGAGATGGCCCTCAGGGATGGAGACTTTTGTTCATTTACTTCTTCTTTGATGTGTAAGTATGTCGCGTGATTTAATGCTTTCATTGTATCATTAGCATGTCATGCATGCATCTCTTATATAAACTTCCGTTCGCCAAATTTATTCAAACCTTATAAATGAAAAATGTTTTCCGTTGTTTTCTCATTATTATTTACACTACATCCGTTGCTGTATTTTTGGTCCCTTTGTTCCACTTTGATAAGAGGGTATAGTCTCCCCCCTGACTCACCTTACACCCTCGCCGCTAGTCGGCAACCTCTGGCGTAAGGGGAGACGCGCTTGAGGCCATGTCGCGGGCCGGCTTAGGTGACCCGGGTGTCCGGTTCAGGGTCGAACTGGGTTTGTTCGTGACAGGTAATGATTGATCATAGATACCCATGAGTTTATAACCATATACAAGTATCCAAGGTTATATATTTATGGGGATATCTATATGTATCATTGGTTCTTCATCAATTGTACCTTTTATGGATGTATTATAGATCCTTTGGTCATTCATTAGAATGATACTAGTTTTAATCCATTTGGTGAGGATCTATGTATTTTTTTTGTCATCTAGGGAGACGAAAAATATTTTTATGTGGGGATTGAACCCATGAGATGGGATTCTAATGTGTCCTCATGAGGGGAATCATAAACCACATAGTTCAGTGCCACAAAATAATGCACATAAACTTTTGAGGTCATGTGATGAGGACTAAACCATGAAGTTTAAAGCCATGAAGCAAGGATACCCTAATAGAAGGTTCCTATTCATGGATGGTGGGGGGACATATACAGAGGTTTACTAAGTGAACCATGAGAGACAAGGTCTTTTATGTGGCATGAACCTTCTAGAGATATGGACTAGAGAACATTAGAATGGATTTGGGTGATGCATTTGTACCTCAGGGAGGATTCCTATGTATCTCATTTAGTTGGGAAACAATTACCAAGTAGTTCAGTATGTTTGGTGATTACACATGGAAGTATCCTAATGAAGAGGTCATTATTGGGTATTACACATAGAAGGAAGACCATTTGTTTATGGCTTTCATGTATAGAGAATTTCATTCTGATTGGGGATAACACATGGTATTCGACGAATTACATGTTCACTATTGTGTGGATGTCAATATGTCCACTAACCTCTAAGCCCACGTGAGTCCTAATCGATTCAAGAAACAAGAGGAAGCAATGGATCAGAAGATAATGTGACCCTCCCTATCCACTGATGGATGGTTTTAAAGACCAAAGGGATGGAGATAGGGATTTTAATGTTCTTGTTTCCTATTTTATTTCCATAGCTAGGATAGTCAAATCTGGTGATCTATTTGGATACATCCTGGGTGGAGGCAAAGATGATCAAAAGTGATGCCTCATACAATAAAGGCTAGGATATTACCTCAATATGAGTGCTATAAAATTGATTCGAGAGGAAGGATATCGTCACCTATCAAGGGGAAAGGAATGAATGGTCCTTACCCATCCCACCTGGAAGGAGGAGGTTCACATGATCCCCCCAAGGTCAGAACCCTAATTACCATGGGAATGAAACACTAAGGAAATATTGAGGGTCTACCCTATTGTAGGGGTCACCAATGTGACTCTTCTTACCATGGGTATGTAGACTTGATAGGACACACTGATATACCTGGTGATTATATCATACATGTAATGTGGCTTTATGGAAGCACAATTTAATGTCATATGGTAGGCAATAGTTTTTCATAGTTTAACATGATGTGGTTAGGACATGTTCCGTACAGTTTAATGTCATGTGGTTAGGATGAATTTTGTGCAGTCTAACATCATGTGGTCAAGAAAGGTTATGTATATTTTAACATCATGTGCTTAGGATTAGTTTGATACAGTTTTAAAGTCATGTGGTCTAGATGAGTATGAGGTAGATTCTTAGTAATGGATGGTGTGGGACCTGTACAAGAGCGATTCTTTTTGGTTCAACCTAGCATAGGATTTTGGGATTGGATATCGAGAGGAACATGAGAAATGATTTAACTCATGGTAAATATGGTTCAGAAGTTATGGTCACATAAGGTGGAATGAAAAATGTTGTTGACCCGGCCCAAAAATATCACGCTGCAACTCTCCATTTTTCTTGGGGGTCATTGGCGGTGGGGAAGGGACTGGATTGGAGACTCGGGACTATAGCACGCCACTGATCTCCAGTAGGGGGGGGGGGGGGGTTTATCCCCCATGGTATGGACCTATGGGAGTGACTGGTTTTTCCTTATAGGATTATGGTGCATAGGACTATCTGTGAAGGCATGTTCACATAGCATTTTTTCTAAAGGGTTGGACGTAAAGGGTTGTTTGTGAAGAATTATCTTAAAAATGCCTTTTTAAGAAATTATATGCAAGGGTTTGAATTCAATTGTTCTATCTGTAATGTTTTTTACACAAAGGGTCCATCTAGGATGCAATTTGATGTAAAGTATTTCCTATGGTGTGTCATTCGTGAAGGGCTGGCCACAAAGGGTCCTCCCACAATTGTATGGCAGAAAAGGGTCCATCTAAAAAGAAATTTATTCATTTTAGGGTAAGAAAATGATGGATCATATTAAAAAATAAAATTCCACTACATGGAATTTTCTTGAGTAGGGCCTTTTGTATATAGTTTGTGGGATGGCACTCATGAACTGCTTTAGGTGCGAAGGGGATTTGTCATGTACCTCCTCACAACATTTTTCTTGATCCATTTATATCACTTTTTATGTCCCCCTTGGGGTCTATTTATAAAAGAGTAGAGTTACCAAATACCAGCATGGTCAGTCAACTGATGTGGCCCACATGCCCTTATTTTATAGGAGACCATGAGATGTGCTCCTCCCCATAAATGACATAGTCAGTAGGGACTTCATTTGTGGAGGGATTAAACATTTTCATGAGACAAAAGTACCTCCACATCCCATAAACTTTAGGTTTATGAGGTTATTTATAAATTTTTATAACACCATGTGGAACAACGGTCCGTGAATAAATTTCACTTCATGCGATCAATCTATCCTTCTTGGCTTTACGCCTTTGAATATTTTACATCTATTTATTTTAGTAATTTTCTGAATTGATTGAATCCTTTATTAATATACATAATTTTATAGACCCAAAAATGTACCACACACCATTTATCTTATTGTAAAACTTATCTTTGATGGAAACTATCAAAGAGTTCTTTTTTCAAGCCATTGTAGCAATTTAAACAGGTAGTTTGGAATATAGATGATTCTCTGACAATGTACTTAGGATTATCTCAATATAAGGTGCATGATAACCTCTTAAATCGGATCACAATAATATTTTAATGGTAGGTGTGTGCATCTCCCTTTGATCCATGCTAACATAACTAGTCTACACCTACCTTTTTCAATTATGACACCACATCTGTTGACCATGAGTGTCTAAGTCCATTCAAGTTTAGTCCTTATAATAGGTAATTAATTTCTAATTTTCCATAATCTCTATGTTTCATGCACACAATAATCTTGTTAGAAACTATTGATCCTTAACCTTTAATCAAAAACTCACCAATGTTCAATTCTAAATACGTGTCATGTGAAACAAGAATGATCTAAACAAACCATACATAGTGTTCTTACATCATGTATCCCCTAATTCATAAAAATGACTCATTTTTCTAACAGCCATTAGTCAAAAAGGTCAAACATACCATTCTACATAGCAAGTCAGTATTTGAATATTCTAGGATTTCTTCTAGAAATGTTTTCAAAATAAATAATCTCACATGTTCTCGAATTTTTCAAATGACCTCCCACCTCACAGTGTCGTTTTCATGAAGAATGTTTTGACAACACAAGCACTTTTCAACTAGGCTAGGCACCCAAATAGTATTTCCCATCATAACCAATTTCTAAAAATAAGAACTCAATGTGAATTTTAAAATAAAGGGAATAAACTTGCATGAATCAAAAAATTGAACACCTTCCAAACATAGTTCTAAAAAAATGGAATAAAACTGAGCTCATAATAGAACTATAAACATTGTACCATACTAATATCATATATAAGTTATATGTAATAGAACCACATCATTAACATACTGGTTTCTAATTAAAATGTATGGGTCCATAGGTTAACCACTTATCCCTATGGTCTATTGCATGAGAACCAAACCACATTCATGGAAGTTCATTACGCAGCAATCAATACACCTATAAAACCTATTTCAGAAGAGTTCAAACAAATAATGGTAAGGTACAATTGACCTATAAGGGTTATAATCTATCATCATAGATGAAAGAAAATCACTTTATAAATATCAGGCTATTAGGCCTTGATCATCTCTGAGAATCCCAATTGGGGAGTTCTAGATGAATAAGTAAAATGCAATTTTAAAGAATAAAATGGTCAAAATGAAAAGGTATATAGATATGTTATTACCCCATCTTGGTTTAAATCACGATAAAACTACCCATATACCAGGGGTGTACTTTCATTATATTGATTCATACTCAGAAAAACTATAACCGGGACAACACCTCTCATCTCAAAACTATAATGTATCATTTATCAATGACTTATGGTCAGAAGGTTATACGATAACTGAGCTAGAGCATTACATACATAGGGAATCCATATTAGAACAAGTTCATACCTAAAAATATTACAAGGACTCCATGCCTAACCTCTATTTCCAACACAACCTTGGAGTAATTCATCATAGTTCCATGATAATACTGACATTCTAATTCCAATGAAACTCTCAAACAAATATTTAAAAATAACTAACACAAGGGGTTATTACCTAAAGAACATCTATAATATTTAATTTTAAGACATTTAAATAATAATTATTCACTTAAAATCTAAAATATTTTTTATACCAAGGATATCAGGTAAAATTTATTATATAAAAGGTACCATTCACTTTATTTAGTTGGTGCCATGTAGATTATTGAAAATTAAATCATCAATTTCTTTTTATTCGTTTATTTGATTCAAGAGTTTTCACAATATTATTTGTTAAATAAAATTTCAATTTCCAATATATAGAGGAAAAAACCCTTTAGTTTATAATTGAAATATTAATTAATTTAAACCTTATAATAATAAAGCTAAAAATCAGATAATGGGTCTTTTATTAACTAATAGAATTGGTCAAGTAAGATACCACCATATGTTTATATGTAACACCATACAAGAGGTTGTAAACACCTTAAATGACCATTCCAATTGCATAAACATACGACCATTTGGGTTTATAGACTAATAAAATAAGAATTTAATGGAGATCTATGAGTTTACCTTCATGTTAATCTGGTTTTAGTTAAATTCGAACCATAACAGTTCATATTGATGAAATTTTAAACCCCATTAATGGGTTTATCTCATAAGCTATACGCCAAGACCAAACTACTCTAGTCAAGTTCAATTTATCTCATAATAAACATACCACAACTAACATACTTTGTTCCAGTTGTCAATTTAAGGATTTACTCATTTGGGGTTTCATACCCAATTCATAGATGTACAAGCCCCTTAAGTCACAATTCACCCTATATTTAAATGCTGTCATTTTTTGTATGAATTCACATTTCAATATTTATATGTATATAGACATATGAGTTTAGTTAGATGAATTAACCTTCTTAGATTATAAAGTTACATTCTTTTTTATGTAACATTTGGCCTTCATGTAACTAAAACTAGATTTTTTTGTCTCAATTTATTACAAATTCATGTGTGATGGTTTTATTACATGGGTTACCATTCCCAATTTATAAAGGCCCATACACTCTATAAATTGTGAGTGGAAAAAATTTAATCACAACCATAAATGTTTCATCCCATAAAAATAATTTTCTATGTCTAAAACATGTTAAAGATGGATAATTAAGGATTTAACATCAAACTATATGGGAAAATACTATTAAGGTTAATGAAGACACATTAATAGCCAATTTTTTCCATAATATAACAAATCATTCTATTAAATAAAAAATAAATTAATGGAATATAAGTAGAAAATAAAAAAAATAATATATATAAATAATCATGAAAAATAATCTCTGCGGAATATTAAAAAGATAAATATGTTGATCAAACAGGAAAAAACATCTATCAAGTATCTGGTAATCAAGAAATGCAAACTGAATGACATGAAATATATATGTCATGTAAATATCTAGGTTCCTAGAATGATGAATGTAATAACACTTACTTTATATACCATTTAAAGGTTAAGATTCATTAATTATAAATCAATAACAATAGAAAATACAATAATCACCAAAGTTGAAATAATAACAAACTATAATATAGAACAACAAGAACAACAATCCCATCCTTATAAACTTGATCATTCCCTTGCGCGTGTGTTGGAAGAATGGGGACACATGCTATTTTCCAAGTGCCAAAAAATTAATTTTCTCCTATATACCTTCCAAAATCATTAGGAAAAATGTAGTCAAACCCTTTGACACCATTTGTAGAACCCCATCTTAGATGCCACTATATTGGTTCCCCGAGTCGATTTAGCACGTGGCCTTGAGTGCACCTGCCCGTATGCGAGAGGTTGTCAACTAGTAGTGAGTGTCTAATATTGGTATGTTCGGGAGATGATACCCTAGGAGTCGATAACAAATAAATTGTGAAAATTGATAAATAATGAATATGGAAACAAAAATAAATGACAATAAATAATAACAAATAAATGTCCATGCATGAACATTCTACCATCTACAAACAACAATCATACTATTTGAACATATGTATAAATATGATAAGGGAAATAATAAATAAATGTTTCAGTACCTATATCCAGTATAATCATGAGCACTAAATCATTCATCTTCACTCGTACTCCATCTAATACTAGAAAGGTAACAACATGCAAGCATAATCCATGACCCTGAACCAACAAACATGATGTATGTTCGGGTACCCCAATGCAATGGAGAACTGATAACGATGCGAGGTGCACTTAGTACTCCACCACCAATGATGTCTAAATATTTATATTCCATTAATATAATATTTAACAGTGATATAATATATCAATAAATCTATAATCAAATAAATAAATATAGACAAGTTGGACTCAAGTTCCTCAAGTACACCAGGCTGACCATACCTTCTTTGGATAAAGCCGAAATATATCTGAAGAGGTGACACCACATGTATAAATATATATAAATAAATATAAATATATAAGTATGTATGTATAATTATACCCTATATATATCAACATATATATCTATATATATATTTGTAGTGCTAGCCAAGACCCAAGGTGTAACTCTGGAATCTAAGCTTAGTCACTATAGTCTCATGGAATAATGAGGGGCTTCATTCCCAAGTATCATAATGCATAAGGGACTTCATGCATAAGTATCACAATATTTTGGGGACAACATTACCAAGGGACTCCATTCCTAAGTATCAAAATTTCTAAGGGACACCATACACCAATATCACACTATATAAGGGACCCCATTCCAAAGTATCACAATACATAAGGGACTATATGACCGAGGAATTTCATGCCCAATTTTCACAATGAATATTCATTTATAATTAAACTATTGCACTAATCCATTTCAATTATATCATAAGAAATGGAACTACTACAAAAAAATTACTTTAACAACATTGGTATTTAGCAGATCTAGAAAAAAACGTTGATAAATAGAATATTTATCATTGCTAAGGAAAGAAATGATAAATTTGACCTTTTATTAGCAACTTTTTAGAAATTGTCACAAACCAACCTAGGTCGACCCTGAACCGGCCACTCGAGCCGGTCCACAACATGAAAGGAGAGGCATTCCTGATCCTCCAATCCTGGCGACAAGCACAAGGGCATCAATAGAGGTTTTGGTAATGATTTTTCATAATAAAAATAAATAAAGCAGCAAAAATAATGCAGAGCAGTGCAAAATAAATAAACCAAATAATGTTACTAAACAAGAACAAAAAGAAATAAAACTGACCAAACACAACGCCTGAACTAACACTATGTTACCCCATGGTTCACTCTCCAACTCAATGGTCATGTGTCGCCCAAGGCGAGCACACTCATGCTGTATCCTGCACAACACTAAAAACAGGAAAGAACTATAGTCGTGAGTATTAAAACTCAGTAGGCTAGCCTGATATCTATTCCCAATGGACTACATTTAAAATGAAAGAAACATCATTTCATGTTTGAACTACAACTCATGAAATTATGGTTTTCTACACGATACTCAAAAATAAAGTACGATTCATTGCCCTTATTCATTTTTCAAAAACCCAGGTCTATTATTTTAGTGAGACGTTAGTATTTTCAAAGTGAAAGTGATTTTTACAATTTCAAAGTTGTACAAAGAGGATTAAATACTTTCATTTGAAAACAATTTTTTTGAAACCAAGTCAAAACCATTTTACCACATTCCAAGAAAAACATGCACAAAGTAATTACCCAACATGGAAAATGTAGAAATACATACAAGTACAAAAGCATCACTACATGTAACTAAAAGCCAACAAACATGGGTGAACCTAGGAGATCGTGAACAATCCATAACATACCATACATGTGACTCATCCTGAAGGCATGCCCTAACTTGATGATATCATGATGCCCTAATGATTAGCATAGCCCTACATGGCCTAACCGAGGGGCCTAATCCCCATAGAATTAATAACTTAGTATTCCCCTACTATGGGGCCAATATCCGTTGTGTAATCCAACTAGGGAAGCAATCGCTCTCAGAAAATTCACTCAATATGCCAGATTCCAATGTCTTAAATATTTAGAAAAGGGGGGTGAGCCAACCGATGTCAGCCGAGTATCCAATCACATACATATATATAATAATAATAATAATAATAATGTACAATAGACATCACTATGAGCCTCTCCCTTGGACAACCTCTTGCCTTTAGACTACTCGAGCACCAATGAGCCTCAAAGCATGGCCTCTAAAATATTCAGTTGCAACCAAGGCAGTAGAGTTACCCTAGGAGGGTTTTCATCAAAATTTTTTATCATTTTCCATAAAGTGCCAAACGGGAATTAAATGCATTTCACAATCACTACTTTAAAAAGAACCAAATTCGCGTTCATGCTTCAGAAGAGATCCTTTATCATTAAAATGAAAACCGCATTTGAAATTCCATGAATTAAGTTTAAAGGCCAAACTGGCATTGTTTCAATACTGGGTGTCCGTTTGTCAAGAACATGTTGCAAGTGTCATGTATAAAATTAATGACACTTTTTTACAATACCAAACCAAACCATTTTATTTTCGAAATAGACCATAAGAGCCAACCTGGAATTTCACTAAAGATAAGGTGTGTAATATATAATAAGAAGAACCTATTTATCACATAACATGGTATAAAAAACCACTTTTCACACCAAACAGTTAACCCAAGGATCATACATCAATAGTATTTAATTAAAAGAGATTTAAAATGCATGAGATGCATGAATCATTAATTGGAAATACAATTTAAGAGGGGAACTCTTACCTCGAGGCCAAGGCACAATGACAGTGCAAGCTTGGAAAGAAGGCGCAACGATGGAGCTCACTCAGAAACGCCCCATGCAGGTCCTAAAAAGTCAAACCAACCCAAAGTATTATTTAATTGACAAAAAATCCCATCGTCCTAAGGTAATATATATATATATATATTCAATAAAAATATCAAGGGAGGATAAACATAAAGGTAATACAAAACGGGGGGCTGTGAGTCGGGGCAACGCCTGCAGGTACGGGTGAGCCGGGTAGTGGTATCGTGGCTGGAAACAGGGCAGAAAGACAGGCGACTGGGTGAGGGAATGCTGTTGGAGGTTCTCCAGACCAATAGGGAGGAGGGGCCATTGGAGAAATCTGGTCGGAGGGGAAGCAGTGCTGCGCCTAGTGAAATGGGGAGTCTCAACCGGGGGTCGGGCGCGCCAGCAGGAAAGAGCGCTAGGATGGATGAGAAGTTGGCCACGTCTGGGGGGGGGGGTCGCATTGGACATCAAGGGCCGCATTAGGGGCTGATCCAAGTGGGGAAGAAGAACATGAGGTATGGGCGCGCGGGCTATTGTGGGGAAACAGACTGAGTGCGCGGGAGGCCAGGAGGGAGGGTGTTGTACCACATGCGGGGTAGCTGAGGCCAACCATAGGCTGCTGCGCAAGGAAGCAGGAGGCTTTGGGGAGGAGTTATGGTCTCTAGGATGTTGTTTGTAGTGGCGGATAGAGAGGAGGTCGAGCTGGGGATCTAGCTGGGGGCTGCTCGGGCTGTGCAGTGAAGGAGATCCGGAGGTCAGCAGTAGTTGCTAGAGAAGAGGAGGTCGACACTACAAAGGGGAGAGGTGCTCAGACTGGGGAGAGTTGCATTGAGGGAGACTGGAAGGGAGAGGAGTCAGTGGGGGATACTTGCACCGAAGGAGGAGGAAGGGAGCCCGGGGTCGCTGCTGCCTCAAGGAGTAAGGAGGAGGCACCGGGTCTCTTGCAGGCTGAAGGCGACAGGAGGGCGTGGTGAGCAGGAGAGGATCCAGCTGGGATGCTCTGGAGAAGAAGAAGCAGGGGGGACATTTGTGTGGAAGAAAAACAAAAGGCGATAATAAAAAAAGATAAGAAAATAAAAAGCAAAGAAAGAAAGAATAAATAATAATAATACTAGACTAATAATAATAATAATCCTCACAATGATAAAATTAATAAAAATAATAATTGTAAAATTAAAAAAATTAATAATAATAATAACCATCAATAATAATAAATAATAATAATTGGACTCATTTCATTTCAATAATAATAATAATAATAATGAAAATGCCACCCAGTTGCAAGGGTGAAGCCGTGTGGCATCGCGCTCCACCCGGGCATCCAGCGACGTCACCCAAAATGCATTTTTTTATCAAAATCCCAGAAACCACGTCCGGGACTCACCCCGAACCTTGGAAAAATATTCAAACGTAGAAAAAAATAATTAAATAAAATTAATATTAAGGTTCGGGGTGTGACAATTTTCTCCACCATAATGATTTCTATCCCTAGAAAGTCATGATACTATCCAGCCGGTCGATCAACACTTAGGGATTCCACACGACATGATCCAGCCTCTTAACAAATGGACGTTTCATCGACCTCTAACAGAACATAACCCTATTGCCCGAAACAAAACATCAACAGAGGGGAGGCCCGAATGGACTCCCCACCATAAGAATTCAACTAGTACTTGGACTGGGTCTTACTCAAGATGAAAGAAACACACCAAGAACACTTAAACAAGTCAGTTCTACCCGAAAGGAATAAGAGTTGAACTAAAAACTCCGTAAGAACCCAAAAGGCACAAACACTGGAATTGCACGAGGGATAAGTCTGTCACCCTCTTATTTCAAGATGAGAATTACATGACCAAGAAGCCATAACAGACACGCTTAAAACTATCTCTCCGTAATGATAGAGGCACAACCTTAACCAAGATTCATAAAATTCCCCCGGGGTTCGTGAAAATGTGTCGGCTTCACTCCGAGGCCATTTGGCTGGAGTTCTGATGGATGAAGCATCTCTTACCTCGCAGTCAGGTTCTAGTAATCCCAATAAGGAATATACATCTTTTAATTTGACAAAGAAAAAGATAGATTTTTTAAATGAGAAACCATGCAGACATTGAAAACCAATGTTTATCAAAACCTACGACATTCCCAAAGATTTCAAACCTGAAACAACACTCATACAACAACCATGACAAAATATCCCTTACACTTTAAGGAAACATACATAAGAAACATTAAACAAAAACCCCACATTACATCATTTCTAAGTACATCGTCCATGATTCTTTCTAGAAATAACTTGACAGAATTGCTGTAAATGACCCAAATGTCGGCAAACATGAGAGGGATTCGGAGAACTTGGGCACAACGGCCTCTTGTGACCCAACTTTCCACACTGGCAACACATGAAGATCTCCTACTCCGAAGAGGGCGATGAAAGATCCCAAGGCCTTTTGATTCCATGACCTGCTTCATCGACTTTCAATCGCTTACTCATCTTCTTGTTGGATGTTTCCCCACAAATCCTGAGAATTGAAGAAGGAAGGACCACTTCGAGCACTCCTGTCATCATGGCTTCGACCTGAAAAGATTTTCTCACCACATAGGAAAAAGAAGTTTGATTGGACGCTGACACCTTCGACTATAGATCAGGGCAGAGACCTTCCTCGAAGCGTCGAGCCTTCATAGAGTCATTTGTAGAATACCCTGAATCATAAGGGACTAGCTCCACAAAGCACTAGAAATATTCTAAAATGGATCTATCTCCCTGCTACAAACAACACATCTCCATACTTTTCCTCACTCTTTCTTCTTTAGAGAAATACTAACAAATTAATGAAGCCTTGATCAACTCCCAAGTAAGCTCTTGAAGGGGCATGTTCCGAGACACCGACTTCTACCACGTCCACGGTGAACCTTCAAGCATGGAGGTCGCAAACTTGACCTTCAAAGACTTGGGAAACTCAATGAGGTCAATGTCCCTTTCAATCTTCCACATCCACTCCTCTTTTATGGAAGGGTCTGCTTGCCCATAAAATAGAGGTGGATCTAACTTTCGAAACTCAAGCACAATATCCTTAGGTTGATCAACCGCACTACGATCAGACATCGAAGCTTTAAGGGATAACCACTAGACAAGAAAAGCCAAAAACACAATCAAGGCCAACTCAATATGTAAAAATCCTCAAAATCAAACACAGCATAGGTGACATTCTATAAACACAGGTAAGTATGCTATCATAACATTAATACTTTCCTTTTCGAAAACATTTTTAATTTAAAACAATCTTAGTGGGTTAAACCCCCGCCCTTGGTATTCTTTAGAGTCTCACATATGTGCCACCTTGGGCATCCATCCGCCATACCAGACATCTGTCCACATTTCCACATATCACTATGTATGTGATCACACTTATGAACACCAAGTCCAAAAACAAAACAACTGTATTTTTTTTTCAAAAAAAATTATTCATCCCATTTTCAAAAACAACCATATTTTTCTTTTCAAAACAAATTATTTTTATTCAAAATTTTTAGAAGATAGGAGAAACCCAAAAAAACTCAATAGGGAACTAGTGTCAGTGAGTGACTTGACCATATGGTTGGCATCCATATACTAAACACGTCACCGACACAAATAGTCTTTTTGGACCATGCTACTAGCTCCACATGGCTTGCCAGGCCATGCGGCATAGGAGGACTATTAACCCAACTCTCTTTTTTGTATCCCAATAACAAAACGCTCCATAAAAACACAAATGAAATAATTAAACTGGACTTCCCATGGAATCATGAGGATCAGAATGAGCAAGAGTTCACGATGCTCTTCCCGCACATACCCCTCGAGTCCTGACAATCCTACTCCATCTAACTTGACATCCCAAATAATAAAGGGCCCTCTGAAAAGAGAGGTCCGCTAAGAGATGACCTACTTTGATACCATTTTGTCACAAAACAACCCAGGTTAACCCTGAACTAGTCACCCGAGCTGGTCCGCGACATGACCCGAGTGGCGTTACCGGCCCTCCTAGGCTGGCGACAAGCACCAGGGCATCAATAGATGCTGTGGGAATTATATTTCTCAATATAAATAAATAACGCAGAAAAAGTAATATAGAGCAACGTAGAATAAATAAACCAAATAAAGTTACTAAGCTAGAACAAAAAGAAATAAAATTGACCAAACACGATGCCCGATCTAACTCTATGTGACCCCGCGAGTCACTCTCCATCTCAATGGTCAAGAGTCGCCCAAGGTGAGTGCACTCAAGTTGTAGCCTGCACAACACTAAAAACATAAAAGAACTATAGGCGTGAGAATTAAAACTCAATACGCTAGCCCGATATCTATTCCCATTGCACTACATTGAAAATAAAAGAAACATCATTTCAAATTTGAACTACAATTCATGAACGTATGGTTTTATGCATGTTACTCAAAAACAAAGCACGAGTCATTGCCCTTATTCATTTATCAAGAACCAAAGTCAATTCCTTTAGTGAGAAGTTAGAATTTTCAAAGGGAAAGTGATGTTTACATTTTCAATGTTGTATAAAGAGGATTAAATACTTTCATTTAAAAACAATTTTTTTAAACCAAGTCAAAACCAATTTACCACTTTCCAAGAAAAACGATGCACAAAGTAAGTACACAATAAGGGAAATGTATAAATACCTACTAGTACCAAAACATCACTACAAGTAACTAAAAACCAACAGGCATGGGTGAACCTTGATGATCATGAATAATCCAGAACATACCATACATGTGACTCATCCTAAAGGCATGACCTATCTTGATGATATCCTGACGACCTAACGCTCAGCATAGCCCTACATGGCCTAACCGAGGGGCCCAATCCCCATAGCAACAATAACATAGTATTCCCCTGCTATGGGGCCACTAGCCAGTGCGTAATCCAATTAGTGCAGTAACCATTCTTAGAAAATTCACTCAATATGCCACATTCCCATGTCTTAAGTATTTTTAAAAGGGGGTGGTGAGCGAACTGATTCCAGCCAAGTATCAAATCACATACATATATATAATAAAAATAATAATAATGCACAACAGACTTCACTCTGAGCCCCTCCCTGGGACAACCTCTTACCTTTAGACTACTCGAGCACTCGGGAACCTCTATGAATGGCCTCCGAAATTTTTTGTTGCAACCAAGGCAGCAGAGTTACCCTAGGGGGATTTTCATAAAAACATTATCATCATTTTCCATAAAGTGCCAAATGGGCATTAAACACATTTCACAATCACCACTATAAAAAGAACCAAAACGCTTGTCCATACATTATAAGAAATCATTTATCATTAAAACCAAAACCACATTTGAAATTCTATGAATTAAGTTTAAAGGCCAAACTGGCATTCTTTCAATACTGTGTGACTGTTCGTCAAGAACAAGTTTCAAGTGTTATGTATAAAATAAATGGCACTTTTTTACAAAACCAAACCAAACCATTTTATTTTCCAAATAGATCGTAATATCCAACCAGGAATTTCATTGAACATGAGGTGGTCAATATATAACAAGAAACCCCTATTTATCACATAACAAGGTATAAAACACCACTTTGCACACCAAACAGTTAAACCAAGGATCAAACATCAATAGTTATTAATTAAAATAGGTGAAAAAAGCATGAAATGTGTGAATATTTAAGTAAAAAAGGAATGTTCAAAGAGTAACTCCTACCTTGACACCAAGGTGCGATGATGGTGAAAGCTCAGAAAGAAGGTGCGACGATGGGGCTCACTTAGAAATGCCTCGTGCGGGTCATAAAAAGTAAAACCAACCCAAAGTAATATTTAATTAACAAAAACTCCCATCATCCCAAGGTAATATATATATATATATATCCAATAAAAATATCAACAGAACATAAACAAAAATGGTATACCAAACAGGGGGGCTGCGAGTCGGGGAAACGCCGGTAGGTGCGGGTGAGCCGGGCAACGGTATCGTGGCCAAAAATAGTGCAGAATGATAGGCGGCTAGGTGAGGGCACGCTGCTGGAGGTTTTCCGCACCAAGAGGGAGGAGGGGCTAGTGGAGAAATCCGACCGGAGGGGAAGCGGCGCTGCACTGAGTGAACAGGGGAGTCTCAACTGGGGACCGGGCGCGCCAGTAGGAATGAGCACCGAGCTGGGTGGGAAGTTGGACGCCTCTAGGGGGTCCCATAGAAAAACAAAGGCCACACCTGGGGGGGTGCACCCAGAGGGGAAGAAGAACAGGGGCAGGGTCATGCGGGCTGGTATGCGGCAATGAACTTAGCGCGCGTGAGGCCAGGAGGGAGGGCGGTGTGCCGCATGTGGGGTAGCCGAGGCCAACCGCAGGTTGCTGCGCAAGAGAGCAGGATGCATTAGGGAGGAGTGCTGGTCACGGGGTTGTTGTGTGCAGCAGCGGCTAGATAGGAGGCCGAGCAAATGATCTAGCTAGACGCTTCTCAGGCTACGCGGTGAAGGAGATCTGGAGGTCGGCGCTGGATGCTAGAGAAGAGGAGGT
This sequence comes from Viscum album, assembly GCA_963277665.1. Taxonomy (NCBI): domain Eukaryota; kingdom Viridiplantae; phylum Streptophyta; class Magnoliopsida; order Santalales; family Viscaceae; genus Viscum; species Viscum album. Next base: position 1,816,149,918 of record OY728159.1, on the reverse strand, counting down.
CGGCGTTGCAAAGGGGAGAGGTGCGCCGACTGGGGAGAGTTGCAGCGAGGGAGACTGGAAGGGAAAGGAGCTGTTGGGGGATGCTTATGCTGAAGGAGGAGTAAGGGATCCCAGGGGTCGCTACTGCGGCATGGAGTAAAGAGGAGGCGCCGGGTCGCATGCATGCTGAAGGCGGCCGGAGGGTGCGGTGAGTAGGAGAGGATCCGGCTGGGCTACTCTGGAGAAGAAAAAGCAGGGGGATATGCGCGTGGAAGAAAAACAAAAGGGGAGAATAAAAAAGAGAATAAAATAAAAAGGCAAAGAAAGAAAGAATAAATAATAATAATACTAAACTAATAATAATAATAATCTTCAAAATGATAAAATTAATAATAATCATAATCATAAAAATAAGAATAATAATAATAATAATAATAATAATAACCATAAATAAAAAAAATAATTGGACTCATTTCATTTCAATAATAATAATAAAAATAATGAAAACTCCACATAGTTGTAAGGGCGAAGCCGCGCGGCGTCGCGCTCCACCCGTGCATCCAGTGACACCACCCAAAATGCCCATTTTTTTATCAAAAGCCAAGAAACCTCATCCAGGACTCACCCCAGACCTTTGAAAAATATTCAAAAGTAGAAAAAAATAATTAAATAAAATTTATATTAAGGTTTAGGGTGTGACAACAATGATAGTCCTCTGAATAAATAAAAAGAAATAATTAAATAAATGAAAAATAAAAAATGTGTTTATTAAAAAAAGATTACAAATTTCATTAATTCAATAATTATTGATAAAAAAGAATATCTTGATTACGCATTATTAAATATTAAATGTTTTATTAATTAAATAATTATGTTAATTACTGTTATTAAATTTTATATATTAAATAGATATATATATCAATGTATATAAATATGAATTATATATTTAATATTATTTATGCGCTTTACATTAAGTACTCATATATTTATTAAAAAATCGTTTATAATTAAAAATTAATAAGAATTAAAAATATTGAATAATTTCATAGTACTCAATATATAATTGAATGGTGTTTAATTTTTTTATTTTACAATAGATCAAATCTATATATTATTGATTTCACATATACATAATTAATGCATTTTTATATATAATTCACACATGTAAAACATTTCAATTTTTCAATGTTTTCAAAGTGTACTTAATCTTAAGTTATTCAATTTCACTCATCATCAACATATATGCATGAACATTTAATTAAATATTCATTAATAATGATAATAATTTATTTTTAAAAAAATATTTATAAATAAATATATTTATAAATGTACAATTACTATATTTATACAATTGGATATTTATAATTATAAATATATAAATATTTTTTAAAAGTATTTATATAATTACAAATAAAAAATTATATATATTTAAATAATTATTAAATATATAATAAATTTACATAAATAATGAATATATTTACTATATTTTTATGTTTTTATTAAATATATATATGAATAAATTTATAAATATATATAATGATATAAATATTACCTTCTAAAAATATTCCTATGATTACAAATAAATAATTATTAAACTATAAAAAAATTATTTAAAAATGAATAAATTTAAAATATATTTATATATTTGTTAAATATATATAAATATTTACAATTTTTATTTATAATTAGAGTTATAAATATTTTATCAACGACATAATTTCAGCGTTGATAAAGAATGATTTTGTCAGTGATTTTTTAGCATTGATAAAGACCTACCTTTATCAGCACTTAAGTAATAAGTGATGATAAATGGACTCTCTATCAGCTCTTATTTTTTAGAAATAATAAATGTGTCCTGATCTAATTAAAAAATTCATAACCATTTGTAAACCCGTCACGATATCCAAAGAATTACATAGAAGCCACCCATTACTGGTGCTCATCCTCAATGAATCGAACCTTGAATTACACCACTCGGCTACCTCTTCAAACATCTCATCCAAAATTTATTTGTTTTATTGAAGTTAAGGTTTCCAAGGAGGGTTGTGGATTTTCTTTAACCTATCAAGGTAGGCGTTCGGATTTTATTTATGTATTTTTTCATTATTTTTTTATTTCTCCTTTTATGATGTCATTATTTGCGGTCAGGTGATTTTATACTAGTGAGGTAGGCCTTATAATTTTCTCAGTTTCCAATTTTGATTCAACTCCTGACCACTCATATACATTTTTTTATTTCTAGACTCACGTAGAGTCACATATAGTAACATGGTGTTTAGTTTGTTATTTTATTTTGTTTACATTTCCCAAATTGATCGCCCAAACCTATCATACATATTTTTCATTCTTTATTTTATCAATGGTATTCCATACATAAGAAATTTTATAAATTAATACTAGGGATTTTATGTGTGTTGGAGTTAAAGGTTGGTTATGGTTTTTCTTTTATATTATACAGATTCATATCTTCTTTTTTCTACTTATTTGTGTTGGTGTGGGAATCTAATGTATGGATGCATCATGTCAGTTTTTTTTAAAATTTTGTTTCCAATAGTTGTATTTATTTTAATGCCAAATAATTCCCATTATATAGTTTTACATGGCTTGGTGCTTGTTTCCATCCCGAGGGGGATTGATTATGTCCCTTGGACACTATCATGGGACAAAGCAATTGTCTAATGCTATGTACTATTTTCCGACTACATTATAATTTTTCTTCATTATCTTACTATTCCTCTCTCAATAATTTACAAAAAAAATCCTTATGAGATTACCCCTTTTTAGTTATACCACTTTTTTGAGACCTACATTCCACTATAATACATTATAATTTCTTACTCTGAAATGTATCTTTTCGAGGATTTCTCCTTCTTTTAGTATTTATTTAACTAAGAACATTTGGATTTACGTGCAATCACATTAATACAATGTTATATGACATGTAGAAAAATAGTATGTAAAACCTTTTTACTATAAAAATGTTGGCATATAATGAATATACCACACTCCACGATATAAATTAACATTCTATCCACAATATGTAAAAAATTTATTCAATTTTTAATGGATGTCAACATAGGTTTTCAATCTTACACTAGAAATCCGTAAAAATATTCCCTCGCATACATGGCTTCAGAATTAAATTTCCCATGAATTATTTTATTTTCTTATAAATAAAGGAAAATTTCAACTCACTAATCATAAACATTTAAACATTGGTCACTATTAATTTAGAAAACTACTATCAATTTTCATCTCTTGGACCACAAAATATTATATCATCCACATTGATAAAAATATTCAATCTATCCATAAAATTATTTTTTATGTAATGATTATGATAATTTCCTCATTTTTTAAATTAACATTTCTTTAATAATTCATCTGAACTTCAATACCAAGATATTAGTTCTTGTTTCAATACATACATTACCTTTGTCAATTTACAGACATTATTCTCACATTAAGGAATAACAAAACAATCTATTTGTTTTATGTAAACTTCCTATTCATGTAATCCATTAGTAAATGCAAAGTTCACATCCAGTTGGAGTACCTTAAATTTTCTTGAGATGGGTCTGTGTTGTTATATGACATCCCAAGAGTCTTGAGAAGTTTTAAAATATTTACATAACATTAATTTTAAGTGTAATAATTCCATAGGTTTTTATATCAATTGTTCCAATACATTTTTTATCTTCTAGGTGATTAAATGAGAGTTTATTATTCTTGTTTATCATATTTTATTTTCTTATTACTCCTTCATTTCCAATATTATATATTTATTTTTAGTGGATTTAAGAAATATTTTATGTGGAGTAATTATTTCATTAAATTTAATTACCCAATTTCCTCAACATACTTAAATTCTTTGAAACAATAAAATGTTGAGTTTCCCTTATTAAAATTTCATATAACATTCACTTTTGATAATGTATATCTTATGTGTATTTATTTATATATTATATAAAATTAATCATTTATGATCCCAATGTGGTGGATATGAACTTAATATGGATGCATGCTAATTGTTTAATAAATGAATGTAAAGATGGAGTTAAAGAGTTCATCAGGTTTCCTAGAGAGCAGGTAGAAGGCCCTTATATAATCTTCTTTATGTGTTTATATTTTTGTTATTAAAGAAAACATAGTACATAAGAGTTAGAAAAACATTTTTTTTGTCACAGAATAGAAAAAATCTATAAATATTGGAATAAAAATTGTAAAAACTAAATGTGGACATCAATTGGGATGTTACTATTGATTATGAGTCATTTCATATGAATACCTATTTCAAAGATGATGGAGATTCCATGGAATAAATTTCAATGGTAATTGAAGATGACATTTGTGATTGTCCAAAGTTTTTTGAGGAGTTAAATAGATGTTCCAAGAAACCATTGTAAACCAATTGTACTTAATACACAAAATTTTCAGCTATATTGAAGTTATATAATTTGAAAGTTGGAATTGGATGGAGTGACACCAGATTTACAGAACTACATGGTCTTTTAAAAGATATTCAAATAAATGAAAATGAACTACCATGATGATGATATGATTCTAAATGAATGTTACATTCAATGTAAATGATATATAAAAAATACATTCTCATCTAAATTAATGTAAATTGTTTCTCAATGACCATGAATCACTCATAAAATTCTTTACGTGTGGTGAAAATCAATACAATAAAAATAAATCAAGCCCTTTAAAATATGTATGGTATATTCATACAATTCAATGGTCTAGAATACTATATAGATGTCAAGAAAGTAAAACACAATTAACATGCCATGTAGATATAATAATGAAATATAGAAAACTATGTCATATATTAGATTCTCTTTAGTGAAATAAAATTTATTATGAGTTTCCATAATTTGGAGATGAGCCGAGAAACTTTCATCTTCAATTTTCTATATATAGAATAATTCATATTGGTTTATAGTGTAGTAATCACAGTACATGGCCCCTCATGTTGGTAAATTATAACTTGCCTGTAATGCCCCGATCCTAGTTACCTAGAGTCGGTGCATTATTACATAACACTGGCATGATCACAAGAAATATCAAATCTCAAAAGACTAATTGGTTTAGTAGCCTTGGAAACACTAGATATATTCATAAAGTTTTACTTTACATCATAAAGTGAAAAAATACTACAAAAACATAGTCTCCATATCCCACACTCATATCCCCACATACTATCCCTGCAGGTCATTAATAAATTACTTCTTCACATCTTGGGGAAAAAACATAGAAAATGGGTGAGCTCAAATGCCAAGTAAGGATAACAATACAGCGGAAACTTTCATAAATAAGAATAAACATTTACGGCAATGTATAACTTAAAACAAAAGCCTTTTAAACATGAACTTCAACATAGTATGGAAAAAATAAAATGAAATAATTCCGTTTACTTATTCACATGGATATTATAATAATCGAATAATCACATGCAATATCAATTACCAATTTCATAATGATGGAATGCACAAAGCCAGACTATCATAACCACATCGCCAAGGCCTCGTGACAAGACTACAAATAAGATTTTTCCAAGGCCTTGTGCCAAGACACTAGTTTGTCTCATGAGACCTACTGATGCATCGAGGAGCTATAGCGGGCTCCACCCGTCACTTATTAAGTCCAATACATTCCTCATATGAACAGGTTTAAACATAACATAAACATTTGTATTAAAACTATCATATGAAATGCCAATACTTTAACCACAATTAATGAATGATATAAAAATAGCACATCCACAGTCAAACATAACTCATTTGATACAATATGGAAGATTGTATTGTATCACATTAACCTCAATCAAGAATAATGAAGGATGTTGACATAGATGAAAATAATCATCAAAACTATTTGAGAGAAATATCCCCCTTTTTCTTGAAATCATTTAAAAGTCACACTATTTGTCAAAAACGTAACGCCCCGACCCCAGCTACCCAGATTCGGTGCATTACTTCGTAACATTGGCATGATCACAAAAGATCAATTTTCGAAAGACCGATTAGTTTAGTAGCCTTGGAAACACTAGATACATTCATAAATGTTACATTACATCATAAAGTGAGAAACTAATAACAAAGTCTTCATAGTCCACAATAATATCCTCTTCTGACTATCCCTGCAGGTCATTCATAAAATACTTCTTCACATCCTGGAAAATATTAAAACATTGAAAGGGGTGATCTCAGATGCTCAGTAAGGGTAACAATATTGCGGAAGCTTTCATAAATAAACATAAACATTTAAGGCAATGTATAACTAAAACAAAAGCCTTTTAAACTTTAACATCAACATAATATGGCAAAGGTAAAATGAGAATAATGCCATTTACTTCTTTACATGGATATTCTACTGGTCGAATAATCACATGCAATATCAATAACCACTTTCATAATGATGGAATGCATAATGCCAGACATTCTGAAACATTTTGTCAAGGCCTCGACCAAGACGTCTAAAATGATTAAGGCCTCGGCCAAAATCACAAATCAAATTGGGAAAGGGCCTCGGCCAATTCCACGTCTAGTTGTCTCATGAGACCTACCGATGCAATTTTTTTTAGAAGATACTTATGTTTAAAATTGCTCAAATATACTCCAGTGTTTTTCTGAAAACATTACGAAAGCTTCTGAAGACAAAATAACTAATTCTGAGACTGCTCGACTAATTACAGGCCATGATGGGTCCACGCCCAATCCCTTCCTGTCTACCACACTCGAGAGTCGGGTTTTCTGAAAACATTTTTAAGCTTGCGTTAAGTACGTATACATTTGCACTGGATTTTCATATATTGGAGAGAAATATCTCTTTTTTGAAATCATTTAAAAATCACATAATTATAAAATAAAACCTTTTGAATAAACGTAAAAGTAAAAGGGGTTTATACACCGTATAAAAGAAAGTTGTGTATAAAACGAAATATGCCTCAATGAAAGGAGATTGAGACAAAGTCCCTTAAAAAGATCATTTTTAAAATGAAATAGAATTGTTATGTGTATTCAATATATGTACACATAAAGAAAGTACAAATACAATATAGGACATAATAATATCATGACATAATTTGAAAGTAGGAGATTAACCCAGAGATTGGAAATTGGGTTAAGAAATTCCCTTACCTTGTGTCCGACTTGACTCAACCGTTCTTTAACCTACTGAATAATAAACTAGAGTTAATATCTACCTTATTAAGACCATTTTCAATTTCATTATCCTTTTTATATCACTTATTACAATGTTATGAACATTATGTAATTATTTAAGTTAATAACGGTCGTTTTGTCGATCTTTGGTAACTTGAGTCAACAATAAACTTCTTATAATTACAAGTTGTTCATGTGGTAGAATATCCATTATATCCAGAATTATATTCATGATTTATATGTCATATATATCTTATATATCCAGTATATACATTCATTTATAATATTACGTAACATTTAGAGGTAAGAAATGAAATGCACCGTTCATGGAGACGGTAAGCCGTACGTACGCATGAACGCTACTTTCATTTCAATTTCATATTTAATGGAACTAAATCATAATGATATAAATGTATAATATAATTCCAGTAAAATATAGTGTATAATACCATTTACTCCATCATTTATACATCCCACATATGGCATTAACGATTCAAATCACTTTGAGGGGGCGGTAGTCCGCACTTCCTAAAATGAAATTATCGCGTTTTACCCATAATGGAAATCATAAAGTATGGCATAAATGAGAAATACAGAAGCATAGGTAAAACATAAACATATTATATATCATATATAAAAATATTTAAATCTTAATGGCCACCTTTGAAGGTGTTATATGAGTGTTGAACAATCATCGTTTCGTGAGGCAGAAATTCTCCATCCACAGAAACCGTATGTTCTTTAACCATTAGATGTAGGTGTGTGTAAGTGTAGCTCTAATACTTATTTTAACAAAATCCTAGTATATTGAGGATACTGGTGTTGTTACAAAAGAAATGAATAAAAAGAGTTTAGGTGGTTGGAGAAGAAAAATAAAACAAAACAACATTAGAAAAGACATTACCTCAAAATCGGGTAACTCTTTTTGATTTGAGCCAAAGGCTTCCTTGGGAAGAGTTCTGCCCAAATTAAGGCTTCTAGGAGTAAGAGGGGGAAGTTGGTAGAGTATTTGGGCAATGTTTGGCCGAGCCAAATGGCTTGAAAGTGTAAATGAGGTGGGAGAGGTGGGGGCCTTTTATAAGTGGAGAGGAGGGGCACTTTTGGAAAGATTGAAATGTTACATTATTTCACAATGCTTTTCGGATTCTAAAGGTCCCACACTTATATAATTAGAGTATAAGGTGATAAGGTTTCGAAATATCCTCATCCAATAGGCTTTGGACAAGTGTAAGCCTTGGATTTTGCATTATCTTCTCATTTTATTTAAATCGTTAAATAACGAGGTCATCGCTGCATCATAATGATGTCATAAATAATTTAATTTATTTAATGTCTAAAAATTATAAAAAAATACTATGATGTATAAAATCTTTTTATATTTCTAATGAATATTTATAGTCAAAATTTGGACTTGTGTAACCCCACTTAAGAACTGTTTTAGTAAAACAACTCATGTTTGTGTCAATTTAATTTTAACATTAAATAAATATATATTAATGTCATTTTACAACCATAGTGGCTCCATGGGGTCCCCAAGTTGACCCATGGGTTGTATTGGTCGGCCATGACTCATCAAATAGGAGTAGGACAAGTGTCAAGCTCATCTCATATTATTAAAATATTATTTTTACCTTAAACTACACTAATTACCTCTAATCGCGATTAAGAACTTAAAAGTTACTATTCACCAAAAAATTATTTTGATCTCATTGAACCACATTTTACTTCTTAATGAAAACCATGTATGTCGGATTTTTGAAAATCAAATCACAGAAGTGGTAATATTTCATTTAAACGAAAAATCAGTTATTTAACTACCACTTAGTGGTTTCACTATTCATCAAAAATTGAAGTTTTTCAGAACAAGGCCAAAATTTCACCCTAAGCTATAATTGATATTCCAAATTAAAAAATGATGTCTATTTTACAAAATTCCAAACATATAAGTTTCATTAATTAATTTTATAATTAATTCCCGCTGTTATGACAAATAGCGTGTTTTTAAGAAACAATTTATATCAAAAGATTGGCAATTGTTTATGTCCAATTTCAATGTTAAATTAATTCTAATGACCACCATTGGATAAAATGGTAAAAATATATTCTAATTATACTTTAAAACCACTAAATAGTATAATTTATCACTATAAATTATTTTGATTAAAAAAGTTTTTTTAAGTAATTTTCACTATTCATAAAAAATTGGAAGTTCTCAGAAAATTACAAAAAATTCAACTTTGGATAATTTCGATATTACGAATACAAAAATGAAGTCCATTTTGAAATATAAAATTTCTATAATTTTAAAAAGTGGTTATTAGTATTCATAACGGCTACTTTGATTAGTTACAGTGTGTTAGAACTCGATGTTGCGCACAATGCAAGCTATTACATTATTGAATTAGAAGCGTATCATGGAAGCTCGGGGTGTTACATTCTCCCCTCCTTCAATAAATTGCGTCCTCGCAATTTGAAATTTTTCTTTGTAAATAAAAGGTTGAATAGAGAAAATACCTTTGTGGAAAACCCACATCAGAAATAAGATTAATAAAATTTAGCCTTAATAAGAGGGGAAGGGAAATGAAAAAGTCACCACCCAATTATGATCTCTATTAGGATAACATTGGTGGAAATTAAAGACATATTATTGGAGGAAAAACGTAAATATTTGTAGGGAGTGATTGAGGTCATCAATCACAATCAACTATCAAATTGAGGGCCTCAAAGACATCAATCTATGTTGATTTAAAATATCATCAGTTCAACAAGACATAAGGTATTAGGATAACGCATTTTTTTGTTTTAATATCCATTTTCTAAAGATTAAGAATTAATTTATTCATTGAATTAGCGATATGTATATATATATTTATGCTTGACAATTAGAGTTTCAACCTTCAACTCATCTTTCACTCAAAAGGGTAATAGAACTCAAAAATATTATACTTATCCTAATTGTATAAGGTTCCAAATTTTAACACATACCATTTAGATTAGTAAAATTATTTTGTAATAACCAAGGACTTCCTGTAGGCTAGTGGTAGGAAATAAAGGCTTGTCGCACTATGATTGTGGGTTCGATTCCTGCAGCTTTGTCCGACGCGACGGGTTATGCCCCACCCTGCAGGTTGTCCTTTTCCTAAAACTATAGTATCATAATATTCCAATAAATTTTTTTTTAACCTTAAACAATACTATCCAAATATCAACTTAATCCACTCCAACCTTTATAGTTATCCAAAATACCTCTGTCCAGACATTCTCTAAAAGGTCTCTTAATTCCAAAATCAATTTATCAGACTCCCCAAACAAAGTAAAGTTTCTCTTATTGTCACATACTAAAAATATAATTACCTTCATCATATTAAAACCTTACTGAAATCAACAAGTACTGCAGTACAATCCTTATATATATATCACATTATTCTAATAACCAGAATATAATCCATGAGTCCAAAAGCACCAATACATTAGTTATTCTGCTTCAACTGTAGTAACAGCATAAGATTGTCCTTGATCCCTTGGCCTTTTCTGAGGTAAGTTTCCCTGACGCTTAGGGCATTCATTTGCACAATGACCCATTTCTCTACAATTGTAGCATTCAACTTTGACAGCCTCTTTCTTTCCCTTGCAATCACGAGCCTGGTGACCCTTTTCTCCACATTTATAACAAACTCCCATTCCTTTTAGGCAAGTACCAGGGTGATTCTTCCCACAATTATCACATAATGGAAAATCCTTCTTTCCCTTTTTCCCTTTATCTGTCTCTTGTTCCACCGTTCTCTTCTTCTCTTGCTTTACTTTGTTTTCATAAGACTTAGAGAATTCCTTTTCTGTCTTGATAGCACACGAGACAATATCTTCGTATGATGAGAAGGATTGTGATACTAAAGCTCGACGGAGAAATGGTTTTAACCCATCAAAGAAACGATCAATCTTACTCCTTGGGTTACGTATATAATCGACATCATGCCTCGCTAACCTTGTAAAGTTAGCCTTATACTTTGCGACATTCTCATCCTCCTTCTGCCTCAAACTCAGAAATTGCCTTTCCATATCTGCTCGATGGTCACGAGGAAAGTATTTTTCTAAGAAAAGCTCTTTGAACTCCCTCCATTCCATATTCGATACGTCATCATCTTCCTTTGTGTTTTGAATCAGCGACCACCACTGATCGGCATCTCCAGTGAGGCGGTAAACTGCCATGACAACCTTCTCCCTTTCACTACTCCCCAAGGCATGGAATATTTTCTCTAAGGAATTTATCCATTGCTCAGCTACTATAGGATTTGTACTCCCATTGAAGGTTGGTGGTTGTTGCCTCATGAAACGCTCTATCATTGATCCTCCACGTTGCAGATCAGGGTGCTCCATACGAGTAAGGTTATTATTCATAACCTGAGTGAGTTGTCCCAGTATGGTAATAAGTTGATCAGCACCAGTTGTATCTCCAGATCCACAATAATTATCTTGAGCAGGAGGGCAATCCCTACACGGAGTTCGTGCATTGATACGGTTTCCATTCCTTCCACTAGGCGCCATTTCTAAACAATGGCATAAACTAGATTAGTTTATGAATCAAAATACATAATTCCATACTTGTTAAACACTTTACATAAATTGAACTATTTATGGATTTAATCCATAATCATAAAAAGAAATGTTTTCTTTGAGGAAGTATATACTCATAACCCTTCATAGTGGTTTGTAAATAAAATGAGAATTATCCTAAGCATATCCCCCGGGAGTGTCGTAACCAAGAGTGCAGCAAGGCTCGTTGTCGTGCACCAGTTCCCGTTCGAGTCTAGCTCAAAGCGGTGTTTTCGGGTTTTACCCCTAGGTACATCTGTGCCAGAGCCGCCTCTACCTGCTCGTATCCATACAGGGATGTATTGCTCGGAAAACTCATAACATCTCTATAATACCAAAATTCTAGGAAGTTCTTCTATACTAATCCTCAAAGTCTATCTTTGGGATATGTGCTCTAATCAGAGTTTATCTAAATCTAGCTTCCAAGGTTAGTACTAAACTGCCTCTGATACCAACTGTAATGCCCCGACCCAAGCTACCCAGAGTCGGTGCATTACTTCGTAACATTGGCATGATCACAAAAGATCAAGTCTCGAAAGACTGATTAGTTTAGTAGCCTGGGAAACACTAGATACATTCATAAATGTTACATTACATCATAAAGTGAGAAACTAATAACAAAGTCTTCATAGTCCACACTAATATCCTCTTCTGACTATCCCTGCAGGTCATTCATAAAATACTTCTTCACATCCTGGAAAATATTAAAACATTGAAAGGGGTGAGCTCAGATGCTCAGTAAGGGTAACAATATTGTGGAAGCTTTCATAAATAAACATAAACATTTAAGGCAATGTATAACTAAAACAAAAGCCTTTTAAACTTTAACATCAACATAATATGGCAAAGGTAAAATGAGAATAATGCCATTTACTTCTTTACATGGATATTCTACTGGTCGAATAATCACATGCAATATCAATAACCACTTTCATAATGATGGAATGCATAATGCCAGACATTCTGAAACATTTTGTCAAGGCCTCGGCCAAGACTTCTAAAATGATTAAGGCCTCGGCAAAAATCACAAATCAAATTGGGAAAGGGCCTCGGCCAATTCCACGTCTAGTTGTATCATGAGACCTACCGATGCAATTTTTTTTAGAAGATACTTACGTTTAAAATTGCTCAAATATACTCCAGTGTTTTTATGAAAACATTATGCAAGCTTCTGAAGACAAAATAACTAATTCTGAGACTGCTCGACTAATTACAGGCCATGATGGGTCCACTCCCAATCCCTTCCTGTCAACCACACTCGAGAGTCGGGTTTTCTGAAAACATTTTTAAGCTTGCGTTAAGTACGTATACATTTGAACTAGATTTTCATATATTGGATAGAAATATCTCTTTTTTGAAATCATTTAAAAATCACATAATTGTAAAATAAAACCTTTTGAATAAACGTAAAAGTCAAAGGGGTTTATACACCGTATAAAAGAAAGTTGTGTATAAAACGAAATATGCCTCAATGAAAGGAGATTGAGATGAAGTCCCTTAAAAAGATCATTTTTAAAATGAAATAGATCTGTTAAGTGTATTCACTATATGTACACATAAAGAAAGTACAAATACAATATAGGACATAATAATATCATGACATAATTTGAAAGTAGGAGATTAACCCAGAGATTGGAAATTGGGTTAAGAAATTCCCTTACCTTGTGTCTGACTTGACTCAACCGTTCTTTAACCTCCTGAATAATAAACTAGAGTTAATATCTACCTTATTAAGAACCATTTTCAATTTCATTATCCTTTTTATATCACTTATTACAATGTTATGAACATTATGTAATTATTTAAGTTAATAACGGTCGTTTTGTCGATCTTTGGTAACTTGAGTCAACAATAAACTTCTTATAATTACAAGTTGTTCATGTGGTAGAATATCCATTATATCCAGAATTATATTCATGATTTAGATGTCATATATATCTTATATATCCAGTATATACATTCATTTATAATATTACGTAACATTTAGAGGTAAGAAATGAAATGCACCGTTCATGGAGATGGTAAGCCGTACGTACGCATGAATGCTACTTTCATTTCAATTTCATATTTAATGGAACTAAATCATAATGATATAATTGTATAATATAATTCCAGTATAATATAGTGTATAATACCATTTACTCCATCCTTTATACATCCCACATATGGCATTAACGATTCAAATCACTTTGAGGGGGCGGTAGTCCGCACTTCCTAAAATGAAATTATCGCGTTTTACCCACAATGGAAATCATAAAGTATGCCATAAATGAGAAATACAGAAGCATAAGTAAAACCTAAACATATTATATATCATATATAAAAATAGTGACATCTTAATGGCCACCTTTGAAGGTGTTATATGAGTGTTGAACAATCATCGTTTCGTGAGGCAGAAATTCGCCATCCACAGAAACCGTATGTTCTTTAACCATTAGATGTAGGTGTGTGTAAGTGTAGCTCTAATACTTCTTATAAAAACATCATAGTATATTGAGGATACTGGTGTTATTACAAAAGAAATGAATAAAAAGAGTTTAGGGGGTTGGAGAAGAAAAATAAAACAAAACAACATTAGAAAAGACATTACCTCAAAATCGGGTAACTCTTTTTGATTTGAGCCAAAGGCTTCCTTGGGAAGAGTTCTGCCCAAAGTAAGGCTTCTAGGTGTAAGAGGGGGAAGTTGGGAGAGTATTTGGGCAGAGTTTGGCCGAGCCAAATGGCTTGAAAGTGTAAATGAGGTGGGAGAGGTGGGGGCCTTTTATAAGTGGAGAGGAGGGGCACTTTTGGAAAGATTGAAATGTTACATTATTTCACAATGCTTTTCGGATTCTAAAGGTCCCACACATATATAATTCGAGACTAAGGTGATACGGTTTCGAAATATCCTCATCCAATAGTCTTTTGACAAGTGTAAGCCTTGGATTTTGCATTATCTTCTCATTTTATTTAAATCGTTAAATAATGAGGTCATCGCTGCATCATAATGATGTCATAAAAATTTAATTTATATAATGTCTAAAAATTATAAAAAAAATACTATGATGTAGAAAATCGTTTTATCTTTCTAATGAATATTTATAGTCAAAATTTGGACTTGTTTAACCCCACTTAAGAACTGTTTTAGTAAAACAACTCATGTTTGTGTCAATTTAATTTTAACATTAAATAAATATATATTAATGTCATTTTCCAACCAAAGTGGCTCCATGGGGTCCCCAAGTTGACCCATGGGTTGTCTTGGTCGGCTATGACTCATCAAATAGGAGTAGGACAAGTGTCAAGCTCATCTCATATTATTAAAACATTATTTTTACCTTAAACTACACTAATTACCTCTAATCGCGATTAAGAACTTAAAAGTTACTATTCACCAAAAAATTATTTTGATCTCATTGAACCAAATTTTACTTCTTAATGACAACCATGTATGTCGGATTTTTGAAAATCAAATCACAGAAGTGGTAATATTTCATTTAAACGAAAAATCAGTTATTTAACTACCACTTAGTGGTTTCACTATTCATCAAAAATTGAAGTTTTTCAGAACAAGGCCAAAATTTCACCCTAAGCTATAATTGATATTCCGAATTCAAAAATGATGTCTATTTAAAAAAATTCCAAACATATAAGTTGCATTAATTAATTTTATAATTAATTCCCGCTGTTACGACAAATAGCGTGTTTTTAAGAAACAATTTATATCAAAAGATTGGCAATTGTTTATGTCCAATTTCAATGTTAAATTAATTCTAATGACCACCATTGGATAAAATGGTAAAAATATATTCTAATTATACTTTAAAACCACTAAATAGTATAATTTATCACTATAAATTATTTTGATTAAAAAGTTGTTTTAAGTAATTTTCACTATTCATAAAAAATTGGAAGTTCTCAGAAAATTACAAAAAATTCAACTTTGGATAATTTCGATATTACGAATACAAAAATGAAGTCCATTTTGAAATATAAAATTTCTATAATTTTAAAAAGTGGTTATTACTATTCATAACGGCTACTTTGATTAGTTACAGTGTGTTAGAACTCGATGTTGCGCACAATGCAAGCTATTACATTATTGAATTAGAAGCGTATCATGGAAGCTCGTGGTGTTACAAAAAATCCATTTAAAAATAGATTTTTTAATCAAAGTGTCACATACCACTTTGAAACTTTTAAAAAGACTTTTAATTTTAAAACTTTAATGTCCATATAAATAAATCCTTTAAAACATTTTCTAAAACACTGGCATTAATGAGAATGATTTAGAAGAATAAGACTTTAAAACATTTAAAAATGGTATTTTAGTTAGAGTTTCTAACAAAAATAGAGACACTTGAATACAAATAATTGAGGTAATCAAAACATTCTAATATCATGAGATTTATGTAATTCATGATATACAATGTAAAATTACATTATATACAACACATAAAAGTGATTTGGTGTATAACAACAAAAAAGTCTCAATGGAATGTAAATTGAGATGAAATCTCTCATAACGGCCGTATCCTTAGGTTAAGGATAAATCAACGAAGTAATTATGTGTGAAAAATATAAATACACTAAATATGATTGGATATTCAGTGTAAAACAATCGAAGGACATTCACACATATTCTTGTAAAAACAACACCAATGAATTGGATATTTAACTCAACAAACGGAGATTGAGTGAAAATTACTCTTATCAAGTTCATACCAATGACTTGAGAATTTATCAATGTAGTGATTATGTGTATAAAAATTATATCCACAAAAAGGGGGGTGTAAATTATGACATGATCAAATGAATTGTGATTCTAAACATAATCTTGGAGTAAAATAATCAATGAAGTATGGGTAAAGACGAATGAGTGGAAATTGAAAATTCAAATTCCCTTATTGATTTGGTAACATACAAAACATACACCCATGAAAAAAGGATCGTAAAATGATTATGTAAATATACATTTATTAAAGTATATTACACAATGAATACAAACATGGTCAGTACACACACCACATGAAATAAATAATTGGTGAACAGTGGAATTCTCACAGAATTAAAAGCGAGATAAGAAACCCCTTACCACGTTGTAATCAACTGAGTCATATGACCAAAAGTTAATAACCACCAAATGATTTACACAATAACATGAATATAAAGAGAATAATGATAATATATATCGAATGGCAGTACACAATATACCACTTTCAATAAATTAGTGGGAAACAATGGAAATCTCACGAAATTGAAAGTGAGATAAGAAAATCCCTTACCTTGTACTTTTACTTGGTTGGGGGTAGGTTAACCTCCTGTTTAATGTTTAAATAATTGTTATTAAATTATTCATTAATCATATACATTAATATAATATTATATATGATCTTTTAACATTGCTTTGTTAATAGTATCTTAGAATTATCGTCGTTTCGGGTGTTAACTTACTCGTTTTCATTTATATGTTTTGTTACGTAAGCCATGTTTTTCATGGATAGGTTGTATAATATTCATATCCATAATGATATCAATTCCTTAAAAATTATTTTTAAATCATCAAATGATAATTATTCTTGAATGGATACGATAGAGAATGAATCTCATCGCGTTCATGGAGACGGTAGTCCGTACGTATGCACGAGCGACAATATCATTCTTTTGATATTAAAATAATATATAATTTGATGGTATATCATATATACAGAATAATTATCATGTTATATTTATTATTTTAATGAGTTACACATCATTATTATACCCACCCAAATAATAATATATTGAATAACAATTACACCACGACGTGGAGACGGTAAGACGTACGTACGCACGTATGGTGACATGTTATTCAAAGGTTGGATAGAATACTGAATATGGTTGTACCATATTTATAATAACATAAAAGTATATATAAGATACTGGATTTATTATTTTATAATGGTAATAACAAAGAAATAATAAGTGGAATAAGAAAGGAACTTGAAAATGGGTGGTGAAAACATTGCCTCTTCTTCAGGTTCTTCCTTTTGATTTGATCAAAAGGGCTCCTTAGGTTGGCTTTATGATCAAAGTAATGCCTCTAGGATGTAGTGAGGGAATTTGAGAGTGTATTTGGGCAGGTTTTGACCGAACCAAAGGCTTTGAAGGTGTGAATAAATGAGAAGGAGGAGTGCCCTTCTATAAGAGGGGTGATGGCCACCTTTGGAAAAGCTAAAAATATTAATTTATAATAAATTCATATTCGGTTTCTAATGGCTCCAAAGTTTATTATTAAAATTTTAAGGTGGTTATAGGTCGCAAAACATTCAACCAATATAATTTAGACAGGTTTGGGTCACTATATTAACCTTATCTTTTAGTTTTAACTATTAGTTAATTAGTTTGACATTTACTATGTCACTTTGTATTTTTATATTATATAGTTAATAAACTTACTATATACATCCAAGAGACCCCCAAGTGGTCCATTAATGATATAACTGTCATGATATAAGTCTCTTGGACGAACCTTATATTTTTAGGAATTTAATATCAATTAATAATATAATATTTGTTTTAAAAACTCTTTTATGTCAATTTTGACACTATTCAATAGTTGATTTTTGTGAAACTCATAACAGAATGATTAAAAAAAAAGTCCATTAAATAAATGCTAACAAGTAATATTGTCCAATAAAATTAGTTTAATTCATTAAAAGTCTTAAATTATATTTATTTAGGTATTTATAATATCAATTATTTTAAATTTTCACTATTATGGTAATTACTGCATCATCATTGTGTCATAAATATATTAAGTTATTTAATGTCTAAAAATTATAAATAAATTATCATTATTTCCTGAATATTATTATCTTTCTAATGAATATTTACAATCTAATTTTGCTTATGTATAACCTTATATTAAAAATGTTTTAGTAAATAAATTTTGATTTTAACTCTTTCAACTCTTCTTTGAATTAAATAGTAATAAATGTCCTAATCTAATCCAAGTGGACCTAAATGATAATATTTTATTCCTAAGGTTGTTCTTGGTCGAGATACACTTGTCCAATATAATTAGGACCTGTTTTATAGTAATATTAATATAATGTTTACCCTTAATTAACCTATTTACTTTTAACCGTTGTAAATAAAAGTAAAAAGTTACTATTCACCAAAAATTATTTTCATCTCCCTGAACCACATTTTACTCCTTGATATTAATCGTGTCTCTTGAATTTTCAAAATTCCAATCATAGAAGCGGTAAAATTAAGTTTTATGAAAAATTCAGTTTTTTAACTTCCACTTAGTAGTTTCACTATTCATCAAAAATTGATGTTTTTCAGAACAGTGCCAAAATTTCACCCTAGGCTATAATTGATATTCCAAATTCAAAAATTATGTCTATTTTACAAAATTACAAACATAAAAGTTGCATTAATTAATTTTATAATTAATTCCCGATGCCACAACAAATAGCATGTTTTAAAGAAACAATATATATCAAAAGATTGACAATTGTTTATGTCCAATTTCAAAGTAAAATTAATTCTAATGAACACCATTGGATAAAAAGGTAAAAATGTATTATAATTATAATTTAAAACCACTCAAATTCATAATTTATCACTATTAATTATTTTGATTAAAAAAGTTGTTTTTAATTAAAATTTAGTAATTTTCACTATTCATCAACATATTAAAGTTATCCGAAAAGTACCAAACATTCACCTTAGGCTAAATTTGATACTCAAAATCCAAAAATGAAGTCCATTTTGAGAGATAAAATTTCTAAAATTTTAAAAAGTAGGTATTACTATTCATAACGGCTAGTTTGATTGGTTGTGGTATGTTAGAATCTCGAAGTTGCGTACAATGCACGCCATTGCATTATTCGAAGGAAAACGTACCGTGGAAGCTTGGGGTGTTACATTCTCCCCTCCTTCAATAAATTTCTTCCTCGAAATTTTTAAAATTGTTCTTGGGAATATAATGTAAACCCCCACATCGGAAAAGGAGTCAATAAAACTATCACTTTAAAAGAAAGAAAGAGAGGTATAAAGATCAACCAAGATAACCCATACTCGGATTACATGTAAGAAAACATGGATATAGATGACAAAATAAGTGTCAAGTTCTGATGGAGAGGGATAGAAATCATGATCAGGTGAAAGTTAACAATAAGAAAACCACAAACTTGTGTTGGGACAAACCGCCATTAGTCTCCTAGTAGGAAAGTAAACGGACAACATTTTTTTGTTTTAAGTTACATTACATAAGGATGAGGAATTAATTTATGATATTGACTAAGAATATAAAGATATATACTTAAATTTTAAGTAGAGTTTCATTCTTTAATAAATTTCCACCACTAAACTCATTTTTTTAAACGATGAGTATTCAAGAAGACTTGGTCACACTGGAAGAGCTAGAATAAATTTCTATAGAATCACATGATCCATGCATGATGAACTATATATTTACATTGTCTTTAGAGATTAATCAAAACCAAAATGGTTGGTACAATATCTAATGATCCCCCAAAAGGATATTCCTTGAGATAAATAAACACTAATCATAATTTCCAAAATGAAACCAACAATACCCCAAAGTTAATTAAATACCATTCAATAATAAATTGTCCTTAAAATCCTTTAATATAATCAAAACTAATATTGAAAACCAAAACTTATTAAGAATGTAGTCTTCCACATTAAATTGTATCTCCAAATGACATTAATTACTCTTAAAGTCACATACTTAAAATTAATTAACCTAATCATTTCTATAAATAACCGAAATCATTATAAATCCCCAATAAAAACATAGATAAAAATCCACCATTACTCCTCAAATGAAATCCCATACTATTCTACTTTCCTTGGGCATATAGTGTTCACATAAAAGCGAACAACTTCCAAAATAACATTTATCACTTAATCACCAAATCATTTTCTTATACTAAGGGTATTCATTTGATAAGACATAAGATCCCAAATCAAATTATTATTGATCAATAAAATCATTTAACTAAAAATAATATTCACACTAACCAGGGACTTCACGTAGTCCAGTGGTAGGTGATAAATCCCAATCGCACTTTGGTTGTGGGTTCGATTCCGACGGCTTTGTCTGATGTGACGAGTTGTCACACGGTCTACATGTTGTCCTTTTTCAAAAACTATATTTTATAACATTACCAAAATGAGATAAATTCCTCAAAATAACCATAACATAATTTAACCACAAATGTTATCTCCTACCTTTAATTTTCATCCCAAATTATAATAATTTTTAATTGCCTCAAACCTAATGATCATATAAAAACAAATGGTTATTTATAACTATATCTACAAGAGAAAAGATAATTCTTCCATAAATATCATTCTCACATGGCAAACGTTAGGGTTACAAATACAAGAGAAAATTATTCCAAAGTAAACCCTTCAACAAGGATCACTAATAATTTTTAAACATTTATCCAACCATTTAATTCCACATATCTTCTTCTCTGACCAAGAAAATATCTTATAGAATAGGACATTCACTCGGGTAATGGCCAGGTCCCCTACATTTATAGCAAATGACTGTAAATGTATTCTTGGGACCATTGTTATCTTCTTCCATAGTACTCTTCATTTTTCTTCGGCAATTATTCACTTTGTGTCCTTCATTCCCACACGTAAAGAATTTCTTTGTCCCATTGAGACACTTTCCTGGGCATCTCCTTCCACATTTCCTGCATGATGGAAATTGAGGATTTCTTTCCCCATGGTCTCCACTACTGGAGATCTTATCTTTCATCACCTTTCTCTTCTTTGTTGAGTCCGATAATTAGTTAATATATATATTGTTGATCATATTTTTGGAAAATTGACTTGGCATAAAGACGATATCCTTTACACCTATCAACATTTCATTTTGTTGCTCATTGCCACCACCGTTCCCACCTTGTACATCATTCTCAAAGTCACTATGACTTCCTTGGAATCCATCCATTGACTAAAACCAGAAAGCATTGTGTGAGTAATAGTACTCATACAATCATTTAGAGATTAACATGTCACCATATTCTCAATTTGAAACACATTAGGATTAACCAAGGCCATTTACTCTCATCATATATATATAATACTTTAAATCGGTTAGTAAACAAATTGTAAATTATCCTAGGCATATCCCCCGAGTGTCTCGTAACCAAGAGTGCAGGAAGGCCCATTGTCGTGCACCAGTACCCATTCGAGTCTAGCTCAAAGCGGTGTTTTCGGGTTTTACCCCTAGGTACATCTGTGCCAGAGCCGCCTCTACCTACTCGTATCCAGACATGGATGTATTGCTCGGAAAACTCACAAAATCTCTACAATACCAAAATTATAGGATGTTCTTATATACTAATCCTCAAAGTTCATCTTAGGTCTATGTGATCTAATTAGAGTTTATCTAAATCTAGCTTCTAAGGTTTGTACTAAACTTCCTCTAATACCAACTGTAACGCCCCGACCCCAGTTACCTAGAGTCGGTGCATTATTACATAACATTGGCATGATCACAATAAAGATCAAATCTCATAATACTGATTGGTTTAGTAGCCTTGGAAACACTAGATATATTCATAAAGTTTTACAATAAATCATAAAGTGAAAAACTACTACAACAACATAGTCTCCATATCCCACACTCGTATCCCCACATACTATCCCTGCTGTTCATTCATAAATTACTTCTTCACAACCTGGGAAAAAAACATAGAAAAGGGGTGAGCTCAAATGCCCAGTAAGGATAACAATATGGCAGATACTTTCATAAATAAGAATAAACATTTAAGGCAATTTATAACTTAAAACAAAAGCCTTTTAAACTTGAACTTCAACATAGTATGTCAAAAATAAAATGAAATAATTCCATTTACTTATTCACATGGATATTCTACTATTCGAATAATCACATGCAATATCAATTACCACTTTCATAATGATGGAATGCATAACGCCAGACTATCATAACCACATAGCCAAGACCTCGTGCCAAGACTACAAATAAGATTTTTCCAAGGCCTTGTGCTAAGACATTAGTTTGTCTCATGAGACCTACCGATGCATCGAGGAGCTATAGAGGGCTCCACCCGTCACTTATTAAGTCCAATGAATTCCTTATATGAATAGGTTTAAACATAACATAAATATTCGTATTAAAACTATCATATGAAATGCCAATACTTTAACCACAAACCATGAATGGTATAAAAATAGCACATCCACAATCAAACATAACTGATTTCATACAATATGGAAGATTGTATTGTATCACATTAACCTCAGTCAAGAATAATGAAGGATGTTGACATAGATGAAAATAATCATCAAAACTATTTAAAGGAAATATCCCCCTTTTTCTTGAAATCATTTAAAAGTCACACTATTTGTCAAAAAGCCATTTAAAAATAGATTTATGAATCAAAGTGTCCCATACCACTTTGAAACTTTTAAAAGGAGTTTTAATTTTAAAACTTTTATGTCCATATAAATAAATCCTTAAAACCATTTTTTAAAACATGGCCATTAATGAGAATGATTTAGAAGAATAAGACTTTAAAACATTTAAAAATGTTATTTTAGTTAGAGTTTCTAACCAAAATACAGACACTTGAATACAAATAATTGAGGTAATAAAAACATTTTAATATCATGAGATTTAAGGAATTCTTGATATACTATGTCAAAGTACATTATATACACCACATAAAAGTGATTTGGTGTATAACAACAAAGAAGTCTCAGTAGAATGTAAATTGAGATGAAATCTCTCACAAAGTCCGTATCCTTAGGTTAAGGATAAATCAACGATGTAATTATGTGTGAAAAATATAAATACACTAAATATGATTGGATATTTAATGTAAAACAATCAAATGACATTCACACATATTCTTGTAAAAACAACACCAATGAATTGGATATTTAACTCAAAAATAGAGATTGAGTTAAAATTACTCTTATCAAGTTCATACCGATGACTTAAGAATTTATAAATGGAGTGATTATGTGAATAAAAATTATATCCACAGAAAGGGGAGTCTAAATTATGACATGATCAAATGAATAGTGATTCTACACATAATCTTGGAGTAAAATAATCATTGAAGTATGCATAAAGCCGAATGAGTGGAAATTGAAATTCCAAATTCCCTTATTGATTTGGTAACATACAAAAAATAAACGCATGGAAGAAGGATCATACAATGATGATGTAAATATAAATGAATTAAATTATTTTACACAATGAATAAAACATGGGCTGTACACACACCACATGTAATAAATAAGTGGTGAACAATGGAATTCTCACAGAATTAAAAGCGAGATAAGAAACCCCTTACCACGTTGAAATCAACTAAGTCGTATGACCAAAAGTTAATAAACACAAAATGATTTACAGAATAACATGAATATAAAGAGAATAATGATAATATATATCAAATGGCAGCACACAATATACCACTTTCAATAAATTAGTGGCGAACAATGGAAATCTCATGGAATTGAAAGTGAGATAAGAAAATCCCTTACCTTGTACTTTTCCTTCATTGGGGGTAGGTTAACCACCTGTATAATGTTGAAATAATTGTTATTAAATTATTCATGAATCATATACATTAATATTATATCATATATGATCTTTTAACATTGCTTTGTTAATAATATCATAGAATTATCGTCGTTCCGGGTGTTAACTTACTCGTTTTCTTTTATATGTTTTGTTATGAAATCCATGTTTTTCATGGATAGGCTGTATCATATTAATATCCAAAATTATATCAAGTCCCTAAAAATTATTTTTAAATCATCAAATGATAATTATACTTGAATGGATACGATAGAGAATGAATCTAATCGCGTTTGTGGAGACGGTAGTCCGTACGTACGCACGAGCGACAATATCATTCTTTTGATATTAAAATAATATATAATTGGATGTTATATCATATATACAGAATCATTATCATGTTTTATTTATTATTTTAATGAGTTACATATCATTATTATAACCGCCCAAACAATAATATATTGAATAACAATTACACCACGACGTGGAGACGGTAAGCCGTACGTACGCACATATGGTGACATGTTATTAAAAGGGTGGATAGAATACTGAATATGGTTGTACAATATTTATAATAACATCAATGTATATATAAGATACTGGAGTTATTATTTTAGAATGGTAATAACAAAGAAATAAGAAGTGGAATAAGAAAGGAACTTGAAAAGGGATGGTGAATACATTACCTCTTCTTCAGGTTCTTCCTTTTGATTTGATCAAAAGGGCTACGTAGGTTGGCTTTCTAAGAAAACTATGTCCTCTAGGTTGTAGTTAGGGAAGTTAATAGAGTATTTGGGCAGGGTTTGGATGAACCAAAAATCTTTTAAGGTGTGAAGAAATGAGAAGGAGGAGTGCCCTTTTATAAGAGGGGTGAGGGGCACCTTTGGAAAAGCTAAAAATATTAATTTATAATAAATTAATATTCGGTTTCTAATGGATCAAAAGTTTATTATTAAAATTTTAAGGTGGGTATAGGTCGAAAAACATTCAGCCAATAGAATTTAGACAGGTTTGGGTCACTATATTACCCTTATCTTTTAGTTTTAACTCTTAGTTAATTAGTTTGACATTTACCATGTCACTTTATATTTTTATATTATATAGTTAATAAACATACTATATATATCCAAGAGACCCCCAAGTGGTCCATTAATGAAATACCTATCATTATATAAGTCTTCTTGACGATACTTATATTTTTAGGAATTTAATATAAATTAATAATATAATATTTGTTTTCAAAACTCTTTTATGTCAATTTTGACACTATTCAATAGTTGAATTTTGTGAAACTCATAACAGAATTATTACATCAAAAAAAGTCCATTAAATCAATAATAATATGTCATATTATCCTATAAAATTAGTTTAATTCATTAAAAGTCTTAAATTATATTTATTTGGGCATTTATAATATCAATTATTTTAATTTTTCACTATTATGGTAATTACTGCATAATCCTTTTGTCATAAATATATTAAATTATATAATGTATAAAAATTATAAATAAATTAGATTTATGTATTAAATATTATTATCTTTCTAATTAATATTTACAATCAAATTTATTTGATGTGTAACCTTATATTAAAAATGTTTTAGTAAATAAACTTTGATTTTAACTCTTTTAACTCTTCTTTGAATTAAATAATAATAAATGTCCTAATCTAATCCAAGTGGACCTAAATGATAATATTTTATTCCTAAGGTTGGTTTTGGTCGAGATACACTTGTCCAATAGAATTAGAATGTGTGTTATGGAAATATTAATATCATTTTTACCCTTAATTACCCTATTTACTTTTAACCGTGGTAAATAAAAGTAAAAAGTAACTAATCACCAAAAATTATTTTCATCTCATTGAACCAAATTTTACTCCTTTATATTAACCATGTCTCTAGTATTTTATAAATTCTAATCACAAAAGTGGTAAAATGATGTTTTATGAAAAATTCAGTTTTTTAACTACCACTTAGTAGTTTCACTATTCATCAAAAATTGAAGTTTTTCAGAACATTGCCAAAATTTCACCCTAGGATATAATTTATATTCCGAATTCAAAAATGATGTATATTTTACAAAATTACAAACATAAAAGTTGCATTAATTAATTTAATAATTAACTCCCGCTGTCACAAAAAATAGCGTGTTTTTAAGAAACAATATATCTCAAAAGATTGACAATTGTTTATGTCCAATTTCAAAGTGAAATTAATTATAATGAACACCATTGCATAAAAAGGTAAAAATATATTCTAATTATACTTTAAAACCACTAAAATTCATAATTTATCACTATTAATTATTTTTATTAAAAAATTTGTTTTTAATTAAAATTTAGTAATTTTCACTATTCATCAAAATATTAAAGTTATCCGAAAAGTACCAAAATTTCACCTTAGGCTAATTTCGATACTCCAAATCCAAAAATGAAGACCATTTTGAGAGATAAAATTTCTAAAATATTAAAAAGTAGGTATTACTATTCATAACGACTAGTTTGATTGGTTATGGTGTGTTAGAATCTCGAGGTTGCGTACAATGCACGCCATTGCATTATTCGAAGGGAAACGTACCGTGGAAGCTTGGGGTGTTACATTGGATCCATGTTTTTCCATGGAGAGCCAATATATTATATTGTCTCTACTTATATCTAGACCAAATCAACCCGGTAAGGATATTAATGTCTATTTGTATCCATTGATTGATGATTTGAAATTGATGTGGGACATATATATTATAATTTATGATATTCATGGAAGTGAGGAATTCACATTGAGGTACATGTTGTGAATAACAATAAATGACTTCTTTTCTTATAGAAATTTATCGGCATAGAGCATTAAAGTAAATTTGGGGTGTCCCATTTATAAAAAACACACACACACAATTCAGTAAAAACATTCCTAAAAGACGATAAGCTTAGGACATCAAAAAAATTACATCAAAGAAATGAATATTGATCCTAGATGACAAAATTAGATGGAAATATCGAACAAGGTACAACACCATCTCTATCAACGGGCGATCAACAACACAAAAAAGTAAAAAATATTGACACTATTTTCGAAAAATCATTTTAAGAAAACATAAAAATTAGGTTGGAAGAAGGGATCAATTTTCATTGAATTAACTTATTTGAATTGTTTCTATGTCAGACATTTTCTTGATGTCATGCATTTAGAAAAAAATGTATTTGATAGTTTTATTGGAACATTTCTAAATTTTCCTATAAAAACAAAATATGGAATCAAGGCTAGTTTGGACTTCATTTAAATGGGGTTGAAGGAAGATTTGGCACCGGTGATTAGTAAAAGTTGGACTTTTCTTCCTCCAGCACCTTAAACTCTATCCAGATAGAAAAAAGTGAAATTTTTTCTTTTTTCTTACCAATGTAAAACTTCCACATGGGTATGAAAAATATATCAAGAATGTCATGTCAATAACTAATTTGATGTTACAAGGACTAAAATCACATGACAATCATGTTCTGATGTAATATTTAATGTTTGTTGCTTTCAGTTGCATTCTGACTCAAAATGTATGACTTACATTAACCAAAATCTTCTTATTTTTAAAATCCATATATGGTAATGTTTTAGACCAAAAGATGTTTCCCATCATGAATAAGGATATTATAGTCATATTATATGAATTAGAGATGTTCTTTCCACCATCATTTTATGATATAATTGTCTACCTGATAGTCCACATGGTCATAGAGTTTCAATTATGTTGTTTAATCCATTAAAAATAAATATACCCCATTTAATGTTATATATAGAATTTGAAAGGGTATATCAAGAATTGAATTTGTCCAGAAGGTTGTACTACAAAATGATATATTGTTGAAGAAGATATCGAATTCTGTACGAATACCTATCAGATGTTGAAAGCCTCGGTCTCCCAAAGTCTCTTTACATATAACACCTTATAGGAGAAAGGGATTTCTGGAAGAGATGTTGATTAAATTTATTTTACATAGAACCATCAAGATCATCTTTACATATTACATAATAGTAATTTTATTGATCCATACATTGAATCCCACAAAGAAATTATTAATGATTTGAATCTATTAAGGGGTTAAGGATGGGTATAAAATAAACATAATATATAGTTCATAGGATGGTTTATAGGTCAAATTTATAAATATTTATATGAAAATATGAATTCAGTTTCTATAAAAATTCAATAGATATCCAAAGGATTGATTGAAAGTGTTTTATCTTACACTAATTTTGTAAAAATGGTAATACTCTCTATAAAAAAGAATATAATGACTTAAATATGATGCAAAACAGTGGTGTTATGCTTATAGATAAAGTTGTTCACATATCTAGTTCCAAGGATAGAAATCCCATTTACGAAAATATGTCATATATTGGAATTATCGAAAGAATATTTGAGTTGTATTAAAAAAACTTTTGAAGTTCTTCTTTACCATTAAAATGGGTTGAAAATATCAATGGAGTGATAGTTGGAAAAATGGGATTTTTGAAAGAAAATTTCAGTGTGGAAGGAGAAAGATATGAGCTATTTATAATGGCATCACATGTAGTGCAATTATTTTCTGTATTTGATCCAATAAACAAGAATTCGTTTATGGTTTTGATGGTGACTAAAACAAATGTTGAGTTAGATGAATATTCAATCGAAGATAATCCTTTCATTGGGACATCACAATCAGTTCATGCCAGTCATAATATAGAAAATTTCTTGTATGTAAGAGGGTACTACAAAGAAGGGATTTGGATTCATGATAGAGGAATAGAATCCTTGAAAACTTCAAAAAATAAAGAGGGTTTAATGGGATGGTAAAATTGTTTTTTAATTTATTATGTTTTTCCTCATAATATTACATGTTCTCTAATGAATTAACATAATATAAATTAAATTTTTTACTACTAATTAAGACAATGTCTTCTACACATAAAGCAAGAACATACTATAATTAAGGAAACCCTTTGGAAATATGTAAAGGTAATGTTACGATATACTTTCTCTATTTTACCAAAAAATTATATGGTGAAATTTTGATTTAATTTCCATTATTACTTGCAGATTTTTTTTATTTTAGAATATTTCTATCAATGTGTCATGCCTTTAAATGAAGATAAATGAGGTTTTCTTTGCTCAATTATAGAGATAATCGTGATGTTTACACTGTAATATAATTGTCCATATAATTGATGAATTGTTTCATATTTATGTTTAATTTATTTCTTTTTAGTATTACTCACATAATAATTTTTTTCTTATATAGGTGTACTCTTTTATTTGATTTGGGGTGCGCTTTATAAATTTCACGCTTCTTCACCCTTTAAACATTTTCACCTTTCTATGGTGAATTTATCACTTTCTTTCAATTTACCTCCACTTTATTTGTAGGAAGAGAAACGAAACTACCTCTTCTATATTACAAAGGTAATATTGAGGTTTTCAAAATAAAATCATAGTCCATAAAATTATTGTATTGTTTAATATTTATTTTTACTTTATGTTTTGTTAGTATTAATCACCTAATAATTGGTTTCATATACAGGTGGATTATTTTATTCAATTTGGGTGATCTATCCAAATTTCATGCTTCTTCTCCCTTAAAAACATTTCACCCTTATAGTAGTGAATTTATCAATTTCTTTCAAGTTACCTACACTACCATTGTAGGAAGAGAAACAATGCTACCTCTTCCAAATTACCAATGTGATCTTGAAGTTTGCACATTAAAATAATTATCCATTGAATTAATTTATTGTTTCATATTTATGTTTAATTTATTTATTTTTAGTATTACTATGATACTAATTGTTTTCTTATATAGGTCTATTTTTATGTTCGAGTTGGGGTGCTATGTCCAATATTCTTGCTTCTTCTCCCTTAAAACCTTTTCAACCCTATAGTGGTTCATTTATCACTTTCTTTTAAGTTACCTCTACTGCCTTTGTAGGAAGAGTAATGACACTACCTCTACTCCATTACGAAGTTAATAATTATGTTTTCACATTAGAATCATTTTCTATATAATTAATGTATTGTTTCATATTTATTTTTAATTTATTTTTTTAGTACTACTCACATAATAATTATTTTTATATACAGGTGTATTATTTTGTTCGAATTGGGGTTCTTTATCTAACCTTAATGCTTCTTCTCCCTTGAAACCTTTTCACCCCTGTAGGGTTGTATTTATCATTTTCTTTCAAGTTCTCTCCACTGCCATTGCAAGAAGAGTAATTATGATGCCTCTTTTCTATTACAGAGATAATCTTGATGTTTTCACTGTAATGTAATAGTCCATATAATTAATGTATTGTTTCATATTTATGTTTAATTTATTTAGTTTTTTTATTACTCACATAATAATTGTTTTCTTATACAGGTGGATTATTTTGTTTGAGTTGGGGTGATTTGTCCATCATTCATTAATTTCTGCACCAAATCTCTTACATACTTATTCTATCTTAAAACCATTCACCACAGTAGTGTTGTCATTTATTTCATTCCTTCAAGTTCCCTCCACTGCTCAATAATAAAGGTAATATTTATATTTTTTACAGTAAAATCATTGTCTATAGAATTAATGTATTATTTCATATTTATGTTCAATTTATTTATTTTTATTTTTATTCATAATAATTTGTTCCTTATACAGGTGGATTTTTTTTCATGTTTATGTGGTGTGTTTGAAGTTTTTCATGTAGTGTTGGTAGTTAGAAAAATAAAGTCAATTTAAATCATGGTCACATTGATAGATATAATATTTTTCAGACTTTGGGATGTGTAGGAATCATTCCCACCTAAATCTAACACATGATGTGACTTGTATGACTCCAAGTACTTATTTCTATTTTCAAATTTCATTAATTTTAGTAAAATGACAGCTGAATCTATGTGTTTTTTACCAATTTAAAATCGACATTTGATTTTAAAAAGTTTCACTCACTGAAAAAATGAAAACACGGTCTTATTTTCTTGATACTTTAGGGAATTAATTCATAAATCATTTTCAATGTGTAAGAATCAGTCTCACATTAAAATGATACAAGATATGATCCGTACGATTCCAAGTGCGTGTTTCAGAATTAAAATGACATTTTATTGAAAATAACAAGTGAAGTACATAAAAAATGAGAAAACAAATTCAGATTGTTTTCATACTTTAGGAAAACCCATAAGTGATTTGGAATGTTTAGGAAATAGTCGCACATTAATCCAATGCATGGTGTGACCGGTATGACTCTAAGTGCATCTTTATTTAAAACTAACCTCAATTTTTGTAATAAAAATAAAATGACCTACTAAAAATTGAACAAACACATTAAAATTGTTTTGATAATTTAGGAAAATGATCCATATGTGATTTGAGACGTTCAATAATTAGTGACACCTCATTCTGGTGCATAATGTAAAAAATATGACTCCAAGTGCATTTTTTTATTTAAAATTGATATAAAAATAAGTTAAAAGGACAAATGATCTACTCAAAAATGAGAAAACACATTCAAATTGTATAAATAATTTAGTTAAATGATCCATATGTCATTTGTGATTTGTATGAATCGGCCTCACCTTAGTTAGATTCATAGTATAACCGTTATGACTCCAAGAGCAACTTGTTATTTAAAATTGATCAATTTTAGTAAAATTAATAGTTCCTATTATTACCAAAATTTGAATTGTTCTATTATATTTGTGCATTCATTTTCTCAGGAAGAATTGGTTTATTCAAAAATATCATAAGTCGGGTCAGGATTAAAAGTTAAAGGAATATTGATGTTTTTGAATCCATGTAATAATTTGTATTTATGTAATTATAGGAACCAATGTTTGAAATATATATAATATATTATTTTTTCTTGTTTTTGGGTTGTGAATTTCATTTAATTTAAATATTTTATTGGGACTTCTTTTTATTAATATATGGTTTGTTTCTAGGGTTGTAGTGTGTTGTTATTGTACACTACATTGGTGTTGTAGTATGATGTTAAAACACACTATTGTATGTAACTTTATCAGCAATTTTAAAAGCACTAACAAAGGCGAAATTTGTTATTGATTTTAATGGAATTGATTAAAGAATTCTTTATCAGGGCTTTTAGAAGTACTGATAACGGTCTATTTCATCAGCGCTCATAAAAGCACTGATAAATGGTTCTTTTAGTGGTGATCAATTAAATCACTGATAAATGTTTCCTTTTTTAGTTCCTTTACAAGTGATGATAAAGGTCTCATTTATCAGTTCATTTTTTAACATCGATAAAGGATCCCATTATATATGCTTTTTCAGGGGTGATAAAATAAACAGATTTTAACCTCACTCATGTAGTCAGTGCTTTTTGGGCACTAATAAAGGCTAATTCTATCACTGTTAAAGTGCAGTTTTGTAGTAGTGAGTCCATGGGAATCACTGATTCTATAATATGATTAAATTAATTAATCTATACACTTAAATAGGTAAGAATTGGGATGTAAAAAACCATACCATATAACCATTAATCATGACACATTACATTATGTTAGTCTTACATCTAATTACATCATTATATTAAAATGTAAGATTTCATAATTTGACATGGTCTGAGTATAGATATATGTCTAAGATAAATTCAACCAATTCCTTTTAACCTCATCGGAAAATTATTGTTTAATGTCAATTAAAATATTACTTAGTGGTGTTTTCGCTAAATATATAGATATCTCATCAAGGGATTGTGAGTGACACAACCATGGGGTGGATTAAATTTAGGTCATAACCTGTAAAATTTTCAAAGGGGTTTCTGAGGGCTCTATATAGTATTCTAGTTAATTAAATTTGGGATTTTCAATTTAGGAATGATGCTCTGAGAATCCAATAAGAGGAATACTGCTAATATTTTATATAAAATGTATCATTGTGTTAAAAGCATATAGAATACATGCGACATGTTTTGGATGTTCGACTCATCCAATATTAGTCTTTGGTTTGACCCAGAATGATAGAAATTATAATAATATCCAAACACACTAAAAATAAAGAAAAAGAGATCACATAAATTTTGAATAATGCATAGAAAGATAATGTAGGAAAAAAATATGGCAGAGTAAAGAGTTTAATGATGGGATTCTAATGAAACTGGTAGTGCTTGATCCTGAGCATGTATGGAGGAGATAGATCCATGCCTAAGAGAGAAGGGAACATGAGTGCCCCCCATGGTATGTGTGAGTGATGAAGGGAAATGAGGGAGAGAATATAAAAGATATATGGTTAAAAGGGTAATTTCCATCTCATTAATGAGTTGTAGGGGTTTTCAAAATAGTTTGGAAAACTATGTTCCAACTACATAGTGTCACTCCCTACAAACACCCATACCTCATACGGCTAATGAACAGTTTGACGAACCTTATACAACCCAAGAAATTATCCTATAAATTTTTCTACATACCTCTTCATGGTCAATCACCTCCTCTCATATGGTTGGACTAAATCATGTGACACCCCCAGCTTCCCTGGATTAATCCACACAGTTTTATCTAGGGTCGACACTATTTCATCAAAATATTCTCATTTATTTAAATTTGGTATATATTTATCCTTGAAGACCAAATGATTTTAAACTAACTTTTTTCCTTATCCATTTACCTAAAAATGAAATGTTTCAGAGCTTGACACTCATGAAACATGTCAAAACTTTTGAGACTCCTCTCTAGCCATAAAATTAATATACAAACAATAATTGTATGTTTTCCAGCTCTTTGAATTTTATTCTGGTGATTAATTCAACGTTCAGACCATCCACCAAATGAAAATTTGAAACCCCATGTAAAATGCAAAATAGTTTAAAACACACAATCTTACCTAATATATGATTAAGGTATATGTAACCAAATGTTCAATTTATGAAAATGTTATTGGAGAAACAATTATATTTTCATTACGTGGAAATAAGTTTTCTGGTATGGATAACCTTTGGGGTTTTAATTATCATTGATGATTAAGATTATTTGTTAGGATATTCAATATATTTATATAAATTTTATAATAATTACATTAGTATTGTTTTATAACAAATGACCATAGGTCACATCTAGCAAGGATGTGGTGTTTGGACTTACAACCTATGAGCGATAAGGATTCAATGCATACCACTGTCCAACATGATGTTTGGATAGTATGATATTTCATTATTTTAAATTATGTGATAGATAAATATTAAGTTTATTTTTTAAAAATATGTTTTATCATTGAGATAATAAATGTATTGATATGTGATTTGGTGTTTATGTGATTAATTTTTTAGAAAGAAGACCAATATTTTTGACCTTGTATAATTAGGTTTGAAAGAATATTATTGGATTTTATTTTAGGAATAATGATAGAATTATATTTCTCAATATTATATGATATTAATGCGACTTTAGGGTTATTTATGTTATTTATGGAAATTATTATATTATCTTGGATATTATAGGATTCAGGAATATACATTTTTTGAATTATAATTTAATAGTGATTTATGTTTTCTGGAAAAAAATTTGAAATTTATTTTAGAATAATATATGACCCAATAATTATAAAATTGGTTTTATTTTATACTCAGGAATACTTTGAATAATATTAAGGATAATTATTTATGGAATTATTTATTTAGAACATCGGATTTTACTGTTGTATTTTAGATATTAATGATGTGAATGTTTATTCATTTTGGGAAATATCTTACCTTATACTAACCATTTGGTTTTTGTTTGTGTATAGATAAAGTAGGAATATATTGTTATAGTTTTAATAATTTTTTGGTCTATTATAAGTTAATTTTTGTTATTTATTAATATATAAAATAATTCATCATGAATAATCATTATTTGGAGAAAAATATGAGATTCTGGTGAATTTTGGTTGAAGCATGAAATTATACTTTCTATCTAAGTATATTATCCATATTTTATTATTATATATGGAATAAAAATTCTTCAACACTTGTAAAAGGATCATGAAAATGAATATTTTATCTTGTTACATTCATATCAAATGAGTTGATGGTCTTTTCACACCTATTTAGTTTATGGTTTTATGGTTGTTTGCTTTCTTGTGATCATTGAATTTCCTATGGTCAATGATCTTTATCAATGTATATAATTATTTGGGAATTATGATTTTATTCTAATTAAAATTTTTCACTTCCCATCAATTTTTTCCTATTGAGAAACATAACTCTATATTATTTCTAGTGACCTCATATTTTTTTCCTCTTTTCAAGTAGAATTTTTATTAAATTAATGTATGATATGGTATTTCAGTAATGGTATTTTCAAATGTAAAAAATATTATTACCGAGTTTAATGTCAATTTTTTATAATGAAATCTATTAATGGTTAAGAGAACTTAATACCCTTAAATTTTAAAACAATATAATATTTAGTTGTGTATATGACATGTAACATTGACCTTAAACTGCGTGTGAAATATATTATTCTTATAACCTAGTCATTTAATTTTAAATTATGAATAGTATTAACTAATTTATGAAATATATATATAAAGTTCATACTCAATATATATTTATTGAAAAATTAGTATGGTTTAAGAAAAGAATTTTTAATAAATAAATTTTATTCTTAAAAAAATAAAATTTCATCAAAAAAAATTATTTCTATTTTTTAAGAAAATATTATAATTAATAAATAGATATTTTAAAAAATATATTTTATAAAATGAAATTATTTTTAAAATCATCCTATAAAAATTAACGTAGGAAAATTATTGAGATATTTCAAAAACTATTAATTTTTTAGTGAATAGTAGAAGATTCTATTTTCTGTAAAACTATCATTTCTTTTAAATAAATAAATTAATTTAATGTTATAATTATTCATTGAATTTTATTTAATATAACATGAATATTATTTATTACTATTTAATCCAATTAAATATATTTTAATTTTATTTTTACTATATTTTAGTGTAGATTTAAATTTGGGATTAAAAATTATTTTTTAAAATCTATTTTAATATGAATAATTATTCAACATTTTAATTAACGAAAATAAACCTTAATGAGGAATGGTGTTGGAATTCAAGATTATGATAATTG
Organism: Viscum album; assembly: GCA_963277665.1. NCBI lineage: Eukaryota > Viridiplantae > Streptophyta > Magnoliopsida > Santalales > Viscaceae > Viscum > Viscum album. The sequence goes on along the minus strand of OY728159.1, from coordinate 1,816,113,533 downwards.
TAATAACTATTGGACTAATACAGAGAAACATTTTTATTGGTTATACCAATGTTTGTCCAAACTGTTAGTTTTATACATGTTGGGAAAGACCTATATAAATAGTTTTTAGTGAACCGTTGGTACAGGGTCATCATATTTATTGTTTATCCATTGGTTCCATGTGAAACATTGGTATAGACATATACCAACATTTTTGAACTAATGGAATAGTTTGATACCTAGGTTTACAAGTAACTGTTGGTATATGTCTATCCCAACTGTTTTGAAATCATTAGTGTAGTACCCCACAGAGTTCCCACACCTGAAGCAACCCCACCCTACCCACAAAACATGAATATAAATAGTTGTGGCCACCAAAACTACAAAACAAATAACATAACCTACTCAAATGGCCACAAAAAATCACACAATTACCCCACATTTGTCAATTACTATAAAAAAGACATTACAATTCATTATATAAATAATGATAACACAAGAAAATGATTAATTCATTCATCTAATGGTAACAAAGATTCAAAAAATCACATATATTCATTCAGAACAAATAATCAAGCATCAAATTTCATAAATATCAATAAAAATGAAAAGTTTCTATAGGTCCCTCATAACTGTCACTATTTTCACTGTCATAATCAACTTCATCCTCTGCCTCATCCTTATCATTTCCCTCTTCCTTAACCTCTTCCTCAACCTATTCCTCATAATATCCATCTCCAAGAACATCATCCTTCTAACAACCACTAAGACCACTTTTTGGGGGCACTATGTAACATACACATCATCTATATTTATGCACCACAAGACATAGTGTTATCCACTGAATGTGATTGACATAAAGCTATCATAAATTTTGATAATTCATCCCTATCCCTTTGATAAAATTCACCCTAATATATGACCATATTTTGGGCCTTTTATTTCTGTCGCTGATCATGTTTTACTCATGAAAAAGATTTTGACATCTTAGTGCTACCAAAATTGGAACCTGAAGTTGTCTAGTATCTCTTTTGGACAATACTCTTCCTTGGCCAACAATGTACTCTTCTATGGTGATCTTCTCACAAAACCTGATGTATGTGACTACTTTTCCCAAATTTTTCAGTTCTTTTATCACACTTAAAACGTTTTTCATTCTTATTTATCAAAAAAAATTATAATGGAAGACATCCTTAAATATTAAAAACCTCCCTTTTCCATGACATTTATTGTGTAGAAACATAATTTAAAATAGGTTTTGGATAATTAATTTCATAACTAAAGTCAAATGGATATTAATTCTAGATGAATCAGAAAATAAAAACATACGGTACATGAGTTATTTTGAAAAAATACTTTATTAAATGGATTTACCTTACAAATGATTCAAGTTACAATGTAGTGTATGTGAATTTGGTATACTAGGGATAGATGAAATGTTTTTATTAATAAAAAAATAATTGAAGTTGAATAAGTGTAACTCTCAAGAATTAAGACATGGGAAACACAATGAGATATTAGAAAACTACAAGTGATATGGTCCACTATATAGTGTATTTTATCTACCTTTAGTTAATTCACTATTCACTATTTTTTAATTCTTGTCCACTATGAAGTCCATCATAATCAACCATTTATTCAATCTTCTCACACTCTGTACATTTTATTTTACAATTTATTATTTGATTAGAAATTTTTACATTAAATTTTATGTACTAATTTAACCATCATTAATCAATAAACAAGTTGTTATTTAATTGTCTACAAAATCCTTTTCTAATTTATATACATAAAATTGGATTTAATTAATGAATATATAAAATTTATGATTAATATAAATATATTATTGAAAAAATATCACAATTATATTTTATACTATAATAAAACTCACCTTTGAAATTTAATTAAATGAGATTAGGCATTTATTTGTCATATTTTAATCATTTTGACATTAAAAAATACTTCCACACATCTTATAAAAATTATATTTCCCCAAAATATGATGTAAATATGAATGAGGCATTTTGTATATAATATAATAATTATTTTATTTATTGAAAATACTCGCCAAATAAATATTTTATAATAGTATATCATATATAAATTTATATATTAGAGTGATATCCTTGGAAGGGGAATCCTTATTTATTTAAATATATCACTAGTGTTTGTTTGGAAATCCTTCCATCGTATTTTAATATATAAAATTTATAAAATAGATTTATGTTAGAAAATAGTCCATTTACCCTTTATTTTTTTTGTCCATGTGATAGAATGGATAAAATTATTAGCCATGTGTAATAATACCATCATCTCAATTTCCAATAATGACCATTGTTTAGACATATAATTCTCATATAATAATAAATGAATGTCATACCTACGTCTTATCATGGTTTAACATCATAATATTCACCAATGTGTGGAGGTATTTTATAGAATCATTGTATTTTTATTTATTCATAAAACATACTAAATAATAATTTTCAATATTAAAAAATAACTTTTTAATGAAAACTATTATAAATTTAATTTAGAAACTTTAAATTTTATTAATACCTTGAACTCAATAATCTTTTAACGAGCATTAATTCCATGATAAAATTATACCAAACATTCATTCATGATAGATGTGGCATCTAAATATGTACCAACTCTAGCACGCCTACTACTATAAAACTCAGGCTTATATTCTCTCTACAACTCCCATAATTCCATGAGATTTGTTTTTCATGAACCCCCAACATTAGGAAAATTTAAAAGAAGATTGAACCAAAATATTAATTCATTTAAACATAATAATAATATAACATTAAATTTAATGAACTTGTATAACTATATTTTCACCTAGTAGCTATCCTTTATATCATTCGGTAGGTGTAACTATGAGAGTTATATGATGGAATGATTTTAAATTATGTGGGAAGCATCGCCATAAAACTCTTACATTCCCACCCTGTTTTTTCAATAATTTGGTTACCTCATTGTCTCCACCATTAGTTGTGTGCGAAAGTTATACACTGATTTCATGCATGTATGCCCACATTACCTACCAATGATACAATTTTTGTAGAAAAAACATATATTATGTCAATTAATATTATAATGAAAATAAATTAATATAAAAACTATTAATATGGTTCAATAAATATACCAATTTCGGTCTAATCAGTTGGATCCATTGGATCCATAGTCTTTGATGGAATATCCACCTGTACAGATAGAGTGGGTTTCAATGTTTGCTGAGAAGGCTCAAAATGTGTCAGAGACGAATTCAATGAAGAAGGAATGTAGAAACTCAAGTATAATGAATTAGAAGGAATATAATATGGAATATATGGATATGAAAATTAATATTGTGGATGATTGGGAACCATCATCAGATAAGGGAAAGATAGTTGAGGAGGCTTAGATGAAAATGATGGTAAAAACATGTTGGTCCTAAATATCTTAGGGCTCCTCTAATGATATTGTGGAATAATAATGTTTCATAGATGGTGTTAAAGGAGGAGGGATATTGTGTGATCAGGTACACATAGTGTAACACATAGCTCTAGTACCCCCTCGTATCATTAGCCGAAGCACTGGAATAACTAGGTTGGTTAGAGAATAATTTTCAACTAGGTGTTATATCCTGATTAAAATTTAAAAGTAAAATTATTCACACAAAATTATATCTTCATGATATATATATATATATATAAATATATATAATAAAATACACACAACATACACAAAAATGTATGTGTGTTCATCTCTCTCAATTAGTGATTATTTTTTAACATTATCTTTCAATTCGATCCAATTCAATTTTCAAAAAAATAACAGAAATGTAGTGATATAAAAAACATTTTATAATTTGTGGGAAGGAAATAAAAACATAAGACATGTCTTATAAAAATAAATACGTTCAAATTATCACATCTATTATGGGTTCGATGTAGTATTATTTTATTTTCAATTCGATCCAATTCATTTTTTGTTAGGATATTTGTTTCATTTTGGTAAATTTATAAGGTCATTTATCCATTTTAACTTATCTTGGGTCATTTGGTTCATTTTTTTCAATTGATTGGGCGATTTTTCCATTTTAATTTTTCTTAGTTCATTTGGTTCATATTTTGTGTTAGGTCTTTTTTTATTTTTTTTGTTAGGTAATTATTTTAAATGGTTTTTTTTCATATTAATATGTTTTACATGTCAAAATCTATTTATCTATTTTTTTTACCAATTAAATTATCTCATTATTTTTTTCTTTGGTAGCTTCAAATATATTTCAATTTTAAATTATAAAATGCAACTCAAAGGAAACTACAACCAATAAATATAGAAAATTTCCATGAAGGTAAAGTTGGATACAAAATTTGTAATAAATAGTAATGTAATTTGAATATTTCCAAAATTAACAACCCAATTTGAGATAATACAAAATAATAAAGAACAAAAATGGATGATTCTATATATTTCCCACTATAACCAAGATTTTACAATCAAATAAGACAATTAAACTATTACAGTTATCATAATTAATAAATGGATTTGGGAAATAGGAGCAGAGATTGGGTTAATTCCATCATCACCATAATAAAAATATATGTTGGGATTACATAAAAAATGAAACCAAATTGATTTTGCAGATGATATTTTATATAAAAACTTATTTCTACATTTATACCAAAATATATAGTTCATCGGTAACAAGAGTTAGATTCATGTAAATAACTCAAAATCCACAATCATTAATAAATGTGACAATCCTAATCATAAAATCAAACCACTTTCATTTCATCATAATAAATCAAACATGAGGGTAATATTATAATATTAGTATCTTTTAAATTACTCCATAATAAGATACATTTCCAAATCGAGGTCAACTATCTAAAGCACTATCATAACAGTCTATTGTTGGAGTTACCATAAAACTATCATGTTGTATTCTATTTTTAATTTCATATTTAGTGATAAAAAATATATACCTGTTGATCACAATTTATTTTCATTCACATACCATGAAATTAGTACCAAAATCATAATCTATTATTTCATTAGAGACAGAGTCAACATAAAAAATCAATAACTGAAATATCAATGAATATTAATCTTAATTAAATATTGACTTTATTTTTTATAAGTGTAATATTTCTACCATTATTTTCATCCAAGTATAAACCTTTTTATATGAAAATTATTTTTCCATATCAAAGATAAAGAACGATGATTTATATTTATCATTTTTTTATGTTCCCTAATAAATAGAAATATTTTAATAGATATATAAAATTACATTAGTTGGGATACTATATTTATGTTAAATTTAATTATATGATGTTGTTATAAAAAAATCTAAGTTAAACAAAAATATGTGATGTTCCATCTCCCTCTATTAAAGGATTAATGTGCTCAATGTATATGATCTAGGAATTTCCATTGTTTGGAGAAGTAATGGAAAAATTGGTTCAATTTTTCATAATATTCTTCTTTATTTATCATTGGTCTATTAAATCTCAAACTCATCTTAAAAAAATACATTGATCATAAGTCCATTATTTTTTATCGATTTAACCATTCATTATAGATCCTTTGGTAAGATTATTATTCCAAGCATATGAATTAATTGTGTACATATTTATTTCAGTTCGATATATCCAAATAAAATTAACTGGTCCTCTGAGAAGTATATAGGTTGGAATATGGATATTTAAATGTCGAATTCATGTGAAAATGATAAAGGAAATATTTTTTCTAACTCACAGAAAATTAATAGTTCCTATGATAACATTTTTTACATGAAATAATTGGACACCTTCTTAGAAAATATATATATATATATAAATGGAACAACTGAATAGCTTACACCCTTATATTATTCAACAGAAGATGACAAATTTCTATTGGAATCAAATCATGTAGAAAAATGTGATAATCATGAGTCATTGGTATTTTAATCTTCAAATCGCTTCTATTGAACCATTTTGAAATGTTCATTAAATATACATGATGAATATTAATAATCTCTATTACTTCAATCAATTTTTTTTTCTAAAGGCCTCTTCACATAAGGAGAACATGGATGTTTTCATTTATTTTCACTAATACACATATGATGTAATTTAGGTCTAATGCCCCAATCCACCAAGTCACACCAATAATGTAAATCATCTTTTTTATTTCCGTTGACATTTTGAATATTTGAAATAAAAAATTCATGTATATTATTTTCAATGTGCTTATGTAAAACCAATGACATAGCCATTTGGTTTAACAACAAGGAAACTCAAAGAAGATACTTCTCTTCTTCCAATTGTAACTGGTCTTAGTGCAAACATTATTCTTCATTATAGATTTCATTTGGCCCTTCTGGAATGATAAATTTAAATCCTAAAATTCATTAAGCACATAATTTATAGAAATACATTGATATTTATTTTTTATCTCCTTGGTATTGTCAAATATTTAATGATTATTCTTATAGGGATGGTCCATAAAAAAGAATCTCTTATTTACAATAAAACTGAAACTATGGTGATATTTAAGTCTGTTGGATTGTGAATTGTTCATATAAACTAGACAAGATAGTTTCCCCTTTTTGTACCATCCATAAATTATTTCATAAGTATGAAAATCATTAATAATCCACATAATCATAAAACACAAATGAAATATGTCTTTTGAACATGCAACATATGTGCGCACACCAAAATTCGAAAGATGATTCATCTCATTAATTAAAGGTATACTGTATAAATCTATATCATTTCTAGGATCAAAAGGTCCAGATATGAGTATTCTAATGAAGATGAATGGTTTTTTCATATACATCGATAGAGAATGGTTATAAATGTGTATGAAAATTGTCCATATGTTATGAGAAGTAAGAATATAGCCAAATAGATTTAAACTTTAACAAGAAAGACCCAAAATTTCATTATAAAATTATGCTATAAAGTCAGAATATTTTGTATCAAATGTATTCCATGAAAATCAGTATTTAGGTTAAACCAAATCATCATTATTCTTATTTTACTTACTATCATTCTATCTCATTTTTATTTATATTTCATTTGTCATTAAAAGATTATTAAGTCTAGGTATTAATGAAATATTCCAAATTACATTATGTGGCACATGATATGGTGTTCCATTGACTTTCATATTCCATTGAGATGTGGTTCATTTTGTAAAATATCTTCAATTAGTAGTTTCCTCCTAGAAAAAGTTTCAATATTTATTTGAGAATGTTTTTTTTAAAAATTCATATTCCTCATCTAAATCCATGCCATATAATGGTTTGAGGGAATATCTTCATCATCTAGAATTAATTCCTTCAAAAAGGTAAGAATATAATTGACAGAAATATTAGAAATATCATACATGATTTTCCCATAAAATAGTTGGATTATAAATTATTGCATTTTAATTTTACCACATTTTTTATATACTAGGGTCATGGAATCATCATTAAATTTTTTTTACTGTATCAACAAAATTATTTTCTTTACATAAATATTGTTTTCTCATATATAAGTCTTCCTGGGTCAACATCCTTTGCTTCTCATGATGACGAATAAACAAAACCACTCATCTAAAAAATTAATCAATCTTGTCCTCTCATTTGGATCATAAAAATTTTGGGATTGCATTTTATCCCCATTTTGATACCAAAATAAATAGTTTTTTTTGAAAAACCTATTTGGGTATATGGTATCTAAATTATTTATGACTCAACTAAGTTGTTTCAACACGATTATATCCTAAAAAGTGTATGGGACCACTATGTGAAGAATTGTTAAATGAAAAATCTAAAAAACTCCCCATTTCTAAAAAAAATTGATTGAGATCCAATATATTTCTTACATTCAACTTCTATCAATTATATAAAGATATTATATGTCATTACCTAAAATCAATTAAATAATATAGAAGATAAATTGAAAATATATGTAAGGAAATGATCAATTTTCATTTTATATAAAACCATAACTGAAACACTAGTGTACATGAGAATCATAATATAAAAGGAAAAAAATACCATATATTTATAACAAAATAATATAAATATAATACCAGTATATTCAATTTACATATATCAATGATTCATAAAGTGTCAAATCCATTGAGGTTCAAGGATTTAATTTTGATAATTGGTCTTATGAATTATAAATACCTATGGGTGTTATTTACATGAAATTTAATTCAGTGAATAAATTTATGAAGTATAAAAGACAATCATTTAGGTTTTTCAGTGTCTCTACACATCAATTTTGTCACGTTCAATTTCATTTTATTCAATTTACTTATGTTTTGGATAATTAAATTTAATTAGGTTAATTTAAATTCTTATTTAGTTAGGTAAGGTTATGTATGTTTTTAATGATTAGATGTAGTTTGATTCGATTGGGGTTGTGTATCTTTCCATCAAGTTGATATGGTTTGGTTCAGTTTTATTTGTTTTGATTTGGGATATATTGATTCAATTCGGTTTAGTTTGGTTTAAATCAGTTCAATTTAAATTTTTTCGAATAATTTTTATTTTATTTAGTTTTTGGGGGTTGGTTCGGTATAATTCAATATATTAATTATATTTGGTTCTATATTTTCTATTTGATTAAAATCAGTTTTGGTTGGTTCTATTTTTGTAGGATTATATTAGTTGTGGTCAATTTTTTTATTGGGTTTAGTTATATTATTTGGTTTGGTTTAGTTAATAGTTCTTAGGGTTTTATTTAATAATTTTCATGTCAATTCAGTTTTTATCATTACAATAGAATATCTTTTAGTTAGGTTCAATTTAGTTTAGTTTGATGTTGTACAGTGCAGTATAGTTCTGCTCATGTCCACATAGGACTGATCATGTCACATCAATTCAATTCAGTTGGTTTGGTTGAGTTGGTTCAGTTATGATATAGATAAGATTTTTTAGTTTTGTTAGGTTCCCCTATGAAATGGTCTGATAGGTTTGGTTCATTAATTTTCAATCCAAGATAGGTTGCTTTGGTACAATTCAGTTTTATTAGGGTATGATCAATTCATTTTGATTTACTTTTTTTAGTGTTGAATTAGGCCTTCATGGAACATTTAAATTTTGTTTTGTTTGGTTTTCCTCTATTTTTTTATGTCTGGTCATTTCATGTAAATTTAGAATGGTTTGGTTAAGAGATAATTTCGATCTATTTCATACCTTTCATGTTTGGTTTATTTGGGTAATGTCAACTCAGTTTATTTTTGGATTTTTTCAGGCTAAGGCATTCCCAGTCAAGTAGGTTTGGTTCCCATTGGTTTAGCTTGGTTTAGCTCAATATATTTTCCATAAAGTATGGTCAGTGTGGTTTTATGTTATAGTTTGAGTGATAAGTTCTGTAAGGATTATTTATTAATTGTTAAGGTGGTAATAAAGATATTTTTAATGGTTATGTTAGACCATTCTTTCAATTTTATTTATAAATTAATGTGTCAGTTTTGTAGGGAATTTAATTTATTATTCATTCTTTTAAACTATTATCCAAAATGGATCTAGATAAGAAATTTATTATATTATGGAACATCATCTTTAGTTAGAATAATTCATGGAATATTATATGTTTTAGATACAGAAATAAAAACATGATTCATTTTAAGGGGTGTCGTGGAAGAATGTGATTTCTATTGAGCATTAAATAATTATGGAGTTATGAGTAACGATTTATAACTATTATTATGAAATATTAGGGAAATTATGGTAGATATTTATACTAGGAGTATTTTTGGGGGGTTTATGTCTCATTTTTATTGAGTGTAATAGAGGTATGATGGTTTATTGGAGAGAATCTAGTAGAACAATTAATTCACATAAATAACATCTACCCTAGGGTTAAGTTATCTCTCATAAACGAATTCATCTATATATCTTGGTTTAAGACTCAATAGAATCTATATTTTTCATTCAATCAAACATGATCACATTCATAAATTTAAGATAAAAAAGTTAATCAATATTATATTTAAATGATCACAAGTTAAATCATATATCATGTCACCTTTATGTAATTCACAATATGGTACCATTTTATAATCTCCTCCCACAAATAATGATCAGATTAATGACTCCTCATAATAATTTTACTCAACTACATATGGAAACCAAACAAACAATCATCAAAAGTTATGATATATACCTATAAAATAATTTATCATAAATCATAGTATAATTAATATATACATTATCTAAATCATGAACCAAATGTTTTCAAAATAATTTCAGATATCATATCAAGGTTAATACACTCTTTCCCTAATAATAGATAATAATTATATATAATATAAAATTATTATATAAAATTTCATCATTTTTGAAAAAATAACATATCTAAAAAATCAATATAATGTAACATATCAAATCCATTATATCACTACTCACCAAAATCAAATCTCAGTATGTTGTTGGAAGTTTCTATCATAACAAGAATATAAAAAGGGGTCATTAGGGTCGGATAAAGAATAAATTTATAAATTAAACTACAATAATGAAAATATTATAAATTAAAAAATACAAAAAAATTTCAAATAATGAGAAAACGCAATCCGTTAATCAAATTAGAAAATGAGAATTCAAATAGGACCCAACATTCAAATAAAAAAATGTCTATCAATTATCCTTCACACACATGTTCTCAAACTCTATCCATCTCACTGACACAGTATATATTTTACTCTATTAATCTAAATATTCAGTATGGATGTAGGTGTAAGACCCTTTCACAAGAAATCATGGAAAAATGTTAGTGAGATTTTTTTTAGAACAAAAAAATCAAATCTGTTGAAACTATTGGAGGGAATACTTAATTAGGGATCTAGAACTCATCAATTTTATGTTAAAGAAAAATTGGATGAAAATATAAAATAAGGATGGGTGCATGTTGCTTGGGAAGAAAGGGAAGGAACTCATAGAGATCACTTTTATTTGAAATATTATATGAGGAGGTGTAGGTCTCAACTTCATTTTATGTGGAATTCTATAGCAATTTTTTTTAAAAAAAAAACATTGGTATAGAAATACCAAGAACCCTATACCAATTGTTAATTGTTACCATTATTATTTCCTTTAATATTTTATAACATTCCAATAGTTTCAAAAAAATCTAGGTATAGTGTGTATTTTTATCAACATATACGAAATCTTTTTACAAAACCATTGGGATATGATCATTTGTACAACCTATAGTCATGATTTTGGAAAGCTATGGGTATAACCTTGTTTGTATAGAAATTTTTTCTCATAGATGAATAATTTAATGTAAATTTATTATATATATATATGTGTGTGTGTGTGTCTATGTATAAATTTAAATTCATGGGACGATAAATTTTAGTTATAAAGATAATTTATTATCATCTTATACTAGAAAAATAAATTTCTTCAAAACCTGATTTTTTATTATGTCTATGGGTTCTATTTTAAATTAAATTCAAAAAATTATAAAGATTTAATTTGGAAACATTTTTCCCATATTTTGAATAATCTTTATTTATATTATATAATAAATTTAATATAATTTTTTTCTAATTAATATTGAAAATAAAAAAAATCTTTTACCACGGTAACATTAAAACATGTTTACTGGGTGTTGAAATAATAAGATAAGGCTTAAATGGAATAAAAACTTGTCTAAATTATATTTCATTATGTAATTAGGCCACTTATCATCTTATTATCATTATTAGACCATTTTGGATCCTTATTTAATGTGAACAATGTGGAATGGGTTTGTTCATTTCAAATATTCTAAGTGTGTCCTCTCCCCAACGTATAAAATGCCACCCACCCTCCTCTCTTTTTCACACTTAAAAAGTATTATGGTTCATACAAGACCAGAAACATTCCATTTTATACTTCCCTACAAAATTTATAGAGGCATACCTTTATCATAAATCCAAAATATTATGGATTTAGATATAATTTTAAAGAGGTGGTATAAAGAAGAGGTATCATTCTTAACTGGTCAATTTTTTAGTTTCTAATTGAATATACAATAAATGTTTTTGAAAGATGATTATATAATAAAACTAGTATATACTAATTACTGAGAAGTTATTTTTTTTAATTGAATAATTTCTATCCATCTCCTCTTCCATCAAATGGGAAATGAAACCATATTTTGTGTGTACGGTGGACTACCGCCTCACAAACTAATGAAATTCATTTTTCATCATCATCTTTAACATCTAATTAAAATGATGTAATTAATGTATATATATTATATTAATAACATATTTAAAATTATTAGATGATAATATATCATTTAATTTTTACCTTAATATTCACTATAAAATAATAAAATCGTTCGTGCGTATGTGTGGACTACCACCTTCATGAAGCGATGTGATTATTTTTTAATCTCCACATTACACATATGTTAAGTAAAAGTATATTTAAAAAAAATATGGTATTTTTAATATTATTTTATTTATTTAAGGTTAAAATAATATTTACCTTATTTCCATAATGATCTTTGAAAAATGGAAGTGTTACTGAAGAGTACGTACAACCTACCTCCACTAGGATTGTAAGATATTTTTTCATGACCATCATTAATTATTGATTTTATAAGAATAATTTATTTATAATATTGATAATTATTCCATGAATATTATTCAGGATATTTTAAAATAATGAAATCTATGACCATATTCAACCTATAAAAATCATTTTTGATATATCATCAGAATATTTTTAGAATAACCTATGTAAAAAATAATTGATTATATAATTGATTTTAACATAGAAAAAAATTAATAATAATCTTGAAAAAGGATAATATAAATTAAATAATAAACACCAGTTTGTTATTAAGGATGAAAAATAAAATAAATAATGATTCATACCCATGTTAAGTTAAAATTTAACATAAAACCTCATTTTAAATGTGTTAATGATTTATTTGATAAATCCTTCTCTCCCATGTCATTGTTCTTAAAAATGTTTCAATAAAATTAATATTTATCCATAAATATATCATAAAAATAATTTATTACCATATTTAAATATGAATGTTTAAAAAAGGAATCTTATAAGGTTTTACGTAAGATACTTTTCTTTTAAGAACCTCTTTTAATGTTTTACATTAAACTCACTTTCTTGCATGTATATATTTTAAAAATTATTTTATAAAGATTTTTATATCAAAATAAATGAATTATAAATGAAACATTTATGCCTATTATGAATTTATTACAAAATTTTTTAGAAACTAAAATTCTCCAAAATATTTGTCTTTCCTTACAAAAGTCAGAAAGAATGTTCTTTTTTAATGCATACGGTGATAATAAAATTTTCCACTACCACAATTATTAATTGAATATTAAATTAATTTACAAGAATTTTTTTTCTTCAAATTAAAACCACCTATCACTTTTCTAGGTATTTTGGTATTGAATATGGGTTTAAAAAGAATATTTTGATGACCAAAAGTGTTTTTCACATAGGTTTAAAAGAGTTTTTCAAGGGTTCTTTGATGAAAATTTGAAAATTTAAAATGTATTATTCTTGGTGTGGCCCTTAAAAAATTGATTAAATTAATGGTTGGGACCTATTATATCACACGGTTATTCCTCTTATAGATTATATGAATATTTTATCCCCATTATAGATCGTGAAAAATAGGTGAGCCTAATAGAGAATATATTAATGGTCAAACACATTATAACTATTTGATGTATTGGGTGATGATTATGTAATCCATATAATTATATTTTTTAGACAAATGGTTATTGAATTTTTTAATGTTTCTATGAATATGACATCCCAAGTCACCTAGATTAATTTTCCATGCTATCTATTAATTTTTCATGGAAATATTATTTTCCAAAAGTTAATATAAATGTTCTTTTTTAAAGAAAGATAATGCCATTTATAGTTAAAAAGGTAAATTTTAAGAAAACAATTTCTAGGGTTTTCATGTTTTTCATGGGAATAATAGTTTTCACCTTTTTTTGACTATTTGTGAGATTTTTTTTCTCATCAAGCATTTTAAAAAAAGTTCATAGGGTTTAAGGATAGGTATGTGAAAATAAAAACTCAATTTGAATGTCATGAAAATTTTTCGTGAAAATAAATCATGTTTTTTTCTAGAAGTTTTATATTAAAAAGAAAATATATTATGATATGAAGTGTACAATTTGTATAATATGGGATTATTATGTATGAGTTATGCCCTTATTCTCTAAAACTCTAAACTTGAAAAGATCCTCAAATGTAAGAGAATGGACTCATGACTTAAAGGTCAAAATTATGTAACGTTTTATATAAAATCATTATATAAACTATTTAATCTCTTCAATCTCCCATTGTTTATTTGATGGAAAAATTCAAATAAACACATGTATTCTTAATAATTTAGTTGCCAACTCCTAAAATATCCCCCATGATTTAACATAAAAACTAAAATATATTCTCATTTAGATGAATCAATAATTTTATAATATCTCCCACTGTTAAAAAATTTAATGGAATTAAATATGGATATTCACCAAAAAAAGTAAAAGGTTTTTAGGGAGTGAATGATTTTCCAACAACAGTCTCATGTGTTAGAACACAACCTTCTTTAGGGTAATTATCTATATATCCACAATGTAATACTTGGTAGAAATATACTCTAATGAAATATCACTAGAATTCATATAATACTTAAGTTAGTGGTATTTCATGTAAATATTCATGAACAGTTAATGTTATACTAGATTCTTTGGAACTTTGATTTAGTTTAGCTATCATTCCCAATAAAAAATGTTTATGATACATTCACCTTAATATCTTTTATTTGAAACTAGATCCACATTGTTTTTTTGTGTATTGGAATGAAAAAAACATAATCAGATTTATTTTTACTCCATTTGAAATCATTTTTCTTTTTGGAGTTCTAAGAAATATATCTTACAATAATAAAGAATGAACCTATATAATTATAATTCTGATTACAAATATCTCCTGCCCACTCCACATTTTATTAACAATAAAGGTAATGTGATTTTTCAGATTTATATCTCAAAAAAATCAAGATTTCCTTTGATAAAGTTTAACATATATTTAACTACATCTTTATGGGAATCCTTTTGGTTACATTAAAATCATTAACAAAGTGTGTCAAAAAAGGAGATGTCATATTTAGACACTTTAATGTAGAAAATGCTACCAATAAGACTTTGAACTCCATTTGATCCACACTACTTCCATATTCATTAATGGAAAACCTGGACCCAAGTTTAATATGAGTATAAAAATATCTTGATTATTCCATTCCAAACTTATTTAAAAACTCAGAAACATATTTATCTTGTGAT
Organism: Viscum album; assembly: GCA_963277665.1. Lineage (NCBI taxonomy): Eukaryota > Viridiplantae > Streptophyta > Magnoliopsida > Santalales > Viscaceae > Viscum > Viscum album. Next base: position 1,816,098,239 of record OY728159.1, on the reverse strand, counting down.
AGGAAGATATTACCTATTTTATTTGTGATTTGGAAACCCAAAAAAAAATTCATCTCATGAATCATAGGCTTCTCAATGTATTTATCATTTGGATAGAATAGTCCTCACATCCCTTTTAAATTAGTTTATTCTAAAAAACACACACCATCCTAATAACATTCTTATATCTAGTATGTGAGACAAATTACCTAGTGTTATTTTTCTCAATTTGATTGATCGCATATTATTTTACAATTATCTAATATACATGTAAAAAATATATTTAAATACTTATTTATTCAACTTCAAAATGAAATATTGTGTGATTGAAATTTCCCAAAACCACTCAAGGTTTAAATGCCTTTATTATTGTATCCAAGGTTGTTCTTAACTTTTTTAGGGTTTCTATATATTTTTAACTTATTTAATTTTTGTATAAAGGATTCCTCATCATGGGATATTCTAAATTCATCATTTGATTTTTAGAAATTTTATTTTGCATCTTGAATACACCGATGTTGTCCAACATTTTCTCCACGATATTCATCAACTTTATCATCAATCAGAAATTATATTTTGGGATTATTTTAGTATTTAAAAATAATTTTAACAATTATATCAATTATTTTTATCATATTCTTATTGTAACACTAGTAACTCTACCCACCATATGTATATCCAATAAATATACTTCCATTAGCTCTCTCATCCATAATACCCAAATTTATTCCTTTTATATTGATATATTAAGGGTTATTGAATAAAATTAGAATACTAAATAATGTATTATTTCCAAAACATAACTCATAAGTTGTATTAATCAAATTTAGTCTTAGTATACAATGATTGAGAATTTAGATAACCAGTGATGTTGATTATATCCAAAAGAATTTATAAGTACCATTCTTATATAGCTTATCTCTTACTATATCCACTAAACTATTGTTATTATAGAAATATACTCCATTTCTTTAGGTTATGTATATAGAACTATATTCCTTCCTTATTCTATGATTTTAAATATATTCCTTTAAATATTCATTTATGTATTTGAATGTATTATTAGAATGAATCTTTTTTATAATACATTTGATTTAATTTTTAGTAATTATCAAAAAGTTGTGTAATATCTAAAAATATTTTAATTTACTTGATGTAAAATACACATATTTCATATAAGATAAATCATTTAAAAGATTCAGAAAATACCTATCTATATTGGTTTACTTTAAGATAATTTATTTTCACACATCCAAGTGCACCAACTCAAAATGCTCCTTTATCTTGATTTTTATTGGTTTATGACTCTTGTTTACCATTTCTCCTTTATGAAATATATCAAATGTATCGATCCATTCATGATAGATCTTTGGGTATTGGCACAAGTTATTGATTATTTGACTAGGTCATTTTATTTTTTCCCAAATAGATTAGTATCTAATTCCATAATTGATTTTATACGTTTATTTCCATGAAATAAATATCATGATCATTGAAAATTTTAAATATATTGACTCTTGTTAAATATACCTTCATCAATATTGAACCATCCTAAAACATTCTTATGAAACACCTCTCATATCAAAATATCACCTCATTCCCGTTTTCACAACGCTGAAAAACACTCAATAGATTACGTTTCAACACATCAAAAAATTGAACACAACATGTATTATTCTTACCAATATTTATGAATCCCACTTCTTTTTTAATTGATGAATCAATATTTTCAAAAATTAATAGGTACTCCATACCATTGGGTGTATTTCAAGTGTTTTATTGTTGGTTATTTGTTATAATAAACCATTATCAATTATCCAAGTATTCTCCCCTTTTATAAATTTATATAAAAACACAAAAATAATTGTTTTCTATTGCTTATTCCCCATCATTATAGATTTTGAGTTCTCCAACTAGTACAAAAACCATTTTTTATGTCACCATTTTTCACATCGGTTTTTTAGAACCGACGTGAAAATATCTAAAAATCGATTTTTCACGTCGATTATTATCTAACCGACGTAAAAATACATTTTTGATGATTTTTCACGTCGGTTATATAAGAACTGACGTCAAAATTCCATTTTATCTGATTTTTCTTGTCGATTATTATATAAACAACGTGAAAAATCAATGTACATTAATTTTCCTGGAAAATATACTAAAATTTTCACTTATTTTTGACGTCGGTTATTAAATAACTGACGTCAAAAATCGATTTTCATGACTTTTTCACATCAGTTATTTATTAACCGAAGATAAAAGTTATTTTTCACATTATTTATTTCATAACCGACCTGAAATTTTTTTACAAATATGTAGTTCATTTTTCAAGCTTTAATTGGACAGGTCACGGAGCTCAAACAGAGTTACGGATTAAAATTTATGGCCTTCAGAAGTTGATCATCTCTAAACGATGTCTTAAGGATGTCCAACTTCTAAAGGACGTAACGTTTAATCCGTAACTCTGTTTGAGCTCCGTGACCTGTCAAATTAAAGATTGGAAAATGAACTACATTTTTGTTAACTTAATTTCTATCGTTTATTAAATAACTGACGTGAAAAATACCTTTTAACGTCAGTTATTAAATAACCGTCGTGAAAAGGTTGTCAAAATTGATTTTTCACGTTGGTTATTTAATAACCGGGGTTAAAGAGTGACGAAGATTGATTTTTCATGTCAGTTATATAATAAACGATGTGAAAAATAATTGAAAATTTCAATATGTTTTCATGTCAGTTATCATAAAACCGACATGAATGAAAATTTTAATATTCCGCGAACGCCAAATTTCAATTTTTTTACATCACGACATCGAAATTTTGAATTGCCGCTTAAAATTTTTAATATCGCGTTTTCTCATAGAATTTCAATTATATGTTTCCATTATACACCCATCCTAATTTTACGATCATTTATTTCAACCATTATTGTTCCCCCAAATCGACTCTTTTTCACTCGAACGTGAATCAATTGTTTCATCTTTCTGCGATGTCGTCAAGGTGTATTTAATCATACATCCATGGTTTATGGTTTTTATGATTTGTTTTCTTAATTGAAATACCATTTTATTCTCATCTCATTCAACCATCATTGTTCCACCGAATCAACGTTTTTTATCTTCAACGTGGATCAACGATTTCTTATTTCTGCGACCTCATCAAGGTATTTGTAATTATTTTCCCATGATTTATATTTTCTATGAGTAGTTTTCTTAATTGATATAAAATTTAACAATTGTTAATTTATTATAATGATGGATGATTCTTTATATCATGATAAAACTACAAATCCTCCTACGGATTAAAAAATTCCTTATAATATGAAGCTACGGTTGGCTCATTCATTCTTTCCTCGAAAAAAATATCAAACTTATGATGGTCATAAATTTTGATCCGTAAATCCGTTTGAGCTCTATGACCTGTCAAATGAAAGCTTATAAAATTTTCTACAAGATAGTAAAAAAAAAATTACGTTGGTTATTTAATAACTGACGTAAAAAATGACTTATAATGTAGGTTTGTTCAAAAACCGACGTAAAAAATGGTTTCTTATCTCCATTTACATAATGTATTTCAAAACGGTTTTTAAAAAATCGACGTTAAAAACTATATTACCCCATTTTTTAAATCGGTTATTAAATTACCAACATAAAAAATAATATTTTTAGCGTCGCTCACAATAACGTCACCTAAAAACCGACATTAAAAAGAAAAAAACCGACGTAAAAAAGGTTTTTATAATAGTGTCCTTTTCATTAAATCTCTATGGTTAAATTCTGAGAAACATATTCATGTATTATTAGTATTGATCACACGCCACAAAATTTCCTTATGATAATTTAACAATTTATATAATTGAACCATCTATTTCGGATGTTTTCTTATATGTACTCTTGTAATATCAAGTTTAATACAAATAATTTCAATGCCTCTATTTAGTTATAAAATAAATAAATTATAAATGGGTATATATGAATTTATTAACACTTAATTAATATATAAAAACAAAATAATATACCTCAAACACAAGATATCATCCATTACATGAAACCAAAACCATAATACATGTAAAATGAAGAACTATATATATATTAATTTAAGGAATACACACTTAAAAATTCAATCATTGTACTTGATGAATAACCTTGAGTGGATGATATCAGATTCTCAACTCTATAGTGAATCCATGGGTTGAATAGACCACCCAAAATTTGAGTGATATTATCATTCCTATTGTATCACATCACCTCACTTGGTAAAAGAGGAATAAGATTAGATCTATCAATCATGGATAATAGATAGGTGGATAGGATATAATATATGAACACAATACCAAGGTCATTACCACATTATAAAGCCCTTGAGTTCTCTCCTTGAGTGATAATGAAATAATTAGTTCATTACATAATGTGTGAGATGATGATTCGACCATTCATGCATTCACCGCATGAAAGCATTATTGACTCTATATAAGTCAAATCATATATAAATTTTGATCAAAGAAACTAATAATGAAATATTCCCATTTATTAAAAATTAATCTTTGGATATTGTTAATAAATCACTTGTCACCATATGTGTCATAAAATATGATATAATATATCATAATAGTTATATTAGCCTTATGATAAAGCCATCTCATATTATACGTTTTTACTAAGGAGGTGGAGTAATATGTCATACAATATCATAAATTTATATATTATCCTATGATATAAGTCATAATAGATAAAATTATCATAGGATTTAGTGAATATCTCCATCAATTTACCACTTTCAATAATGCCATAGAGACTTTTGTATCATTTAATTTTATATCATATCATTTACATTAACATGTGAAAACATATCTAAAAATTATTTTATATATCTTACAAATCACTTTTGTAATGTTATCAACTTCACCTTTTTCAACAACATATACAATACTGTGTGAAAACTTGTCCAAAATTTTTTTGGGGTAAACTCTGATACAATATTAAAGAGGATTTCTAATTTTTCATAAACTGAATCCCTATTTGGTCAACCATAATGTGTGACCTGATATAACTTTATTGAATTGAAGAAAAATGAATTTATTAATTCTTAAATGTACAAAAATAATTTCATATAGAATATTATTAGTAATGCTCAAACTACAAAGGGACCTAGTGTGATCTTTATAAAACCCATATATATTTATACCAATGTCCACTATTTTTATCATATGAAATAATGATTTTTCACATAATCCTCTTTTCTAAGACATTGAAAAACTCTAGAAAATGGAGTATTTCAATCCCATATTGTTATTCAAATATTTTGGATTGTCCAAGTATAGACAAACCAGTTTAATGAATACATCTCATACCTTTCACCTTTATAGATGAGTACATCATGGCCCCCTCACCTGATAAATAAGCACATCCCATGTATTATCTATTTAAATCTTTATACTTCCTCATTCTATCTCAATCAAGGGATCATATTTCATTCCCATCATATGAGAAGGATAATCACATATTGTTTAATCTCTAACCAATGACATGATCTACAACACAACCAATCACCCACTAATTAGATAAGTATCAAGGATAATATAAAAAATATATAAAGGTAATAAGTTTCTCATGATTGGTATCTCCCCAACCTCAGATATGTGGTAATCTAAATATGAACTGTGAACCCTATTATACTAAATGCATAATGTATAACACTCAATGTGGTATAATTCATGGGTTATCTAGTGAAAACCCTATTTTTTTCCTTATGATCATATTCCATTTATTAATTCAAGAATCCTACTAATGAAAGAGATAAAATTTTGGTATAAACTATAACAATACATGAGAAAAATTTGTTTTGGGGGAACTCGAAGCCATTCTTTTAGATGTAAATAAACATTTCACCTCAGGAATATATACAAACAATGTGAAATAATGACTATTTGAAGATTACCATTGTATAAAATGATACATTTATATTCTTAAATACCTTTGAGTATTTTAATAAAACCATACATAATTTCATGTCTACTCATATCACCTATTATAGACATACAAATCAACCTTATGTTCACTACACATTTAGGTTTTTTTTAAATCATTAAATTTTAATGAAATTCCTACCACATTTGTATGTGAATATCTAATAAAACCATCCCACTATACTTTTTAGGGAATAAAATCTAACAAAAAAGGCAGTTTGAATAATTTTGAGGCTAAGGAAACATGTTCTTGATGCTTAACTCTTTGAATATAGTTTTTAAACATCAAAAATTCACAACATCAAATGCTACATTGCTAATAACTTATGTTTTATAATTAATAATTTCTTTATTTTTATAATTTTCACCATCCATTGAAACTATTCCGTCAAACTCTTCCTTTAAATATTTTGATAAATATTTAACCATTTATAATAAACATAAAATAACCAAATCCTTTTAGGAAATTAAATTACATTCACCTTTTATTTTGAATAGACTAATTTTTTTATTTTTTAACATTGAACTTCACTAATTCTATTTATACATTCATTAACCTCTTTTTATAATATATTTTACTTAGAATATCATGAATAGATACAAAAAATTCATTTTATTGGGAAATTAAAATTATTTATTTTATTTGGAATATTTAAAAAATAAACCATTTTATCTATGTCTTGTATGGTATTTTATGTGTTTGGAGTGTCACGAACAAACTTGGGCCATCCTTGAACTGATTACCCAAGATAGATTGTGGAAAGGCCCAATATGCATTCATAATCCTCTTAGGTGGGTAAAAAGCACCGAGGGAATCGATGATATCCAAATTTTATTATTTCACCACAAATAAATAAATAAAACTGAAGCAGTAGAAATAAATAGATAATCCTGATACAATACACAAAACAACTAGACAATGTCTCTACAGTTCTAAAAATACAATCAGATGAACATCAAAACCCAAACTAAACTGAAAAACCCCTAAGTCTCCATCTGACCCCAAGGGTCACTCTCTGATCTGAAAACCCAAAACCTTCCATATGTATAGAAACCATATTGATACCTAAACACGATGAAAAAACAAGAAATAAGTACAGGCGTGCATATTAAAACTAAATAGGCCTTCTAAAATAATCTATTACCAATGCATTTACTTTAAACAAAAATAATAATAAATTCCATTTTTGATATAAAATATATAAAACATTATTTTCAAAAAATTTCCTCAAAAAAACAAAAAACAGTCCATTTCCCTTTTCCATTTAAAAACATACTCTTTACCAAGAAAGAGAATTTAACGATTTATAGGAGAAGGGTGATGTTTCTACATGAAAATGGAGGAAGTAACTGTAAAACATTTTTTAAAAATTTTACATAAACATTTTAAAATAAAACATGCACTTTTAGAAATAATCTAAACTATACGAGGAAGCAATAACAATAAAAATTCAATAAGAGAAATGGAAAATATCACACAAGTGTAACAAACAAAAAATGCATCTTAATCACTAAATCTAGATAATTAATTGGTAAATAACAAGGGATAACTTATGATCTTAGTGAAAAATATATAGCATACTAAATATCTAACTCATCCCATGGGAACACCTCGCCCGATGACATCAATTTCTCCCACACTCTCATTTCTAACTCTACCTAACCTAACTGAGGGGAAATATCCCAAAGAAAAAAATGTCCCATACTAAGGACAACTATCAATAGATGAATCTTATGATAGTGAAAAAACTATTCACTTAAAATATGATAGCTATACAATTATTACATGTTGAGACTAAAGTGGGGTGATCTAATCAAACTAAATAATCAATGAACCACATATACGTATATAATTCACACAAGATTCACATAGAAGCATCACCCTGAATCACACCAAGGAAAAATATATTTTATTTCATCAAATAGAATACAAAGGATTCAAACTCCATGTAACTCCCATTCAATTCTACATAACCAAGGAAATATGATCATCTAATGGGGGTTTCCAAGAGAACCAATTTTATCAAGGTTCCAAATAGGCCTCAAGGACTCTTTGAAAAACCACCCATTTCTAATAAGAAATCCATCACATCATTTTTAAATTCAAAATAACTTATAAATTCATCTGATAAACCCAATAAATAATTTTAGAATCCAAATACATTTACGATGCAAAATTAATTCCTTCGAAGTCAAAAATAACTTGCAAAATAAAACCAAGAGAATTTATCAAACACTTGGAGTGAAATACATAACCAAACAAGTCCATGCAATTTTTAACTAGAAGGAACTAATTTTTTTCATGAAAATCATTTGTTCTATAAATTGTACATCACTAATTAATATCAAAGGAATGTGTAAAATGTAATAAATCATTGTATTCATAAATTTAATGGTCAAATGAAAAGGGATACTACTTCAAAACATTAGTGATTTTATAACATCGACCTGAAACAACACAATGGGGGTTTCGAGAAGCAATAACATCTAAAAGAAACTCCAAGATGATAAATCCCCAATTTGAACCTCAGGAAACAAGAAACCTAAACCCACAAGTCCAATAGATATTAGTAACCACAAGAAAAAATGGAATAAGTATGAATATGAATAAAAGAGGAAGATAATACCATGAATAGTTTTCCAAAAACATGAAGAAATCACTTGGGATATACCGATGGGAGATAATAGGAGGATTAGAGTGGACAAAATGGAGATCCCCTTATATCTCACAATCCAAGAGAGGGAGAGGGGGGGATTTGGGGTAAAGAATACAAGAGGTTAGAAAGGTATTTTCACAATTTTAGAACACCTGAGCACTGTGTATGTTTAAGCCTCATGATTTCCCAAATCGTGCGCCAATTGGGCACCCCTTACTGGACACACTGGGAACCTGCACAGTTTTTCAACATGTTTTGGGAAAATGTGTGCCAATTAAGCAACGTGGTTCGGTAACAAATATCATAACTAGGAGAACACATTTTACACAATTTTTCTAACCATTCTTGGGTTGTTCATCCTTGAACATAGACACCCAAGGACCAACATGGATTCTCCATAGAGCCTTACAGTTTCAAAAAAACATTGGACAGCCCATACATCTCTAACTGTACAAGATTAATGTGAACTGAAAAAAAGATCAACATTATTAGACCACATGGTTACCCCTTAACCGTGAACATAAATCTTGCAACAAAATAAAAATATCCCAAACAAAAAATTTAATTCAAAACACCCGAAAAGAAAAAAGAAATCCAAGGACAAAAAGATAATAAGAAATAACATAAGAAAATAAAAAACTCGTGTGTGAAAATTCTCCCCACAATTTTTATTTATTCCCTATAAAATACAAAACATATCCAATAGATAAAATAATAGAAAGGGACTCACTATCCCACATGATCTGATACCTCAACCAAAAAGTACATTAGCCACGACCAAGACAAAAACACACACTTCTACCCATGACACACCAATAAAATCAAATCCATTTCTGAAAAACAATGAAAAAATAAAACTAAAAACCTTACAAAAATACTAGAAACAACACCATCAGGGATTATCAAAAACCCCAAAATCCACCCAGATGAAAAATCATTAGAATTGAACAACTACAAAATAAAAAACTTATTTCCAATTCAACACTAGACACTAAATTAGATTACCAACAAGGGAGGATGAGATAGACTCCCCATCATTTTTTAATCCAAGTAACAATCCCAACCAACACCATCTTCCAACACCAAGTTCCCATACCAAAAAAGAACACACAAACCCCAAGAGTAATCAAATGAAAAAAAATGTAATGAGACACAATTCAATTTTAGATAAATTAATTAAGAATTCCCCAATATAGACTTCCATTAAAATTTATCTTCATAAACATACACTGCATCCATCTTAATTACATGAAATGTAATAAACTACAGTATAGAACCACTATAATGGTAGGAATACTGAAATAAAGGAGGCTCTTCAAACTAAACATGGACCAATACCTTCCTCCTGAAAATAGGCTAGGGTTCCTTTTCAAGGGTTGGATCTAGCTCCAAATCACTTCCTAGAAACACCCTAATAGAACTATTTCAAGTGACCTAGGCTTATACTGGTACAAACAGTCTTCAAAGAATTTGGACACAATGGCTTTTTGTGACCACGCATGTCACATTAATTAAACCGCTAGATCCTATTCCCAGAATAATATGTTAAAAGAGTAATATGCATATTAATTCCCCTACCAGTACAATGATATTCATGATTATTCCCCATGTTTTTTACTTAATTACATTCACCACTTCTATAGACTAGGGGAATGTTGTTTATCGCATGCAATCCTACTACAACAGCTTCATCCTTAACATCATTCCTCACCACATTGAAAAAGTAGGTTAAAAAATCATAGACCCCTTCAACTATAAATCAGGATGAATTCCATTTTCATAATTTTGATCCATTATAGAATAATCCTCAACCCACTCTAGTATATAAGGAACAAGATCTAAAAAATGATGAACAAATTCCAACACTGATCCATTTCCTTGATAAAGAAAACACATATCTATCACCTTTATCACTTTCAACACCTCAGAGAAATTTTTCTAAATGAAAGAACCCTTGAAGAACTATTAGATAAGATATTCCCAAGGTTTTTATTGAAGGACCTACTTCCACCACTTCCAAATTCTACTTTTTATTATAAAGGTCATGAACATAACAATTAGAGGCTTAGGAAACTGAAGGAAACTGAGGATCCTCTTGATTTCCCCCTTCCACTATTCTCATTAAAAAGGTTCATCTTAACCATATATTAGATGAGGATTCATCTTTGGATACTCAAGAATTAATTCCTTAGGTTGATCAATTTGAGGATTTGTTAATAGTGAACTACCTGTAGCTCCACCCTAAAAATCCAAAGAATCTCATGTGGGGGAATACACTAAGTAACAATAAATCAAAGAACATAATGAAAAAAATTCATCAAAAGAATCCAAATTCAAATAAAAACTTAAAAAACTTTCTCCAATAACATTAAAACATGTTAAAACTCACTATTTTCCAAAGCAACCCAATTTTCCTCTTAAAAAAAATCTTTGAAAAGAAAAAAAACCTCAAAGTTCCGTCCTCACCAATGGTATTCCATGGGGCCTCACACACATATATTCCCATGAAAATATTGGTACTCATCCTCTTATGGAATTAATCATCCACTCCCTAAAACACCCATTCATGTGAGAACTCATAATAATAACAAAATCCTAAACAAAAAAAAATCAATTTTCTAAACAAAACACTCAACCCAAGTTTCAAATATCCAACCTACTTCTCATTTTGAATTTCAAAAAAAATTCAAAAATAACCCAAAAATGTTTTCCCAAAACTTTTCCATTTCAAAATTAGTTTTCATTTCTAAAATATACGACCCTAAAAAAACAATGTTTTTTATTATTGAAATCAAAATTCGAAAAATATTATTCTAATTTTATCCAAAAGTCTTCTAATAATGATCCATTTTATAACACTATCATTAAGATAAATATGAAATCTCATTTTTACCTTCCAAAAACCAAATAATTTCTTCTTAAAACATGTTTTTCACAATCCCAAACAATGATTCCACAATGTACATCAAAATTAAAATACAAGAAACAATCCAATAATGTGTTAAACTATTATTGATGGGTGACTCGACCATATGGTTGGTTGTCATATTCCAATCACACCACCATCATGGAGTGTATTTTAGGTCAATTTCATTGGCCCCACATGCCTTTCCAGACCTTCTAAACTCACTGAGACAACTGGACCATCTACAAATCCATTTAATAAAACACCAAACATCCCAAAAGAACCAAATAATCCAAAAAAACATGACATCCCATAGTAACTCAAGGTTTAATCCTGAAAGTGTAGGACATAAACTTACCTATAACTACACTAGAATCCCTGACCATCCTACTCTATCTACCTTGATATCCCAAATAAAAAAGGGGGGGGGGTCTAAAATCTAGGTCCCCCAAAGAAACTACTTTGATATCATTTTTTCATGAAACAACCCAAGTTGACCCCAAAATGGTCACCCGAGTCAGCCCATGGAAAAGATAGAGAGGCATTACTTATCCTCCCATGTTGCAGAAAATCTCCAAAGGCATTAATGATAACCAAAGGGAAATTTTTTACTGAAAATAAATAAATAAAACTGAAGTAGTGGAAATAAATAGAGTACTATAATAAAATAAAAAAACTAAAAAATATTTATACAATACTAAAAATACAACAAGATGAACATCAAATCATAAACTGATACCTACAAGCACTATACCTCCAAGGTACCTCGATGGTCACTCTGTAATCCCAAAACCCAATATCACCCATAGTAATAAATCCCAAGATAATACCTATACCATAATATAAAAACAAGAAATAAGTATAGGCGTGAGTATTAACACTCAGTTAGAGTTTCTAAAAAACCTATTCAAAATAAATTTCCTTTAAAAAAATAATAACCAATTATTGGATTGTGATACAATATATAAAACTATATTTCCACACATTTTCCTCTTTAAAACATTGTATGGTCTATTAGCCTTTTATATTTAAAAAACAGACCCTTTTCCAAGAAGGATACATTTTCAATTTACTGGATAAGGGTGATGTTTCTATGTTTAAAGGGATAAAATAAGTGTAACATATTTTCAAAATATTTTCCATAAACATTTAAAAATACAACATCCAATTTAAGATATAATATACACCACCCAAGAAAGCAGGAACAACAAACATACAATAAAGAAAAAGGAAAATATTACATAAGAGTAACCAACCAAAAATACATATCAATCATGCACTATAGATAACCATGTTCTAAAACAAATATGAGAACCAATGAGATATGTGTAAAATTTATCACATACTAAACACATGGTCGATCCTATAATTATTCCTCACCGGATGATATCAATTTCTCCCATAAACATTATTCATACCCTACCTAGACTAACCGAGGGGAACTAACCCAATGTAACGAAAGGTCCATACTAAGGTACACTAGCCAGATAATAATCTAAATCTAGTGCGTCAACCATTCACAAATGTCTTCTAGATTTTCCAGTTTCCCATTTTGAAACTAATATGGGTTGAACCAATCAAACCAAAAAATAAACCAACCACATATACTTATATCAACCACACAGGCATCACACAATAATATCACCCCGGATCACCCTAAGGAAAATTATATTTCCTTTCCACCAATAGATCATAATGGATTCCAACACCAAGGATGTCTCATCCCATTCAATATAAAAAAGAAAACATAATCATCCTATGAGAGTTTTCAAGAGAACCAATTTTATCAAGGTTCCAAACTAGCCTTAATCACTCATTGAGAAACCACCCATTTCTATGAAGAAATCCAACACATCACTTATATATCCAAAACCATATAGAAATTAATTTTATAAATAAAATCCATAATTTTAGAAGAAAAATATGATTAAAAATCAAAAACCATGCCTTAGAAATCAAGAATCACTGTCAAAATTAAACCGGACAGTTAATAAAACACGTTGTGTGAAATACATAACCAAACACGTCCATGAACTTTAAAACTAGAAATAAACCACATATTTTATGTCAAATATTTATTCCCAAAATAATTAATCAATAATTTTTATCCAAGAATGTTTTGAAAAATAATAAATAAATAGATTATGAAATTTAAAGTGTAAATGAAAAGGGATCCTACCTCAACCCACAAGCGCTTCAACAAAACCCACTCAAAACAACTCCAAGAGGGTCACAAGAGGCATGAACGTCCAAAATAACCCCTTATAAGATAAAACGACAAATTTAAACCAAGGGAAATAATATCCACAGACCCAAAATACCATGAGAGAAGAGAAACTATAAGAAAAAATGGAAGAAGAAAGAAGGTGAAGAATATTAGAGGAAAATACATTGAGGATTTAATATAAAACATGAAGAAATAACATGGATATACCCTTAGTAGATAAGATGAGGCTTGGATAAGAAGGTATAATCTCACCCTAGGTAAAAAAATCCATGATAGAGAGCTATGGATCTTTTGGGGTTAAATATACAAGAGGGTAGAAATATATTTTCACAATTTTAAGAAACCAAGGAACTATGAATGGTTTGGCCACACGGTTTCCCAAACAATGATCCTCTTACTAGACACACTAGGCACCCACATGGTTTGTTCGTATGGTTTTTGAAACCATTCTCCAACCATGTGACACGGTTCTGTAAAAAATTGTAGAACCATGAACATGCCTTCTGCATGGGTTGGATAACCATTCTTGCGATATGTTCCCCGGAATAGTGACACCCAAGGACTAACACAGTTTCTCCTAGGGTACTCATGGTATGAACCAAACTATTCACAGACCAAGAAACTCAATCCATGAATGTTCAAATTGAAATGAAAAGAGGCTAAACATGAGGATTTTTCACTGTTTCCCCTTAAATGTGCACCTAAATCATGTTATAGGAGAGAAACAACACCGAACTACGAATTTAAATTCAAAACAACCAAAACTGAAAATTAAATCCAAGGAAAAAAACTATTATAATAAATAACAAAATGAAATAAAAAAACATTTTTTGACTTGGAGAATTACTCATTTTATAGAATATGATAAATCATAAACCATGTGCATTTAAATATCATCAGATGTACTTCATAACAAATCCTTGTTAATAAATAACTTATCATTCATATAATAATAATGATATAAATATACACATGCTTTATTAATATCCATTTAATTTTTATAAATTCCATTACATCCATTCCATCAGTTAAAAACATTTTTCTTTATCAATCAAATGAAAACTGCAATATATTTTAACTGTTTAATAAATTTTTAACTCTTGTATACTTAAAAAATTTATAAAGTATATATTTTTTATTATGTACCCTCAAAATATAAAATAATTAATTTCTATAACATTGATACCTAATATTGAATTTACTTCGAGTTTCTAAAACTCGTTTAATTATTCTGAAAAATTACATCACGTGATAAAAAATTCCATCATTCTTAAATTTACCTTTATATATTAATAACCTTATATAACTATTTTGAAGAGATAATATTGGACTATCCAATTAATTATTATTCTTATGCTTTGAACTTTTTCCCATTTTTATTTTCAATAAAGTAACATAAATTAATCATCGCCTTTATCTTTAATATATCCTCAACATTTCAAGAAATTTGGTTAAAAATATTTTGAATTCATTCAAATTTTCAGTGAATTTCCATTAAAGATCATATAATGAATTTCACAACCTGAAAAATGCAATGAGTATATCCCCAATATCTCAAATATTTTAACATATCCAATTATGTTAAATATATAATAAGATATTAAAATCAATTAGGTTATCTTTTTTTAATATTATTGAAACCTTGATTGAATCATTATATACCTATCATAAGTATCCAAATTAACCTATTAAATAACTTCAATAATAGTTTACTCAAGAAGGTAGTACTATAACACATAGATTATTCTTTATTTATTAATAAAAATTCATATGTTTTGTAGTAATCTTAGAATTTTCTTACATTAAGATTATCTTTTCCATAGATTTATCTAAAATTAATGTTTGATGATATTAATGAATTTTCTATACAAAAGAATATTTTATCATATGAGTATCATGTCTTGAAAATATTGAAAAAGGATAATTATTAAATGTTCTCCTACAAAATTTTTGACCCCTTGTAAAATTTTAACATATCCACTAGTGGGAAAATATACATATTTCATCAATACATACACTAGTTGATCATGTAAAAAATTCATTATTATATATAGTAGGAAATCATGCCAATCAAATAATATATGAATCTTGGATATTTGATTGGATAACTCTTTAAACTAATCTAACATATGGATATAATAAACTTTATTCCACTAGTATAATAATCATCAGGGTTTCTGAGCTAAGTATAAAACAAAAAAAATCAAAAAAAGAGTCATATAATGGTTAGTTTAACCTCATTACTTGATTAAATTACATAATATAATCCATGGGAACCTACTGGTTAGGTTTTCCCATTAAAATTGACTGATGTATTATTAAGTGTTTTCATGGGAAGGAATCAAACACTTATTATATTTATGTGGTATTTAATCTCCCTATCTTATCTCTTGTGTTTACTTTACATATATTAATAATTTAAATGATTTAGTTTCTAATCTTACTCCATCTAAAAAATAAACAAGTTCAAAAAATATTGATGTGTAAACATTATGAAACTCATTGTTTGTTTTTAACACCAGAATTAAAATCCAAATATATTGCCATATATTTAATTATATCCAAGGTATATAGTACATGAAAAAATCCATGTAAATTCTTAGAATAATATTAAATTAATGATCTATAAAAGATTAAACTTGGTGCAGTTGATAGAAAACCCACACTTTTCTAGATGAGGTCAAAACCTCTAGGATAGTGACCAGTCTGATCTAAACACCCTCTACATAATGATTCTTTACTCAAGAGATACCCAAATTATATCATAATTATAACACCTAATATGTATAAACTGAAATCAAACTTTAAATTCTATATCATAAACTAATACAAGTCAAAATCATGGGAGAAGTAAAATAAATCAATCATCAAACCTAGAATGTATGTTCTTAGATAATTGTATCAAAATTAATGGAAGTAGTTTAACTCTTTATGCTAAAGAAAATATATTTTTAAAATATAAAAAATTTATGTTTATATATAAATCATGTAATAAATTAAATTAATGAACAATTCACATATAAAAACATTTGATAGAAAATTAATTAATAGTTTATAAACCATGAAATTATAGACACTTTATAATTTAGAAAAATATTATGTACATTATATAATTAAAATAAGTATAATAACATTATATTTATTCTAAAAATGTGCTCAGTCACAATATTCATTACAAGTCATTTTACTTAGAAGTACAATATTAAATGAAAAAAAAAACATTTTCTATTTGAATTTCATTATGTAAAAAATTTACTTAATCTAAACATAGTATAATAAATATTATTAAAAACATGATAATATAAATTATGAAAACGTTTTTTGATAATAATTTAAATATTTTTTTCAAATAATCCATTTTGATTTAAAAATTTCAAATTAAACAACTGTAAAAAATCATAATTATAAATATAAAACATTTTATATTTTATATTATTAAGAAACTTATAAAAAATTTCTAAATTGTCCTTATAAGTTCTATATAAAAATTTCGTATACAGATTATAAGTTATTATATACAACTTGAAAAAAAGGTAATTTAACAGTAATAATCAATATTCTAGAATATTGATTTATAAGATGTTTCATAAACACTTTATAATTAATTATAATCAATTTGTAACTAATTATTTTATAAATAATTTTTAAATTGAATAAATATGTAAAAACTCATTTTTTGATACATTATAAACCATTTATAAACTATATAATTAAATGTTAAATAGAAATTTTGAGAAATTAAATTTTCTTTGCATATCATATTCTTTGATATCTAATATATAATAATATTTGGATTTCCTTATTCTCAAACACAGGATATAATTTCTAGTCTTTTATTGTGATATCTCACATGATTTTTATTATGTCATATTAAATGATATGTGTTATATCACTCTTATTATAGAATGAACTATTTCCGTCAGATAAAATTATGATATCATCCCATACAACATCATATATCATATGTTATGCTATAGTGGATATCTAAAAGAATAGGTTGTGTCAGCACCTATGATATCTTATATATTATAGGCATAAAAAATAATAGACTGTGATATCCCATGTAATATGCCAAACTATAATACAAATTTTCAATCTTTTTTGACAATATACAATACAACAATCATGCGATATAGAAATTATTAATCTATAAACATGATTTTTATAATAAAATGATCAAGGAATTTCTCTGATACCACTGGTGGGGATCTATGTATTGACTAAAACATGATAAATATTGAAGGAGAAATTACGAAACATAAAACTTCCAAGATTAACCATTGTTTGAAAACTAAAACCATGATTTTATAAATTTATGAACTCTGTTTACCTACAACCATACAAATAAAAAGCTTCAATATTTAATCATTGTTCTTGACGAAGAACCTTGAGTGGCATCTATTAGAATAATAGATATATAGTTTATCGAAGGATTGAGTAAATCACCCAAAGTTTGTGTTGGATTATCCTTATCACCACATCATTCTAGAGAATCACTTCATAAATGATTAAGAATAAGAGATCTCTCAAGCATGAATAATCTATAAGAATATAAGATAACTTTAATGACCACTATACTAGGTTTATGTTTCCATATAAATCACTTGAGGATGCTCCTTGAGTGATAATTAAATAAATCATTGGGTATATAAAATATTATTTATTTCATAAATTATTCATACATTCATCACATGAATGCATCATTGGTTCTCTATAAATTACATCATATAAAGTATGATTGATGATAATCACTAGTGAAAGATTCCTAAATGTAAAAAATTAATAATTTCATTATTTAATAAATAAAAATTATATTTATTTATCTAATAATATGATACAATATAACATAAATATAATTTTGATTGTATGATATATCACTATAATACTAAATGATTTGTCTATTGAAGTTCGAAAATATGATATACTATACGATATAACATAATTTTAACTTATGATATAACCCTTAACAAATAAAATGTATATTTTCTTAATGTAATATCTCATTCAAATTATTTCATCACAAATATGCTTTTTTCTATAGATTCCATAGCACCAAGATCTTACTTCAAAGGGAAATATCTTTATATGACTGATTGATTCTTAAACGTCTTATGATTGTTGTGATGTTTAATTTGAAATCAATTATTTTCTTAATAGAATAATTATTAGGAGCTTTCTAATTAACCATAATTTTTACCTTATCATTATTCTTAGTGTTCTTATTCTTCCACACCAAATTACATCTAGAATATCTAGGAGCACTATTATATTTAGCAATGCACATGTTCTCCTTTTTTTAGATATATAACCATTTTCTTTCTTTTTTGTCACTATTTTCACCAATGATTTAATTATTGGGTGTTTAGGATGATAGTTATTATAACCATGGAATAATATCCATGTTTATTAGTATAATTTGAATATTTCTTTGGTATTTTTATATTTTTATATATTTTTATTATATATTTTTAGAACATAAGGTGAGTACTCTATATGTAATTTTCATTTTCAACTATGTTCACCCCATGATAATTAACTTATTCATTCATTTAAATGAAATTTAAATTGTTAATATAAATCATATTATCTATTCTTTCAAGTATATCATTGACATATCCCATCTTTAATGTTAATTTAACTTGAATCTCAATAATTTCTTTGTAATTTGACTCATCAAGAGTTTATTTCAACAAATTATTTTGATATTTCAATGATTTATTTTCACTCTTGAGATTTTTATTTTCTTTTAGAAAAACCAATATCTTTATCCTTAACAAAAACATTTTTTTGGTTCCTTGTTTCTTATTTTTTTCCTCTTTACTACACCATTATTCATCTTCACTAGAGGAGTCATTGGTCTAACTTGACTTATCTATGAAATTTATTAACCCATTAACCTTTAAATATAATTTCCTTATTTAAGTTTCCATGTCAAAATATGTGTAAATATTCATTAAAATAAATTTATTCTTATTTATTGTGTGGGATTTTTATTTTCATTTGAAATAATTTCCTTTATTATGAAGAATACCCAGGCTGTTTCTTCATCTTAATGATCTTTTTATTGATAATTATCCTAATTTTCTTATTTATTTTTATAGAATATATCTTAAAAATTTTGTGATATATTCAAAATTGAAACACTTAAATGGATTTTTCCTTTTTATTACCATTTTTATTATTTTATTCCTTTAGATAAAAAAGTTTTGAATGCATAAAAATTCATGGAAATATATACATATTCATATTCATCCTCATGGTACATATGAAGCTAAATTTGTATTATTCCTTTTGTAGAGTTATAATAAGTCAAATTTTTATATTTTAATTTTCACCTTAAGGTTATCTCTTTTATCATATCATAAGAAATAAAAAATTGTTTATTTTATACCTAAAATTCTCATCCAAGTTGTAATATTTAAGGGAATAAATCTCTAAATTAAATTTGCCTTTGGGTATTATAAATAATTGCTTCACAATTGTGAAAACTATAATAATTTATTAATAAATTCAAATTGATCATTTAATTTTGTTCACTTGAAGAAAAAACTCAACCACCCTTTAATCTTCTACCATCTTGATATCCTAAAAATGAGACTTGTATGTTTGTAACTATGAACCTTTTTCTTTATTATCATCCTCATGGATATAATGAAGTTTCCTTAATATTTTTTCTATTTTTAACCCCACGATTCAATTAAACACCTTATTTGTGAGAGTTGAAAGTAATGTGTTTCACAGTCAGTCATATTTTTTTGATATTATTCTTATTAGTTATATTATATATTTTCCCAAAATTTTTTTTAAACCATTCTTTTTTATAACAAATATTCCTAAGAAAATTGATCAAAGATATAAAATCAACCTCTCTCTGTAAACGTAATCCATTATTATCAAATATATTTAATTATTTCTTATTTTAGTTGTTTTTTTAACTATATATATATCACTTATCAAATATATAAGTAGTGAAAACAAACATAGATCAATAGAAATAGCATGAAGTATTTTATGTAATTATTTGATAACAACTTATAGGACATAATGAATATAAATCAACACTTAGATGGGGGTGAATCTGGGGTTGACCTAAAACACCAACTATTAAAAAATTATTTCACATTAACTATTAGTGATTATGCATCTTGATTTTGATATGAGATGATGAGATATATAGAATAAAATAATTAACATGGAATAAGGGAGAATACAAGGTTCACTAACTCTTGTTATCAAATACATAATCCTCATTGTGAAATTGGTTTGATCCCACTATCTATGTTCCTATTCTTAATAATTAATGACAACTAAGGATAATGAAAATATATAAAAACTCATAGGTATGATAAATAACAACAAACATTAACAAATTAATCGATCTTCTTTCCCTAACCCTATGTGCCTCCAAAATTTGGATATCATGTAAACTCTTTTTCTTTTCCTTAAATTTCATCCAAACCCTCCATGGAACTCTCTATAGAAGGAATGGTGTTCTAACTCAAAGTTTCATCACAATATCACACTCATACGTTGGTGTTATTTTTAGATCCAATACATATGAAACATAAATCACATATATCCATGAAATTTTTTTTAAGTGGATACTTGTATTTTGGTGTGATCATCATATCTGCATATATATAATTTTATTTATGGGAGCCATATTTTAAATGTGATCGAGTGTGTTGCAATGTAATTCCCCTAATTTATTCAAATCTAATGAGACATAAAGGTTCATTGGTTTTCACACTATAAAATGAACCAATGGATCTTGGAATGATATGTGGTGTAATGGAGTGAGACTATGAGGCATACAAAATATCAAAACAAAAAAAACCACATGGGATCCACCTCACATTGTAACTTCAACCCAAATCCTTGGTTGTATTATTTATGGTTTAATTCAATATACATCAATGTGGTTCTTCTTCACATATAATCTTTCATGATTTAACTAACCCAACTATGTTGTTATCCTCATATAAAATATAAAAAATACATCTACCTCAACTTATTCATGTTAAATACAGTGATTTTGTGGAAAGATGTCTTACATAAGAATGAAAATTTTTCATATAATACATTCTCATAACAAAATATTGACTTCCTTCACATCATTAAAGGATTGAAATAAAAAAATAATTCATTTTTATATTCAATCAACTCCAATGATCTGATAAATCATGTATGAGAATTTGTTTTAATAAATAAAACCAAAAACGCATTTTTAGACCAAGGGTGAATTTCCCAAGGAAACTAATAAGTGAATACCTTCATTGTTAAAGTAATATATATACTACACCATAGTATAATATTGTGGTTATGAAAATAATAATAATCTTGATGTAAAAAATATATTTAATAATCATGTATCAATAGAGATTAACTCATAACTCTTCTTAATCAATTTTCTTAATGAGGGTATCCTCCAAACTCATACACAAAACACTGTCATTATGGTAAATCCAAACTCCCTTAAAACATAATGGGATATTTAATATTTTCCTCTATATATTCAATTAAATAATATTCATTTTGTTTTATATAATTTATTTCTAGTAAATATATAATGGAATAGGAATTTTATTTTATGATTTGAAATATTCATAATCTTACGACTAGATTAAGTCATCATAAAGTAAATATAAAACAAAATTTTTAAGATATGGTTGGATTCAATTTATTTTTAAAATAATTGATTAATTAATTTATAATTATTTGTAATATAGGGATAATTATGACACTCCAAAACCTCTTTAGTGTATTATTTTATATAATTTATAATTTAATTTAATTTTTTTTTGAGTTTGGATTTAAAATATTGGATAATTAAGAAATTTAGTATTTTATACAGTTTGTGTATAGTGTAGAGTAACCATCCTACACAACAATGCAGTGATAAGTTACTTTAATAGTGGATAATTCACGGTTGTAATGTATTTTAGGGAAAATGAAACCCAACCATGTATAGGGTTTCAATTTAGTCTAAAATATTCTACACGGTTGATATAGGTATTGATAAACACTATTGATAAAATATATGGTATGAATAAATTTTTAATTATGAAATTTATTTTTCTAATTCTAAATTTACAACCCCAATTCATTTTGTACATTTATAAGAGGTGTTAGAAGATCCCAAAGATGGATTCATCTTCATTATCCATTGTTCATTGGTCCTACTTCTGGATTTTTAAGTGTATCTCTCATTTAGGTATCCACTTATCATGTTATTATATGTAAATATTTTTTCCTCTTCAATTTTATTATATTTTTATAACCATTATAGCAATGGTGGGAAAACCATATTAAATGTTTTTTCTAAATCTTGGGATTTTTTATGTTTAGGTGGTTTGGAATATTCTTTTTTTCTTTATCTAATATTTTTTATGGACTAGTGTTATGTGCATTGATTTATGTTAATTGTTTTTATATAATTACTTTAATTTAAAATATAATTTGATTATTGAGATTTAAAAATATATTTTATATCAATATTATACCAATATAAAGTATGAGTGATGAAATAATTAAATTTTTCAAATGTTTTAATTTCTTTTTTGATTATTAAAAGAAAAGTGTTTCCATAAGCTTTGGGAAAATCATTTATAAAAATTATTTTAAAAGAATCATATGTGTTTGATGAAATATCATAAAACTATAGAATCGTTCTTCATTCAATGACCCAAAAAACGAGACTTGAAATCCTAACCCTTGGATAAGAATTTCCCACACCTTACCTTTATTGAAAATTATATCATCTTTTCTTCTTCAAAATCATATAAAAATCTCTTCAATTAGGGATAAAATAGGTATACTTCAAATAAACATAAAAATTATTTAGGACTCCACCTCATTGATTATGAACTATATCACCACATATATATATATATATATTGTTTCCAATAATTTTTAGAAGGATATGTTATTTATATCAGTTATTAATATCAGTTTTTTTTCGTTGCTAAATTATATGTTGGAAAAACTAACCTTGAATTAATAAAGAGGACTCTAGAATCAATTAAAAATTTATTGTATAAACATTATTATATGGCACATATTCAAAGTTAATTTGATGTATCAAACCCCTCCCCCAGTTTGATTTTGAATATGAATATAAAATTTGGTTTACATATCAGGTGATCTATGAAAACAACCATTCACATTTACTTTATTAATATTTTCTTGGGTACTTAAATGTATTCTTCATAAAAAATATCTATAGAGGATATAGTAAATATACCTATCTCAATCTCCCGTCCTCCAAAAAAATGGGTTAAAAAATAAATCTTCTTATAATGAACTATTGTTTAAAATTCATTCTAAAAATCCTTCTTGTTCTATATTTTATAAACCTCTACTAGTTCATAATAATAAATTAGAAACTACAATTCATGATGTACATTCCACTTACATGGACATATCCCTTTTAATGAATCTATAGGGTTTGATTTTGGTCTCAAAGGTGTCTAACCCCATGCATATTAAAATTTCTCATTTATTGGCACCTAAACACCTTGAAAATGTTATTGGGGTGGAATGTATTAATTATTTTAAGTTGATAGATCCCCCCTAAGAACCCAGGACTATCATGAATCATTTTGATATTTTATTTTATAAATATAATTTGTGTCTTTGTGAAAATAAACTAGATGAGAACCCATTACTTATTCATACAAAGCCTTTTGTCTTATAATTTTATAAAATGTGGTAGAGAAATACCTTAAAATATACTAACAACTAAATCAAAATAAGTGACTAATAATTATTTAACTAATAAATAAACTATGATTATTCCTCATGTTTAAATTTATTACTTATAATGTTAGTGGCCTTCAATATTTTTATTGATGCCCAAAAATAATTATTTGGAATGTTCACTGACCTATCTTTACTATCCCAAAACCCATGGATTATTTCGAATAACTCAGTGATCTATACATCTTGGGTTAATGACCTATAGTTTCTACACCCTAAAATCCATTATAATTCTATTAATAATCCTAGAAACATGAGTGCATTCTATGTAAATTTGGTTAGAGTTGATAGATAAACACTTTGGTCACCACTATATAATCCCAATGTTAAGGAAAACAATTATTGGATTTTCAATAGAGATTACAACAGATTTAGAAGTTACATTGCAATTATATCCTATTTTAATCATTATCATCTTTCAACAAAGTATTTTAATAGATTAATTTCTATTAAAGGAATTATAGACCATCCTTATATAGGGAATATTTATACTTGGATCTGAGTATGTTCTGATAGATTAAAATAGAGGAAACTTGGTTTTTTAACTTATCTCTTAATACTTTTGGAGAATTTAAGAATTTGTTGTAGTATTTTACCTTAATAATACCTCCTAATACAATTCACCTATCTTGATGAATATTTTTTCTAATTTCAACTCTTATCCTAAACTATTTAGATTCAGTATATATGAATTATTCATTTGTAATTTATTTCAATAATTCAAGCTTATATGGTCCCTTATAACTACTATGGAGGTATAAGATGTTAGTGTGGTAGTCTTAAAAGGGTTAATTGTTTTCTTAAGTCATGCAATCCCATGACCTTTGAAAATATTGTTATATTATAATCTCTCTTTAAGAGAGAATAA
Source organism: Viscum album (assembly GCA_963277665.1). NCBI lineage: Eukaryota > Viridiplantae > Streptophyta > Magnoliopsida > Santalales > Viscaceae > Viscum > Viscum album. The sequence continues at coordinate 1,816,072,877 of OY728159.1, read as the reverse complement.
AAATTCATGAATTAGAAAATAAAACAACTCATATGAAATAAAATCAAGAGTTTATTATTAATTTTGAAGCTAAACTACTCTAAACATTAAAATATGAGTAAAAAATTTCAAATAAAAACCCTATATTAAATGGATCAAGTATAAATACCTAAACACCAATTATTTTATTGACCAGGTTAAAAGTAAATATTAATTTTCTTTTATTAGAGATATTACGGGAGATAATGGAACTTTTACAGAAATTTGTTAACTCCTTAAAGAACTTGAGCTCAATAATTTTTTATTATTTATAAATATGAAAAAAAATATTTATATAAATACATTTTGAATAAAATATCTAATCTTATAGACAATAATTTTATGGATAAACATATTTTATGGCCCATATTTAGGAGATTAAAAAATACATATGGGATCTTATCACTACTGGTGATTGAGATCTTGATAGTCTCTTTAGTAACAATTTTCAACTCTATTGGAACATTATTAATAAGGATCTCCTCACTCTTGGTAGTGAGTTTCTCAATGGAAGTCCCATAACTCTAGCCATAGGAAGAAACCATGTAATTTTTATTCTAAATAAGTATAACCCCTCTAACTTTGATGACATTAAGAATAAATCCATATATTATATTACTAATTAAATTCTTACTCATATTATTTCCCCTAGATTCTATTATATTGTGGATGATATTATTTCAAAGGTGTAATATAGTTTCATCCAAAATAGAATCATCTATGCTAATGATTTTCAGGTCAATAACATGATTCATATTATTAATAATAAAAATAATGGGCTTATTTTAATCATCAAATTAGATATTCATATTTAATTTTACTCCCTCAATTATGAATTTATAATCGGTTTTCTTGAAAAAAATTTATTTATACCAACTTTTATGAACATTGAAAAATATTTATATTCATATACTCATAATTTATTTTTGATTAATGCGAATTATTAAGGATTTTTTGAACCCTCAAGAGATGTCAAAATAAGGAGATACCTTATCAACATTGTTTTTCATTATTTCTAATGAATCCCTTAGTTGAAGTTTCTCAAATATTTTATAAGGATGAAAAATGAATCATTTTACTTCCCTCCATAATTAATATTATTTATAATCTCATTTATGTGAATGAATTTTCTATTTTTACCAGGGGTCATAAAATATTTGAGAAATCATAATGTTATTCTTCTCAAACATTACTATTCCTCCAAGGTCGTTTTTATTTATAATATAATATGATTCGTTGTTGGAAATTTTTGACTTACAAGTAAAATTAGAATTATTAAAAACCATAAAGATGTATTTTTTTCTTCACTTTTCATCAATCATCACGATTATACTTTGCATATGGGAAAATTGATGCACTCTTGTTTTGGTGTTTTAATGGTAACATTTTATTATCATATAGATAATTGGAATAACACATTATTTTCCATAGGATAAATTAATAGTTAATTAGTAATTTAGTTTCTACATATTCCTTATATTAATTTATTTTTAATCCTTTTATGAAAGCTAAAATCTAGTATTTATAATTAAAATGGACAATTTTTTAAAGAGAAACATTGAATTTAGTCCCCAAAACATTTGATTAATTAAAAGAAAATATGTTATCCTACTTATAAAAATATTCTGGTTGTTCAAGGGATTGATTACCATTCTATAACATATATACATAATTTTCAAATAAGATTAATTTATTATCTATCCTTTGGGATAATTTCATTATATGGTGATAAATAATTTTAGAATAAAAAACTCTATTACCTCATAAGAAACCAATTATTTTTTCTTCATATGACTTATCATTGTGTTTTTATATAGACGAATTCTCCACCAATCAGGATTTTTTGGTCTATTTATAATTATATTTAAGAAATAAACATAATCATTATGGAATATATTTTTATCTTAAAAAAACATGTACCTATTATAGTTTTGGTTCTAGTTTAGCATGGTTTAAATAATTTTGTTCCTACAAATTATAAGATATAAATAAAATTTCTTAACTACCTTTGAGATGGGTTTTTTATTACAACCAAATTGAAACCAATTGGTCTATATTTATACATTTTGATCAAGATTTTAAATTATGGAATTAGTTTTTAGGCTATGTAAGAATAAAATTAAACTATCATACTTTCATAAATCGAGATTTTTTATACCCAATAGTGGAATCATTTTGAAAATAATAGTTAGAAAATAATTTTAAATATCCTCAAAAATACTATAATTTGAAAATTATGGATTACTCAAAACTAATAAATCTATAAAGGGGATTTATATAAAAAATATTTGGTGATTCTTTATATATGGTACCATCTATTTTTATTCTTTGTTATGAAACCTATAAAATCTAGGAATCATGTTTAGGATTTTAATATATCTTATATCCAAATATATTATATTTTATTTACCTTATATTTTTATTATAAGGTTACCTATAACGAACCTTATTTTGATTTCCTTAAAATCAATTTGGATTCCTCCTTATTAATGGGGGATGTGGGTGTAACGATGGTGGTTTATGACAGTAATGTTCATATTGTGAATTCTAGTTTTAAACATATTAATGTGAATGATACTTGTAAATATAAAGTGATTGTTCTTAGATGAATATATTTTATGATAAAAAAGTTTTTATAATAAGATATATATTTCAATAGATTCTTTGAACACTATTCTAGACCTAAAAATAAGATATGTTATTTGATAAAATTTAGTTCCTACTTTCCAAATGTTATTTCATAACAATGATTTTTTATAGGATATTATATTTAATTTAATTATAAAAAAATACAATATAGTTTTAGATGTAATATAAAAATTAATTACATAAACATTCACCAATTTCAATTAGAATGTAAAAGCTAAATGGTCTTAACATAAAAAGATACTACTTAATTATGGATGATTTGTCACCCCTTCAATCTGGGTGAGTCAAATAGATTCCTTATTAATAAAGTATTATCTGGATTTATTTTTTCTCATATCATTATTATATTCTTATGTTCTTATATTGAGATCAGTTGGTTATTTAATACATTCTACTAGTACCTATGCTATTAATCAATATATAGTTATTATTACCTTCAGTATATTTTTTTATATAATATAATTGGAATAAAAATAGATAGAATATGGGTGTGTAGTTTTTATTCTCATCATTAAAGATTTTGCCAATATTCTTCAAATAGAGTATGAGGAAAACATGTATTTCAGGGTAATTTCTAGTGGAAAACTCTACTCTTATGATTATTAACTTGTTTTTAATTTAGTGTAATTTTTTTGGTAATCCTTCTATATAGTTTAAAATTTAATGTTCCTTTATATGATGTATTATTTGAATAATCTCTAATGTTTTTATTTTCTATTAAATTCTACAATTGTTTCTTTTTACAATCTAGAATTTTTTTGTGGTTTTTCCAAGCTTCAATAACCAGTATTATATAATTATTACTTTCCATTATCAAATATAATCTAAGTATCCTTATTCTCAGTAGTGAATGAAATATGTATTAATTTGGGTACCAATATTTTAAAATTGTCAAGAGGTTTGGGATGTTACTAAAAAACATGTTTGATAAACTTTTCATGGTTACTTTTAACAAATTACTTGAGCTTTAAATAGTTTTTCAAATTTCAAATGATTTCTAAAAAGTTTATTTTTTAATTTAATTATTTTTTAATAACATAAAGGTATATTTCTTTTATGATATATGGTTATTGAAATCTATTATAACATTTATATATTTATGATATTTTTATTTAATTTTTGTGTTTTATTTTGGATTCATTGAGTCTTCCTATCTTTTTTATTATGTGATATTGAAATAATATTTCATGCCCTTGATAATTGTGTTAAAGATAAAGGTCCATTTTTCATTTTGTAAAATGTTATCATGACACATTTAATAAACATAGTATTAATCCCCATTATGTTATGATCTTACTAAGATTGAATATTATATGAAGTGAATTGTTTAGGACTTTATTCTTAAACATTTGTAGAAGGGGATGCTTATCTAAAGGGTTTGTGGATGTGGGTTGTGTGATTACTTGATATTCTATATCATGGTTATGTATGTATGTAATGTTCTTTGTTTCCCCATATTAATTTTTAATATTTCATGGTAACATTGGATTTTTATGCTGAAAATATATTGGTGGTTTTTGTGCCATTTTAGATTCTACTCTATCTTATATTTTCTTTTGAATGATATTCTTTGACTATGGGGAGTGCCACATAAGAAAGATAGTTAAGAGTAAACCAAATTATTTTGTAATGAATGTATCAATAGGCTAATAAATTACTCCCCATATGTATATCTACGGTTTTACCATGGAAACTAAGATTTTTTCATGATATATATAGTTTCACCATAGATTTCATATTATTTAATATTGTTCATCATCTCTGTTTTATCATTTTTATAAGTATGTTGATTACCATATGGTATTCATCCTTTGTTTTGTTAAAAATGTTCACCTAATTTTCATCAACATCATTTCAAATTATCATTGTTTACAATAAAGTTATGTTATTTCTTATTAACATAATATTTAATTTTATACCATGTTGGTAAAAGCATATTGATGAGTAAGGGTAGAAAATAAAATATCTCAAACCATGTGATCGAGAAGCTCATGTGTGGATTGAAGCTACAAATACAATCAGTAACAAACTGTATCTCAATAATCTCCTTCATTTTGGTCTTATGTAGATTTTCAATTTTGTGTGATGAAGAAATCGGTTCTAGTAGATCCCCCCCCCCCCGAATCTTCTACTCTAAGGGAGAATTTAAAAGAGGTGATCAAATTAGTCACCAACCTATATTTCTCTGATTTCTACATCACATCCCCTAAAAGTGTTTTATATAATTGTTTCATTATCCATGTATCATCCAACCAAGATGTGGTTGAAGATGGAATGAAGTTCCATATGTTCTCCATCATCAAGATATTTTTAATTCTAAAAGGGGAAAACCGCTAGAAGTTTAATGAACTCACTTTAATAATTGAGGATATTTGGGAATTATATGATTATAAAATTATGGGAATGTTTGGGGATGATATCACATTTTCTTCCCTTTAGATTAATTTAATAGGATAGAAAGGATTTTTGAATTGGTATCTCTAAAACCTGGTGTTCTAAGAGTATAAAAATGGGACTAGAAATTTGATCTTGGGGATAACCAGAACAGTCATGAGCAAGTCTGGATCCTAATTTGTCAGTTGAATTGGAAATATTGGTACTTAATAATCCTCTATTAAAAATAAGCCTTAGTGGTAAACCTGATCAGGATCAGTAGGTAAACAAATATTCCATGGTTTGGGAAATTTTCAAGTATCCTGCTAGAGGTGGACATGGATTCTAATCTGGCTATGGATGTTGTCCTAAAACCCATTGATGATATTATGAATCTCAATATTTAATATGAAAGGAATCCCAAATTATATTTAAATTATGTCTTCTTTTGAAATTTATCCTATGAATATAATAAGGATAAAGTTTTAACCTTCTGTAAATCATGGGGCATAAAGATACCACATACAAGAAAGAGATATGGAAGTACAAGATGCTTCAAGGACATCCCACTTCCACATAGCATGGGGTTCCCTCCCATACTTATGGTGATAAATTTCTCTTCAATGAGGTTGGGAATGATATGAATAAGAATGTGTATGAACCCTTAAGTCAATCTCGCTATACCAACATAACACATCCCCTGATTAAACATAACTTGAATTGATTTTGAATGAGATATATAATGATATTTTGTCTATAATTAGAAATACTAAGGTGGTGGGGGTTACCAATACCCACTATTCTCATATTGAAATCACCCCCTCCAGAGAATATTTCTTATTCATAAAAAGAGATGAAATAATATATAAATTATATAGGCTAATCCAAGTGTCATTTATAACAAAAATTCACCCTACTGTGGTTACCCAATGTATTATCATGACTATTGGACCATTTTCACTAGAGGTACCTACTTCTAAGGACCCACAAGAGTGTTTACATACTGACCACCCCCAATAAAGAAATTAATCCTTGGTAATATATTCCCATCTTTATGTGTGTGACACTCTTGATAATCTAGTGGGTCATTTCATTCAATCATCTACTTCCATGTCTATGGGAAGAAATTTCACTAAACACAACACCACTGAATTAATTTATTCCACCATCAAATTCTCCCCTTTGGATAGAGCATGCTGAAGATCCCCCCCAACACAATATTTTAGAGACTTTATAACATTATAGTAGTGGAATATTATTGTATAATGTATTCCCTAAATGAAAAAAGGAAAATTTCAAATGAAGAAGACTCAAAATGAAAGGCCATTGCATAAAGGGACTTGAATAATAGGAAAATTTATTAAAAAATAAAGATCTTATATAAGATTTGTCAAGGATTTGGTAACTGCCCCACTATCATGGCCCTTAGATATTTTTATCCAACCCATAATCCCCCACCCCCTAATCGGGTGTGTTAAGCCAAATATATTGCTTGATATGTGGAGTTCATTCATCATGGAATAACTTGGAAAAAAAATTGTCGTTATGAACTTTAATAATAGTGACATGGATCATTTATGGGTCATCATGCATGATAATTCCCATATCATCTCTTGTAGAAAAGGATCCAAAATAATATTTGTTTCATTTCTATCATAGGGATACAAAATCACCACTTATTTTATATTTTCCTCTTCCTCCTAAATATGTATAAGTGATTTATCATGGGAAATTGGCATGATGTATGAGAAGATAAATAAAAAATGGATTATTATTTGGGATTTGAACCCTATATTGAGGACTGAGAAAGAAAATGGATCAAACAACAATAGGTTGGACTCTCGTGAGTTTTCTATGTGCATTGATCAATGTATCCTTAATGAGGTCCCAATTATTAAGGGTGACTTTATATAGATTATATTAATTTTAAATTGTATGAATTATGATAATGAAAGATTTCTTGTTCAAGTAGTTGATAGTGGTTCTACCACTAGGGACTCTAGATTCACATTTCCCATGATTCATTTATATCATAACCCCATAATTATTATATTTTTTATATAGCTTCCAAGGTCATCCCCTCACTACTTAGGATCCAATAATGGTTGCTTGGACATCCTAGGATAAAGAGAAATTGTACATGAGGCCCAAAAAATAAGCTCCCATGGCATCCCACATTATGTCTTGGAAATCCATCTAAAACTGACCATTGGAATCCTGAAAGAGTGCAGAAAAAGACTTTATCCATGCTTGATGGTGATGTTAAGGATGATAAAAATATCCATGAGAGCTTCCAACTTTCTAATTAGATGTAGAACAGTCCATCAAGGGAGGAATTGTAAGCCCTCTCTAAGATAGCTGATCTCTTGGACATCAAATAGAGGTTGGAAAAATTTTGGCTAAATATGATATGGTTACATAATGGTGACAAGAAAGATAAACTCTTTAATAAAATAAAAAAATAAAAAAAATAGATGCGGATACAATTCCCTCTACATTAATGGATACCTATTCACATTTAAAAAATTTTACAATGATGTTTTTGACTAATACAAAAGAGTATACTCTAATGATGGGTTTGATAGGACTCACAAGATAGTAAATAGAATTTCATTTTAAGTTAGAGAGAAAGAGAAATGATGCATCCTATTGACCCCATTTGAAGTGGATGTTAAAATATCTTTCTTCTACCTCATTATTTAGATAGAGACATGACTTGATGGGTTCACTAAAAATTTCTTCATTTTCTTTTGGGGAATTATTAAAAATTATGTGATGAATGTTGTGAGGGAATTATTAAATCATTATTATATTCCTTATGGGTTGAAATCCAACTTCATTTATCTCATACCAAGTAATAATAATGTTATTGACATCAAGGATATCAAACTACTTTCAATAATAAACAAACGTCCAAAAAATTACCAGTAAGATCATTACAGATAAATTGGGAGACTTTTTAATGGATATTATTAATTGAAACATAAATTCAGTTTTTCCCTAACATGAGCATATAAAATTTCCTTTTAAATTCCTATATGAGTCTCAATATAATGAGGATATAAAGGAAAGATATCTTTTTACTCAAAATTTATATATATAATGCATTTGATACTCAAAAATAGAGTTTAATCATATATGTCCTTAACAGGTATATCTTTTCCACTAATTTTCTAAAAATATTCATCACAAGTATTATATATGAAATGCTATATATTCTCATTAGTGGAACCCCCATTGTATTCTTCCAATTCACTAGGGGGATTAGACAAGTTGAATAACTATCTAGCCTTCTCGCTTCCCTATATGAAGATTATTTGAGTAGATATATTAATGACATAGTTAATATCAGTATATATAAAAATATCGAGGGGTGGAGAGTTATGTTCACACCCCCCCCCAGATTCATTATGGTCAATACATTTTACTTATTGGGAAGAATTATATCAAAACCTTATATACTATAAAATCTACATTTGATCACAATGAGGAAGTGGTCATACAATCCATATGATGGAACAAATCCTTTATTTTCTTGGAAATGGATTCTTAGTGAAAAGGAAAAATATGATTTCCTTGAAAATTGGTGTTAAGATGTGGTACCTTAATTTTATTTATCTTGGTGTCCCCATTTTCTCAGGTAATGTAATAAGTTGTCACATTGATGTTATTTATTTGGTATCCCTAATTAGCTGGGCAAGTGGAAATAAAAATCCATGTCTCAATTAGGGAAGGTGTTCTTGGTCATCTATGTGGTTACCTCCATGATTTTTTATGCTTTCTCTCTTTATAGGTGGCCTATAAGCCTTATAAATACACCCCAGGTCCTAATTTTAAACTTCATCTAGATATGATCTATTTTTGAATGGAAATACATCTCAGTGGTGTGGAAGGTCTATATAATGAAAATGGACATGGGAGGACTTATAATAAATGGTCTAAGGGCCTTAAATGATTCCCTTCCCACCAAGTTCACCTCATGCCTTTTGACCTATAAGGAACCTTATCTTGATTTTATATCTAGAAGTTTAAACTCAAATATACTCAATGGGTATTCATATTATATTGACTCATCCATCTATCCTTATATAAGGAAATATTTCAATGGAATGAGGGATAGTTCAAAATTTCTTGTTTATAAATAGTCCAACCTTAACTTTTGGACCACCCATTGGATTGAAAATCCCTTGAAAAAGTATGATTGGGCATCTTAATAGGAATAATATCTTGGTTTCTAAAATTATTTCTAGAATTATATTTTATGATGTGAGTGTCCCCCTTCACAACTCTCTAGAAATGCAGATGTACAACTTCATTGATAGGGACACCCTTTTCATTACATCAAACATAAATTGACAATTCAATACTAAGGACTTCAAAATTATTAATTTTGAAGGAGGCCTCAAAACATCTACATTGATTCATAAATTCAATACACCTTTCATTCATCCCAAAAGATCACATCATCTTTGTATATTTTGGAGAAATTTTTTTCCCACACATAACCATTTACAGGGGCTTGGATTCAAATAGCATCATCCTTCCACCAATGCATGGGGGATGTGGAAACTATCCATTATGTTTTGGTTGAATTTTATTTTATCTATATGTTATGGGGATACATAAATGATTTGTTTGGAATGAGCATATATATGGAGAACTAGGTGGAGAACCTTATTCTCTCCATTACAGTTGTTGTGGATAGTGAACAAGTGTACAACCTGCCACTCACTGCCACAGTTTCATCTCTTTTACACACCTGGAAAACCAATAATATAGTGGTATTAAATAATAAGACTCCCCATATTAATGAAGGTATCATGTAAATACATATGGATGTTTTATATTCTTCTTGAATTCAATAAATTTCCATGAGACACTTTTTTTATAATCTAAATATACATCAGATGCTCAGTGTACATGGCATGGAAAGAAGACTAGTTCTCATTAAATATATCCATTAGATTACCCTATAATTATGTGGAACAATTTTAATGTTGATTATGTGTATTTTGGTGTGATATGTTCATAAGGGTATGTAAATGGCTTCATAACCCATCATGAATTTTTTTAAGGACTCATACCACACTATAATCAAAATGAAACAACTTATAAAACTAAACTCTGGGCATTGATCTATTTTTTCAAACATGTTTCCCACAATAATTAAAATAACACATGGATAAAATCATATTCATAATTTAATGTAGATGTTCTAAGGAACCATTCTAGGAATGGTCCATAGAGAGTGATACCTCATTAGATTGAATGTATTATTGCCACCATCCACCTCAAATTGATGTTATCACATGAATACAGGGAGTCTAACTATGTTGTGGCTGATTTTTAAAATTATTCAATAATGGAGATGAGCTCAATGTGGTAATTTATTAATCCTTATTACTTCAAATCCTTTTTTGATGCATAAAAATGTGGTTTTAACCATTCCCACATATTTAAAACCCATTGTAATGACTTAACCATTTTTTTCTTTTTCTTGATAAATTTAATGACCGTCTTTGTTAGGGTCATTAGAATTTTTAGTACTTTTATACATTTTATCTTATAATTTATATATTTATAAATAAATTGGGATGCTGTTTGTTTTCTAAATTTAAATTATGGTAAATAATCTTTCAATTTTTTTAAAAATTAAAGTCAAACAAAGGATTTAAAAATAATATGAATACACTCAGAAAAAATGTGTTTCTTATCTTTTATAAAAGGTTATCCAAAAATATTTTTAATTATATTTAGTTTCAATATTTATTGTTCTATTAATCTTAATGTAGTGTGATATAGTATGTTATTTTATTTTTTCACTTATTCTTATAAAATATAATTTTCAGTTTCTAAAATAATTTTTAAACTATCATTTATAGAATTTCATATAAAAGTAATTTCATAAGAACATTTATTGGTGAAATCCAAAAAAGGAATTTCTCACCCCTACACATACATCTCAGGGTGTGTGTGTGTGTAAGATTGGTGATTTTTCATATTGTTTTAGGTGAATAACATATCTATTTTATGGTGATATTATTTAGTTTCTTGTAGAGTTTGGTGTTTGTGATTATGTCCAAGTGGTGACAAAGATCCACCTAAAGATTTTTAAGTTATATATATATATATATATATATATATATATATATTATCCTAGGTTTGGATGTATATCTTCCACACTAGTATTTCCTTTTTCTCATATCTTCATATTCTAAAATTAAATGTATAAAATTGGATTCATTTTGATGTTAATTCCTTTATAATATATTTTATTGAAATTTATGTTGGATATAATTTTTTTGGTTCTTATCATATTTTAAAAATTATTATTCATTTTATATGGAAGTACAATGTATGGATAAATAATGATATATTATAGATAAGAGTCTATTTATTTTATGGATTAGTTTATTGGGTGAAATTATTCACAATGTATACATATAATACCCCCAGCACCTATTTCCATCCCATGGTGATCTGTAATGTGCTTGAGGCCTTGGGAAGATCATTTTGAGTGATGTTTAAGGTCTAATTTGATTGATTTGATGCATATATAATCTCTTTTTTCATCAGTCTAATTGAAAAATAGGTATGTAATGCTTCTACATAATATATTACAACTCATATATTCATGATTCTCTAAAATAGAAAAACTCGTTTTCTTGAAAATAGATGATTTAATTTTGAATATATTATCAATTGGTCTTGGTGATTTGGTATTTTGAGATATGTTTATGTCTGATGGATGTCTGAATGTTAAATTTTCATAAAGAACAAACTTCATAGTGTAAACATAATTGTTATAATATGAAATTTTGTTGTCAATGGATTAATCTAGTGACTATTATTTATTCCATGTCATATCTATTAGAGTTATGCTGTAAATTAGGGTCTCATACTATAGTGAGAACTACCATTGTATAGTTTGGTGTTTTTGATTATGTCCAAGTGGTGACAAAGAGCCACATAATGATTTTTAAGTTATATCGATGTATATATATATGTGTGTGTGTTTGTATATTATCCATGGTTGGGATGTATATCATCCACTCTAGTATTTAATTTTTCTCATATCTTTATATTTGGAAATTAAATGTATAAATCTGGATTCATTTTGATGTTAATGACTTTATAATATATTTTCTTGAAATTTATGTTGGATATAACTTTTGTGGTTCATATAATATTTTAAAAATAATTATTCATTTTATATGGAAGTACAACGTATGGATAAATAATGTTATGTTATTTATAGGAGTATATTTATTTTATGTATTAGTTTATAAGGTGAAATTATTCACAATGTATACATATAATACCCCCTGCACCTATTTCTATCCCATGGTGATCTATAATATTCTTTAGGCCTTGGGAAGATCATCTTGAGTGATGTTTAGAGTTGAATTTGATTGATTTGATGCATATATAATCTCTTTTGTCATCACTCTAATTAAAAAATGGGTATGTAATGCTTCTAAATAATATATTACAACTCATATATTCAAGATTCTATAAAATATAAAAACTATTTTTATTGAAAATAGATGATGTAATTTTGAATTTATTATCAATTTGTATCGGTGATTTGGTATTTCGAGAGATGGTTATGTTTGATGGATGTTTTAAGGTCAAATTTTCATAAATAACAAACTAAATAGTGTAAACATAATTTTTATAATATTAAATATTGTTGTCAAAGGATTAATCTAGTGACTATTATTTATTCTATGTCATAACTATTGGAGTTATGCTGTAAATTAGGGTCTCATACTGTAGTGATAACCCTATTGTAAACTTAGTGATACACTATCTTGGATGTTCAAGGACACCACAACACAATTGGAAACATAATTCCATAACACAATTCTATATAATATTTAAACAAATATTTTGGATAAAGATAATATTGTACCATCTAGGATATGAAAATTTGTTACAACTCTATTTTTTAATGACTACAATATTGTGTCTTGAAGTAACTCATCATGCCATAATAGTTTATTGATCTAGAAATGAATAAGTTCACATTATATTTCAATTCATGGATTTCATCATTATAATGGAGTACATGCCACAACATGGAAATCATGATTATTTGTTGCAGTTCCTGTTGGCTAGGTTTGAGGGGAGAAATTTTTGAAAAACATTACCACACCACAATGGGTTTAGAAGTTGAAATAAATTGATGGGGGAACCAATTAATCACTCCAAATTGGTGTTTACAGAACCATAAAGGAAAATTAAATTTATAATTCAATGTAAATTGATTTCATAGAACTTTAAACTTCTCATAGAAGTTATGGATTGATGTTATAATAATTTAAATTCCTTTAGGAAAACACAAAACATAAGATAGGAAGAGACCATAGACCTAGGATGAGTGGTGATAATATCTAAAATATTTTAATAAAAAACTAGTGATATAATGATTATTATAAATATTGACACATCATTGAGATGTTCCCCTTGGGTGTATTCCAATGTGGATGAACTATGTAAAATTTTAGTGCCAATTCACTTTTTATTTAATAATTTTTTTGTACTATTATGAAATAATTTAGAAATATTCTAAGTGTATTTAAAAATGTGAGTAGAATACACATTCTATTTTAAAATAAGAATAAAATTTAGAAACATCCTAATTAACCATGTTTAGTCTGTATATTGAGACCTTAGTTTATAAAAAATGTTTCCAAAATAAGTGGTCAAATCATTTCGAATTTTTCATTCAAAATTTATTATCATGAAGAATATTATGAATGAAAATGGACTACCATTTTTTATGGTTTGAATTATCATATTTTTAAAAATAAAATCATATTACATTTATAATTTCTCAAATGTGATGTTTTTCAATAGCTATTTAATAAAGGTTAATGATACACCAGATTTTATGTTGAAAATATTGGAGTGAAATGATTTAATACTACTGAAAATTCCAAATCTAGTGCATAAATAAATAACATATATATTAAGGTGATGATTTTTACATCAGAGAAAGGAATTTGAGACACATTTTCTAATATTTATGATGGTGATAATAAATTATAATAGGTGATGTTACATGTAATTTATAACAATTTATAATATTTGAAGACTAAATTAAGTGAAAATAATAATTATTTCATCAACAATATTATTAATGTTGTTGGGGAAACTTGAGAAATCAATGATGGGATAAAATATTTTAAAATCATGAAGAATATTATATATATACATTCATCTTTGTACACTCAAAATGTATCATTAATCAATGAAGGAAATATTAAAAAAATCTAAATTGATGATTTATATAGAACGATGGATTCATATGAGATGTGTGTGATTTTGAATGAAAGAACAAGTCATTCTTAAAAGGAAATGGGATTTAAATATGTAAATAATTTTCAAATTTGTGATGCTAAAATCAAAGTAGAATATTCTAGTAATGTGTTTTTAAAACCTATGGAAATCAAGTTCATGTGGGGAAGGAAAAGGTTCAAAGTTATGTTACTGTTGGAATTATTTACAAATGGAATGTTTCATCATATTACTATAAAATACTCAAGGAAGGATGATGAAGTGGTGGAATGTGAATACACAAAAAAAAAATCATAGTCATTGACCGACTCCACCATTCCTTGTGACCTTATAAAAAATGTAAATCATCTACATGAACATTTTTTATTGACCTTAAGGTAGTTTTTTCTAATTAATGAATCAATCACATAAAGAGTTTGAACTGACTATGCAGAACCAATTGACTACCCTTTAAAAACTGATCAACCATACGTTAAAAACCCAATCAATCATACGTTGTATTTTATAAAATACATAATGAAAGAAAACCTACCATAAGATTGAACCTACCTTGATTTATGACTAACCGAGAGAAATAAACTATAATTAAGTGAGTATTTTATATTATTATTATTTTCATACTTTTTTTATTTTATACCATTTAATTTTATACGAGTTTTTTTGAAAGGTTCTAATTAACCTGGTGATTTTATAAATTTTTATTAATTATCTAGATGCAAATAAATTTTATTCAGAATAATAAATTTCATTATTAAATGATTATTACATTGGTGAAATTCACACACTAGTTTCTTGGAAAAATATAATTTTTAATTTGAAAATCTATGGAATTTAAATAAATTGGCTCGCATGCTTTGTTGTATTTTTTTAATGAACTTTAATGATTTTTTTTCTAGTGTTTCATTAATTATTCTAATCACTTTTACTATATAGTTTATTTTAATATTATATATTATAAAAATAATCCCACATTGAAATGTTTTTCATGTGCATTCAATGAAGAAATAATGTGTTTCATTAGGAAGGATTAAACATATTAGGATTCGTTTTTAGAATATGTAGTGCAAGAAGGAACTATATATAAAGACATCAACAGAACCAATGTTGATATATAGGTTGAGGATATTATTAAACTATACTATCCAATAAACCTTGGTGGTAAAATACTATTATTTTTTTATCTATAATCATTTTACCCATTATTTCTATAGAGAACATTGTTCTCATACTCTGATTTATTCTTTTTTGTCATGTTTTTGTAGTTATTAAATCATTCCACTCATTCCACACTTAATCATGGTAGTTTATACTACCCATAAAAGGTATAATTCAGGTTATATATCCCCAAAAAAGGTACAGGTTCTTCTATTACTGGTCAAAGTCAAGGTAAAATTTTATTCCCTTGTTAATAAAAATGAAAGGTAATATTTCCTCCACCATTTCAAAAGGTAGGCTATGGGTTATGACTCCATGTCTGTAAAAGTTCGGGTGATTGGTTTAATCTAGTATGGGTGAAAAAACTTATTTTGGGTTGTTCACTTAGGTTTAAAAATTATTATGAATGGGTTGTGATATCCCATAAAAATTCATAGATTCTATAGTTTGTGGGTTTCACCTCACTTTGATTTTAAAAGGCCATAAAAGTAAGTAGGATGATTTAGATCCAAAATATTATAAAAATAATTCTATTTGTTTATATTTATATTTCTACTTTATTAATTTTTCACATTGATTATAATTCAATAATAATTTTAATGATATAAATTCACCCATCCCCACTCTTGACCATTCAGTCATTCTTATATTAAGACATAACCATTGATAATAAAAGGAGTACCATAGATTGGAATATTTATATTATTTGTGCTAATAAAACCATAACATAAATTTTCATGGGGAAAATATTTGTTTTCAGATATCAGAAATGAATTTAAATGATATTTGGGCACTACATAGACATCCATTATCTTATAGATCTTATTATAGTTATTAGAAGTATTACATGATAGGTTATCCTAAAAACCTCAGTAATGCATATTTTAAAATCTGGGTGAAACCATAAAATTAACTAAAGTTGATCCAAAATAATTGACTAGTAATGATTATATTAGATTTATCTTAAAATACAAGAGAATGAATATTTTATATAGTGTAATTATTAGAAATTTATACCCCCATATATCTATTTTTAAAACAAGACATAAAATATGGTGTATTCTTCAAGTTACTCATTTAGGTTTTGATGAGATTATAATAACTAAAAAGATTATGTTAAGATCTAATTTATGAGAATTTAAAATGGGATAAGAACATACAATCAATCAAATGTTATGTAGGATTACATTTTTTTGACTAGTGTGAGAAACATAGGAGAAACTCAAGATAATTTAATTCTAATGGAATAAATTTTCAATAGTTACCAATTAAATGCTATAATAATGAAGGTAAAAAATTCAAGTTATATACATTGGTTGAGATTATTGTATCTTTATTGTAATATGAGATATAAATGAAAACTATTCCTCAATAAGAGATTTTGAGAAATAAATATATTGATTTTAATTCAAAAACACATGTTACCACTTACTCTACTAGTTATAAATTTTAAATAAATTTTAAATTCCATTTGGTATATAATATCCATGGAATAATAAATAAGGGGTACTCAAATAGAAGTAAAAAAATGATTTTTTCTTATAATAATGAAATAAATAAAGATAATTATGATGATAATGTTATTTTTATGAATGTATAGAAAGAGACAACATCACATCAAACTATATAATACTCAATATTGATAAAAATAATAAAGAACAGTGAATAAATGAAAAGGAAATCTAGGGTAGGTGTTTGGAGTTATACTATGAATTTAGAATCAATTAATTAATTTGGTGTAGGAAAATAATCAGATGACCTGTATTTAATGGATTAAACAATCTAGGTAAATAAATAATATGAATCTTGCCCTTAGAGATTTAATTTTGATTCTTAAAAATTTTATATGTATGAAAAGATTTATTGAATCAATAAAAATGTTAACAAGAAAAAATGATTGTTCAAAATTTTAACAATAAACATAATGAGTATCATGGTGAATATGAGAAATTTATAAATACTCCCTTGAGTTAAAATGATAAATTATGTACAAATCTAATAGGTTTCAGGATACAAATATCAAACTAAATGATTTTAAAACTATATTTTATGAAGCTAAATGTATTAAATATTGTTATTTTTTAGAATAAAGTTATAAACATAGAATTTAAATTAAAAGGTTGAAGGATGGTATATCAACTTTTGTTCAAGGGGGATAAAGTTATAAGAAAATGATGATTTCAAATAAAATTAATAAAATAATAATAGATTTTTTAATGATAAATATTATTGATAATTTATAAAATATTCTTTGATAAATGTTCTAGTGAAATTGCATCAATTAGTACATGCTTTAAGTGTAAAATTAAAGGCAACGGTGCAAGTAAACGATCCTTGAGATTTCCACAGTCTCTTAGCATCACCAAGGATTATATCTCAAAATCATTATCTTTTAGGTTACCTATGAATACATGTTTGAAATATTTATGGGATCCCAAAATATAATATAATAATTATATACTACCAAATTTTCATGGGTGCAAAAACTTTATTGAATATATTTTTTATTGGATCTATGTATTGAAAGAATTCAAAAGGATGTTTGGTATATGGAATATTGTTGTTATCAATGTATTACAAATTATATCTCTATTTTTTTTCATTAATAAATTTGTTGGTGGTAGAATTAATTTTAGTGCTAAAATTTTAACCATAATTTATGAAATTTTATTTGTTTAATGTTTTAGTAAAATTTCATCTATTGATACAATTTTTAAGTGTCAAATGAATGGAAATAATGAATAGAATGTGCCTTGTGATTTCCTCAATCTCTTTGAATCACCACGAATTTTATCTCAAAAAATTTATCTTCTAGATTACCTATGAATACATATTTTAAAACTGCATGGTTTCCAGAAAAATCATAAAATAATTATATTGTACCTATATTTTCTTGGGAAAAAACATTATTTAATATATTTTTTATAGAAATTGTGTCTTTTAATCATCAAAAATGATGTTTGGTATATGTAATGTGGATGTTATCGATATATTACTTTTGATATCACTATGTTTCTATCTTTTAATAAATGTGGCGGTGGTAGAGTTACATTTAGTTATAACTAGAAAGGTAAAATAAAATGTTATGGTTAGGTTGGAATATCAAATTTTGATAATATTTCAAAGGATTTAATTTTTTAAGTCTAAAAAATAAATAAATAAAAATTTCAAAACATTTTCATGATAATATTAATGAGATATTTGAAAATGATAAAAGCGTTTTTTAAGAATAATCTATCTTATTTTATGAAAAAAAGTATAATATTTATTAAATTATTTTTTCCTAAGTTGAGTAAACAAAATTTAAAATGGCTAAATATTTTACAATATGACAACATTCTATATCATAGAATAGTAGGACCTAGAAAATTAAAGTTGTTACATGATCCTTTCAAAAAGAAAATTTTTTAAGATCTACCCAAGTTGAAACTAGATAAACCTTATAACTGTGATTTATATTTAAAAGGTAAGTTATATAAAGAGTGATTTAAAAATTTTCATTAGGTATAAGCTTCTGAACTCTTTTATATTTTATATTTTAATTTATTTATCCCCACGAAAACTTCTAATATTGGAGTAAAAAAATATGTGTTTTCTGTTGTAAGAACCCAGATCATCTTTTTAGGTATGTTTTCCTTTTCTGGTCATTGTTGAGAAAAAGATTAAATTCTAGAAATTTTTTGAAGTACAGGTCATGTACTTTATGAGTACACGTCATGTACACAGTTACATAGTACCCCCGGTTTGAGGTATGTGACCTTGTTTTCGGTTCTTTTGTGCTTTTTTTAAGTGGTAGGTTGATGTTTGGACAATTATAGGAAAAAAATTCAATGTTGTGGCAGTTGTGCAGGGGCGCACAGTTGGTGCACAGTATGAACAAACTGTGCGGCCAGCCTATGAAACTGTGCACCCTTCAAAGTAGGTTATGCATGGGTGGAACACGGTTTTTTAAACCGTGTGGGAAAGCTATGCGAAGTCTCTGGGTGAGATAGTGGCAACCACGCGGTTGGCGCACAGTTTTCCAAACCGTGTAGGGTAACCATGTGGCCACTTAAAGTTTGGTTTTACTAAGTCTCGGGCTACTCAAGATTTCCCATTTTTTCCTCATTCTTCATCCCCCTCATGGCTCACATGGGAGATCCATTTTTCATAGGTTGGGGAAGCTCCTAAGATCATTTTGGAGGAAAATTAAAGTAATTTCATGGTGGATAAAATGTGGTTCTCCTCAGGTAAGAGCCTCTTTTTGTTCTTTGAGGTTTTGGTTAGGGTTATCCATCTCCCTCTCTTATTTTCATAGATCTACAATGATTGCATGTATATCTAGGGTTGTGTTTCTTTTTTTTAAAGGTTGAGCTTGTTGATGTTAGGGAAGGGTTTTTGAGGTTATTTCGAGGAATTGGTCACCCGGTTTAGAGTGCGTTTGGGAAAAGGGTTGACTTCACCAAACCCTTAGAGGTAGGTGGTTTGTGCCTTTTAGTTGAAAGATTTTGAATTATATGTTCAAAATCGCCAATACCCATGAATGGGTTATTGTGAATTTACTATTTTTAACCCTGTTATTTGCCCAATTTTCTGATGTGTGTGAGTAAAGGTTATTTTTATGTGAATAGGGTTGATTCTTATGATTTGGAGGTATTTCCCATCCATGTTTTCTCTATTACCCTTGTGCTCTACTTAGCATGTTAGGCTGCCATGTTTTTTCTATGCCTAGTTGTAGGATGTTGTGATTGATATCTGACAAGCTTGTTAGGATGTATACTATTATCCATGTAATTCTGTAGGTTTACATTGGCCATATTTCATTACTATGCTCATTTTACTTACATAGGGTTGTGAGAACCTAGTGTAGTATACTATAGGGGGAATTGACCGTGTGAGATTCCTCAGAGAGTCTCTAATTACTTTTGGGCTATAAGAGGAATTGACTGTGTGATCTTCCTTCGAGAGTCCATTGAATCACTTTTGGGCTATAAGGGGATTTTATTGTGTGAGCCTCCTCAAAGAGTACTTGAACCACTTTAGACTATAAGGGGAATTGACTGTGTGATCATCCTCAGAGATTCTTCGACAACATGGGACTATAAGAAAAATTGAATGATTGATCTTTCTCATAGAGTCCTTGACTACATTAGACTATAAGGGGAATTGACCATGTGAGCTTTCTCAAAGAGTCTTTAAATCACTTGTGACTAGAAGTGTAATTGACCATGTGATCATTCTCAGAGAGTCTATGACTACTTGGGGATATAATAGGAATTGACTATGTGAGCTTCCTTATATATTCCTTGACTAATTTAGAATATAATGTGAATTAAGCGTGTGAGCCTCCATAGAGTTTCTTTAAAGAAATTTTGACTAGAAGGGTAATTAACAATTTAATATTCCTCAGAGAGTCTTTATGTATTCTTAGAACTAAAACAAAGGGGATAGGTTGTTTGTACTTCCTAGAAGGTTAACATCCTGTTTAGCTGCTTACTTGATATGTGGAATTGTTTACTTTGAGTAATTCCTTGTTTACTTCTTCTGTACTTTTACCTGACATATACTCACATACTATTAGGTACAGATCTTCGGGTGGTTTCCTATTGGGATTTATTCTCCCACCCTGTTTGGTTTATTCTTTTGGGCCCAAAAATATAATATTGCTGCAGGTATGGATAAGGGAAAGCACCCTCTACTTCAAGTACGTGACATGTTATAGAGCTGGAGAGCATGGGACCAAGTTTAGGCTTGCGATGTTGAGGATTTGTTTATCTATTTTATTTTGTACTTTGGTTTATTACTATTTCTATTCCAACATTGTGAGTGTTTGGGTACTTTTCTAGACATATGTATCATGAATCATTATTTATACGTTCCATCTCTTATCTCTTCTAGTTTTCAGTTGTTCACTTTTGTATGTATTATTATTGTTTACATTATTGCTATTATTTTCTTCCACTGTGTTACTCTGCCTATAATGGATTAGTTTCCCCACTATCACACCCAAAGGCCCTCATTTCTAGTCGGCAACCTTTGGCATTTGGGGAAATACGGTTGAGGCCATGTGACCAACTGGGTATAGGGTGCCTCTGGGGGGATTCCAGAACCAGGACGTTACAAAGTGGTATCATAGGAATTATTTTCTCTAGACTTACTTTTTGGGGCCTATAGTCAGATATAGGATGGATTAGGTACTTAGTAATAAGTTGTGCCTGGGAGTAGATTACTCGTGTACAGGGAAAATCCAATTTACATCATCAATTCAATTTTCCAATTTTTCAATTTTACAGTTGATTTAATTATCACCGTTGGGTGACTCACAAGATTTATGCTATTACTATTGACGTTATTGAGGTTTTATTTCTATCGAAACTTGATTATATGAGGGTATTACATATCATGCATCATATAGGCACTTTCAGGAAATCACATGTTATGTATTCTTTCCATGCCATCTAGGATGCATTAGTGATTCCATGTTGTTGTTATAGATGTTGTGTAGAATATGCATGTTTTTTGTGATATATGCCTTGATATTATACCTTCTATTTGATAGGGTATCATTTGTGTAAGGTTTTTTTTGGAATGAACGCCAAATTTTGGTTCCTGATGTGTTATGGGCCCTCATGGACCGGAACTTGGTGGATCATTTCCTTTTCTTCGCTTGTTTATAACATGTATAAGATTCCAATCTTTAATTATTGGGGAGTATGGTCCCTCACGGATTGGAATTTTTCACTTTTAATGTTTATTTTTCTATTTTTCTGGGTTCTGGAGTAGTTTCAGAGGCTTACTATCTGGAAAACTCTATAATACATGTCGTGTAGTTTTGACTACACGCCATGTGTTCTACTATTCTGGAAGAAACAATTTTTCATAAGTACATGTTGTATACTCTCTCTACATGCCATGTAATATCTAACTGTGTCATAGGCCCTATGGGCAGATACATGGGGCTGATAAATCATTGAAGGAAATGTCTTGTACTGGATGTGCACGTCGTTTTTTAGACCTTGTGTCCACCCATGTCACTAATGACACAGATGGATGAAAACTCATGTTATAAATGTCGTGTAGTCTTCTCTTAAGAGATCCGTGTGGCTTAACCGTGTATAAGGACTCATCCAGGAAAATGGGATTCAATTACATGATGTCTGTTAAGACAACACGTAGTGTGTTTTGGGTGTTACACGACCTAGGCTGGTAGAAGTACAAGCCCATGTTAATGGCTTATAGGAACACGCCATGTAGGAATTCTACACATCGTGGAGTAATGTTTTGTAAAACATGAATTCTTTCTTTCTCCTGTTCCACTTCTTGTACATCTAATTTTCATTCCTTGATAATCTTTATCTAAGGTGTGCGCTTGACCTTACAGAGTCATGACACCGAGACGTCCTCCGGCTGTTCGCCAGTTTCTAGGCGGTGAACAGACACCGGACATGGCTGATCAAGGACTTCCAACAGATCCTCCCATTGTGACAGTCTTGGCACCAGCCATTATACCTGACAAGGGTGTTGATGAACAGTTTAGAGAGGTATTCATGAGGATGATTCAGACCTTTTAGGGAGCACTAACTCTTGCCCCGTTGATAGAAGATTTGACACGGGTTTTCAGTAGCAGCATCCTCCCACTTTATAAGGGAATGGAGGAACTCAGCCTGTAGATTCATGGCTAGAATCCACATAGATGACCTTCAAGCATCTAGAGATACCTCCATAGAGGAGGGTCATGGTCTCTACCTACATTATTCAAAACTCCATCAAGAGGTAGTGGGATGTGATCTCATAGGCGGGGTACCAGTAGAATTTGTCCCAGGATGAGTTTCAGCGCATCTTCTATGATTAATTCTATCCAAAGGCCTTGAGGGATGATTGAGCCCAAGAGTTTATGATTCTAAAGCAGGGTACTATTTTTGTGATGGAGTATTCCTCTTTCTTTACAGAGCTGCAACATTTTATGCCTATTGCAGGAGGCGATGAGTTGTTCCTTGCACCGAAATTTGAGGATGGCCTAAGGAACGACATCCAATCGTAGGTGAACATCTTCAGGTTGACTTTGATATCCTCTATAGTAAACTAGGTGCTAATAATAGAGTGCAATATAAGTGATTCTAGAGCTATGGGAAAGGGCACCTCATCATCCAGAGTTAGTGCTTCTTCGGCCGATTACAGGACGCACCGCAGGGAGACTGCATGAGGAGATCAGAGTAGGTAGGATGCTTCTACTGGTAGTCAGGTGGTATGCTACCGGTGCAGGAAGAATGGGCATATAAGGCCACATTGCCCGAGAGACCTAGTGGAGTGCCGATCTTGTAGCTAGATGGGCCATCTTCAGTGTTTCTGTCAGATCTTCTCACTAGTAGCTAGTGACAGGGTTTTTTTAGGACCCCGCGTTCTGGAACAGCACAACCAGTTTCTCACCAGTATGGGAACTGGAGTTCTTCTGGCTGTTCAGGATGAGGTGGGGGTCATGGTCATGGTATCCAGTCATTTGGTTTCCAGCGAAAATAGGGTGGATCAGCTCAGAGTCGTCAGGCAGGGTCACAAGGTCACGGTACATGCCAAAATTTTGCAGTGGAGCAGAGCCAGCAAGTGCAGGATCCCAGACCCTCTACAGTTTGAGGTACGATCTTAGTAGCCTCAGGTTTAGCTTTTGTTCTTTTTGATATAGGTGATTCCCATATCATTATATCAGTCACTGTTGTGGAGAGCCTTGGGCTCTATATCATTTCTTCTACTGATATCTTGACACTAGACACTCTATTGGGGACTAGAACGACGAGTGTACATCAGTTCAAGGAGTGCCCTCTAGAGGTTGGTGGGTGTCACTTTTTATGGGATCTTTATGTCCTAGAGATGACATGCTATGATTTCATTCTTGGAATGCACTGGCTAGTTCCCTTCCAGGAATTTATTGACTGTTATCGCCGTAGGGTGAGTTTCACATCACCATAAGGTGGATCTTTTCTTCATAAGGGTGAGTGGGGTGTCCAGGCGAGCAGAGAAGGACCCGAGCATCATGGGTTGGGAGGAGTTATAACCAGATTGATAGTATATATCTGGATGATTAGGGGACTTCACAGTTAGACATTCCTTCAATGGTGGATCTTTTCAGATATGTATTTCCAAAGGACTTTTCAGGTTTGCCTTCAGAGCGAGAGGTAGACTTTTCTATTGATCTTGTTCTATGGGCAGCAATGGTGTCCATTCTTCTCTATAGGATGGATACACTAGAGTCATAGGAACTCAAGTAGCAGTTGGTGGAGTTGCAGGAAAAGGGTTTCACCTGACCGAGTACTTTTCCATGGGGTTTGTCTTTACTTTTTGCGAATAAGGTGGGTGGTACCCTTAGACTTTGTGTGTACAATCAGAATTTGAACCATTTGACGTTCAAGAACCTATATCCTATACCGAGGATCAATGATCTTTTTGATCAGCTTCAAGGATCATGGGTGTTCTCGAAGATTGACTTGAGGTCCAGTTATCATCAGTTGCACATTAGACCATCTGATATACCTCTCACAGCCTTTTTTTAGTAGGTATAGTTTGTATGAGTATATGGTTATGTCGTTCGGTCTCATGAACGTGCCTTTAGTTTTCAGGGCACTGATGAACCGAGTGTTCCATCCATACATGGGTTCCTTCATGGTGGTATTCATGGATGATATCTTGGTTTACTCTCACACTCAACATGACCATACCACACATCTTGAGATTGTTCTTAGTACACTGATAGAGCATCATTTATATGCTAAGCTCTCAAAATGACACTTTCAGATGGATCAGATTCACTTCTTGGATCAGGTTATCTTAGAGAAAGGAGTGTCAGTAGACCTAGAAAATGTGAGAGTAGTAGTATCCTGGGAGAAATCGAAGAACATATTTGATGTGTGGAGTTTTCTTGGGCTAGCTGGATACTACAGATGTTTCATTCAGGACTTTTTGCACTTAGAAGCACCACTGAAGAGTCTGACTAAGAAGGGTGAAAGGTTATTGTGGTCAGATTCTTGTGAGTTAGACTTTCAAGAGCTGAAAGGGAGGCTGACTTCAACACCAATACTAGTATTTCTAGATTCGTGCAAGAGATATACTATTTATTACAATGCTTTAGGTATCGGGCTAGGAACTGTGCTTATACCGGGAGAAGGAGTCGTTGCGTACCAGTTCGGGCAGTTGAAGCCACATGAGATGAAATACCCGACGCACAATATCGAGTTGGCATCTGTTGTACATGATTTATATTATTGGAGACATTATATTTTGGGAGAGAATTTTGTGGTTTTCACTGACCACAAAATTCTCAAGTATATCTTCACTCCTCATGACTTGAATTTGAGAAAGTGAAGATGGGTTCAGTACCTTCAGTCTTTTGACTTTGAGATTGCCTACATGCCTGGGAGAGGCAACGACGTGGCTAATGCACTGAGAAAGAGGACTCAAATATAGGCAGTTCATGAGTCCAGTAGTGAGGGGCATCTTATGGCTCTATTCTCTGAGATGCATTTGGAGGTGCACGACAAACAGGGGTAGACTTTCCTTTCATCTATAGTTGTTACCTGTACCCTTATTGATTGAGTACGAATAAGGAAGCTATCAGATTCTGGAGTCCTATTCCTAGGGGAGAGTGTGTTAGGAGAGGACCCCATTCCAAGATGGACCATAGGTGAGGATGAGATCTTGTGTTTCCAGAGGTGTGTATGGGTGCCAGCAGACATACGCGAGAAGCTGATGCAGGAATTTCATTCCTCAGTTTGGGAAGTTCTTCCTGGCATCACCATGATGTATCGTGATATACACCATCAGTATTGGTGTCCAGGTATAAAAAGAGATGTTTCAGGTTTCATCCTGAGGTGTTCCACCAATCAGCGAGTGACAGTAGTGAATCAGTGACTAGTATGACTTTTTAAGCAGTTACCGATTCCTGAGTGGAAATGGAATGATGTCGCAATGGACTTCACAACCAGTTTTCCAAGGTTTCCTCAAGAGAATGATGTAGTATGGGTCGTAACTGATAGACTTACAAAGGTTGAAAACTTCTTGCTAACCAAAGAGACCTTCAGTGTTAATGAGCGGGGATGGTTTCACATCCGTGAGATTTTACATCTATATGGAGTTCCACACGCCATTGTTTCAGACAAGGATGCATGTTTTACTTATCGGGTATAGTAGGGGATTTAGAAGGCTTTGGGTACATAGATACTTTTTATTATAGATAACCACCCATAGAAAGAAGGCCAGTCCGAGCGTACAATTCAGGTGCTTGAGGACGTGCTCCGAGCATGCATTCTTGATTTTGGATGTTCTTAGGAGAAGCATATACCCCCTATGGAGTTTTCCTACTACAATAGTTTTCAAGAAACTATCCAGATGGAACCTTATGAGGATTTTTATGGTAGGTCATGCCGACCACCCTTGTGTTGGTTGGAGGCAGGAGAGGCAGCTATGCTGGGACCTCGTCTTGTTTTGGAGACCATAGAACAGATAGAGTTGATTCGGAAGAGGATGGCTACTATGCAGTCTCGACAGAAGCCTTTTTCTGATCAGTGGAGACGAACCCTAGAGTTAGAGGTTGGGGATTAGGTTTTTCTACATGTCACACTGAGGTTAGGGCACAGAAGGATTAGGAGACATGGTAAGCTTTCTGCGAGGCACTTCAGGACGTTTGAGGAGTTGGAGATAGTTGGGCCGATTTCCTATCGGTTGCTGTTACCTCAGAGGTATCTGGCTATGCATGATGTCTTCCATGTTTCATAGCTTCGATGTCTATTTTCAAACCCATATCATGTTTTCCAACCCGAGGAGGTTGAGTTGGAAGTTGATGAATCTTTTGAGGAGCACATAATCCATATTGTCAATCACATTACAAAGGTTCTCCTTGCCCAGTCTATTCCTCTGGTATGAGTGTTATGGAAGCACGATTGAGTACAGGCTGAGACTTGCGAGAGGGAGGTTGATGTACGAGCACAATGGATGTTGTTTTTTGGAGTTTCTTATTCTATACCCCCTTTCTAGGGAAATTTGGGGATGAATTTCTTTAAGGGGGAGTTTGTAATATTCTGGATATTCATTTTACGTATGTTTTCCTTTTCTGGTCATTTTTTAGAAAAAGAAGAATTACTGGAAATTTTCTAAGTACATTTCGTGTACTTTATGAGTACATTCTATGTACAGGGTTATGTAGTACCCCCAGTTTGTGGTATGTGACCCTTTTTTCAGTTCGTTTGTGAGTTTTGAAGTGGTTGGTTCATGTTTGGACAATTCTGTGAAAAAAATTTAAAGTTGTGGAGGTTGTGTAGGGGCGCACGGTTGGCGCACGGTCTAAACAAATTGTGCAGCCATCCTAGAAAAACGTGCACCCTAGACAGTGGGCTCTGCATGGGCGATGCACGGTTTTTCAAACCGTGCGGGCAAGCTGTGCAAAGTCCCTAGGTGAGACAGTTTCAACTGTACGACTGGCGCACGATTTTCCAAACCGTATGGGGTAACCATGTGGCCACTTAATGTTTGGGTTTTTAAATCTTGGGAAACTCGGTATTTTCCATTTTTCCCTCATTCTTCCTCCCACTCATGGCTTAAGCGGTAGTTCATGTTTTGAGAGGTTGGGGTTGCTCCTTAGCTTGTTTTGGAGGCAAATCAAAGGGGTTTCTGGGTGGATCGAAGGTGGTTCTCATCGAGTAAGTCCCTCTTTTGGTTCTTTGAGGTTTTGGTTAGGGTTATCCCTCTCCCTCTCTTAGTTTTCTAGATCTACTAGGGTTGCATGTCGATCTTGGGTTGTGTTGCCTTTATGTGATAATGGTTGAGCTTGTTGATTTTAGGGAAGGGTTTTTGAGGTGGTTTTGAGGAGGTGATCACCCAGTTTGGAGTGTGTTTGGGAAAAGGGTCGATTTTTCCAATACTTAAGTGGTAGGTTGTTTGTGCCTTTTGGTTGAAATTATTGGAATTATATGTAAAAAATCGCCAAAACCCATGAACGGGGTATTGTGCATTTACCATTTTAACCATGTTATTTATCTGCTTTGCTGGTGTGTGCGAGTAGAGGTTATTTGTATGTGAATAGAGTTTATTTCTATGATTTGGATATGTTTCCCATACATGTTTTTTCTATGAACTTTGTTCTCTACTTAGCTTGTTAGGCTGCCATATTTTTCCCATGCCTGGTTGTAGGATGGTCTGATTGATATCTAACATGCTTGTTATGCTGTAGACTATTAGCTAAGTAATTTTGTAGGTTTACTTTGGCCATATTTAATTCCTATGCTCATTTGACTTACACAGGGCCGTGAGAACCTGGTGTAGTAGACTATAAAGGGAATTGACCATGTGAGCTTCCTCAAAGAGTCTCTAGTTACTTTTGGGCTTTAAGAGGAATTGACTATGTGAGCATCCTCTGAGATTCCATTGAATAAATTTAGGGCTATAAGGGGAATTGATTGTGTGCGATTCCTTATAGAGTCCTTGAACCACTTTAGACTATAAGAGGAATTGACCATCTGAGCTTCGTTAGATAGTCTATGACCACTTGGGTCTATAAGAAGAATTGACATTGTGAGCTTCCTCAAAGAGTCCTTGACTACTTTAGACTATAAGGGGAATTGACCATGTGAGCTTTCTCGGAGAGTCTTTAAAGCACTTTTGACAAGAAGGGGAATTGACCGTGTGAGCTTCCTCAATGCTTCTATGACCACTTGGGTCTATAAGAAGAATTTACTGTGTGATATTCCTAAGATATTCCTTGACCACTTTAGACTATAAGGGGAATTCACCGTGTGAGCTTCCTCAGAGATTATTTAAATCACTTTTGACTAGAAGGGTAATTGACCATATGAGATTCCTCAGAGAGCCTTTATATATTCTTAGAACTGAACTAGAGGGGATAGGATATGTGTACTTCCCAGAAGGTTAACTTCTTGTTTAGTTGCTTACTTGATATGTGGAATTGTTTACTTTGAGTACATTCTTGTTTATTGCTTCTTTACTTTTACCAACCATATACTCACTGACTGTTAGGAATAGATCTTCAAGTGGTTTCCTACTAGAATTTAGTCTCATAACCTGTTTGGGTCATGCTTTTGGGCCTAAACAGATTATATTGCTGCAGGTATAGATAAGGGAAAGCACCCTACTACTCCAGGTACATGACTTGTTGTGAAGCTAGAGAGAATGGGACCAATATTAGGCTTGTGATTCTGAGCAGCTGTTTATCTATTTTATTTTGTACTTTAATTTAATACTGTTTGTATTCCAGCATTGGGACTATTTTGATTCTTTCCTAGACATGTGTATCATGCATCATTATGTATACATTCCAGCTGTTATCTCTTCTATTTTTCTTCTATTCACTTTTATATGGATTATTATTGTTTCCGTTGTTGCTATTATTTTCTTCCGATGTTTTACTCTACCAATGAGGGCATAGTTTCCCTACTATCACACCCAAAAGCCCTCGCTGCTAGTGGGGATCCTCTGGCATTTAGGGAAATGCGCATGAGGCCATGTGACCAACAGGGTACAGGGAACCCTTGGTGGTATCTAGAATCGGGATGTTATATTTATTCTTCATGCCTACAGTAGATATACATGGAAAATTTTCGTTTCACATAAAAAATATACTATGTATAAATTTATTACCTAGTATAAATTGGTTCAAAACTAAAATCGATATCTAATTTGAGAAATTATATGTGACAAAGGTAGTGAGTTTTTAAATATGTAATATCATAAATTTACTAAAGATAATGGGTGTAATAATAATTTTTCAACTCCTATGTCTCCCCAAAAAATAATGTGGTATAAATGAAAAAGTAGTTATTTAGAAAAAATGGCTAGGTAAATGTTAAATGAGTATTCTTTGAAAAATCATTTCTATATAGAAATAGTTCAATTAGATTGTCATGTTTTTAATCAAATTATTCTTTAGATATTTTTTAAGAAGATGCCTTTTTAAATATAGAAATAAAGGAAGACTATGATTGGTTAATTTATAGTATTATAGTGTAAATTTTTCATTCTTAATACCAAATATTTATGAGAAAATTTTGATTCAAAATCAGCTGAAGGTTTTTTATTGGGTATTATAATTCTAGTAATCTATATATTAAGTGACCATGGGATGGCGATGATGATGATGTTGTATTTTTTGTTAATGAATTATAGAAAAATAATGAATGTGTTAAATGATATTAATGATTTTTTTGTTTTATATAGGTGTTCTATATGTACAATCATCATAATTACATACTCCATAAGGAGAAAATCATTGAAAATCGTTGGAATAAGGAAAAATGGTAGATTAATGAAATATTAAAAAAATTGTTGGTGTATGGAGGATAAATTATTAGAAATTATTATTTCTAAAATCAGTTCTAAGTATCTGATGAATGATTGAATTGAAATATTTTTTATTCATGAATAGTTATAAAATATTAAGAAGCACTATCACTTATATTTTATGTCAATGAATTTCCTGACTATAGTGATCTTAAGATAAAAAATTAGTGGATTAATTACATGTGATGAAAGATGAAGTTTTAAAATACCAAAAGAAAATAAAACATGATTGTGGAATTTAAAAAAAAGAAATGTGGAGTATCATTCATCTTCAACCATTTATTGAGAGAGATACCATAAAAAACTAGATCAAGCCTAATTATCAGAAAATTTTTGTTATGTTATTCAAAACCATGAAAGGGATATTTTGAATACATGTGTCATATATGTCAGAATAATGGTATAAATTCCACCAGAAGAATGGTAGATACTTCATAGAAGAATATTATGGTTTTTAAAAGCAATGAATTAAGTTCACCAAAATGTGTAGAATTAGAAAAATATTTAAAAATATAAAATGAATAAAAAAATACTAAAACTAGTGATTTATTGAGATTTTTTGAAAATAATGGTTATAAGAATAGAAATACTAATAGTCATCAAATTAGAGTTTAAATGTATTAAAGTCATTACCAGGTATTGTGTGCAATTTATATGGGTTTTTATCTAAATGAGCTCTATATTGCGAGTTAAACTTGTTGGTGGTTAAATTATAGTAAACTTAGAGAATTTGTGAAAATAAATTTCATAGAACCATTTTCATTTGAGAGATATTATATAAACTTATTAAAATAGGAATGTGAAATTTCACTAGTAAGGATTGAGTTTTCTAAATTTTTTGTGGAGTTGATATGATTTATTTCGGAACAAGTATTATTGAATATATCAAAGGATTATGAATCATTAAAAGATAGTTTTTTCACCAAATGAAGAATTATCCAAAATAAGAGAGTATTCTAACAGAAAAATATTTTATTTTATTGATAATAAATTTAAGGTTCACTTTAGAGTGATCAATTTTATCCCACCCTTTAATTATCAAAATTTGAATCACCTTATTGACATCTTGGGTGAGGTATGAACTTTTCTACCAAAAAATTATTCTTCTCAATTTTTCATCAATTGACTTGAATTTAAAACAGGAATTTTTAAAGAATGGTGAAATAAATTTTCTTAAAGAAATATGACACAGATCAACCAACTCTAATTCTATGTTATCTATACTCAGTGATGAAAAAAAGTTTGATTAACTAAAAAATTAAAGATATCCATAAAATTTAGCAAGTGATCCCAACATTTATAAAATATTATTTTAGTTTAAAATTCATTCGATTGAAATTCAATACATCCATCTCAAAATATATATCAAAATCATTCAAGAATAAAACATCAGGTTTCTTACATTCTATAAAAACATATTTTTCATCAACAAAAAATTGTACCATTTTGTAATTAAATTTCTGTTTTTATATTAGAATGAGAGAGTTTGGAAAACATACCTCATAGATTAAGATACCATTTATTTTTTAGTTTTTTTATCTGTGATGTCAATATCATCATTTGGATCATAAAAGAATGATTTCAAAAATAATAGTTGTTTAGAGTTTACCACTTCATTTCAACTTCATTGTTCATCTAGAATCACCAGATTCATTTTTTCTGGGGAAACCCCACAATGAATAGATAACCTTCAATTACCTTTTCAATTGAAATTCATTAAAACATATTAGAGAATAATGTCTATGTTCTTCCCTCTTCAGTTAGAGAAATAGTTCTAAGTATATTTTCTCAATAAGGAAAATCCCTTTATCTTAGAAATCTTTTTATTCATGTAATCACCCTTATTTTTTCATCTACTAACATCCTTGGAAAAAATGGAAATCTTTTCTTTGTTTTTTTCTTTATGTGGGTATTTCTTCTTTATATATTCTAACAAGATCCTTGGATTATATATTTCTTCTTCATCAATATTCTTTGAAAATTCCAACTATTCTAGACATAGATTTATAAAAGACTTTTTTAATATATTTATCTTTCACTTCCTAATTCTACAAAGAATTTTATTTCTTGATGACCTTTGTATCCTTTGAAGCTGACTTTCCTTGATTTTTCAATTTCTACTTTCTAGATAACCATTTAAATACTTTTTCTGGAGTGTTCCCAAATTCCATAAATATACCATACTTATTATTTTATTATTAAGTTACCATCTAGAGGAAAAATCCATTAATCCTTAAATTCTTCATCATAGATATATTCATATATTCCAATCCACCTGTGAATTTATCAAATTGATCTAATTTTTAAATATTATTTCCTATAATTCGAATATTCATATCATTATTTGTTTTCATGAGATTGTATATTCTTATTTAACATAAATGTATTTTTTTGTATATGAAATCTCCATTTTCTTTATTCTTAGGCAGGTTATTATTTTTTCATTCCTTTACATTACACCTCAAGATATTCATATATCCTACCATACATTCATTTTTCATTAGAATTTTTCCCCCTTATTTCATTAGTTGAAACAGAGTTATTCTTAGTAGAAGTAAACATGTACTCATGATCATAATGAACACATCTCCTACAACTTCCATAGAACATTTTAAGATATTTAAATTAATTAGATGTTAATAGATTTTCCTTATTCTATATAATCAGTTTTCTCATATATAATTCATTTCTTAATATACATTAAACATCCAACTAATTTAATCCTTCTATATTTTTGGCAGTTGAAAAATTATGTCAATAATTGATGGCCAGGTTCCTGATCATTCCATAACACTAGCATTAACTAAATAATCTATTCATATATAGGGAAAAACATTTTGTACTGGAGGGTTATTATATATTTTGAATGTTCCTTACTTCTTTATGAAAACCATATAGGGAAATTCTATCATTCATACATTTGTACACATTCATTGAAGTGGTGCATTCTTAATCACTTTTATTCATTCACTTTTGTCTGAAATAAGGGTTTTTTACATACACCATTAAAATATTCATAATTAGTACATAATGAATTTCAAGATCTTTGGTTCCCATTTTCCTCAGATTTATCATAATATAAAACTTCTAATAATATTATATTTTTCCTTCCACTATATTTAGTCTTTTTAGAAGTTGGATGCTATTTACAGATTTTGGAAGAGGCTATTTTCTCATCTTTTCACAAATTTGTTTCCAACTAAAGACACTATAAATTTAAATTATTTTTTTGAACATTAATGAATTTTAATTTTCTACATATTAGTCATTTACCTTAAAAAATCCATTCTTTCATATTTTATTCTTCGTGAAATGAATTATCAAGATCTTTGATTCATATACTTTTGATCTCCATCTCATAGTTCTCTCCATTTATAATTAATTCTAATGAATTGATTACTTGAAAAAAAACATTAAATGTAATATCATTCTTACAAAAACCAATTTGAAATTACTCTATGAATAAAGATAATTTTTCATTTCAAATTAAAATTTACCATTATTTTTCTTCTACATATTATATAGATGTTATTTTTTTACATAATTTATTTCCCAATGTATCTTCTTTTTCTTCAAGTTATGATTATATTATTCTAAATATTATTTTACATCTTGTAGTCCCATCATAAATAAAAGTATGTATGTTATAACTTCGGTAGGAATATTTTTCATGTAAGAATTCATTTCATGGTAAAGAATCTTAAATGGTTTCAGAATATTTTTGCTCTCCAGAGCAAGGACATGATTTTTCTTATAGAGGATTATTCCTAATAGACTCTTAAATATAACATACTCACACATTAACTTCTAGTAGGGGTGGAACCTTAATCCACTGATCTCAAGAGTAATTTTTTTAAATTTTGATCCACCATATTATTCTATTTTTTCAGTGTCTTGATTGATACATCAATTTTTACAAAAACCAAAGTATCATCCATTAATATCATCTTATGTTTAACATCCTTTTCTTCTAAAGAAATTATTTCTTCAACTTATAGAAATATAAAATTCATATATATTAGTGTAAAAAAATTTGGAATGAAAACTGTTTATCCAAATAGAAGTAACATACCATTTGATACCAATTTAGAATACTTGGGGATCATGTATTCACCTTGATAGGGGGTGAATCAAGGGTAACCAAATTTTACTAATTAAGATAAAATTTAATTTATTTTTTTCTTTTATGTTAATCAAACATAATTCATTGGTTAGGTTTTATAAATAATTATAAATTAATACCACTAATTTTTGTTAATGTTATGAAGATAATGAAAATAAAATAACTCAAATATATTTTTAAAAGGTTTGATCTCAATGTGAGAACCAAAAACTTGTTCTGTTGACTCCTATCATGTCACGATTTTTAACTCATAATATTATCATCAATTATAGGTGGTGTGGGAATTTTTTTTCCTAACCCATATTTTCAATCCCACATAATAAGTCTCCCAACATTAAAAATTCTCCATAATTATGATTATATAAAATCTTTTCATCTATTAAGATTCCACATACATGAACATGTCTTCAAATGTTACTTCCTTTTATATAAGAGTACACACACACTAACCTTGTTTTATTGAGAATACTATTAAATTTTCTTATAGCATAACTGATTTTCCAAGGAGAGAAACCACATCCTTTCAAGGGTGACTAAACTGTCTTTTAAAAAAATATAGTTTTAAAAAACATTTTTTTTTATTTTTAATGATTCTTATCTTAATTATAATAAAAAGATTACCATATTTTTTTAATTAAGTTATTAATTTTCATACCCAAAAATTTAATGGTTAGGTTGTATTCATATATTGTATTGTGGTTCATTTTGACTCGAGGTTACATATTTCACAAGCTATAAAAGTGATTAAATTCAATGAAATATATTTTCTGGGTTTTTTAGGATCAGTTTTCCATGTAGCATATTATATAAATAAATTATTCTTTTAAAATATCGGTTTGTTACATTCTCCCAAACTTATATAAATTGTGTCATTGTAATTTAATCTTGATCTCAGAAATCAAGGGTTTCTCATTTGGAAATATTGTTGTTCAAAATACACATCGTAGAAGGGTTAATAAAATTTCCTCTTAATAAGATAGAAATGGAAGTAAAAAATTTCATATGTAATAACACATATCTTTGTGTATAATTAGTGGAACATTATACAGAAGTGAATATATGGACATGGAAGAAAATAATAGATAATTATAGAGAGTCATAGAGGTAATTGATCACAATAAAGTGAATGATAAATGGAAAGTTAAGTAACTAAGAAACTAAATTTGTGATGACTGAAAAGACCATATGATTCATCAAATATGAATTTAATAGGATAATTTTATTGTTTCAAGATACTTTTCCTAATGTTGAGTATTTATTTTATTCTCTAATAATATAAAGAAATATACTTAATATGTTTCGATTTTATGAGCACAATTTCATCCTTTGGTTGTTCTTTCATAATATTCCAATTCATTTCTTAATGCAAGAAATAAATATTCTAAAATTATTTTTTATTCCTAAATCACTAAAATTTACATTTAATGGATCATAAGATCTATAAAAGGGTTACATGTATTTCTGTCTTTCTGTAACTATTTTTCAAAACCAATGTGTGTAGAATAAGTTATTCAGTATAAAACATTAATTTATAGTCCTGAATAGTAAAACCACTATTTTATCATTAATATTTTTTCCAAATCATATAAAAAATGAAATATTAACCAAAATATCTCATAGGATAGTGGCAGGCATTAAACTCTTATCAACCATCAATTGTGGGTTCAATCCCGATATCCTTATCGGCCATGATGAGTTGTCACTCGAAATACAGGTTAATATTTTTATAAAACTATATTATTATAATTCTTATAATGTTCCCAAAAAACATGATGTTCCTTCATGAAATAAAATTTCATTAAATAACATTTTTAATGAGTTTTTTAGTACAACAATTATTTTTTTATAAAAAAGTTGAATAATCTTATTTTTTTATTATTACAATGTCATTAATGATCATATTAACCCTAAAAGTTATCAACACCGTTAAACCTATGTGTATAAAACGTAAAGTCATTATTCCTCAAATAACGTTTTCATTAAAACAAATACTAAACCAATGGGTTTTATTGCAAGAAATTTCTCCCAAAATATCCATAATCATGGTATAATCTCAAAAATAAAACCTAAAATCGGGTGTTTAATACTTTGATCCTATGATACATTTTATACTCATAAACACATGATGTAATATAATAAATCATAAGTAAATGAATACATATATACTTCTAAAATTTAACATAATATTTAGATATTTCATGATTTTTATTACCAAAATACCATTGGTAAAATATTTCAACAATTTAATTATTGAATACCAATACATAAATACTTAATCTATTTTATTTTCAAATAAGACATTACTTGGTCTATATTTTGACCATTATAATAGGTCATTGACATATATAATTCCCAAGTTCCCCATATTTAAGAGAAAAAACTATAATATGATCCCAATGATGAGATTTATTTCCTTTTATAATACTCATAATTTTTCATCATCAATTCATTACTTTATTCCATTCCATTCCACACAAAAATAATTTTTCCATTCCATTGGGACACGTTCTTTTCAATCTTAGACACATTAGGTTTGACCTAGGTCATCCATCATCATCATATATTGAAATCCTTAAAAATGGTTTGTAAGAAAAAATTTAATTATACTTATCATATCCCCAAATGTTATCAAATCATGTGTTTAGTAAGGCTCTTTTTCATGAACCATGTGACAATGGGGTCAAGACCAATACACCCTTTTTGGAGTTGTTACCCCAAGGTAAAACAGTACTATAACCACATACACTTGAGGTATCTAGATTGGGATATATTTCTAGGAAAACTCACATAATCTCTTCTTTAACAAAGAATTAGGACGTTCTTCTATAAATATCCTCAAATTATATCATATGTTTATAATCTCTAATCTATGTTTCTCTAAATATAGTTCTTGAGGTTTCTACTCAAAACATTTTCTTAAATATTTTATGAACCAAAGATTGTAAAGAGTTTTACTATTACTTGAAAATATCATGAATAACCATAGAATAATAAAATGAATTTTTTTATTATAGAATGATCAAATAATTTCCTTCAATGACAATTCAAGAATAAACAGTCTCAATTAAAATGAGATTGGGAAATAAATGATTATAATGGTCATAATGTTGGAGTGAGAATTAATAATTGCATTGATTATGTGTAAAGACTATAAATACACATAAAAACATGTATAAAAATCATAATATAATCATAATTCATTACACATTTAATATTATAATATCAATGGCAATGAAAAGTTAATATAACCCAATGAAAAGAAACTGAGTTATGAATTTTTTTACTACTTGGTAACTTTTAAGTCCAACCCACTTGGTTGAAATAATAAAAATTGATACTAAAAATAACATGAATTATTAATGGATCATGATATTACAAGTAAATGGTGTATCATTTCCCCTATATAAAATAAATTAGGTGAATAATAATAAAATATGCCTCAATGATGGAAAATTGATACGATGTCCCTTATAAAGATCATATCATTGAAGTGAGGATTAATCAATGAATTTATTAAGTGAATGAAATGTAAATAAACATAAAAAAATTAAAATAAAATTTAAAATAATAAAATTTAATTATAAACATATATTTATCATGACATAATTAGTGAAGTAGAAGTTTATCCCAAAGAATAAAAAATGAATTCATAAATCTCTTACCTCACACTTACATTTTGTTGAATTTAATTTAATATACTGTATAGTGGTTTCAAATATGTTATTAAATTATAATACAACCTTATTAATATTTATAATATAATATATTATCCTTTTATAACATATTATCACCCGTTTGTTAAAAAACATTCATTATTTTCATTGTTTCAGGTGTTAATTGCCTTGTTTTCTCATTTGTGTTTTGTCATGAAAGTTATGGATATTGTGAATATTATATATTAAATAATATATAGAGTAATAATAATTAAATTATTTTAAAATTTATAAATAAATTATAAATTTGATACCAATAATGAAATATTATTTTGAGAAATTAAGGACATTACGATCATGGAGATCGTTGGTCATATGTACGCATGAGTAACATTTACATTTTTCAACAATTATTTTATAAAGTTGGAATGAAATATTTTTATCCTTAAATAATGATCATAATATAAAAAATACCATATTATTTCTTTAAATATTTATATATATATATCCCACGTTGTGGGGTGATGAAAATGGTGTCTCAACGCTTCGTAAATGTGGTAGTCCACACATACACAAATGATGTTATCACCTTTCAATGAGTGAAATGGTAAGAATAAAAATGATATATTATATTTTTATAATGATAAATATTTCATCAAAATCAAATTTATTTCACATATATCATATATATTTATTTACTTTATCCTTTTTACCTTCCATGTAAAGCATTACTTAAAAATGAATCACATCTCCTCGCGGGGTGGTAGTCCATCGTACACATGAAAACCATTATCATATCCCCTACCTAATGGGAATTAAAAAAATGTGTA
The DNA here is from genome assembly GCA_963277665.1 of Viscum album. Lineage (NCBI taxonomy): Eukaryota > Viridiplantae > Streptophyta > Magnoliopsida > Santalales > Viscaceae > Viscum > Viscum album. The sequence goes on along the minus strand of OY728159.1, from coordinate 1,816,033,461 downwards.
TATTATATAAATACTCCATTGGTATAATTATATTATAAATCTAATATATATACTTTAAATCTATCATCAGAACCAACTGTGAGAGGTGCTAATGGAAAAACAAATGATACTAGTTCGAGAGGCGGTAGTCCGTTGTATACAAAAATGATGATTTTGTAACCCATTTTATGGAAGTAGGGATGGTTATAGGTCATAAAAATATCATAAAAAATAAAATTATTTTAAATATACTAATATTATTATATCATAATTGTTTAACAATAATTTTTGTAGGTTGGGGAAGAAATAAAATAAAAATGCCTGTTAAAGAACGTTACCTCTTCTTCGGGTAACCTCCTTAGGTTTGCACCAAAATCCTTATAAGGTTGGATTTATAAAAAAATAAGGCTTATAGTATTAGGTTATTGATTTTTATAAGTTATTTCTGTGTTTTGTTTTCCAAAAAATGTTTTTTAAGGAGTGAGTAAGAGAGAATAGGTAATGGCCTTTTATAAGTGAGGTTAGTGGCACACTTGTAAGGTTTGAAAAGAAAAAGGTGTGCCAATGTTTTTCACTTGAAAAAAGGCTCCAATATGGAATATTATTGATCCTTAATCATGATAAGGTCCAAATATACCCTAAAAATAAATTTTATACAAGTTTTTAGGTCATTTTAAGCCTAAACATTTTAGTTTAACAAACTAAAAATAAATTTCTACCTTAACCGTGATAAATAATTCTTAATTTCTATATTATTAATTGTGGTAAAAAACTAATTTAAAATTTTTAGAAAATATAAATTATTATTATTTAAAATATTTCATCCATTTATAAAAATTAAATTCACAGAATTTTATTGTTTTAATTTAAAATTAATTCCACACATGTGATGTGAATGAGGGTTTTTAAAGAGAAAATGATCAAACATTTAAAAAGTTTTTATATAAAGATTCAATATAAAAAAGATTAAAATGTCATAAATTGGATATATATATATATATTAACTAATTATACTTTAAAACCAATTGAAACTATAATTTAACATTTTAGAAAATTTAAATGAAAATGTAGTTTTGAATTAAAATTCTGAACTTTTCATTAATCATTAAAAAATGAAATTTTTCAGAAAAATACAAAACAATTCACCATAAAATAATTTTAATATGATTATTCTAAAAATTAACTTTATTTTTTACAATTAATTTTATAAAAGTGTTAAAAATAATTTTATATTATGTGCACAAAGCGTGACTGAATGGTCTTTTAGAAAAGGACATTTTTTTTTGAATACATTTCTTTTTCTTTTAAATGATTTTTTTATTTATAATAAATATATATACATGATATTAAAAATTTAATTATTAATATTAATACCCTAAAATTTAAAGGTCATGTTATAACCATATAATATATTATGGTTCATTTTGACTTGGGGTTGTGTGTTACGCAAGATATCGAAGAGAATAAATTTAAAGAAATAAATTTCATGGGTTTTTTATATCAGTGTTACATGTCACATATTCAATAAAAACAATTTTATTATTTTAAAATATAAGTTTTTTATAACCATAATCATGTACTTTAGAAATTTTATATACTCATGAAGTGATTTGACCACTCCAACCTCTCTTTTTCTTGAATCAAAGTGTCGGCAGAAGAATTTGATCTCTCTGACAAGTGGTACCTCCATGATATGAAATTATTTCTTCCAATAGTATCTCATATTTTGAGAGACCATATTCTTGTAGAATATAAACCCTTATTTTATAGATATTATTCTAAGGATTACTTCTTGGTCTTCTTCATCTTCAATTTTCCATTGGCGATTCCCAACTTGGGTGATCGATTATTGGATAATGTGTTAAAATTTAGGTGGTTATGTAAGTATTTATCATAATTTTTATTCCTTAGTCTATTGATTGATTTTAAAATATTTTTGAATTGATTTCAAAACCCTGGTTTTTATTTTTTTTATAATTTCATGGATTTTTGAAATAAAATGTTTTTTCAAAGGCTTTAATAGACTCATCAATTTTTGATAAAAGGCAGATTGAATAGAGAAATGATTTAATGATTGATATTTAATAAAATGGATTTAAATGAAATATTATTTCAAAAGGTATGAATTTGATTAAAAATGATTTTCTATATAAAATTAAATATCTATATTGAAACTTGAAAACTATGCAATTGGATTGTGAATGATGGATTATTTAAAAATGAATAATTTACCCATAATTTTTTGGCTGATTACATAAAATGTGACACTACGTAGTTAGTGGGTGAATATGAGAAGAATTTTAGGACTCTAACTCTCTATAAATTTATTATAGTGGAAAACTCTTACAAAACCCTATTTTGACTTAATTTTACCTTGATGGGGTGCATATCCAATTGGTATGTGCCAAGGGAAGTGTGTACACATGAATATTCACCACTAATTGAGAATTTGGAGGATCCTTGAACCATATACTAACTGACATCATGTCTTATAAAATGATTTTATGATATATATTTTATTTTATAATAAAATTACAATTATTATGGAACTACATTTATTCAGTCCCAATTGTTTTACTAAAATGTTTATTTTAGCCAGTTTATTTATATATGTTACATATACTTGTTTTGAAATAATTTTTCATATGAAAATTTTAAATGAATTTCCATGACTTGTATTTAATTTAAATTGAATAATATATAATTTATTTTTATTTTTATTTATTGTGGATTTTTTTTAAATCCTTCTATGATGTTGAGATCACACCCTACCTCTGCCTTCAAACATTTGAATACTATGTTATGCTAGTTCTAGGAAAAGTGAAAGCACTACATAGAGGTGGAACATATTCTTGATAATGGGACCTTGTGTGATGGAAGTGACAGGTGGAGTTTTGATCCACTCATTTCATAATTTTTTCGGAGTTTGTTCTTGATGGATAATGTTTCCCTTTGGGATGTTTATCCATCGGTCCGTGGTACTTTTCTTTTTGAGGATTGTTAATGAACTGATTTTTTTTATATTTTTTTATCTAGATGGGTGTTATTTATGGAAAAATTATTTCCTCTAATGATTCATATGATAAAGGGTTCCAGTCATAAAACCATGGGGATCAAAAGTACAATTCGAGCTATGTCAGGGCCATCTTAAGTATCAGCATACCGTGGTATCTGGGGTGGTTCATGAAAATGTGATACTTTTTAATTTAATATTTATATGGATGGTTATAATGATATATTTAATGGACATATATTACATATATCATATAATTATGATTCTATAATGTTAAATTACAATTTATCTTTATTTTGTTCCATCCATCAAAAAGTGAAAGCATTGGTCGTGCGGGCATATGGACTACCATCTCTATGAAATTATGTAATTCATTTTTCATCACCACATTATATGAATGGTTATAAAATTGTATATAATGTATAAATATTATAATTATGAAATGATTAATATTTTCTTATAATGATGAAACTATTTCCATAGTTCATAGACTTGAACTATAGAATCAAAACATATGTGAAAAATAGAACAATTGTCACCTAGAATGATTATTTTAAGGAGGAATTATTAATAAAATAGAAATGATAAATTATAAGAAAATATATTTTTTATTATAATTATATATATTATTAGGGTATAAATTTAAAATGAATATATATTTATTATATATTAAGAGAAGAGTAGATTCAAAAAATGTTGGGACCTGAGATAAGGGGTTTCTTAACTCAATTTCATTTCATTAGGTTATTTCACTTATTTAATGCTTATGATATTCCAATATTATATGTGAATGGCCTCTAATTATTTTATTTTTTATTTCAATTTTTTTTAATTTCGATTTATATTTACCACACATAATCACTTCACTACTTAATTCTCAATGGAATGTTATGATCTTTGTAAGGGTTCTCCTTTTCTCTTGTATTAATCTGAGACAGATTCCATATTTAAGATTTTTTTTGATTCTAAAATTCCCATTTATTTCTTTTATATCCCTTATATCAATCAGATATTTTATGTTATATTTATTTTTAAGTAAATTCAATCTTTTAGATAGGTTGTGGTACACATAAACTCGTGTCTAAATTAACCACAATATAATATACCATTATAACCACGCCATTAAATTGGTTTCTTTGAATATGACTAAATATATTATTAAAATCATATGTTTTAAAAATGTATAAAATTAATTACAAGGTTATCTACTTATTATAAGTATAATAAGAACCATTTGAAATAAAAAATAAATTTTTTCTAAAAAACTATATCTTTCAAAAAGGTAGTTCAGTCACGCTTTTCACGCATAATGTAAAATTTATTTTTTAAAAAAATTGACAATTTATATGAAAAATAAAAAAATTAAAATATAAATTTTAAAATTATATTTGGGTGAATTTTTTATAATTTTCGTAAAAGATTATTATTTTGATGAATAGTAAAATATAATAATTCTTATACAAAACTAACTTTTTGATTCAATTATTTATTAAGATAAATAATGTTTTCTATTTATTTTAATGTAAAATTAGATCTAATATATTAAAATTTAACTAATTTAGGTCATTGGGTTCAATTTTATATTCAATTAAAATATAAAATCTTTCCATACATATCATATATTTTCTTTGGAAAATTGATTTTTCATCATGTCTATGGGATTAATTCTAAATGAAATCCTACAAATTATATTTATTGAATTTTGAAAAATGGATTCAATATTTTAAATCATCATAATTAATATTATCTAATAATTTCAAGTTAATTTTTAACCATAATAAATTGTGAATACATTAAAAATTAATTACTATAGGTAAGGTAAAAACTGATTCACCGAAGGATAAACTAAAAAGATAAGTATAAAAATAGCCTCTATACTTATCCAATTTATATTTTATATAAATATGAAGAACCTATAATCTCTAATGTTATATAATGATATATTTTTATCCTTTATTCATGTGAAAAATGTGGGTACAAAAAAATTCAAACATTCTAGGTATGTCCTCTCCCCTACAAATAAATGGTTTCCCCCTCTCCTCTCTTCTTCTCCATTACAAATCCATTTGGTTAATAAAATTACTACATGAATATATTAATTAATTAACTCCCCATATCATAGATTCCTTATTTTTATTTGGAAAACCTCATAATAATTCTTTAGGTATGAACATAAAGAGGATCTTCAAAGAAGAGGTAAAATTATTAAATATGAGTTTTGTTTTTTTCTTCTTTCGCCTCCTAAAAATATCCTTAAAATATTATGATATAATTACACCATTAAATAAAATACAATTAGATAATATCATATTAATTTAATGATCAATATCTATATCCACTTCCATATAATGGGAAATGAGGTTGTCGATAATGTGTACGGAAGACTACCACCTCACGAACTGATGTAGCTCGTTTTTCATCACCACCTCTAATGGATGGATATAATGATGGATTTTATATATTTATATGATATTTACAAATTACATATAATTTTTATTTATTATATCACATATACTATAAAATCCCAAGGATTTAAAAATAAATTTAATATTTAATGTATTGCACACAATATTGAATCTCTGAGAAATGACACTTTGTTATTATAATTATTTAAATAGGATAGTCATAAACTATAAATGAAACATAATTTTTCTACTTCAGTAATTTGAATTTCAAAAAATGGATATACATGGTTGCAATCACTAAGAAATTTCGAGTCTGGTACGTTAAACTTAATTTTTCTGGTGAACAATGACATGCCCTTTTTGAATAGTAATGTTACCTATGTGAATATTAATACAGTTATTATGAATAGTGAAATCACCCCTGAAAGTATAAATAATGAGTTTTAATTAGTCCTTATTTAATTTTTCAGGGTGTTATAAAATGATTTTTAATTTTAAAAAAAACTGGGTTTTTTGAGTAAATGATGATTTTAATTAAAAAATAAATTTCCCTTATTTAGAAAATTATTTTCATAAAATGGTGTTAATTTTTTAATTCTACACATCAAAAACTGGTTAGGGTGAATAATCTATATTTTTCTAAATTAATTTAGATTTTTGTGAATAGTAAAATACAATAATTTACAATACATTGTAAATACAAGAATTATAGAGTTATGGATGATGTTTGGTTGATGTAAGCACCGTTGGTTAGAACTCACATGCATTAATTACTATATTTTGTCCCAATAACCAATATTATTGCTTGTCTTGATAAAAATAATTAAATAATGAATACAATAAGTAGAAATCCCTCCTCTCCTCCACTGTAAAACCCACCCCTTACCTCATCTTCTCCTCACACATATAAGCCATGAGGATTATCTACATTCTTCCATAATCCTCTTATTTATTCCATCACCCACATCCAGGATCTCTTTTTCTTTCCATAATACCAAAACCCCTTTCCCTAATGAGGTTACCACGAAGGATAATTCAAAAGGTAAACCCTCTCCCTTTTTCTTTTAATTTCATTTCAATTTGTTTTTTTCTTATCCTATAATCAGCTCCTCTATCCAAATGATCATGATTAATTCAGAATAATTTATATACTAGAATTATATCACGTTAATGTAGGATCCATCATCAATCTCCTTACTCTCTATATTTTATTTTAAAAATGAAATCATTGTCTAGGAGGTTCTAATTTACAACCTTGGTTGACGACAAACTATTGTTCTTTAATAAATCCTTAAAGGCTGATTATAAAACCATTTTTATGGTTGAAATAGATTATAAAATATGGATTATATATTATTTATTGTTTTTGAACCATTTTATATATATGATATTAAATAATAAAACAAAACTAGTTCATTGTGATCAAAACCCGCTAAAATTAAGAAACACGATTATGATTAAGGATTCATCCTTATATATGGAAAAAAATAATATATAATAATTATTACACTTTTTTTTATTAATATCATTTAAATTTCATAATGGAAAATTATTTCCATTCCACATTAACTATCATACTCATATAAAAGTATACTGATTGTGAAAACCAAAGAAATGAATGCTCCTTAGTGATAAAATTGTATCTTATAACTCATAAAAAAGACCATAAATGGACTATATAAAATTATTCTAAATAAAATAGATGTATATGAGTTTATGAATTAATTAATTAATGGATTTAATTTGATTATCCAGAACCTTAAGGGCAAGTGCAGAACACATTTGGACATAAGGTAAGGGTTCTCTTCCTAAACATTCATTTTCATTCACGTTATGATTTCTTCCACTATAAAACACTTTTTTTCTTAATTATTTTTATATAATTATTCTATATTATGTTTATATATTCAAATAACATGCATCCATATCATTAAATTTTTATTTTTATGATAATTAAATGTTTTACATGGTTCCCTTCTCAATTTTTCCTGATACACAGGCCTGGTTAAAGGGAACGTCTCGATTTCTTACCCATTTTCAAGTACCAAACATAATATATTTTAATAAACCATTATATTTATAAAATGAGTTATTTTTCATTAAAATTTATATTTTTTAATTACTTATTTTATTCAAATAGTCATGAAAAATAAAAATGAATTTTCCAAAAAAACTCTTCTTCACAAAGTAAAAAGGGTATTTCTCTCTAGAATTCATCGATGATTTTATTAGGGTAATTTAATATATTTGAAAACCTATTTTTTATTTGATGTTTCATTGAGGTTTATCTCTTATGTTTTTCAAAAACCATATCCTATTAAATGATTTAAGATCAGTTGGGATATGGTTGAGCTATCTTTACACTATTCACCATACTACTCAGAATGGTTAGTGATTATGTTTACAGTTTGGGGAAAGCTATTTACATGTCATATATATATATATTGTTTATTATATAATAATTCTTATGGGGAAATAATTTGACTTAGTAAATGATGGGTGGGGCCCGATATATCCCCTCAGTACATCGATAGGTCTTATATGACAAACGAGCCTGGGTTTTTTCCCACTATGTATGGGGTCATGCCTTAGGCCTTGACGATATGATTACGATGTCTATCATTATGAATTACCTCATTATGAAACTCTTAATTTATATTACATGTGATTATTTTACTAGTATAATATATATGTTTATGTTTGATTATGGCATTATTTATTCAGATTTTATTGTTTCCATATTATGCTCATGATTTTTTTAATGGAACATGTTCATTAGTTATTCATAATGAATTATAATTTATGTTTCCTCTATAATACATACCCTTAAGGGTATATGAGATCACCCATTTTTAATTTTTATTTTCCCCTATATTCCAAGTTGAATGTTATGAATGAAATGATAAGATAATCTATAATAATAAGAGTATTTAGAAAGGATTTTCTATTATGTATTTGATTTGAAGTTGTAATGTTGAACATATGTATGTATCTGTTTTTATAATTCTGATAAACTATTTAGTCCTTTAGGATGAATCTTACTTATTTATATTCCAATGTAATAAAATAATTCATCGGCTCCCTGCTTCTGGGTTTGGGGTGTTATAGTTGGTTTCAGAGGAAGTTTAGTATAAACCATGGAAACTAGATTTAGAAAACATAGATTTGGGAACCTAAACATAAGATAATATTTGACGATAAGAATAATATAACATCCTATATCTTTAATAAAGTAGATATCTTTTGTATCTTCCTATCAATACATCTAGGTTTAGATACTTCAAGTGGATTTGGTTTTGGAACAGATGTACCTAGGGGTAACAACTCCAATCAGGTATCCCAGGCCTAACTCAGGGTAAACTAGTACATGCCAATGAGCATTACTACGCAACTAGTTTAACAATCCTAAGTTTTATTATTAGGACAATTCACATTTTCTTTACAAATGATTATGAGGGATTTAAATGTAAATTTATCCCCAAAGAAACCATACTTATGATTATGATACTTGACATACATAAATTTTCAATTTATGTTAAGTGTTTTTCTAGTTCTATATTATACATTATGATTCATAAATTAATTTAGTTTCTTCCATTATTTATAAATGGTGCCTAGTAGAAGTAATGGAAACTCCATGAACTCATGTATCCAATATTGGGATTCCTCTCTTGTGCAAGATAACGATATCGATTTTGGAGTGGTGACTGGTGCTAAACAATATATAACTATACTAATAGAGCTGACTCAGGTTATGTATAATAACCTTTCCCATATTTGGAATCCTTATTTGCAATGTGGAGGACTAATGTTAGATTTATTTATGTGACAACATCCTCCATTATTAAATGGGACTACAAACCCATTTATAACTGAGTAGTGGATAAGTTACCTGGAGAAGATATTCCTCACTTTTTGAAGTATTGAAAGGGATATGGTTATCATTGTAGATTATATTCTCCCAAGAGATGAAAATAATTGTAGGTAATTAATTCAAAACACATAGGATGAGGATGATATCTCAAATATGGATGGAATTATTTTATGAAAATTTTCCTAGAAAATATTTTCCTCGCAAATAGCGAGTAGATATGGAGAGGCAATTATTGATTCTAAGATTGAAATAGGATAAAAATGTTTCCATGTATGATGAAAACTTTTCAAGATTATCAAGGCATGTTTTGGAATTCATATATAATCCATGGATCATGTTTGATCAATTCATTGATGGTTTAAATACATTCCTTTATAGGAAACTGGTCTCCCAAAATTTCTCATCCTATTAAGATATTGTCTCATATGCTATCATGATAGAAAACAATTTCCCTATATCTTATGAATTTAAAGGAATTACAGAGAATAAGAGGGATTCTAAAACACTTTGGAAAAGAAAATAAGGATAGGGGGAATAATGGAGGAATTGATTTTCCATCCTGTAATAATTGTGGGAAGAAACAACATAGTAATTTCTATAAGAGTATGGGTGTTTTTTATTATTGTGGAGGAAAAGACCACCAAACCCGTGATTGTAAGGTAAATGAAGAAGATAACAATTTTCATTACTATAGTTTAAAATATATGGGAAATTATTCGAATTATTGTCATAAGAATCAAGGAAAATTTTTCCATTAAATGTTAAGGGGTCAAGGATAAGATTATGTGGTCACAACTACTAAGGTTGATGTTCTTGATGATGTGGCGGTAGGTAATTTAATCATTTCCTAAAACATATCCAATGAATTATTTGATTTTTTATCATCAAATTCTTTTACATATTCCCATTTTTTCAATAAAATTATACATTTCCCTTTTGATTTAATAATGTAGATTTCCGTCAAAACTCATACGGTAATTATCATTACCACAAAGGTGGGTTGATTTTTCCCTTTTATGACACATAAACATGCTTTAGTTTCTAACTTCATCATCATACCCATGATTTATTTGGTTATAATAGTTGGTATAGATTAGAATTAAAATTATGATGTGAAAATATATGACAAGATGAATGAAGTTAGAATTTTTGAGAACAATGTAGAATCTCTTATCTTTAGAGAAAAAACCTCACCATCTAATTATTATATAGATCAACCCCCATAGCTCTATTGAATGAAATTATAAGGGAGGATGAGAATTAAATATCTATGGGTGAGGAAATAAATCTTTAAATTCCGGATATACCTATTATTAAATAATTTATTGATTTATTTCCATAGTATTTACTTAGACATCCTCCAGATCCGGGGGTTGAGTTCTCTATTAATTTAATTCTTGTTTCATAACCTATATCAAATAGATCTAATATAATGGACACTATGGAATTAGTAGAACTAAAGAAAAACTAGAGAAATTTAGTGATAAAGTATTTATTCTCCCTAGTGGTTCTCTATTGGGGGACCATGTTATCTTTGTCAAGAAGAAAGACAAATCCTTGAGGATTTGCATTGATTATAGAGAAATAAATGTTATTTCCATAAAGATAAGAAATCCCCTGCCTCACATTGATTATTTATTTGATAAAAATCCTGGAGCTCAACATTTTCCAAATATTGACCTTTGATTAGGATATCATCAGTTATGTGTGATGAAGGATGATTTTCCAAAGAAGGAATTTTGAACCAGGTATGGGCATTATGATCTTATAGTTATACCTTTTGGACTGTCGAATGCACCCTCTATTTTCATGGATATAATGAATATGTATTTCAAGTAATATCTTGATGAATTTTTTTTATTTATGAAATATATCTTAGTATAATCCAAAAGCTAAAAAAGATCAAATGAATCACTTGAGTATTGTTCTAAACACTCCTAAAAGGAAAAAGTTATATGGGATGTTTAGAAATTGTGAATTTTGGATTCAAATAGTTTATTTTATCATCCATATTGTATCTATGTATTTAAAATTATTTGATCTTATAAGGAATAAGGATTTTAAATAATTTCCTTGACCAATGAACATAACTGAGGTACATAGTTTTATTCGTTTCGTAGATAATTATCAAGGTTTCATTCAGAGCTTTACCAGATTAGTTAACCCCTTAATGAACCATACTCGTAAAGGTCTAAAGTTCATATTGAAAAATTAATGTCAATAATGTTTTGAATAATTAAATAAGAGGTTATTGAATGCTCCAATATTGACTCGACCATCAGGAAAGAGTCTATTTGTGATTTATTGTGATGCATTAATGAAAAGACATGGTTGTGTCATTATAAAGAATGATAGATTTATTGCCTATGGATCAAGGTAGTAAACAATCATGAATAAAACTATCCAACTCATGATCTTGAGTTAGAATCTATAATATTTTCTCTAAATATACAGATAATTTATCTCTATGGTGAATGATGTGAGATATATACACATCATAAGAGCATGAAATATATCTTCTAATAGAATGAACTGAACATGAGGCAAACGCAATGGCTTTAGTTTCTTAAGTATTGTAATTAGTCAATACACTATCACCCATGGAAGGAAAATAATGAGTCCATGCATTGAGTAGGAAGAAAAATCACTAATTTTTTAATTAGTTTCCCAACGATCTCTATTAGAAATGATTAAATTTTCTCAGTCAGATGATAAGAATCTTCAAAACAAAATTAAACCTATAAATAATGGGAAGTTTTTAGACTTTGTGTACGAAGATGAAATTGTGAAATTTAGGACGAGGTAATGTGTTCTCTCTATCCCTGAGTTAAAAATGGAATTATTAGATGATTCCCATAGATTGAATTTCATTATACACCATGTTAGAACTAAGATGTATAGAGATATGAGGGAACATTTCTGGTGGGATAATATGAAGCAATAAATTATTGATTATGTATCAAAATGTTTAGTCTACAAACAAGTTAAGAAAGAAAGAAAACAACCTAGAGGAGTCTTGAAAACTCTTCATATTATTGCATAGAAACAGAATGACATCCATAGAAATTTTTTCACTGGATTACCCCAAAATCTAAGAAATAATGACGTAATATGTGTAATTTTTGATCGACTTACAAAATCTACACATTTCCTCTCTATAAGGGAATATCTTCAACTAGACACCTTGAACAACACTATACGAATAATGTTGCAAGACTTCATAGAAAACCTCTCTCAATGGTGTCTGGTCTTGATCCACTATTTATATAGAAATTATGGAAAATTCATTAGGATTATTTAGATAATGAGCTTCATTTGTGTAATGCTAATCACCCTCAAACTAATGGAATTTCAGAAAGAATGATCCAAACTTTAAAAGACATGTTGAGATCATGGCCATTTGATTTTCAAGGTATTTGGGATCAATATTTACCTCTTGTATAGTTTTCGTACAACAATAGTTTCCATTCTTGAATTCAAATGGAACCATATTAATAATTGCATGGAAATAGATGTCGTACACCAACATGTTGGGATGAAGTTGGTGAAAGGAATCTTATAGGCCAAGTGCTTGTGGAGTAAACAATAACCAAGGTAAAGATTATTAAATCCCATATCAATGTACGAATAAGTGATATGCTAATAATCAAAGGAATGATTTGGAATTTCAATTGGGAGATCACATTTTCATGAAAGTATATCTATGGAGGGCTGATAGAGGATATGTGAAGAAAGATAAACTAAGCCCCGTGTAAGTTGGTTATTTTGAAATTATAGACAGGTTTGGAGTTATGGATTATCATTTGGTGGTTCCTCCTAGCCTTTATAAAGCGCACAATGTGTTACACATCTCATTGTTAAGAAAATAAATGCTTAACCCAATGCATGTCCTCACTTTTTATGGAATAGATATGGAACCTAATTGATATTACTATAAAAAACCTCTGCAAATTTTGGACACTAAAGAATAGGTGTTGAGAAATCGGACGACTTAGCTGGAAAAGTTAGTTCGAAAAAAATCATAACATTTAAGAGGCGATGTGGGAGCGTGAGGAACTTATGATGAAGAAGTTCCCAAATATTTTTATGTGGTAATATTATGGAATTTTGAGGATAAAATTTTTGGAGGGGAGAATGTAACAACTTAAGGATTTACCAATAAATTTAATTTAGAATGTAATGCACACAACACTGAGTCTCTATGAAACAACACTTTTTTATTATAATTATTTAAACAATATAGTTATAACTTGGCGGTGAAACATAATTTTCCCGCTTCTATGATTTATATTTCAAAAAATGGACATACACGGTTGTGATTAATAAAAAATTTAGAGTTTGATAGGATCAACATATTTTTTGGTGACAAGTAACTTGGCCCTTTTGAATATTAATGTTACACTTTTGAATATTAATATGACCCATATGAAATGTAACATCACCCATGAAAGTATAAATAAAATTTAGGAACCTTATAAATGAAAGTATGATATAATGATATAAGTAACTGAATGTTTTAAATATTAATAATTATGTTTTGGTGTATATTTAATTAAAATTATATAATTAAAAAAATTCTTTAAATTAAAACACATTTTTATAAAAAAAATAGATTTTTTTTTTCAAATGATTTTTTTATAATTTAATTAAACCATAGTTAAATTTTTAGTGAGTTACAAAATCATTTTTAATTTTTTTAAAAAACTTTATTTTTTGAGTAAATGATGATTTTAATTAAAAAATTAATTTACCGTATTTAAAAAAATCATAAAATGAAGTTCATGTTTTAATTATACACATCAAAAAATGGTTAGGATGAATTTTTGATATTCTTCTAAAATACTTGATTTTTTTTAATAGTAAAATATGATAATTTATGATAAATACTAAATACTAGAATTATAGAGTCATGGAATATGATTAGATGATTTACGCACTGTTGGTTAGAACTTACACGCACTCATTAATTTATTTAGTCACAAGATTCGACACTGTTGATTTTCTTGATAGAAATCATAAAAAAAATGAATAAAATAATGAAAAATCACCCCACTCCTATATAAAAACCACCCCTCACCCCCTCTTGTCCTCACACCTATAAGCCCTGAATCATGTATAAATTTTACTCAAATATTCATACCTAGTACCTCAAAAATTTCTAGAATCTCTTTTTCTTTCCAAAATACCAAAACTCCTTTCCCAAGGAGGTTCTCAAGGAGGATAATTCAAGAGGTAAACACACGTCCTTTTTCTTTTAATTTCATTTAAATATATTTTATTTTTATATCCTTTATGCATCTCTTATGCTCAATGATCATTATAACACCAAAATAATATATATACTGGGATGATATCATTTTAATGGAATATTAATCGTCAATCTCATTACCCTCTATCTTTTATTTTAAAATGAAATCATCATCCGGGAGGTGACGATTTACAACCTTCATGTACGAAAAACATTATTTCTTTAATTTGTCCTTAAAAGATGGTCATGAAACCATTTGTAGGGTTGAACCAGAATATAAAATATTTTTTATATATTATTTATGGTTCTGTAACAATTATATATATATGATATTAAATAATAAAACAAAAATAGTTCATTGTGATCCAAAATCCGCTAAAATTAAGCTAAATGATTATCATTAATGATTCATCCTCATATATGGAAAAAATTAATAAATAATAACAGTTGCACTTATTTTTTATTAATATAATATAAATTTAATTCTGGTAAATTATACTCATTCCACATGAAGTTTCATACTCATATGCAAGTATACCGATCATGAAAACCAAGGAAACGAATGCTAGGAGTTGATAAAATTGAATCTTATAACTCATAAAAAATTTCGAAGATGAAATTAATAAAATTATAATAAATAAAATAAATGTGTATAAGGTTATTAATTAATTAATTAATGGATTTAATTTTATTATCTTGAATGTTAAGGTCAATTTCAGAACACATTCAGACATAAGGTAAGGGTTCTCTTCTCGAACCTTCATTTTCATTTGTTTTAGGATTTCTTCCTGTATACACCAATGCAATTCTTATTTATTTTTATATAATTATTATAAATTATGTTTATAATTTAAAACATAATGTATCAATATCATTTCATCTTTTTTTATGATAATAACATGTTTTACAAGGTTCCTTACTCTATTATTCCTGATATACAAGTCAGATTAAAGGGAGCATGTCGATTTCTTGCCTATTTTCAAGTACCAACCATAATATATTTTAAGACAACATTATTTTTATAAAATTATAAATTTTTTATTGAAAATTTTATTTTTGGTCATTGTTGGTTTTCTTCATAAAAAACATGACAATTAGAAATAAATTTTCCAAAAGAACTCTTCTTTGCACAGAAAAAAGGGCATTTCTCTCAAAAATTCCTAAATGATTTTCTTAGAGTATTTTTATATGCTTCAAAAAATATTCTTAATTTTATGTTTTATTGATTTTTATCTCTTATATTTATCATCCATCATATTTTATTAAATGGTTTAAGATCAGTTTGGTTATGGATGAGCTATCGTGACACTATTCACCATACTAATGAGAATAGTTAGTGATTATGTTTATAGTTTGGGGAATGTTATTTACATGTCATATATATATATATTATTTATATTACCCTCATTCATATTAGGTATTAATTGAACTTATTAAGTGATGTGTAGGTCCCGCTATATCCCCTCGATGCATAGGTAGGTCTAATGAGACAAAATAGCCTAAGTTTTTACCTATTATGTATAGTGTCTTGGCCGAGGACTTAACGATAAGATTATGATGTTTGACATTATGCATTCCCTCATTATGAAACTAGTAATTAATATTCCATGTGATTATTAGACTTGTTTAATATCCATGGTTATGTTTTATTATGTCATTATTTATTCAACTTTTATTCCCTCCATATTACGCTCAAGATTTTGTTTTAATGGCACATGTTCATTAGTTATTTATCATTCCATATTATTTATTCTTCCTCTAAATTACATACCCCTAATGAGAATATGATATCAGCTATTTATTATGTTTATTTTACTTCGGATTCCAAGATGAATTTTATTAATGTCATGCAAAGATAATATTGAAGAATAAGACTATTTCCAAAGGTGTTTCAATGATGTATTTCATTTGAAGTTGTAATGTTGAACTTCTGTATGTATCTTGTTATTCCAAAGATAATAAACTATTCAATTTGTTCAAGAAGTTTCTTCCTTTTCTATATTCCATCATAATAAAATATTTCACCATCTCTAGGATTCTATGTTTGGGGTATTATATAAACCTTCTTATGTACCATTCTGTGGAAATATGATAATGTCGCTCGTGTATACAATGAACTACCGCCACATGAAGCGATGTGAATTGTTTATCACTTGTTCTTTACATGGAATGTAATAATGATAAATTTAATGGATATATAATATATATAAATTAATTAATAATGACTTTTTAAATTTGATATTTTATTTACCTTCCTTTCATTCAATCCAATGAGAAAATTGAAATAAATCTCATGCGTACATATAGGCTACTATCTCCAGGAACTATGCAATCCATATTCTATATATAGCTTATATATATTACTATTTTTTGGTATAAATTGAATATATATTATTTAATTCATATTTATCATTTTGGAGATGATTTTTTCCTGATAAAATCTAAATGACTAAAATTACTAATACAAAATATACGTAAAAAATAAATCAATTTTCATATGAATTGTTATTTTTAAAAATAATTATTAATAAAGAGGTTAAGAAGACTATAAATATATAATATGTGGTACAAAATATAATATTATGGTTATGTAATAGATTTATAATAAACATGTTTTTATTTTACAATAGTGTCAAACATTTATGATGTCATGAACCTTCCCGAGTACCCAAGTAACTAGATAACCGAGTTGGCACTAACCTAGACAGAAGGGAATTATGAATCCCCACAAGTTAGATACTATATCTTTGCATCATAAATAAATGAGTGAAAAAATTTTCCTTATTAATTGATAAATAAAGATAAAAAATCAATATCCATACAAAAGAAACTCCACAGGGAGAAGTGTACCAAAATTAAAATACGTATAAACAACACAAAGTACTATAGAAAAGTACCAGAAACTAAAATAACTGCCCATTTCGTAGTGGAATAAACTCCCCAATCCCAAATATCAATAGCTACAACTACCTATAAGTGGTTCTTTACCCTACTTGAACATGGATGAAGATAATCTATAAACACATGAAGGCATAGGTATGGTGTGAGCTAAAATCCCAGTAGGGTCTCACCAATGATTTCATTATTAGATGACAATATTTAATTAACCAAATAAAGAGATTTAAATTTTTAATAAATAGGTTTGTATTATATTATGTATATATAAACAATCCATGATATTCATTTCAAATGATGAAAATTTCAACACAAATGGATTAATAAAACATTTTATATAAAATATTTTATATAAATTCACAAGACATATAAAATAGCTTAAAATGAAAGAATATATTCATTTAAAATACAATAAAGTGAGAAACATGGTCATATGCCTAAAAGGTATGATAGTTATAGGATATAGAACTCCACACACTCAATGTAACATGGAAATATGTGTGTACACATTCCACCTTTGACATTGTTCAATAGGAATTCATCACCATCCCATCGGGGATGTGATGTGCTGCATTTATGTTTTGGAATTTTGTTAATCATAAAGTATTTTCCAAATAACACACTAAATACCTAACGACTTCATACTCTATAATAAAAAAACTATGATGGGAAATATATTTTTATACTATTTAAAATATAATTCTTTCCATTCTCCATTTCAAATATTCCATTAATTTATTTAAAAACAAAAACAGTTTTTTAATCAAAACATGGATTTTTTCAAGATAAACCCCAATGGTTTATATAAAAATAATGTTTAACCATTTTTATCAAATAATCATTTTAAATCAATTCATAATTCAATATCAAAATTTAAATTCCCCCAAAATCCATCAACTTCAAATTTCACCCCAATTCAATTGAATTGGGGGGTATTTTCTAATTTCATGTCAAAATCCAATTTCCAAAACCAAATCCCCCAATTCAATGGGATTGGGTTTTTGATAATTCAATTTCATAAGAATGAAATACCACATATTTAATATAATAAAGTTTAATCAAATCAAGAAATTTATGATTAATTAAATTCACTAATCAAAACAGAACCACCTACCTTCCTCATAGAAACACAATGCCCACAATGGAACCCGTCAATAAGAAAGAAGGTGTAGAATATATAAGAACTCAAACTAGGAAGTAACACACAATTGTATCCACATTCAATTATTGAAAAAAAATGTCTCATGAGGGTTTGAGGCTTCCAAAATCACTTGGGAATGGCTCATGGGTCCAGATAAAGGATGTTTGTTAGATGGGTAATGAGATGTTACAACGTCCCCACCATAAAAACTTTTTATCCCTAAAAATCATATTAATAAGCTTCCATATCGAAAAGGTGAAGACACTTCACTCTTATCAGTGCCTCTCACTCCCATGTCTCATAAGAATTGAAGCCATGCTTATATAGAACATGAACCAATGGTATCATTGTCACACCCTAATTTTCCAAATAATTTTATTTCTATTATTAATCTTGCTGTCGGGTGTATTTTCTAAAATTTGGGTGTGTCCAGGTTCAAATTTTTGATTTTTGGAAAATTTTGAGTATTTTAGGCTTGTGCTCTAACAACGTGCATTTTAGAGGAAGTTGTTCGGTCAGTTTGGATACTCGTGCGGTCACTACTAGAGTGAGTAGGGGCCACGGCATAGCCTGTGCATGGTCGACTGAATCATGTGGGGTGATTAGGCAGTCTATCACCTTTATGGTTAATTAAATTAATTATTTAAGCGGTGATATAATGAAACAAATAAATGAGATAATTTGGATAAATAAATAAATATAAATATATAAACATTTAATGAATGTGTAATTTTTATTATTTCTAATGTTATGTTGTTATTATTATTATTAATGTTTGATTATCATTATTATTATTATTAATGTCCTATAATTAATTATTATTGTTATTAAAGTTATATTATTACCATTATTGTTGTCAATGTTTTATTATTATTATTAAGGTTTTATTTTCACAATTATTGTTTTAATTATTACTATTATTATTAATATTGTTACAATTATTATTATTAAGAATTGGTTTTTAATTTTTATTTCCTTTAATTTATTTTTATTTATCTTTTTCTATGATTCTTTGTTCCACGAGACTCGCCCTCTCCTTCCTCGTCCCGATCAGCCCCCCTGTTACCCTAGTTTTGGGTGGTACCACCCTCTCCCCTCTATCATCCCTCTCTGCGTCGGCCACCACCCCCTCTAACCCGCACCGGCTACCCTCTTCTAGACCCCATGACTGCGCAGCACATCTCCAACTGCATTGTACCCTCTGATTGTGTTCCCTCTAGCCTCTGGCCTCCCTCTCCTTGTTGGCCTCCCTCCACGTCGTCGCACCCGTCAGCCTCATACCCACCTTCTGTGCGCCACCCAGCCAGAACCTGTTGTTCAGCCACCTATCGTGCCACCTAGTTAGCACCGTCCATCCAACTACTGTGACACCACTCCCTAATCCGACCAGCAGTCATTGCATGCCTCCCTTTTCGAGTTATCGATGTTGTCCCCCTTCTCTACTCTGTCCATCCCCACTGGTGTGATGTGAACTCCTTTCCGGCCTATGACAGTCCTTGCAAACACATACCACCCTTATTTAACTATCACACAACCCCATTGGTCGAACATGTCTTCACTTAGAGGTAAGGTTTGATCTGTTTCTTGATTGAATATCAGATAATTAGTTTAGCGAGTGTTGTGGTTAATTATATTGTTGTGAATGATGGGTTGATTAGTTTATGAATAAGGACCTCCTGATCTCTCTCGCGACCATGGGGTAACCCTAATGCCTTGTGGTTCTGCTCCCTCTTCCCAATCGGAGGGGGGGGGGGATCACATTCTCAACTGCACAAGAAGGGAGAATCATTCTTTCCATTCTTAAAGCCTGATACCTTTCTTCTCTTCCCGATGGTCTCCTTGTCCCTAAAAGTCCCCGATTTATTTCAGGATGCGCCTAAGCTCCCTTTATCCCCATCGGAGCTCACTTGTGTGACGGAACCCTCTAAACTCATGCTGTTTGGGATATTCTGACATCATCGACCATCTGTTGATGAATTTGATTGTTTCTTCTTTGGTTCCTAGAAGCTACAGGAGCATGCAGTGGTTGGGCTGCTCGACCACACCACATTGTGATTCAGTTTTCATCAGAGGAGAATCTTGCTTTTTCTTGGTCTAGGGCACCCCAAAGATGAAATGGAGCTTCCTTCTTCCTCTTTGGATGGTGTTTTGATTTTCACATGCGGCGCGACCCATCTAAAATCGCAATTTGGGTTAGTCTACCTAGTCTCCCTCTATCTTTCCAAAATCCATCTATCTTGTGTGTTATTGGGAATATGATTGGAAAATACCTTCAGAATGATTGGAGAATGGAGGTCCTCTATCATCTTGTTTGTCCAAGAATTTGTGTTGAGGTTGATGTTGTAAGGCCACCCATTAATTGGGTCTGGATCACAGATGGGGAAGAATTATGATGGAAATAGGAGGTCATCTTTGAGTCTTGGATGAGTTTTTGTGCAAAATGTCATCGGTTTGGTCATCTTGAGTTAGTATGCCATATCCAGAACTTGGTCAGGTCTTCACAGGTAGTGAAATTAGTCAACGGTGGCCCTGGCGACAATGATAGGGTGTTGTCGATGGTAGAGATACTACCTGTGCGGTCTTCTTTTTGTGCAAATAGGGGAAATGATTCCACTCAAGATGTTGTGAAGTAGGCTAGAAAGGAGGCTTCTTCAGAGCAGGCAGTGAGAGCGTATGACCAATTTCATCCTGCTACGGTATGTGATGGTGTATAGAATAATCTTGGAGGGTCTACTGTGGTTTCAGCTATTATGAAGGAGGTGAAATCTCCATTGAATCCTTCTATGAAGAAAGATTTTGATAATCTGAAATCATACCATGGGGGCTGGACGTGGTCTTTGTCTGATGATACTAGTAGTGGCCCCTTGCAGTTGGTTAATGTTTCCATTAGCAATCAGTTCGAGGTTTGGGAGAAGGAAAAATATGCTCCTACTGAGTTTGGACTTCAAAGGAATCAATCTGTTAATATGCATCTTGTTTCCACTGCTATGTTTGTCGTGACTTATGATACATCTGGAACGAATCTTCATGATGGTCATGGCACTGAGTTTCCACATAAATACCTCAAGCCGATTGATGATAACATGGAATTGCACTCAGTGGGTGGAGGGTGTTTGACTATTTCGAAGGGTATATTGTTTGGAGGGATTGATGGATACCAAACAATTGACTCTGTTCAGATCAACAGAAAGTGGGGGAATGTATCTGATAGAGTCAATGAAAATGATAGTGATGTCACCAGACTATCTTACGGTGATGTGGTTCAAGTTGGACAAAATAAATTTCCTCAAGTGAAGGTGGTATGACTGCTCCTCCAAGAAGAAGGTCGATAAAAGATTACTCTTTCCTACCAAATCCAGTTTCTACTGGATCATACTCCAAGAGGGAGAGTTTTCATGGGACTACCATTGGTTTGAAAAAGTAACTACAATCTTCTAATGAGTTTCTCTTATTGGAGAAGTTGAATCTGAGAAGGAAATATGCTAAGATCCTGAGACACTATGAAATCTCGGAGTGGGAATCAGCTACTGCGGATAAATATGGTGATGGGGATGATTTTTATGATATGTAGTTGTCTTTTTTGGTGTTCTTTACTTTCTTTATGTACTTTTCTTTTACTTTAATAAATGTTAAGAGGTTTTCCTCTGACTGACCTTTCCTGGTATATCGGTGCGAATTTTTCTTTTAAAATAATTTAGTTTCTGTTTGATATTTTGTTCCATGTTTATGTGAAATATGTGTGTTTTGTTGTAAACCATATTTGTAATGTTTAATATCTTTTCAAAAAATTGTGTAATTAGTTTATTCAGCTATGCAAGTTGTGAATTTTCTATTTTGGTATGTTGAGGATGCAAGGTTGATCATATAAGCCGTTTTGAAGGGGTTTTGGGTGTGTAAATCTGTGGGTTTATCTTTGGAATTGTTTTACAACTTCGTTAAAAGTTGTTTAATAAATAGTGAAAATGTTGTGAATTATGTTTTGAAAACATGTCGATGTGGTGTTTGCGCTATTTGTTTTTTTCAGTTGTTTTATGTCAGTGGTTATTTATTTGTATTCGTTGTGTGGTTGTTGCAACCTGTAAGAGAGGGAAACCAATGATACCACAGTAAGCTAGTTGTGTATACTTGTGACCAAGTGCATAGTGTGTCATGTAGTCATGATCAAGCTGCGAGCCGAGGTAGGTCCCCCACTACACTTTCCTTTAAATTTAGAATTTATTAATGACTTGATATTTTATTGATTTTTGATAAATTAGAAATAATATTAGATAATTATTTTATGAATAATTATTTAATGCAAACAAATCTTTTTATTTTCCTCGTGACACATAAATTATTTTCTTAACGAAATGTCACACAATAGTGAAAGAATTCCCATTTGGCCTTTGAACATAATTCATGAACATTCAAGTGTGGTTCTAGTTTGATGTTAAATGTGTTATTCTAATGCGTGAGAAAATGTATTGGTTTATTTTGAGAAATGATGTTTTATTAAGTTACCTAAGTCCTTTTTAGAACTTTTATAAAATAAATTATTTTAAAAACTCACTTTGGGGTGACTCAGGGGTGATCTTTTTGTGTATGTTGGTTGTGTGAGTTATTGTGTGTGATGTTCATGTATTGTGACTGGTTACTTGATTGAAATTTTTGACTCACCCCTATTTCAACCTTGTACACGCCATGGAAACCTGGCATAATAAGTGAACTTTCTATGAATGATTTCTACACTAGTTTAGATTATGCAATGGCTAGTGTCACATAGTAGGGGATACTCTATTATTGTTATTGCTATGAGATTGTTCCACCCGACCAGGCCAGGTAAGGCAACGGTCAGGTGTCATGGTGTTATGACGTCACTGAGTAGGGAATGACTTTAGGATGAGTCACATGTATAGTACGTTATTGATTGTTCACAAGCTCCTAGGTTTAGCCCATGTTTTCTTTAGCGCTTACTAGTACTTAGTTGATGATTTAGGTTCTTAGTTTGGTTGTTGGCCCCTAAGTTCTATTTTTCCCTTGCCCTTGTTGTGTGTTGTGTTCTGTGTATGGTTTCCTCTTTTTTAACAACTAAAATTTGGATTTTAAATTGTCCATGAAAATGTGTTTAAAATGTAACGCATCTTTTTCCTTCATACCTTAAACTTGATTTTAAATTCAAAAGGTCAATGGACTGTTACATTCTTTAGAAATAGAAGTGTGTGAAAACTCATATTTCATATAATGTAGTTCAAACTTGAAATTAGTAAAATTATTTATTCGATGGTGTTACTTTGGGAATAGATTGTTAGGAATACATACTGAGTTTTAATACGAATTCCTATAGTGTTTTCTTGTTTTATGTTTTGTTGCATGTTCGAATCAAGTTTTTTTGTCATGGGAGGGATTTGGTTGTGGTTTGGAGAGTGACTCTCCGGGTAACAAGGAGTTTTGGTCATGGATAGGTTAGTGTTCTTTTGTGGGTCATTCATTCTTTTTCATGTCATTTAGTAACTTTTAGTTGTTCTATTTTTTTGATACTTTATTCATTTTTATTGGTCAAAATTGTTCCCATTCTCTCTCTGTTGATTCTCTAGTGCTTGTCACCAGCCCAAGGAGACCGAGAATTCCTCTTGGGCCTTGCTGCTGATTGGATCAGGTGATCAGTTAAGGGTTGACCGAGATTGGTTCGTGAAAAAATGGTATTAGAGCAAGTCGACTCTTGAGAGGACCCTAGTTTTCAGAGCACCCATCATTGTTTGGGGATGTCAAGGTAGAAGGAGTATAATTGTCATGGATCGAACAGTAAGAACCGGAAGGACGTCATGAACCCTTGCTCATTCCAAACCTCAGGTTACCATGGGATGTCCAGGTTGTTAGTGTCTTTTTGGTTCCTTTGAATTGTTTTATGTTTGGAAATGAAAAGGGAGTTGGGAAAGTATACCAATGAGCTCCTAGGGCCTAGAAATCCATGTGGAGCTGGGGAAATTTCCCTAGAATACTCTCTGTTATGGTGGTGTAAATAGTGTATGGACGCCAACCATATTTCTGAGTCACCCATTGGAATTAGTTTTTTCCTTGTGGATTGTTTGGGTCTTATTTAATTCTAAGAATTGTTTTTAATGTATTATTTTGGAAATTGTGAGAAGTTTAATTTGAAATGGAAATGATCATGTTCTGATTAAGTTCTTTGTTTCCATGTGACATAATGTTCACCACTATGAAAGTTTGGTGAATGACAAAGGTGCATCGTCAGGTGGTGCTCCCTTAGAAAAACCTCCAGTTGATCAGTCCATATACTATGTCCCTGAGTTTTTAAAGTAGAACCCTCCCCTCGTTTACAGTCAAGAAGATCCTCTTGAGTTAGAGGAGTGGTTTTGGAAGATTGAGAGGAACTTTTGTTTTCTCATGCCGCTTGAGTCATTAAAGGTAAAGTCGGATACCCTTATGATTGAAGACACAAACTAGAAATGGTGGAAGTCCATGACTCAAATCAATCCTCAAAAATATATCACTCGGGAGTTCTTAATTTCGTTGTTCATCCAATAGTATTTATCCAAATGTGAGTAAGGGGATGGAGTTGTGCGACCTTAAACAAGTTGTTAGATTAGTTTTGGAATTCATCCATCATTTTATGGACCTAGTTAGTATGACCCAGGGTATGTTAGAAACGATCCTATGTAGGCAAGACATTTTGAGTATGGGATGTGACCTAAAATGAAGTCGAAAGTGGAAGATCTCATCCTAACCACCTTCTTAGATGTTGTGAGGATAGCCTTTATTGCTGAAGATGAGTAAGAAGAAAGACCTAAGGTGGAAAATCCTCCACCATCCTTGGGAAGTAGTGTAGAGGATGGCAATAGAAATAATGGGAAGCTTCCTGATACTGATGGTATTAGTGGGGGAATTAAGAAGCATCTATACATACATTCAACACCTTTGGAGAATAATGTCATGATATGTCACCAGTGTGTCAAGAAGGTTCATAAGAATCTGATGTTCTCGAGTGCTCTGAAACCCTACCACACTTGTGGGCTCTTTGGTCACTTGTAGTGGTTCTTCCGAGGTGTTTCCAAGAATCACGTTGAACCCAAACCTGGCTCATTGAAGGTCACCTCAGCCCGTCGGTAGTGGTGGGACAATGTTTGGGGATCAGTTTGGGGTTTTCTCTTTATTGTGTACCTTGGACATAGTGGTTGTATCTTGTAGTGTTCTATGGTGTTTCTTTTCCTTTATTTGTTAGAATGGTTTTCTCAAACCTCTTTGAAACCTTTATTTTATTGTAAGTGTGTTTGGTAAAATTATTTTTCATGTGTTATGTTTGGGAATTTTTGAAGCCTTAATACGAGGAAATTGATTCTTCATTCATCAGTGCTCTAGCCATAGGTCCCAGAGTGAAGCTGGAGCATAGTCTAGAGAACCTCAGTGGTGCAAAAGGTCCTTGATTTAATAATTTCCATTAAGTATAATGGTTTGTGTTCTTTCTAAGGTGTGATGTTTTTGATATAGAGATGTAGGTATTTTTCAAGCTCTATTAGTTGCGTCCTTCCCTTACCCCCTCATGGTGGGAGTTTTTGGTCCGTGTGGTAAGTTTTCAAGTTTGGTTAATATCGTCGGTTCTAATGGTGGGTAGACCCACACTGGGTCTTGCAGAGTTACACATAAAGTAATTTAGTGTCAGCTTGATCTTTATGGTGGGGAGTCTGTTTGGGCCTCCCCATGTTATTATCAGAGTTTCTTTTCATGTATCGCTTTGTGGAAGGTTGTCTCATGTGGAACCATCTAATCATAAGATATTCCTCTTGAGTAAATGTTGGGATTGCAGTAAAACCAATGGTTCTGTTGGACTAAGATTATGGGAATAAGTATCGGAGGTGGTTTAAGTTCATTCGTTCCCTGGTTAAAAGGGGTGGACTAGGTTATATTTGGTAGTGGTTAAGTATTTTGTGTTTTGATGATAATTGTAACTCATGGGATTTTAGTGTCTTTTTAGATCGATCAACCAGAGGCACATAATCTTTTGGAGGTGGTTGACACTTAAGATGTTTTATCTTTAGGTCTAGATATTTGTGTGCCTTTATGAGGTCAGAAAGCATTGTGGTGGGGAGATTTTTCACACAAAACTTTTTCAAATAATTCTATTTATATTATTTATCTTAGCATCGGGTGTTTTTTCCAAAATTAGAGGGTGTCCTAGTTTAAATTTTTTAATTTTGGAAAATTTTACAATTTTTAGGCCGGCGCGTGAACACCATGAGTTTTAGTAGAAGTTGTTTTGTTAGTTTGGATAATCTTGTGGTCACTACTAGATTGAGTAGTGTAGGACCCTGGGACACCCTGAGTGGAGAGGGGTGAATCATGGTGTCAACTTTCTCTTAAAAAACCAACGATCTTTTCCCAAAGTTGGTAGGAATATGTAAAACTTGTATAATGGATATGGTCAGCAATCAAACATTCACATGCAATGAGTCGACACAACACTTTTACTTGGTCCACCCCTAAGGGCTATGTCCAAGGATCATATGCTGATTGGTTTTCGGTCGTACCAAATTCTACTATTCTTCACTAGTTGTGGATTACAATGGTTCCGGCACAGTCACTCTGTCCCAGGCTCACTTACATTACAAGGGTTCAGGGATAGCTCACTACGTCCCTCGGGTCACTCCCATTGACTCCCCCTGGCTCACTGCCTTTGGAGAAGTCCCAGTCAGTTTATAAACATTAGGGTCTCTTCAACAGATTCTCATTGAAGTCTTTGTCTCCTATTCAGCATGAGACGGTGCTTGCATCATAGTCCTAATTTGATGCTCTTTTGTATTCAATCTTCTACTTTAATGCAATAACTGAATGCACTAAATATTCTTCTTCTCTTCTTATAATTCCCAATACCGACACCTGGGTGTATCATTACACTTCCCTCTTTCTATGCAGATCTGAGTTTAGTTGCACAAATTGTTCTTCTTCTCTTTGCAAAGAACAACGAGGGTGTCAAACACCAGTCTTGTGTGTGCGGTACTAATTCTCTTCGTCAAACCAAATGGTTCACAATTCTTCCATCTTCGCAAAGTAGATTTGAGAGTGCTAAGAACCTATCAAAGGCCTACGGAACCCCCAAAATTTTCGCGCACCTTTTCTCATGTCTTGCGCATAAAATTCAAAACTTGGGCGTAAAAATACCTTTTTGGCGCGAAAAAGGCTTTTCCCGCAACTCTTCTTTTTCGCGCAAAACTTCCCTTTTCCAGGCAACACCTTCTTTTTCGCGGAACCCTTATTCTTTTTGCAAACCACTCTATTCCTCAATTTTTCCACACGACAGAGCATGGGATTTGTCTAAACGTCAAGTTGTGCCGTATGAGAGGGGTTCACCTCATATTTATAGGCGTTTTTGATCCTGCGTGTAAAGCCCCTTCCTGCACATAAAACTGTCTCTCAGTTCTTTGAATTACGCGCACCTTCCATTTATTCTCACGCACCGCCTTGGTTTTTCGTTCATCTCACGACATTGTCATTTTTCATCATTCTGAACATGAATCCTCTCTTACGCGTAAAACATCAAACCCACATTTTTTGCACAACCAATTCTTCACGCAGACATTTTATTTTCCACGCACATGGCACAAACATCTCAAGTTTTTTGCGCGCCTATTGCCTTTACTGATTTTTAGTGTTTTTGATCTGAGACACCTCTTGCGTGAAAAATCTTACTCCGCTATTTCGCACACCACGATGTTTTTTGTGCAAACCCGCTGTTTTCCACGTATCCCTTGATTCTTCACGCACACCTCCCAATATTTTTCACACCACTTACGTTTTTAGAACAATTAATTTTGCCAACAACCTCTATCTTCATTTTCTGATTTTGAGGACCAAAAATTTGAAAAACACTGGAAAACGGCACCACCTTGTGTTTTCCCTTTTTGTACTGCTTCCAGATCATCCATTCCTTTGTCGACCTTCTTGAATCAAACATGGATAGTTAACCACAACCTTCGAACTCGACATTCCACCCTGAAAATCCCTTTTTCAACAAATTTGTATGTCATTGTTTCCATTTTCAACAATCACAACACTTCACAAATGTTTCTTTTCTATGATTTGGCTTCTTCAAAAACTCTTCTCCTTTCTTCACAAACTCCACTATCGTGATATATATCGTTTGAAAGAACAGTTTTAGCATCATCATATTTTGAGAAAATGTGAAGTACATGGCCATCTCAGAATTCCAATCCCTTCCAAATTGTCTTCTTCTTCAATCATCATTCTCTACTTCATGCAAATCATACAATTCTATTCTTCAAGAAGTCTCTTACATGGTTCTCATGAAATCATGAAGAATTTCATGGTCTTCATCAAATCCCCATTATTCTTTAATCATCCTCAGATAGATTATACCTCACCATTCTTCACTTTTGTAGACAATGTGTCCCCTTTGACACATGTTCTTTGAACTTATGATCAGTACAAAAATGATCTGAATTTCCACTCCCCCATTTCATTGGAGTACTTCTTGATCTCCTTCATTTTGATCTTCATTGACAACTATTGAAAAAAATACAACCTTATACACAAATTGGTCCCAACAAGTTGGGGCCACTGCATGGCCCATTCACGATCAATTGAGCTGTGCAGGGTGACCACGCAGTCACCCACCATTAAGGTAAATTAAATTAATTATCTAAGTGGTGATATAATGAAACAAATAAACGAGATAATTCGGATAAATAAATATATTATTATTAATTAATGTGCAATTTTTATTATTACTAAATTATTATTATTATTATTATTATTATTATTAAAGTTTGAATGTTGTTATTATTATTAATAATGTCTTATAATAAGTTATTATTGTTATTAAAGTTTTATTATTACCATTTTTGTTGTCAATGTTTTTTTATTATTATTAAGGACCTATTTTCACTATTATTGTTTTAATTATTATTATTATTATTTTATTAATTATTATTATTAGGTTCTGGTTTTTAATTTTTATTTTCTGTAATTTATTTTTATTTCTCTTTTGTATGGTTCTTTATTCCACAAAACTCCCCCACTCCTTCCCCGTTGTGACCCCCCCCATGTTACCCAAGTTCTGGGTGCCACCACCCTCTCCCCTATCATATCACTCTCTATGTTGGCCATCTCCCCTTCTGACTCATGCCATCCACCCTCCTATGGATCCCCTCCTACGCAACGCACCTCCAGTCACACCACACCTGCTATCCAAATGCCCTCTAGCTACCCAGCAACCGGCCTCCCACTCCTTGTCAGTCTCCCTCTTCCCTATCACACTCACTAGTCTCAACCCCCCCTCCCCTATACATGCCACCCAGCCATCACCTATTGTCCAGCAACTACCAATGCCACCCAGCCATCCCCCACTGTCCGGACACCGCGACACCACTCCCTACTCCAGTCGGCTACCACCGTGAACCTCCCTTGCAGATTTTCTAGTGTCTTACCCCTTCTCTGCTTCGGCCATCCCCCATCGGTGTGATGTGCACTCTTTTCCAGCCAGTGAAAATCTTTGATGGTGTGTGCTTCCCCTTTCTGACTCTTGTGTGACCCCACAGGTCAAGCGTGTCTCCACGTCGAGGTGAGTTTTACGCTATTTCTTACTTGAATATTAGATAATTATTTTAGCAGGTGTTGTGGTTAATTATATTGGTATGAATTTATTTTTTAAACTAATTTAGTTTTTGTTTGATACTTTTTACCATGATTTTGTAAAAAAAGTGTGTTTTGTTGGAAACAGGATATTTTATTTTTAATATCTTTTCATGAAATTGTATTATTAGTTTTCTAGAATGTGCAAGTCATGCGTTTTCTATTTTAGTATGTTCAGGATACATGGTTGATCATAAAAGTGGGTTTTAAAGGGTTTTGGGTGTGTAATGTTTTGGGATTCTTTTTGAAATTTTTTTATAATTTTTTTAAAGTAGTCTATTAAATAGTGTATATGGTGCGAATTTTGTTTTGACAACATGTAGAGGTGTTTTTTGCATTGTTTGTTCATTTTTATTATTTTAAGTCAGTGGTTTTTTTTGGGTTTGTTGTAGCATGTCAGTGAGAAAAACCCGTGATACCATAGTCAGCTGGGTGCACATACTTATGCACAAGTGTGGGGAGTGTTACGGGGTTGTGGTCGAGTTGTGAGTTGAGGTAGGTCCCCCACTGTACTCTCCTTTGAATTTAGAATTTATTAATTACTTGATATTTCATTTCATTTCAATAAAAGAGAAATAATATTACATAATTATTTTTGGAATAATTATTCGATGTAAAAAAATCTGCTTATTTTATGCACAACACTTATATTATTTTCTTGATGAATTGTCATACAATAGTGAAAGAATGATCATTTGGCCTTTGAACATAATTCATGAACTTTAAATTTTGGTTCGGTTTTGATGTTAAATGTTTTCTTTAGACGCCTGAGCAAATTTATTGGTTTCTTCTGAGAAACGATTTTTTTTAAATTTACATAAGGCATATTTGGAATGTTAATTATATAAATTATTTTGAAAACTCTCTTTGGGGTGACTCAGGGGTGATTTTTTGGGTACTTTGGTTGTGTGAGTTGTGTGTGATGTTCATGCATTGTGGCAGGTGACCCGATTGACATTGTTGTCACAACCCTCTTTCAACATAGTACTCGACATAGGAAGTTATCATAGTAAGTGAATTTTCTATCAACGATTATTGCACTAGTTTAGATTATACATTGTCTAGTGTCACATAGAAACAGATACTCTATTATTATTATTTATATGCGATTGGGCCCCTCAATCAAGCCAGGAAGGGAAATGTTCAAAAATTAGGGTGTCTGAAATCATTGAGAAGGGAATTTCTTCAGGATGAGTCAAAAGTATAGTACTTTCTGGATTGTTCACAAGTTCCTCAGTTCGAACCATGTTTTCATTAGCCCTTACTTGTATGTGATGAATGATTGAGGCGCTTAGTATGGTTGCTTTCCCCCATGTGCTACTTTTCCATTTTCATTATTGTGTGTTGTGTGTTTTGTGTGGTTTCCTCTTGTTTAACAACTAAAATTTGTATTTTAAATTGTCTGTGAAAATGTTTTAAAAATGTAACACATCTATTTCCTTCAAACCATAAAATATTTTTTAAATTGAAAATGGAAAATAATGGTTACCTTCTTTAGAAATGAAAGTGTTTGAAAACTCATATTTTATATAATATAGTTCAAAATTGAAATTAGTAAAATTCATTATTTAATGTTGTTGCTTTGGGAATAGATTCCTGGGAAGTCCTACTATGTTTTAGAACTCTTCTCTATAGTGTTTTATTTTTTTTAGTTCTATTCTAGGTTTGACCCAAGATAGTTTTTCATTGGAGGTTGTTGGTTGTGGTTTGGAGAGTGACTCTTTGGGTTAAAATGAGTTTCAGTCGTGGCAAGGTTAGTGTAATGTTATTGGTTGTTCTTTCTATTTCATGTTGTTTATTCATTTTACGTTGTTTTAATTTTTTTATTCTATATTTATTTTCAGAGGGATAAATCATTCCCATTTGTTCTCTGTCGATGCCCTGGGGCATGTTGTCATCCCGAGAGGATCGAGAATGTCTCTCTGGCCTTGCGGCGGATCAGCTTGGGTGACCGGTTTTGGTTCGACCTGGGTTGGTTCGTGGAAATAATTATCCCATAAAGTACCCTAGATTCAAAATCAACTATCCTGAATGGTCCTTCATTCATTGAAAAATTAGGTTCAACCTCAAGATCTCTTCAGATCAAAACATGGGATGAATCCGATAGATACATGCATAGCTAAGATACATGAAACATGTTATGTATCGACATCATTTGTGGTGGATGTTCTAAATGTTAAGAACCTGTACCCACCTGTAGAACAAGAAAATAAGGTCCCACAAAACAAGGATAAGTTTTCCCTAACCTCCCATGTTTTTTATGGACTAAATAGGGTGAAACTTTTAAGAAAACCTGGTCACAAATTGAAAATTCCAAAATCCTTCGATGGCGATTAGCATAATATTTTTACTAACTCTATGTCATAAAATTTCATTGAAGAATCAATTGAATCCCTGATTACATATCATGAACCAATCTTGGTCCAAGAAAGGTACTTCCACCAATATCCAACCAACACGATGGAGATTTCCAAGGCTAGACATAAAATACCTTAAAAGGATCTATTCTGATTGTGGAATTGTAACTATTTTTATAATAAAACTCAACCAACACTAGATGGTTAAACAAAGACCCACCAAATTAAAGCATGTAGAAATAGAACATATCTTCATGAATCTGTATAGCACTCTCTTTTTGTCCATTTGACTGTAGAAAGTATACCATACTAAGAATGACTTGGGATCCTAGTGCCTCCTCGAGGCCTCTCCAAAAAAGAGAAGTGAATTGTGGATCCCTATTAGAAACTATAGAAGATATAACTCTGTCAAAAAAACAATATCTTTCACATATAGATTACCCCACTCTTCAATATTGTATGTGTCATGAATTTGTATAAATTTATCTTATTTTTTCAGTTGATTGATCATAAACAACATGGCATTATTCCCTATTTGGGTACATGGAAAACCAACAAAAAAATCCATTGATATATCATCCCACTTCCAAGTGGGAACTAGAAGTGGATGAATTAAACTCAAAGGTTTCAGGTGCTTTTCCTTGAACTATTGCCATGTATGAAAATGGGAAACAAATTCAGCAATGACCCATCTCATACCTAGCCATCAGAATTGATATTGTAAGTCATAGAACATATTTGTGGTTCTTGCGTGCACTTACCACTTGGAATTATAGAAATTATATATCACATATTTCCTTACCACTAACGGCATAAAAAAGAAATTATAATAGAAAAGAATTCCCTTATAGGAGAATGACCACTCAGTTATAGTCTCTCCACCATAGAGAGAGTCTCTAACTCTACCAAACTCATCATCAAGTTGTTGTTCCTAAAAACTAAATTCGAGAAAAGTGGATGTCAACTCAACATTGTCCAAAAAAACCTCATCCCTAATTCCTGGACTCCAATATTCAACTGTGAAAAGATATCCATCATGTTCCAAACTTCTAATGAATTTTTCACTACATGGGTTAGAAGTTTCCTGCTCAAATAATCTACAATGACATTACCTTTCCATAGGGTATAGGTGATGTCGAAATCAGGGAATTTTAGTTATTCCTCCCAATGTCTCTAAGGGAGATACAAATATTTTTGGATATAAGATATAACTCAATACCATATTTTCTGAAAACATGGTAAAAGTCTCTCTATAAAGTTAATGTCACTAACCCTTAGGCAAATACATCACAACTACAAGTTTGAGTTCATGGGTTGGATAATTCTTCTCCTGTGGCCTAAGATGCAGAGAGCCATAAGCAACTACATACCATGCATATGAACGTAGGCCAAACCTAAACCCAATGCATCACAAAATACCACATAGAACTTCCCATCCTATATGATCATTGGTTATAACAAAGGACATTAAAAGGTACTCACAATAGTTTTACCTGCACCAAAATATAGTTTTTTTAACATTAGACTCTTTTGTCACCAACTAATGGTATAAACATAAAAGATCAATCGTCGAGAACCACTTTGAGAATTTCAACTGGTTAAAAAGATCATCAATTTGTGGAAATGGATATTTTTTCTTTCTTATAAATCAATTGAGTTTTTGATAATCATCAAAAAATAGAAGGGAATTATTATCCATCTTAGCAAATAAAACCAAACCCACCTAAGGTGACACACTCTGACATATTAATCCTTTCTATATAAGATCTTCTGATTGATTATTCAACTCTTTCATTTAATATGGTTACATTTCATAAAAAGGAATAGATGTTGGTTGAGTACCATGAACTACATAAATAGAAAACTCTACCTCCCTTACTAGTGAAAAACTAGAGAATTCAGAAGGAAGAACATTGGGAAACTAGATAACCACTAGAGGTATATCATCACTGAAATTTTCTCACTATATATAAATGGAGAAAAAAATATCACTTCCCCAAACTCTGAATAATAATGTTTGGTACTGATCAACGTCGGGTCCCATTCTCCTTAAAAAATATGGAAAACCCTATCTAGTGGAGAAAATGAGACCCTTGAAAGAAAATAATCAATATAGGATTTGTCTGAAATTACCCAATCCATCCAAAAAATGACATCAAGATTTTTCATGATAAGAACATGAAAACTCCATGAAATATCCACATCTAAAAGTGATAAAACAATAGCAGGACTATGGATACCCTGCTCTCTCTTCATTCCAAGGGGTGTAGTAATATCCATAACATAAGATAAAATATCTATAGGATGATTTATAATATTAATATTAGGGGTTTAAATAAAGGAATTAGATGCACTGATATCAAATAAAGAAGTCACTAATGATAATTATATAGTGATGGTGCCTCTAATAGTCTAGGGACCTATATCTACTTCCTCTAGAGACTCTTCCACTATGTGAAGAGGCTTCGTTCTGGATTATTGTGGCTAGAACCCTTTTGTACATGAATCATATGATTTTACCGTAGTTTTAGAATGTTTTTTATAATCTTATTATACTATAAGGAGTGGAATTAAAATGACATAACTTCTATAGGTTACCTGAGAATCCACAAGAACCACATACCCTGGGTTCCTTAGTGAAAAACATTTTTCAATGTTCAGGATTTCCACACTGGTATCAAGTCACAGTTCCTCTTTTTGACACTATAATAGGTTCAAAAAAATCTACGGATGAGGACCACTTTAAGAATCATCATGGTTCTTCTTTCTCTTAGAGGAAAAACATTTCCAGTGGGAGAAGAAGAAACTCTTGACAACCCTAACAATCCAGTAAAGTCCATTTCAAATCTCAGTAATCTATCCAAAACATCAGAATAAGAGGGAATCTTCAATAAGAAAACCTAAGAAATAATATCTTGTAGAATTACAAACTCAAAACATAGAGCCTTCCTATTCTCTTTGATACAACATCAGGTGTAAATTGTACCATCTTAGCAAAACAGTTTGCATACTATGTCATTATCTTATTAGCCTACTCAAATTTGAAGAACTCTAAAGACTTGCATAACACCATCGACTCTGGATATAACTATTTAGTGAAAATATCCTTTAAATCGTTCCACTCTAAACCCTCATGATTATTTTCCATCACCACCATGTCCCAATATCACTTTCTTGATCCTTTAAACATGAAGGTTACACATTTCACCTTGATTTATTAGGTGTATCTAAGAATTCAAACAATCCCTCAATCATGTTCCACCGTTCCTTATCCATTTAAAGATGATAAGAGCCT
This sequence comes from Viscum album, assembly GCA_963277665.1. Lineage (NCBI taxonomy): Eukaryota > Viridiplantae > Streptophyta > Magnoliopsida > Santalales > Viscaceae > Viscum > Viscum album. The sequence continues at coordinate 1,815,997,611 of OY728159.1, read as the reverse complement.
TGGAATGATGGTGGATTCTAGTGAATAAGATCCTGAGAATGATCCAAGATAACATCCCTCTGAGGTTCCACAGCTTGATCTTGAATGAGAACTAGTGGTGGTGCCTATCCTAGATCTTGGAAATTACACATAATCACCTCAACTAGGTTTCGATACATAAGAGGATGCATTCATTATGGTTCATAAATATATTCCTCTTGTATTATATTATCAAATATTCTTATTGGATAGATGTTACACAACATTATAAGACTACAAATAAGGAATCATATTAACACTAAAATAGAGAAACAAGGGAAAATTAATCCCAAAAGATAGACAAAAGGATTTTGATTTCAATATATCCAAATCAAAATTAGGTATAATACTAGAACTAATACTCAATATTTTTTCCCAAACCACCACAAGTGAATTAAGTTTCATTATGGTGAGAGATTTCTAGGAACTTAATCAGAACTACCACCTAAGTCCAGATAACAATACACAAATGCATATTAACATCAACAAAAGAAGCTCCACGAAGCCCTATGAAACCACTTTATCACGAACCACCCTGGGTACCCTGGTAACCCAATAACCGATTCAGCACTAATGTGGACCGATTGGAACTATTCTTCCATATGGGTTGGCCACTAGCACCTGGAATCATAAAACAAGAATTATGGAATGATTTTTCTACAAACATTGTGGAATCACAATAACAAATTAGTATGCATGAAAAATAAACTCCATAGAGAGAAGTGTATCACAATTCAAACTGTTATAAATAAACCAAAGTACTATAGAAAAGTACCAAAACCTGAAATAACAACCCAAGTGTCAGCAGATTCAACTCTCCAAGCCCAATGATCAACAACTAGAACCACCTCTAAGTGGTTATTTTCCCCAACTAGAACCTGGACGGAGGTGACCTAAAAACACCTGAAGTCATAGGTAGGGTGTGATATAAAATCACAATTGGGTCTCAATAGGGATTCCATAATAAAATTACAATATTTAATTAACCAAATAAATAGATTTCAATTTTTAATAAATAATTTTGAAATTTTAGAAGCATATTTAATAAAACCATGCTTTTCTTTTAAAATTATTGAAATTTTCAAAAATATGTATTAATAATTTTTTTATATAAAATAGTTTATAAAAATTCACAAGGCATGTAAAATAGTACAAAACAATGGAATATATTCATTTCAAATACAAACAAGCGAGAAACATGGCCATAAACACAAATGGTGAAATAGTTCTAGGCTTTAGGACTCCACACACTCAAGGTGGCACGGTAATATGTGTATACACATTCCCCCATTAACACTACTCCGAATGACATTATCACCATCCCATCGGGGATGCGACGTGTTGTATTTAGGTTTTGGTATATTGTAAATCATAAAGTGATATCCAAATAAATCACTAACTAAATTAGACATTCATCTTCTCTAATAAAATATCCACAATGGGAAATTTATTTTAAAATTGTTTAAAATACAATTCATGTCATTCTCCATTTAGAATATTCCAATTTTCCATTTCAAACCCAAAATAGGATTTTAATTAAATCATGCCTATTTTAAATAAAACCTAAATCATTATATCAAAGCCATTTTAAGACCTTTTTATCAAATAAGATTTTGAAATCAATTTACAATTAAATTTCACAATTCCCTTTCACAATTTAAAATCATATATTTAAATTCCACCAAAATCCTTCAATTTCACAATTTCACCATAATTCAACGGAATTTGGGGTTTTTAATAGTTTCATGCCAAAATCCAATTTCCAAAACAAAATCCCCCAATTTAATGTAATTGGGTTTTCAACAATTTAATTACATAAGAATAAAATCCCATATATTCAATTGAAATTAATTAAATTAAATCAAAAAAATTCGGGTTAATTAAATTAGATAATCCAAATGGAACCACCAACCTTCTTCATGAAAACACTAAACCTAGAACGAAGACCATCAATAAGAACAAAGGCGCATAAGATCTAGGAATTCAACTGAGAAATTCACATGAAATTATATCCCCATTCAATTGTTGAACAAAAGGACCTGGAAGGGTTTGAGGGTTCCAAAATCTCCTAGGAATGGATCTACATTCGAGATAAAGGAATTATCATAAAAGGGTAATGTGATGTTACATATGAATGATGTCATACCTAAGGTATGGTACTTTTGTCTCAATTTTCCTTCTTTGAGACATATTTCATGTTATGGACATATCTTCTTTTAGGAGTTGTATTTAAAGCCCCTTTGAAACGTAATATCATGAATTTATTTATTATCATAATATTTTATGTTTCATGTAATGTTATTCTTTCATCATGCTTATGAGTCAATGTTATGAAAGTAGTAATGTTTTGATGATATAATCTCATTATTTATAGGGATTTTCTATATTTATTCTTCTGATCATGAAATATTATAATCTATCCCTCAATAAAATCATGAATTTATTATCCTCTAGTTAGGTCATGAGAATACTTATATTATCTTTATTTTCCAATATTTTTGTAATTAATAGTTCCAAGGAATGTTTTTAAGATAAAACATCTTTATTTCACTCTTCTATTGAAAATCTATTTCCTTTAATATATATTTTTTCTAAAAATATTATCAAAAAATGTATTAGCATTCCCTAGAAGATTTATTAAAGAAAATTTTACCCATTTTGAGTATTTATAATGTTTTTAAAAGGAATATTATTTTAATTTTCCAAATGAGGTAATTACTGACTTATACCAGTGTCTGAAAAGAATGTTTTCTTTTAACTTGTATGGAATAAACAGAATTTACCGCCATCATGAACATTATTTTCTTGGAAGCTTCCTTTATAATTTATCATGTTAATTTTCAAATAAAATTATTCTGATGATATTTTAGTAATTTTCATGTTTAAAAAAAATTATATTCTAAGAAATGTTATTTTACTCAAGAAATGTTCCAAGTGATATTTCAAAATCATTTTCTCTCTATAATTTCATACATTGATGTTACTTAAAGTTTATTAGGGATATAATCTAATTATACCATCCTTATTATTTCTTTAGATGTTTTATGATCACTTTGATTGAGTTTGTACTATTTTTATACCATTATCCACACTACCCTAAATGGTTTATGATTATGTTTAATGATTGGGGTAATTATTAACAAATTTATATGTTATATTTTCAATAAGAATGTTCATGTTGATTATGTTTCACCCCTTTCTTATGAAGAATTAATTAGACTTATTATATTATTGGTGGGGACCTGTTAAAGACCATAAAAACATAAGTAGGGATCCTGAGACAACCTAGATTGTTTTTTTTGGATGAGGCCTTACAATTTATGAAAGATGTCCCAGAAAAAGTCCTTGATGTTATGCTTATGATGTTTGGAATTATTAATTCCCTCATTTTGAGATTTTTTATTGATCCTCCATGTAATTATTGGATCAATTAGAATATTCAAGGTTAAGTTTCATGATCATGTGATTATTTATACGTCATTATTTAATCATAATTTCTTCTTTACACATTATTATTCATGTTCATGTTATTGAATAAATGGTATGTGTTTCTTTTATTTATGTTTCAATATTGAGTATGTCTTTTGTATTCATTATATTTTCCACTGTATGAATACCTGTATTGATCATTTTAACTCATATATTAATTATATTTCCTTCCCCATGATTCCAATATGATTATTATGATTGATAAGTAGGGTTATGACTGATTAAATAATGATTCACATAAATAAAACACTTTATATTTGTTTATGTTTTCATTTTTAAAATTAGATTCAAGTATGTATCTTATTACCAATACTATTAAAATATTTTTTCCTTCATGATTGATTATTTTTTCTTATACCAAATTATTAAATTAAAGAACAAATCTAGAAAAATATGGTCATGGTCTTTATTGTTGGTGTCAATAAAGTTTACTAGAAACCATGACAACTATATTTGTGAAAACATATTTTAGGGAATATAACCCTATGATAGAAATTTAGGATAAGTGTATAAAAATATAATAACTATTTGATAAGGTATAAATTATGTGGTCATTCCTAGAAATAGTTCATTTTCTGGATAATAATAGTGGATTTGGTTTTGGAACAGATGTAAACAGGGGTAATAACTATAAAAAATGAATGTATAGATTAACTCGAGTGTTTCCTATTACCTGAATATGGGATTTACTATAAACCTTATTCGACACCCTTGGGGTATATTCTTGGGTTAATTCACATTTTCTTTAAAACCCATTTTGAAGGATTTGGAAATATTTTTATAATTTGAAAACTTTCCCAAAAAAACAATGTTTATGTTTAGGAGATTATTTATGCATAAATATTTAAATTTTTGTAAATTATTTCACAATATTTGTGATTAAAATATATTTTTCATAATGTTATGATCTAATATAGTTTATGCCATTATATTAAAATGTTTCATAGAGGAATTAATGGGAAAATTATCAATGAACATACCATGTGTTGGTATTTCCCCCCTAGGAAAGAAAATGAACCTGGTGCTAGAGTTACAACAGGAACTGATCAAATTATAACCATATTAAGGAAATTTACTCTTGTTATGATAAAAAAACTTTCCCATATATATAAGCTTTATTAAAAATTGTAATTTGTAAAAATGTTATGTTGTTTTATATATTAACATCCTCTACCATTTAAAGGGACTAAAAATCCATTCATAGTCGTGAAATGGATAATTTCTGTAGATTATATATTTCTCACTTTAAGAAGAATGAAAAGGAGAATATCTTTATTCCATTTCATTATATCATAAGATATTTGGTTCAATGGTTGTAGCTGATTCAAAATATGAAAGATGAAGACAAAAAAAAGGAATTTAAGGATTTTAGGTAACACTTCTTTGAAAATTATATTCCTCACAATGAAAGTGCAGATATGTAAAGACATTTCTTGAGTCTAAGAAAAAAGTAATAGTGAAACATTACTAAGTTTGATGTATACTTTACATTGTTAGTAAGTAATTTTATGGACTATGAATACAATACAAATAGAAAGATTGACTATTTCATTAATGGGCTTAAGACAATCCTTTTAAGGGAACCAGTCTCCCAAACATTCTCATCATCTAAGAATATAGTATTAGGGGCTATCAAGAGATAAAAATAATTCTCTAATTCTAATGGATTTGAAAAAATAAATGAATATAAGAATAGAGATTATAAGAATTCTGGAAAACTAAATATGGAAAAGGGGGATAAGGGAGGGTATTATTCTTATATTGTGATAAATGTTTAAGGAAAAATCATGGAACATGCATTCTGGGAATGGAATACAAGTGTCAATAGACAGGCCACAATGCTTGTAATTTATAGGGAAATAAAGAAGATACCAATATACAATTATTAAACTATAATTAGATGGAAAAAAATGAGAATGATTATCCCAGGATTCAAGGGAATATTCCCTAGAAATGGAAAATGAATAAAGGCTAAGATTATGTGATCATAAAAGGAATGATTGAATTCCATAAAGATGTGGTGGCTGGAACATTGAACATATCCTCAAATTTATTTAATGATTTATTTGATTTTAGCTCTTTTAAATCCTTTATATCTTCAAATATTTGCAGGAAAATTACATATTTTTCTAACACCTTAATAAGGGAGTTATTAGTCAGGACTCCTAGTGTAATTCTCACTACAACAAGAACGTGTCAGTCAGTTCCCATTATGACACAAAAATTTGCCCTATTTTCTCAATTTATTATTATACCTATGGTTGATTTTGATATTATCCATGGTATATACTAGATTTCATAATATGGTGCAAAAATTTATTTCAAAGATAAATAATTTGTGATTTGTGATGAAGATGTTGAATACCTTATCTTAAGAGGGGATATATCATTATCTAAGTAATGTCTATATCCACCCCTAGAAGCTCATATTAATGAGATCCTTCTGAAAGAAGATCATACATAATATATGTATGGGAAAGGTAATATTTAAATTGATTACATACCTATTTTATAGAAATACATTGACGTATTTTGTACGAAATTACCTGTACATCCCCCAAAACATGATTTTATGTTTTCTATTGATATAATCCCTAATGAAATACTAATATCAAATAATACCTATAGAATAGTAACTATGTAATTAGTTTAGTTGAATATGAAACTAGATTATTTTTGTGTTAATGGATTTATATTCCCTAGTATTTCACCTTGGGGAGACCTTTTATTTTTATTAAGAAGAAAGATGGATCTATGAAGCTATGAATTGATTATAGTGAAATCGATACTATTTTGATAAATAAAAAGTATCATCTACCTCATATTGATTACTTATTTGATAAACTTCATGGATATCAATATTTTTCAAAGATTTACCTTTGTTATTGGTATCATAAATTACATGTAATGAAGGATGATATTTCAAAGAAAACATTTGGTATGAGTTATGGACAATAGAAGTTCACAGTATTTCCATTTGGACTGACTAATACACCCTATTTCTTCATGGATATAATGTACATATTATTCATGAAATATATTTATAACTTTTTTTTGGTATTTATCAATTATATCTTGGTGAAATCTAAGAGATTTTTGAACCACGAGAAACATTTGAGGATAATTCTTGATACTCTTAGAAGAAAATAGTTATATGAGAGATTTACAAAGTATGAATTATGGCTTTAGAATGTTTCTTTTCATGGACATATTTTCACTTAGAATGGAATATTGGTAAATCCTACAAAGAAAAAAGGTAAACCAAGAATGTCCTACACTGACAAACATAACCAAGGAGTATAGTTTCATTGGTTTAGAAGGTCACTAATAAATATTTGTTCAAACAAATTCCTAATCAGATAACATGTCAAACAAGATTACTCATAAATGGGTTGTGTTCTCCTGGAAAAAGGAGTGTGAATACTTTTATGAATAATTGAATTAAACATTGGTGAATTATACAATGTTGAATATACCATCCAGAAATGATGGGTCTGAAATATATAGTGATTCATTTAAGAAGGTTCTTGGTTTTATGTTAATGTAGAATGATAAATTTATTTTTTATGAATCAATTAATTCAAAGACTCATGAATGAAAATACCCATCCCATGACCTTGATTTGGAAGATTTAATCCTAAATTTGAAGATATGAAGACACTATCGCTATGGGAAATTACGTGAGATATACATGGATAACAAGAGTTTGAAATACATCTTCTTATGAAAATATCTCAACTTAATGAAAAAGATATGGATTGAGATACTCAAGGACTATGTTTTCTCAATACACTACCAACCTAGGAAGAAAAATAAGGTAGTGGATTATTTAAGATCGAATGATCATGGATTCTTATCCAAAATAAGGATTTATATGGATCCTTTCATCATGGATTTAGTAAAGATGGATCTAGGAATCATTAAGTAAGGGGAGGCATCGCTCAATTTTGAAATTATTGTTAAACCATAATTGTTTGAAAAGATAAAAAATTCTCAAAATGATGATGGAAATTTTCAAAAGAAGATTAAAGTTGAAAATAATGGAACATTTAAAGAGTTCATTTTTGAATATTTCATTCAAAAATTTGGAATGACATTATGTGTTCTATCTATACATGAGCTGAAAATGGAATTATTAGATGATTCTAATAGCTAAAATTTCTCTATTCACAATGGTATCACCAATATTTATAGACTTGAAGGAATAGTTTTTTTGGGATAACATAAAGAGATATATCTCTAATTATGTTTCAATATAATTAGTTTATTAATAATCTTACGCTAATAGAAAATATCCTAAAAGAGTCATGAAATCTATAACTATTCCAATGTGGAAATGGGATTACATTACTATAAAATTTTTCATTGGATTACCAAATACATCAATGATGAATGATGTAATATGGTTTATTTTTTATCACCTCACCAAATATGTGCACTTTCTCTCTATAAGATAAGATTTACCTCTTAAACACATTGAATGGATATATATTAATTATTTTGAAAGACATCATCACATGACATATTCAATTGTTTCTAGTTTTGATCCCAGGTTTACATAAAAATTCTAGAAAATTAATTATAAGGCTCTTGATACCATCCTCTATTTTTGAATTTCATATCACTCATAAAATAATGGGTAGTCCAAAAGGACTATTAAAACATTAGAATACATGTTCAGTTTTTGATATTTTAACTTTAATGGAATTTCGTATTAGTATTTTCCTTTTTTGGAGTTTTCCTATCACAACGGTTTCTATTCAAGTATTCAAATATCACTGTATAAAGAATTATTTGGTAAGAGATTTCATACTGAAACATGTTGGGGTAAAGTTGGTCAAAGTAATATTAATGGCCCCAAACATTTGGATGATACAGTGACCAAGGTAAAGAATATTTAAACTCATATCAATGAAGCAAAAAGTATACAAAAAAATCAATTCCAATAACCAAAGTAAAGATTTGGGATTTCAAGTGGGGGATCACATTTTCATAAAAGTATCTACATGGAAGGGTGTTATAAGGTTTAGTGATAAGTGAAAATTGATCCCTAGGTATATCATACCCATTGAAATGTTTTATATGATTGGAGATGTGTCTTACCATTTATAAATATCTTTAATTATATCTAATGTAAATGATTTGATCCATATCTATTTTCTGAGGAAGTACATGTCTAAAACAATGCCTAAGCTCACATCTAATGAAATAGAATTGAAACATGATCTATCTTACTATCAAGTGACTACCTAGATTCTAGACATTAAAGAACAAGTTTGGAATAATTTTCCAACTATTCTAGTAATAGTACTTTTGAGAAACCATAAAATCGAAGAGGTGACATGGGAACCTGAAGAAATTATATTGAAGAAATACTAAAATCTCTTCAGAAGGAATTTTTTTTTAAATTTATAGAATGAAATTTTTTGTTGTGCTGAACCATATATCTCTTATACACATTACAATATATATCCTATTAAATAAATTCAATCTTTTTAATAGATTTAATAATATGCAACCCCAAGTCTAAATGAACTGTTATATAGTATATTGTTATAACCTAGATGTTAAATTCTCAGATATGAATAGGGATAACTAAAATAGGAAAATTACATGTTTTACCAATGTATAAAATAAATTCTATGGTTATCTATTTAATATAAATAAAATAAAAACAATTTTAAAGAAAAAAATTAATGTTTTCTAAAAAAGCTGTATTTTTATAAAAGGAAGTTTAATAACACTTTATATAAATAATTTAAATTTTTTAACTAATTTTAGAAAATTTATTTTAAAAAATAATCTTCATTTATTAAATCTATAATTCGAAATTATCTTTTTAGATTTTTTTGAGAATTTTTTGGAAAGTTTTAATTTTTGATGAATAGAGAAAATACATATTTTTATTGAGAATTCCTTTTAATTTAAATTATTTACATAGTTAAATAATATTTTAAAATTGGTTTTAAAGTAAAATTACAACAAATATATTAATATTTACTAATTTAGTTTAGTAGGATTAATAGTATTTTCAATTTCAATATAAAAACTTAAGATGCATATAAGATCTTTTCTCTGGATAATCGATTTTTCATCATGTCTGGGGGTATTATTTTTAATTAAATTCTTCCACATATATGAATTCAATTTGGAAAAAAGGATTCAATATTTTTAATTATAATAATAAATATTATCCACTAATTTTAACTTAATTTCCAACCATAATGAATAGTGAAATAGTAAAAACTAATTTTACAGTTAAGAAAAACACTGATTTACCGAGGGTTAAACTAAAAATATTCTGGTTAAAAGAAACTAAATTCCTATAAAATTTATATATTTTTCATATTTATATCATATCATCCCTAATTTTATATAATGATCTATTTTAATCTTTTTTTTCTTGTGAAAAACATTGGTAAAAATAATTCTTTTCAAAACTTTCAAGTGTGTCATCTCCCCCACTTATAAATGGTCACCCACTCTCTTCCCCTCTTAACCCTTAAAAATCAATTTTTTTTGGTAAATACATGAAAAAATATCATAACTTAAATTCTTATAAACATCCTAGATATCTTTTTTTTATTAAACCCTCATATGGAGACTTTAGGTATAAACCTAAAGTGGCTCTCTGAATAAGAAGTAAAATTTCTAAACTTGTGTTTTGTTATATTTATTAGTAAAACTCTTTAAAATATCATGAAAATATGATTTAATAATAAATAAATATAACACATATACTTATATTTTATTATTTTAATTAAATAACCTATATTTATCTCCACTTCCATCAAATGGGAAGTGAATCTGTTGATCTTGTGAACGGTAAACTACCGCCTCACGAACCGATTTATCTCATTTTATATCACCATCTCTCAAGGCTAGATATAATGATGTATTTAATATATTTATATAAAATTTATTACATTAATATACTTCTGTAGTTATATTATCACATATACATTTTTATATTCCATTCCATGAAAATTTGATAATGTTGCTAGTGTGTATATCGAACTACCGCCTCACGAAGTGATGTGAATCGTTTCTAAATTACTATTTACATAGAAGGTAATAAGGTTATATTTAAATATTATCTGTGATATATATGAATTAATAATAAATCTATAAAATTTAGATTTTATTTACCTTCATTTTATCCATCTGTTGAGAAAATGGAAACAACATTTATTCGTCGATACAGCCTACCATATCCATGAATGGTGTAATCAATTTTCTATATCAAACTTTTATATATTAATATAATTACATATATATTAAATATATATGATATTGAAATATTTTTTAGCATTATATATATGATGTAACCAAGATCAATGTAAAAGTAATAAAATTACCAAACCAAAAATATATATGAAAAATGAAGCAATTATCACATGAAAAAGTAATTTTAACAAAGAAATGTTAATAAATGGGTGATAAAAGACTATAATTAAATAATATGTGGAATAGAATATAATTATATGATTTTTTAATAAAATTATAATAAACCAATAAAAATTATACAAGATGTTCTAGAACACTCCAAGGAAGTCGGACCTAAGGTAAGATATTTTTGTCTCAATTTTCCATCTTTTTTACATATATCTTGTTATGGAACAATATTTTTTTATGAGGCCTATTTATATCCCATTTTATGTGTAGTATAACTAAAATATTTATTCCCATGATATTATATGTTTTATTTTATTTTTATTCTTTCATGGTGAATAAGATTTAATGTTTCAAAAGTGGTAATGGTTTATGATACAATCTCATCGTTTATCGAGATTATTTATAGTTATACTTATAATAAAGAAATATTATTATCCATATCTCAATAAACTCTTGAGTTTTCATCGAATTTGGTTATTTTTTCAGAATAAATGTTTTCCCTTCATTTTTTTCACATTATTTAATCAATATTTTAATGAAATTTTTTTAATAAAAATTGTATTTATTTCTCTCTTTAGTTGAAAACTCATTTCCTTCCATATCACTGTTTTCTAAAATTTATTTCAAAAAGGTTTTAAAATTACCCAATGGATATATTAAAGATTTATTTACCCATGTTTTACTTTTTATAAAGGGTTAAAAGGACTATTCTGGTAATTTTCAAAATGAGGAAATTATTGACATTTTCCAAAATGTGGTTCGAATGTTTTCTTTTAACATGTATGACATGAACGGAATTTTCTGTAAGAAACTGGTTTTTCACTTAGGTATGGATCCTTTAATTTTCAGTCTAAATATTTACTTTGAACCTAATATAGATTCCTAATGGGTTATCAAAGGTTATGAGGGTGTATGGGGCTTGTTTGGAGATCAGAACACCTTTTTTGGGAAAACAGGCCAAGTCACACGGTTTGTGCATGGTTAGTGTACAGTTTTCCAACCCATGCAGATTACGTTTTTCCAGACAATAGAACCTTACATGGATTGTTCATTGTCTTGTAGCTAAATCATGTGAACTCTCCTTTTCCTAAATTCAGACAGAACCATCTCACGCGATTTGTGCACTGTTTGAAAAACTGTGCAGACATACCATGTAGAGGCTAAAACACTATTTAAAATGACTAAAATTCCCTTAATGATCTATTAAGACAACCCCTTCTTCCCTAATCCAATTTTTTGTAGTATTGACCTATTTCTCTTTAAATTTTGGGGTTTTTTAAGATCAAATCTTGGAATCAAGAGATCTACTTCATCTGGTTTCCGATCGAGCATCAGTTCATCATATTGGATGTGCAATGGTAGGTACTTGATTTCTCTTTAGTCATTCTTCTTCTCTTTAACTCTCAACCTAGTTATTGTCAGGTGATCATTTTCTCATTTTCATAGACCTACTCTGATCCTAGGAAAATCAAGGGTCGATACCAGAGGAGAGTCGTACAACCCTAAGGTGTCTGGTCTATAACTCGTCCCTAAAGTTTGTTGTTTTTGGAATGTTCGTCTTGGAAACACCATTTTTGTTGGAAACCATTTCATAAATTAACATTCCTTGATTATACTCATTACAATTTTATGGTTATGATCTTTCCAATTATGTGATTAGTTGACAGTGGTTTTACACGCAACTCAATCTTCCTCATGCCGAAGGTTATTCCATATTGGGTTTTAGTGTTTCGGCACATTTGGTCCACTGTTCGGGTGTGACTTTTCTTGAAATTTATAAAGTTCATACTCCTTATAATAAATTTCTTGTTGTTAGTGATAATTTAATAATGTAATTTACCATGTATTCTCACCACTTGACCTGCCTAACGTAAGTGCTTACAAATGTTTATTAAATCCGAAATATGAAATGTGAATTGGCGAGTACACTAAGTATATAACTTGGACTTATCAAAAGATATTTAATAAAGGTTACATGTCCATATAACCCCTTTACATGTTGATGGAAGGTATCAGAGTGAACCTCAATAACTGAATATGCCTTAATGAATAAATAATACATGATTAAATGGTTGCAATTCTACTTGGCATATCCACACTAATGGAAGACAAGGCTTGGACTAATAAATTAATATTTTCAACTCCACTTGACTTATCCACACTAATGGAAGGAAATACTTGAACCAAATGAATTACTACAAGATTCAATATCAAATAGGAATTGACTAACTCTAGCTCGCCTTGGATTCTGAGAAGAGAATACCATAGGTCTCGGGAACCCTATTCTGATTCAAGGATATAGTTTTCTTAGGATGATACCCACCTAGACTTGGGTTCATGTTTATTCCTTGGATTTCTGGTATACTACTGTTGGGTCCCTTTATTTATTATAGGATACCTTGGATACACTCCTTAGACCCAGCACTTACTAGTAGGATCCATGGTTAAATCCCATAGGGCCCTATCTTTTCTTAGCCCCATTTTACCTTGGTCGATCAGCTTAGACTTGGTAGGTGCTTTATTGTTGAATTACTTATATTATTCTCCTTGGATTACGCTCTTACCCCTTATCTAGAATCAAATAATACTGAGTTATCTTTCTGTGAGTTTACGTTACATTGGTTTTTATGCTAGAACTCCCTCACTGAATATCATTGTCTAGTTGCCTTGTTATGTATTGGGACCTTCATTGCTTATAATATCCCGAGGTGATGTAAGTGCAAGCTATGCCTCATGAGACTAATTAACATTAAATGTTTATTGATTAATTAATTAATTGGTAACATGTTCAGACACAAGCCGAGGGCTGAAGCAGGTACATATTATTTAGTTATATTGTACTACTTTCTTTACATTATATATACATTCTTGTGCACTATTATATTCCATTACATAGGCTGGTTGTTATAGGCATTGTTGGTAGTGGCCCACTGAGATTTACTTCACACCCTCTTCGGGTGTCGTTTGGTACCCAGAGTAGATTACATTGTTATAGGTATTGGCCAAGGGGAGCACATAGCTTCCAATACTTGATTTCATGCTAACAAGACAGAGCTTGATAGGAGATGACCGAGTTGGATCTCAGGATTCTTGGAGTAGTCTTTGTTTTCCTTTACATTGTGGAACATGTTTTGACTATTTCTTTGTATCTATGTTTTCCAGTTTTCTAGTGACATGATAAGACATTATCATTGTTTAGTTGATACAATTATTATTATTCTTATTTATTTATATTTCTTGTGATGTTTACTATTACTTTACATTACTTAAGTTGTACTAAACTCTTCTAATTAGGGCATAGTCTTTCCACACACACATCCTAGGCCCTCACTACTGGTTGGAAGCCTCTGGAGTTCGAGAAGATGTGCTTGACCATGTGGCCCACCAGGCTCGGGGAACTATTAAGTGTCATTCAGGTCCAGGTCGTCACAAAGTGGTATCAAATGTGGTTTCTTTTCTTTCTTTACTATTTGGAGACAATAGATTTGAGAATAGTAATGCTTTGGACTTGGTCATAAGTCATCCTTGGGTTTCATGAACCCATTTTTTGGGTAAAAACTAAGTCACCCATAATTAAATTGTTGATCTATTTTTTCCTATTACAGTTGATATTATTTCACCATTGGGTGACTCACATGTTGTGTGGTGTTATTGATTATTACTCTAGGTAATTTATTTAATCCTTGGCCCTATGATATGAGGTCAAGGATTATTTCTTCATGAATCCACATAGGCACCTAAAATTCACATTTCATGCATATTGTCATGTCATATAGGTGTATTTCACTGTTTTTCATTGCTTGATATACCTATGATTGTTGAGTGATGTTGCGATAGTTTCATGTACATGTATTACTTTGGATTCCATTGAATGATTTCCTATCTAAATTCATGAGGTGTATGGGCCCTCATGGGTTGGAATGAGTAATTTACCAAGTCAAGTCATTATGCTATATGTAAATGGGTTTTGTTTTTGGTGATTGGTGTATGGGAATTGACTCATCGGAAATGACTATCCATTATAAATTGAATCATAAAATCTAAAAGGAATTGGTTACGTATCTTTATCCCCTATTATCATGTTTTTGAATGGTAAATGAGTGAACCTAGAAATTAATTGCAAAGTAACATGGAACTTATACTTGAGCACTTACTGATACCTAGTCGTCTAAGTAGGTAGTTTTACTAGTATGTATTGGGTGGTGATTTTTATTATGATCATATTCTATTAGTGATGATCTATCCTTAATTTTAAGCTTTTTCAAAGGTGGTTTTGAAATTTTTATATCAATGTTGCCACGACGTCCTCGTTTTGTTCTCCTGGAGGGTGGTGGCGACCATGCTCCAGACATGGTGGGCCCTATGCTATTATTCTTACTTTAAGAAGTGCCCCTTGAGGCAGCACCTGCTATACCTGATCATGTAAATGATGCCCAATTCCATTATAGATTCATATGTATGATGATTTCCATGATTGGTGCTCCATGGGTTACACCTACGATGGCTGATCTGACCCGTGAGTTCCTACAGCAACATCCTCCTACTTTTTCAGGGGATGGAGGATCTCAGACTGCTAAGTCTTAGCTAGAGGAAATTATATCTATATTTTATCATTTAGAAACTCCTCTAGATAGGAGATTCATTATTTGTACATACATGCGTTGGGATTTGGCCAAGCACTGGTGGGATGTCATTACCCATACCGAACATCATCAGGGAATGTTGTGGGTTTACTTCCAGACTACCTTCAATGATCAGTTCATTCCTCAGTCATTGAGAGCTGTCAGAGCAAAATATTTTGTGAATATCAACCACAGTTCTATGTTAGTTATATAATATTCAACATGTTTCACTAATTTACAGTTCTTTTCACTACTTCTAGCCGATGATGAGATTTCACATGCAAGACATTTTGAGGATGGGCTCTAGTACACCATCCAAAATCAGGTAAATGTCTTTCGCCTTCCTACCTTCTCTTTAATAGCTAATCAAGCCCTTATCACTAAGTGTAAACTGAGGGATGGAGTGAGTAATAGGTATAAAGGACCAGTGCCATGTCAGGGTGGAAGTTCTTCCAGTTGCAGGAAACATTCCCTTGAGGTTTAGCTTCATGGTAGTGGCAGGCAGAGTATCTAGTTTCATAGATCTGTAGTGTGTCATCATTGTAGAAAACTAGGATATAAGAATCCCCAGTGTGATAGATACCCTATGGAGTGTTGGGATTATGGCTGTATTGGTTAACTTCATAGATTTTGAAAGAGATTTTGACCAACTTCGAGTGGAAAAGGATTAGCTTTAGCTCCAACTTTATAAGAGAGTTCTTTTTCACTACATCAGGCGGGAAGTTGAAGTAGTACAGTTAGGTCTGGCCGAGGATGAGGTCATGGTTGTGGTAGTCCGATCCCTGATCACCATTAGTCCCAGCAAAGAATTCATGATCATGGTAGTCCATCTATTCCATAGGTCCGTGGATCAATTCAGTTTCATGCCTTACAGCTGATGACTGAGGATCAGGTTGCCGGACCATCTACATTACAATGTACTATTCCAATATCCTCTACTATTGTTTCTTCTTTTATTGATATGAGTTCTTTAAACTCTTTTATTTTTCTATATATTTTGAAATGGATTTAACTATTGATATAGTATCACTATGGTGTAATGACCATCGATACACCATTGGGAATATGGATAGAGGGCATATGCCAGTGCAGGGACTATCCCCTTGTCGTAGGAAACTACCCTTTCTTGTGGAATCTCTTTGTTCTCGAGATGACGAGCTTTGATTTCATTCTCATGATGGACTGGTTGGTCCACAATCATGACTTTGAATATTTTTATCAGCAAATGGATTCTTTTACATCACCAAAAGGCAATAGTTGTCTTTTAAAAGGCGAGGGGGATGTCCATGATGGGAGAGCAGGACCAAATCATCATGGGATAGGTGGAGTGACCTCCTAGAATTCTAATCTGTTCATAGAGGATTACGGTTTTCTTCAAAATAATTTCACTCCAGTAGTAGATCATTTTAGGGAAGCCTTTCTTGATTACTTTTCTAGATTACCTCTTGAGAGAGAGGTAGAGTTTTCAGTAGATCTTGTTCAAGGATTAGCTCCAGTGTCCATTCATCCGTATAGGATGGAACCTAATAATCTTCAGGAGCTCAAGTGGTAGATATAGGACTTAGAGGCCAAATGATTTATATGGACCAGTACATCGTCTTGGGGTTCACCTGTTCTTTTCGATAAGAAGTCTTATGGAACTCTTCTTTTTTTGGTGGATTACAGAATGTTGAACCAGCTTATAGTCAAGAACTGGTATCCAATTTCTATAATAGATGATCTCTTTGACCATCTTCGAGGAGAAAATGTGTTCTCTAAGATCGACCTGAGATTGGGTTTTCATCAGGTGCAAGTCAGACCATCAGAAAAACCTCATATAGATTTCTATAGAATGTATGGTCTATATGAGTATCTTTTTATGCCATTCGGTCTTATGAAGGTTCCTGTCATTTTTATGGATTTAATAAATAGTATTTTTCATCCCTATTTGGTCTCTTTTGTCATGGTCTTTGTGGATGAAATAATTTTTCATTCTCACACTCATAAAAACCATGACAAAAATCATAATATGGTTCTGAGTACACTGAGAGAGCATCATCTTTATGCCAAGATTGCTAGATGTGACTTCCAGATTGACAATTTCCACTTCTTGGGCAACATTATTTCAGAATCAAGAGTGTCTATTGAACCTAAAAAGGTTATAGTTTTAGTCTCCTGGGAGTAGCCTAAGAATGTGTTTGCTATCCAGAATTTCTTAGTGATATCTAGATATTACAAGTGTTTAATACAGAACTTCTCAAGTCCTTATTCACCTCTTACTGGACATACAAAGAAGTTTTTTAAGTTCAGGTTGTCAAAATCATATGATAAATCCTTTCAGGAACTGAATGGGAGGCTTCTCACGGCACCTATTCTAACTATTCCTGAACCTGATAAAGGTTATATCATCTTCTGTGAGGAATCAGGCATTGTCCTAGGAGATGTGTTAATGCAGGAAGACAAGTTAGTTGCATATGGATCTTGGAATTTGAGGCCTCAAGAGAGAAATTACCTAACGCGCAACCTCCATCTAGTAGCAGTTTTTCATGCCTTACATTTCTGGAGACAATATCTCTTGAGTGAGCACTTTGTGGTGTATTCAGATCACAAGATCCTCAAGTACATTTTTTCTCAACATTATTTGAACCTCCGATAGTGAAGATGGGTCGAAAATATACAATCCATTGATTTTGAGCTTCCCAATACTCCTGGAAAAAGAAATGTGGTTGCAGATGCACTGAGTCGAAAAACTCAAACGCAGTCCATACAGGAAGCTAGTGATGAATGCAAGTTAATGGCCCTCTTTTCTGAACATCATATAGAGTTTCACGACAATCATGATCAGTCTTACCTATTATCCTTAATAGTTACCTCTTCTCTCCTTGAGAAGGTGAAGAGTATGTAGTTTTCCTATCCTGAAGGTTTTTTTCTCCGTGAGAGTATATCATGAGATAACCCACCTTCGGATTAGTCGGTGGATGGAGATGACGTCCTGCATCTACAAGGACATATCTGGATTCCTAAAGATGTGAGAGTCGAGTTGATGAAAGATTCACATGCTTCCTGGTGGGGAGTTCATCAAGGCATCTCAAAGATGTATCGAGATATGTGATGCTAGTATTGGTGTCCAGGGATGAAACGTCATATTTCAAGCTTCATCACTAGGTGTTCAACCTGTTAACAGGTGATAGTAGAGCAACAGATACCTTCAATCTTATTATAGCCACTTCCATTCCTGAAATAGAAATGGGAAGATGTTGTTATGGATTTTGTAGTGAGCTTACCTAGGTCACTGAGGGGTATCAATACTAACTGGGTAGTCATTGATTGACTAACAAAATTGTCCCACTTCATTCCTATACATGAGACATTCTTTGTTGATGATTTGGGATGACTGTATGTCTGTGAGATCATATGACTACATGGAGTTCCACGTACTATCATTTCAGATAGGGATGCTCATTTCAGTTCATGGTTTTGGTAGGATTTATAGAAAGTTCTGGGGACCCAGGTGTATCTGAGCACATCTTTTCACCAAAAGATCGATGGACAATCAAAACAAACAATATAGATTTTAGAGGATATGATCCAAGCATGCATCCTTGATTTTGGCAGTTCTTGGGAGAGGCATATCCCTCTTGTCGAGTTCTTTTATAATAACAGTTTTCATGTGATGATTCAGATGGCTCCTTTTGAGTCCTTATATGGTAGGCCATGTCGTTCACCCTTGTGTTGGCTAGAGGTAGGTGAGGTAGCCATACTAGGTCCTCATATCGTTTAGTCGACATCATAATAGTTCCGGCTACTCATGAAGCGTATGAATACTACTCGGTCCAAAATAAAATCTTATGTTGATCGTCATCGACGACCTCTTGAGTTCTAGGTTAGAGATCATGTTTTCCATCAGGTATCGCCTAGGCTAGGGTATAGATGGTTAAGGAAGCAGGGAAAGTTGTCGCCCCATTATGTCGATCCGTTTGAAATTCTAGAGTGATTCGGGCTAGTAGCTTATCGGTTGATACTACCTCAGAGGTATCATTCCATGCATGACTTCTTTCATGTCTCTCAGCTTCTCCAATATCTTGTTAACCCGTCTCATACATTTGATCATAATGAATTTGAGATAGATGTCGATGCTACCTTTGAGCAGTATCCAGCAATGTTGATCAAAG
The DNA here is from genome assembly GCA_963277665.1 of Viscum album. Classification (NCBI taxonomy): domain Eukaryota; kingdom Viridiplantae; phylum Streptophyta; class Magnoliopsida; order Santalales; family Viscaceae; genus Viscum; species Viscum album. The sequence continues at coordinate 1,815,977,936 of OY728159.1, read as the reverse complement.
CATGGAGGTTCGTTGAGGAAATTTTTTCCCTCTTGTACAGGTGTTATGTCAGCACGACTGAGTACAGGACGAGACTTGGGAGAGGGAAGCCGATGTACGTGCTCAGTGGCCAGAGTTTTTCCCAGTCAAATTTTCCTTACCCTTAGAAGTAGAACTCAGGGGGTGAGTTCTTTTAATGGGGGAAGACTATAAGAACTCATTTTTTCTCTCAGGTATGGATCCATTAATTTTCAGTCTAAATATTTACATTCAACCTAATATAGATTCCTAATGGGTTAGAAAAGGTTCTGAGGGTGTCTAGTTCTTGTTTGGAGCTCGAAACACCTCTTTTTTGGAAAATAGGCCAAGTCACATGGTTTACACATGGTTTGTGCAAATTTTTCCTAACTGTGTGGATTTTGTTTTTCTGGATAGTGGCACCTCGAACGGCTTGTGACCGACCATGCATCCAAAATATGCAAACACCCCTTTTTCCCAGATTTGGGTAGAACCATATCTCACGGTTTTATCACTTTTTGACAAACCATGCGGAAAAACCATGCATAGGCTAGAAACCTATGTAAAATTTCTAAAATTAACTTAATGATCCATTAAGACAACCTCGTCCTCGTTAATATGATTTTGGGCGGGATTGACCTATTTCTCTCTTAATTTTGGGATTTTTGAAGATCAAAGCTTGGAATCTAGAGATCTTCTTCTTCGGGTTTCTAATCGAGCTTCTATTCATCACATTGGATACGAAATGGTAGGTACTCGAGTTCTGTTTAGTCATTCTTCTTCCCTTTCACTCTCAACCTAATTATCGACATGTGATCATTTTTCTCCTTTTCTTAGATCTACATTGATATTAGGAAAATCAAGGGCCAATACCGGAGGAGGAGATTTATAAAACCCTAAAGTGGTTGGTTTATAACTCATCCCTAAAGTTTTTTGTTTTTGGAATGTTCGTGTGAGGCCCACTGGTTTCTTTGGAAACTATTTCTTAAATTAACATGCCATGATTATACTCATTAGAATCGTATGGTTATGATCTTTCCAATTATGTTATTAGTTTTTAGTGGTTTCACCCACAACTCAATCCACCTCATGTCAAAGGTTATGCTATATTGGGTTTTAGTGTTTCGGCACATTTGAGCCACCATTCGGTTGTAAATTTTCTTGAAATTTCTAAAGGTGACACTCCTTATAATAAATGTCTTGTGGTTATTGATAATTTCATAATGTCATGTACGATGTATGCTCATCACTTAACCCACCTAAGGTAAGTTCTTACAAATTTTTATTAAATGTAAAATATGAAACGTGAAATATAAAGTACACTAAGTGTATAACTCAACCTTATAAAAAGATATTGAATAAACATTACATGTCTGCAGCACCCCGTTCCATGTTGGTGAAAGGTATCAGAGTGAACCTCAATAGTTGAATAAGCCTTAATGACTAACTAGGACTTGATTAAATGGTTGCAATGCTACTTGGCCTTTCCACACTAATGGAAGACTATGCTTGGACCAATAAATAAATGGTTTCAACTCTATTTGACATATCCACACTAATGGAAGGCAAGACTTGAAACAAATGAATTACTACATTATTTAATATCAAATAAGAATGGACAGACTCAAGCTCACCAAGGATTCTGAGAGGATAATACATTGTTTCTCGGGAACCCCATTCTGATTCAAGGATACGATTTTCTTAGGTTGATACCCACCTAAACTTCAGTTCTTGTCTATTCCTTAGATGCCCGGTATACTACTATTGGGTCCCTTTCATTATTACAGGATACCTCAGGTACACTCCTTCAATCCAGTACTGACTAGTAGGTGCCATGGTTAATGCCCATAGGGTCCTGTCTTTGCTTAGCCTCATTTTACCTTGGTCGATCACCTTGGACTCGATAGGTGACTTATTGTGGAATGCCTTCGATTACACTCCTTGGATTACACTCTTATACCTTGTATAGACTAATATACTACTGAGTTAGCTTTTAGTGAGTTTACATTACCTTGGTTTTTACCCTTTACCTCCCTCATTGGATATCATTGTTTGGTTTCCATGTAATTTCTTGGGACCTTCACTACTTATACTATCACAGGGTGATGTCAGTGTTGGCTACACCTCACGTGAACTATTAACATTAAATGTTAATTGATTAATTAGTTAACTGGTTACATGTTCCGACACCAACTGAGGGTTGAAGTAGGTACATAGTTATTTAGTTATATTTTACTCTTTTAATTACTTTATATATGCATGCTTGAACACTTAAATATTCCATTACACAGGCTGGTTGTTATAAACACTATTGGTGGTGGCCCACTGAGATTTTTCTCACACCCTCTTCGGGCACTGTTTGGTACCCGGAGTTGATTACATGGTTTTAGGTATTGACAAAGGGAATCACTTATCTTCCAATACTTGATTTCATACTGATAGGATGGATATTGATAGAAGATGACCGAGTTGGATCTAGGGATGCTTTGAGTAGTCTATGTTTTCCTTTAAATTGTGGATCATGTTTTTCTTATTTTTTGTATCCATGTTTTCCAATTTTTTAGTGACATGACATTACATTATCATTGTTCAGTTGATATAGTTTTTGTTATTATTATTTATTTACATTTCTTATGTTGTTTACTATTCTTTTAAATTCATTTTGATGTGCTACACTCTGCAAATGAGGACATAATCTTCCCAAAGTCTCACCCTAGGCCCTCACTGCTAGTCAGAAGCTTCTAGAATTCGGGAAGATGTGCTTGAGGCCATGTGGCCCACTAGGCTCTAGGAACCATTAAGTGGCATCCTGGTCTGGATTGTCACAATTTCTACCATTATAAATAGTGTTTTCATGGAATATTACATTTTTTTTCTTCCAATTATATTTTTAAATAAAAATATTTTGACAAATATTATATGAATTTACAAGTTTTTTAAAAAGTGATTTTTAACCACAGGTTCTTTTCCTCAAGAAATGTTCCAAGTGATCTTTCAAAATGATTTTCCATATTGGATGACATAAATTGATGTTACATAATATTTTTTGGGGATATAATCCAATTATACCACCCATATTATTTATTTGGGTGGTTTTTGATCAGTTTGACTGAGGATGTACTATATTGATATCATTATCTGTATTAATTTGAATGGTTTATGATTAGGTGTTTTGATTGGGTTAATTATCAACATTTTTTATGTTAGTTTTTTAATTCAAAATTTTATATTGATTATGTTTCACACATTTAATATAAGAAATTAATTAGACTTAGTATGTTATGGGAGGGGCCTTCCATAACCCCTTGATACTTTGGTAGGTCTCATGAGATAAACTAGATTGGGTTTTTCACTAAGGACATACCCATTTATTAAAGAAGTCTTGGAACAAGGCCTCAACAGTATGGTTATGATGTATGAAATTATGAATTACATCATTATGATATTAGTTATTCATGTTCCATGTGATTATTAAATTAGTTATAATATTCATGGGTAAGTTTCAAGATCATGTGATTATTTATATGGAATTATTTTATCATCATTTGTTTTTTACATAATACTAATCATGTTCAATTTATTGATTAAATGGAATGTGTTTTAGTTATTTACCTTAACATGCTGATTATTTCTTTCGTATTCATGATAGTTTTCGTTGTATGTATACCCTTACTAAGTAATTGATCTCACCTGTTTCTTATGTTTCTTTCCCCATGATGGAATGATGAAAACTATGATTGATATGCAGGGTTATGATAGTGGAAATAATCATTCACTTTAATAAAAAAAATTGTTGTAATTTATTTTTTTCATTTGTAAATTGATATTCATATGTATCTATTTATCAATACTATTAAACTATTTGGTCCTTTGGGATTTGATTCACTGTATCTAATTATAATGTAATAAATTAACCACCAAATCTGGGAAAATGGGGTCATGTTCTTTATTTTCCTTCTCATGAAAAATATATGGATTTCTAATTATATTTTAAGTTCTCTATTTTATGAGTATTTTGTTCATATATTACCAAAATGTTAAGGGTTAACTATCTCAATATTATTTCTTTGTGACATGTTTCATGTTATGTGCCTATTTTTTTATTAGGTGTTTATAAGAAAGATTTTAAATATTATATCATGAATATATTCATATTATTAGTATTTAAAGATAAATTTTGAGTTATTTATTACAAGGAGTTTATGATTCAAAATTATCCAAATCGATAAGGGCTTTTTACAATCTCATTTATTTTCAAGATTACATTCATTAAATTTACATGAAGGAAAATATATGATATTTATCATCTAAACCCCATATAATTTATTCTTTTCTGGTTATGTATTGGTTTTTCATGTTTTCCTTTCACTCTCCACTCTTTGGTACATAAAATGATTTAGAATTTTTTTAAGAAAATTCATCCTTATTTCCTCTTTTTTGTTGAATTTTTTATTCCATTTCCATTTTATTCAAAAAAAGTATTTAATTTATTAAATATATTTAAATTTTTTTAAAATGAAATTTTCACTACTTTTTAATTTATTTAATAATTTTTAAATGGAATCTTTTTAAAAGTTTTCTAAATATGTTGTTTTTGACTTTTTAAAAAAATGAGAAAATAATTTTATCTTTTAATGTATATGGTATGAACATATTTCATCATTATATTAAACATTATTTTATTTGATTCTTACATTAAAATTTTTCATTTTTATTTTCAAAGAAAATATTTTTCTAAATATTCTAGTAATTTTTCGTTTTAAATAATATCAAAATAAATGTGTATATTCCTTGTTTTGAAAGAAATATTAAAATACTATTTTAAATGTATTTTGTATCTATGTAAATATCCTTAAATGATTTTTACACTTCACTAGTGATATTTTATTATAATAACATGAACATTATTCTATTATAGGACTTTTGATGATGATTTTTTAATGATGGTTCAATGAAACCAGTTACTTTACTAAGTGTTAGTTAAGTTATACAAAAATCATTATGAAACAAGAATATTTTCTCAAGTCTCATCAAGTTATTTAAAGGAATTATGGTTGTTTCAATTATTTTTAGGATTAAATGAAATATTTATGAACTCTATTAATGTTATAGTTCTTGGATATTCTTATAATCATAGGTGATCCTGATGTAGCTCTTGATGTCGGGTGGGTCGGATATAGCTCCCCAATGCATTGGGTAATGTGAAAGAGATAACTATATTGAAGTTACTTCTAAGATATGATAAATTTTACTGAATATAAGTAATTTGTAAGAGAAAACATATTTAAATAAATGTATGTTACTCTTAAATTAATGTTGGAATTATCTAGTTTAGGTGATTTCATAATGAATGTATTATTCCCTAAGATATCAACATGGTTTATCTATACTATAAAAGAATTTTAATCATTCCTTTAATTAATATTTATTTTACATGGTTCTCGATTGTTGACTCAAATAAATATTCACTTATGCAAAAGTTTTATTCCATGACTTTTGTTTTATGTTCTAGGTTTTGATGCGTATGAATTAACTTATGTTATTATCATGAAATTTAACTATTCTATCATAAACATATTCTTATCTTATGATTATATATGATTATTAATTGATGTCTTCTATGTTTATCCTTACTGTGCATCTAATATTGAACTGTCTTATCTCTATCATTTCCACCAGTTATTAATAATGATATTATGTAAGATACATCTAGAAGTGTATCTTATATAGTGAATGTTTTGGTATATTTTGAAGTATTATTATTGAATAAAAAATATGGATATGACTAGAAAATTCCCATTTAAAGATAAAGATATGATTTTTACTACATAACGGTTTTTTCCTAAATCTATAATACTCTAAGCCTAAAAGTTCCTCAGTATGAAAGTGAATCAATGTTTTGTTCTAAATTTTTAATAATGGATTGTAAAAATTGAGTTTTTTTATCAATCTAGTGTGTAAATAATATAATTTTATCCATGGATATTGGTGTATGGGTTCAAGATGCCTGGGAAGAGGAGGAATTTCTCTCCATTGGTTCACCTCATTGGAGAGCTCATACAATATAGGGGATAAGGAGAGGGATTAGGGAAAAGGGAAAAGGGAGGGCTCTAGAATAAGGGAGGTTTCCATGGGACGATGATCTTGGGGGAAAGATAATTTATTTTTTAAATTAATCACAACCATTTTTTAAAAACTATTATAAAATAAAAAAAATTATTTTCCATCAGTTTTACAAAAGACCCCTACTATCCTATTTTTCTATACTATTTATTAAGGATAGAGATAAAATTTATGAGGATACAACCATGTGTGCCTCAACTAAATAATTAATTTATTTGAACGAAAAGAATTTTATGATGAAGGATAAGGAAATACTTATAGGAATATCCTTTAAAGTAGTGAGGAATAATTTTGAATGGATTCATGATAGTGGGTGTTCATCCCATGTGATAAGAAATATTAATAATCTAAATAATGTGATTGGAATAGTAAATTAAATGGTTTCTTTGGTAATGATAGTGATCTAAGTATCAATATAATTTTTAAAACTCATTTTTAAGTGATTAATTTAATAATACTAAATTTTTCTATATAAATGGTTTGTGACACTATTTTTTAGCATGAGTCAGTTTTGTGACTCGGGATTGGAAATCACATTCAACCGAAAATGTTACCATATCAATGGAAATAATGAAAATTATATATTAATAGGATAAAGAATAAATTGGATGTTTTATTGAGTTTACAATAGAGAGAATAGTTGTATTATTACTATTGATGATGAATATAATTTATATACTTATAGTTGTGGAAGCATACAATAGTTTATAATGTAAAATATTTCAAAAATTAAAGGCAGTAGTGGATACCCCAAACCTGTAGTGGGATAGAAAAATATGTGTGATTATTTCTTAATGGTAAAGATTGTGAGAACCCCTGTCATAAAAAGAATAATAATGCATCAAATCTGATAGATTTGGTTCACAATAAAGTATGTGGTTCACTTAAACATTCCAAAACTCAAGGTGAAAAATATTCTATCATAAATATTCTGGAGGACAGTGAATAATGGAATGGGAAGAACAATTAATGCCCTAATAATGGATAATAGAATAGAATAAACTTAAATAAAAGTGGAAACTTATTTTGAGAACCATGGAATAAATTATGAGGTGTCTTGAGTAATGAATCGTCAATGTAATAGAGTTAAGAAAAGATGGAACTACATAGTTAACAACATATCTGAGACTTTATTGGTTGGGAGTGGAATCTATTACCACTACTATAAATAAGAAGTATAATTGGTAGTATACACTTAAAACACATAATATCTTAGACCTAAAGAAGAGAGGATTCCCTTTTTAATGTTTCCTAGAAATAAAATTTTTTGAAACATTTTTGAGTCTTTTTAAGTAAGTGTTACATCTAAAATAAATAAGGACATCAAGGTAAATATAGGGATTTAGCTGATAAAAGAATATTTCTAGGATACTCATCTAAGATTAAATCTTATAATTGTTTCAATAAAATGATCATTTTTTTCAAATAATTTTTTTAAGTGATTGAAGTTAATATTAGAAAAAAAATTATAAATTCTATATTTGAAAACATTTATGAGGAAGGTGATGATGTTTTTAAGAATTTTGAAGAGTTTAACACTCTTCTAACTGATGAGGATTATGACAGTGAATCATAGGGTGTGAATTTCGTTGAAAGGAATCAATTCTTGAATAAAATAAGAAGCATAAAAATTTAATTTTAACTTGGTAACATTATTAAATACTAATCTTCCCTAATAGAGATTCGGTGGATGATAAGTATAGATCATGCTTTCATATTATCATAAGTGTAATCAGGTATATTTGAAAAGTAAATAAATAATGAATCATGGGTAAAATCCATGAATTGATAATTGGACTAGATTGAAATAAACAAGAAATGGGAACTTGTTAATATATCCACTAATAATAATGTGAGTAGGACTAAATGTATCTTTAGAAATAAATTAGATGAAAAAAGATGAGTCATCTGAAATAAAGAAAGACTAATGTAGGGGGTATACTCAAATCAAAGGATTTTACATCAAGGAAACATTCACACTAGTGTAGAGGCATTAACCCATTATATTACTCTTAGTAGTGTAAACGTAGATAATATTAAATGCCTGTTAGATGGATGTGAATATTTATTTCTTAAATAGAGTACTGAGGAAAGTGGTCTGCATAAAAACAATATATTATCTTATTTAATATTATTATATGTGTTTTTTTGGTTTAAAAATTAATTATATATCTTGAAGCAATAACCTCATGATTTTCATGTAGGAATGGTCACAGATTTGAGAAAAAAATGAGCTCAAAATGGGTGGGGTTTATTTCCATGATTTGGTGGAAACAAGATGCATTATGTCAAAATATTTGATAATTTAATTCATTCATCATTATATATGTTAATGATTAGAGAACAAACATACTTACTTTGGAAATAATTGTATCAAAATTAATGGTATATAATCATCTCTTAAATGAAGTGTTCATAATATATGTTAAAGAAATTTTAAATAAAAGACTAAAAACCTATTTCAAATCAAATAGATGATGGAAATAAACATTGAAATCACAATTAAATAATTAATTGGACTCAAAATAGTAAATATGGATTATTAGAAGCCTATTATACCTCACAACAATAAGGTGACGTGTAATTTTTCTTTATTATTAGAATCATGTTTTCTGAGTTATCTAATGGAAGAACATCTCATGAATGTAAAGAGAATAATTATTTATATTCAAAGAACATTGGATTATTTATTATGATTTAAGGTATATATATATTATGATTTGGTGGATTACTTTGATACAAGCTGGTCTTCAGAAGTTTTGGATTGAAAATCAACAAATGTTAAAGCATGCCTAATTATAAGAAATTCCATGGTATTTCTAAGTAAAAAAATAAATATAGTTCATCATTTAGAATAGAATAAGTATAATACATTTCAATCACTAATTATTTTACTCAATTAAAGTGAATTAATAAATGGTTAAAAGATCTTGTAGAAGTGATGTTATAAAAAATAACTATTCAATGTGATAATAAGTGTGTCATCAAGTTTAAAAAGAACCTGATTCCCCATTGTCATAAAAATTAATTGAAATTCAATACAACATTATAAAAAAGTAGTTGATCTAAGAATTGTGAAATTATATCTTTTTTGTACTCAATGTCAATTGGAGGATATATTTTTGAAGTTATTGGATACTCTTGTCTTCAATAAATGTCATTAAATCCTTGGAGTTGAACTATCTCTCTCTAACTAATGAAAATAACAATACCCTCCCCCTAATTTATATATCATATTATTTTTTTTTATTTTGTGTGTCTTACTTTCTTTTCTTAAGGTTGATTAATATAATCTATGGGATATATGATCCATGGGGAACCATATAAATTTCCCAACAAGTGGAATGGAGAAGTAGAAGTGTTTTTAATTACATGTGAAAAATTAAGGAAATAATGAATATTTATGATTATTTAATTATATAATATAAAGTAAGATTCATGGATTATTAGCAATTATAAAATTTGGATAAAAATAAAATTTCATTTTATTAACAAATAGGGAGAGATAATATCACAAAAAATTCATTAATATTCGGAAGGATATAAGATTTTTGACATTTATTTCTTGAACATGATGTTGAAGAAAATATGGTGGTAGATTTATGGAGTAATTAAAAAAATAAAGTGAGTAAATGTTGAAACCATATGTTTTAATATTTTAGTTTTTCAACTGGTCTTAGTTATTAGTTATATGGATAGATAGAGATGATTGTTGAATGTTTAAAAGTGTATTATTGATGAAACAATTACCACAGTGAAAATGTAATGGTCGCACTATCAAATATGGATAGAAATTGATAAATTTGGAGAAATTGACGTATATCACACCATAATTTAAGGTCCCATTCAACAATGTGAACCCCATGAAACATGGTAATTCACAATCCAGGTTAGTTAAAAAACACTATGTTATAACTGGAAACATCACACCGCAACACAATACTTTGTAATATTGAAAATACAGATTTTAAGGAGAGATCATGTTGTAAAAGAATAGGTTGTGGAAATTTGGTGCATCACTATTTGGTGACGAGTGAACAAGTACATCATTAATTAACCCATCATACTAGAACATGTTATTAATCAATATTTTTAGAGGATAAATCATGTCATAATGCATGGTTTTATATGATATAGTGGTACACATTGTAATATGTAAATCATGATTATTTTATGTGGTTATGGTTGGTAGTGTTTGAGAAGATTATTTTGTGAATAGTATTAATATGTTGAAATGGGTCTGGTAGTTGAAAGAAATTTAAGGAGTAAAAAAATCATCATGTAAAAATGGTATACATCAGGTCGTGATAATTGATAAAATACATAATTCTATGGATCTTTATAACATGGAACTTTTGATAAGACATAGTAGTTATGCACTGACCCCTGATAGTCAAAATGCATTATAATGAAGTATATTGGATCTAGATAATTCTAAGGGTTGTGTTTGAATGAAAATTAGTTAATAATTTCAAATTTAATTTAACAATTAATATTCTTGGATGATATATAGGAATATTTTTTTGTAATTGAAAAATGGAGAGAATATACACTCAAAATCATGATGATAGAGTTGGAAGAGAGTAATAGGGAATTTATTAAAAACGCGAGATTAAATTGTGAGCCACTATTAAAAGTATTTTCATTTAAAAACACTTATAAAAAAAATAGTTCATTTTATATACCTATGAAGATCATAAATTAAATAGTATATCATCATGGAAAACACCCATTGTCATTTGGTGTATTTAAATCATTTTAGTCCTTATAAGAGTGCCATAAGTGTTGGCTTTATCATTATTTGTTCCCCTCTTGGAAATTAATGTGTAGAAGATGGAAAGATGTTATTGACCTTTTAAAGGCTGTGATTTTATCATTAATATTACGATAAATTTTTTTGGAAGTAAATATTATTAGGTATATCAACATATAATTAATATTTTCTACTTAGATAAAGCCTAATGTGGGTGAACCAAGTAAACTTTAAGTGTTCATTATATTTTTATTTTTTTTATTTGGATTCATGATTGTGAAATTTATATGATAGATTCTAATTTTCTTTTTATAAACTATTAAAATTACTAATTTGGTTATAAATATGAATAACACTTTAGGACATCATAATTTACCCCCTCCCCACTCTTATAGTGTATTTTGGGACCACATATTATAACATTTTTTAATGACTGTGTCCCATGTCATTTAACTAATATTTCAAAAACATCACTTTTCACTCAACTAAGTGTTTCCATGCATTTCCATGAAATAATTTAATCATAGGAAATGATGTATTTTCATATTTTAAATGTTGAAAAACACATCTTATTTTAAACTCAATGTAATGAATTATTAGCAGCATACCCAACAACCCTTTAATTACCTTAGTCTCAAGTATAGCATAATAAAGGTATCGAAGTTTGAAGTTCCATATGATAACTATATTTTCAAAATTAGGTAATGGGGATTTGTATAATAATAAACATCTAAGTATATCAAGGACCATATGAAATTCCATGTGATATACTTTCAAATATTAGTCAATATAATATTTATCAATTTATTATCTCATAATTATACTCTCTATTATATATGATACTTCTAGTAATTATAATAATTACATACCATCACAACCCATAATACTTTTTTATGGTGTTGTATTGGAGGAAAATTCAATTTATATTTTTAAGGGGTTTTATAATTCCATTATTTTTGTTTAATATAGATAGCATACATGGATTAATGATAAATGTAAATTTCCTTTATTATAAAACAAATATACATTTCAAAACCATTATATCTAATCACTCATGCATCTAAGATCTAGGATATTCAGTATTACCCTTATACTTTTACTTTTTTTTAATGGTTTCATCAATTGATCTAATAATTTTCATATATATCCACCTAACATATCCTTACATCACTCCTATTAATAACTTCTTGAATTATTTGGACTTTGTATTAATGTGTTAGGTAATTTTATGAGACTATAGTTACATGACCTACGATATACCTCCATTGTTGGTCATGGTAAATCTCAATTAATACCTCAATGCTAAGAATTTCCCAAATTTTAGTAATGAACATATTGATATAAATGTATTCTTTCATATTATCTGGTGTAATGATGTACCTTTCCTCTTTTGTCGAGTTAATTGTGGTGTATTTTTTGGAACTCTTCCAACTAATAGATCCACTACTAAGGAAAAATATGAAACTAGATTGATAATCATGTCATCATCATTTGTTTGGTTCCCCTTACTATGATCTCATCCCTGTATCCAAAGACTAAGAACATATCCTTACTTCTTCTCAAATACTTAAGGATATTCTTCATTGTAATCTAGTGGCGATTACCAAGATATGATTGGTATCTACTTGTTATGGTTATATTATAAGAGACATTAGCTTAAGTATATAACTTCTAATACATGATAAATCATATAGAGGATTCGTAATAAATCATAATGAACATTTTTAAATCATTATAAGGAATTTAAATCTTCTTAATTTTCATTCCATAGAACATTAATAAAGGAATATTCTTGGAGGTCTCCATACTAAACCTATTTAACACTTTTCTGATATATGTGTTTCTACTTGATTTGGGTAACCTCTATGATTTATATCTATAGATATTTAAACCTAGAATTTAGGTTTCTTCACCCTGGTATTTTGTTGAAATTTACTTTTCCTATCATATATTTATATAATGATAATGTGGGGCCACATTTTGTATAATAAGTATTTCAACCACATAATATACTAGAAGTATCATAACAATCCCACTAACCCACTTATATACATAAGAATCATATATGTTCTTGGTGAGACAAACATTTTTCTACATTATCAAATAGTATTTTCTAAATATTTAAAAGTACATCAATCCCTAAATGGTCCTTTAAAACCTGTAAACCATAGAATTTTTATTTAGAACAAAAAAAATTAGGTCATAGAATATTTATTTCCTTAACTAAATTTTTAGTAAGTAAATCTATTTTGATGTCCTATTTTTATATCCCATAAACATAATGATCTACTATATAATGTAATATTAAAACTGACTTTTTCATCATAACTATATAAAATGTCTCTTCATAATCAATACTATGAAATTATTGGTAATATTTTTTCACCAAGAGGTCCTTATAAAGAGACACTATTTTATTTATGTTAGTTTTCTTATGAAAACCCCACTTTCACCCTATAATAATTTCCCCCTTAGGTGAATCTACCAAGTTCAAAACATATTTAGTGTACATGAAATCCATCTCATGTTTTATATAATTTAATCATTTCCAATAATAAAAACTATAAATGTCCCCTTCTTGAAACCGTGAGGTTATGTGTTGTATTTTTTCAAAATCCCTAATGTTTGATATTGATGGATGATTCTGAGAGATGATTGTTTCATCCAATAGTTTTTTTTTGTTTTTTAGAGGGTTTAATAAAGTAATTGTTGACTATCATAGAAGTTAGAGAAGAGATTGCATACAAATAGAAAAGGTGGTTTACAAACATTATTAACAAAATAGTGATATTATTCTTAAAGAGTGAACGTTAAAGGTGGATACCATACATGGAAACCATATTTTTAAGAAAATGTATTAAATTTGTATAAATGGTTTTGGAAGGTCATACATTAGATAAGTGATCAATATTTGAATTTTGATGGTCAATATGGTTGAGATGTGGTGAATATTAATAATTCTATAATTTTATGTTTATTAGAATGGTCGAGGTATATATAGAGTCATTTGGATATGAATTGAAGAAAAACATGGTGAAGTATAAACTCATTATTCCATGGTAATACAATCTGTATTGTGGTGTTGTTGGATAATAGTGTAACTCTTGGACATATGGGCATTTTGGAAGTCGTAGTGTGAGGTCTCAATTATTTTTTAGAATGGAAATGTGGTGTATGTCATAGATATATAAATTTTGACTACTTGGGTAAAATCATGGAGATCTAGAGTTATTTAAATTGAGATATTATGAGGCCCACAACCTGGAAGAATTTTTATTGGGATTAAAAAACCCCTGAGTAAAATGGGAGACTCAAAAACAGTGTTTCAAAAGATGTTATAAACAATATGTGGGGAGAATAAAAATTATGTAGAAAAAAATAATATTAAATATAAAATTAAATGGTAGATTCTATACCCCATGGATCGATGTGTTTAAGATATTAATATTATTGTATTTTAAGCTAAAATGGGATGGAAAACATGGAGCATGTAATTCTAAAAGGAGTTTTTTCTAGAGAAGCACTATGTTGCAGTTATCACTAGACCACACCATAGTCGGTCTTGGTGATGTGAAATTAAAATTTTCAAATGGATACAAAACGTGGAATATATATAGATAATTCCATTTCTTATGGAATAATATTCCATACTGCATCCCGAAACGGTCATTTTAGGATGATACATGTAAAGACTCATTTTATCCATGCAATTGTTTTTAATTGTATGCAATTATTTAGAGACCTTGAAATCTAACGGCGAGTGATTCCAAGGCCCAGAGTGCCGCTAATGATCCGTCAAAGTTTTGTTATGCTTTAATTAGTGCATAAGTAGTTTCCCTGAAAAAGTTGAATAACTCTTAAATGTTTTCCTATAATAGAAATCTGGGGGCACCGTTGTGTTCAGGATGGTGGGTTTACCCTGGGTGTGACTTAATTTTAGTCAGTGTAGGCCTCCGATGAGAAAACCTGAAAATGGAATAATCATAAATAAAAAAATTTAATAAAGTTATTTTATTTTTCAAATGCTTATAACTCACGAACGGTGACTCAGATAAAAAATTTGAGACCACCACTAAACTCATGAGGGTATTCTCTCTTTAGATAGATACAAACATTGGCCGGCATGGGCCACCAGTGAAAGTAAGATTTTTTGTCGTAAATATAATAATTAGGTGATAATTATTTTATTTTAAAATCCATAACTTCTATACGGTAACTCGGATTGGATATCTAAGAGTACTGTTGTGTTTATTGAGGCATTTTCTCCTTAGGCAAAGCCTAACCTCAACCGGCATGAGTTGAGGATGAATTAAATTAATTTGTTGGAATTTTTTCAGGTACATTCATTAAACATGTGAGTGGAATTTTCCAACTTTTGAACTATTTCCTAGATTAAAAATCTAAGGGAACCGTTGAATCTACAACTCTAGTATTCACTTAAGTAAGGATTCACTTTGACCACAGTAGGTCTGGAGAAAAAGTTGTGTTTTGTGACTTTCTAAAAGAAATGATATGAAATTGTTTTATTATTTTATTCTGTATACTCTAATAGAAAATCAAAGGGTGGGGCCAGAGATGTACCAAGAAAATGAATGGCTTGACCTACCGACCCTAAGTAACAACATCGTTGGTGAATTAAGAAGCTTCCTAATTAATGAGCCTCATTAAATTCAAACATCATTACATAAAACAGAATTACGCTACCCATGACCTGGAGTTAGCAGTAGTGGTCTTCACCTTGAAGATGTGGTGACATTACTTGGTGGGAGAACGTTTTACAGTCTATTATGATCACATGAGTCTCAGGTATATCTTCTATCAGAAGGACCTGAACCTGAGATAGCGACGATGACTAGAGTTCCTCCATGACTATAACTTTGAGATAGTCTATACTTCTGGGAAGGAGAACGTGGTAGAAGATGCACTCAGTAGGAGATATGGTTTGCAGTTGCTGAGTGAGGTGATAGAACTATTTTCCACATTGTAGATATCCTTTTTGGATAGGGATGGAGCAGCTTACCTCTAGTCTATGACAGTCACTCTCCCACTCCTTTAGCGAGTCAAGGAGATATAACTTGGGGAAACTGACTGCAAGGCTCAACGTGCTCAAATATCCATAGGACAAGAACCCGGTGGTTTTTCTGATGGTGGGGAGTACATCATCCTCTTCAGAGGATATACCATGGTACTTGTGGTGCTTCAGGAGGAGGTGTTGATGGAGTTCCATACATCCCCTCTAGCAGTATATCCTAGTGTGGAGAATATGTTCAAGGACCTCTAGCGTTAGCACTGGTGGCCAGGGATGAAGAAGGCAGTGGCGGTGTTTCTATCAATATTCATCACTTGTCAGTAAGTGAAGGCTGAGAATCAGGTTCCAGCATGCTTAGCTCAACCACTAGAGGTGCTGGAGTGGAAGTGGGATGGGATCTACATATACTTTATGACAGGGATTCCACGTACGTCTAGGGGATATGATTCCATTTGGGTGATCATTGACAGACTCACCATGTTTCCCCCCTTCTTACCTATCCGAGAGCAGGGATAAGTAGAGGGAAAAGGATGCCTCTACGTACATAATATTGTGCGACTTCATGGGGTTCCATAGACGATTTTCTCGGACAACGATGTACATTTTACATCTCTATTTTAAAAGGGATTACAGGAGGTGTTCGAGACTCACCTACATTTGAGCACCACATTTCATCCTCAGACAGATGGAAAAACAGAGCGGACCATTCAAATGCTAGAGGACATGCTTCGTGCAAGCATCCTAGATTTTGGCCATAACAAGGAGGATCACTTTCCCTTGGTGGAGTTCTCCAACAACAACAGTTATCACTCCACCATTGGAATGGCACCATTTGAGGCCTTGTACGGTCGACTCTGTAGATCACCTCTATTCTAGACAGACCTAGGGGAGTCAGCACTTATGGGTCTAGATTTGGTAAGAGCTACCACTAAGAAGGTTAAGGTCATCCAGGAACGGATGAAGACTATATAGAGTAAAAATAATTCATTTGCCGACAGAAGACAGAGACCTCTAGAGTTCCAGGAGGGAGACCACATTTTCATGCGAGTCTCTCCTCATCAGGGAATATAAAGATTTGTCTGAGGTGAAAAGTTATCTCATAGGATTATCAGACCATTTCTAATACATCAGAGGATAAGAGAGGTGGCATACCACTTAGAAATTCCACCGTAGTTGGAGAGGGTGCACGACGTCTTCCACATATCTGAGATGAAGAGATACGTACATGACCCATCTTACATCATCGACTATGGCGAGCTAGACTTAGAAGATTGGGTGACATTTATGGAGGTTCAAGTAGAGATTGAGGATTTAAAAAAGCGGGTCCTTCGTGGGTGGTGCATACCTCTAGTGTGTGTTCACTGGCAGCACGAGAACCTCCAGGAGGGCACATGGGAGTGGGAGGCTCAGATTCGTTCTCAGTACCCCACTTTTGTTTCCTTAGTCTATGTTGTGGATTTCAAGGATGAAAATCACTATTGTGGGTAGAATATAAAGACCCAGATTTTTCATGTAATTGTTTTTACTTATATGGAATTATTACGAGTCTGTGAAAATTGACGGTGTATGATTTAGAGGGCCATAGTGCCTGGAATGAATTTCCAAAGTTTTTTTCAGGTATGTTTAGTAAACACGTGATCAGCATTTTCTAACTTTTGAAATGTTGCTCGAATTAAAAATATGAGGGCATCGTTGAATCCACAGTGCCAAAATTCACTTAAGGGAGGCCTTACTTTGAGTATACTGGGTCCAGAAAAACAGTTCATTTCTGCAATTTTTTTAAGAAAAGAAATAAAATAATTTTGTTATTTTATTTCATCTCCTCCAATAGACAATCAAAAGGTGGGGCCAGTGATGAGTCAAGTAAATAAATGACTTGACCTTCCAACCTAAGTAATGACGTTGTTGGGTAATTAGGAACTTTTTTAATTATTAAGCCCCATTAAACTCCAACGTCGTTACTTACCCTCCCCCACTCCAATATATATGGAGCTTGGGGAGGGGTATCGGCACAGATTCTCCAAGAAACGAAGTGCTGAAGGAGAACTGCGATGTCGGACACCTTAGAAGACAAAGTTGATCCCATCGAAAGTTGACGGGTGACACAGAACCACAAACTGGAGTATGACGATCGAGAAGCGTCGTTGGGAACCTGTTGTAGGAATGATGAACAATAAGGCTTCCTCAATCGTGAGCTCTCACCAATAGTTCGAGGTAGGGGTTTATTAATTTACACATTTTAAATGATTTTCCTCTTCCCCATTCATGAATAATATAAATAACATGGGTCAACTGACTAACGAGTTGACCCATGATTCATTTTACTTTGCGGGAGGACGTTGCAGGGTATCTATGTGGGGTTTATATTGTTGTTTAATACAATTTATTACTAAACCCTTAACCCCATGATGTTTTCAAGATAACAGGGAGGGCGTGGGCCTAATAAACTCTACCTAAACCCTCAGTGACTTTTGTAATATTGCAGCTCCATGGAACACCAATGGCGAGGCAATACTGACTAGCTACGTTGGGTATAGCGCGTCGATACATGCTGTAATATGAGTTCACGGAACAAAGTCGTGGTGTTCATCAGAGCGGTCGGCATCGTCCGGATGTGAAGGAGGGGTGGCGCGTTGTCACGTGTCATTGATGAACAAAGGAGTTCATGGATCGTTAGCCACGACGACTGTAGGAAGGTGGCTGGCGCAATGGCCAGCTGCGGGTGATGGTACGTCACATCGTCACGCGCCACTGGAGAGGTTGGTTAGCACACTGACAGGCCGCGAAGAAACTAGAAGGACCCACTCCCATGGGTACAACGTGCCACCTGGTGGTGCCACATAGCGCCGTCGCTGTGAAGAAAACCGAATGGCCTTAGGTCATATGGGAAAACTGGGGGGTTGCTCCCCCGGTGGTGGCTAGGGAAGACCCCTTGGGGGTCGCGCCTCATGCGGTTGGGATGGCGCCCTCCCAGGCTGCCGCCCACTCAAGACTCACCCTATATAGGTCGGGATTCCCCTTGTAGGCCAGGCCACCCCCTTATGGGTTGGTCCGAGTCTGCAGCGGCCCAGCCCAGACCAAGTCGGGTGAGGTTGGTCCCACCGGGTTGGACCAAACCCTGGACCAAATACATTTAAAGGTCCTTATCTTGAGAACCAGACATCTATTTGATGAACTGTCTATGGAGTTGGGATCCTTGGAGCGAGATGGTCCTTTTTGACTTACTCCATGAGAGTTTTGGATAAATTTGGAGTACGGTCGGGTTGGATCGCACCTGAATCCAACTGGGCCCCCGACACAGAAATGCCAATAACGCCCAAACCGTGTATCTGATTGACACGTCGTCTATTGAATTGGAACCCTTATGACACAATGGATAATTGGGTTACTTCTTTGTGAGACTTAGTGTTGGTTGAAATGTGACTGATGGATTGTGGAGCGGTTCTCCCAAACGTGCTATGTACGGAACCCTGTGACTAGCTGAGACTTGACGACTACTGACTTTTTGATTTGGAGTGAATCGACAGACCAGTGGGGAGTGCCTCTATGTGATGTGGCAGACCCATGGTGGGGATATCCTTTATGTGACGTGGAAGACCCATGGTACTCGATAGGATGAGTAACTCAGCAGGCCATGAGGGGGAGCGCCTCTGTGTGACGCGGCAGACCCACGGTGGGGAGTGCCTCTATGTGATGTGGTAGACCCACAGTACTCGACAGGAGGAGTACCTCAGTCATCCAAGGTTAGTGTGAAGTGCCTCTATGTGACGTGGTAGGCCCACTATACCTGATAGAGGAATAGTTCTCCAGTATCCAAGGTGTTCGCTATTGTGACTTGGGATGTTACTTGTTGTTATCCCTAGAGAATATCGTGGATAGTTATCATCATTCACAGTGATCATGTGTGGGTCAAAATCATAATCCTATATCTCTACGTTGTATACCTGGTTTGATGTGAGACTCTTTTTCAGCTATTTATTTTACCTATGTGGTACTTTTACCTTTGTGGTACACCTATCTTCATGGTGTTACCTTTGTGGTATATCTACCTTTATGGTGTTACCCTGGTGGTATACTTCTCTCATGTATGAGATGTGTATATCTCAATAACATAGGTATATTAATGGGCATATACATAAGTAGAGTCAATGTCTTGCTTTGTGTTTTTTCCTTTGTGGAACTTTAGGAGACCTATGGGGTGCAGGGCCCCTACTTAGTAACCTTATACAAACCCCTGCATGGGCTTTGCCTGCACCTTGTTGTTTTTTCTGCAGACAACGTACATCATTGGTTGAGGATGAGGGAGCCAGGACTGGACGGTGCTCGGAGGTGGACCACTTGGCATGATATGATGCAAGGTCTACTTATCGTGAGATGTACCTACCCTTTAGGTAGGAAATCTGGTGGATGATCCAGGAGCTACTTTTCACCTTTTCATATATTTTGTACTTTTCAGTTGTACTTGCACTTTTCTAGTTGGGCTTGTGTTACGACCCCTTTACTTTCAGCACTCTTTTTACTACATCTGTTTACGTAGTGGTTGCTTCTTATTGTGTTCTAATCTGTGAGTTTGTATAGGTTTAAAGGAAATTCCTTTTCATTTTAGGGAATACACCTTTCGGTGCTAGTATACATCCCCTGGCCTATGGAAGGCTGGCTTGGTGTAGTCACGAAACGAGCCCTGAGGGACGGGTCATGACAATGCAATTCTATAGTGAACCTAAAATGTGGGAAATAAAATTAAACTATTATAATTCAAATATAGAGATCATGGAGTGATATTTTTGTTTTTAATTCAAATTAATGAGGTTTATTTGATCACAAAAAAATCATGTGGCGCACTTGGAATGATCATCGATCTTAGAGGGATAATGTGTGATCCACATTGTTGATGGTGGGATATAGTTTTTTGATATTCTTATATAGAATACCTATGCAGTTTTTGTAAATAAGGATTTAAAGGAACTCTATTGAAAAATTAAGATTATCTAATAGGGGAATATATTTAATATCTGGTATAGAGAAGAAAAAGTGAGAAGATCCCATATTTAATTTCTATTGAAACATCAATTTCTTTGAAGAGAAAAGGATCAAAGATAAATAAATATTTCCATAGACATGTCTTTTTTGTTGAAAAGTTGAAGATGGATTTAAATGCTAATTATTCTAGTTTTGGAATTTTTTTCATTTCTTAGAGTTACTACAATGATTTCATCATGGAAGACAAATAATTGAGTCAATCATCGAGATAACTATCAGATATTGTTATTGTGGAATACATAGACTCAACCCTTTATATCAAGAAGTTTATCTTATCCTGATTTAGAGAATAAGATTGTATAAATTTTGAAATTAATTATGAATTTAATCTAGACTTGAAGATGATAGGATTTTTAACACCTTCTGTTGATTATAGAGATATCGTAATTTATATAACCTGTTAATGATACCCCCACATCTATAAACTGATTTTTTCTTGAATTAATTTGTGATTATAAAAGGAGAATAGAAATATACCTTAGACCTATAATGAGTCTTTCCTAAACCATGTAAGGGTTTTGTGCCTTGGAACATAGGGGTTGTGACCTAAAATATGACATCCATTGAATAATTCATTATAGTGGAATCGATTGAACTGGAATATCATTGTGTGCACGATCCTTAGATTATCTCTTAGTGGTGAAAAAAGTAAAATTCTTCAGTGCTTGTGTTTTACATTCATGTATAGGTGTTTGATATTTGGTGTGATAATTTATGTTATAAATTAATATTAAACATGTTCCTTCTAATGGGGAAAATAGATCTGTGTGGTAAAAGGACTTTAAAGAAGAAATTTTTTTAATCTAGTGTTCACCCTGATTCACCCCTACCCCTATTAGGGTTATTAAATTCAAATTAGTCCCAATAAATGTTATTGAGAACTAATGGTTCTAAATTAGTGTCCAATATTCAAAAAAAATCTTTTGCACATGTGAAATCAATTAGGTGGCCTACTATTATTAATGCAATAAATTATAATAGATAGATGAAATAAATTATTATTTTCCAAAAGGATTATGTTAATTATTTTATAGACTATATACATCAACATTTTGATTTGAAAAAAATATGAAAAGAAATAATTTGTTATGTGAATATGAATAATATACTGGTTAGATTAATGTATAATATTGAATTAAAGAAAACCAATCATTATTCTATTTCATTCAAGACAAGTAAATTTTTTTGAAATTATCTTTTGAAAATTTGAGGAGTCCCTGGAGATTGTGTTATCACCATCAATGTTTAATGAATACTGCCTTATGTAAAAAAGATGATAGGAGGAGGAATAAGAAAAAGACCGTTGAGAATAAGAACACACTTTATGAGGTAAGTGAGATTGATATCAATGATAAATATTATTCTAAAATTATTTTAAAAGATATACGAAAATTGAAAATTTTATATTCACCCATAAATGTTGGACAGGATGGTAATTTAATAGATGAATTTTCAATTACATAAAGTCATCAATATAGTGCATAAATTCTATAGTAATCAACAAGATATCTGATCCATACTAGAGATGGTGGATCAATGATGAATTATTGATAGAGTATATTATTATTTTAAAATAGAATTGGTTTTATAAACCCAACGATTGAAGAAGAAATGATTCCTTTGGAAATAATTCATTTCTAGAAAGGTTTCAAAAATGAAGAAATAAAAAAATATTCTTAAAGAGTTGGAATATGAATTGAAGAATAAAATAAATATGTAAAAGCATAAGAAAACAATAATTACCCCTATAGAAAATAATACTAAGAGAGTATAAAGGTCAGAAAATAATTTTCCTCAAGGTTTGAAAAGATGGATACATAACTAAAAGAGGATGATAAGAATATTATAGAACGTGAAATAAGGTTGAAAAAATCTAATGAAAATAAAAATATTCTTCCTATATAATCATCAACAAGTGGAGTATTCTAATATCCAAATATATAATTGGTGAGTAAATGAAAATATATTTATAAAATAGAAAGATAAGAATATCAAAGGAAGTTAATTATAGACTAAATGTTTTTTGAGTTATTTAACACACTATGGGTGTTTATATTATGTAAATAGAGAAAATATAATAAAAAAAATTAATTTTAACGTCTTAACAAAGTAATAGATACATAAGGTATGTTTTTAATAGGGTAAGTTCCATATTCACCAACCATGGGTATATTTTAAGGAACTATAGTATGAGAAATGATTGTAATGATAAGAGAAAGACCTCATTCTCATGTGAATGGGTGGGATTTAATGGAAATTAAAATGGTCTAAATCATTGAAAAAGTCACTAAATTGAAATAATGAAATGATAAAATAAAACAAAGGGTTTATCAATAAAAATTATGTCATATTAACAGAAAACCTCATTGAAGGAAATAATTAATGTTTGGAAGATTAAAGAGAAAGGGTATAATCATGTTGAACAAATGGATGGTGTGAACTTGATGTAAGGTTCGTCAATTAAAAATAAGATTTAGGTCGATCTAATGGATATTGAGGAGGATAAACTCATTTCATGTATATGTGGTTCAAAAAATATAATATAATACAAGAGGTGAAGAGTGGTGTAGGGGTCCCCTTAGAGCATAGGAATCATGATGAAGGTTTCAATAATGAAGTATAAAATGATGAAACAATCTATATTATGATTAGTCTCACATTTGTAGTAAATTCAAAGATATAGAATATGGATGATGTCAAATAAATTATTATAACTAATGTGTGTATAAGTGGTTCTAAAATAAAAACAACTAAGATGGCATGGAAATGAGTTGTGAGCAAAGGGTTTGTTTACCAAGACCAACCGTATTCATTAATTTTAGGTTTCCTGATAATTACCCTATCCCCATATACTTAATTGGTATATCCAATTCTTAGTGTAATAAAATATTAAAGAGGAGATATTATCCATGGGGTATGTGTATACTGAAAATAATTAGATGTTTATATGTGGTGAAATACATGTAACAAATGGTGTTAGATAATTAATCAATGTTATGAAGTCCAAATCTAAATTAATTTTAATGTCAAGAATCCATCATGAAATTCAAAGGTGAATATAGTAATACATGATAATTGGAATAAATACAAGTGGTAAGGAGCTTTAAATAGAGTGAAAATCGTAAAAATAATTATTTAGAATTTTATTTGGTATTAAAACTAATTTTTGTATTTAAAATGGATATTTACCCTCAAACAAGTGGTGACTGACATTGAAGATAAAAGTATAAATATTTATGGAATAAAAACTACATTTATGGAGAAATTAGTGTTACATTTCATTATTAGTTAAAAATGTATTTTAATTATATTTTCTTTATGAATATTAAAATCTACTAAAAATAAAGTGTTATGACAAACATGTGGTATCCCGTTAATAAAGTTTCTTTTCATTATTTGGTTCTAATAGCACAAAAAATTAAAGAGTTGTTTGTCATGAGAATTAAAATAATAATTATCCGCATCTTGTAAAAGATAATCCCTATGAAGAAAATAATATCAAGGATATCAATTTCTATCATGAATAGTTTGTATCAGTTGGTTTAACACGTAGTATAGAACGAACACTTTGTGTTTTATATCTTATCCACCAATGGTCTTATGTAAGTGTTATTGGGATCAAGGGAATATTTATTTTGAAGAAATATTATTTATCAACTTTCATGAGTTTATGTAAATAAGTCAGTGACATGGAATAAATCAATGAAATTAACTTATAATTTTCTTCCTTCACTATGTTTTTACCTTAATAGGCTTCAAGGATTTTTTTATGAATCAATTATAATTGATAAATTCACTCATTTAAAAATACTTGATATGAATATATGTTAATGTGAAATGAATTTAGAGATGAAGTGTTAATAAATAATTATTAAAAGAAACCATAGGATATAATGAGAACCAATTGGAGGTTAAATGAAACTATAGTTTTGAATATTAAATCAAGTGAATAAAAGTTTTAGGTATGGGATGCCAAAAGAGACCGTTTTGACTCTCAAAATTCACATTTTTTATTCAATTCATAAGTGTATCTTGATGATCAATGATGATTAATATTATGGATATATGAAGTGGATATCAAAGGGTGGTCCTAGAATCTCTGGATCTAGTGTAAGATTCATGTTTAAAAAGGTGAGTAGAGCTGATGATGATGCCCCTATACCTATTTTTCAAAAATGAGGATATATAATTAAGTACTTAGAAAATAAAAAACCTCTATATTTTCTTCAAAAATAGGTAGAAAATAAACCCATAAAATTCACATGCTTAGAGAATCTGGGATTGAAAGAGAGAGGGTAATAGATCATCTCGACCTCTTGATAATGAATTGATTTTATATAAGCATTGAAAAAAATATTGAGTAAATAATACAATAAAGTCATTATTCTTAGAGAATATTCTATAGAAAGGCATATTTAGGGATAAAATCTCCACAAAATGATGGTGGATTTATTTTATGAAAGTGTTTTCAATAAAATATAAAGGGGTACATTTCTTTCACCATAAGGTTGTGTGTTGGATTTTTTGACAACCAATAAATATTGCTTATGATCAATAGTTTTGAGAGATTATTTTTATGACCAATAGGTTGTGTGTATCCATTAGTTTTTTAGAAGGATTTTTTGAAAATCCCTAGAGTATGAGAATACATTAAATTTATGGAGAGAAAGATGCCAATAATTATAGTTATAATAAAAGTGATGTGATTCTTAGACAATTTAAGGTAAATTTGTTTACAATACTTGGAAACCATAATCAATGGAAGATGTATTATATTTCGATACATGGTTTGGGAAGTCCAAACATCAATGTGGTGATCGATATTTGAAGCATGATGGTAAATCTGGGTGAGATGAGTTGAATATTGATTTTTTAGGAATTTATTAATTTTTAGAGTGTTTTGGTATATATGGTGGCATTTTTACATGAACTTAATTCAAAATTGGTGAATGGTATACTCACCAAACCATGGTGATACTGACTATGTCAGGGTGTAGTTTTAAAAACTCTAAATCTCATGAATTTATGGTCCTTTTGGAAGTTAGAGTATGAAGTTTCAATTTCATTTTGAATGGTTGGGATGTGTATAAAATGAGACTACACATTTCGACCACTGGGATAAAATCCTAGATATATGGATATTTCGAATAGGGGATATTATGAGTGTCACACCATGGTAGAATATGTATTGGGATAAAAAAACCGTGTAAAAATAGGGAGAACCAAAATGGGTGTTTTGAAGGATGTCAAAAATAGTGCATTGGGAGATTCATATTGGTGGAGGAATCATGTAATATTAACAAAAATAGAAAACAGTGTAGTCTCTACACCATGCGGAAATGTGTTTCAAATATTAGTATTTCTTGATTTGAAGCTCAAATTAGTAGGTGAGGGTGGGAAAATTAATTTTGAATGATGTTTTTCATAAAGAGGCACTAAATTTGAGTTTTCATTGGACCACACTATTGTTAGTATTGTTGAGGTAAAATAAAAAAAATTAAATGGACATAAAAATATGGTGTTAGAGAGATCATTTCATGTAATTTAGATTAATTCTTTGAGCTATATCCCAAAACATGAGTTTCAGGGATTCCCCACACTATGATAAACCCAAACCTTTATAAATAAATTGAATTTGTTTGAATATAAATCCAAATAAAATTGATTGAGATTTAGAGATTTAATTCAAATTCAATAAGTGTTTGTTAACACACTAAGTTCATGTAGTACACTTTTCATGATTATAAATCTTTTAGGAACAACGTGTGATCCACAACATTGATGATAGGGAATAGATTTTGGATATTCTTATTTAATATTACAATGGAAGTTATACAAATGGGAGGTTCAAAGGAACTCTATTGGAAAATAGTGTAGAAAGAATAGGAATATATTGAATAATATGTTTAGAGATTAAGAAGAGAGTATATAACAATATTGATTTCAATTGGAACACCTATTACTTTGAAGTCAAAAAGGCTTGAAGATAAAGAAGGGGTTTCATTGATATATTTTTCTAGTTAAAGAGTTTAAGATAGAGTTCATTGATAATAATTCCATTGTAGATTTTTTCTTTCTCTAGTGGGTTCATTTTCTATTATGATGTCATTATGGAAGGAAACTAATTGACTCTTTCATAAAGTGGTTGATCTCATCTGGTTATATTGTAATTCATAGACTTAACCCATCATATCAAGGAGTTTATCTCATCTAAATTTAGAGGAGGAAAAACTAGGGACATAAATGAATAATATAATTTATACTTGAAAATTAAAATAGTTTCATCACTTTATATTTATCATGGAGATAACATCATTTTTATAAACTATTTATTACATCCATATGTACATAAACTAATGTTTCCTAAATGAAGGAGTGGGAAAAGGAGAAGAGGACAGTGTATCCCTTGAATCGATAGTGAGTCTCTTTGAAACCATTTTAGGGTATTTTTCCATATAATAGAGTGATAATGACCTAAAATATTTTCTCCACCAAATTTGGTTTTATAGTAGATTCGGGTACACCATCTCATCATTGTGTCTATTCTCTTTGGATTAACATTTAGTAGGGAACCAAATAAAATACATGTCATTTTATTTAATTTCCTATATATATGTTTGATATTTGGTGTGATTTATGATGAGATAAAGTGAGATTAAATGTTTACTTTATAATGGGAGAAAAATATTCATATAATAATTGTAATATTAATAAGAAAAGGTTTTAATATTTTTTGCACCCTCAGTCATACCCCCATTTTTATTATATTCAAATTTGTTTCAATACCTATTGGTAGGTAGGTTCATTATCTATTATTATTATTTCATCATCATTTTATTTAAAAAATCCAAATCTCCCAAGCTCACAATGAATCCTAAAATTCTATCACAATTTTAATATAACGAATGTTTATTATTTTCAATAAAATCATAATGAATCATATTACATACTATCTCAATAATAATTCTTATTTTTTGGTTATAAACTTATCCAATTTTGGGTTTCCATACACTAACACCAATATTTATATGTTCTTTATCAAAAAATATAGTAAATCGTGAAAAAAAGATTACGTTAGGTAGGATTTAGAAATAATAAAATTTAGGCTCTATGTGATAACAAAAAAAATAGTCAATTTTTTAATTTAGGATCATGTTTATTAGAATCAAAATGTTTTGTGTTTGAATTAAAACTCTAAATACCCATAAAATTAAAATATGGATATTTATCATCCCTATATAATGTAGTGACTTTATAAACACCTTGGATGAATAATTATTAAACAGGGATATATTGATTTTCATGACTTATCCTCAAAATCATATTGTAATGGCACATTATATCTACATTAACTGAACTATAACAAAAAATGTATGATTCCTCTATGAAACACATAAATCCATTATGGTGTCCTAATATGAGTGAGTTTTGAAACAATTTTTCAATATCTTAGATGATGAGTAAATTCATAGATCATGTATTCACCACCCCAATCTTATTAAGGAATCATAATAATTTAACCTAGAATAATTTCTTCCTCACATTTAAACAACTTGATCTTTTCAAAAGTATCAAACTTATGTATCATAGAAAAAGCGCATAACCATATTGACTAAAATTTTCCTTTTAGGTTATGAAGTTCCTATACCAACCAAATTATTCAATACACATTGGTTTATATTAATCACTATTTATAAGATCTAACTATCCATTATCCCTCTTACATTTTCCATTAAAATATAGTTTGGTCATTTTTCTTAACAAAAAAAAATTCAAAGTTCTCAAATGACCCATAATCTAATGAGTTTAATAAAAAATCACTATGGATTCTTTGGATGTGTTCCTAGTTTTTATGATAATGGAGATAACTCCAAATATAAGTGGAGTTAAAATCAACCATGACCTATTTATCTTGACTGATATAGATAATATTATCCATGTTAAAATATATAAACCCATCAATATATTAACAATTACATAAAAATATTTCATTCACATATATTACACAAATACTTTTCTTAATAAATAATATAAATCCTTTCTTATATGTATAGGATGTTGAAATAAAATTTCTATTTATGGTTGGAACATAGAAAATTTTTTTAAATCTATAACTAGTCTACCAAGTATGCTTATATCATAAGCCTCAACCAACAATAAAAAATATTTTAACCACATTTCATATATATGTATATACTATTTATTTTATTAATTCTCTCATATCTATGAGTTATTATTTATCAACACAATTTTTTTATAGACACTCAATATTCAACACTCATGATTCATAATTAAATAAATTTATTTCTATAACATTCGCATCCATATTCTCAAAAAAATTATTTTTTAGAACACATAAAAATCATATATACCAATATAGAATCGTATTATAGGTCAAATATAGAAAAAAATATAAAAATTATAATCAGGATGCATGTTATAATCTACAATAAAGACACACCTATGGATGGGTATCATGTTTCATAATTTTTCATCAAGAAATTTTAATGAAATTACTCCCACTAAAATGAAACCACCACGAATCACTATATTTTGTAGCCCAGATTCCATAATTCACCAAGTAATGAGTCTTATTTGAAATTTATCTCATCACTTCATTATTTAGGTAGGACAACATTCTAATCATATTATATATGACTCATGAATATTTTAGTGGAAACACTTTTCCCAAATCTATCATATTGAAAAACTAAATTGTATTCATCTAAAATTCCATTCCATATGGTTTTCCATCTAAGTTCAGCACAAATATCCTAGTAGGATTTCTTTTATCAAACTCTTAAGGTTATCTATTTCCTCTATGACTTACACCAGATAATGCATGGGCACCCAACATTGAAAAAACCGTCTTGTTTAAATGATCAAGGTCTTGAAATGTGTTTTCTTTGAAAGGAATCACTCATTTAGTATGTAAGGGGTCTTTTCAATCTCTTAATTTCAATATACATCCAATTAATATTAAATACATAACTATTTCATCTCATGTAGTACTTATTATCTCATGTTTTATTCTTATATTTATGAATGCTTTTAAAAATTTACCCAAAATTAATATGTTCAAACTTCATTAATATGTAACCCTTTACACAAATCATAGTTTGTGTTACAAAACTAAAAAAGAGGGGAAATATATCCATATATATCCAAATTAATATTAAGTATTTTTATATGAAAACCATTCATGTAAAGGCTTAGAATCATTTGATATTAAAAAAACACAAGAGAAAGCATGGTGAAACAGGTAGCCAACCCCAATTTTTTTTAAATAGAGAAGAAGACATCAGGGTAGAGAGAAGATAACATAAAGTACCACTACCCATGGTTTAATACTCAAGATATAATTTGATTCCATCATAATTATAACAAATAATTTTTTAAACTATAGTTAACCTTTAAATTCTATCTTACAAGTTTGTCAAAAACCAAATTCAATGTAAAGTAAAAATAAGTATTCTGTTTTTATACTTGGAATGTAATTCATGGTATGAAAATTTTATATAATTTATTCATTATATAAATTAAATCATGTATAATATACACAACATATAAAAAATTTATATAAATTAATATTTAAATAGAAATGAAATAAATAAATGAACATTTTATTTATTTATATAACAGGACATATTAATATAATCATTTCATGTTTCATTTTTTATAGAATTATATCATTTATAATAAATATAACTTATTGTTTATAAGAAAAATATAAAATATAAAAAATTAATATAAGAAAATAAAATAAAATTTTTACTATACCATATTTAATGATATACATATTATCCTATAAAATAATTGAAATCACTATATATGATAGGAATTATCACCAAAAGTATGCCATATCATTTAATAATAACTAT
Organism: Viscum album; assembly: GCA_963277665.1. NCBI lineage: Eukaryota > Viridiplantae > Streptophyta > Magnoliopsida > Santalales > Viscaceae > Viscum > Viscum album. The sequence continues at coordinate 1,815,947,113 of OY728159.1, read as the reverse complement.
TTCATTGTGTATTTAAATACGTTAATGATATCATACCCATTGATATCATATATTTCTCCATTATGACACAACACTCTATTTTTCAAACATTGTGTTAGGCATGTAAGCATATGATAATGCTTATTATAGATTATGATATAGTGTAAATAAATGGGTTTTAATGAATTATACACCAAAACTCATAATTTAATACATTATGACATATAAATAACACTAATTCTCACCTTATTATAATATAAATTGTATCTAATGGAATATTGATCCATCATATAACTTTTATCCACTTTATATCATAGCCTGCGATATAAAAAATTACAAAATACAATATACACATTCTTAAAAAATGAAATCATATTTATTACATGATGAAGTTGAAATTTATTCATCTAATAGGTTTTTAAAAAACCTCAAATATTTTAAAAAAATAGAAGAAACTCAATTAAATTTTAGATCTATCATAATAGAATCAACTTGTATAATGATGAACATAAAATAATTGTGTATACCTTGGGTTCAATGATCTTTATATAAATAGTGTATTCTTAGGGAATATCATTAGGTAATATCATTAAGGATATTTCCTCTAAAGTTATATTACTACAGAAATGGCATTTAGCATCACTATAATAGGCCTTTATCAATGCTAAAAAACACTGATAACTTTTGTTTTGTTAAAATCCCAAAGTTTTTATCAGTACTAAAAAAATGTATTGTTAAAGGCCCCCTTTAACAGTGCTAAAAAATGACCTATTAAAAGTTTCCTTTACAAGAACCTTTTTAGTGCTGTTAAAGGTCTCATTTAAAAGTTCTAAAAAAGTGTAGATAAAAGGGGGCCTTTAACAACGATAAAAATTGTGATAAAGGAACCACTGATAAAGGGTATAAAAAAATTATAAAAGTTTTCTTTTACGCCCCAATATCCCACCCTTTATCAGTGCTTCCCCCACCCCACCCATTATCAGCACTTCCCCAATCCATTTATCAGCACTTTAGATATTCTAACCATCCCCCATGCACCCTGCCTCTAGTAAGTTTTAAAACTAAGACCTTCAACTTACAAACCAGTGAATTTTCCACTCTCATATACTAGTTTATTTTACATTTTATGATATATCTATATATATCTATATATATATATATATCATTACATTTTTATAAATATTTGTTAAATTAAAAAATATATTTTATATGTAAATATTTTTACTATTTTATTTATAAAAATAAATTTTTATGTGTGAATATATAAAAAATATGTATATATTTTTATATATTTGATTATAAATAACAGTAAATTATGTAAAATGATAAACTTTTAGAGAAATAATATAAATAAGAATGTAATACCTAATAATAAATTCCCCCCCTACTAAAATGGGGGAAAACACTCACTTAAATGAGGCCGAAAATCCATCGAATGTTAAAAAAAATTGGTTTCCCTGACTAAAAACTAAGTTTTAGAGGCCTTTTGGGACTTTTGTGCCCTCAGAAAATGTGACTAAGGGTTTACCTAGAGACACTAAGGAGTATATCTCATGACAATCTTTGATTTGATATGTCGTAGAGGCCAAATGGAAACATGGATAAAAATTTATTATTGTCTGAAGTTCGAGTTACGTTTTCAATATTTTTTATATCTTTTATTAATTTTTTGTTTTTTATCTTCCAATTGATATTAAATGACAATTAATATATAATAATATGAAAATTATTGAATTTAAATATTTTATTTATTTATTTTATAATTCATTTTCACGAAATATCTTTTATATTAAGTGTAAATTCTTATATACCTTGTCTAAAACTTGTTTAAAAAATATATATTATATTTATATCAATATTAATATATTTATATATTTATATCAATATAAATATATTTATATATTAATATATTATTTTCAATGAAATATAATTTTTTTTATGTAATATACCCTTTATCAGCGCAACTAAAAAAGTTTTGATATTGGGAGGTCTTTATCAATTCATCCAAAAAATTATTGATACCCCCTATCTGTGTTTTTTAAAAGTGTTGACAAAAAACCCCATTTTTAAGCACTTTTTTAAATGCACTGATAAAAGTTGTACCTTTATCAGAACTTTTAAAAATGTTTATATAAAGGTTTCCCTTTAGCAGTACTTTTTTCTCACCAACAAATGGGGTATTTAAATGCACTTTTAACTAGTGTTGTTAAAGCCCTAGCGTTGGATAAACCCAATTTAGTTGTAGTGGTATTACACTAGCCACTAGAGTCCATATATACTATATGAAGAACCATTGATCATAAAAAATGTGTGCTAAAACTTACTCCTGTATAATGAATCTTGGATAGTGAATAAGGGTGTTTCATATTATATCCACAATCCACCTCACCACTAAACATGAAGGATCATTTCCTTTTTATACAACTTGAATCAATGAAGTAGGTTGAGAAATAATTTAAATCTATGGCATGTTCTATATGATATCCATAACATATACATGTTTTATTTTTATGATCACACAATGTTTCAGTTATTATAATATAATTATCAATAAATAAATTAATCATTGTAATATTTTATAATTGATGTGAACATATTTGGTATATGTGGTAGCACCCCATGTAACATTATAATATATATCGTTAATAATAGGTATATCATATTCTATAATAAAAGTAACACCCCTATATTTTATAGACATATTTTTTCCTCAAGAAAATTAAATCTGCACTGGTATCTTTCATTACACTAAGCCAAACATTCTTTTCATGTGGCACTGACTTGGCATACGTTACATGCAACACCGACTTGGGGTACGTTACATGCAACATGGAGTTTCTATGAAACATTTTTTGGTTATAATTATTTAAAATAGATAATTAAAACCTAGACATTAAACATAGTAATATTAATAGTAATACATATTTTAAAATATTTGTCATAATTTTTTATATAAATAAAACATATTGATAATGAAAGATATAATTTTTTGTATAGTCCTTATATGTTTAAAAATAATATTTTCTCAAATGAACTGATTTTGATGCCCTTTTATGAAAAATAATAAAATTAATTTTCGACATATTTTAAAATTTATTTTGATAAAATAAACTTCTATTTTGAATTTATAATGTTTAAATTATATTAGGGTGAATTTTTTGGATTTTTTTGAGAGACTTCATTTTTGGACGAATAGTTAAAAATAAAGAATTTTAATTCAAAAATACCTCTTCATCTAATTTATTTATAAGTTAAATTATATTTTAAATTTGTTTAAAAGTTTAATTTGATCATATTTTTATAAATTAATCCAATTTGAGTCATTATAATCAATTTCACTTTGAAACTGGGTATGAAAACTAAGAAAACTTTCAGATCTGTTTACTTTAAAAACCTGGATTTTCATCTATTTATGGGATTAAATTTATATTATTTTCCACCACTTATATGATTTTAATTTAAGAAAATATTATTTCATATTTGGAATAAAAATAATTTAAAATTTATATTAATTTAAACTTATTTTTTGACCAAAAAGATTAGTGAAATTGATTAAAATTAATTACAACGATTAAGATAAAAAAATTAGGTTAACAAAGTAATAAACCTTAAATTTAAGATCCAAAATGACCTATAAACTTGTATAAGATAGATTTTACGGCCATATTTGTACCCTATAATCCCTTTTCGATAATTATTTCCTTTATTGGGTTCACTTGACATGGAAAAAATGTGGGTGGAATTCATTTTCCCAAGATTTACAAGAGTGTCACTCCTCTACTATAAAAAGTCTTCCTCTCCTACCACATCCTCACACCTATCAAGACACTTTTTATCCAAAAATATAAACACAAATATATCATATAAATACCTCCCCTAAACCTATTATCCTTTACTTTTGTTGAAATAAATCCAAGGATTCCCTTTGGTGAAAACCAAAAGGAGTTACCCAAAGAAGTGGTGACATCCTTTCTCAAAGTCCTTTATCTTATTTTCATTCTCCACCACATGAACTATATTTATTACATCATTATATAATAACACCAGTATTTTAAATATACTTATATTTTATTATATTAATGGTTCTACAAAAACTTAAATACACTTCCATCTATTGGGTAACGAACATACTCATTGCGTGTATGGTGAACTATTGCCTAATGAAATGATGATTGTTCATTTTCTCTTTACCACCTTCATGCTTGGGGATTATGATGAAAACACAATTTATATATGATATTTATGATATTTATTATTTATTTATTCTTCTATAATTCTTTTATAACACATAGCATTACATTTTCTATTTTTTGTAAATGCGATAATTTCGTTTGAGGAAGTAAGGACTATTGATGCCTCAAAGCGATCGGATTTGTTAACAAACTACATGGAATGTATTAAGGATTTTTGTAGTGAAATTATATAATATATATGACATAATAATTAAATGTAAATTATATTATATAAATATATACATATATGTAATTTTATTTCGTTCTTTCTATACGATAAAAAAACAGATTCAGCGTTCATGCATGCGTACGGCCTACCGTCTCCATAAACGGTGTATTCCATTTTATACTTATATATTATATATTATATTAAAAATATAAAGAATATAATTGATAATTATATCATGGAATACATTCTTGAAATAATTAAAAAATTATAATCACTAAATATATTTCAAATTATGACACCTGTGAATAATAAGTCGGGTATCACCCAAAGTGAAACCTTAACATAGAATTGTTAAAAAAATGGGTAATGTAAAGTTATAATAAAACCATATATAGTATTAAATAAAATAATATGGTTATTTTGTTGATTTATAATAATTTTATATTTCTTATATAGAAATTTTGTATGAGTACGATAAGATTCAAGATGTAGGGTAATGGAATTTGACCTCACGTTTTTGTATCTCTGAGATACATGCCATGTTCGCCACTCTTTTATTTTTAATGGTTTATATAGTGTACATGATTTTATTATATTATTATTATTATTATTATAACAACCAGATATTTTATAAGATATATTCTTTTCAATTTCTTTCATATCTTCTGTTGTACGATACACCAAGATTATCTTGCGCTATACGCAACACCGTATTGGCTTGTAGTATACGCAACACTAATCTTGGATCGTGTTACACACAATTTCAAGTTTGTTTGATAGTAGTTATTATACGCAACATTGAGTGTATATATATATATATAAAATTTATAAATGAAATATGGTTGGATTTTTTTATACGCAACAACAAAGGAGTCTTTCACTACACACAACCCTGACTTGCCTTGCATTACACGCAATTGCAACCTTCCTTGATAGCGTGTGTTGTACGCAATACCGGGTTTTACTAAACAACAATATATGGTTTTAATATTATTATAAACTAGCACTTATGAATAGTAGTAAATAAATTTGTAATTTTATGACATTATAATTCATCTTACACATTATCTAGAACATGGTATGAGAACAAAATCAATTTTTTGAGTAAAATAAGTATTTTTCAAAAAATGTAGTTTTGTAGCCTTTTGATGACGCATCCACTTTAAATATAGTTTTTGAAATTTTTATAAGTTAAATTTGACAAAATAAAATTATTCTTTAGAATAAGTATATAAAAATTTACTTTGGATAATATTTTCATATTATTCTGATAACTTTCATATTTTAATGAATATTAAAAACACGCTATATTTTAATTAAAAACAACTTTTTTCATTGAAATAATTTATATGGTTAGATTATCATTTTAATATTTTTTAAAGTGTAATTAGAGTATATTTTTACCATTTAATAAAATGTTGGTCAATGGAATTAATTTCAATTTGAAATTGGACATAAACAAGTGTGGATCTTTTGATAGTTATTGTTTCAGAAAAACACGCTATTTGTTTTGATAACGGAAATTAATTTTAAAATTAAATAATTCCATTTCTATGTTTTCAATTTGAAAAAATAGACATCATTTTTTTAATTCGGAATATCAAATATAGCTTAGGCTGAATTTTTGGTATTTTTCTGGAAAACATCAATTTTTGATGAACAGTGAAACCACATAGTGGTAGTTAAAAAACTGACTCTTTCATTTAAATGAAATTTTACCACTTCTATGAATTGAATTTCAAAAATCGAACATACATGTTTGTTATCAAGAAGTAAAATTCGGTTCAATTAGATGAAAATAATTTTTGGGGAATAGTAACTTTTGACTTTTATTTACCGCGGTTAAAGGTAAATAGGGTAATTCAAGGTTAAAAGAATATTATAATAATTCAAAATTACCCTAACACTTGTCATAACATTATTTTATGAGTTTTGGCCGACCATGGACATCATTGGGTCGATTGTGGGACCCCATTGAGCCACTTGGTAGTGATAATGACAATTTGGATTAATTAATTTAATTTAAAGACAAAATTGACATTAACAAAAATCTTTTCGTAATTAATTTTTATAATAGGTTATATAAATTATCTTTTTGACTATAAATATTAATTGGAAAGAAAAAATGATTTCCTATATGGTGGTATTTTGTTTTATAATTTTTAGACATCAAATAAATTAAATTATTTATGACACAATAATGATGTAGTGTTTACCTCATTAATAAATGATTTAAATAAATAAGATTATAATGATTAAAATATTATCAAAAACATATCCAATTATGATTGGATGATTTTATTTCAACCATTAGTCATCTTATATTCAACTATAATGATTTTTTTACCTTTTTAAAACGAATATAAGTTTATAATAAAATAATATTTTCACACTTTCAAAAAGAGCCCCTCCTCCCCCTTATAAAAGGAGACCACTTCTATCCAATTCCTCACACATATCAAGCCATTTGGATCCTCAAAACTCTGCCCAATTAAGCTCCCTACATCCCTCTCCTCCCCGTAGAAGCCTCACCTTAGGCAGAATGCACTCCAAGAAGTCTTTTTGGTTCAAACAAAAGGAAGTTTCCCAAATTAAAGGTAATCGTTTCTCTTAAATTGTTTTCTTTTATTCTACATCTCCAAACCCTAAACTCATTTTAATACATTCTTTTGTAATAACACCAGTATAATCAATATACTATGATGTCATTATGAGAAATATTTGATGTACACTTACACACACCTCCATCTAATGGATGAAGAACATAATGTTTCTGTGGATGGCAAACTAACGCCCCACGAAACGATGATTGTTTGATTTTCTCCTACCACCTCTCATGGTGGCCATTATGATGGAACTATATTTATATATTATTCATATTATGTTTATTATTTCGTTATTATTCTTTAATTTCCAATTATATCAAGCCTTTATGGTTTCCATAGTGGGTAAATATGATAATCTCATTTGAGGAAGTGTGGACTACTGCTCCCTCAAAGTGATGTGATTCATTAATGCCTTATGTGGGTTGTATAAAAGATGTATTTAATGATATTATATATTATATTATACTGGAATTATAATTTACCTATTCCATTAAAATAATAAATAGAAATTAAAGTAGCGTTCATGCGTACGTACGGCTTACTGTCTCCATGAATGGTGCATTTCATTTCTTACCTCCATATGTTATGTACTATTATAAATACATGTATATGCTGGATATATAATAAATATATATGATATTTAACTCATTATTTACATTCTGGAAGTAATTAAATCATGATATAAGTAATAATATCAAGAACAACAAGTCAAAAAACGTACGATAAATGAAACGATTTTACCCAAAATGCTGCTTTAACCTGGAATTTACCAAAGAACGGGTAAAATAAAGTCATAAGTAAACCATATATGATATCATAACAATTAATATGATTCTGTAATAAGTCAATGACATTATTTAAATCATTATATAGGAGTTTCAGATACATACGAAGCATATCGGGCGTAAGGTAAGGGATTAATTTTCCAATCCTGTTCTTATCTGAGATTGTTTATTCGTAAGTATTTACTTGGGTTATTATTATCAACCATGTCAATGTTTCCTAAAAATGGTTTCATGTATCATGTATATTTAAAGTCCTTTTTAACCATTTTTTACTTTTACTACATGGTATGTAATGAATCCTTCGTTTTTTCCATTCGAGGTACTTTTTGACTTTTCTGACAAAAGTACGAGGAGAATGTTATTTTTAACTTATTCGGCATGAAAAGATTTTTACGGTTTCATAACACCTCATTTTCGTAATGATTACTATATAATATTTCATGATTATTTTCAAAAAAACCCTTTTCTTTTAAAATTTCATGGAATTTTTGTGAAAATAAAATGATTTTGAAGAAGAAAAGATATTTTCCTCAATATTTCATTTCTAGTGTTTTATCAAAAATATTTTCCATCTAAAATGAAATTATTTAATATGTTTATGTTTCAAGTATAATGTCTCCATTATTTACATGGTTTTATTCTTCTTATGATGAAATGATATCCATTATTTTATATGGATTATGTTATGATGGCATAATGTATAAGAATCCCATTCTATTACATGGGTTATGCTATGATGTATGATTTATGATTTTGTGGCACACGAAAGAATGATTTCATTATGAGATGGGTGGGTCCTATATCTCCCTCCAATTCATTGGGTAAATATTTATATCTCATGAGATATACACTAATAGAACGGTAAGTTAATCCGGTTCAGTAATACAGGACTGGAACGAGGAGTGAACTCGATTCAGAAAGGGAATTTGTCCACTAAGATAGTCTTGCCAGAAATGCCTTGGCTACTATGGAAATCATATCATGTGCTTAATGGTTTCCACAATCACATGTTTTATTCCCATGCTATTTTATCATGATTAATGTTTCTTTATGATCTATGTCTTATGTACTGCCATGTTTTATGTCATTGCCCAAGATTTTGATGTTTAAACATTATGTTCATGTTTTTAAGTTCAAATGTATATGATTTGTTTTATTTTATCCATGCTTAACCTTACTGAGCATTTTATCTCACCCTTTATATGTTTTCTTTTCCCCAAGATTTAAAGAAAGTTTTTAGGTAAGAAAACCAAAAGGGGAAGATCTTTTTGGGAGATGTTGAAGATCATTCACCACGATTTGAAGATTACATTCCGAGTTTCCAAAGACACTAAACTATTACAATCCTCTTGTGTCTGTTTTTGTTATATATTATGTATTCCACAAAAGTAATGTAATTTCCATGTACGTCAAGATTTGGGTCTCTATAGTTGGTATCAGAGGAAAGGTTTAGTTAACCTTTGGAAACTGGGATGCGAAAGCATTAGTGAGATCCCTAGAGATATTTCTAAGGTATGTCTAGGGATGTCCCTAAGGTTAAGTATAAGTATAGGTTAAAATCCTAGAATTGTGGTAATGATATTAGAATGAAACCTAAGATGTTAGATATCGAAGGCACTCTCCCTTTATTATTTTGTTTTCCCTAGCATGATTTTTTCATCTCACACTATTCTTTTTGGGTTTTAGACGATTGTTGGAACCGGAAGGAACCGTGTAGATCAATGTAATGGACAATGCAATGATTTTCCTCCTAAACAAACGAATGTTATGGGAGATGGAGTGAAAAATCTTATTGCCATACTTATGAAATCTATGAATCATTCTGGACTTCCGAATGAGCAGAGAAGGGAACAATATTCTATTGAGTCCTTCATGAGGCAACGTCCGCCTTCTTTCAATGGGTCTTCTGATCCACTTGTTACTAAAAAATGGATCAGTACCATTGAAAAGATATTTTCTATACTTCGCTGTTCGGAACATGATAATGTCATTCTAGCTGTTTACCGTTTAGAAGGTGAAGCATACCAGTGGTGGACTCTAATTAAGAATAAAAGGCCCCAAGATGAAATTGAATCCTTGGAATGGGACGAGTTCAAGAACTTGTTTTTCAGTAATTACTTCCCTATTATTCTTTGAACAAAGATGGAAAAGGAGTTCCTTGAGCTTAAGACAAAGGATGTTGAATCAGTTGGTATATACGAAGAAAAGTTTACAAGGCTTGCAAGGTATGCATATGGCTTTATCATCCAACCTGAAAGTAAAGTTGATCGATTCTTCAGTGTCTTAAAACCAAGTCTTCGAAGGTCATTAGCTATAAGAGACTTCCATATCTATGAATAAATTGTGCTTTGTGATATCAAGGTAGAAATTGAAGTTGGTGTTACATATCCATATCATGGTTTGTACAAGAAACGAAAGATGAAGTTCGAGGAGAAATCTCAGAACAATGGTGAAAAGGAGATGAATGTTTATTTATGCTCAAAGTGTGGAAAGAAGCATGGTGGAGATTGCATAAAATGTACTAGAAAATGTTTTAAGTGTGGAAAATAAGTTCATCGATCAGTTGATTGTCGATGTAATGTAAAAAAGGTTGTTAATGATGTGAATAGAGAAAATACTACAGAAAACGCTCCACCAATACTTCAATGCATCAAGTGCAAGGAAATGGGGCATTATGCTAATAAATTCCCTAATCCATGGGTTAATGATGATCAACGTGAGCAACCTCATAAGGCAATGGATAAAGAGAAGTCTCATGAGATCACTATTTGTGATATTGATTATGACAATGATGTTTTGTAATGATTAATTATTTATGTAATGGGATTTCAAAATAGTATCATGGAATCTCATTTATGGTACTATGGAATTTTGGAATATCTATGTATTGGTTTTCAATAATTATATGGTATTGGTAACCATGAAAAAGTGATTGAAATATTTTTGGAAAGAAGATGATATGCGCATAATTAATGGATAATGAAAAAAATGAAATGAGATCATGATTGATATAAGGACTAAGTAATATCATGGTTTGAGTATATAGAATTTTTGGGATTTTAGTACGTGGAAAGAATTAACTTTTGACAACATTCATGTTTTCAGTAAGGTTCAATGGGTATTCATTTTTCAAGAGAATACATGATTAAGCTATTCACATGATTGGAATGTGACCAACAAGATATATGAGGGATAAATGATGATATTAACATGCTTGTTATATGCCCTTTTTAGTAATCATTCTCTTTATACTATGAGTTTGGAAACAAGTATTTTGGATAATCCTAAAGATTCGAATGGATTATGTTGAACATACGTTAGTATTGTTTAAGGCTAGAAATGTTTTTTGATATTATTGATAGAATGTTATAATATTATTGTTTTAGAAAAAGGACAATACATAGGACGAGTGATAACCCGTTGCGTTAGACAAGGATGTGGGAATCGAACCCACAACCAAAGTGTGACAAGCCTTTATCGCCTACCACTAGCCTACAAGAAGTCCCTAGTTAGTAAAAACTAGTTTTATTTTACTAAGCGGTATGATAGATAAAGTATAAGTTCATTTTTGGAATTGCATACGATTAACCTCACCATAGATGGACTTATGTATATTTGATAACTTTTTCTAACCTTTTGTTTGAAACAGATGGAATGACCCATCATTCTATCACATGATTTGCAAACATTTCACGAATAACAAATTCAACTTCATTTATTTAAGATATGAAGTGGAAATTGTTCAAGGCACGAACAACAGTGAAATTGTACCGAAATCAAGTAAGTATTTCTTCTAATTCAAAATTTTCAACTTTAGGGAAATGATATTGAAAACCAAAAATGTTGTCCTAGTGATCTTATATCTGATAAATCGGATGGTACCTTAGATCATCACAAATTTATAGCTTTGTGATTGATGGCTTTTTCATAGCCATGTTCTCTACCACTCTCCATTAGAACATGATGGTTAGATTTTTCTTCCATATCCATATTTTCACCTATGTTCTCCTATATGGAAACCCATTGATGAGTTACTTTGGGTAATCGTTACGTTTCATACTTTATTTTTTGAAATTAAATTTTAATTTTTGTTTTTATGATGTGGGTTTCTATGAATAGTAAACGATTTATAACCCTGACGAATTTCAAGGGAGAAATTTATTTTAAGGGGGGTAGAATGTAACAACCCGAGATTTTATAAGATTTATTCTTTTCAATTTCTTTCATATCATCTGTTGTACGATACACCAAGATTATCTTATGCTATACGCAACACCGTATTAGCTTGCAGTATACGCAACACTAATCTTGGATCATGTTACACACAATTTCATGTTTGTTTGATAGTAGTTACTCTACGCAACATTGAGTGTGTATATAGATATATATATATATATTCAATTTATAAATGAAATATGGTTGTATTTTTTTATACGCAACAACAAAGGAGTCTTGCACTACATGCAACCCTAACTTGGCTTGCATTACACGCAATCGCAACCTTCCTCGATAGCGTGTGTTGTACGACATACCGAGTTTCACTAAACAACGATATATTGTTATAATATTATTATAAGCTATCCGTTATGAATAGTAGTAAATACATTTTTAATTTTGTGACATTATAATTCATCTTACACATTTTCTAGAACATGGTATGAGAAAAAAATCAATTTTTCTTGTAAAATAAGTATTTTTAAAAAAATGTAGTTTTGCCGCATTTTAATGGAGAACCCACTTTAAATATAGTTTATGACATGTTTATAAGTTCAATTTGACAAAATAAAAATATTCTTTACAATCAGGATAAAAAAATTTACTTTGGATAAAATTTTCATACTATTTAGATGACTTTCATATTTTAATGAATATTAAAAACAAGCTATATTTTAATTAAAAACAAATTTTTTCATAGAAATAATTTATATGGTTAGATTATCTTTTTAATTGATTTTAAAGTGTAATTAGAATATATTTTTATCATTTAATCCAATTTTGGTCAATGTAATTAAAGTCAATTTGAAATTGGACATTAACAAGTGTCGATCATTTGATAGTTATTGTTACTGAAAAACACGCTATTTGTTTTGATAACGGGAATTAATTTTAAAATTAATTAATGCCACTTCTATGTTTTCAATTTGGAAAAAATAGAAGTCATTTTTGTATTTGGAATATCAAATATATCTTGGGCTTAATTTTTGGTATTTTTCGGAAAAACCTCAATTTTTGATGAATAGTGAAACCACTTAGTGGTAGTTAAAAAACCGACTCTTTCATTTAAATGAAATTTTACCACTTCTATGAATTGAATTTAAAAATTACATCATTCATGGTTGTTATCAAGAAGTAAAATGTGGTTCAATAAGATGAAAATAATTTTTTTGAATAGTAACTTTTGACTTTTATTTACCGCGGTTAAAGGTAAATAGGGTAATTCAAGGTTAAAAGAATATTATAATAATTAAAAATTAACTTAACAATTGTCCTAACCTTATTGGAGGAGTAGTGACCCACCATGGGAATCCTTGGGTCGATTTTGGGACCCCATTGAGCCACTTGGTTGTGATAATGACAATTTGGATTAATTAATTTAATGTAAATACAAAATTGACATTAACAAATATCTTTAAGTAATTAATTTTTATAAGGGGTTATATAAATTATATCTTCAATTATAAATATTCAATGGAAATATAAAATTATTTCTTATATTTTGGTATTTTTTTATAATTTTTATACATAAAATAAATTAAATTATTTATGACACAATAATGATGCAGTATTGAACTTATAAATAAATGATTTAAATAAATAAGATTATAATGATTACAATATTATCTGAAACATGTCCAATTATGATAGAATTATTTTATTTCGACCATGAGGCATCTTATATTCATCTTTAATTATTTTTGGACCTTTTGAAACCGAAGATAAGTTTATAATAAAATAATATTTTCACACTTTCCAAAAGAGCCCCTCCTCCCCTTTATAAATGGAGACCACTTCTATCCAATTACTCACACCTCTCAAGCCATTTGGATCGTTCAACCTCTACCAAATTAAGCTCCCTACATCCATATCCTCCCACTAGAATCCCTAACTTAGTCATAAGCCACTCCAAGAAGTCCTTTTGGTTCAAACCAAAGGAAGTTACCCAAATTAAAGGTAACAGTTTCTCTTAAATTGTTTTCTTTTATTCTACTTCTCCAACCCCAAAACTCTTTTTAATTCATTATTTTGTAACAAAACCAGTATCCTCAATATACTATGATGTTGTTATGAGAATGATTCTAACTACACTTACACACACCTCCATCTAATGGATGAAGAACATAATGTTTCTGTGGATGGCAAACTAACGCCTCACGAAACGATGATTGTTCGATTTTCTCCTACCACCTCTCATGGTGGCCATTATGATGGTACTATATTTATATATGATATATATTGTATTTATTATTTCTTTATGATTCTTTACTTCCCAATTATATCAATACTTTATAGTTTCCATAGTGGGTAAATATGATAATCTCATTTAAGGAAATGTGGACTACCGCCCCCTCAAAGTTATGTGATTCGTTAATTCCTTATGTGGGATGTATAAAAGATGGTGTTAATGATATTATATATGATATTATACAGGAATTATAATATAACTATTCCATTAAAATAATATATAGAAATTAAATTAGTGTTCATACGTACGTACGGCCTACCGTCTCCATGAACGGTACATTTCATTTCTTACCTCCATATGTTATGTACTATTATAAATACATGTATATGTTGGATATATAATTAATATATATGATATATAAATAATTATTTACATTCTGGAAGTAAGTAAATCATGATATAAGTAATAATATTAAGAACAAAAAGTCGAAACACGTATGATAAATGAAACGATTTTACCCAAAATGGTGCTTTAACATTGAATTTACAAAAGAACGGGTAATATAAAGTCATAAGTAAACCATATATGATATCATAACAATGAATATGATTTTTTAATAAGTCTATGATATTATTTAAATCATTATACAGCTGGTTCAGATACATACGATGCATATCGTACGTAAGGTAAGGGATAACTATTCCAATCTCATTCTTATCCGAGATTGTTTATTCGTAAGTATTTACTGAGGTTACTGTTATCAACCATGTCCATGTTTCCTAAAAATGGTTTCATGTATGTTTAAAGTCCTTTTTAACCATTTTTTACTTTTACTACATTGTATGTAAGGAATATTCTTTTTTTACCATATGAGGTACTTTTTGACTTTTCCGAAAAAAGTGCTTGGAGAATGTTATTTTTAAATTATACAGCGTGAACGGATTTTTACGGTTTCATAACACCACATTTTCATGAAAATTAGTATACAATATTGCATGATTATTTTCAAAAAAACCCTTTTCTTTTAAAATTTCTTGGAATTTTGTGAAAAGAAAATTATTTTGATGAAGAAAGGATATTTTCCTCAAGATTTCATTTCTAGTGTTTTATCAAAAATATTTTCCATCTAAAATGACATTATTTAATATGTTTATGTTTCAAGTATAATGTCTCCATTATTTACAAGGATTTATTCTTCTTATGATTAAATGATATCCATTTTTTTATATGGATTATGTTATGATGGCATGATGTTTAAGAATCTCATTCTATTACAGGGGTTATGCTATGATGTATGATTTATGATTTTGTGGCACATGAAAGAATGATTTCATTATGAGATCGGTGGGACCTATATCTCCCTAAAATTCATTGAAAAATGATTTATATCTCATGAGATATACATGGCTGTAATGGTAAGTTAATCTGGTTCAGTAATATATGACTGAAATGAGGAGTGAACTCGATTCAGAAAGGGACATTGTCCACTAAGATGGTCTTGGCAGCAATGCATTGGCTGCTATGGAAATCATATAATTTGCTTAATGGTTTCCACAATCACATATTTTATTACCATGCTATTTTATCATGCTTAATGTTTATTTATGATCTACGACCATGTTTTATGACATTTCCCAAGATTTTGATGTTTAAACATTATTTTCATGTTTTTAAGTTCAAATGTATATGATTTGTTTTATTTTATCCATGCTTACCCTTACTGAGAATTTGAGCTCACCCTTTATATTTTTTCTTTTCCCCAAGATTTAAAAGAAAGGTTTTAGGTAAGAAAACCAAAAGGGTAAGATCTTAATGGGAGATGTTGAAGATCTTTCTCCACGATTAGAAGATTACATTCTGAGCTTCCAAAGACACTAAACTATTATTTTCCTTGTGTGTCTGTTTTTGTTATGTATTAATTATTCAGAAAAATTAATGTAATGTCCATGTATGTCAAGATTTAGGTCTCTCTACAATTATTATTAAGTTTATGGGTTTTTACATATCTGTTATATGAAATTTGTTTCATGGGGGTTATGTTTCAATAGTTTCAAAATATGTTAGAAACTTTTTTCTCAATTTTGTTTCTTTAAGACACATGTTTTTTATGCCCCTACATTATTTTTAAAGGTTTATATACTTATATTTTACATTTTATATCCTGAATATCATTATTATCATGATATTTTAAGCATTATGAAATTTTATTTCCTTGCCTAGAGTATATAATTCCAAGTTACCATGTGTTAAGAGTTTATAGAAACAATCTCATAGTTTATTGCGATTGTTTATGATTATGCTCCCATTAATGAATTATTATGATAAATAGCTCATGAAAACTCATGTTTTTTATTCTCCTCTATTTATTCAATATATAACCATGTATTAGTACCATTTTCCACTCTTTTTACTTATAATTCTTAAGAAAATATTTTCAAAAAAAATGATCGTATTTTCTCTTCGGTTAGAAAATTGTTTTATTTCAAAATCCTTATTTTCAAAAAATTATGTTAATTAAAAAGGATTTTAAATATGTTTAATTGTTTCTGAAGATTCCTTTAAAAGTTTCCAAGTTTTTTTCTATGAAAAATTTATTCAAAAATTTTATTCTTTAAAAAAAATCTTTTTCACTAAGAAAAGAATATATTCCTCAAGAAATGTTCTTAAAAGATCATTAAAAATTATTTCAAATATAAGATGACATCCATTAGTGTTAATCATGCCTTTATAGGGAAATTATTAAATTTAACCATTCATATTCCTTCTCTAAATGAATTATATATTGATTTCGTGATGTTTAAGAAACTTTTTTCTCTTTCTTGGATTATATTATTTTGTAATTTGCTTCATTTCACAGGTTATGATTTTGATTAAATGATTATGAAACCTATATCATCTTCCATAGGTTATGATATGATTACATATTTATGATACCCATTTCATTTTATGTGTTATGATATTATTTTTAATGATATTATGGAACATTTGGGTATAATTTCACTATGATATTGGTGAAACCAATATCTTCTCCAATACATTAGGTAAAGATTTATATCTCATGAGATAGACTATGGTGGTATTGTCAGTAAGCCTTGAACACTAATATGGTCATTGGAGTATACCATAACTACCAATATTGTATAGGGAGTGTACTCATAGTACAAATATAGACATGGTAGTAAACCATGACAACCAAGATGGTATGGGGAGTTAATACATAATACTAAGACAACATTGGCAGTGTTTCCTTAACTAATATGGAAATCATTTTTACATGATTATGTGTCTACAACAATTCCATGTCTTATTCCTAATTTATTCATTCAGGGATTATTTTGTTTATAATATTATGATTCATTTCTTATGAACTGCTAAGATTTATTTCAGGATTAATGTTTATAATCTTATGATGTGAAAGGTATGATCTTATAATGTTGTGATCAAATCCTTATACCCCTATGATCATGTTTATTCGTACATGTCTTCCTTGTTTACCCTTACTGATAATATAATATCACCCATTTTTTATGTTTCATTTACCTTGTTATGAAGATATGTATTATTTTTTATGTGTTTAAGAAGGTTGTGATTCAAGAAGAACCCAGTGGGAGATAATATAATTCATTGATATACTAGTGCTTATGTTTCCATGTTTACCAATTCACTAGACTAATACGGTATTTATGAGTCTGTTGGTATTATTTTTTAATTATTCGAAAAAAATTAAGTAATGTTAATGTATGAAAAATGAGGTTCGTAGTAGTTGTTATTAGAGAAAAGGTTTAGTTATCATTTTGAATCTAGGATGAGAAAACCTTAGTGAAAACCCTATGGACAAGTCTAAAGATAAGTCTAAGGATACAGAAAATTAAAAGAAAATGTCATGGAATTTTGGTAAAGGAAAGTGTAAGTGGTTTCCTATAAATAAATCCCTATCTAGATACTATAAGTGTATGTGGATCTAGAACATATCTGATTAGGAGTAACAAATATGACAAGGTGTGTTGGGCCTGACTCGACATAACCCGGTGCATGATAATGGGAATTGCCGCAAACCTTGTTTGAAAATCATAGGGGATATTATTTGGGAATTCACATAAATATTCATGAACCATCCTTATGAATTTAAATAGAAGTTGGATATTAATAACCAAGTTTAAACATAAGGTGCCATAGATTATGAAATGAGTCATTATTTAGACATCCTATAAGTGAAGTTTCATGATTATGTGGTTCCTCATTATGAAAACTATTTATTACTCTATGATTTTGGTTTTTTTAAATGGAAGAAACACAATATAACTGCATTAATGGTGATTAAAATGGATAATTAAATTTTTTTCCTCCTAATAAACCAAATTGTATGGGATTAGGTATGAAATATCTGGTTAGATTTCTCAAAAAAATCTTTCATGCTTTGAATCACAATGGACTTCCAAATGAGAAATGGATGGAACAAAAATTTATTGAGTATTTCATGAATCAATTTCCACATTCTTTTAGTGGGTCTTCTTATCCAATTATTTCTAAAAAATGGATCAATATTATGGAAAATATATTGTTTGTTCTCTAGTTTTTAGAGAATGAGAAAGTCATTTTGTCTATTTATCGGTTAGAATGTGAAGAAGACCATTTGTGGAAAATAATCAAAAATATATTGTGGAAAGATGAAATTGAATCCATGGATTTTTACAAGTTAAAAAAATTTATTTTTCAATAAGTACACACTCAAATTCTTTCAGCCAAGACAAATAAAGAGTTAATTGAGTTGAAACAATGGTATAATGAATCTTTTGGTGCCTACGAGGATAATTTATTAATAATTTCTAGGTACGTTTCAGGAATTATTATCCAACTTGAAAGTAAATTTGATAGTCTCTTCAGTAGTTTAAATTAAAGTCTCATAAGTTCATTGGCCATAATAGACTTTAGTATCTATAAATAGATTGTGTTTTGTGCAATCAGGTTTGAAATTAAGGTTGCATTCATGTATCAATATCATGGTTCTGACAAGAAAAAGAAGATAGATTTAAAAGGAAAATATAAAAACCTTAAAGAGAATAAGATGATCTTCCTTCATGCTCTAAATGTGGGAAAAAATATATAGTAAATTTCATTAAGATGTATAATAAATGTTTTAAGTGTTGAAGAGAAGTCCATTGGGAATTTTTTTTCCAAATTGATGGTAAGAAGTTTGAATGGATAAAAAGTGGGACAAAATGCACCTCTCATGAGGTGGTGTTATAAGTTTAATGAGAATAGAAAAAATGATAACCACTACCCAAATATAAGGGATGGTGATGGTGAATGACTTCAACATCCTATTAAGCTATGGGACAAGGGGAAATCTCATGCAATCACTATTTCTGACATGGGGTGAGATAACGATGTGGTGAAAGGTACACTTACCATCTATTCTGGATCTGGTAATATCATATTTTTTTCTAGATCTACCCACTCTTTCATATCAAAATAATTTTCTAAGGGCTTTAAGATTCCCCCAAAATGAGAAGTTGAGCTCTCAAGAGAACTCATACCTAGTTTCACACCAATTTCAAAGATTCCATATATAATGGCCCTGGTTGAGTTGTAGGAATTGAAGAAGTGGAACAATGAAAACCTTGATAAGGGATTCATTCAACCAGGTATTTCCCCATGGGATTCCGCCTTTATTTTTGTGAAAAATGAAACATGGATCAATGAAACTCTACATTTATTATCAAGAGTTGAACAAGATCAAGATCAAGAAAAATCATCATATCCCTCATATTGATGAATTCTTTGATCAAATTCATGGAGCTTAGTACTTTTCCAATATTGACCTTCATTATAAATATCATTAATTAAGGGTCAAGAAGTAGGATATACCCAAGATGGAAGTCCATAAAAGGAGTGGACACAATTATTATATAGTGATACCATTTTTTCTTACAAATTCCCCATATATCTTCGTGGATTTGATGAAAAAAATCTTTATAGATTACCTTGACCAATTTTTGGTAGTCTTTTTAGATGATATTATTATATATTAAAAGAGAAAGGAAGATCATTAATATCACTTGATAATTGTACTAATGACCCTAAGGAAGGAAAAAATATATGAAAATTTTAAAAAGTGTGAATTTTGGTTGCAAACGGTTTCATTTTTGGGTCACATAATCTCAAGAGATTGTATATTGGTATATCAATCAAAGATGGAGCCTATTGAATGGTGGGATAGACGAACCATGATGACTGATATCTATAAAATTCTTATTTTATCTAGATACTATAGATGGTTTGTGTAGAATTTGTTATGACTATATAATCCTCAGAAAAAGTTAACTTGGAAGGGTTCCAAGTTTCTATAGATAGATGAATGTCATGTAAACATTAAAGAACCAAAAAGTAGGTCAGTCAGTGCACATGTTCATACATTACCCTATATTGGAGGAGGGTTTATAATCTAAGGTGATGCATCCAATATGGTACTTGTATTTGTTCTAATACATAATAACATAGTTATTAATTCTAACTCATTGTAGTTGAAGATTCATGAAAAAAATTACCCAACTCGTGATTTGGAGTTAGTAGGGGAATTTTTTGAATTAATGATATGGAGGCATTATCTTTATCAAGAAAACTATGATATATATACCTTTCATAAAATTAAAAAATATATATTCATATAGAATGATTTGAACATGTGCCAGAGAAGGTTGTTAGAGTTGATAAAGGATTACAACTGCTAAATACATTACCACCCTAGGAAAATTATCTAGGTGGATGATGCTTTGATTCGAAAGGATCATGATAGGTTATCCATTATGAGGATCACAACAGATATAATATTTATATATTTTTAATGTAAAGAGATATAAATCCTGAAGGAAGAGGAAAAATATTATCTTTCTCATATTAATGTTAAACCCATTATCGAAGTGATTATTAAGGAGGTGCAGAAGGAAGATATAGATCAGAAAAAGAAAGTTAAAAAAGTTTCAAAGTTTAACCTTGATTGGGATAGAATAATAAGGTTTAGGAACTGTGTATATGTTCCATCCATACCAAATTTGAAGAAGGGGATGTTACAAGAAGGTCATAGTTATTCATTATCTATTTATCCTGGATATACAAAGATGTATAGGGACTTGAAACAATACATCAGGTGGGATATAATGAAGAGAGATATCATAGAGTTTGTATCTATTTTCATGGTATTCCAACATGTTAAGGTTAAAAGAGAAAATGAATGGGGGGTTGTTGCATATTTTACCCATACTAGAATGGAAATGAGATAACATCACTAAATATTTTTTCATTGGACTATCGAGAAACTATAAAGGGTTTAATTCTATGTGGGTGGTATTAGATCACCTTATAAAGTCAAAACACACCATCTAAATTAGAGAAGAATTAAATCTAGATCATCTTACCAGGATATACATAACAATTGGGTCTCAGTGATAGCACAGACAACTAGCCTTAACATGGTCATTGGTTCATGTCCTGCCAGGTACCACCAGTTGCCTCGCAGACACATGGTCTCCACCCTGGGGCCCACCCACATGCCCGAATGATTCATCTGACTAATGATAGTCCCCAAAGGCCAACAAATTTCCTTTCTAGTGTTTTTTCCCCACTCAAACACACCTTGGGAAACATCCCATAAGTTCACCCATCCTGATCACTATTCTAAGCCAAACACGCTTCACTGTGGATTTCTAATCAGATAGGATTCCGAAAAGGATGGTTCACATTACTAACATGATTCATATCATTCAGTCATTTAACCCTTTATTATTATATAGTGTTACATTCACCCCCCCTTTAGAGCACAACGTCCTTTTTGTGGGCCCTACATATCATCCCAGGAAGTGAATCGTGCTTAAGGATGGGTATAAACGTTGAAATCCAATGTTACAACTGGGTCTCAGTGACATCACATACACCCCTCCTTAACATGTTCGTCGGGTCCAGTTTCCCCACAGACACATGGTCCCCCCCTGGGGCCCGCCCACACACCCAAATGATTCATCTAACTAATGAAAGTCCCTACAGGCCAACACATGTCCTTTAAAGTGTTCTTTGTCCTAACTCACACACATCCTGAGAGACTTCCCATAAGGTCACACATCTTTCTCACTACTCCAAGCCAAGCATGCTTAACTATGGAGTTTTAATTAGATAGGATCCTAAAAAGGAAGTTTCACCTTATTGAAATGAGTTATATCATTTATTCATTTAACCCTTTATTAGTCTATGATGTTACAATATACATTAAGGAATTGGTACGGTTTCATGGAGTACCACATTATATTATATCGGATTAGGATCTAAGGTTTTCTTCAAAGTTTTGGAGATGTCTTCAGTAAGCACATGATAGAAAATTTAGTTTCATCACTTCTTATGGTCCTCAAATAGATGGTCAGTCTAAAAGAAAAATTCAAACCCTAAATGTTATGTTGAGATCTTGTTATGTGGATTTGAAAGGTGGTTGGGATTAACACTTTTTTCTAGTTGAGTTTTTGTACATCAATATATTTCACTCAATAATTCATAAGGAACCTTATGAATCCCTCAATGTGAATAAATGTAGTGATACAATGTACTGGGATGAAGTTGAAGAAATAAAGCTATTGGAACCTGAGATCACTAAATAAATGGGAGAGAAGGTTAGAGCCATTCAGTAGAATATCAAGGAAGCTCAGAGTGAGAAAAAAATTTATGCTGATAACTGATGGAGTGATCTAGAATTTGAAGTTTTTGAGAATTTATTTCTATATATCTCTCCTTGGAATAAGGTTATGAGGTTTGGAAAGAAATGGAAAAAATCCCTATGCATGTCGGCCCCTTTTAGATTCTTGTTCATCTAAGACGGTAGCCTATCGCTTGTCAGTTCCTCCAAATATACCTCATGTTCAAAATGTGTTCCATGTTTATCTTCTAAGTAATTAAATACCTAACCTTTTATGAGTAATTAACTCATAGGTCCTACCGATGGAGCGTGATATTTCTTACAAGGAATAACCAGTTGAAATTCTAAATAATATAGAAAAGGTTCTATGAAACAAGACCACTTACCTAGTCAAAGTTCATGGAGAAATGACCAGTTAGAGGAATCTATGATGGAACTTTAGGATATTATGACTCATAATTATCCTCATTTTTTTACCCAAATGATGAATTTCGAGGAAGAAATTCATTTTAAGGGGGGTAGAATAAAATACCCTAAGTTTTTATAGACTTTTTTCACAATTAAATTAAATATTCATTGATATATTTCATTTTAATAATTCAAACATTCCTTTCATGTGGCATCTACTTAGAATACATAACATTCAACAATTAATTGGAATATGTTAAAAACAACATTGAGTTCCTACAAAACATCTTTTTGTTATAATTATTTAAATGAGATAATTATAACCTAGCCATTAAACTTAGTAATATGAATAATAATAACTAATTTTCATATTTTTTTATAATGGTTTTATATAAAAAAACATATTTATAATGAAATATATAATTTTTTGAAATGTACCTATATGATTTAAAATACTATTTTCTCAAATGAAAATCCTTTCATATCCTCATTTGAAAAAATAATATTAATTTTAGAAAAAATTAGAAATTTAATTTGTTAAAATAAACATATTTTTTGAATTTATAGTGTTGAAATTAGTTTAGGGTGAATTTTTTGGATTTTTTTGAGAGACTTCATTTTTGGATGAATAAAGAAAAATACCAAATTTTAATACAAAACTACCTTTTTGTCAAATTTATTTATGAGGTCAAATTTTATTTAAAATTGTTTTAAATGTTTAATTATATTATATTTTTATTAATTAATCCAATATAGTTTATTGTATTCAATTTCACTTTGAAGATGGGTATAAAAGCTTAGCAAACATTTGGATGTTTTCACTTTAAAAACATGCATTATTGTATCATCTCAATAATTATACTTAATTAATTTTTGCCACTTATATTATTGAAACTTTAAATAATAGATTCCATATTTTTAATCAGAATGATTTATAATTTATATTAAGTTTAACTTAGTTTTTCACCAAAAATATTAGTGAGAGTGATTTAAATTAGTTACAATGATTACGAGAAAAATTGGGTTAACAAAGTAATAAACATTAAATTTAAGACCCAAAATGACCTATAACCTTTTCGAAAAGAACATTTATGTCCATATTTCAACCATATCCCCCCATTCATATAATTGTTTCTATTATTTATTCCAATTTACATGGGAAACAAGTTAGTGGAATTTATTTTCCCAAATTTTACAAAAGTACTACTCCTCATTCACCCCCTAAACTATACTTTTTCCATGCTTGTATAATAACACCAGTGTCCTAAATATATTGATAATTTATTATAGTTATTTTTTGATCTACACTTACACACACTTCCATTTAATGGGTAATGAACATACAGTTTACGTATATGGTGAACTACCGCATCACAAAATGATAATTATTAATTTTTCATTTAACCCCTTTCATAGTAAGGTTTTATTATAGAAATTATGTTTATATATGATATATATTATATTTATTATTTATTTATTCTTTTTTTTATAATACATATGAGTAAAGTTTCCATTTTTTGTAAAGATGATAATTTCATTTGAGGAAGTGTGGACTACTGCCCCCTCAAAGTGATGTGATTCGCTCACACACTACATGGAATTTATTCAAGATTTTTTTCTTAAACTTATATGATATATATGAAATAATAATGATAATGTATGATATTATACAGATATATACATATATTTCATTTTCATTCTTTCTTTCAATACGAAAATAAAATGGAAACGGTGTTTATGCGTTTGTATGGCCTACCATCTCCATAAACAATGTATTCTATTCTATACCTATATATTATATATTATACTACACATATAATGAATATAATTAATATTTATATAATTTTTACATTCTTTATATCATGATATAACTATAAGGACCAAATATATAACAAATTAAATACACATCTGATGAACAAAGAGAATATTACCCAAAGTGAAACCTTAACATAGAATTGTTAACAAGTGGGTAATATAAATCCATAATAAAACTGTATATGGTATTAGGTATAAGAATATTTTTCTATGAAATATGTATAATAAACTTATATTTATTAGTTAGGAAATTTATATGAGTACGATGAGAGTCAAGACACGAGTAATGGGAATTTCATCTCAATTTTTATATATGTGAGATACATACGATGTTCACCACTCTTTTCTTTTTCATGGTGTATATACAGAAAATAAATGTATTCTATGACTATTATTATTAAATTTATGGGAGTTTCCATATCCATTATATTATCTTTCTTTCATGGGTTTTATGTTTCAAGAGTTATAAAATTGGTAAGAAAGTTTTGTCAGAATTTTCCTTCTTTGAGACACATGTTTTTTATGCACCTACATTATTTTTTGAGGTGTATATACTTACATTTTACATATTATCATGAATCTACTTATTCTAATGATATTTTATTTTATTTTTAATTTTATTTTCTTACATGGAGTTTATGATTTCATGTTAACATGTGGTAAGTGTTTACGGAAACAATCTCATCATTTGTTGGGATTGTTTAGGATTATGATTTCATTGATGAAACATTATGATCCATATCTCAAGAACACTCATGGATTTTATTATACTATATTTATTCAATTTATATCCATGGATTATTTCAATTTTTCAACTCTTTTGTATTTTATATTATTAATAAAAAAAATTAAGAATAATTTGACGGTATTTCTCTCTTCTGTTAGAAATCTGTTTTATTTCAAAAACCATTTTTTAAGAAAAATAAAAAAACTTTTAAGGAAAAAGAATTTTAAATAGTTTCATTGTTTTAGAATATTTCCATAAGAGTTTTTAAATCTATTTTCCATGAGAAATATATTCAAAAATGTTTTTTATTTTAAAAAGTCTTTTTCAATGCAGAAATGATATTTTCTTCAAGAAATTTTTTTAAAAGATGTTTCAAAATTATTTCCTATATAAGATGACATCTGTTTGTTATTCCCATGACTTTATGGGGAAATTTTTCAATCTTACCAATCAAATTATATGTATGAATGGAATATGTTTTGATAGTATGATGTCTATGAAACTCATTTTTCTTTAAAGGGTTATATTATTTTGAAACCCGCTTCTTTTCATAAGTTTTTATTTTGATGAAATGGTTATGAAACCTATATATTTTTCCATATATTATGATATTATTACATTTTTATGATACCCATTTCATTTAATGGGTTATGATATTATTTTTAATGATCTTGGTGAACATGTAAGTATGATTTCACTATGAGATGGGTGAGACCTATATATCCCTATAATTTATTTGGTAATGATTTATATCACATGAGATAGACTAATAAGGTCTTGGGAGTAAAACTTGACTACTAATATAGCCATGGGAGTGAACCATGACTACCAAGATGGTATGGGGAGTGAACCCATACTACTAAGATTGTCTTATTAGGGATGCCTTGACTACTATGGAAGTCATTATTACTTTCTTATGTGTCTTCCACAATTCGATGTATTATTCTAATGCCATTATTTCATGGCTTGTGTTCTTTATTTTATTATGATTCAAGTCTTATTAACTATCTATATTTATATCATTATTCATGTTTATAATTATAATATATACTGGTTATGATCTTCTATTGTTATGATCACATCCTTATAGCCCTATTATCATGTTTATGATTACATGTATCCCTTGTTTACCCTTAATGAGAATATTATCTCACCCCTTTTTATGTTTCCATTCCCATTTTATGGGGATATGTGTTATGTTTGGGGTTTCTAAGAAGTGTTCTAGTAAATAAGAACTTGGTGGGAGACAATTTAGTTCACTTACGTACCAGTGTTTATGATTCCATGTTTCCAAAGGTAATAGAATAGTATGGTATTGGTGTGTCTATTTGTATAATGTTTTAAGTATTATAAAACATTAGTATAGTGTTAATTTATGAAACTTTAGGGTCTCTATAATAAATGTATCTCATGTCTATCACATCATATGATCTGATACCCAATCATAGCTTGTGACATACATCACATGTTTTCCATGAGTTATGATATGTATGGAATTTAAATTATAATTCAATATATACCACACCCAAAATAGAGGAACTTCACCTTATCTAAATAGATCTCACTATGTCCCATCATTTTTATTAGTTATTCCATAAATAATTCACCCAACTCAATTTCCATTTCTACATAGAAAAATTTTCACCAAAAGAACCATTAGATACTCTATAGTATTTAATTCTTTCAAAAACTCAACATAATATAAAATGTGGCTCTAACTTATTCTATATCAATATCAATGATATTCAAATATTGGTGAAATTTATAAAATACTCAATTTACAATGTGAAATTGTAAAGTTGAACATGTTGATCTATGTTAAGATATCATTCACTAAATGATACACTTGATCATATCTAGATTGTATGGGCCTAAAATTTAAGGTATCCCTTTCAAGGCTCTATCTAACACATGAATCTTTACTTCATTGAAAAATGTATCTCACTCCATCATGAGTACTAACACTCTCCAATTTCAATAATTACATTGTTATATTACCCAATTCCCATAATAATTAGTTATCAACGATACTAAATTCTATTAAATATACAAATTTATACTCAAATTTCGATATTTGTCACCAAACTAATGTATCTTATCAACTAATATACAAGGAGTTATGAAAATCCTATAACACATCTAGTTTGGATCTACCAGGTATATCACACTTGAATTTTACCTTATTCCTTATGATATGATAATCATACCATCAATAAATCAATGGTTTTATCACACCATAGAATTTTTCATATCATTACTAACCTGATTATGTTTATCATCACTAGAATTCTATATTTTATGATTAATGCCCATTATAATAGAACCAAACATAATACATGAACCACACTCAAGGTTCTAAGTATATAATTATAAACTACACTACCACTATCCAATCTCATAGATGTTTCATAATTAAAAAACCCACATCTCTATATACATAATTAAAATTAGAGAAAACTTATACAGGTCACATTATAATCACATAAAATTAATTGTAGACTATGTACCACTAATGATATGTCATACAACATCCATTAATTTCCTAAATCAGAACACCTTACCTTCATCAATATTTTACACTAAATATCCATACGAGCTATCTGTAATAGCATAAATATGTCCCAAAATAATTTCCTCTGTCATCTCACACCAACATCATAGAGAAATAATCTCTCACACCAATCATTACTCCTTCCACTAGTCATCTTTGTTCATCCCACACTAGACTTTGATATGAAGCATGATAGGGAAGTTTATCTATTAAATATATTAGTATTGAAGTTAAATATGGAACATAATTAAAAATTTATAAGAGATACATATTCTAGTCTTTAATAATAAACCAAGTGTATTATGTTTCATAAATTTAATGTTTTTTAAATACGAAAATAAGTTATAAATTACTATTTCCCCATAGTTTTGATGGTAGAAAATAGGAATTGAGATCATATAGGTCTCAAGTTAGAATCCAAAAACCTACTAAAATTTTCATTTTATTATAAAAAAATATATTTTTTATAATATAATTCACCATTATATGAAATATAGTAAGAATTATATGAGTTATTGTAGAAATAAGTTTCAATTTTCATGGAGGGCTTAAGAGATCCCATCTATGTCAATATTTTTTATTTTAATTCACAAAACCTCCAAAAAATATATGAGATACCCTCAAATAGGCCTTTATAGAATAAAAAAAATAGGTTCATCCGTAAGATTACATGATCTTAATCATTCACTATTGGGGTTTCGTAGTCAAATCCCAAGCATTGTACCTTTTAAAACGGACCAAATCATAAGAAGATTGGTTAATTTTGGTGAATACTCAAATGCAATATTATTGATCAATATTTTAAATATAAATTCATTTAATAAATTTTAAAACATGCAATAAAACTAGAAACTATCAAATATATAGACTTTGATATAACCTATTAAGTAAAAGTACATTAAGGGACCCTAATTCATTCAAGCCAGAGTTAAAAAACAGAAGTAAAAATAATTAAATTCAATAAATACTATAAAATGTTTAATTTTTAGAGGCTTCTCAAAATTTAATATATAAATGGATATATGTGTTGAATTATTAATAATCATATAATAATTATTGATAATTCAATTGAAAATTGTCATAGGATAGAGTTGTTTATTATATGATGGCTAAGGTAAATATTTTAAAGTGCTTAAAAAAATTCTAGTAATAAAAAAATATTATATTTTATTAATAAAATTACATAAAATAATTATTCCATGGATGATTCAAGATAAAGAAACTGGTAAATATATTTCATGAAACAAATTTATTATTGTGGATAAATTGATTGCACTATAGACTATTTTTATGCTAGCAAAGAGAATGTATAAATTTAAAATTGATATAATGTTTTCAATAAAATATATAACTAGTGTATTTGAATAATTTAATATTTTTTATACTTATATTCATGTTATAACTATTTTCATAAGGCCTTATATCATCTAAATAGGATTTGAAGGGAATGTTAAAAAAGGAAACCGACTCCCATTTCATGAATAAATATGATTTTAAATGATAAAAAAATATATTTTATTATGTAATGTTATTTCCCATTCTACAAAAAATGATGAAATGGATGATGTGAACATAAAGAAATTTCCACCCATTGACCACTTTTAACAGAATAAAAATAATAATATTAAGTAAAATAATGTGTATGCTAATTTAACTAATTGAAATAATGACAAATATATATCATTGATAATGATTATTCATACCATCTGAGTGAGAATAATAACTTTTTAAATAATATTAAGTATAAAAATTGGATTCCCATATATTGTTTGGAAAAGATAGAGTAATGAATATTAAATACTTTTAAAAAAAATATATATGTGGAAGAGGCTTTAATTTTGTTAAAGTGTTATATTTGAGTGTCTTGAAGAATAATTTTATATGTTTGGGTTATATTTATAACTAATTATGTGAAATTAACTTCACCTATATGGTATTCTTTTTTAAAGAATGATATATCTAGTATGGTATGAAAGGAAGGATGACTTAGGGAAATTTTTATAGTGATTAAAAATAAAATTCATGTTTTTGACCATAGAAGAATATAAAAAACTTTTTCCTTAACAAATAAGGTATATAAATTATAATATCATAGTTAATTTGGAAAAAAATAAATGTTATATGTGAATTTATAATATTAAATAGTAAAATATTTCAAATATTTTATTCTTTTAAATTAATAATATTAATGAAGAAACCAGAAAAATTATAATGGGGTTTCTAACTTTTTATAAAAGGCTCACACTGATGTTTTTATAGAATTTTGAAAAATAGAAATGAATGGATAATGATATTATGTCACATTTTTTTAATGACTATAGTAAGACAGATTATTTTATTCTAAAAATTCAAAAAAGTGAAGTGGTGAATTATATTAATATGTACATAAGAATAAAATAAATTCAATGTATAAGAGAGAATAAACTTTCCAAATGTGTAAAAGATATATAATATACCACTCATAAAGTAGATATATATTAAAAAACCTGGAATTAATGATCAATTATATGTTTTAAGAACCCCTCAATGAAATCGGTGTGTTAAATAACAAATAGAACAACTAATCACATGGATATAATAACTATGATTTTAGTGAAATTTTAAGAAAATTTTATAAGGATGTTTTCAAAACTACTGAACAACGCCAATCATAGGAATTTTGGTAATGATATAGTATATAATAATATTAATTAAAAAAAATTAATGTTTATATATGGTTTGGTAATGATAGAGTGTTGAATATTAAATACATTTTAAAAGATAATATTAGTGTAAGAGACATAAATTTTGTTAATGTGTTTATGATGGGGGATTGAAGAATAATTTTTTGAGTGCTAGTAATAATTCTAATTTATTACTTTAAGTGAGCTTCATTGAGAAGGGATTATTGATTAAAGAAAGATATTGGTAGTATGGGATTAAACGAAGTAAGATTAATGGAAATTTTTATAAAGTGGTTAAAAAATCATGTTTTTTGAACATGGAACAATATATACAAATGTTTTATAAAATGATAGCATATATAAATTAAAAGAACATTGATAATTTAGAAACAAATATATATATATATATATAAAGTAATAATATTACATAGTAAAATATATAAAAAAATATATTCTCTTAATTAATTAATTATAATGAGGAATCCATGAAAAAATACAATGTAGTTTTTAAATTGTTATACAAGGTTCACACTAATGTTTATGGACCTATGAGTCAAATAGAAATCATTACATAAATATATTATGTATTTTTTATTATTAATATAGTATAATAGTTTTTTATATTCCAACTAGTCATAATATTGAATTGTTTAATTATATAAATATGTATATAAAATAAATTTAATGTATAAGAGTGAGTAAAATTTTAATATGTAACAACAATAATAAATATACCACTCATGAAGTAGATAAATATTAAAAAACAAGGAATTCATCATCATGTATATGTTTTAATAACCCCCTAATAAAATGGGTGGTTTAATTAAAAAATAAAACCATTAAAATGTGGATAAAATAGTTTTTATTTCTATATGAATTTTATAAAACCATTAGGATGTTATATAAACTACTGAATAAATTAAATCAAAGCGTGTTAGAAAGTAAATTTAATGGAAGAATATTTATTGGGAATTCTAAAAACATAATATCTAATAGATGGTAAAATAACGTTATTGTTTTTAAATCAATAATTTGAAAATAATTTAGAGAAAAATGTATAAATCCACGAAAAATAATAAATACTTTTAAGATTATAGAGAATATATTATTCAAGGGATATTGAAGCTTGATATTATATTATTGAATCATATATGAATAAATAATATTATTGTGATGTTATAATAAACTAACAATATATATAAAAAATAGATTTTTAGTTTGGTAAGATAACATTTTAGGTAAAACGATTATGTCAGTTCAAACTAGTATAATCCAAATTGTTAAAACCAAAACACTTGTGTTAAACACTAAGACTTAAATTTTTTCGTTTGGTTATGTTTGTGTTAATTTTGTTATGATGTGCTATTGGTGATCTGTGGGTTTCTCTAGTAATTGTATCATAGTTTTATGCATTGAATTAGTGGAATGGTCCCTTGTGGCCTTGGGCTTCAGTGTCGCAGCATGGTGGTTTTCTCTACATGAATGGTTTGTTATTCAATGGAGGGAAGTTTGTGATCCAAATGACTTCATGAACAGAATTCAGAGGAGGTTCTAGAGCTAGCACTCAATCTTTGTAGAGTTTTTTGGATTTGGTTGGTTAAGAGGGTATGGAATCAGCCATTGGATCAGGCTTGTGCTAGACATAGGAAACGTTCTAGATGATTAGCCTTGAAATAGTGGAGAGCTTCTTCATGTTCAAATGATGGGGAAGATTAGTTCAATGGTTTTATTATGGTTTTTACTCTTTCTATCCTTCAAGTGTATTGCCCTATGTTCATGATGTCTTTAGTTTTCCTCCCCTTTCATCCCTTAAAAGGGGGATTTATCCTATAATAAAAAAAATGAAGGCCTTCGGGCCGTTGGATGGATTTTATTCATGACCCATCCTAGAGGGCCCCATGATGTGACTACACTAATCACTCCTCCAATAGTCTAGGGGCTAGTGACTAGCACCGAGTATGAATATCCCACAAATTGGAGGAATTACCCTAATGTATATATACACATGCACACAACTCCAATCCACAAATGATGAAATGTAAAAATACTAATCAATAAATGAATGAAAACTAGTATATCCCCCAACCAGAGTACAATAGGGAATGTACTGGAATGTAAACAAGGTCAGAATACAATCTCACCAAAAAGAGTCTGAAATAATACCAAAAACATCATAGTGATATATTGCATGTGTCATCCTAGTATAGAAAAGAGATTGCAGAAGTTCCTAAAAACTCATCCACAAAAAACCTTGACTGATCCAACCTAAGGTCAATGGTATAGGGAATATTGTCTACAGTCCATTAAAGGGTTGTTCATCTATATAATACATGACATGTGATGGAAAATACTGTGCATGGGTGAGTAAAACAATACTCAGTAGGACACCCCCAAAAGAACAAAGGAAATACAAATGTAGAAAATACCATAAAATAAATACCATGAAGGAAAAGCACAATCATCTCCACACAACTGTATGTCTACCACACATATAGAAAGAACATCTAGATGTACTCAATCCAAGACTCACCGTCTATAGGTATGCCACTAAACAATTTTATGCACGAGATTATGCTCGATGCTTGCTCGTTTTGAGATAACTCACTCATTGAGCCATTATGTCATCATAGACACTCACGAAGAGATTTAAATCATTTGGGCCCCACCCAAATGAGAACTTATTGGTCAAGGAAGATCATGATACAAAAATAGTGGATCACGACTAGATGTACTAGGGGATTCCATGTACCCAATCTGGATTAATTCCCAATGTAGTGGATCCTTCCCAAAACCCTAGGGAATACCATAGATCACACCTAGACACTTTGGGGGATACTACGTACCCTCTATATGCATCCCACTAGGTGGAAGGTCATGTCTCTACTCACGAAGGATATGTGATTCCATATAATCTGCTATGGGCGATAAAGAATCGCACTTCAGTCCCGAGGAGGGACACCTAACTCTATATTGGACTCATCCTCTAGAGGTATTACAGTCTAGTGACATAGACATAATACCATATAGAACCCTTGAGTTTAGAACCAAATATAATTCTCTCAACCTATGCTGATCCTAGTTAAAAACTCACCACATTTTCTCAAAAGGATCACATCAATGTTAGGGTCCCAACATTGTAGATGGCTCATCAAACAGACACACTGTTTGAAAGTTATGGGGGTTTGAGGTATTAAAGGATGGGTGGTCACTGAGCCCACGGACGGACCGTACAATTGGCTCACTGACTAATCCTTCATCGTTGATCCACCCTGTGATCGATCCATGCGACCACACCATGTTTGACCATGTCGTGGCAGCTCGAGCAACAATGGTGGTTGACCATCCATGATCCACCATGAGACCACCCCAGGTCAACCCGAGGTCCATCCTAGGTCTAACTCAGATCTATACTGATCCACTGGGCCAACTCAGCCCACTCCATATGGGTCAAACCATCCCGCTCTATCTAGGCCTGGCCATGTTCATCAGGCCCAACCCACTCAACCCGGCCTTGCTCCGCTCCACGCAGTTTCTCATCATGACCACTGCCTCCATGTGTGGACACCCACCATATCCCATGGTACACTCCATGACATCCCACATGACCCTAAATCATGTCGCCTCTAGGTCCCTGGCTCCGCCGCGTCCCACGCAGCCCACTCCTTCGTCGTTGTCATCATCAGGAGCTATCGTCGCGGCCGTCGCACCACCCTGCCAAACCACCATTCTAGTGGTCCCTTCCACGGACCACCGATCCATCTCAAATACCCAAATCTCAAAGTCTACATAGATATAGGTTTCTCGAGTCTTAATCTATAGATATATGGTCTCTTTTGTTGATTTTCCTTCAATCTTGGGGTTCCAATCACATTCAGATCCACCAAGAAAGTTGAATTGTGGCCATAGGGGTCCAACGGAAATGAACACAAATAACGGAGGAGATAATAAAACAAGAACACCCTAAATAATGAACATCATTCTTGTTCATGTCGGCCCGAATCCATTCTTGTTAGATAAGGAATGAATAACAATGAACCAATAAAGAAAACTCCCTGAAATAGACCCCACAATTATAACCATCCTGTAACGATTGAACTATGGATCAATATGTTCATGGATTAAACTGTATTTATCATGAAAATCAAGAAATATGAAGGATCACATTGAAATAACCATCCTACCTTGATTAAAATCAGTCACGGATGAAGTATCGTTGCATCTTCGTTGTCATCGGCGAGATTCCTCCAAATCTGGTACACAATGGTTGTCGATCCACAATCTATCACTATTTTTCAAGAGGGTTATTCTCTAAATCTCGGAGGATTTCCATTATTATGGTGACAACCCTAGATTATTGAAAATTGTGTATTAAAAATAAAAATTTCACTACTTCAATTAAAATAATTTTTATTAAATTATTTTATTCTTGTTACATCCCACGGAAACTTTTTCACAGTTGACCCTCAATGACTAAACTTAATCCAAACCTAGGGTAAAAATGCCATTCTAATATCAAAGGGTCCCTCATATTTCTGATCTAGGAACCCATTTAAGAGTTATTCCACTTTTACAAGAAAACTATTCAAACGTGATATTAAAATTTTAATATTTTTCAAAAAATTGTTACGGGAAAACTTGGCCTCAAATTCACACTCTGTCTTAGCACTTGGTCTCGAAATTAATCTATATAATTTATGAAAATAATACATTGGAAAATTTGAGATGTTACTTTCTCCCCACCTTGGGGATTTACATCCTTGAGAGACAAAACATAGGATACTCAAATTTGTAAGGGTATTAAGCATGAATCTGAGACTCTTACTCCCATGTGATCTCCTAAATATTCTTGTGATGCAACTGGACACATACCAAAGGAGTTGATTGTCCAAGAAGTATCCTCTCCTATCGATACTTGACCTCCACTAGGTACTCTACAAAAGTTTCCCCATCCTTGATGTCAAGATCACCATAGTTTATGAAGTGTGATGGTTCATGCACGTACCTCTTCAACTGCGACATGTGGAAGACATTGTATTCCTGCTGTAACTTCAGAGAGAGATCCAAGCAGTATGCCACCTCACTACCTCTATGTAGTATCAGGAATGGTCTGATGAACCTCAGTGATATCTTGTTCCCCTGAAAAAATCTTCATAATCCATGTCGAGTTGAGACCTAAAGGAACACAAGGTCTCCTTCCTCAAACTCCAAAGGCCTTTATCACCCATCACCATAAGAATTCTGCCAGATTTTTGAAGTCTTAATTCACTCCAAGATGATCTGCACCTTCTCTGTAGTAACTCACACCAACTCTGATCCCATGAGTGTTGACTCCCCTAGGCCAGTCCAGTAAAGTGGTGACCTATAGGGTATCCCATAAAAGGCCTTAAATGGTTCCATACCAATGGGGGAGTGATATTTGTTTTGGTATGAAAACTACACCAGTGGTTGGTGATCCTCTCAAATGCAGCCAAAATCTAACACCCACGCCCAAAACATGTCCTCACCTAAATGGTATACTAAGTCTGGTCATTCTTATATGTGTGAAACACCATGGTCAACTAAAACTGAGTCCCAAAAGCCTCCTGTAATACCTTCAAAATACGGGATGTAAACTGTGCATCATGATTTGGATATATCATTTATGGAACACTATGGAGTCAAAATATCGCAAGCACGTAGAGGAATCTCAATCTCTCTACTAAACACTACTCTCAGATAAATAGAATGTGGTCTTCATTGGTGATTCAATCAAGGATCACCTAGACGGCATCATTCCCCCAATAAGTACATGGTAAACCAATTAAAAATTACATCAATAACCCATCCCACTTTCATTGTAGAACCTAAAAGGGTTGGGCTAAACCCACTAGAACCTAGTGCTCAACCTTCACTTGCTGACAAGTGAGGAATCAATAGAAGAACTATGTAACTATCTTCTTCATCCTTGTCCAAAAAAACTGATGTCGAAGGTCCTGTTACATATTTTCCACACTATGATGTGCAACCGAAAGGGTCATGTGGAACTCCCTAAAAACCTCCACCAAAAATTCCACTAGAACAATTGTGTGCCCTCTGAAAAAGATCAATGTTCTCCATACCTTTTGAATATCCATCAGGATCATTCCCTGTGGACAACAGAGCATGTAGGGTCTCGCAGTTGGTATCCCCAATTTGTGCCTCTCTCACTTATTGTAAGTGTGGAGGGGTGACAACCACTGACTAGATGTATGATGATCTATCTCCATCCTCAAAGGATATCTAAAATGATTTCAACTACTTCTACACCTTGTTCAGAAACTACAAACTAGATCTCAGGTTGAGAGAATCCTACACACATTCCCCTTCCTAAGAGTATAGAAAATCTCAATGTCAAAGTTATAGAGAAACTCTAGACATCGCCTCTATGTCAAGTTCATATAATTATGAGAAAAGATATACTTGAGACTATTGTGATCAGAGAATACGAGAAACTGCTCAATGATTAGGTAGTTTCACCACATCTTTAATGCAAAGACTACCACTACTAAATCAAGATCATAGTTAATGTAATTATGCTCCTGTTGTCTCAAATGGAACAAAATATAGGCAATCATTGTTTTCCCCTACATCAGGGGAAAATAATTGATAGTCCCTAATTCATCATAGAACACCACATACTCAACACCCTCTTATGGAAATCTCAATATGGGAGCACTCTTCAACCTCTTCCTCAGCTTCTGAAAGCACTGTTGACACTTCTTCATCCGCATAAAAGGTTTTCCAATTCATGTCAAAGCCTTCAAGGGTGTTTTCACTCTATAGAAGTCAGGCAAAAACCTATGATAATACCCATCCAATCCAAGGAAACTCTACAGCTTAGTAACTCTCTTCGGTGGATCCCAAGAAAGTACTCCCTCAACTTTCATTGTATCTACTACAACTATAGCCTCTAAGATGACATGTCTGAGAAAATGGACCTATCAAATCCTGAATGGAAACTTATATACCTTCTAATAGATTTGGTGCTCTCAGAGCATTTCCATGACCATACTCAAATGTCTCATGTTCTCCTCCTCATACACTGAGTACACAAGGATTTCCTCAATGAATACAAACATAAACCAATCTATGTAAGGCTGAAAGATCCAGTTCATGAGTCCCATGAACACTGTTAGGGTGTTCATCATTCAAAAAAGCATCCCAAAGTACTCATATTGATTTTAACAACACCTAAATTCCATCTTTGGTATATCCTCATCACATACTCATAGCTCATGATATCCTGATCTAAGGCCAATCTTTGAGAACCACCATTCCACTTTCTACTGATCAAAGAGGTCATGGATCCTTGGTCATGGATACTTATTCTTCATGGTTACTTGGTTCAAGAACTATAATCCACACATTACTTAAATATCTCATCTGCCTTCATAGAAAAAAAACTGGGGATCCCTAGGGTGAAACATTGGGTCTTATGATGCCCTTCCTCTACAAGTCCTCCAAATGAACCCTCAGCTCATGAAGCTCCGTGGGATCCATCTGATATGTAGGTGTAGATATCAGTGTAGTCTTGGGGTTTCGATCAATGGAGAATTTCATATCCTTATGGGGAGGTAAACCTAGAACATCTTCAATAAATGCATCCTCATAATCTGCCATCACTATAAGAAACTAGGGATTCATATCGTCAACCACACTGAGGGTGAGGTTATCCCATTGGTGATTAATTGGATGCACCCTCCTATGTGTGAGTCCATCATGCACTGCATGTGTTTCATTTTCACCAAAAAAGTAAAACTTGGTTCCATCACTATGGAACCACCACACTCTTCACCTAAAAAAGTCAATCTGGACATGAATTATGGATAAAAAGTCCATACCAAGAATGATGTTGGAAGGCCTCGACATTGCTACCAAGAGATCCCAACAGAAACTCTCACCTCCAAGAGTGAGGTCACACTAACAAAACTAGTGTGTGATCATTGAATATATTATCGTAGGAGTCTTTAAGTGTAAGGGTTGAGTCAACAGTAAAACCAGATTATCTGAATCTAGAAAAAAGTTCGTGGAAATAAATTAAGGACTAGGACCTGTTTCAATTAAAACTATAGATATAATGAAAATGTCATAAATCATACCTAAAATCATCCCAAGAGTGTCACAATTATAATCCTCCATTGCCTGCAATTTTCCTCATCCTTTTCTACTAGCTCCCTGAGCCTGGTGTAGACCACCTGGGGGGGTGGTTGTAATAGGTCAAAACTATGACCATCTCATACTTCCCATACTTACTCCTCTTCCACATCTATAACCCTACGGACCACCCTGCTCCTACCTCTACCTCTACATCAATGGTCTCCTAACCATCTCCCAACCAGCTTTACGATGGGTTAGGAAACCTCATTCCATATGTCCATGACCGCTCTATGTGTAACACCGTCTATCCTTGGGCTGAATCAAGCCACCCTAGGAGACCTAAACCACTAAACCAATGTCCTGGGTTCATCCCTTGAGGAACCTGACATGATTGGGTCCATGTGACTGTCAATGGATGCCTGCTTCTAAGGTCTCAGCTACTTGATTCCCATTGATAGCTCCCACTTTCGGTGTCCACTCTGCTATAAAAATCTCCAATATCAGGTCTCTTTAAAGTACCCCAACATAACTTTCAATGGTAAGGGATACAACTGATTCCCTGATGTTCTGGAGTAATCCATTATTGAAGGTTCGAGCCCTGAATAACTGGTCTCACACCATATCAATTGAGTGGAATGAAATATTTGTAAACCATGTTGAGTACTCTTCCATGGTGATATTTCCCTTCTGAAGATGCAGAAGCTCCTATATATTGATTGATCGCAACATAGCAGGATAGAACTTCTCTCTAAAGAGATGATCAAATTATTTACAGGAGAGAGATTTCTCATCATGATACTATGTCACCAAGCTCTTCCATCACCATGTGTATCCCTAAAGAAGAATCTCAACGAGGACTTCCATCTTGTCGGTATATTTTTTTATAAGGAAGAAAACATGGATCACTGCCTCTACTCAATCCTCAGCCAGTTAGGGGTCTGGCTCACACTGAAACCTGGGTGGTCACTGCCACTGAAACTCATTCAATGCATTCAACCTACGTGCATCCTCACCTGGTAATTTTGGTAATAACTGTTTCTCAAAAGGTGGAAATACAACTAGAAAACCACTTGGATGTTCTATCTATGGTACATGACCTTGTACTG
Source organism: Viscum album (assembly GCA_963277665.1). Lineage (NCBI taxonomy): Eukaryota > Viridiplantae > Streptophyta > Magnoliopsida > Santalales > Viscaceae > Viscum > Viscum album. Next base: position 1,815,906,877 of record OY728159.1, on the reverse strand, counting down.
ATGCGTCATCACTAGGAAGACCATCCTTTTGATCTCACACCATATCCCTGGATAGCTTTATTCATGGAGGCATCCTGTAATAAAAAAAGTTGTACCACAATAATTTGAGTATATCTGGACAGCTGAATCAAGAAGGACATGAAAAAAACCATTCCTATATGATTCATGTACCATTGTTTTTTCCCACAACCAGTGTTTTCATGTGCTGGGTAGAAATGTAGGTAGTTAGAGTCCTAGTGTATGGATACATTGGTCACCACACCAACAGTAGATTCCCTAGCATAAAATTTGAAATCGAAACACTAAACACTATTTCCCCAAACTAACCTCACCTACTCTCAATCTTAAGGTAGAACAGACCTACTCTGATACCACTATATCATGACCCATCCTAGGGGGGTCTATGTTGTGACTACCCTAATCTCACTTCTAATAGGATAGGGGCTGGTGACTTTTACTGAGTAGTCATATCCCATAAATGGGAGGCATTATCATAAGATACCTTTAAGCATGCACACATCTCCAAGACACAAATGATAAAATGTAAAAACTCAGAGTAAGCAATGTATGTAAACCATTATATCCCACAACCAGAGTACAATAGTGAAAGTATAAGAAAGTAAATAAATCCATAATACAATCCCACCAAAAAGAGTCTAAAAACATGACCAATGAAACATGGTGATTTTTTCTAGATCATCCCAATCTAGGAAATTGAATGCACAAGTTTATGAAACTCATTCTTAGAAAACCCTAACTAATCAAACCTGAGGGCGATGGTACTGGAACTATTTTCTGAAGTCGCTGGAGCATACCTCGTTTTTCTGGCCTCGCTAAGCATCGCCTGGTCCAGGTCCACTTAGTAATTCATTAAAGGGTAGATCATCTACCCAAGACACGACATTTGTGGCCAAGGCCCATGGATGGGTGAGTAAAACAATACTCAATAGGACACCCCAAAACCACAATGAAAATACCACAAAGAAAAGTACTACAAAGGAAATACCAAGAAGGAAATGAATAGTTTTCTCCCCACATGTGTATGTTTACCACACATGTACAAAGAAAATCCAGATATACTCGATAAAAGACTCACAGTCTATAGGTAATCTAAAACTAATTTCTAGCCACAACAAATATTCAGCCACAAGATTCTGCATGAAGCACGCTCGTTCTAGGAGAACTCACCCCTCAAGCCATTATATATTAAAAGACATTCAAGAAAAGTTTTATATCATTTTAATCCCACCCAAATGATAACATATTGGTCAAGGAAGATTATGATACACAGATAGGGGATCACACCCAGATAAGCTGGTGGATACCACAGATCATGCCCTGATACACTAGGGGATAACATACACCCAATCTAAATCTATTCTCAATATATGGGATCCTACCCAACACCCTGGGGGATACCAAAGATCATTTTCAGACACTCTGGTGGATACTATGTACCCTATCAATGCATCCCACTAGGTGGAGGATCAGTTCCCTACTCACAGAGGTTATGTGATTCTATAGACTCCACTTTGGGTGATAAAGGATCACACTCCAGTCCCAAGATGGGATACCTAACTCTATTTGGGACTTGGCCTCTATAGGTAATTACCATCCAGTGATGTAGATGTAATACCATACTAAACCCTCATTTAAATAATTAAAGTGAATACTCTCAACCTCTACTGGTCCAAGATAAAAACTCACAACATTATCTAAACAGTACAGTCTCAACGTTAGGGTCCTAATGTGGCAGATGGATCATCAAATAAGGGAACATTTTGAATGTTATGGAATTTTAAGTTTCAATGTATGGGGGGTCACTGGGCTCGTGGACTGATAGCATGGTCAGTCCATTGATCGTCACGGTCAACCACCACGGTTGATCCTCCCCATGGTCGACCTGCTGTGTTGCCAATCCATGCGACCACACCATGCATGACCGTGCGACCTCCCTGGGTCGAATCAAGGTTCGACCTGGGTTTGACCCAGATCCGGCCCAATGAATTTGGCCCTAACACACTTCACCAGGCCCTATTCATATGTCCTTGCCTTTCTCTACTCCATGTGGTTTCTCGCCGCGACCGCTGCCTCCAAACGTGGCCACCCACCGTGTTCCATGTGGCCATGCATCATGCCACCTTTGCATCCCCAAATCTACCTCCTCCGTGTCCTGTGGCTACATTCCTTACCATTCCACATAGTCCACTCTTTCACTATCTCCATCATCCATGGTAAATTCTGTGGTTTCCACCACCAGTATCCGGACCACCCTACCAGACTGCTGTGTAGGACCCACGCTGGTGGTCCCTTCCACGAATCACAGAGCTAGATATGATGCCCAAATCTATAAAATTCCATATATCCAAGTTTCAGGAGTCCTTATATAGATACATATGGCCTATAATATCAGTTTTTCTCTAATACGGGGGTCTGATCACGTTTAGAGCCACCTAGGAAGTCAAACCATGGCCATGGGGGTCCAGCAGTGTAGAAAGTGAAGAACGAGGGAGCAAAAATCACAAGAACACTCTTAGAAACAAACACCATCCTTATTTTTTTTCTTCAATCCATTCTTTTTAGACAAGGAATGAATAAAAAAGAACCAATTAAGAAAAATCTCTGAAATAAACCCTGTAATTATAACCAGCCCGCAATGATCAAATCATGGATGAATCTGTTCATGGATTGACCAGTGTTCATCATGAAAATAAATAATGGGGAAATATCCCAATTAAATAACCACCCTAAAATGATTTGGATCAGTCACTAATGAAAGAGCACTGCGTCGTTTTTTCATTAGGGAGATTCCTTCGAATCGTCTATACATCAATTGTCAATCCACAATCTGTCATTTTTTGTCGAGAGGGTTCTTCTCCATGTCTTAGAGGTATTCCAAGGTTATGATGATAACCCTGGATTCCTGAAAATGGTGTATGAAAAATAAAAATGGAATTGCGTCGATCAAAATAATTTTTATTAAACTATTTTATCTTTGTTACATTCTGTGAAAACTGTTTCACAGTTGACCTATGCTAACTATAGTTAAGACACACTTAGGGTAAAACTTCCACTCTAAGATCAATGATGCCCTTGGATTTCTGATCAGGACACTCATTAAAGAATTATTCATCTTTTTCTGGAAAAAAAGTCTTTTGTGTTATTAAAAGTTTAATATTTTTAAATAATTATTCCCAGAAAAATAGGGTTCATAATCAAATTCCCTCTCAATGCCTGGTATCAAAATTATTCCATATAATTTCCAAAAATAATACATGGGAAAATCCAAGATGTTTCAATTTTAATCAAATGGTAATAGGAAAATTTATATAAGTTTAATAAAGTAGAGTATGAGATGAAATAATTACTTAGAGTATGCTATTATAGACTATGTTTTTTTAAGGAAGAAATTTTTTTGAATATATGTTTTTATCATTACTTATTATTAGTAATGACTTCATGGATCTACTAATGGTATTGACATATGTGGATGACATCATGTTTAGTGAAATAAAACATAAAATTGACACCAATTTTCTAAATTTATAAAATATAAATTTGATAATTCATTTATTAGTGATTTAATATATTTTCTTTCCATTTTATTGGAATATCAAATGGGATTAAATTTTATTTTAAAATTAAAGTTTAAAAATGAGGTGCTAAGAATATTTTCTATACAAGATAGATATTTTTTCACTCCACATGTTACTCGAACTAAAAATTACATTGATAAAGTTGGGAAAATTTTTTATTCTATAATGTTCCAAAGTATTATTGGGATATTATTTTACTTAATATATAAAATATCTAATATTAGGGTAAAATGTATGGAAAATATAATATTTTTCATCCAAAAATGAATTTTCTTATTGTTAGAATTTGACAGCCATTTTAATTTCATAAAATTTATAAGAACTAATTTTAGTTATATAACTAATTACAGTTTTTTAGTTGAACATAAAATAATTTTTTAAAGGAAATATTATTTTTTTGGTTAAAAGAGTAAGATAATAATTTAATCTAAAATAGTGTGTCAAAATGAGAAATGAACTTTGTAATTGAGTTTGGAATGGTGTGTTTCCTTTTAAATAGATTTTGAGATTGTTTTACTTTGTTTAAATTTTAAATTTCAGGGAAATTTTAAATCAAATATTATTATTTTCATTAAATAAGCCATTTAACCCAAATACCACTATATAAATAGCTTATTTTAGAGCTTTAATATAAACCCTAACCTCATTTTCATTTCTCTTTAAATAGGATACACCATATAATTTTTTTAATTTACTATATAATGTGAAATCGATAAATTAATGGGTATGGTTCATTGATCCAACACCCATTTAAAATATTATCCCATATATATAAATACTACCTCTCATTTAATTTTCATTTCCTCATTTAATTCCATGGAATTCACACACAATAAACATTAAAATGAGGTAATTTGATGGAGATAATATTTTCCTCATTTTTTATATGTATTTATAATTTTTAAACCCTAAAAATCTATCAATTTGATCTTATTTTCATCCCTTTGGGATTTATGGTTTGTTTTGGGCTAAAATTGGAAAATTTCTTAATTCTAAAAATTTAACAGATTTTAATCACTTTGTTATTTTAATTATAACTTTTAATATATCGATCCAATAGATGTGATTACATTTTTAGGATTCCTTGATTTGTGGGATTCAACTTTTTATTCTTGACCAAGATGTTATTAGAACATATAGAGGCCCTAAAAATCAATGATGTTAAGAAACTATTTGGGCGAACATAGTAGACCCCACTATGTAAACAGGGTATAAATCATGATACGTGAATCCAATTGATGTGATTCTAGATGGATGAAAAAGATGAATCACAATATCGTTTATCCATTAAATTTTAAGGATTTATTCACTCATTAAGGGGATTATTGGATGATCAAAATTGAATAATGATTCAGGATGCATTTAGACAGAATAAAAACCTGAAGTAATTGGATGATAACATTTTCTACATGTAGATAATTAAGTTAAAATTTTTAGGAAAAACACCCAAATTTTTTTCAAACAACTTTATATAAGACTTCATTGTATTATTTGGAGAAACCAAGTGGGTACCATGTATATACTTTTGAATAAACATTCTAAAGTCAAATTTTCAACTGTTGACGACTCAATATGATCAGAAACTCATTAAATAGTTCTTTATGACAATCCAATGCCTCTTAAATTCTTATAAATTATATGATATGGGTGGATTGAAGAGAATATAAATCAAACAGAGAAGCTATGTATGACATCTACTTCTTTAGTATTTTTATTTCTATTCTTTTTATTTTTATTTTCTTTTATAATGTAACACATTCATCATATTATTTACTAAAGTGTTTCCATTTTCTTATTACTTCCCTTATTTCTCTTCAAAAACTAATTCATTTCTCTCTTCCATCTTTCACTATGATCACTTTTCACTTTTCAATGGTAGGTGACTAACCTGAGTCTTGGCCATGGGGGAGGTTTTACGGTGTTCTTCATTATTGTGCTTCAATACAACATGTTTTAAATCTATTTAGGGAGAGTATTTCATAGGTGTGATAGTAATCCACAATGGAACTATTTCCAAATCTATTTAATTTATTTGATTCATTCTTCCCTACCCTATCTTTGGAAAGCCCTTCATATGATGGATTTGGGGTTTCCTTAAGGGATGAAATGGCATACAGTGGAGTTGGGTCTTTTAGGAATAGCATTATCAGTTGAGGTTTTATCCTATTTGACTACTGTAGAAGGTGTTTTTGGTGTCATGAAGGCATTCTAAAATTACACACTCAATAAATAAAATTAAAGTAATTCATTAATGAGTTTTCATGAAACGAATTATCAAATTGAATTTAATAAATAAATAAATAATGAATAAACTCGTATTATCAAACCATAATACCACATTCTTTCTTACCTAATATAATTCCTTCAGCATCTAAATATGAATTTAAATTTAATGTTTTTATTTCAGTTTTTAATTCTGCATTTTCCAAAAACAAAACAATAATTTTCATAAATAATATAAAAAAACAAATAGATTATGTAAATTATAATTTTTTATTGAACCAACTGTGATGCTCCTCATGTTAGATTACTTTGTTTAGCCTTTGTACTACATTAAGAAAAATAAATTACTTTTTTTGTGCCCTATAACAGATGTGCATCAAAAAATGGTTCCCTTTATATGGAGATAAATAGTTATTTCGATCATTTTTTTTTCAAAATTCACATTTTTTTTATATTTTTTTATTTCTTCTATTATTAATAAAATATATTTAAAATTCCATAATTTTTTTCTTTTCTCTATGGTATATCTAAACTGTAATTATTCACCATGGTAATATTACTCATAGGTGAAATATCAAGGAAAAGAAATTGATTACAATGGTCTAAATGATCAGTTGTCTCTATATGACTTGGTGAGGAAAATAGAAAGATCATTTGACAATGTTCATGCATTAATAAAGAAACCTGAACTAGAGATAAAGAAAGAAACTGGGGAAGCGGTGGAAGAAATTTTACCCCTCATCATTGAAATTGAATAACCTGAGGAGGTAATGATGGAGTTACCCGAAGATTCATTCATCCTCTCTCAACCATTTCTAGGAGAGATATATGAAAAGGAAATTCCTATAGAGCCACATTTGGGAGATCAACATAAATTAGATGAATTTTAAAACAAATATTAGGAACTAGTTGATCTCCCCAAACCTTGAAAATAATAAGAGACGCCACCATTTCATATCCCCTAGATATGTAACAAGAATCTACCTAATTGGTGGAATTTGAAGAATTAATGGAGGATCCAAAATACCTACCTCTATCTAGTTAAATTCAACCCAAAGGGGCCCTTTACACTAAATAAGATATTCAAGTCAAACCAAATCAGGGAGATGATACATTATAGGACTCAAACAAATATATTTTTATTAAAAATAATTTGATTATCAATCCTAATCATTTTAAATTTGTAGAATCATATGAATCTTATTATGACCTAGAGGATGATGAGGAAAAATAAAGTGCACTTGTTGAGAAACACTTGGATCTCCCTGGGGACATTGAAAATTTAATATATAGATTACAATAAGATATCACATTGGAACTATCTGATATAATGATTCAAAAGCTTCCTACACTAAAATGGATTCTTTTCATTTATTTATCTTTTTTCAAATTTGGAGAAAATAAAATTACCTACTAATTATCCCTTTGATTATTCTATTAATGCAGCACATCTGGAGAAACCACTAGAATATGAAGAAGATGTTGCACAGGTAGAAAAGATGTAGGAATAGGTTCTATTCTTTATCTTACACCTACTATGAAAGCTATAATACCTTGCAATGGGGGTGGATTTGGTGTAATCTATACATGGAATTCTCCTAAAAAGAAACACATAAATGAAAGATGGGAATAAAAAATGTGGTGGTTCAAGTCAAAGAACCCCCAAACACCATTATACATTAGATAACATCTGGAACATACCCATCGAGGTAGTAAAACTCTATGACCCACAAGGGGGATCATACCTATATTTATCTTTACTTGATTTCTATAAATTTTTATTTCAGTTTGATTCTTAGAATTATTCTAGCATGCAGCCCACTCCCTCTTATACTTTTGAGCCTAAATGAAATGATCTATGGTCATTATTGAGTAATTATATTTGTCGGTTTATGATAGAAGAAGGAATATCTAAATAGAAAATGATGAAATAGGACTATGCTTTATTTAAAAAGGGATTTCACTTTTATTTTTTCTCTTTTAAACTCTATACATTTTTTTCCATTCTTATTTTGAGCTTTAAGTTCAAATTGCTTTCCCACACTTGAATTATGATTTACTTGGATTATATAAAAGACATCAATTTCTTAAGAATCATGTGAATACATGTTTTATATTTCAATGTTAATTATTTTTAATGAGTAAAATGTAGAATTTAATGTTTAAAGTAAAGTATGGATATTAAAATAATGACTCAAGATTTGAGGGAATTTATTGATTCATGTAAATTAAATTTCCCAACCATTTTTCATGATTTGAATTTATTAAATTTCTTTCAGATGATTTTTTATTGTTAATCATGCCTTATGTGATTTTACAATATCATATTTCCCATTCCTGAGGGGATTTATAAACTATGTAATTCCTATTTTTCTGGAGTATATTTCTTGAGTGATCTTGGGACATGACACTGACCAAAACATGCATTTTAACTTCTCAAAGATATGAATGTATGAAAACATATTCAAAATTATTGAGGAATATTTTGAAAAAATAAATTATCTTAAAATACCACCTATAAATCAATCCTTATTTGTCCAATAGAGTCCATGAATGAAATATATAGGGATGAACCATGTTTCAATCCAATTTTATCTATTCCTACCCTACTCTTAGTATTTTCATGATATTTTAATGTTAAAATGTGGGGGTGAAGTGACTCATAGGGTAAGGGATGAAATAAATTGCAAGGAAGAAGTTTTGGGGTGTTATTGTGGGAATAAAAAATTATTTTTGATTCATTCAATGTACTTAATTATTTTCCCTTCATAAAAACAAAATAAAAAAATAAAAAAAAGGAAGGGGTGGTGACTTAGAAGAACAAAAAAACCATAATTGGACCAAATATTTTTATCATAAGTGGTTAGGATGTGGTTTTCATGTTTATTCTAATCATAAATTTCAAGAAAAATAAAACTACCTTAAAAATAAAAACGTATATAAAAATTAAAGAAGGTGAACATCATTCAATGTGATTTCATTATTCATGACATTTTCCTTGAGTTTTGAGGAAATGGGTGTTTCTAATTTGAAGGGGAGAAAATCATTACACTATTATTTTTTATATCATGAATTTTACTTAAGAGATAACCATCCTCCTTCATCATTAATTTTTAAAGCATCAAATCCTACCAACCTTAAGCCTTAGAGTCATTTGAAACTTTATTGCAAGTCTTTATGATTTTATATGCCTTTTGTATTTATAAAATGGAGAAAGTCATTCCTTTACAATACTATGAAATATTATAATGTATTCATGATATGAACATACATCTACATAAATTTTATCATGAGTCATGAGAGAAAATATTCAAATGTGAGGTATATCATGATTTGGTATGTTTAATAATAATAAATTAAGGAAATTAAATAAATAAAAGGAGAAGTTACATCAATTTTCAAAGAGGATAAATAAATTTCATGAATATATTATTTCTTTAAAATATTGAAAATTTAATTGATATTTTATGTGAAATTTGATACTTTAGTTTGAAATTTAAAATTGTTTTATTTTATTTATTTTGAATTTGAATAATGACAACATTGGTTCCCTATAAATTTGATTTCGATATTTTATGGTTGAAGACAATCATGGTTTAAGTATGGGGAAATTTATAGAGATAATATTTTACTCATTATATAAATATATTATTTAAATCCACTAAAATTTTCAATTTGAGCATATTTTCATCCATTTTGGATTTATGGTGTGTTTTGGGATAAAATTTGAAAATTGATTAATTCTTGAAATTTAACAGATTTAAACAATTTTTTTTATTTTGAGCATAACTTTTAAAATATCATCGGGACTTTTGTGTTTATTTTAATAAAGGATTTAATTATTTTTGGGATTAAAATTTTTATTTTAAACCAAGATGTCATTCAAACATATAGAGGCCTGAAAAAATAATCAAGTTGAGAAATTTTTCAGGAATATAAAGTGGACCCCAATCCAAAGATGAGGAATAAATCATGATAACTACCTATAATTGAGGAGATTTCATTGGGATGTAAAAAAATTACTCATATACAAATTTACCCATTAAAGTTTATGGATTTATTCACTCATTAATGGGGTCATTGGACACAAAACATTGAAGAATGGTTCAGGGTGCATTAACCTAGAATAAAAATATGGAGTAATTGGGAAATAACTTTTTATTAACAATGATAATAAATATAAATTTTGAACAAAAATGACCAACATATTCTTGAAAAACTTTCTAGAAGACTACATTTTATTATTCATCTAATCTGAGGGAGTACCACATGGATACTTTTGAGAAAATATTCTGAAGTCAATTTTCCAGCCGTTGATGACCCATTATGACCAAAAATTCTTAAAATGGTCCATTATTACACCTTAAGGCCTCTTCTATGCCTATAAATGTGAGGATTTGGGTGGATTAAAGATAATATAGATCAAAAATGGAATCTATGTAGAATATATACTGTATTATTTTTTTTCTTTTTTTCTTTTTCTTTTTATTTTCCTTTCTAATGTAACGCATTCATAATATTTTTTATTAATGTGTTTACATATTCTTATTCCATCCCTTATTTCTCTTACTACCCTAATTTATTTCTCTCTTTAATATTCCTCCGTTATATCTTTTCACTTTTCATTTAAAAGTGACTAACTTGAGTCTTGGATCTTAGGGAGGTTTCGTGGTGTTATTTATTATTACTCTTCAATGCAACATGTTTTAAATATATTTCTTGTGGATGTGAGAGTATTTAACAGGTGTATATGTAATCCAAAATAAAACTATTTCCAAATCCATTCATTTTATTTGATTCATTAATTTTCCAACAATTCTCTAAGTAAAACCATTATAAGCAGGATTTTGGGCTTCCTTAAGGGATGAAACGACATACAGTGGAGTCGAGTCTTTTAGGAATAACATTTTTGGTTGAGGTGTTATCCTATTGGACTATTACAAGAGGTGTGTCTTGGTGTGATGGAGGCATTCCTAAATCACACACTTAGTAAATTTAAGTAAATTGATTCATTAATGATGTTTCATAAAATAAATTATGAAAATGAATTTAAACAATAAATAATTAATTAATGAACCTGAGTTATCTAAGACTTGAACCAAGTTATTTCTTCCTAATTTCATTCTATCTACATCTACATATAAATTTATATTTAAAGTTTTAATTTCATTATTTTAATTCCAAATTTTCCAAAAAAATAAATAAGTCTTCCTCATAGATAATATAAAAAACAAAAACAATTATATTAGGTGAATTAGAAATAGTGATTGAACCAAATGTGATGCTCCTCAAGTGAGATGGTCCTAGTTAGCCTTTATTCTCAATTAAGAAAATTAAATTTCTTTTTTAATGCTCTACGAAAGGCATTCATCATAATTCTAATGAAATTGGATGATCAAAATCAAATAAAAGTATTTTGGTTTAACATATATATAATTTTTAAAAAATTATATTTATTTTTATTTTTAATTATTTAAATTTAAATTTATGAATAATTATTTATATTTTTATATCTATTATCCCAATACCTTTTTATTCATATATGGTTATTAATTTTGTAAATTTTTTTTATATTGATAGTATAGAGAGATATTTTATTATAGTTTATTATAATTTGATAATAAGAATAAAACCATGAAGAATTATTTTTGAATGATATACTACTATTTTAATTTTGATAATATAAACATAATGATGCATGGTTGTGTCAATCTGGTTGATGTATTTTCATGTAATTCTTATCAATTTTTTTGAGGAAATTAACTTAGACCACAAACATCAAAAGAACTATTAAGAATTAGAATTTTTTATCTAAGGAAAACATATGAATTGAATCATTTAAATTTTATTCTTGAGTTTTAAAAATTTCATAATTTAGTTTAAAAAATAATTTTTTTTAATTTAACTAATAATAATATATTTTATATTAAATGTAGAAAATTTGCTAAATAATTTTTTTAAAAGTTGCCTTATGATTTTTTTTGTAGAATAATCAAATAAAAAACCTAAATAAAAATATATTTAGTAAATATAAATAAAAAAATGATTATATAAATTTTAAAAAATAATTTTTATTGAATCATTATATGTATTTAATGGTTTTATATGAGTAAATAAATAATAATCATAAGAATAATATATATAGTAGTAATATTATTATTATTGTTATCATCATTAATAATTATATATGCATATGTGTATATATGTTTGTAATGGATTATAATTATATAGACCTTTACCATATGTTTTTGGGGGTTAGAGGTATCGAGAGGGAGTTAAAAGGTCATATATAGGGGTGTAATATTGATTTTTGTCATGTAAAATGGTAAAACACTCATTTTGGAAGGTTTTTTGAGAGGTAGAGTCCAACCATGGGTGTTTTGGGTTGATTAGTTTGGTGTTTTGAGGAACTAGGGTGTGAAATTCCCAATTGGGGGGGGGGGGGGGGTTTAGCCATTTTGATATCTATGCTCTAAAATGACCTTTTAGAAATTGGGTTAAGAAATTTTGGTGAGTGTGGTTCTTAGAGAGTTTTTATGGCATCCCTATAATAAACAAGGATGGAATAAATGCTTATTTTAATATATATGAACATTTTTTTCATGGTTTGAGTATTTTTTAGCATGTTTAGTCATGGTGGTCTGATAAATGGTTATTTTGTATTTTTCATTATCCTGGTGAAAGTAATATTGTTTTTCAAAATGGATTAAAAGACCACAGTTTTTAGGGGAACATGGTTATTTTAAATTCCCAATTCTATGGTTCTATCTTTGACCATGATAAAAATCTTATTTTTAGTTCAAAATAGTCATATTGAGTTTCATCACTTTTTTTATAAATTGGGGATAAAATTTACCCTTAAATTGAATTTATTTCTTCTCCTTAAACCCACCAATACCCAGCTCTATCTTAGTTTACATTTGGTTATTTCATTGTTGATATGAACCCATTATTTCATGATATTTATTTTCTATTTGATTTAAGTTGGACTTAATTCTTTCTTTCTATTTACTCTCATCTTATTTTCTTCTTTCCTTATTTTTTTTCTTTCTTTATCAAGGTTTATAGTAGTAGGGTTTAATATTTATTTATTTTTTTCATCACATATTGATGAAATTTTGATTGGGTTTATTCACATGTGGATCCTTGAGAGTTTGGTTGGGTTTAGTCCTCATTTTCTCTCTATTTTTATACATCATTATTGGAAACATAAACTGAGGTAGAAATTCAAACATTATCATTATTTAACTATTTAAATATTATATTAATCATTATTTTGGTTTAAATTGATGGATGGATTCAATTATGTTAAAATACAATGAATCAAACATTGATAAATTAATTGGGGTTTTATTTTTTAGCATAATTTAATTATTTGTACAATTAAAATTATAATTGTTAGATTTGTTAATTATTTTAGGATGATAATGTTGTTGTGGTTTATTATGATGGAATTTAATCTTTTATTAATTTGTTTAAAATATTCATTACCAGTTTATGATTTAAAGAATGAAATTGATGGGGGTTGGAATCTAAAATATTTTATGCCTAAAATTGACTAAGGGGTAAATTATTTGATAAATAATACTAATTTAATGATATTGATGATTTTTTATTCTATGAAGTTATTACTTATTTTATTTGTGATTTTGATTATGTATTTCTCTTGTTATACTATTTTTTGGTTTTTATTGATTATAAAATACCATGTTTTAATTGTTTATTGTGGAAGGAAGTGTGGTAACGTTGTGTTATTTCTTGTTGATATGGTTTAATTTGTGTTAATTTCATAGATCTTGAATGAAATAAATATGAAGTAAATGTTTTAGAAAGTTAAATTTGTATCATCTCCTATATTTAATAGAAATTGGAAGGTGATGGATTGTGATAATTGAAATGAAAATTGGTGCAAAGATACTGATAAAGGGATGAGAATAAATGGTTGGTACTGTGGTTGGTGATGTAAAAAAATTTATGATGAAAATATGAAATTTTATGAGGTTTTTCTTGCTTTATTATGGAGATTGATAATGAAATTATGTGTTGTAGTGATGTAATAATGTGTTGATAATAATTGGTGATGATATGGTGGTTTTTTGTGGGTGGTAGCAGTATTATTTATAAGTGTGGAATTTTGGATGGTTTGAGTGTTATTTTATATATTCTATTATATTTTCTTATTATTTCATACTCACCACCACCTAAGTTGAGTAACCCTTCCCACCTCTATGAGTTTTCAAGTTCTATGTGTTTTCCCCAACATCCAAATTATAGAGGGAATAGACGATTGACTACTCCCTCTTCCATGATCTCTTATGAAACATAGTATGTAATATAATGTCTCAAGTTAGGTATATGTATATATGGTTTTTAATGGCTCAAAGTTATAATATATATATATATATGTATTGGTTGAATTTTTTTCTGGACATATAGTGGGGGATGTGCATGGAAGTGGGAGGGTATAAGGTTAATGTCCTTCATTTTCATGTTACCCCACTAATTGAGGATGCAATGTGTTGTTTTAATGCAGTGATATGAAATATTGTACTATTTAAAATATGATATGGTAGTGGTTATGTTGTATTTTTTGTGAATGTGATATGAAACTTCGGTATTCTTATTTTGTGGTTATATGGATGTGGAAGATATTGAAGCACAAAATATGAGTTATTAGGGTGTAAGAGTGATCAGTTCAGCAGGGAAGTTGTTTTAGTGTACCTTCCAACTATATTATTTGATAATAGTTGTATATATTGTTATGTGTAATAATGGGTGAGTAATCCATTGTAAGGATGGGGCAGTTTATCAAGTATAGATGGTGAGTTGATTATACTATTTGTTAACTAAGGATTTAACATGCTTTTTCCACATTTTTACAAGAGATTTTGCAGATGATCAAATTAGGTTTACTTATATTATCACCCATATCTATATATAAATCCATTTTTCATATCCACAAGATGGAGAAGGTTATCGGTCTACACTATATTATCCTATAGTGATTGGAAAATTTCATATATGAATGTGATGTCGCTGTTGTAGGATTTTTTATGAGTGTTTTATTTTAGAGGATTTTTTTATATATGAAATTTACATGTATTTTTTGGATTGTTTTTATTTATATTCATGGATTTAACTAGTGGATATTCCTTTATCCTTGATAATTTTAAGTACAATGTGTCTTATTTGTCTGTTTTAAAAAACATGATGTTATTCTCTAACCCATGGCCTATTAGAGGTGAGCTTTGAGGGTTACTCCCATCTTAAAGACTAGCCTAGGATGAGATCTAGTGGGGGTATGTCATGATATATTGGTATTAGAGATATCGATGAGAGTTTTGGTGGAGTTTTTAGTTAGGAATTAGTGAGGAATGCATGGGTTTTGTAGGTAAACAATATTACTTAAGCTTTGTTATGTTGTATTCAAGGGAACCCATCTAAGAAATAGGAATTTAGGACCCCTTATGATCTATTACATGGAAAATAATCTTTATAAACATACCAGATTATTTGATATTTCTTTTAGGGTATATAATTTTTTGATTTTTATATATCTTTCTTGATTACCATTACAATTAAATTGAGTTGATTATATGAAATTTGAATTAAATTTATTTATTATATCATAAATAAATTCAATATCTTGGTCAAAGGGTTTCAAAATACATTTCATTATATATATATTGGTGGTAAAAGATGTTTGTGTGTAGTATATATGAGATATCTACAATAGTATAATTCAATTTATTGTAGAGTTCTAAAATGGATGTATACCAAAAAATGAGGGGATCATCTTCAATCATGTGATAGAGAAGTTGTTGGATGATCTTGAGATTTTGTTTTCTCTGATTCATATATTCTAATGGTTGAAAAAATACTAATATGAGATTCTTATCATTGGTGGATTCTATATTTCATAGGGTGTGATAGGATTGTTGTCTCAAACGATTATTTTCAGAAGAAATTTTATCAGGGGTAATTTTCTTCGACATTGAAGGTATAAAGAAAATGAGAGTTACTCACCCTTTGGTAGGGAATCATGAGCATGTGGGATATTAGAGTCTAATTTAAAGATATTATTCATTTTTTCTGATATTTTAACTAAGTATCTTGGGATACCACTTGAATCGTCACCCGGCCAGGCCTGCCACTAACTTGAGGGGTGTTCTTGATCCCCATAGGCTGACAAAAAAGCACCAGGACATCAAAAAATGGATGGTAATGATTTTCCCTTAAATCAGAGTATAAGTAAAAAGAAAACAGAAAAATGTATAATAAATAATTTCAACATAAGTATATTCAAAAAACACTTCACTCACTCTCCAATTCCCTCATATGCAGCAACTCCAATGCCATTCCTAGCCTTCACATATATAGTGCATCCACAAATAAGCATAACTAAAACTGGTAAATAACACAATTCAATTGAAAAACTAACTAATAATTTTGATGAAGGAAAAGGTTTTGACATCCTACCAAATTATTTAAAAGAAAAATCTATCCACTGTGATAAATAAGAAAAAAACTAACCTCAAAACCCTAAATCAATCAACTCTCTAATAGTGTTCAAGTGATGAATAAAATCCTAAAATGAAATTTTTATATAGTCAACAACATAAAAATACATAGCAAGTACCCACCAACCTCTACACATGTATAGATTTTAATTATAAAAACATTTCAATCTAGTTTAAAATTAAATAGAAAAAATTTATTTTTTTACATATTTTATATATTAAAAGCTAACAATATATTGCTTCATGTCTTACGAACAACTTTTAATATAAAACAAAAAAGGAGGTTAAGAATTTTACCAAATCATTTTAAACTAGGGAAATAAAGATTTTAAAAACATATATAATAGAAAAAATAACCATTTGTATATCTTTTCAAACATTTTTTGAAAAATATATTTTCAAAAATTCATATAAAAATACATTTATTAAAACCTATAAAATAAATAACCAAATCATTTAGATTTTAAAACAAACTTTCCAAATGATTTTAAAATATAGTTTGAAATTAACCTAAATCCATAAAATGGAACAAGTCACAATGGGTACCCACACATCACAAACATTATAGAATAGATAAAAGTAACATGGTGACAATAAATAATCAATATGAAGGGTATTTTATCAAGAAACAAAATAATTCCCCTCAAAAATCCTAATAAGGACCTTAAAGTCATGGAAAACATCCTGACTCTTAGGTGATAGAGACATAAACTATAAATAAGTAACTTAGGTTGTCATTATTGAACATGTTTATGCCCCTAGTAGCTTAATAAAACAATCCATAAATAAACTTCTAGGTAGATCACATGATACCATGGGGTATAATAAGGCTTGATAACTCATATGACTTGTTACCCTTTAGGTCTAACCAACATGGTATAGTTATGAAACATTCTCTAGATAGATAAATATTTCACATTAGGGATTTATCTCATATAGGTCACCTAATATATTCCAAGGAATCCTATGAAATGTTAAAAATGGAGGTGAGAAATCAATAATCACATGAAAAAAAGAATAAATTATTTAAAATTAACCCAAACCTCACATCGTACACCATCACAAGAAAAGAAATTTCCATATCCATGCAAAATCATCACAAAATGTCTACTATAATCCAAGTATACCCCCAAGAGGTTTCAAGCCACATCGAACACAATCATTACATAGGGATCATAGGAGGTTGTAAAACATTTTATGAAAAAAATAACTTTAAAAGTGACAACATGACTTGTACAAAATTGATAAAAATACCAAGTCATTTACACACAATTTGAAAAAAAAATTAAAGTTCTAAAAAGTACTTTAAAATATAATTCTTGAAATTCTGATCCATTTCACTAATATTTATAAACCATTTAAATTTTAATTTCAAAAATCCTTCGAAACCAACCATTTCAAAACTCATTAAAGTACATTGAAATATAAAACCTTGTTATCCAAAAAAAATTGAGAAGATAGAGTCATGGTGATAAAATAGTAGATGATCTCATAGTTAGAGCACTTGCTAAGGATCAGTGAGGATGTATTAGTAAGGACTGAGGAGGTTATCACTTTGGAGGCCTTCAATGATGCCTTGATGAATGGGTGTAAAAGTGTCAGTTTGTGGCTATTGATTCATCATTTATGATATGAAGTGTGATAAGTTCTTTCCCCACTCAATGGTGTGGATGAAGGTTAGAAAATACGGTTGATGGTGGTGGTCAACCACATACTAGAGTATGACCTCAACATCAGGATTCTAGGATGGATTAGAAATTCCGCGTGCTTGGATTATTAACAGTGGTGACTGAAAAGTGGTGAGTGATTCAATGAAAACTTGCTGAATTGTGGGTTTGGAATACATAATCTGGTCAATGGTTATCTTAGTAAGTGGTGTTTTGAGTTCTGGTGACATGGGATAATGGTAGAAGAGATGATAAAACCTGATGGTGGTCAGTTGTGATGGTGATGGTGCCTGATGGAAGTGATGAAATTCCCCCCCCCCCCTTAGTTGGTCATGAGTGCCTTTTTTGGATGGTGATGACCTCAAATAAGGAAATTCCATCAAAATTTATTTACAAGTTTATTTTCCCTCTATGTTTATGATAATTTTGGGATAGATCCTGGTGGGTTATAGGCTAGAAAATTAGTTATCATTAAGCATCATTACTAATGGTGGTATGTCTGTGGTGATGGTGACAGAAAACCGATGGTGGATTTGGTGTTCTGGTATAAGTTTCATTGAGTCACAGGGAGAACAACATTAGTATACTTTCAGTTAAAACCCATGCATGTAGGGATCTGACGATGACCTCAGGATGAGAGGCAGAGACCTCGGGATGAGAAGTAGAGACCTTAGGAAGTGGGGTGGTGACTTGTGTAAAAATCTGGTGGAAGAATATTAATCATTATGTAAATAATATCATGGATCATTTTTAATCTTTGGGCTATGAATTTTGGGCCTTTGTTCCTTGATAGAGATGGACTTCAGGACAAACATTATTTATGGGACTCAATAGTCCTGGGTTTTTGGGCTTTATGGGCCTTTTTTGGTTTTTTCTATAGACTATAATTGAAGGGTCATACAAAATTTGTTTTCTGATGATGGTATCACCTTTATCAATTAATTTTTGAGTGGCACTATTTTTCCATGTACTAGTTTGGTGGTTCCCTCTTTGTCACACGTCTTTTTTCAATGTCTTATATTCATCTATTATTTTCATTAATAAATGTTAGGATCGAGAATACTCAAATCCCAATCCTTCCTAGAAAACTTCATTAAAAACATCCAAGGTTACATGAAAACTCCATTTATTTTAATTTATGGTCCAAATAAGATCAAACCATTTGAAAACATTTCATTTTTTAATGAAATTATTGAAACCCTTTTACAACACATTGAATTTCATATACAATATAAAATGAAAACTAAAACTTTAGGTAAATTTCATTAAAATCAAAAACATATTTATATATTTGAAATTTTATTTTTAAATGTCCTTCGAGAAATATCACAAACACACAGTGATCTCAATCACAAAAAACGAAACTCTAACTTTCCCTTAAAATTGTAAATCATTTCACATTCAATAAAACCTAATAGAAAACCAACTTTTCACCTTATAAATTCTACAACTAAATTAAAACTATCATATAATTGTTAAAACCATACTTTAACACTAAATTAATAAATGGTTATATAATTAAAAGATAGGGCATGGTATAAATCTACCACCAATCAATTAAAATCAATATTAAATGTATTTATTTCTATGGTTAAGGTTCTTACATCAAGATGATGACCCTATAAACTCTTAATGACCAAAACCTGAACTTTAAGACCACTATAAACCTAAATAATAGAAATTGAATACATATATTTCAAGGTATGAAAACTAAATTGAAGAAAATTGGTAAAAGGAGTATAGAGTAGAATATAAGAGTCCTCGACTTAGAGATTCAATCTCAAATCACAAGAGATACATGTTGAAACACTGGGGTAGGAGGCACTAAGGGAAGAGATCATGCCCAAGGGGTGTCTTGAATTGGTGGAGTCACATGAACGATGTGAAAAAGGATGGTCTTTTAATGGAAAATTACTTAAGGTAAACCCATAAAATCAAAAAAGTCAAATTTTCTGGGAAACCAAAATAATTTACCAAACCATTCGGTGGTTGTGAATCCTACACTAACTAATATAATATATCATTAATGGTTACTCCTAATACCCTAATAAAATTTCCTAGTCATTAATTGACTATTCGAAATGAAACTATCCACATAAAATACCCTCAAGCATTGTTACAAAAAATTTACTTCTAATAATGTGTTACTCATTCATGGGACCAAAATTCAAAAAATTAAAAAACTCAATCCTTGAACTTCTAAATTTTTAATAATCCAAAAATTAATTATAGTGATATAAAATATAAAAAACTAGTGATATTTTGGTGTAAAATTTCTACCCATCATGCCACTTTCTTCCCCTATAAGGTCCCTTGTCAAAGTCAAAGTAACTGAATAAAAGTTAATACTATTACATATAGAACGATGTGAGATAGGTGGTGAAATAATTAGGAAGAACCTGAGGAATAAAAACATTGTATGCTGACGAATCCTCAAAACCAAAAAAACTATATCTACAAATCCAAAATATGTGTGAAAAAACAATCACCACACATTCCTGAAGCATGATCCAAAGAGGAACAAAGACTAGGTATCCCCGCCATTTAGAATTTATCTAAATAGAAAAGCATAAAACAACCACTCCTATAATGGAAGTATTTCCATAATAACAATGATCCCCAAAATTTATAATGAATACATCTGGATTCCACCAACCATGGATATCCATAAAACTAGTTAAACTCTAAAAAGGAAGCATTGTCTAAGAAACGCCCAAAGAACCCCAAATATGAGTACCATCCAAGATCCTAATATTTATTCTCCAAAACAAACCATAGAAATTACATCTAAAATGAATAATGTTTTCTAGACCATGTTACCAAAACCCTCACATCTCACAACACCTGAAGCACTGAGTGACAAAATACACACCTCAAACAAAAAATGAAGGGAACTCTATCATGGGATCATATACCAAAATAAAGGGTGAACTATGATCTCATACTCTAGATACCCTCTGTTAAACCCAACCATATTTAAACCATACCCAACTAGTGAATAATATCAACATATGTAATAATTTTCATGTCACCCAAACCACACAACCCAAGGTCAATATGCATCTAAACGATAAGCCAAAACCCATCCATGGATCTCACTAAAAATCCAACATCACCAAATTAACCCTATATGGCACTAGGAACAACAATGAATGATAATCATAGAAAAACTACTAATCAAACATGTGAACCCAAATATAACCTGAAAGATAACACCTACTAGAAGTCACCTCAAGGTTTCAAGGTGAAAAAAATCATTGAGCACCCAACCTTAAAAAATGGTCATCGCTCAAAAACCTAAGGAGATTGTTCCTCATAATAATATTTTACAATAATCACATTCAGACATCCAAAATTGGAATAACATTTTCCAATCCACTAAAAAACTTATAAAGATCCAAGAATAAAGAAAAAATACCCATAAAGATAAACATTATACTTTTATATGATAATTTTATGGGTGGCATGATTTATATAAAGAACATATACCCAACTCATTCTTATTTCCAAAATCACATAAAAAGGTCTCAACCCATATGATGGGAAAAAATCCAACAACACCAAGAAATCAAGAAATATCACATGCCAAAATAGTATTCCCTAAAAAACCAATACATTCCCAAAGGAATAAATATCAAATTTCTAAAAACATATGCACTTTCAAAAATACAAAAACAGTTGGAAAATATATTATTTCATTTTGAATCCCAATTCCTTAATTTAATTCTGAAAAAATTAACCTAGTTTTAAATAACATTGATTCCTTTACAAAATTAGGAATCCACCTAAGATACTCAAATATAAATATTTAAAACATTTCAAGAACTTAAATCACATTTCAGAAACGTTTAAATACATTTACACCTTCATTTTCATTAAATTAAAACAATAAATTTTAAAAAAAAAACACCCCCCATAGTCATAAATGCCTTAATAATTCAACCCAAATGGGTCTTAGAACCAAAACATTGTCCAAATTACATAACAAAATCGATCCATTTATGGTGAAACATTTCAAAAAACATTCTAGAAAAATCAATCCCAATTTATAAAAAATGCATAAGGCTTAACATTTATGAAAACATGTTTTCATGAAATACAATCATGTTTTCATAATAGATACCCAAGGGTCATTTTAAAACTAAATTTGATTTCATTAAATCCTCTTTTTCACAAAAAATCCCATTTTATACAACAATCACACCCAAAATAGTGCATGTCACAAATCAAAAATCAAATCTTCCACATATCACAAGACCCACCATGACTCATCCCTTATCACCATCAATATCTCAAGTGTGATCTAAAAAACAAGTCAAATGGTGTACAAAACTATGATTGACATAGACAAATGGTTTTATGGGCCCTAGGCTAGTCATTCAAAAATTACTATAACATCATTATAATTGAGCACCTGGTCATTTACATGATTTATCAACTCATCCAAACCAACCTCACACCACCAATAAACTTATTTTTCCCATCCAAAAATATAATCTTACCCCTAAGGAAACTTGTACAATATCGATGGGGATCAACACACCAATAATGGTAAATCAAAAAAAATATCAAATTCAAAGTTAAAACACCATAGATCATGGTGACTTGGGATTTGTCACGAATTATGGTGATCACGAACCCACTCAAGACTAAGACCTTAGGTATTATTGAAAATATTAACTCAATATTACAATCACACTCCTAAACATTAAGATATTGACTCAAACACCTAGTTACCTAATGATAAACCTAGGATATGATACCATTTTGTATAAAACTGAACATGTCTTCCACCTGAACCGACACTCAAATAAGCCCACCGCGGACTTAAGGTGCATTCTCAATCTACAGAAGATGTACATAAGAAGAAAGTAATCCAAAAAATGGATTGGAATTATTTTCCGTTGAATCATATTATAAGTCAAAAATAAAACAAAAACATGTATAAAAAATAATAGAAGCATAAGTAGAAACAAAAATAAACTCTCAACACACTCTCCAACTTCCACACATGTAGAAACTCTAATGCATAACCCAGCCTCCAAATATATTGTTAATCCACCAATATGCATAACAAAAAGAAGAAAATAGATCATTTAATGGGAACAAATTATTAGAAAATATGTGAAAGAAAAAGGTATGAGAATCCTACCAAATCATTTAAAAGGTAAAAATGGTAAATGTGATAAATAAAATGGATATTAACCTCAAATCCCCATATCAATCAATGCTCCAAGAGTTTTCAATGGATGGATAATATCTTGAAATGGAAATATAATATAGGTGTGATTATAAAAATGATCAATAATCCATGAGCAGTAATGCCACATACATAACCTTTAATTATAATACCATTTCATGCTAGTTTGAGTTTTAATAGAAAATGAAATGTTTTTAGATGGTTTTTAAAAAAATATGACAATATTCCACTTAAACATTTTTCAAACAACGACATTTTTATATAAAATAAAAACATCAGTGGTTAATCATTTTACTAAATCAATTAAAACTAAGTATAGTAGTATTTCAAAACCATATAAAATAAACCAAATCTATATTTATCCCTCTTTTAAAACATTTTTGGAAGACTCGTTTTTCATAAAAACCCATATAAAAATATATTTCTTAATTATTGTTTAATAAATAACCAAAATATTTCCATTTTAAAACACACTTTCCAATGCATTTAAAAATAAATTTTGAAAGTAAACCAAATTACTAAAATGGAAAAGGTAATAATAGGTAACCACGGATCAAACAAAAAATCTAAAATGGATTAAAAATACATTCTTCTAATAAAAAATTATGTGGTATGGGATGTAATATATAAGTAAACAAAATCCATTTAGGAATATTAATAAGTGTTTAAACACCTTGGGAAATATCCTAATACTCAAGTGATGATGACTCAAAATAAAAATAAGAAACCTAGGTCAGCACTATTAAACCACCTTATGTTCTTGTTAACCACATTATACTATCAATAAATAAACATATTGGGATCTCACATGCTACCATGGGATACAATGAGGTTTTATAGCTCATATAACATGTTGCACATTTGGATTAACTAACTCATTATAGTCAATAAACATTATCTAGATAGCCTACATCTACACACCAGGACTTTTTCTCATATAGACCATCTAATATCTTCCTATGACTTCCATAACATGTTAACAATGGAGTTGAGTAAACAAAAATCACATATAATAAATATAATGCATTTTAAAGTTACACACACCTCAACTCATACACCATAATAATAAATATATTGTGTATATCCAAGAATAATCATTAAAAAATGTATAATATAATCCAATAATCCTATAATGGTTACAAAATATAATGGTAATAATCATCCCAAAGGGCTCACAAGAGGGCCACACACCTTTGTTAAAAACAACGTCTCTTTAAAGGTTATGACTAATCTTTCAAAAATGATCCTAGAAGGAATCCATTTTCACACTATTTAAAAACTATATAAAGAGCACATCATTCCTTTGAAACATAATAATCATAATTTTAATCCTTTCCACCCAAATATACAAACCATTTGAAATATCATATCAAACATCCATTAAAAACCATATCCAAACTCATTCAAGGAAACTCAAATGTATTACCTTTATATCCAAAATAAATTTGTAAATAAAACAATTCTACCATAATCCACATTTCAATAAATATTTCTAGGATTAAAGACATCACTATTCAATTTAATTTAGGACTCAAACAATATCAAACCATTTGAAACCTTATATTTTATCCAAATAAATTATTGAATCCTTTTTACAACACTTGATATTTCAAGTACCACTTGAAATTATAATTAAAACCTTTGAAAACCCACTTAAAAATACAAAATATATTTATAAACTTCAAAAACTATTTTTAAAGGCAATTTATGCAATATAAAAATCTCATGTTATGAACAGTCATGCAAAAAAAGATTTCAATTATCCCTTAAAATTGTAAAACCTTTTTGTTTCAATAAAACAAAACTGGAAATCAACTTTTCACCAGAGAAATTAAATAATAATTAATAAAAAACATCATCTAATAATTAAAACCTCACTTTAATTCCTAATTAATAAATATTTATAGAATTAAAATATAGGTAACATGGAAAACCTACCTTAAATTTACTGAAATCAAGCCGAAGTGTGTCACCTTCTGTGGTGAAGTTTTCAAGAAGTAAGAGGACAACCCTCAAAACCCTAAAAATCCAAAACCAAAATTTAAGACCACCCTAAAACATAATTAAATCCATGATATCCCCAGTTTTTTTAGGATAAATGGAAACTAAAGAAAATTGTTAATGGTTGGTGGAATAAGAGTAGAGGACTCCTCACCATGATGATTCTGTCTAAAATCAAAAGAGATGTGAGTGTAATTATTGAGGGAATGAGGCATAAAAGGGGTATATTTTACATAAGTGGTATCATTCATGGGGGTATCATGCGATTAAGGGGGATAAGTAGGATATTTTAGGGGAAAAATTAAGGAGAAAACTGTAAAATCTAAAATATCAAATTTTCTTTAAAATCTGAACAGTTTACCAACATAGTTTACTGACATGGTTTACCAAACCAGATGGTGACCGTGTGGACCATACTACCTAGAAAAACACTATCTGTAATATTACTCTTGGTACCCCACGTCGTCTTCCTATCCATCTAAAAACCACGATAGAATATCATACATGGTTACTCTGAACTGTGTGTAACTCGTGCATAGAACCAAATATCTAAAATTTAAAAAACACAAGAATAAAACTTATGAAATTTTAACTATCCAAAAATTAATTAAAATGACATAAAATAAAAAATCATGATTTGTGGGAGTCACAAATCTCTTTATATATTGTTAACCTATGTAATGTAATTTTAAAAGTTCTATCATTCAGATATCCAATATTGATTCACTATATTTATGTTATTGACATGTCATGAGATGATAGAATAATAAAAAGCGAAAAATAAGATGATAAAATATACTTGATCAAATTGAGATGGTATTCATTAGAAATTACTAGGGAATAAAGTCGTATATGAAGGATTTTTTCTATATTAGCAATCAAGGTTTCATCCATTATAGAGTGGGCCTTTTCCTTCTTCTTCTCATTTTTCTAGAGTTATAAGTTTATAGGAGTTTTGTTAAAATGATATTTTATTATAGATTTAAAGTTTGTTAAATTTTTTAGTGCCTAAATAAACTTGTTTTTAACATGAAGTGGGTGTTTAGTTCCCTATGCACCCTCAATAATTGTTTCCTCTCATGCCATATCAGCATTATCAAGGTCACTAGGGTTATGGGAAGAAGATGAGAGATAAAGATGGTTGAGACAATACCCATGAATTTACACGTACTTAGGGACTTATTTATTGTATTTTTTATGCGTTTAGTCTCAATATGATGCATTAAAAAAGGATCATAGCATGGATATTTTCATACTAAGTATTTTTTTAATTTCAAGAAGGATAATGATCATCTGTGGTCCTATATAACTATCTTTTATCTTGTCTTATGTATTATTTTATTTAGGATATTCTCATTCTTTCACTGATCCTACCTTATTCTAATCTCTATGGATCAATGGGGATAGGCCTATATTTCTATTCGTTGTATCCCCAATAGTTTATGGTTGGTCTATTTTTCTTGAGGTGTTTCATGCTTGTGAGAAGATGATGAAGAAACATCAATCATTAATAAATCTCTTATTAATTTATATTCAACCATAAAATATCATTCTTAAAATGAATTATTTATATAATATGAATTCTATCATTTATTTATTCTGAAGAAATATTTTTATCCTTGATGTGAAAGGTGGTCATATAGTGTTTTTTATTGAGTGAGATCATCAAATGGACCACCATTTCATAAAGGACTTATATTCTCAACTATAATAATTAGTGTTATGATTTGCAAAAGTTCAAGAGGTAGTATTACAAAATATTATATTGGATTCACCTAGTGTTTTTCTAAAATATTTTTTGATGTGACCCCCTTCAGGTTGTATCAAGTTTGGGATAAAATTAAAATATAGTGTCACTTTGATTTTGATGATTACTTATTAGATGGAACCATTTGAGTTATAAGAGTTATTTATTCTGATTGATGGTTTATTTCATAAGGGATTTACCAAGACCAGTGTTTCTCATTGGGGGTTCCCTATTGTTTTTATATAAGAAGGTGAAAAATAGTATGAGGTTGTGTATAGAATATTGGTGGTTGAATCAAATGATGGTAAATAAATATTATCCTATTTATAGGATAACTGATTTGATTGATTAGTTAAAGGGGGATTTTTGTTTTTTGAATATTGATCTAGGGTCTGGGTATCATTAAATGAGGGTAAAGGAGGAAGATATTACTAATCCTACTTTTAGATGTCATTATAGGGACTTAGAGTTCATGGTCATTCTATTTGGTGTTAGGAATGGATCAGTTAATTTGCGGGGATTAATGGTCTCAATTTTTCATGATTTCATGGAATAGTTTAGTGTTAGAGGAGGGTCATTATAATCATTTAAGAGCTATTTTGGAGGTTCATTAACAACATCATCTCTATGGAAAGTTATCCAAGTGAATTTTCTTTTGATGTGTGAACTATACATCCACAGACATGTCATGTCTGAGGAAGAATTATCAATGGATCCTTCTATTATTGAAGAGGTTTTTTCTTAGATGGAATTCAATAATATAGTATAGTTTTATAGATTACTTGGAATTGCAGGCTATTATAAGATGTTGATGTCTAATTTCTCTCAACTAATGGAACCTTTATTATCCTTGCCTAAAAAGTCCAAGATATTTTACGAACTAATAAATTTTAAGTTGCATTTGAGAACCTAAAAGAGAATATGATCATTTCCCCGATACTTTTCCTACTAGTTGAAGGATTCATATTCAATGTTTTCTATGATACTTTCCATCTCTGATTTGTTTTTGTTCTGATGCAGAAAAGGGTTGTGATATCCTATGGGTCCTAGAAGTATTGTCCCCATGAGTATAACTTCTCTACCTACAATCTTGAGTTAGTGGTAGTGCTGTTTATAGGAATTAATAGATAAATTACATCACTAAAAAGAAATTTGTGGTCCTCATTGATCATAAAATCATAAGGAATATTTTATATCTGTGCTATTTGAATCTATATCAGTAATGATGGAAGGATCTATTATAGGAATATGAATTTGAGATCTCTTATACACCAGAGAAATGGAATGTTATTACTAATTAACTATGTAGGAAGTGTCATGGTGTAACTATTAGAGAGTCATGATATATATGGAGAGTGATATAGAATCATACATCTATGCATATCGATATAGAGGAATCCATTGGTAGGGGTTTCCTATATCAAATAATAGTGATTTCATCCTTACATTTTTTGGTTGTTCAATACTAGTTAAGGAATCTTAAGGTGGTGGTTTTTTGTAATCATATCATCTATAAAGATTCACCAAAGTGATGATCAAAGGATAATCAGTGTTAGTTTTTATTCCTATGAAAGATCATACGTTCATTAGTGGTGCATCTGATGGTTATTTATAAATTTCATAGCTGACCACTAAAAATACATCTCGGAATATCCAATATGTATCATGCTTTGAGGAGTTAGTTAAAGTGGTCAAGTATAAAGTGGTCTTTGACTGAGTTTGTATCTTATTCAATGATCTATCATACAGTGATGTATTATTATTATATTCCTAGTCTTTTATATAGAAAGTAGATGCTCCTAATTGTAAGTGGTAAGAAATATCAATGGATTTCATCAAAGGTTTATCATAGAAAATGGGAGTATGTGATATTATCTTGGTGATCCTTGATTAGTTGATGAATTCTTCTCATTTAATGTTGATTAAGGAGTCAAGTGTGGTGGATTCCATGGTGAATCTATTTGTGGTAAATATTTTTCATCTTTTTGGGGTTCTGAGGATGATAATATCTGATTATAATCCTCATTTTACATCATTAGTTAGGAAGATCATGTGTTCTTCATTTTTCTCTCAACTATTCCTTAGAGTTGTATTTATCATTAGATGAATGGTCAAATGAATAGGAAAATTTAGACACTAGATGAAATTCTTTATGAATGATTAATATATTTTGGTGTCTCATGGGTAAATAATATACCCTTTGCTGAGTTTTTAAAAAAATTAACTATCATTCATACATTAATATGTCCATATTTGAAGCATTGTATGGTATGTCGTTCATATATTTATTGTTTTGTATTGAGGATAGGGATTCATTGATACATGGTTAAAATTTGGTTTAGAGAATGACTGAAAATATTTTGGTGATTCATAAAAGGATAAATTTGTCTCAATATTATTACAAATCTTATAAATATTATAGAAGGATTTATATGTATTTTAGTTTCAATGTTCATGTGTTCTTGAAGGTTTTTCCTTGTCATGGGTAGTGAAGCTTTGTTTGATTTGGTAAGTTTTCACCATAGTTCATCAGTTTTTTTTAAGTGTTACAGCTTATTAGTGAAGAGGAAAATTGGTGGTAAATTATTTCATATATTGATCAATTTTATGATGTCTTTCATTTATCATGGTTTCATTGGTATCATCACAATTATTCTCATGATTTTTACTGAATTTAATTGGATGTTGAAGATGATACACTATTTTTTGAGTGGCTTATTGTGATTCAGGATCTTCAAAAAAAAGATGATGTGCAGTCATTTAATTCCTTTATTTCATGTTTTATGGATTTACAGTGGTTTTCTGGATTATGTTGTAATGTGAGTCACGTTTGCATGCAAAGTATCTTGGGTTATCTTAAATTTATTCTTAGTATTGTTTTCTTGATTCCAAGCATGTATTATTTAGTTTTATTATATTCTCGTGTTGTAGTTATCTTTTAGTGATGGAAAGATTCATATATGATAGGTATTTCATGAGGTTTTCAATATTATATTAACTTTATTATTTAATGGGTTTGGTTTTGATTTTAATGGATGTAAATCATTTTAAAGGCATCTAATGTAAATACTTATAATTTTTTGGACCTTTACCTTATGTTTTTTGGGTGTTAGATGTGTAGAGAGGGAGTTCATAGGTGATCTGGAGGCAAAAGATGTGGTTTTTCTTGATTAAGTAAAAGAATCCCATTGTTTATGGCATTTTAGGAGGCATGGATTGGTTGTGGTCATTTTTAGGTTGATTGTTTTTTCTGTGTATTTGATGAACCAGGGTATGAAATACCCATTATGAGGTGGTTTGGCCATTTTTGGTGGTTCAAGGCTTAAAATGAAACTTTTGGAAATTTGGTTGAGTTGTTTTGTTAATTTTTTCGCCTAAAGAGTCTTTGTAGTATCCCTATTAGAAACTGATATGTTGAAATGACCATTTCAGTAGTTGTGGACATGTTGTGCCACAATCGGGGGGTACGACATGGCCAGTCGCAGAAGTATGGGAAAATTATAATTTTCATTACATCCATTTCATGGTTTATGTTAACCCATTTTTAAAATGGTTAAGATAGAAACAATTTTTGGGGGGAATATGACTATTTTAAATGGTACAAAATTCATATTTAGCTTTAATCAAGGCTAAAATACCCATTTTGTTGTCCAAAATCCCATTTTAAGGTCCACCTAAGTTTTATTATAAATAAGAGTCCTTATATCCCCTTGGATTAAATTTCGTTCAAGTCATTTAACCCTAAACTACCCCTAACTCCTAATTAGTTACCTTTAGGTCACCTCTTTGTGGATCTAAATCCCTTGTTTCACAAGATCTGTAAAGACCCAATCCTTATTCAGCTAATAATTTTATTTTTAGACATGAATTAATTATATTTCATTCTTAAATATCTTTATAGTTTTATATTTTTAGAAAATTAGTTTATAACTCTTATGTAACAAACACATACATTAAAAAGTGGAAACTTACTTTTAGTATCCATTTTTTCAACAATAAAAATATTTTATCATGAAACACGTTTTATTTTCATGAAATATCTTTATGATACTTAACATGCCCTCATAATTATTCCTACTCATCCATAATCCTATGAAAAATATTTCAAAGCATAGGATAAGTACAAAAAGATTTGTATGAGACAAAAAAAAGTAAAAAATAAATTCCTCAGTCAATTTTAAAAGCATGAGTTCATATAAAATAATTTTCCTTTAAAATAATAAAACTTAATTTCAAATAATTGTTTACTTACATATGAATTCATCTTCACTATCCATTTTTTTCAAAAAAACAATTTATAAAAAAAATTAAAAACCATAATCTTGGGGGTTTCATAGAAAACATGAGAACCCATGGAAAAAAATTTCTTAAAATTGTAACTTTTTACCCTTAAAGGGAATAATCATTCCTTTTAAAAAATAACACTAGATTAACTTATTAATTCAAAATTATTTCCTTGTAAACTCATTAGAAATAATATAAAATTCAAGTTGGTTCTTAGGAAATCATTTTCATAGAACCCTTACCAGAAGCCTTTAAAATTTAATAACCAAATTAACTAATTCCAACATAATTTTCTGGAGAACATGATCATTACCCAATGCATTAGAGAGATATATCGGGCTCACCCATCTACATAAAAAAATTACATGTGTAACATCCCCTGATTTTTCACTTTCTCACATGGACAAAAATGGTTGGTTATGATACCTCAAGAATGTCTCCCCATATGTCCAAGGCTTAAGACTAGTAGTGGGGGTGTGAAATATATAGTGGGGAGACTATACCTCCTAGTATAAAGTGTTATCGTAGTAGAAAATAAACCATATAAACAAAATAAAATCGAAGTATATACATAGTAAATGACAACAATACAAGAAAAATTAATAATCCAATAAATAATAAATGAATAAAGTAATGATGTATTATAATATAACTAAATTTCATTTTAGAAAATATACAAGTAAAAGGATATGATAAAAAATATATATATACTCAAAATTCCCTAGTCTCAAACCCCACATCAGTCCTACCTCCAAACTCTATACCATCAAAAAATAAGCAATAAACTGTAAGGTCTTTTTCCCTTATCCAAACCTACATCCATGTAATGCACTTGAGTACCAAATGGTGTCCCAAATAGGGTGTGAGTATAACTCAGGAGGTTGACACCACCATGTCTAAATAAACCAATCTAATAATAAATGTATTCAATAAAGTGATAAATAGGCATATTAATTAATTCAATATTTAATAAAATACAACCACAACTTACTCCGTCTCCCTATCAGAATATATATGAGCTTGTTTTATGACCATGCCAACCAGAAACAAATAACCAAGGTAAAATAACTTACTTTCGCACCATGATGGAATATCACAGTGATTTTCTTATGACCATGCCAACCACCACCATGTAACCATGGTATAGTCACAACAATCTAAGTCAAATCTCTATAAGCAATACATCATTCGGTTCAAGTACCTATAATCATTATAGAATGGGAATAGGTATATCCCAATCTCTATAATAATTATTGCTTTGGACTAGGTTTTTCCTATATAATATCATAATTAATGCATATAAGTGTGCAAGTTCCAAGACTGAGCCTGATATATAAGCATTTCAGCATCAAACACTTGTCTTGTCAAATAACATGGATATCACAATATCACATTATAAATCTCAATAGTTAATAATGAAAATTACCATTTATCTTCAAATACCACATTCTATTTAAATCAGAATTTATTAATAGTTATATCAAAATAAATATTCCATAACTTATGGATTCTATTCCAAGCAATCACCTAAGGTTACATGTCATACTAAAAAAACATTAAACTATTAGACAATTCAATTATCTTCAATGGATATCTCACCCAATGGTTAGACATAATCTAGGTAAGAAGACAAATAAAACTAAATAATTCTATGTATATAATCTTATTCATTGATTTAATTGATTTGGGTGCACACTAAGTTGGATCTATAATAATATTTCATAAAAATTGAAATTATCAAACCATAGGGTTAATATTTAGACACCCTCCCTTTAACTAATGATCCCATAATGTTTTCAATGGGAAAAACCCATGAGGAAGAATGTGTGGATGATATAAAGGAGGTTCCTAGATCAAAAAAGATCATGATCCAAACCAGTAATGCAATCAATCAAAGGATTTCACCTCAATGATTGGAAGACGAGGGATATAATAAAAAAATGTAACTAGAGAGACTTACTAAGGATTTATCACACAAATGGGATTTCCAAAAGGAGGTTTGGCACTCCAAAAGCACCTGGAATATTACCCATGGTTGATAGGAGAGAAGTACTAGTGGATTGGAATGAAATTCAGCCACATATCATGTTTAAAATAGAAGGTTGGGGAATTACATAGCATGTAATGAATTTACATGTCATGTAAATATTTTTAATGGAATATGCTGAAAAACTCATCGCCTCAGATTTAATTTATTAAATGAATTGAACTATTACACGATGTGTAATCCATTTACAAATCATATAAACGTTTTTCATATTTGTTTTTATCTCATTATACTTTCAAAAAATTTGATCCCCTATTAAATCATCTAAACATTCCATGAACCCATGTAAACACTTAACCCATTTATACCTAGAGTCAATTAATTAAAATAAGAATACATCCCCAAAATTTAGGTCATTTTCCATAATAAAGGCTCTCCATGAGGATCCACTTTTATTTCCTCATGTTTTCTCACAATACATGACTTCATTTATTCAAATGATAAACATCCATGATGAAAACACAACTAAAAGAAAATATTAACAAAAAAACTCAGAGAAATAAATTCCTATAAAAAGATGGGATCTTAAAACATTTCCACCTTATAACTGCTCATCTCTAAGATACACCAGGAATCATTGTGAGGTATCTATGAAAAAGTATGGTCGTTGTGTTCATATATCAGACTCCCTCTCCCAAGAATCTTCTTAAACTCACCCATGATTCCACTATACTTGAACTGATGGTATAGTCCTACCCCGATGATATTTCTTACTATGATCCAGAAACCATATTGGATGCACCTAAAATGAAAAATTAGAAAAAATCATGACATTTTTTAATTTTATCCCATTAGAAGGTTTTGGATGATATCTTCATAGCTACGAAATGTGGAAGACATCATGCATGGAACTGTAGTATTGTAGAAGGGATAAATGATGCACCAATAGACTGACCCTTTCCACTAACTCAAATGGACTAACAAACCTGGGTACTAGATTTCACTATTTCCTAATATGGTTTTGACTAAAATAGGTGACACACAAAGGAAAATATAATGACCAACCTAGAATTCCATAGGTTGTGTCTGATGGTTAGTATAAGATTTCTTCCAACTCTGCATGGTCTCTGACCACTATTTGATAAATTGAACCTTCTTATAAGTCTCATGCATGAGAATAGTCCCAACAAGTTCAGAATCACCTGCCTCTATCCAACAAAGAAGTAAACGGCATTTCATGACCCAAAAATCCTCAAAAGGTTCCATTTGGGTCAATTACTTGAAGCTATTACTGTATGAAAGCTCCATGGGTTTCATATGTTTCTCCCGTGAACTACCAAAATCCAAAACACAAGCTCATAACATATCCTTGAAAACCTAAATTTTCCACTCAAATTAAATATCAGCCTATGGATGATAAATTGTGCTCAAAGGAACCCATGATCCTAGATCATTCTAAAGAATTTACCAGAAACATGATGTGAAATGAGGATCTCTTTCTAAAATGGTACTCGGAACATGGTAAAGTTGAACCACCTCACGCATGTAAAGACTTCCCATATCATCAACTATGAAGTTTCCCTAATAGTCAAGAAGAAGGATACCTTATTCAATTAATCCATAATAACCCATATAACATCATTCTTACTGGTCTTCCTAGGTAATCTTGTCTGAAAATCCATTATTAAATCATCCCATTTCTACTTAGAAATGGGAAAAGACTACAAAATCCTAGATGGCCTATGATGCTTGGATTTCACCTAAAAAATGAATAATCTATACATGAATCTTTACACATCCTTCTTCATTCCTGAACAACAGTATTATCTATAGAGATAATGATATATCTTTGTTAAACCATGATGCTCTCCCCATCTAGAAGTAAGAAACCTCCTAATCAGTTCCTTTTGAAAGTCTATAGGAACCCATACTCATCAATGAAAAAGAAGATAATTTACACTTCCAAGAGACTATCCTAATGTTATCTCACCACCATATAATTTTTCTCTCATAACTGATCCCTCTGTATCAGAAAACTTCTCAGTCTTCATCCTGTCCAAAATCGTGGGTATAATAGATGTCAAAGTTAGAACTACCCATACCTGGGACTCTTGAACACCTAGATCCATGTCTAAAAATAGGTATATTATCTACCACTCATCAAAATACTCACGTATTACCTCTATATTTTTCTTCTGTGTCAATAAATCGGCAATGATGTTTCCCTTTCGTGGTGTATAAGCTCATTCAAAGTCAAAATACTTGAAATACCTAACCCACCTCCTCTACTGAAGGTTCATGTATCATTGAGAAAAGATGTATCATATTCTCATTTATTCCATGTATACAACAAAACACTCACCCATGAGATAGTGACTTCAACATCTCTATGAGTTTACCACTGCTGATAACTCTAGATTATGAGTGGAGTACTTCATCTCATGCAGTCTCAACCACCTGGATCCATTATAAACCACTCGATCCTACCACATTATAACTACTCCAAGTCCATATTCATATGCATCAAGGTATATCATATATGCTTTAGCATGAAAAGTTAAAGTGAGTGTAAGTGTTGAGGTAATCCTTATTTTCAAATCCCAAATATATTTCTCACAATCATTATACGAAACAAAATTCACCCCTTTCTTAATCATCCATAACGTTGGTGCTGTCAAATGGGGTAAATCCAAGATGAAAACTGATAATAACCTTCTAAACCCATAAATATCTGAATCTATAACATGTTATTGTGTTGTTACCAAGATTCCACAGCTGCAAATTTCTATGGGTCTACTGAAACTTCTACCTCTGAGATGACATAGCCCAAGAAGTGACCTTTATTAATACATAAACTGAATTTGGTTAGCTTTTTTGTAAAGTTGATTCTCTCTCAGTGTACTCAGTATGATTTTAAGATGTTCATCATGATCATATTATGATTGGGATTACCATAAGATATCATAAACAAACACCACCAAAACTAGTCTAAAAATGATTAAAGATCATATTCATTAAGGATATAAATACCACTAGTGTGTTAGTCAACCGAAACTGCATCACTACAAATTTATACAAGCCATACATGCTCCTAAAAAAATTATGAGTTATGTTTGATGGTATTACACTTAGCTAATGGTATCTTAATCTTAAATCAATGATGGAGAATATCTCAAAATCTCTCAACTAATTGAAAAGATCATCAATGTGTGGAAGAGGATACCAGTTCATGATCATCATCTGGTTCAACCACTGAAAATACACACATAAACACAACGTACCATCAAGATTCTTAGATAAAATAACTAGATAACCCCAAGGAGATGTAATTGGATATCTTAAGCCTTTAGATTCTAGATCTTCAAACTGAACCTTTAACTATTGAAGCTCTTACATTTTTATTCTGTATGGTGGGATAGAAACTGGCTCTGCTCCTGACACCAACTCAAATGTGAAATTGATATCTCACTCAAGTGGCAAGCAATATAAATCATTAATAAATACATCCATAAAATAGTATACTACTTGAGGAAAATAATCTTACTACATTACACTATTATTTATAGCAAGACCATATATTTGATCCATGAGAAAATCTATTCTTTACTGAATTGGTCATGCACGACCAGCCAGAAGATCCCACTCACCCTAGTGAGAATAGCCACATCCTTCGGGGTATAGAAAGGTAATTATACCATTGTAAAAAACAATATGATCTTGGTATATAACTAACCAATCCATACCAACAATCAAGTCAAATCCTATCAATTTCCTCATGAATAGTTTACAAAAGAAATGGTAACCACAAATCTCTAGAGAGCATGCCTTGCAAAATTTGATATTCTCTAACCACACTCCCAATGGTGTGTAGATGGTCAAAACACCATACAAGATTTCCACATATAATCCCAAACCATTTCCAAGATGAGGATATAGTAAATAATGTGATGATTTTGTATCAAACAAAACAAAAGATAAGGTAGATGATACAAGAATTGTACCTATAATAGTAGATTTTCATGCATCCACGATAACTAGAGTAGTTTGTTTAATGTGAAAATAAATTTTCCTTATTCCCTGGGATCCAGTCTGACTACCCTAAGATATTTCATTTGTCTGGTACTACTGCTCATGCACAGGGGTACCACATCTCCTTCCTCGACCTGAACAGCCAGTGGAACTCTAGCTAGTAGCCTATTGAGCGGTTTTTGATCCCCTTCCAGACACAAGTGCTTCTTCTGATCCCCTTACACTAGTATTATATGTAAATTTCATAAAAATATTTTAAATATGACCTATTCATTTATAGATACGACATTAGACGGTGGGTTAAGGACACTGCGGGTGATTGTGACTAGAATTTCCACCCTGATAGTACTATAATGGAACATGATCATGAGATGGTTATCCACTCCCCTGAATACTCTTCCCACTACTACATTGGACAAAAGTATCATAGTGTCACTTTTATCCACTCAAATAAGAACACCCAAATCGGCCTGCTAAAACAGCATGGCCGCTGCTCATGGACTCTATCATATTCCCTTCCATGATGAAAGCATGTTTGATCACATCCTCAAAGATTCTTAAATGTAAAACTTTTACCAAAAACCTGACCTCATAGAGAAGACCATCCTAAAAACATATCGCCTTAGAGATCTCATCAGCTGTCAGAGATGCTACAAAGCATTGTAGGTTAGTGAAATGAACAAAATAGTTCAGTACTAACACGACCTTCTACATTAGAAGCATTAACTCATGAAATTTTCATCCCTTGATGTTTGGGGATAGAAATATCTCAGGAACATTTCCACAATGTATTTCCATAATATCTCACCCTGCTATGCATCTTCCTCAAGAATGTCCCACCAATTCTTGGATGGTCCATGAAGTATATATGAAACAAGATTCACCCTTCTTTTCGTGGGTGTCTCAAGATGATTGAAGATTTTATGGATTTCCTCAATCCATAACTCATCTACCTAGGGTCCCACTTCATCAATAATCATTAGCAGGTGCTATAGCTGAAACTCTCTTGTCAACTCAGACATTGAAAAAATCGTGTGAAAAGTCTCCCTTTCTATGCATCACATGACCCTCTGTAAGCTTTCATGTAGCTGAAAATCAATATTCTCCTGAGGAACTATAATAATTTTTAGTTAAACTCTTTTAGGAGAATTCTAATTTCCACTCTCTTTACAATCACATTGAATATGGAAAGGAGTAATTTTATCTTCTTGACAAATGTGCACATTATAGAACTGGCTAACATCAAGGTCAACTTCAATAGGTGACTACAACAGAGAACCACTGACTCATATTCTACTTAAGCATTTTTTTAAATTGTTTTATCATGACACATCATCTAATTTCATTTATCAAGTAAAATAGGTATCTCATTTCATAGTTCGATGGGAAATTATATATCACGTGCAGGAAATAAATATATCCATATCATGAACAACACATGACAATATATACCTATGTGCCTATAATGATTCATGTGTTCTCATCTCATTCCATACTAGTCCTTCAGAACAAATATCAAGAAATAATAACATCATAAAACAATATCAACATACAACATTTGAATCACCAAAGGTGAAATAACATAAACTATAATAAACACACAATAAAAACAGAAATCCCATCCATGGGTACTCCGATTATCCCATGTAAAAGGGTTAGATACCCCAATGAACAAGCTCATAACCAAGTCCCAACATATCCTTGACTCATTTCTTCCATTCCAAAATATTAAATAAGAAGAAAATAAAATCTTCTCCCCTGATACAAAATTGTAACGTCCCCTGATTCTGAATTCTCTAATGTAGCCAAAAACGGTTGGTTATGAGACCTCAAGTATGCATCCTCATATGCCAAAGGTTTTCGACTAGCAATTTTGGTGTAGAATGTGTAGTGGGGAGACTATACCCTCTGGTATGAAGTGTCACAGTAGTATAAAATAAACCATATAAATTAATTATAATCAAGTTATATACACATTAGAAGACAACAATAAGAGCCAACTAAATAATCCAATAAATAATAAAAGGAATAATTTAAGGAAGTTATAGAATGTAACTAAATTTCATGCTAGAAACAAAAAAAATTAAAAGAAAATAAGACACAAAATTACCTAGTTCTAAACCCCATGTCAGTCCCACCTCCAAGCTCTATCCCATCAGAAAACAAGAAATCAACTGCAAGATTCTTTTCCCTTTTCCAAACCTACATCCACAAAATTTTCTAAGGGACAAAATGGTGACCCGAATAGGGTGTGAGTATAACTTAGTAGGAAGACACCACTATATCTAAATAAAAAATTCTAATAAGAATTATTCACAATAAAGTGATAAACAGGGTATTAATTAATTCAATAATTATTAAAATACTACCACAGCCTGTTTTGGCTCTATACTAGAATATCTAGTAGAATGTGTTATGACCATGCCAACCATAACCATATAAATAAGGTAAAATAACCTACTTTAGCACCATATCGGAATATCTCATATCATTTCTTATGACCATACTAGCCGCCACCATATAACCATGGTATAGTCACAACAATTCTGGTCAAATCCTTATAAGCACTTCAACATTAGGGTCAAATCCCTATAATCATT
Organism: Viscum album; assembly: GCA_963277665.1. Lineage (NCBI taxonomy): Eukaryota > Viridiplantae > Streptophyta > Magnoliopsida > Santalales > Viscaceae > Viscum > Viscum album. Next base: position 1,815,867,023 of record OY728159.1, on the reverse strand, counting down.
ATAACATAGGACTAGGAATATCCCACTCTATATAAGGATTATTGCATGTGACTAGGCCAAGCCCAATCAATATCAGTATTACAGTATATAAGTGTGTATGTTTCAAGGCTGAGCCCGATATATAAGCATTTCATTATGGAACACAAGTCCTGTCAAAAAGTAGGGATATAAAAATAACATATCATATATCTCAATAGTTAATTTTAATAGTTACCATTGATCATTAAAATAGAAATTTCAATATAAATAATAATTTTTTTACAGTTATATCAAAATAAATAATCCCAATATTTAACCATAAGTCATGTCATAATCCAAATGAAACCAAAGTATTCCAAGGATATAGTAATATTCATTTATTTAATTGATTTGGTTGCACACTATGTTGGTGTTATCAGAATATTTCATAAACATGGAAATTATAAAAACATAAGGTTATGATTTAGACCCCTAACGTTATCTAAAGATCCATCAATGCTTCAAATAGAAAAATCCCATGAGTAAGAAGGTGTGGATGATCGCAAAGAAGGTTCCAAGATCAAAATTGATCAAGATAAAAACCAACATTGCAATCAGTCATATGATTTCACCGCAATGGTTGAAGGAAGAGGGGGGAATGAAGAAACCTAATTGAAAATACTAACCAGGGATTTATCACAAGAAACGGGACATTCGGAAGGGGTTTTTGGAACACCAAAATCTCAAGGAAGATTCCTTAGTGTAAATAAAAGAAAAGATTCAATGGATTAGAATGAAATTCTGCTACATGACATGTTTAAAACCACAGGTCGGGGAATTACATGGAGTATAATGTAGTTAAATGTTCTCTAAATATTTTCAATTGAATATTCTAAAAAAACCATCACCATTGATATTTTTTTAAAACACTCAAAATATTACATGATGTGTAATCCCTTTACACAGTGTGTATATGTTATGAATATGGTTCTTCATCCCATTTTACTTTTAAATAACTTGATCCTCTCTTAAAACTCCTCAACCTACCAAGAAACTGTGTTAACACTTAAAAAATTTATACCCAAAATCTATTTATTCAAAAAATCATACATCCTAAAACATTATGTCATTTTCCCAAACAAAGGCTCTCCACGTAGATCCTCTCTATTCTCCTCAAGTTTTCTCGCAACCAAAGACTGTGTTTATTCAAAAAACAACCATCCAAAATGATAACACCACCAAAATAAAATATTAACGAAATACTCATAGATATGCATACCTATAAAAATATTTTATCTTACACCAAGGACCAAAACATGCATCAAATACATAAAAATCTAGTGTTTTTATCATTAACTAATAAAAATATTCTTTTTAACTCATAAGAAAAACATTTTTTGATATTGATATATCCGTTTTATTTAAAAAATAATTTTTAAAACTAAAATTCCCATAAAAAATGGAATCAGGGTGTTTATTTGAAGAAAAAATAAAATATTATAATGGAATCCAAGGGTGTGAAATAATATTAATGTCTTATATTTTAAAATGAAACATTACCTTTTCCTTTTATCAAAATGCTCTGTAAAAAAATATATAAAAAATTATATTTGAAAACCATAGAAACAATATAAAAATGAGTCTTAAAATTTCATTTATATTTCATTTATTTCCATATAAATACATTCATAAAATAATTTTAAGAATATTAACATGGAAGAAAAATATTTATAAAATATAAATTTAAATAATTTAAAACAAGGTTTTTAGGTAAAGTATCCTTACCTTAAATACAAAATTTCATGTACATTATTTATGATCCTAAATAATAAATATATGTTACTTATTTACTTTCATAAAAAATTTTAAATTTTATTACTGTTTTTATTTTACTTAGATCCAAGCTATATTTAATTACATAATTGAATAAGTTTACTTCGAATGTTTTGAGGATTCTTGTTCCATAAGTACAAAAAGACTTTGGTCGATTGAATTTGGTCAAATGGATCATGACTGTACTATTTCAAAAATATTAATAATGATATAATTATCATTTTCAAACATCAATTATACTTTTAGAACCAACTATTTAAGATGGTTATGAAAAATGATTTGTGTTACAATGATAGAGACGGTAAGTCAGATATATGCATGAGTAACATTTCCATTTTTCAACAAATATGTGGAAAACAATATAAGTATAATTTCATATATATATAATTATTATTATATCAAAAATAACCAATTATTTCTTTAAATTCATCTATATATAGAATCCATGTGATGTGGTGATGAAAAAGAAAATACATCAGTTCGCGAGGTGGTAGTCCTCACGTACACATGATCGATAATTTTTATTTTTTTATTGGATGGTAAAGAAAGAAGTACAATATTTATTAACCATTTAAGAAATATATTAATTTCATATATATCATTTTTTTCATTTGGATTCATCATTATCACCAACCATAATATTTGATGATGAAAAATGGAATTCAATGTTTTGTGAGGTTGTAGTTCACACGTACGCATGAGCAAGGTTTTTATTTTTTTTAATTGGTTAATTTGGTGAAAAATGGTTATATCATAAAAATAATAAAATTCCATTATATTTAATATAATTATGTTATTATTTTATCATTGTTGAATAATATTTTAAGTAGGATGAAGAATAAATAAAATGAAAACACTTAGTTTATAATTATACCTCTTCTTTGGAAAACTTCCTTAGGTTTATACCTAAACTCTTCCAAGGATTGTATTATGATAAAACTATAACTTATTAGATGTGGTAATGGATGTCAGAAATTTTTTATTTTTAGGTATTTTATTATATAATGGGATCTTGAATTTTGGATAAGAGAGAATATGGGGTGTCCGTTTTTATACGGGGAAGAGGGCATACTTGGAATTTCAAAAAAGATTAAAATATATTAATTTCATAATCAGAAATCATGGATCCAAAACGAATCATATTAAAATAAGGGATAATATAGAGTCTAAATATGTCAATAAAATAAGATTTAGATAAGTTTTTATTTTATTTTAATCCTTTTTTTAGTTTTAACTATTTTAAGACATTTTAATTCTTACTATGGTAACTGAATTTCTTACCAAACTTATTATACATAATGACCAAAAGTGAAAGTGGAATAATTAAAAAATTTAGAAATTTTGAGACCAAATATGGATTCCATATTATCAAATTTATTTGCTAAAAGTGTAAATAATTAATTTTAAAAGTAACCTCACAACACATGATGAAAATGATTTTCTAAAAAATTCCTTTTTAGGTATAAATTTTTTTAGACCAAATAAAAGTATAATATTTATTTTAATGAAATTAATTATGTTATTTTTAAGAAAAATAAACTGATTAATTTCTAAAAACAATCCAAAACAAAACGATACTATGTAAAAACTAGAAAATAGATGACAATTTTCTTAAAAAATGGTAGTTTCTCATGTTCACCCAAAAATTAAAAAAATTAGGAAATTCTAAAAAAATCTAAGATAATTTTGACATAATAATATATAAAATGAATTTATTTTCATAAAATTAAAATTCTAAAATTTGGAAATCATTAAAAAAACATATAATAAATATGATTAAATTTATTATGAATAAAAGTATTTGTTTTTTGATAAAAAAATTTCTTACTATTCTTATAATGAATATAAATTGATAAAATATAATTCATGAATATTAATAAGTCATAAAAATATTTTACTATTAACATTTCTAAGGTTTTTACAATCTTTCCCCTTTTTGAAATTACATCCTCGTAATTGTATTCATCGCTTAAACAAGTTGGGGTAGTTTTTTATCATAGCTTTTCTAGATTCAAATGATGCTTCTTCAGTAATATAGTTGTTACACAAAACCTTAACATGGTTAATCACCATAACAAATTATCTATATAGTCAATAATATTAATAGGATATTCCTTATATGAAATATTGTCTTCCAACTGAACAAATTCGTAACTCAAAACATGATATGCATTAGGAACATACTTCTTTTACAGTGAAACATGAAGCACATTATGTACCTAAGATAAACTTGGATGTGAGGCCACTTGGTAGTAAACTGATCATACATATCTAGGATTTTATATGGACTAATTAACCACTTACATTATATTCCATTTTTTAAAAGAATCATAATAGTTTCCATGGATATTCTTTAAGGAAATTATATTCTCCTACTTTGAATGAAAGATCTTTACTCCCTTTATTTTCATAACTTTTATTCCTACTCTAAGTCATCATCTTATCTTGTTGATTCATATTCAGCTTCTCAACTATTTATTCTACCAATTATGGTCTTAAAAAATTTATTTTGTCTACTTCATCCCAACAAGCATCATTTCAACAATTATTTCCATATAATGATCTAAAGGTACCATTTATATACAGGAATGGGAATTGTTTTTATAAGAAAATTCAATTAATTAAATATTTTGATCCCAAATTCTGGAGTAATCCCCTAAACAATATTGAAACATTTATTATAAATTTTGAATCATTCAATCTGACTATCCATCAGATTGGTAATGAAAATATATACTAAAATTTAATTTAATACCCAATTGCTTTTTAGGGCATATCCAAATATTAAAAGTAAACCTAAGATCATGATCAGATAAAATAAAGAAAATAACTTGATGTAACCTGACTATATCTTTGATATATCTCTGAGAAATCTAATCTAGGCATAGTATCTCAAATATGAAGGAAATATATAGATTTTGTTAAAACGACCACAATAACCCAAATTACATTATTACCTTGATATGTATTTGGTGTTCCCACTATGAAATTTATATATATATTTTCTCATTTCTACTTCAGTATTGAAAATTATAATGCATCCACATTGTAAATTGATGTTCTTATTTAACCTATTGAAAAATTAAACATTTCATAGTAAATTATGTAAAATCACTTTTCATTCCATGCTGCAAAAATGTTCTTAAATGCCTATATACATATTAGTGATAAAATGATTAATGGAAAATAGAGAATTATGATATTTACTCAATAAGTTTATCTAAAATTGAGGAAATTTGAATATAAATCCTATTTAAAATTATTATACACCTTATTTATTAATATAATGCTCCTGGAACATACCCTTATTGACTAATTCTACTGTTTCTTTTAAAACAAGATTTTCCTTCTAATCTTGCAAAAAAATTTATGACAAAAATTAATATACTAAAACCTGAAACAAAATAAAGTAAGTTCATACATTTAAATATTCTTTACCAAAATTCACTAAATAATTTAACAATGGATCATGTTACAAATGTATCGTAGTTAATGATTCGTTGTATTTATGACTTAAAGCATCAACTACTTTATTTTATTTTCATGGATGGTAATGAATCATTTAGTCATGGTCCTTAATCAATTACATACATATTCTTTATCTCATTTTCAACTCATTCTAAGTGAATATATTATTTAAAATTATTTAACAATATATATTTTATACTTACTCCATATAAATGATGTCAATATATTTTCAAATAATAAAACTAGTGTATCCAGTTCGAGGTCATATATAATATAATTTAGCTCATGAAGTTTCCATTGATGTGAAGTATAAGAAATTACATGATCATTAGACAATAGAACACATTAAAATCCCTTAAAGATAACATCATTATGGATAATAAATCAACCATTTCTGGATGGTAGGTCCTAAACTAGAGAATTAACTAATATTATTTTAAATTTCAGTAAATATTCATCACATTCTTTCATATAGATGAATTTAAATTATTTTTCAGTTAACTTGTTAAGTTTTCTTGATAAATGAGAAAATTTTTCAAAAAAACACAAGCAATAACTCATTAATCCAAGAAACATATGAATCTATGTGACATTTTTTGGTCATGGACCCTACTAAAACACATTATTTTTATCTAGTTAAACAATTATTTTGTCTTTATTTATAATGTGTTCAAGGAAATAAATTTATCACAACCAGAATCCAAATTTACTAAACATTCCATATAACTTATTTTATATTAATGTTTCTAGAATAACCATCAAATGTTTATCTTGGTTATCATAACTTTTAGAATATATCAGGATGTCATCAATAAATACACCCACAAATTTATCCAAGAACTCATGAAAATCTCTATTCATAAGGTATATAAATACAAATACAGAATTTTTGAACCCAAAGGGTATAATCAAACACTCATTATGCCCATATCTAGTCCAAAATTCCATCTTTGTAATGTCATCCACCTTCACCATTAGCTGATGGTACCCAGAACTGAGGTCAACCTAAAAAAATACTTAACTCCTTAGATCTAATAAAACAACTCATATATATAATGTAATGGATACTTATTCTTAACCGTGATGTTATTAAATGATCTATAATCAATGAAAATCCTCATGGAACAAACTTTATTTTTAACAAAAAAATCAGATCACCCCCATAGTGAAGTATAATAATGATTGAATCCCTTATCAAAAAACTCTCATAAAAACTTCTTCCATTCCAAAAGTTATAATTTATCCATTAGATAAGGTGGTTTTGATATTGGATTAGCATCATGCACTAAGTTAATTGTAAATTCAATCTTCTGATGAGGCATAATAATAGGAAGTTAATTATTACATAAAACCGTATATTCATTTACTATAAGAACATCACCAATTTGTACAGTATCCTTCTTCTCAATAATATGTGAAAGATAACATTAATTTCATTCTTTAATAAATTGCTTTAATTCATGATATTTTATCAAAGGAATGAATTCATTCTTTTATACAAACTAAAACTCATTCAAAAAAACTTCTTTAGAATTATAATCTATCCTAGTATGATAAATATAAAGCTAATTCATACCAAGATTAATATCAAACTATACAAGTGGACAATAACAAGGTTTGTAGGTAATGGACTTCCAAAAAGAATAATAGAAATATTATTATAACATATTTTTTCCTTAACAATACCCCTATTTGTTTTTAAAAAATGTTTTGGCTTCATTTCTTAAGGATAGATTTCCATTTTACCTAAAAATTTATCAGAAATGAAAGAATTTTTAGACCTCGAATAAAATAAGATATTGGAAAAATCTGAATAAACAAGTAATATATTTGAAACCACATCACATGAGGGTCTAATATCTTCTAAAGGAGAGTCAAATGATTTAGAAAAATCTCTCTTCATATGATCTCGTAGGATACCACCCTTTAATCCTATATTTAAAAATGTACTCACATAATGACCCATTTCATTATAATTAAATAATCTTACTTCATGACTTACATTATCTGTTTGATCATTACTCTGATCCTTTTTTAGTTGAAATCACAATACAAATGTACAAACTTACAGCACAAGAAACACTTCCTATATGTTTTAATATATTCTATAGGGTTCTTATTACCACACATATCACAAGATGGAAAATTTATTTCTATACCTTCATATTTCATTAATTTATTTTTTTCCCACTGCCTACCACCTAGGCCTATTTTTATACTTATTTTAATAAGTCATGTGAATATCATCATACTCTATTTCTACCTTCTTACCACATCAAATAAGTTTCTCATACATTTTAAATTCACAAGAATCCATATCTTGGATTCAATATAGAGTATACCCAGTTAATTTTACTATAAGGATCCTAAGTACAATTTGGTTGATACCTTGATAAGAGGGTGAATTTTACTTCATACATGGCTACTGAATCTTTCCCCTTCACTATCAATTCCAATATTTTTTTTATCCAAAGTTAAACAAAATTAAAAATTATTTCTTAAGAAAAATATTCTTAAATTCATCTAATTACATGGAAAAAATATCTTCTATTTTTATAATATTATATATCATTAACCATTATTTATTGAATTCAACTTTAAAATGATAAATAGATAGAATTACCATTTTATGCTTTGAAAAACCCTTGACTTTAAATATATTTTCCATGTTTTTATCCAATACTTTGGATATCACAGGGTTAGATGATCCATTAAATGCAGGACAATGTTTTATCATGAAATTCTCAAAAATAGACATGTTTCTATATGGTGAATGTTATTTATCTCTCACATGGATACCTCCTCCATTTATATATCATGTCAATAGATCCATCATAGTAAGAAAATGATCTATTCCAATTCTAACCATTCCATGTTATTGATTTGGAAGGAAATTATCTTATTGCCTCTTTCCAACTTCAACATCCATGTTTCCTCTATGGAAAACCATTCTGAGTAGATTTCAATTGCATGAATCAATATATAAACATTCAAATACTATATAATTAAAACCATAAAGTAAAATCTCATAATATTAGTTAGTGATATTATCCTAAGCACTAAATTTATATAAATCCTTCTCTAATACCAACTATAGGGACCTGATCGTTATTCACCCCATTATTTCATTTTTAAAAATTAATTAATTTGATTTCATTATCAAATATATTTTTAGGTTTTAATTTTTTTATAATTAGTTAATAACTCATATGTAACAAACTCATACATTAAAACATGGAAACGTCCTCTAATTATCAATTTTTACCATAATATGAAACTTTTTAAATGAAACACTTTTTATTTTCATGACAATTCATCATAATTTTGAACTTGAATTCATCATTGCTCTTAATCGTGCTTAAAAGTTATGAAAAAAATTTTAAAATTAGGTATGAGCACAAAAAAATGTAATAATATATATATATATAAAAGAATAAAGAGGGATATTAGTCCATTTCAAATCCCTTAGATCATATGAGTGAATTTTCCTTCAATATAATAAACTCTGAGCTTAAATAATTATTTTCATACATATAAAATCAGATATAATACCCAAATATTTTCATAAAATTATTTATAAGAAAACATAAAGGAAAAATATAATCATGATAGTTTTTTAAAAATTTGAGAACCCATGAAAACCATTTTTTAAAAAACATACATTTTTACCCTTAAAGTCCATAGTCATTTCATTAAATAAAATATCACAAGATTGTATTACAATATAAAAATATTTACATGAAAAATTTTTAGAAATAATATAAAATTCATGTACATTACTTGGGACAACATATTCAAAGATACCTTACAATAACACATATAAGATCCCTTTCAAATGGAATAACATCCCCGGTCAATTACAACCTGATTCTTTGTACAACATTATCATTACCCAATGAATTAGAGAGAAATATAGAGCTCAATCATAAACATAAACAATTTAAAATAACTATAAAATTAATTGAAAACATATAATATTTTATTTCCATCATCAACTCATAAAAATATTCTTTTTAACACATAAGAAAAACATTTTCTTATATTGATATATCCATTTTATTTAAAATCCAATTTCTAAAATTAGAATAATAAAATCAAAGGTAATGAGGAATGTTTTTGGAATAAAGCATGGATTCTTATAAAAAAAGAAAAATATCAAATATTGGTTTTGGTAGTAGGAAAATATGGTAATACCATATACTTTAAAATTTAACATTCCTTTTAACATTTATCAAAACATTATGTATAAAATATGTAAAAAGATTCTTTTTGAAAACATTTGAAAGAACATAAAATGTGACATAAAATTTATTTTTTAACTAATTTATGTTAATATAAATACATTTTTAAAATAATTTTAATAATATGGACATGGAATAATAAAATTTATAAAATAAATCTTTAAAACATTTAAATGAAGTTATAAGTTAAAGTGTCTATTACCTTTAGTCCAAAATTTCACATATATTATTTATCTTCCTAAATAATAATCATATATTAATTGTTTAATTGTTTAAAAACTTTTTTCTTGTTTTTAATTTCTTTTTTTTCTACATATATCCATGTTATAATTAATTAGTTAATTTATTAGGTTTACTTTGAATGTTTTGAAGATGGTTGGTTCATAGGTCCAAAATGAATTTAGTAGCTTGAATTTGGTAAAATATACCAAAATTATATAATTTATAATCTTAATCATGATATAATTATAAATTTTATAGATTAATTATACTTTTATAACCTACTATGTAAAATGTCTACAAAAAATGAATTATCATACTATTATGGATACAGTAGGTCGTATGTACGCATGAGTAATGTTTCAATTTTAAAACGAACATGGGGAAAAGAAGGTAAATATAATTTTATCTATCAATAATTATTATTATATCATAAATTTAAAATTATTTTTTTAATTAACCTATATATATAATCTATGTGAGGTTGTGAAGAAAAATAAAACAGATCAGTTCACGATGTGGTAGTTTTCACGTACGTACAAGCGATGTTTTTATTTTTCATTATTTGATAAAGAAAGAAGTAAAATATTTATTTACCAATAAAAAATAAATTTTTATAATAAATATCATATTATTTAATTTTTATCTATCTTTATGACCAAATATAAAAGTATTTGAAGAAAAATAATATACATCACCTCATGATGCAGTAGTTTACACATACACATGAGCAATGTTTTTATTTTTTGTTGGAAGGTTAAGTAAATGAAAAGGGTTGTAAAATAAAAATATTAACATTATAGTATGCGTAATATTCTTATTTTATTATTAGTCATGTTTTAATATGATTTTAAAGAGGTTGAAGAAGAAATAAAAAAATATTGGTTAGGAATTATACCTCTTCCTTGGAAAACCATTATAGGTTTATACCTAAATCCTTCCTAAGATTATATTATAATACAAATAAGACCTATAATATGAGGTAAGGTATTTGGTCAGGTATTTCCTAATATAATGGGCTCTTTATGTTTTTAGAATAGGTAAAATGGGATTCTCTTTTATAAGTGTGGGAGAGGACACTCTTAAAAAAAATTAAGGATTAAAATATATTAATGTTTGACTCAAGAAAAATAGATCCAAAATAACTCATATTTATAGAAGGGATAATATAGATTCAAAATTTGTTCATTAAAAAGGATTTATACATGTTTTAAGTTCATTTTAACCCTTGTCTTTTTAGTTTTTACCCTTTTAACTCATTTTAACTCTTACCATGGTAAATAACATTTTTGCCAATTTTACTATTCATAATGAAAAAAAATGAAAGCGGCATGATTAAAAAATATTTAAATATTTTTCCAAATATAGACTCCAAATTATCAAATTTATATTCAATTATTGTCATAAATAAGTTTTATAATAAACTCTAAATACTTGTTGAAAAAAGAATTTACAGAAAAATGTATTCTTAAGTATAAAAATGTTTTTATTTCAAATTCAATTATAATGATGATTTAAATGAAATTTATCATATTATGTTTAATAAAAAGGAAATAATTAAATTATAAAACAAATCCAAAACAAAATGATATTATTTAAATACTTTAAATAAAAAATTAGTTTTCTTAAAAATTTGATATTTTATAATATTCATCAAAAAATAACTTTTTCATAAAATTTCAAAAATATAACTCTAAGATAATATTTAATTGATGATATAAAAAAAATAATTTAATTTTATAAAAATAAAATTTAGAAATTTGGAAATAAAACATTTAAATAAATCCATATAATACATATAATAAAATTCCGTAAGAATAATACATTTTTCTTTTTGATTGAAAAATGACTTAATATTCTTATAATAAATATAACTCTATAAAATATAGCTCATGAATTTAAATATGGTGTGAAATTGATTTACTATTAACATTATCAAGGTTGTTACAAGATCAACTTCCCTTTTGATTCAATGTGATATTTTTACATTCTCTTTATTTTCATATTATTATCTTATATTGATATATTTTATTTCCTTATCTAAGGTTTTGTTAGTAGGGTTCCTCTATTTTTTAAATTTTTTATCCAATTATTGATGTGGTTTTGATACAAATAGGTCTTTTGGTGAATACTTTATGTTTTGTATATTTTTAGTAATCAATTTTTCCATATTTTCATACTATATTATTTTATGATTTAATCAAGGTTAGACATTTAAAATATCTATTTATTTTACGATAAAAATCATGGATTAATAATTATTTTTCATTAAATTAAGGGGATGTTAGAATTGGATTAAAATGATAATAAACCAGAAATTGATAAATTAATTGATTTGTTAATTGACTTGTGAAGATATTTTGTGTTTTTTTTAATGCATTGAATGTATTCTTTAATAGTTAATGATTTAATGTGGGTAATTAATTGGGTAAAATCTGAAATTTCAAATATTTTATTCCTCTAATCGACTAAAGGATGATTAATTGATAAAGAATAATGATTAAATGATAATGATGAATATTTTTTTTCGTCGTGAAGTACTTAATATTTGTGGTTATGATATTGGTTAAGGATTTTTGTTACTATAATGTAGTTAGATTTTTTACGATTAGAGAAGTCTTGGTTCAAATGGTTTTTGTGGTGGAAAGTGAGGTGATGTTGTGTTGTTTATTATTGTGATATTTTTGTGTGTTTTACATGACTAGGTATGGAATAAAATAAATATGAATTATAGGGTTGAAAAAGTGACTTAGGGATGGGTTGTTATATAGAATGGTAATTGATAAGAAATGGATTCTAATATTTCAAATGAGAAGTAGAAAAAAAAGATTAATAAATAACTAGGAATATATTAATGGTAATGTGGTTGATATTGTGAGAACATTAATGAATAAAATTGAATGTTGGTGATGTATTTGTGTCGATATTGTGGGGATATATAGGGCTAGTATGTGTTTTCTTGATAGTAGTGGTTGTTGATAAAAGGTGGAAATGATATAGTGGTCTTCATGGGTACAGGAAGTATTTATTCTATGTGTGGATATTAAGATGGTTTCGGTATTCTTATATATATGAAATCGATATTCCCTAAATCTTATACACATATGACGTGTTTATAATAATATAATACTATGTGATAAATTAAATTCATCTAATATGACATTTATTGAACTAAATCATATCATATTCCTTTATAAATGGATATTGTGAAGTGTGATATAGTGATACCAAACCACATCCATCCCATTATATATTATAGTACGGATTAATCGTAATGGGTTAATTGTAGTATATGATTAACATGTAATTATGATTAATATGTAATTTAGGTGTTAATTTTCAATTTTCAAGTAATATTTCCACATAAACTAATCTATAATTAATTAAGTGTTTCATATAATGAAATACTTGATGTGGCTCTTCAGGGGTAAAACCCCAAAGCACAACTTCATGTGGCATTGTTCTAAATTGTTTTAAACGAAGAGCACCACATGAAGTGGTGATATTTATTGAATATCAATATATATTGATGACACTTCGAGTGGCGCTAAAAATTTAAGCCTCTATAAAGCCCCCCCCCCCCATCCCCTCTTAATTTATCCTACTCAGCCCCTCTCCTCTAGTGATTTATGATCCCTTGAAGGTTTTTCATTTTTCTCTTCCATGGCCCTCCACTCTGAAACCTCTTACAATCCTTGTTAAGGTTCAGCCTTCTGATATTGATGCAATTCTATTTGTATTTTAATTAGTTTAATGTTTTAATTTAGTAAATTAATTGTTTAAAAAATATTTAATGTATTATAATTAGGACATAACAATTATATAATTATAATTAGTAGTTAATTTAGCAGTTTGTTTCCAATTATTAATTAATAATTAATTGAGTATTTTATATTTAATTTTTATTATTAAATAAATATTTGTAATTAGTAAATAAATTAATGTAACTAACAATTAATTATTTGTGATTACTAATTTATTAATTATAATTAGCAATTAAATAATTGTAATTAGTAATTTCATAATTGTAATTAGATAATAATTAAGTATTACTTAATTGTAATTGGAAATTTGTTAATTTTAATTAGTAATTTATTAAATAATTAATAAATAGTATTAGAAGTTAAATACAAATAATTAGTAATTATATAATAGTAATTATTAATTAATTTATGATAAATTAATTGTAATTAAGAAATAGTTAATTGTAATTAGTAAATAAATTAACGTAATTAAAAACTAATTAATTTTAATAAGTAATTAGTTAATTTTAATTAGAAATTAATAAATTAATTGTAATTAAAAATTAATTATTTTTAATTCGTATTACATTAATTTTAATTTTTAATTAATTAATTAAGTAATTAAATGTAATTAGATATTTAATAAATGTAATTAGTAATTAATTATTTATAATTAGTACTATATTAATTATAAATAGTAATTAATTAATTAAGAAATTAAATATACTTAGATATTAAATAACTGTAATTAGAAATTAATTATTTGTAATCAATATTTTTTAATTGTAATTAGTAATTAATTAATTAATTAATGATTTTTCAATGGTAATTAATTTAGTATTACTTAATTATAATTAATAATTAGTTAATTATAATTAGTAAATAAGTTAATTAAGTAATTAAATTTAATTTGTAATTAAATAAATGTAATTTGTAATTTAATTAATTGAGTAATTGATTTAATTTACTAATTATATAATTATAATTAGTAATTACATGATTTTAATCAGTAATTTCATAATTGTAATTAGTACTCAGTTTATTATAGTTAGTATATAGTTAATTGTAATTATTAGTTAAGTAATTAAGTAGTTAACTATAACTAGTAATTAATTAATTGTAAGTTAATTTTAATTAGTAATTAATTAATTGTGAGTAAACATTAATTAGTAAATAATTAAGTATTTCATTGTAATTAGTAATTAATTATTTTTAATTGGTACTTTTTAATTGTTTAATTGTAATTAGAAATTAATTAATTATGTAATTAATTTTAATTAGTAATTAATTTAGTATTACTTAATTGTAATTAGGATTTAGATAATTGTAATTATAAATTAGTGAATTGTAATTGGTAAATGAATTAATTATAATTAGTAATAAAATAAATGTAATTTTTAATTAAATTAATTAAGTAATTAATTTTAATTACTAATTAACTTATTATAATTTGTAATTACATAATTATAGTAATTAATTAGTTAATTGTAATTGGGTCATAGTTAATTGTAATTAATACTTAGTTAATTGTAATTTGTACATATATAATTTTTATTTAGTAATTAATTAAATCATTTTAATGTTACATAATTATAATTAGGAATTAATTAATTGTAATTTTTAAATAAATTAATTAAGTAATTATTGAAATTAGTAATTAATTAATTATAATTTTTAATTAAGTTAATTAAGTTATTAATTGTAATAAGTAGTTAATTAATTGTAATTTGTAATTACATAATTTTAATTAGTAATTAATTAAGTGTAATTATTAATTAATTAAAAAATATTTAATTATAATTAGTACTTAGTTAATTGTAATTGCTGATTAATTAATTAAGTAATTAATTTTAATTATTAATTAATTAATAGTAATTAGTAATTACATAATTTTAATTAAGTCTAATTAGTACTTAGTTAATTATAATTAGAAATTAATATTAAATTAATTAATTGTAAAGCTAAATTAATTAATTATAATTTGTAATAAATTAATTGCAATTACTAATTATTTTTTTATTAATGAATTGTAAATAGGAATTAGTTAATTTTAATTATTACTTAATTTATTGAGTAATTAATTGTAATTAGTAATTAATTATCTAAGTAATCAATTGTAATTTGAAATTAATTAATTAAGTAAGTTCAATTAGTTATTAATTATATTAACATGAATTAGTAATTAACTGTATCAATTTTATTTTATTCTTTCATTGTGAAGTTCTAAATGAAATTGTGATTTTTAAAATGATGATAAAAGCACCACTTTGTGTTTCTCTTTTACGCCGATTCAAAAATCCCACTTCAAGTGGTGATTTTCTAGGAATAAAATCAAAGAGCCCCACTCCGTGTGGCACGCTTCACTTAAGGAAACTCTATAAAAGCAGTTAGTTCTTTTAGGGAGTTTCCTTTAGTGAAGCACGCAACTTGGTGTTGCGCTCTTCTTTGATTTTATTCATAGAAAAAATATACTTGAAGTTCTATTTTGGAATCAGTGTAAAAGATCCACACCAATTGGTGATTTTATCTTAATTTTGAAAATCATCCTTTCATTGAATTCTTAGTATTACATAATTATAATTAGTAAATAATTATATTAATTATAATTAATAATTAATTTAGTATTACTTATTTATAATTAGTAATTAGTTAAGTGTAATTAGTAATTAATCCATTAAAATTACTCAAATGAATAATTATAAGAAAGTATTATTTAGTTTGATTTAAAAATTAATTAATAATTAATAAAAAATAAATTAATAATTAGTTATACTTACTATACAAATTGATTAGTAATTTGTATCCATATCTATAAATTTATTATATTATAAATGATTTTATGCTAGAGTACATTTGATAAAATGCTTCTAGAATAGTAATTTGCATTACATTCTAGGTATGATATTGAATTTATTTTTTCATCTGCCTTGATCTTAGTTTTTAATTGAAGTTATGAACTTCAATTTAGTTGTTTAATATATTTTTTGCATATTAAGTGTTAGAGATGTCATAAATTTAATTCTCTATTGAGTAAAGTATCCCCAGGTAGGGGGATTTGGTTTAGACCACATACTTTCCTGGACGGTTTCCTTGACATGGAAAGTGAATGGGGTTGGCTATCTGTTGCACTGGGCTTACTATTGTAGAGTTTTCCAATCTCCTATCACTCTATGATTTTACATCTTACATTTGTGTACCTCATGAATATGATGCATATGGATATGTATGAATATGTTCGACTTCTATTTTTGGGTAAGTAACACAAACTTGTGGGTTTTGTAAAGAGTTAAACGTCAATATGGTTTGAAAATATTGATTTGGTGGAGGGAATAAGATTATGACCTAAATTACTAGAAGCTTCCATACAAAAAAATTAATAACATGATATATGATGGTGAGCATAAATCCCACTCAAATACTAGGTGAGAAATTTCATCTGAATGTTGAAATAGGTGAAATTCATATATTGTGTCTCAGATCCGATTTAATTAATAATGATTTTTTATTTTAGATAAAAAAAATAGGGATGCTTGTATTTATTACAATAGTAAAATAATTGAGAATGAACAAGGATGTAGTTATATTATACATCAAGAAGGAGTTGTTATTCTTGGAGGCTGTACAACTTTGGAATCTATTCAAAGAAAAATTCATCAAAAGTTAAAACTGACGGTGAATCAGTTAATAAATTCTATCATATAAATACATATTCAATTTAAAGATAGTTTTTGACATGTGACATATCCAGTAACTAAAGATTATTAATAGGAAAACATAATATAATTGGTTAAGTATCTACCTGAGAATCAAATAATGTAGTTGTATGTCAGGATAGCTACAATGGAGGTTTTATCTATATTATAAGTTGGTCCATCAAAGGTTCATGATACAATGTCATATACTCTTCTTATAACACCTCAATATGTTCCATTAGAATTGGTATTTGTTCCATCATATCCTCCAGCCACATTTACAAATCCTCAAGTTTTGATGGCTCATAGAGGAAGTGGTGTTTCTTTGGATAATCTTCCATGTAATTTCTATGTGTTGGTTGATAATTTTGAGGATGATGAAAATTTAGAACATGTGATGTAAAGGGAGTTAAAGAAGAAGAGAATGTCAAATAATAGTCTGTTCCCACTTCTAGGAGGTTCAACTGACCATTGAACCATCATCAACTATTAGCTTCTTAGTTGACTAATGGCATGAATTACTTTCTTCAATTTTCTTGGTTAGTTATTACTCTTAGAATGAAATTTCTCAGAATTGTTGGTGGGAAAATTTGAGTGTCAAATGAAGGTGTTATTTATATTAGAAGATAGTTTGAGAGAAAAAAAGAAATGAAAAATGTGATAAAACAATATCACATTTAAATACATTATAGTTATGTTGTATAATATTTAAATATATATTATTATGTGATCTGGTGTAACAAATATGATTCAAATTGTTTTTTGTGTTTGTGAGCTATAATTGATAACACTTTTTACTTTTGGGGCATCACTAGGTCTACTCCACACACTTCTGTGAACCCAATATTTTCACATGAACACTCATCATTAGATGCTAATTTTTTTAAATATTATTGTTGAAATGATTAGATCACGTCAAGGCGTTCTTCTCATTCTGGTGGTGGAGAGAATTAAACAACTTTTTTTTGGATCAAATCTTTTATTGGAAGGTATTTATGGAATAAAATAAGGCTATTGTGAAGGTTTATGATGATTGGGATGACTCTTATTGAGTTTTACCACATATTATGGAGAATTTACAACAAAAAAATCCAGTGATTTATCTTTTACATACTATAAAATATATTAACCAACACAGGCAAGTTGATCAGTCAATGGTTGTGTATGATAGATTGTTTTGGAAATTTTTACCTTGTGTGAAATATTTTAGACATTTAAAGCAGTTCATACATATTTATGGAACATTTCTGTATGAAAATTATACCATCACGTTATTGATGTCTTCCACACAAAATAGAAATTGATCCCTTTTACCTTTGGAATTTTCTATTTATGAGAAGGATAACTTCTTATTAGGGAGATAGTTTGTGTCCTGTCTTAGAATGTTTTTTACGGGTGCATAAGTGATTTGTCTTATTTTTTATAATCATAGAGCAGTTAAGGAGGCAGTACAGTTTGAGGGTCTATCTTGGATACCACCCTATTCCCATCATTGATACAGTATTTGACACATTTCTAGCAATTTGCCAAAGAAGTTCAATAATGATTCCATCTAGAAATAAATCATAAATATTTTATTATATTATAATTAGAATAGATACAATTATAATATGATATTATTATAATTTTTAAATGTAAATTACAACTCTTATACAAGATACCCTCTATCATAGTGTAAAGTATTTTATAAAATTAAAAGTAGGCTGAAGAGGGTCTAAACAGAGGGATTCTCTATGGCCACAATTTCCAGTACGAACAAGATAGATTAATTCAAGAGGGTATGAAATTTTGAGTTGATTCATTTGACAATTCATAGAAAAGAATTTAGATTGTTGAGCCCCATATTTCTATGGATTTTAGCAGTGGTAATGTGCTAGTCATTTTACTAGAGAAGTGTTACTGTGAATGTAGAAACTTTTAAGCATTATGATATCCATGAATCCATGTGATTTAATAATTCACTTATGTTCACTTATATTTGTATATGTTCATTGATCTAGTTTATTGACTAGAGAGTATTAATGATTGATTATATTCTCTATGGATTCCAATTAGGGAATATCAGAATTTTTGGTTGTATGATGGAACATCCATGATTCTATCAAACTTGACTAGGCTATGACCAAAAGTGAGGCTAATGTTGACTAATATTTAGAATGGGATGGATTTTCCTAGGGAACCAACACTTAGAAAGAGGTGCAAACTATGCATCCAATAAGGCCAAATGAGAACATGTTTCCCTAGACACATAGGGAAACCAACTAATAGTAAAAATGATTTATGTTCTTTATTAGTTACTATAAAATATTGCACATGTAATCATATTTTTCATTGTCACCATTTTTAATCATATTTTTCTTATTTGGATAAAAAATATTCACATTTCTAATGACCCGCCAATTCTCATTGGATTGAGAGTGAAACGAGTCATTACTAGGCCTTAAGCGACATCCCCAAGATTCCAAAGGCTGACAATAAATGCCGAAGGGTCTCGAGCGAAGTGGGGGACGATTTACCCTTTAAGAAATAACCCATACATTAATCAGTCACTATATGATGCATGAAAAAATGAAAGACCAATAAAAAACTTCATTTATGCTAAACCACATCATAGTACACAACAGAAAAAGTCCAAACTAGAAATCAAAATACACAGTGGAAGAACAACTCAAGACTCTCAAAAGACACAACAACTTAATGGTCCACAAGCTCCAAGCTCTATAGCATCTCCCAAACATCACCACGAGACACTAGTAATGAGATTCTTTACCTTTACCTGTGTCTCGGAATACAACATCTTCAAAAGCACAAAAGTGCCAAAGTAGGGGTGAGTATAAAACTCAGTAGGTCTTCCACAATGACTTCCCTACTCACGCCACTAGGATAGAAGAGTTAGAAAAATTTATACAAAAATATTTTATATAAAACATTTTTACCAAAGAAGTTTATAACTAAATGTAAACAAGATTTCCAAAACCATCCATGCTCAAAATCATCAAAGTGAAATTTAAAACATCTTTTCCAACACGTTATTTTTTCAGAAAAATAACCAAAAAAATTTACAAACCATTTCACAAACATCCCATTTTGGCATACCCAACCATTTCACAAACCCGTGAAATCAACCATGCATTCATCGTTATGATAGTTCCTTACTCATGAGTGGTTTCTCATCAATCTACCAAGTCGTCACAAGGTAATTACTTCTCATGTGCCATTACACCTTTGGCACTGAGCACAAGGTCATATTTCAACCAAGCCTCGTACAAATAGTTACCATGTGCCATTAAACGTTTGGCACCAAGCACAAGGTAATATTTCAACCAAGCCCCATACATGAAATATGAATACACACCGCACAGTCCCAACAATCATACCAAACCATCCTTTTAATAAAACACATTTTATTGAAAACCATTTTCAATCGAAACCAAGTGTTTTCAAACAATTCAAACCATTTCAATAAAGCTACATTTTTATTGAAAACCAAATCCATCAAAACCATTTCAATAAAAAACCCTTTTTATTGAAAACCCATTTCTCATCAAACCATTTACAATTTCATAAATTTCATAATTTAAAATCAATATTTTAAATTAAAATATCCAAGTCAGTTTTCACACAATTCACCATGATTTCACAATTTCATCAAAACCATAAATCATCACTAAAAAAGATTTATTCCATACTTTTCACAATCAATTCCATTTAAATAACCAATTTGAAACTATGCCAACCAATTCTAACAAGAGGAGTTGAGAGTGAAGCCACCTACCTAAAATGTTTTGACATAAACCCCAATGAACGAAGAATGAACAAGAAAACCAGGCCAATTTTTCCCAAGGATCCTCCTTAGATCTCTTCTCCTAACACAACCAAGACCAAATCTCATCATATTTGGAATCCACACACTTAGATATACCAATATAGGGCATAGATATAAGAAACCGAGAAAAGAGGAGAAGTTGATCTTAGTAGATCTAAGAAAATGATCAAGAACGAAGGAGAACGATCACATACCTCAAGAATATGGATTTGATTCACCAAGAGAAGCCTTCAGATTGCCTCCGGAATGCTTGGGAGAAGTTTTCCAACCTTCAAGGGAGAGTAATCTCGAGTTATGGCCTCTTAAGAGATTTAATGAGGCAATTAGTGGAAAAAACAAATTAGATCCACAATTTAAGGATCTAATTTTATGTGCCCACATGGTTAGTCTGCACGGTTAGGTAAACTGTGCGCTAACCATGCGGTAGTCACTACTTAGAAGGGGTGCTCCGCACAGCCTCCTTGCACGGGTTTCCCAAACCCTGTGCACACCCTGCGGTCTCTTCTTTCCAAGGTGACCACACTTGTATGGATTCCGTACGGTTTGGCAAACTGTCTGTAGCTCGTGCATCACCACTCATTTCCCTTTTTAACTTTAAAAGTCTCTAAACTTTCCCCAACCATCTCTCATATGCTTCTTGTACATAAAAAGCATAAAACTAGGGTTACTTACCAGAAACTTGGGATACTATATTCTCCCCACCATTGGACTTTCTGTCCCCATAAAGTAGAAAATCATCGCTTGCATGAAAGAGTTCTGGCCACTGATCTTTCATTTCTTTCTCACGTTCCTAAGTCTCTTTCGGAATCTGACCATGTTGCAACAAAACCCACACTAGACCGATGCTTTCTCCATGAAATATTTTATCCTTCCTATCCACAATCCACACCGGGATATGTACCAACGAAGAATCAAAATATAGGTCAATGTGATCCCATCTGATCACATGGTCAAGATCGGTTTGATACTTCTTTAACTGAAATATATGGAAGACATTATGCACTGCACTAAACTGTGGTGGTAATGTCAACTGATACGCCACCTCACCAACCCGTTCCAGTATCTCAAAAGGGATTATATATCTAGGAGATAACTTGACATGCCTCCTAAAATGACGATTTCCAAGTCTTGGAGAGATCCTCAAGAAGACATAATCACCCACAACGAATGACAACGGTCTTTGACGGTGATCTGCATAAGATTTATAATGACTCTGAGCCATCTCCATCCTCTTTCTAGTCAACTAAATCTTCTCCATTGTTTCTTGGGCAAGGCTTGGCCCAACTATTGAAGTCTCGCCTATTTCCACCCAGCAAAGTGGAGAACGAAAAGGATGCCCATACAATGCTTCAAACGGATCCATGTGTATCGAGGACTGATAACTATTATTGTATGAGAACTCCACTAGGGTTATATGCTCCTCCCATGAGCCACCAAAATCCATTACACAAGCCCGCAACATGTCTTCTAATGTCTATATCGTCCTTTCATATTTTCCATCTGTTTGAGGATGATACACCGTACTCATATTCAATTGAGTTCCCAAGGATTTCTGTAAGGATCGCCAGAAATAAGATGTGAACCATTGATCTATGTCTGAAATGATTGAAACTGTAATTCCATGTCTCTTTACAACTTCTTGGATATATATTTTTGAAATATCTTCCATCGTATGAGTTTCACAAAACGGGATGAAATGGTCCGACTTGGTTAGACGATCCACTATCACCCAAATGGAATCGTGTTTCCAGACCGTTCTTGGAAGACCTATTACAAAATCCATTATTATCTGATCTCATTTCCACACCGGGATAGTTAATGATTGTAACATACCAGCTGGTCTCTGATGCTCAGCTTTAACCTGCTGACAAGTTAAGCACCACGAGACAAACTCGGCCACTTTCCTTTTAATGACGCTCCACAAAAACTGTGCCTTAAACACCTTATACATCTTCTGTGTTCCTGGGTGTACAACCCATCTTGAATGGTGGTAAGAATTAAGGAGTTGTTCCTGAGTACTTAAAGGTACTACCATCCGATCTTGAAACCGCAAAACTGAACTCCCATCTAGCTTCCATCCCTCAATGGTCTCCCCACCATTAGGTTTTGAACTCATTGTAACACAGTCTACATCTGATGCATGTGTCTCCTTTACTATCTCCACCAAATCAGGAAGAAGAACAACTAGAAAGAAAACTACAACATCACCTCGGACTTCACATTCCACGTGCATGTCATCTAAGACCAACATCAACTGCCATTCGTCTGAAGCTTCTTTCACCAACTGAGCATACGAATTTCTACTTAATGCATCAGCCACCGAATTGCCCTTAACTGGTGTATACATCAAGTGGAAGTCAAAAATATGGAGATACTCCATCCATCTCAACTGCCTCAGATTCAAATCTTACTATGGGAAAATGTGCTTCATGCTTTTGTGATCCATAAACACAGTAAATTTCTCACCAAAGAGGTAGTGTCTCCATGTTTTCAAAGCATGGATTACTACATCCAACTCCAAATCATGTTTTGGGTAATCTTTCTCATGCACCCTCAACTGACTTGACCCATAAGCAACCACATGGTCTCCTTGCATGAGAAAAGAACCCAACCCTGTTTCCTAAGAATCAAAATACACCACATACCCCTATCCTGATTCAGGAAAGATCAGGATGGGTGATGATGTATGAAGAACTTTCAACTCTTGAAAAGATTTCTGACATTCTTCTGTCCATTTAAATGAACTATTCTTCTTTGTCAATGTTTTCATAGGCGAAGCTAGTCATGAGAAGTCACACACAAAGCGTCGGTAATAACCAGTAAGACCAAGAAAACATTGTATTTCAAAAACATTATTTGGAGGTTTCCAAGAATGAATAGATTCTATCTTTTCTGGATCCACTAAAACACCTTTATCGGAAATGACATGGCCAAGGAAACGTACTTCCTGTATCCAAAAATCACACTTTGATAATTTGGCATACAAATGATGATCTCTCATGATTTGTAACACTATTTCCAGGTGATCCTCATGATCATCCCTTGTCTTTGAATACAACAAGATATCATCCACAAACACCCCAACAAAAGAATCCATATATTGCTGAAATATCTGATTTATTAAAGCCATGAAGACCATTGGTGCATTTGTTAGACCAAAAGGCATGACTACATATTCGTAGTGGCCATATCTGCTTCTAAAAGCTGTCTTTGGAATATCCTCCTTTTGAACTCACAATTGGTGGTATCCAGATCGCAAGTCAATCTTGGAGAACCACTATGATCCCCTTAATTGATTGAATAGATCTTCAATGCGTGGAAGTGGATATCTATTCGTTATCGTAACTTGGTTAAGCTTACAATAATCAAAACACATACGAAGAGTTCCATCTGCCTTCTTTACGAACAAAACAGGTGTTGCCCACAGAGACACGCTTGGCCGAATAAAACCCTTACTTTCCAACTCCTCTAACTGTACTTTCAATTCCCATAACTCTGTTGGTTCTATCCTATAAGACGGAAGGGAAATAGAACTGGTCCCCGAAAGGAGATCAATCGTAAACTCCACTTCCCTTATAGGTGGTACCCCTATGAAGTTCTTGGGAAAGACATCTGGAAATTGATCCACGGACACTAGAGAACTATTTTCCTCAATATCTTCCATTGATGCTAAGGTCAATGCTGGCAGTTGGTAAGAGATCATTCCCACCATTTGTGCCAACAAGATCTTTGCGCCTTTCTTTAATATCCTTTCTCCTCTAAAGAGATGATCAATGTCATCCTCAGTTGTGAAACTAACTGTTCTATTATAACAGTCGATGTGAGCCTTAAAACTTTTCAACCAATCCATACCTAGGATTACATCATATACATCCATGTCTAACATGGAGAATTTCCATTTCATCTCAGCTCCATCAACAGTTTTAGCACATGATCTACACATGAAGGCTTCACATTCTCTTTCATTGAGAGGAGTTTTAATTTTTATCACAGAAGGCATCATTTCCAGTTTTAAGTTCAGGAAATCAGTAATACGAGAAGAATGAAAAGAATGTGATGCTCCAGTGTCAAACAACACTTGCACAAGGGTAGAATTCAAAAGAATCATACTTCTCACCGTAGATGGTCTAGCCTGATCATCGACCATCATCTGCTCATCTCCATACAATTGCTTCATCACTGAACTATTCTCCATGTTTCCTTGATAATATTTCCCTAGTTGAGGAGTCATGGTATTTCAAGAATCACCATGGCTAGCTCTATCGTTCTGATGAGACTGATCCTCCTGTCCTCATCCTGTCGAATCATACGATGCTTGTGATGCCAGGGAAGTGTCCCGAACACCTGACCTAGGTGCACTACAATAATAGCACTGAAGATTCTCCATCTTGTTGCAATTTTTACATAATCTAGGTTGCGTCATGCACTCTCGCATTATGTGGTCAGTCGAACCACATTGAAAATAACCTGCTTTGCTATGTGGTCATGGAAGAAGGTTTACTGATCCAACCGTCTGATTCTGATTTTCACTCGCACCATAGAAATAGGTGTCACTTTTCCACTTGTTCCCAGTGGTTGAGTTCCCACCATTTCCCATAGGTATCATCATGCCTCCTCCCATTGATCCTGAGATATCACGTTTGGCAACAGTCACTCTGTTCACCATCTCTGTATAATTCGTAATATAGAGCATTGTTATCTTCGATCGAATCTCCTACCTTAGCCCCAATTCGAAGATGTGTTCCTTCAAAGATGCACTTGCTGCAACCTCTAGTGAAAAATGGACTAAATTCAGGAATTAATCTACATACTCTATGATAGAGAGGCTCTCCTATTTCAAGCTGAAGAAGTCCGTCATTTTCTGGATCTTGAACATGTGAGGATAGAATTGTTTGTTAAACAATTCTTCAAAATCATCCCATGTAAGACCTTCATCCAATTTATCCTGCACTGCTAAATCCCACCACTGATGTGCAAGATCCTTGGGAATATACATTGATAGATTTACTTTCAACTCTACTGGTGTGATGATGAAATTGAATATACGATTCATTCTGCTTAGCCACACCTCCGCCTTCTCGGGTTCAGCATCACCCGGAAATTTTTGTGGATTCTGCTTCATGAACTGGATGGTATGATCCACATGTCGTGGCTCATTCCTCCGGTTCCCCATATCCACAGCTTGAAAATATTGGACAGTACTCTGAACCATCTCTTGGTTCACATGCGGTTCAGGTGCAACCACATTCTCTGCAGATTCTTCTAGTTGGTTTCAACAATGCCTACCGGGTTCCATTTTCTAAACCAATAACAAAATCTATCAATCTCACTCTCTAGCAACTGTTGGCTTAGCATTTTAAATTCTATCACATCAAGTATCACAAAATTTTTCTCAAAAAAACCTTTTTCCATGTTCAACCATTTTTTGAAAACATTCAACATACTTTTTGAAAATCAATCCATTTTCAAAATACACCAAATACTCTGTTTTCAAAGTCTTTCAGTTGAAAACAATTTCTGAATTTTTCACAAAACTGGCACCTTTCACAAAATTCTTACTCATTCCTCACAATGAGATATGAAATCATAGTGGGAATTCATTCCTCTACAATGTATGTCATTATCATCTAATTAGCTAAACCCATAACAATGAGATTTCCAACATTCTATAAGTGTATCCAAAACACTTATGTACCCAAAACATTGGTAACTTGAAGTTCAGCATAAATGGGTTAGCTACATCCTTTTATGATATACATTTCAAGTTTCGACAATCCTAATCCGGTCTAAGATTATAACTCAAGGAATAGATGAGAATGAATTTCAACTTCAAGACCAAGAATATCGATGACCACTTGTTAGGCAAGGACCGAACAAGCTGATATCATTTGTAATGACCCGCCAATTCTCATTGTCTTGAGAGTGCAACGAGTCATTACTTGGCCTTAAGAAACATCCCTAAGATGCCAAAGGATCTCAATAAATGTCTAATGGTCTCTAGATAATTGGGGGGCAATTTACCCTTTAAGAAATAACCCATCCATTAATCATTCACTATATGATGCATGAACAAATGAAAGACCAATCAACAACTTCATTTATGTTAAAACACATCAGAGTACGCAACAGCGGAAGACCAAACCAAACATCAAAATACATAGTCGAAGAACAACTCAAGACTCTTAAAAGACACCACGACTCAGTGTACCACAAGTTTCAAGCTCCATAGAATCTCCCAAACATCACCATGAGCCACTAGTAATGAGATGCTTTACCTTTACCTGTGTCTTGGAATACAACTTCTGAAAAATCACCAATGCTCC
The DNA here is from genome assembly GCA_963277665.1 of Viscum album. NCBI lineage: Eukaryota > Viridiplantae > Streptophyta > Magnoliopsida > Santalales > Viscaceae > Viscum > Viscum album. Next base: position 1,815,839,720 of record OY728159.1, on the reverse strand, counting down.
AAAGTAGGGGTGAGTATAAAACTCAGTAGGTTTTCCCAAATGACTTCCCTACTCACACCACTAGGATATAATAGTTAGCAACATTTATACAAAAAATAGTTTATATAAAACATTTTCACCAAATCAGTTTATAACTAAATATAAACAAGTTTTCCAAAACCATCCATTCCCAAAAGTATCAAAGTGCGATTTTAACTAGGTTTTCCAACGAGTTATTTTTGCAGAAAAATAACCAAAAAAATTTCCAAACCATTTCACAAACCCGTGAAATCAACCATGTATGCATCGTTATGACAGTTCCATACTCATGAGTGGTTTCTCATCGATCTACTAAGTCATCACAAGGTAATTACTTCCCATGTGACATTACACATTTGGAACCAATCACAAGGTCATATTTCAACCAAGCCTCATACAAATACTTACCATGTGCCATTATACATTTGGCACCAAGCAAAAGGTACAATTTCAACCAAGCCCCGTACATGAAATATGAACACACACCAAACATTCCCAAAAATCATGCCAAACCATCCTTTCAATAAAACACCTTTTATTAAAAACCATTTTCCATCCAAACCAAGTGTGTTCAAACAATTCAAACCATTTCAATAAAGCTTCCTTTTTATTGAATACTAAATCCATCAAAAACCATTTCAATAAAACACCCTTTTTATTGAAAACCCATTTCTCATAAAAAAATTTACAATTTCAGAAATTTCATAATTTTAAATTATAATTTTAAATTCAAATAGCCAAGTCACTTTTCACACAACTCACCAAGATTTCACAATTTCATCAAAACCATAAATCATCACTAAAGAAGATTTATTCCATGCTTTTCACAATAAATTCCATTCAAATAACCAATTTGAAACTACTCCAACCAATTATAACAAGATGAGTCGAGAGTGAAGCCACCTACCTCAATGGTTTTGATGAAAACCCCAACGAACAAAGAATGCACAAGCAAACAGGGCTGATTTTTTTCAAGGATCCTCCTTAGATCTCTTCTCCTAACACAACCAAGACCAAATCTCATCATATTTGGCATCCACACACTTAGATATACCCATATCAGGGGTAGATCTAAGAAACCGATAGAAGAGGAGAAGTGGATCTAAGTAGATCTAAGAAAACGATCAAGAACGAAGGAGAACAATCACATACCTCAAGAATCTAGCTTCGATTCAGCAAGAGAAGCCTTCGGATCACCTCCATAATGCTTAATTGAAGTTTTCCAACCTTCAAGGGAGAGTAATCCCGTGTTATGGCCACTTAAGAGCTTTAATAGGTCAATTAGAGTCAAAAACAAATTAGATCCACAATTTAAGGATCTAATTCTAAGTGTCCGCATGGTTAGGGAAACCGTGCGCTAACTGTGCGGTAGTCACTGCTTGGAAGGGGCGCTCTGCACAGCCTCCTCACATGGTTTTCCCAAACTGTGTGCACACTGTGTGGTCTATTCTGTATAAGGAGACCACACCCACACTGCTTCCTCATGGTTTGGAAAACCGTGCGTAGCCCGTGCGTCACCACTCTTTTCCCTTTTTCACTTTAAAAGTCTCTAAAATTTCCCCAACCATCTCTCATATTCTTCATGTACTTAAAAAGCATAAAACCAGGGTTACTTACTAGAAACCGGGGATACTAAAACTTTTATCGAAAACAATACATAGAAGGTGTGTATATAATGTATCATTTTTTTCATGTGTAATATATATATAGTGTAACTTTAAAAATATACAAATATGTTATAATACATAAATATATGTAGTTTATAAAATAATAAATATCAAAGATATATTTTATATTACATTATTAAATATAATGTTTATATCTATTTAATAAAACTATTAACATATTTAAAATATAACAATTATTTCTTCCAAAAATATATATCTTAATTCTCAAATAAAATATATTTTTTGTCAAATTGAATCCATTTTCAAACATAATAAACATTGTATAGAAAAAATGTTCTATAATGAAAAATTTTCATTTCATAATTTAAAAAATAAAGTATTCAATAGTAAAAAAGCATATTAAATATGTTATATGTAAGTTTAACCTCATTTAATATTGTAACAAAATTATTTCACAAAGGAAATGTTGTGTGTTTCAAAACTAAAATTGCCAATACATAACATATGTAGTCACTTGAAACATCATACATCATCTTTAAAAAAACTAAAAATAAGCTTAAAAAATATTGTATACCAAATCATAAAAAAAACATGTATGAGTCATATAGCTACCAAAATTAATGTTCTACTATTCATACATTTAGATGGACCATCCTATTTTATCTACCCAACAGTCACACATGTAACATAAAGTTTTGGCATGGGGACTTGTTAGACATCTTGTAATTTCAAGAGCACATCACTTTCATTACGATGTACCACCAGCACACTTTTTTCCATACCTAAAACATGCTTGATTTTATGGAGTCTTCATGTGCAACTTCAAGACCATTGATCGCAATTTTATTGCTGTATTGGATGAGATATTGTGGACAGAGACATGCATATTTCATCTCCCTAAGAGGGAGATGTAAATTACCTTAGAGAACATCACTTAAATTATCAATATACTCATCCACAGACATAGAGTTAAAGGACCTACTAGAGGTAACTGGTGTGAATTAATATACTATATACTAGGTGTTGAAGTCTTCAACATACCATGTGTCCTCTAGGGTTCCTAAATTCTCATGGGGTGGATTGATGATCATTTCTCTCTCATTCCTGAAGATGAAGATGAAGAGATGCTTATTCGAAATACACACTTGTATATTATGTGACAGATCAGACGTATATTTTGTGTTAACTAATCCATCGCCTTGATACACATGATATACCTACAATTACATGAGATTATTGACCATATTGATAGATACAATTTGGGTTCAGCTATGTTATCACATCTATATAGATGTCTCTATACTCGTTATAGAGATGATACACATAAAATTGTAGGTTGTATGACTTTGGTACAAATGTGGGAATGAGAGTGTTTTTCACGAATCACTCTTATAGTTTCCGTACCACTTCCATAATAGTTATTTTAGGACTGTACCCAGTGTTACAGGTATGTTTACATCATTAATTTGAGTTATTTAGTAAATTTACTACTTTATTTAATAAAAATATGGTATATTACTTATTTTTAGGTAGGTAGAATCAAGTTTATCATTTTTCACATACTCTGAGACACATTTTTCATAGCTTTAGACATATATTTGAAGTTATACAGTCAGCTGATGAAAGTTAAACATTAATTTTTTAATATAAAAATTAATTTTTTAATTTCTTTTTAAAGTTATTTAAATTTTCACTTAGTAAAATTATTTTGATAATTTATGAATTGTTTTTTGATTGTATTTTTTGTGTTTTATGGACCCCATATACAGGTTTTTTCTACACATCAGTTCCAACATACTATAGAACTATGGTTGGAGATCGAGGTGCAGTGGTGTCACTCATACACATCCACATCATTGAGTGTCACCAACCAGACTGAGTCATGCACTAGTTTGGAATATCCCCATGGAACCATGACAAACTAATGGGCTATATTCCATTATGCATAATGGTATACAGATGAAAGAATGGTTATAGTTTTATGCACATTATATCAAGTATTTGGATACGCATTCCCAATATGGTATATTTTAGCATGAATATCCCACAACTCTCTATCGGTTAGATTATCAGGTGATTATGCATATTGGTACTGACAGCACATGATCATGTACCTTACATGTATGAGGATTTTCATTAAGCAGTTGCTATGTTTACTAAGATTTACTATAATTGTTTATCTCTTGTTTTACATTAATTTGAATTATATTTCATTTGATTTCAGATGGCCTTGATCGTCTTGTACTTATCACAGATCCTCATGATGAAGAATTTATTAAGTGGGATGTAGTTCACCCTGATCTGGTGTCTCTTAGAGATCATCTTCATTTCATACATGGGAGTGTATATGATGTGGAGAAATAGTCATATCTCAATCCATATGCAATGGCTGAGGCTCCTGAGGATGATGATTTCCTTATTGTTCCTATTGAGGATGTTACACCCCCACCAACTCTACTGGTCGAAGGATAGAGACAATGACATCAGCGAGGGAATAGGTGACGACATAGACATCTAAGAGAGGTTCCTACATATTTTGTTGCACCATAAAGAGATTATTCTGCACAGTAGAATGAGGATCTTGCACTAATGGGATGTGCCCCATATTTCATCTCCACTAACTATGATGGACTACGTGATGGGTGTGGTAAAATCAACTTGTGGTGGCCACAATTCCACTGGTGATGGATTCTTTGATATTACACTTTCTCTTTTTTAAGAGCTTAATGACTATATGGATCAACATATAATGTTGGGTGGTCCTCCACTTATAATTTTGGGAAGTCCTCTACATAACACCATGAGGAGGCACCTGCATCACTACGTGAGGAGGAACTCATGCCTATAGCTAGGACACTGGAGCAACAGTGACGTCGAATGTAGATTGGGAGGGAGATTCATATGTAAGGTTGTAGTACTAAGGGGAATCAACATTGATGTATTGTGAGGTCACATTTTATATATTAGAAAACCTATTTATTTATATGATTAATTATTTTTTTCGATAAATAAAAATAAATTCAAAAATATAGTAATGAAAAACTATTTTACCTGAACTATTAATAAATAAAAACAAATTCCAAAAAGTTTAAATTTTCACATAGATTTTTCATATAGTTTATATATTATAAAAATTCTTGTAAAATAACAGTTTCTCTTATAAATTATTTTCACATTCCTTTCACTAATGGAAATGGGATCTATACCTTTAATGTTGATTTATTCTGTTGTTATAGATCTCTTTTTGAGTAATCATGGAAATGTTGAAAAAATTATGTACAATTGTTATGTTTTGAAACAACAATATTTTATATCATTAAAGTTTTTTCCATTTACTTTATTTGAAAATATATTTTAATTTTTTAATAATTTGTTATATGTTTACTCAGAATGAAAAATTTCATTAAAATTTTATTTATACTTTATAATTTCGGTACTTTCAAAGACACATAATTATAAAATTTTATATTTCATGTATGTGAATTTGAAATCATATAAATTGAAATGTATAAATACAATCTAAATGAAATTTATTACACTGAAAAAAATATAATAAATCAATGAAAAATGAAAAGAAACTTAAAAATATAATAAACAAAAATTATTTTACAAAGCACAAACATTATTATTTAAAAACATTACATTTATGGTTTACATAATTTATGATCATACTTCTTATTAAGTATTATATTATTAATTTAATTATTATGAAAATTATTAATTAATTTATTATTATTGAAGGTTGTTTTTTATGATATAGATATATGTCTATATTTATATATTTAAAATTAAATATATATATTTAATTTTTAAAAAAAAAATTTACCATTAAAAATATGAAATTATATATTTAAATAATTATAAAATAAAAATAAAAATATTTAATTAACAAATATATTTTTCATTTTTATAATTATATATTTATAATAATATAGATAAATTTATATTTATATTTATAATTTTTTATATTTATTTATCATTATATTTATAAATAAATATTATGAATTCATTAAATATAGATATAATTACATAAATATTGGTTTATAAATATATATATATTTGAATTTCTTTATAATTATATAGATTTATTTATTAATTTTAAATTTTTAGTCATAGTAATTATATTATTAAATACTTATTACATTGTTAAATTTTAATTAAATTAATTAATTAAATTTTAAAAAAAACTATATATAAATAAATATTTTTTAAATTTATTTTTAAATATAATTTAATAATTATATAGTTTTAAATATATTAATATTTATATAGTTATTAATATTTTAAACAATTGTTATATTTTTTAAAATATTTTAAATTTATTAATATATAAATATTTATAACTATATAAATATATATTTTTAATATTGACTTATAATTTTATAATTATAAATATAATTATAAATATTTTAATATTTTTAAATAACTATTTACAAATTTATTTAAAGAATTAAAAATATTTATTTATAAATATATTTATAAATATATATTTACAATTATAAATAAACATAATTGTAAATACGTGTTATTATTATAAATATATATAAGATATTAGGAGGGCCGTAAGGGTGAAAAATGTCATTTGATGTGCCATTTTGTAAAAGACCCCAAAAACACCATATGAAATAGCCCTTCACAAACCATTTTACTAAAAAATAAAAACCCTACACCCATATATTTTTAAAAACCCTCAAAAAATTTGGCATGTTGTTTGGATGGGACATCACTGTGGTCGGACTCTCGACTATAGTACTAAATCTCCATCATTAGATGACTTTGGTGCTCCACTTCTCCTCCACTTTGGGGGTTGGTGATTATAGGATTCCTTCACTTGGATGGATGCATTATTCTTGTGCATTTAGTGGTTTCTCAGTGATGTTATAGGTTTGGTGAGAGTTTTCTTAATTTTTTTTTGAAAAAAATTAATTAAGTATAAGTTAAATTTTTTAAAAAAATTACTAAAGAAAGGTTAAAGAGACCTTTCCATCTTTTCACTAAATTGAAAAGAGGCATAGATAATTCCACCTTTTCATCTCATCAATATGGATAAATTACATAGATAAGTCGACATGGGTGCTATTGCCTTTCACCTAAATTAAAGCAAATGGCAGCTTCAGATATACTTCCTTTCACCTAAATAAATTTGAAAGGCGACTGGGGGTGCCACGTGCCCCTGATGTTCCTATAATCAGGCACCCCCCACCCACCATCCTTGCTCCAAAATCCCTTCATCTATCTATGTTTCACTCTCAATCTCTCTAAAAGAAGCATGGTAGTTCTACCTTTGTGCGTTGTGGTTTTGGTGGCCTAAAAGTTGTGTCTATTTTTTCAAATCATCATTTAGAGATAATTTTTCTTATTTATTTTAAATTTATTTATTTACTAAATTAATTTTTTTAGTTAGTTATAAATATTTTATTTATTTATTAGTTTAATTAGTTAGATATTGTTTTTAAATAACACTTATTATTAGTAATGATTGTGTATATTTTAACTAGTGAATAACTTAGGATTAAAGAATAATTACATAATGATTACCTAATAATAATTAACTATTGAAGACCATTTGATTAAGTAATTATTAAGGCATAATTAATTAAGTATTAGGTAATTTTTAAATAATTATTAGCTAATGAATAAATAATTATTATTTAGTGATTAAATATTGATTAACTAACAATTAACTAATTATTAACTAATGATTAATGAATGATTAATTAATGATTAAAGAATTATTAACTAATTATTAACTAATTATTAAAGAATGATTAACTAATGATTAAAGAAACATTTGATAATTATTAACTAATGTTTAAATAATGATTAACTAATGATTCAATATTGATTAATTAATGATTGACTAATTATTAACTAATAACTAAGTAATGATTAACTAATAATTAACTAATGCTTAACTAATTATTATCAAATAATCAACTAATGATTAAATAATGATTAACCAATGATTAATTAATGATTTAAGAACGATTAAATAATTCTTAAGGAATGATTGAAAAATGATAAAATTGCGATTAACTAATGATTAACTAATGATTGAGTAATTATTAAGTAATTTTTAAATAATCATTAAACATCGATTAAATGATGAGTAAAGTTTGTTTAACTAATAATTAATTAAATTTTAAATAATGGTTTAGTAATGATTAAATGATGATTAATTAATGATTAAGGAATGACTAACAAATTATTGACTAATTATTAAATAATGATTAACTAATTATTAAAGATTGGATAACTAATGATTAACAAATAATGGAAGAATGATTAATTAATGATTAACTAATGATTAACTAATGATTAAATATTTATTAAATAATTATTACAGATTGATTAACAAATTATTAAAAAATGCTTAACTAATGATTAAATAATGATAAAAAATTATTTACTAATTATTAAAGAATGATTCACTACTGATTAAATAATGATTGAATAATTATCAAAACTTTATTAGCTAATGATTCTCTAATGATTAACTAATTATTAAATACTGATAAAACAATGATTAAATATTGATTAAGAAATGATTACGTAATGATTAATTAATGATTAACTAATACTGAAAGAATGATTAAATAATGATTAAATAATTATTAACTGATGATGAACTCATGATTAACTAATTATTTATTAATGATTAATTAATGATTAAAGATTGATTAACTACATATCAACTAATGATTAAAGAATTATTAAATAATAATTAATTACTAACTGACTTATGATTATATAATTATTAAATGGTGATTAATTAATGATTATATATTTACTTACTTTGGATTAACATAGAATAAACATAGGATAAAAGATGAAAAATGGATGTCGAAGATGATTAACAGCACACATGATTTGTTACTCCCATGATTTAGATGATTCAGACCTTATTTCATGCCTAGTTTGTTACTCTCGATGGATATATTTTAGATCAATCACATTATCTTAATAAACCATTGAACGCACCTTTAGTAAAGTTAAAAATGGTTCTAAAAACATTAGTGTCATTTTTTAGGATATAAGAAAATATACTAAAATTTTAGTATCATTGTGATTATATGGTTATCTAAGAAATAAAATCTCTATCGAAAAAATAAAAGTGGATGTGGCTCAAGTATAGATGTACCTAGGGGTAAAACCTGAAAACACCACATTGATCTCGACTTGATCGGGAGATGGTGCACTACAATATGCCTTATTACACACTAAGTTTGAACTTCCTAGTGGTATGCTTTAGATTATTCATATTTTCTTTATAAATAACTAAACATACATTTAAGAAGATTAAAAATTGTTCTAAGAAACATTAGTGTCAATCTGGGAGACTGAAGTCCAATAGAATGCAGAATGAGATGGATTGGCCCCAAGAACAATTAAAACATTTGAAATGTAACATATGTCAAAAAGAAGTTCATAATAGGAAATGATTCTATAAAATTACTGGATCAAGTTCACACTCTTATCCAAAATAATGTATTTTCTCTAATGTGATCTTCTCATATTATTAATTTCTAGGTTTTAATATAAAATCCTTTATTTTGTAGAGTTTTTTAACATTTTTGAAAACATTTACTATCAAATAAAAATAGTCCTTTCATACTCACATTAAAAAAAATGACAAGTACATGTTAGGTGACATGAAATCAAAACAAGACTATCAATAAATAAACTGTAAGTAAATTTCAATAGAAAATAACCATGAAACATAACATCATGTGAGAAATCATGTATAAATTATAAATCATAAAACTAGATATCTAACATATTGGTTAAGGTCAAACTAAGGTTGTGTTGGTTTATAAAAAATATCTCTTTGTTTTCTAAAATATTATTAAAAAATAATTCACAAAATGTGTTGGGAAGTGGGATAAAAAATAATAGAAAACATCAAATCAATTTATTTATATATGATAAAATTATAATTATAATAAAATAAAGTAAAATTGAAAGAAAAAACCCATTAAATAACACATGAATTCTTTACAACAAAAAAGAAATACCATCACATTTTTCAACAGAATAAAGTTTGGATGAGATGGTTCTGAATTTGGAAGTGAAGTAAAGTCCATATTTTTTTCAAGTGGTATCTTAACAGCAACTTCAAAAGGGATGTACTTAAATTTTTAATTTTCAAAATATTTTATCCTTGTAATAACATATTTACCATATTAATAGGCCTTTCATTAGAAGGATAAAATATTTTGAAAATTAAAAATTTATGTACTTCCCTTTGGAATATGTTATTAAGACACCACTTAATAATAAGTTTGATTTTACTTCAATTCAAAAGTCAAGATCATATCATCTAAACTCTATTATTTTAAAAAAATTCAAGGTATTTATTTTCTAATGTAAAGAATTTGTGTTTTATTTAATGGTATGTTTTTTTTCATTTTACTTTATATGATCATAATTTTTATTGTAACATGGATAAATAAATTGATTAGATGTTTTCTATTCTTGTTTACCTCACATTCCAAAATATTCTATAAATTATTTTCTAAAAAATGGTTAGATAATAAAGGAAAAATGTTTATATATAGAAATTTATAAAACCATGTACTAAAAAAGACCCTTTATAAGGTAAAAACATATCTAAAACCACTTCAAAAATATTCTTTGAGAAACCTGAATACATGCCATTTTCTTTTGGTAAAAAAACACCATAAAATAATGGGAATATACATGTTATGTATTGTATTCTACCTATTATAACACTCTTTTAACCATAAATGTATATTAACATTTTACACATACGTCTTATTTCATTTTTTTACAAACATATGATGGATAATACGCTACTTAATAATCAGTATAGGAATGTTTCATATGACATGATAGTGGGATTTGAGGTTCGACAGATCAGGGTGCGCCGATCACACCATTATCATCACATTCCACCTCCATCAACAATTATACCATACCTACATCATGTTGGGTTCTATGGAATTATGGTATCTAATTTTACATTCATTAATCATAGCCTACTCATTTCCCCCACCAAGAGATGAAGATTGGAGACACACACATTCCACTTACCTGAGAGAGATGACCATCACCCTTGAGGATATAAAAGTCCTGGTTGGTCTTCCTACCTAGGGGGATGCAGTTTAGGACCCACCTATGAAGACTATCCTAATCTTGTATAGAGATTCCTATGTATTGAAATTTTGGCCAATAATGATTCTATAGGTGGTGGTTCAATATCAATAAGGATAATAGAGATGAATTTTCCACAGTTACCCACTAACGCTGATTAGAAGACTTTCATACGTCATGCTCATTAATATATCTTACAGATCATTGGAGTTACATTGTGAACTGATCACTCAGGTATTCATGTACACATGATGTATCTAGGACTACTGGGGTATTTTGATCAGGTTGGTAGATACAGCTTGTGATTTGTATTATTATCATACACATACATGTCCTTTTTCAAATCATGTCACTCAAGACACACTGATATTGGAGAATTTTTCATCCTTCTTCATAAGTGGGAATTTGAATTCATATCTCCCCTCTCCCTTATTGTTTCAAGTTACGATATTTACATATATTTGGTATGTAAGGCTCTACGTGGATACTGGTATGATCACTCATTTCTATTGGTTTTTGATGTTATAAGGAGTTATTGAAAATATTTTCTTATTATTTATCACTTTGGATGTTGTATTTATAGGTGGAGTCAAGTACACCACTTCATCAGGGATTTGAGGAACAATTTGGGTGAAAATTATCTCATATTTGACAGTCTAGTACCCACCGATGTTAGTATATATAATCTTTTATTGACTAACCAATTTCATAATATCATCATTTTTTGTTTTAGTAATTCTTTATTGAAAAATAGCACATGTCATTTCAGATTACACAGATGCCATATTTGGCTTTATGAGACCACTTTCCCACACACTTAATTGTTGTACTTCACGATGTTATGGTTGTAGTTACTCTCATTCATTTTCATAATATTTAGTGGCACTAGCCTGATAGAATCATTAACCAGTTTGGCTGTGTTCAGCATATTTCGTTTCCATTTAGATAGTCACCAGTACTTTATTCTGTGAAGCTGACAGTGAGGCAGAATATTGACCGAAACCAGTGAAATACAGAGTATCTTGACCTATGAGACAGAAGATCATCATTTCATATTGATGGTGTGTGTACAATGTAATTCCATATATTAGAGAAACTTGAGTATGAACCATGGTATAGACTGAATTCTGCGTTGTATCTTAGTCTACACAGTAGAGGGATTTAGGATATGGTAAGTAAGTCAATTTCCATTAGTCTTTTATTGTACTATATTCAAATTCATTTTGAATATCTTTACAACATACTCGATTGAAGCATATTATCTACATGGTTGACCCATAGGATAAGGAGGTTACTAGCATGTCTTTGGTCCATGTTGTAGTGTGGGTGATGATGCCAACTTATCATGTGGTTCATGACAATATATTTGATCTTCCACCCTAGGGAGATGATGTTCCTACCCATGGAGTGGATTTTCCATCTAATGAACCTCCACCTGTGGATGTTGATGTTGAGGATCCATGATGACGATGATGTAAACCACATCATGATACACATGAGGCCTCACTTTTTCCATAGGAAGAGGTTGACCCACTTGAAGTATAGCCTCAACTGATTGTAGATTTGAATTAGGAGGCATGTGATCCATTTTTGTTGTTAGGATATACACATTTTTCTATGGGTCCATCTTATTCAAGCTTTAATCATAGTTCATTTCCCAAGTCCCAAGATTTCATGCCCGAGACTTCACAGGTTGTATGGTTCCCCCATGCTATAATTGAAGCTCCTTATACTCACATAGTGGTAGAAGTATGGAGTGAAAATGGTGACATCCGGATGACACATACTCCTAATGAGTTACAGCCAGAACATCCAACAATAGAAGTTTTAGCACATGAGGATCATCCCTCTCCAGGTCATCATACTCCACCCCAACATTGATGCCGACGATGTTGATATAGACCTCACATTCTCACAATAGAATGTGGGACAAGACCTCATCATAAAAATTTACTATACTCATTTATTTATATATCTATTGTTGACTTAAAATATTTTAAAAATAATATATTCTATCCTATATATAATTGTTTTTCTATTAAAATGGTGAAACTATTTTTACTATCAACTATCTTTACATGTTTACCCACTATTTCAATTTTCATTTAAATTTTAGTTAGAGTTTATATTTTATAATCATTAAAAGTTGACTAATTCAAATATATAAAAATTATTAAATTTGATATAGGTAACCTTAAATTCTTATAAAATATAAGTTATACAAAAAATCTAAATAAAACTTAAAACATAGCCTAATTATCTAAAAAATTGTTTAAAATAAAAAAAATCATATGTATTATTAATAATTGAAAATGAATAGAATATAAAAAAGATTATAAATACAATTGTAATAGTTTAAAAAAATAATATATTGTGCCACTAAAATTACTTTTAATTATTTATTTTATGAAATTATTGTTTTTTTAATTATTTTTTATATTTTTAGTATGTTTTTCAAATTTCTTTTGTGATTTTATTTCTACTTTATCATTTATAGACTTTCAAAGCCACTAATTTCAAATATTATTATGATTCATGTAGGTGACTTTGAAAACATATAAATTATAAAATATAAATATAATCTAAATGATATTTGAAAAAGTGACTCAACATATAAAACATAATTGAAAATAAAAAAATTATAAATATAATAAGTAAAAGTTCATATACATGTTACAAAATTTATTTCTTAAAAACATATTATTTTCACTTTCAAATATTAATGGAAATAATTACAAAAAAATAAAATATATAAAATATATATATGTATCCAAATATAAAAACATTTATATTTTTTAAAATAAAATCATATATATTTAAAATATATTTTTTTGTTGAAGAGAGGCATTGTCGATGTCAGCTTCCAACATTACTGAAAGGCAGCATTAGCGATGATTTTTTTCTACATTTTTTTTCAAAAATATTCTAACCTAGACTTATTGAAGTAATTTTTTTAAAAAAAAATCATATGAAAAAAAATATTTTGTGCCTTGGAGACAGTATGGTTGTGTTGGTGGCCCTATAGGCATCTGAAATATAAAGTTATGCCTTTTAGGGTTAATGTTGGATAAAAATTTATGGCTTAAATTGGATCTCTTCCTTGTAAATATTGCTGGTAAGACTGGTGTTTCATCGACAAAAGTATTTTTCTAGTGTCCCCTTCAAATCTTATTGGTTAGGTTTTAGATGTTAAGGGTTAAAATTTTGTGGATCCTTTCTGAACATTGAAGATGTTGGTCTTTCTTTCTTTCATTCTTCTATTTTATTTTGTGCTTATTTTTCTGTTTTAGTCTTTTTGTCCTTTTTGTGTTGTGTTTTGGTTATATTCATGGTTTTTCTATTGTTTTCAGTGATCCTAGACATGGATTTTCTACCTTGTTTTCCTGTTTTGAATAACGTGGATTTTTAAAGATGACTCAAGTTGTTTTTTGGGTCCTCATCTTCATCGGATTTGAACTATGGAGATCAGAGTTATGCCTTGAAGTTTCACCACATGCATAGGAAAAAAAAGATGATGAACTAAGATATGAGTGTCTATGTTTATGTGTTTCTAATTCTCTAGTGTGTTTGGACATCGTTGACTATTTTGGTTGTGGGAGATGATTACTGCTTTTTAGGGAGTAGAATATTGTTTTCTTATGATGGAACAGTGGGAACTAGATTCTCATAACACAACTCATACTCATTACTTCATTTTAGAGGAGGGTTTCTCCATTTTAATTTATTAATAGTAAAATAAATTCCAATAAAATTACTTTATTTCTCATTATAAAAACAATATTCTTCAAATATTCATCTTCATATATTTTTTATTATTACATTTATTTAACACATTATATTAAAATTTATATTTGTTTCCCTAAAATTAACCAATGTTATATATTATGATATTTAATAAGATTAATAACTAAATTAAATTAAATAGATATTGATGAATAATTAAATTAAATTAAATTTGATGTTATTATTTAACAATATCAATTTAAATATAATTCATTTTTCTTTATTTTCATGATGCATTAATATAATGTATTTTAAATTGTGTTTTTTTATCATTATGTATTATTAAATTTTATTTATTTATCTATAATATAATTTTAATTTATGATATTTTTATTTTGAACTAATTATATGATTATAATTTTTGTTATAATTTCATTTTTTTTATTTGGTTAATTAAGTAAAAAAATTTAAAAAAATTAAATAAATATTATATATATATATATATATTAAAAAATCAGGTTTAATATGTTAATAAAATTAACTATGTAAATAATTAATGATTAAAATAAATTAAACTTGTAATCATTACTTAATAATATAAAATATAATATAATATAATTGTTTTTCTATTTAAAATGTTATTCGATTAAAAAGGTAAAAACTTACAAAAAATACTCGATTAAAATTAATTTTATAAATCGGAATATCTTGTCATAGATGCTTGATTAATGCATCGAGGAGTGTAATTTGAGCATCCTTATCCTTGATTATTATTTACTAACTTAGTAAGTTCTAAAATCAAACATTTTCATCTATTTTTATCTTAATAGTTGGTGCTGCTATTTATATCACATCTATAATTATAGCATTCACATCTCGTTCATCCTCAACTATCATATTGTGAATCATAATAAATGTAGTCATTATATAGTGTAATACATGTTTTCTTAAAAAAAAAATTCGGTCCTATATTGATTGCAAAGCATGACTATAAAACACCAAATACACATTCTACATATTTTCTACATGATTCTTGCTTTATTGAAAAATAAAACTTCTTAGGACTACATGGATCATGGATACATTTCACAATTATGGGGCACTTTGGATATATATTAATAGAAAAATAATATCCCATATCATATTATTTTCATTGAATGACATAATGATCAGGAGGAGAAATACCTTGAGTGAGACAAGAAAATAAATGAGATGATGCATGCACGTTGATGTCATTATTGGTACCAAACATACCAAAAAAATGTGTTCCATATCCAAAGGTAATAATTTCCCACTTCTTTAAGGATAATATTTGGGGACCTAGAATGTACGGTATATTATCTAACCCATGTTTTAGAACAATTTCTAAACTTCCAATGCATACAATCCAAACTATCTAACAATACTAGAAAACCGTGTTCTTGACCAATATAAAAAACTATTGAAATATCATTTGCATTAAGTGATCTAATTTATCGCTCTGCAAAAATATAAACAATAGAAAAAAATCTCTTTAAACATTCAATTGTAGTATATTCACCAATTTAAACATATTAATCTTTAGCCTTATCTAGGATGTCATATTCGATATTCCAAAACATCGTTGTTAATTTAAATAGAGTTGGTAATACAAATCTATTAAATTAATCACCAATTTGTTGAAAATAATGATCATATGATTTAAATACATCAATAATCTGATGAAAAATAATTTGAGGCACTCTATATATATGGCCTAAAAATGTCGCATTATATCATGGGTTACTGGAAAAATATTCATCATACAAATTAAGATTTATAGTCACATGATCGTGATTGACAACTATATGACTCGGGATGGATCCATCATGAGTAAATTGATCATTTTATTGGCTGTAATATTAGGCCATCACTATATTATTCATACATACTGCAAGATTTACTACTTCTTACGTCTCTTCAAATGCATTTTTTACTACATTATTGGATGAATATGAACAAGAATATGGGGATGATGATGATAAAATTTCCAAATAAATATCAAAAGGATATCTAATATTACAATTCATTTTGTTACTCTTATAGAGTAATTATTCTCAAGAAGTTGTGAAATGACACTTATATATTGAGAAATACAATGGAATAATGATAAAATCATGATAAGGTTGGATGAAGATGAATCACATTCAATTATTGAGATCATTATGAAATCCATCCAATAGTAGAGATTGATATTAGATCATAATAATCTAGATAAATTTAAAACCCATCTAACAATTATGATCAAAATAAAATCCAACTAATGGATAGGATAAAAGTGAAATAATGATAAGGTTGGCATAAAGATAAAATCCATCTGATGGTTCATTTAAAACTAAAATCTATCTAATGATTGGGATGGAGTTGCAATCTTGATAAGGCTGGATGAGGTTGAAATCTATCCAATTATTGGGATAAATATGAATTTCATCAAATTTTCTATTTTTTTACTCTATATATTCATTTTCTATCATACTCACTATAAAAACAAAAGAAATCATAAAACATAAAAAAATAAAAATAAAAATATACATAAACCCATATTAGAATACAAATATTACATTGCACCATCATTTCAATTAAAAAATTATATAAACAAATATTTATATTGATGTCATATTGAAAATTAATTAAAAATAATACAACCCAAATAAAAAACTCTAACAATAGGTTTCTTCCAATTATCAACCTCTTTAAAAAATATTTTCCTTGTAATGGAAACAATGTTTTTTAGTAATGGTACATAAAAAATAAGAAAACTTTAATTTTAATGTTATAAAATTCACATTGGATAAATTATATTGTTAATTACTGGATATATTAATTATATTACCCATTATAGTATTAATTATATTATAAATGATTATACTATTAATTTTATACTGATTAATAGTTAATAATTATACTATTAATTAATAATTATATTATTAATTATTAATTATATTTTTAATAAATAATTTATATAAATTATGTTTTTAATTACACAATATATTAACGATATTATCAGTTATAAATTATATAAATTACTTAAATAGTTTTTGATCATTATATTATTAAATTAAAATGATATTTTTATATTTAAATTACATACTTTAAGCCATACCAATCACATCGTGTGTCAGATTTCCATACGGTTGATTCCAACAAGTCACAAATGAACTATAGATCATTTTCCAAAAAATTGAAAACAATCTGATCTCGTTTGCTCATTTTTGTCTATGTGATGTATATTTTAAACTAAAATTACACTAACTTGACATTATTTTACCCTTAATTAACTTTATTTTAACCTTGAATTAAGTTTATTTTACCTTTACTTAACTTTTTGTTACCCTTACATTACTTTAATTTTTCATTACTTAACGTTAGTTTACCCTTAATTAACTTTAGTTTTATACTTAATTATCATTATTTTAACCTTAATTAACTTTATTTTTACCTTACTTAACTTGGTTTTACCCTTACATAACTTTAATTTACATTTATTTAACATTATTTTTCCGTTAATTAACTTTTTTTACCCTTAACTTTATTTTACCTATATGTAAATTTTTTTTACCCTTGTATAACTTTATTTTTACCCTTAATTAATATTGGGTTACCCTTACTTAACATTATTTTTACCCATACATATCTTTTCTTTACCCTTACTTAACTTTAGTTTTACCCTTAGTTAACTTTATTTTACATTTACATTACTTTTTCCACCCTTACATAACTTAATTTATCTTACTTATCTTTGTTTTACCCTTAATTAGCTTTATTTTACCATTACCTAACTTTTCTTTACCCTTACCTAACTTTAGTTTACCATCACATAACTTAGTTTACACTTGACTTTAATTTACTCTTAATTAACTTTATTTTACCCTCACATTAATTTATTTTTGTCATACCTAACTTTCTTTTACTCTTACTTAATATTAATTTACCCTTAATTAAGTTTTTTACCCCAATATAACTTTATTTTAACCTTACTTAACTTTATTTTACCCTTAAATAACAATATTTTACCCTCGCTTAACTTTTTTTACCCTTAAATAACTTTAATTTTACCATTACATATCTTTTTTTACATTTACATAACTTTAGTTTACCCTTAATTAACTTTATTTTACCCTTGTATACCTTTATTTTACCCTTACTTAGGTTTAGTTTACCCTTACATAACTTTTTTTACCATTACTTAACTTTTTTACCCTTACTTATCTTTGTTTTTCTCTTACTTAACTTTGTTTCACTCTTACTATACTTTTTTACCCTTAATTAACATTAATTTACCCATATTTAACTTTATTTTACCCTTACTTGGATTTTTTACCATTACGTAACTTTTTTTTACCTTACATAACTTTAGTTTACCATTACATAACTTTAGTTTACCCTTTACTTTTTTTAAACATTACTTAATTATTTTTACCTTCACATAACTTTTTTTCATCATTCATTTAATTTAGTTTACCTTTATATAACTTTAGTTTACCCTTAATTGACTTTTTTTACCCTTAACATTAGTTTTACCCATAATTTATTTTAGTTTTACCCGTACTTAACTTTTTTCACCCTTACTTGACTTTTTTTGTCCTTAATTAAATTTTTTTACCCTTAATTAACTTTTTTTACCCTTTCATAAAATTATTTTTCCCTTAATTAACTTTTTTTACCCATACATAATTTCCTTACCCTTACTTTACTTTAGTTTTAACCTTACTTATCTTTGTTTTACCCATAATAAACATTAGTTTTACTCTTACATAACTTTTGTACCCCCATTTAAATTTGTTTTACCCTTGCATAAATTTTTCTTATACTTAATTACCTTTAGTTTACCCTTAATTAACTTTTTACCCTTTCTTAAATTTATTTTACCCTTAATTAACTTTGTTTCTCCCTTACTTCACATTATTTTACCCTTACATAACATTTATGTGGCCTTCATTAAATCTTTTTGACATTTATTAACATTTGTTTAACCTTAATTAACATTTTTTCACGCATTCAGAACTTTAGTTTTCCCTTACATAACTTTCTTCTACCCTTCCCTAAATCTATTTTACCCTTAATTAACTTTAGTTTACCTTTACTTAAATTTCGTTTACTCTTACTTAAATTTTTTTACTCTTAATTCACTTTGTTTTACCATACCTAACTTTTTTATAACCTTACATAACTTTTATTTACCCTTAATTAACTTTTTTTACCTTTACAAAACTTGGGTTTACCCTTACTTAACTTTAGTTTACCCTTACTTAACTTTTTTTACCATTACTTAACTTTAGTTTTAACCTTTCTTATCTTTTTTTTTACCATCACATAACTTTAGTTTTAGCCTTACATAATTTTTTTTACCCTTAAGTAACTTCTTTTTACCCCTTACTTACATTTTTACCCTTAGTTACCTTTATTTTATCCTTACTTAACTCTTATTTACCATTAATTAACATTGTTTTTCCCTTACTTAACATTTATTACCCTTATTTTAATTTATTTTATCCTTAATTAAATTTGTTTCTCCCTTTCTTAACTTTATTTTATCCTTACATTACTTTAGTTTACCCTTAATTAACTTTTTTCACCCTTATATAAATTTATTTTTAATGTAATTAACTTTAGTTTACCCTTACATAACATTAGTTTACCCTTACTTAACTTTATTTTAACCTTACATACCTTTGTTTCACCCTTACATAACATTATTTTACCCTTAATTGACTATATTTCATCCTTACTTAACTTTTTATTCCCCTTTATTAGCTTTAGTTTACCCATACTTAACTTTGTTTCAACCTTACTTAACATTAGTTTACCCTTACTTAACTCTTTTTCAACTTTAAAATTTTTTTTACCCTTACTTAAATTTTTTTATCATTAATTTATTTTTATCTATACTTAACCTATATAATTTTTTGTTTACCCTTACATAACATGTAGAAACTCCAGTTTACCATTACGTAACTTATATAAAATTCACATTACATTTACAAAACCAAATTGAGTTATATAACATAGGTTTGATATATTTTAAATCAAAAAATAAATAAAATTATATAATATGCATTTTCTATTACACGATAATAATTAGTCAATATTTTTTATTAATATTAATTTTTAATTATAAACCATTTTTCACTAGATATATGTCTTATTATATGTAAATAATATTTAGGGAAACATTATATATTGATATATATATATATATCAATATGAATATATTTCTATATTAAAAATATTAAATATACTAATGAATAATTATGTATAAAAAAATATAATAAATGATTAAATTAAAAAAAATATTAAATGAATAAATGTTTATAAAAAACAAAAAAAAACGTAACATTAATAATGAATAAATAATATTAAATGAATGAATGTTCAAAATGAGTGAAATTTAATTAAAATATGAATAGATAAAAAATATTAAATTAATTAATAGGAATTAATTATATAAATATTAAAAAAATAAAAGATAATACTTAAAATGAAAATTAATATATATATTGATTATGAAATCTAAAACTATATTAAAAACATTTAATGTTAATCAATAAATATGTATAAATAAATTTTAAAAATGGAAATACAATGATGATAAGGTTAGAAAAAGTTAAAAATCATTCAATGGATGTCATCAAAATGAAATCTAATAGATGGATGAGATCGTAGTGAAATCATGATATGGTTGATATAAAAATAAAATCCATCGGATTGTTCCTATCGAAATTAAATACATCCGATGTTTGGGATAGAGGCACCATTATGATAATATTGGATGAGGAAAAAACATATCCTATTATTGAGATCAATATGAAATATATCCAATGTTCAGGATGTATATGTGATCATGATAAGGTTAGATTACGTTAAACATCATCTGAAGGTTGTGATCAAAATGAAATCTTGTGGATGGATGAGATCATAGTTAAATCATGATAAAGTTAATGTAAATATAAAATCGATTTGATGGTTCATATCAAAATTAAATCCATCCAATGGTGAAGATAGTGTCACAATCATGATAAGGATGGGTGTGGATGAATTCCATCAAATAATGGTGATCAATATGAAATAGATCTAACAGTTGGGATGGATATCTTATCATGATAAGGTTAGATAAAGTTAAAATGCATCTTATGGTTTTGATCAAAATGAAAAAAAATTGATGGATGAGATTTTAGTGAAATCATGTTAAGGTTAGCATAAAGATAAAATTAATTTGACAATTAATTTCAAAATAAAATTCATCCAATGGTTTGGATTAAAGTTGTAACATCCCAACATAGATGCCACTATATCTGTGCTCTGATCTGGTTCACCACAATGCCTCAAGTGCACCTCTCCATAATCCAAAGGCTTTCGACTAGCAATGACGGACTATGGTGTGTCTGTGGAGAGACTATTCCATCATATCAGAGTAAAAAACAATAAAAATAACTAGAATTAATCCAAGAAGTAAATAAATGGAGTCTAAAATTAGTAAATAAATTTAAATAAAACATGTTACAAAAATAAATGAAATGTTATAAATTCCCAAACAACAATGTCATACATATCACATTGTTCACCCACTGGTCCAACCATACATGTAACAGTGCATAATTAAAATTGAAATAAAAGTACATTGATCCACTACTAACTCTGAGAAAGGACACATAATCAGCCTCCATACACTGTCGAACTCCACCATCTTGATCATAAGAACCCACGTGAGAAGCTCTTCTCAATCATAATGACTTGGGCCTCATCCCCATCCATCGTGAAATATGTGCTCTTCCCGAAAAGAAGGCATAAGGTATGCATGCACACCACGATTCATATATAGGGGTGATAAATAATATTAGTAGGCTACCCCAATAATGAACTTATAAATTTGTTTCTATAATTTCATGATCATGCAATATGCATAGCATATCCAAGACACAACAGAAAAGATAAATAAAATCAATAAAGTGAAACTACAGTTGATCCATGGGTCTATGATCATTATCAACTAGGTAGTATGACATAATATACATATATATATTCCCATAAATCCATATATGTATACATGAATATGTATATACAAGATTAAGTGAAATAAATAACATAAATCAACAATAGACGATCCTTGGGTCTATAATCTCGACCATCTAGACATTCTGTAAAAGGGGAATTGATCTGGATGTTATACCACTCAAGTTATGATTGATTAAGTCGGTCTTTGGGTCTAAAATCCAAATTTATAATACCTGCTTAATCAAGTACTGGAAATTTATCTAGGAAAGATACGTTACCATAGGGGGATACATCTTCTACATTGGGTTCACCCGTACTTCTCTTTTACCACTATAATAAAGGATATAATATACTAATGAATAGCCTTATAAATGTGGCAATGAGCTAGATTTAATACTACTAAATCCACATGTAATCTAGTTCAATGTCGGATTCCCATGTCTCAATCCATAGTCCCTCACGACATTGCAACTCAGATAATCCCTAAGGGGGTGACCCTTATACGATATATAAGGAATACTCTCTTGATCTGGTATATCAATATAGAATCATTCAATAATTGGGTCAACACCCAATCCCAGAAAGGTTCATTAAGTATCTATAGTGATGCATCGACTAATCCTTGGGAGTATCCTAGGCATCAAATGAGAAGATCAAGCCCATTTTCTTAGAGCTAATTATAATCCCGCTGCTTGGGGGAAATGCACCCACTCGAAAAACTTTCGCATCCTCTAGAATGCTAGTAGACTATCCATTCCTAGAGAGACATATTATAAGAGGTATTCCAAGACACTCTCAAAAACCAACCACTATATCCCTCATCATGGTATAATCTAAATTAAAATTGGGACTTCTAATAATTGTAACATTCAATCAACAAGGTATTATAAACCAGACCCCAGGTAGTATGTCTAACCATCCCAATAGAATAAGGCTCAGAATCCAAATTCATGTAATTATATGTGGAAATCCTAAAGATATAAATAAAATCTCTTAGAATCAATTTCCTTGGAATAATTTTTAGGAACTCCAATACATTAATAAGAATTTTCCCATGAAGCACGTATGGGAAACCCAAAGTTATATATCGCATCACATCAGTCTCCTTAGCCACCAAATATGGAAGAACCTATGGTGATCATCACAACATCAGCAGTAAACAAGTGAATGAATAAATAAAATAGTGAGGGTGATAGAACACCTAATCTACCACTAATACCATAGACATGTGTGCTTAAATTTTCATAATGGGTTCTAAAGTGACACCCTCTACCATCACTACCCAACTCCAAGTTCACTATCTCAGGGTTGTTCAAACTTTGGGGTACCCACTGGGTCCATCATGTCAAAACATAGGAGATCCATCCTACAAGGGATCCTTGAATTCTACACATAATAGAAGGAATCCAACTAAGGATCAACAATTATAAAGTTAAAATGAGGAATCCTATATGGGATCCTAGATGATAAGTAAATAGAGGAATCCTACACGGGATCATTGGAACGGTACATAGGAAAAAGACATCCTACCTCGGACCCTCGATAACAATGTATGAAGCAAAGGAATATTACACAGGGTCCTCATAATAGTATATTGGTAAAGGGATCCAAAAAGGGATTCCATAATTTAGTATGTTACAAATATATCCCACCTAGGACTCTTGGTAATAGTCATAAGATAAAATATTCCTACACAGGATCCTCTAGGTTGAAACATTATCAGTGGAATCCTATAGAGGATCCTCAGAAATAAATTACATCATGGCCTCTTAGGATAGAATGGAACATCTTACACGGGAGAATTTCTCATGTTGAAAGATACATAAGAATCTGTAAAGATATATATATTATCTCCCATATTAGATTAAAGGTTTCACTCTCAAGAGACAACTGGATGTTTTTAGCATAGGAATAACCTCTATGTTTATTAAGAAGCCTGAAACTCCCCTTAGGAGACTTTAAGTTACATTAAGAACTCCACCATTGTGATCTATGAAGAAAGACTCAAAATGGAATAATCATGTGTACAATTCTGACTCATGGTTGTAAAGATATGAAAAAACCTCAAAAAGGGTATCAAGGGAAGATTACACGATATGTCTATACATAGTACACAACATGTTCTCTCAAAGCACCACCTGGGTGTATACTTCAACAGGACATAGCATGTAAAACCATGAAAATGGTGTGTAAGACATGTACATGGAATGTACCATGCATGGGGTACCTACCCATGTACCTTACATGACATGTCCATGTATATATCCTATTCAAGTACCACCATATGGTGTGCAGCCCACATGGGGTCTGGTCGTCTACTCTACATGACTATGTTCCCCTACATGGGCTATCTGATTGGGTACTTGGTTACATGACTAAGTCTCAGTACATGAATTGTATACCCCATGCATAGAGTGTACTTCTAAAATATAATCTTCCCTTAATGGGAAGAACACACATTGTGTGTTCCTGAGCTACACATCGTGTGATCAGGATTTCTAAATGGGAAACCACTCAAATCACCTAAAAACCTTATTTTCACCCCCAAAAGGTATAGATTGACCCTAAAAGGGTCCTATGTAGTCATAAAAGGGATTTAAAATTGGTAAAAGGTAAATCAATATATATTTATGGAAAAACATAAAAAAACAACCTACCATTGGGCATAATCTGCCAAAGTTTCGCCCATTTTTGCGATCCATGACCATTGCTCGATGATCTGGTTCATCCTGATCTCCACAGCGATACTTATCTTCCCATATCCTCTATCTATATCTCCCTTACCTCTCCTATCTCTATTGTGGTGTTGGAAACCACATAGGGGAATGAGAAAGAATCCAACGGAGAAGGAAGAAAATAAAAATGAAAAAGAAAAGGAATAAAAAGAAAAGAAAAAGAAAAAAGGTGTCCAGGCCAGCCCCAGTGCTTGACCTATTTTTAGGCCTATCCTAATAAAAACTCGCCATTTAAAACTCAAAAACACTGACAGAATATCAATCCAATTCTCTGTTTAAAATATATGGTTGAACAAACCTGCACAAATAAATTAATATTTAACTAATTAATTTTGAGTTATTTATTATTCAACTAAAATTTAGACGTTCATAATTCTACCAAACCCCTTTCCAAAGATAAAAACACTATTATAGGACTAATAGAGTGGTCAAAATAATTATCTGAGATCATATACTTGGGTAAAATTACCATTTTACTCCTTATAAGCATCTGAAATCAAAAATTTAAATTTCTACCCAATATACTTGTCTATAAAAACACAGGTCCTTACTGTCTCCCCAATATAAACTTTTTCATTATTGAGAATCCCTGGTGGTAAATAAAATCCATGATCTCATCCAGAGCATCTGTGAACTTACGCTATATTGACTATCTAAAAACTAGCCTCATAGCTTCACCAACACTCATACATGGTAGATACTTAACTACATCTGATATAGTTCTCCCCACCATGGGATCATTCTTATCGTCATCTCACAACCAAACTCTAATCCAATGTCTCATTGAAACCACCAAGATTTTAACTTAATATGAGGTTCAACACCCTCAAATAACCAAAATTTCACTCCTAGCCATATGTTTTACATTATACCACTCCTCGAGCGCAACCTCAACATGTTCCTTTATCAAGTTAGTAAATACATTTAAAAAGGAAAGATTATTAGTGTATATATAATGCTCTATTAGTATACTCAGGATGATATAAATATAGATCATGATCATCTCTAACTATGGTTACACTAATATTCCATCTATGGATGTGTATCGTTTTCTCTAAGCCATACTCACATCAACAGGCTATACTTGCCTTTAACCAACTCCATACACCACGTCTCCTAAAAATGCATGTACAGGTACAAAAAATGGCTCAGCCATATTGTAGTACAACAACACAGAGATTTATAATTTAAAAAAAACAACACCCAACTGGAATATACCTTTATCACATGACTCATTCTCTCAAGAGTCATCCATAAAAAGTTTAATCCAATCGTGCTATGCAACATGTCTGTCCCATTAATCCAGAAGATCCCTTGGAACTCCTCTTCAAAATCAGTCACCTTACATATGTCAAGATTTAATGCATGATCGCATATCACCCACCATCATTTTAGTCACGAACACTACCCTCACTCTAACTACCTTAGAAATAGAGGAAACACTAGTTAATAGATCAAGGAACCTAAATAGTTCTACCTAATGAATGTAATCTATAAAATAAATTCAAAATTTGAAGGCATCTCAGCATGACTATATCATAAAACCTAAGCACTTACTATTCATCGATATCAATGAACATATATACTAGCTCACTAACTAAAGAGGCATCCATAAACTTGGTCCAAACCAACTCACGAGTTTCCCATGATCAAAGAAAACATTGACCCATAATGATCTAATCCAAAACTAAGGGTCTCCAGGTCTCCCACCAAACCCTACAAATAAATTATCATAAAAAATTATATAGGTCTAAAAATCTATCCCCAAAAGATTAAAACTATATAAGGTAAAGATAAAATAGAACTAAAACGGTCAAATTTGTCAACATGTCCTATAAGGGCCCAATCCTCTCCGTGCATCCTCATAAGGAAATCCTCCTTAGAGTTCACGATACCAATGTATAAGAGATACAAAATTGATACTAACTGGGCATCAGTGTATGGTAATACCCCCTAGAGGTCGAGTTCAATAGATCTTACTAGTATATATTGGTATTTTACATAGTAATCCAAATACATAACCAAAAATAATGGTCAATTAATTAGAGTTTCATTCCAATCTATGCCAGAAAACAATTTATAGATTGCTACTGAAAATTTAAATAGCTGAACCAGATAAACAACAGCCTATAATGGATATAACACATGGGAATCATATTCCTTATTGACCTACTAGGGTTAATGCACCTCATATTCATGAGTATTAAGTCATCATCATCATCAATAGACCTTTAACCATAGATCCACATAGTTTTCCATCAGAATTAAATATGCATGTAATTCATCCAAATTGAGTAAAATTCCACCAAAAACCTATATGAGAAAAAACCATTTATATTTTTTCTAACACCTTACATAATTGGACTCTATAATCAGTAAAATCACAATCTATAAGTCCTATAACATGTGAATCCTATATGCCAAAAGTGATGCAAGAGACACCTCTTAAATTTTCTAAACAAGAGTCAAAACCCTTCACTAGCCTACTATCAGTAGGCCAAGATCCATAAATCCATAATAAATCATAACATTCAAAAAAATTTCATTATATAAGGAGAAACTATTATACAACTGTAACATCGTAGATAAAAATAGTAATCTCATATCCTTGGAAACTTAGACTTCTTACCAGAACAAGTGTTCTTGATGCACTAGTATGATATTCATTATAGGTTCCAACACATTCCTAATACTATAGTCTACAATATCCTAAATAGTAATACATCAAGAAAATAAAGGCACTATTACCATTGTAATTTCCCAAACCAAGTTCCACTAAATCGATGCTCCAATCCAGTTTTCCACAATTCCTTAAGTGACCCTCTCTATTAGCTAGTGTCTTCCGACTAGCAGTGAGGGCCTAGGGTTTTCCTATAGAGATATTATTCCCTTATATCAGAGTAAAAAAATACTATAAATAACTAGACATTATCGAAGAAATAAATAAATAGTGTGAGTAAGTGATAAATAATCTGAAATAGAACATGTTGTAATAATAAATGAAATGTTATGAAATCGCAAATATCCATTCGATATATACAACACCGGTCACCTTCTAGACCAACTATACATGTAGGAGTACATAAATGAAACTAAATTAAAAGTATACTAATCCAATAATAACTCTGAGAAATACCACTTACCTATTCTACAGACACTATCGAACTACACTAGCCTAATCATAAGAACCCACAAAATTGGCTTCGGTAGATCATACAACCCGGGGTCTCATCCCTATACATCATGAAATATGTTCTCAACCTAAAAATCAGACATAAGGTCTATATGCACACCATGTTTCATGTAAAATGTTGATAAATAATCTTAGTATTCCACCCCAACAACGAACCTATAAATCTCATATCATCAGTGAATTCTCATGCAATATGTGCAACCTATCCAAGACACAGATGAAAATATAAATAAAATAAATATATATATATATATTCCCATATATACATAAATAAAATAAATCAACAATAGTCGATCAGTGGGTCAGTAATCTAGATCATCTGGAAATCCTATAAAAGGAGAATTTATAAGGATGTTGTACCACTAAATCCGTGAATAATTAAGACGGTCACTAGGATTGTAATCCAAATCTATAATACCTTATTTGTCCAGCACTGGAAATGTCTCTCAAAAAGCTACATCACCATATGGGGGTACATATCTTACCATGGTTTTGCCCATATATGCCTCCAATCACTATAATAAAGGATACCACATACCAATGGATAATCCTATAAATGTGGCATTGAGACAGATGTTATAATTCTCAATCCACGTATAATCCAATTTGATTTCTGGTTCCCACATCATATTCTATAGGAAATAATGACATTGGAACTTGGATAATCCCTGAGGGGGATAACCCTTAGGCGATACATAAGGAATACTCTCTTGATATGGTATATCAATATGGAATCATTTAACAATCGACTCAGTGGCCCAGTCCCTGAAAATTCTAGAGATTATCTGTAATGGTGAATCCAAAAATCCTAGGGATTAACCCAGGCATCATATAAGAAGATCAATTACCACTAATGGGAGCTCATTAGCATCCTAATGCTCAGAGGAAATTCTCCCACTCCGAAACCTTTAGCATCCCCTAGAATACTAGAATACTAACCATTCCTATAGTGACACATTATAAGAGGGGTTCCAAGAAAATATCAGTAACCTACCTATATAGCTCTCAATAGAGAGGAATCCTAGTGAAAAATGGGACTTCCAGTAATAATAACATTCAATGAAGAAAGGCTCATAGGCTGGACCCTAGGAAGTAGGTCTGTAAATCCTAATAGAATAAGGCTTAGAAGATAGATTCCAAGAAGTACATCTAGAAATCCAAGAAGATATAAATAAAATGGATCAAAATCCAAGTCCCGTGAATAATGTTTTGGAACCATAATAAATAAATAATATAGAATTAGGAAGAATATATGGGAATCCTAAAGTATGATATCACAATTCATCAAGCTCATTAGACACCAACCAGGAAGCACCTATGGTAATCATCACTATATCAACAGTGAACAAGTCAATGCCTAAATAAAAAATTAAGGGGGGTCGAATAGCTAACCCGCTACTACATCCATAGCCTCTTGTTCTTATACATTTGGAATAGATTATAAAGTTACATCTGTTACCATCACTAACCAACCCCAAATGCACTATCTCAATGTCAGTCAAATGTTGGGGTACCCACTGGGTCCCTCATGTCAAAACACAAGAGAGGCATACTGAAAGGAATCATCAAGGTCTATACATAAGTGAATACATCCTAATCAAGATCCTAATTTATGAAGGTAAAAGGAGGAATCTGACATGGGATACTCAACGATAAGTAAGTAGAGGAACCATACATTGGATCCTTGGAATGGTAAATCGAAAAAGACATCCTACCTGGGACCCTAAAAAATAATGTAAGAAGTAGAGGCATCCCACATAGGATCCTCAGAATAGTATACAAGCAAAGAAATCCTATAAGATATTACCCAGGTCAAAATGTAATAAAAGGAATACCATATGTGACCCTCAGTAATAGTCATAAGATAGAGGCATCCTACATGGGTTCCTCTTGGTCGAAATGTAAGTAGAGGCATCCTATATAGGATCCTCAGAAATAACAAACCTCATGACATCTTAGGCCATAAGGTAATATATCGAACTGGAGATGTACAGAAGGGTAAGCTACAAAATTATATATCAATAATGACAGCTTATGTCACATCTTAGATCAAAGTTCTTACTCTTAGAAGACAAATATATTTGATTTCCATAAGAAGAACCTCTCTATTTAGTAAGAAGCCAGAAACATACCCTAGGATTCCTTAAATCGCCTTAGGGGTTTCACCATCATAATATACAAGGAAATATATTCAAAATGAAATACTCAAGTGTATAATTCCAAATCATGGTCATAAAAATATAAAAACCCTCAAAAGGGTAGAAAGGGAATAGTACATGATGTGTATATATAGTACATTATGTGTTCTCCCAGAGGACCACATGGACATGTACTTCAGTCAGTCATGTCATGTGAACCCATGTACAAGGTGTGTTAGACATGTACTTGGAATATAACCTACAAGAGGAAACTTTAGATATACCTCATATGGCTTGGAAATGTATATAGTCTGGTTGTGTACCTCTATATGGCATACAACCCACATGAGGTCTTGTTGTGTACTCTACATAGCCATGTGCCCCTACACCGGCTATATGGACGGGTACTCATCAACAAGGATGATTCTAGATACTTGATGTGTATAAAAAATAGATGTAATTCACTTAAAAATTACCATCATACCTGAACATGAATAACACACGGCGTGTGTTCCTAAACTATATGTCGTGTGATAGAGATTTTCAAATGGGGAACCTCTCAAATCACCCAAAAACCTTGCTTCCACCTCAAAAGGTATAGATCAACCCTAAAAGGTCCCTAAGTAGTCATAATAGGTTTATAAAACATGAAAATGGTAAATCCATATGGATTTAAAACAAAATATAAAAATGACCTACCTTTTGGCTAAATCAACTAAAGCTTCTCTCATTTCTACGATCCACCACCACCGCACATTGATATGGATTGCCCCAAGCTCCACGACGATACCTCTCTTATTATCTCTACATATTTCTATATATCACACTCCATATAATCTATTTATCAAGGTGAATTAACCCATAGAGTGAAGTGAATGATAATCTAGGGGAGAATAAAGAAAATACAAATAAAATATAAATGGAAGAAAAAGAAAAGAAAATGAAAAAGGGGGTTCGACCTGGCCCTGGTTCCTAACCTAAGTTTATACCCCACCTAGAAAAAACTCCCTATTTTTTAAAGAAAGAAAGATTTGGAATATAAATATGACACTATTTTCAAAAGATATGGTCGAATTAACCTATGCGAATAAAATAATATTTAATTAATTAATTATTAATTATTAATTATTCTGTTAAAATTGAATCATCTCAAAATTCAACAAAACTCCTATCCTAGGGTAAACATTCAATTTTGGGACCAAAGGAGTGGTCAAAATATTTATCTGATATCATTTTCTAGATTAAAATAACAATTTTACCCTTTACAAGAATCCAAAAGGAAAAATTCAAATTTCTACCCAGAATTCTAGTATATAAAAAAATAGGTCTTTAAAAAGGTGTGATAATGACAAGGTTGGATAAGAGAAAAATCTATCCAAAAATTGAGATACATATTAAATTCATCCAATAATATATTGTGTATACTCTGGATATTAATTCTCTATCATACTCTCTATAAATAAGCATCGGTTTCATTCAACCCAAACAAACATTCCATTTATTTCACAAAATAACTTTCTATAACTATTTTTGGATAGAAATGGTTTCATTGTATTATATCTACATCTATGGTAAATATCTACCCTTATGTTATGTTTTCATGGTAACTTCCCAATATCTTATTAATGTTGTTTAACAGACATCGGATTATTTTTTGTTTCGCATCGGAAATTCATGAAAGAAAATGAAATAAAGATAGTCGGTTACTTCAAATAAAATATAATTTTAGTGTTGAATACACACTAATAAGATGTCTATGATAAAATTATATGAATGTGTCATACATGTTGAAAATATAAATTCTAATGGTGAAACAGGTTAAGAGATTTTATGTAATTTATTAATTTTCTCTTTTACGTTTATATATATAAATAAAAAACATTAAAATTGTGGTTTTTTTCTAGTTATATCAAGAAAAAATAATTCTCATGTAATATCACATTATCAATAAATGATTTAGGATTGATCATGAATAGATAACAGTCAAAAAAATTTAAAAAATCATAGATGGTGCAGGTACAACAAGAAAAATATCTCTAAAACAAAACTATGTATCATCAGAGTCAGATAATCTAACTCTCAAGTCCTATAAACCTGAATCTCTTAGGTTGAAATCATTTTCAGTGAAAACAACTAATGATGTTGTTGGTGTCTCTTATTCCACACAACCTATTGGAGTTAAGAAAGGCAAATTAAAAGGGAAAATGACAAAACTCTCAAGCATTCATAGAAACCTTGAAAGAAGAAAATCAGAACCATTTAGAGATGTTGAAGAATTCATGGAAACAAAAAATTTAAATTAAATAAAATAAAATGTCTTTCAAGGAGTTAAAACATGGAAATAAAATTTTGTAAGGAAATTTGAATAAAATTAGCTATCTAAATGTATATTCCTTAATTCCTGCTGAACAAGCATGAATTATATAGAAAAGAGGATGAAAATTTCACACACCACTAGGGAATCCTTTATAATCACCTTCAACATAATTTTTTAAAATATTTTAACAGCATCATGGGAAGAGATGTTAATTTACCAAATTATTATATTGTTACCTTTATACCTTTTATTTATTGTTTGGTTTCCAGTTGAGAAATATTTTTTAATTTTGAATTTGGATTTCGATTGTGTTTGGCATGTTATGTTATGATTTTCTCATATCATCATGTTATTTTTTTAATCTTGTATTTATTCTTTTTTAGAACCTATCCCTTTAATAAGGTTGAAGTTATTTTTTCAACGGTTTATTTTTATCATTTTTTGAGTAAATGTTCTTCGTGTAATCATGCATGTTTGTATTTTCTCCTATTTTTTGCATATATATTTATTATAAACACACACACACACAGAGATATATATATATATATATTAATATGTTCGCTTTTGATTTCTACTTTTTTTATAAACTAATATCATAATGTCATTCAATTTCTAGTTTATTTAATTATAATCTATTATTAATTTAAATTAACATAAATTTAATATATATTTTATTATATTATATATGTATTTTTCACTAATTATATTATTATTATTATTATATAAATTGTATTATGTATATATATAATACCACTTAAATAAAATAATTACAGATAAATAATTTATTTATTTGATTAAAAATTGGAAAAAACGGAATAATAAAAATATTATTCATATATTAAAAAGAAAATTAATAATATTGTATAAAAATAAAAATTAAATAATAAAAATATAAAATATAATAAATATAATGATTAATATATATATTATATAAATAATTACATAATTAAAAAATCAAAAATAATCAGATAGTGTGGTCTATAGTACAATACCAAATATGGCATTGCACTATAGTAAATCTCTATTTTATCATAGGGGGTAGCGATGGGCTGGAGATGTATTTTATGCTAAAATATAATTATTCTGTTATTTTGATATTTCTATGGATATTGTCTAAATTTGAAGTGATGATGGATGTTGGCGATGGGTGGAACACTGGCAATCAGTGGGCAGCACCTATGTTGGATGTATATAGTCCTTAGATATTGTGATGTTCTAATGCATTTGTAGTATTTTACTATCAAATTATGGGATGCCTGAGGTCACATGAGGTTGGAATCTAAGACCACTTGAGATGGGGCTGGGATCCCAGGTCATTGATTACAGAGAGTTTGGGGATGGTTCTTATTGAACTAGGTTGTTTTTGTGGTGTGGTGTGGGCTCCCATCTTGGTTTTGTGTTGTTCATGGGCCAATGTATCTGGTTATGTATTTTTCCCATTTTTTCCTATTTATTGATTATTTCAATCAAATAATGTTTCCTGGATGGTCAAACTATACTACGGAACTATCTCATGGATCTTTTTATTTTGTTGTTTGTATTCAAATTGGCATTATTGGGCATTTTTAGGGGGTTTATTGGGTTTAATAGGATTTTTTATGGATCTTATAACTTCATTGTTGTGTGAAATTTAATTTTGAATTTGTTCATAAAAATAGAGAAATGTTTTTTATGGGGATATAGTGTTTTTTATATAATGACAACATAACATCATATTATAAGAGTGATACAATGCATGTCATTAAATAAGATATAACCGACCCCAAGGGAGATATTGTAGTTACGTATTATCAATCATAAAGTGAGATTGATAATGTGAAAATCCAGTAATTACAATATATGGATATTGTAAAATAAAATATCATTTAAAATTTAATTTTAAAAAAAATTCAACTATGTATTGATTTTATAATTTATAAGATTTTTATAAATTATAAAAAGTATTTTGGGATGTTTATTTAATTTTTAAAAGACTTTATAAAATAATTAATTATAATTAATTTATAATTAATAATTATTTTTTATGAAACATTTATTGAATATATATTCCATAATATTAATTATTAATTTTAAAATAAGTTTTTCAAGTTGTATCAAATGAATTAAAATTGGATATAAATTATTTTGATGGAAATAATACGAGTAATTTATAAAGTTTTTATAAATTAAAACATAAAAAGTATAAAATTGTTTATATTTAATATTATGAATTTTCATTACCGATGTTCATAGTTCAGTGGTAGAATCTCTCTGGGGTATTGGAAGGTCTCAGGTTTGAGTCTAACTGAGTTATTTACTGTTGGTAGAGTATGATTCTTTTATATTTTTTATATCCCCAGAACCATTATAAATATTATGAATTTTTCATAATATTTAATTTGAAATGATCAAATGAATAGTTTTATTTGAGATATTATTTTAACTACATCAAATGTAACACCCCAAAATATTATAGTATGTCTCTTTTTAAATAAATTTAATCTGTTCAGTAGCTTAGGTTGCCTGAAACTCCTAGCTTAAAGGAAAAATGAAACACTATTATGGGGTCATTATTATCTAGCCAGTAAAATAGTAGGAATGGATATTTTTAAAAAAAAATTATTAAATATATAATTTTCCAATTAATTATTTTTCAATAAGAACAAAATATTTAGTAAAATCATTTTATTCTTCAAAAAATATGTTTTCTTCAAAATGGTTTTCTTGCTTTTTATGAGTAAATATTATAATAAAATTTTGAAACTTAAATAAATTTTATTTTATAAAACTAATATCATTTTTGAAATAAGCATGTTAAAATTATATTGTGGTGAATTTTTAGTAGTTTTCTAAGAAGATTGATTTTGTAGTGAATAGTGAAAAATATCGATTTTTATGAAACTATCAATTTTTTATATTAAAAGTCCATTTATGATTGGAATTTAATATAAGTGTAAATTAAGAACTATTTAGTTAAATAGTCTCATTAATTTCATCATCATTATACCTTATTTTGGAATAAATACATTTTTTGTCTTAAAAATTCATTTTTCAGTAAAACTATTTTTCATTGCGTTTTGCGGGGTTAGTTTTAAATAATATTTTGAAACTTCTATATTTTTTATTTTAAAAAATAGATTTAATATTTGGATTCATAAGTTCAATATTTATAAAATATTCTTCTTTTATTTCTATTCAATATGAATATTAACCCTGGTAATTTTTGTTAATATGATAAAGGGTAAATTCGGTAATATAGGTTAAAAACAAAATGATAAGGTCTCCAAAATAACCTTATTAGTTGTCTAAACATAATTGAATGGGTATTGTGTATCCATAAGAATTAAAGATTCAGATATATGACCATTTTTTCATTAGGAAATGATTATGACCCTTATAATATTTTATTTAAAGAAAAGTCACAGATGTCACATTAATGATTTTAATAACTATAAAAATTTTAATACGGTGTTATCTAGAAGATGTATTAGACTATAAATAGAATTTTTAAATATAATGGAATTATCTAAAACATGGTAACTCATTTTTTATTTTTTTAAATTCATTATTACCTTAAATTCTTGCACAACCCTAAAGTAATAATTATTTAATTAATAGAAAAATCAAATAAAGGATATCAAAAATATTAAAATAAATATAATTTTAGATAATTATTGTAATAAATTACTTTTATATATGACCATAAAATATTAGTTATGAATTAAATTATTTTTTAGAATTATAAGTGTTATCTTGATACTATTAAAGTCAAAGTAATCAATAGTTCTTAAAATTTTCATTAAAAATATTTTATAGTAAATATTATTTTATTAAATGATATAAAATTCCTAAAAATCTAAAATTAATCCACCATATTTTCATAAGATTTATAATTTAATAAATACTTCATTTATGGGTTTTTTTATTTTATAACAACTATATTAACCCTTAAAGATTAAAAATTCATGTTGTCACAGTAAGAGTTAAAGTGGATAAATTAAGAATACAACTAAAAAATAATGGTAAAAATTTAGTCAAAACTTTTTAAATTTTTTTTTAATTGGGGTATTTAGACCAATAATTTTTATATATTATAGATTAAAAAGTTTTGATCAATTTTTAATTAAAAAATATTTTATATTAAATTAATATTTCATAAAATTCCTAAAGTGCCCCTCACCTCAATTATAAAAGGGCACCCCTTCCTTATGTTCTCTAATCCTATTTGAGCCATATTTATTCACCATAACCTGACAATTTCTCTTAAAAAAATCTTTAACCAAGTCTTAAAGGTGTTTTCAATCTCAAAATACCAACCTTAGTGTCCCGTAAGAACATATCAAAAGGAAGGTTTTTGAAGAAGAGGTAATCATCCTTACCGACTCTTTTAAGTTTATTTCTTATTCTACTTTATTTTCATGTGTTGTTTCCATCCTAAAATAATAATTTTAGTATCATATATATACTTGGATGTTTTTTTATTATTAATCAACAATATTATACCTTTTATCTATCCTATAAAAAAGCACCACACATGCGTACGTTCGGCTTAAAATCTCCACGTAGTGGTGTAATTCATTTTTCATCACCGCTTTAATTGGATGGTTCTAACGATATAAATAATGGTTATATGATAATTATTGCTGATATTTATTCTATAAAATTAATATACCATCCAATTTATTAACCTTTCAACCATTTAGAATTGATATCATCCCTCATGCGTATGTACTGCTTATCATCTCCATGAAGCGATGTGATTCATTTTCTATGTTCGACATTCAAAAATGTTTATTAAAATTTTATTTAATAATTAAAAATGATATCTATAACATTAATATCAAATTTCATATGTTTTTTCTATATCCAAGTCAATATAACCTGGACTTTCAAGACAAAACAATCACGAGAAAACAAGGCAATTAACACCTGAAATAATGAAAATAATGAAATATTACTAAATAATATATAGTAAGATGATATAAAATGATCATATAAGATGTTAAAAAATGAATATGATTTTGGTATATATTAATAACATGTTAAAAAATTATACAAAAGGTTTTAACACTTTAATAAAATTGAACCTGAGGTAAGGGTTTCTCATCTCACTTCTACTTCCGTCAGACATATGTCATATTCACCACTTATTTCTTTTTTGACTTGTATATACTATCCATTTTATTTATCATATAATGAATAAATATTCCTTTATACTATATAAATTTTCATTTGAATGTATTTATTTCATGGGTCTTATGATTCAAAAGATACTAAAGTGGTGAGGGTTAATTCACAATCTCATCATTATTTGGGATTGTTTATGTTTATATCTCTATTAGGGAATATTTCTCCTCAATGACCATGTTTTCTAAAAATGTTTTCAAAAATGATTTTATGATTCCAAAATTAATTTTTAAATTAATTTTTATCCATTTTTAAATTTGTAAAAAATGGTTTTAAAGGACTCTTTCTACACTTTTTCAAACAAGGTACTTTATGATTTCTCTTACAAAAATGTGAAAATAATGTTTTTTAACATATAAATCACAAATATAATTTTACACCATCATGTCTCCCTAATTAATTTAAGTTTACTTTATAAGTTTAAAAATTTAATTTCAAAGAAAATGATTTTTTTATTATGTGCATAGTTTTTAGATTTTAAAAATTATTTTCAATGTAAAAAGGGTATTTTCATCAAGTAATATTCCAACAATATCTTTAAAATATTTTTTTCTATGAAAACATCCTTTATTGAATATTCTTTATAAGATGTGCTATAATTATACCATTCATCGTATTTATTTGGATGGTATATGATCATTTTAACTACGGAAATTATTGATTTTCTATATAACTAGTTCTTCCAAAAACACAGTTATTTATTTTGTTAAGGAATGTTGATTTAGTTGTATTTTTTAACCATATGTATAATTCATTAGACTTGGAAAGTAACATGTGGGGACCAATATATCCAATATATGCATCAGTATGTCTCATGATACAAACAAGATATGGTTTTGGTTTAGTCCTTACCCATTTATTATATTCTTGGCATAAGGCCTTAATAGTATTAAATTATTGGAATGAAGCCTTGATAGTATTTGATGTCTTGGAATGAAGCCTTAATGGTATGGTTTATATGTATAACATTATTCATTACAAAATTATGAGATTAGTTATTAATATTCCATGTGATTATTTTATTAATAGAATATTTATGGTTAAGTTTCATTATAATTTGATTATTTATATGTCATTATGTGATCATCATTTATTCTTACCGTATTATGCTCAAGTTATTTATTAAATTTAATGTGTTTTAGTTAATTATAATTACAAATTGTTAGTTCCTTCTTTAATTATAGATTTTTTTTGTATGTGTACCTTTACTAGGTATTTGAGCTCACCCATTTTCTTATGTTTCTTTTCCCTGGGATGTGAGGAAGTTTTTTTTATTTATACGTAGGGATATATGAAGGGGAATAATGTAATTATCAAATAAAATTATTTTTGTATTTTATTTTTTAAAATTTAATTTGAATTTTCAGTATGTATCTACTTAACCAAGACTACTAAACTATTTGGTTTCTTGGGATGCGAGCGCTTGTACATAGTGCCTATGTAATAAATTAACCATCAACTCTAGGATACTTGATTCAATGTATTTACATCAAAATTATTTTTAATAATTTATATGATCAATTTTTAAATAATATTTAATATTTAATATTTAAATTATGAAAATTGTTTACAAAATATTATTACGATATGAAATGTTCTATTTCATTTTATATGATATGTTTAAGTAAAATCTCATATAAAATTAATATGAAGGTATTCATATTGGAATGAATATAAAGTGTTTATATTCATTTAATTATGGAATTTCTATAAACCACGGCTAAATTATAAAATATTTATAATTAGATTTATTTGGGAATAGTTTGTAAATTTTTTACCTCACATTTAAATATTTGAATTATTAATTAAATTATTTTATTCACTATTTTATTCATATATATAAATTTTTTATATTATGAATGGATGGGATGTTTATTTTAAAGAGTTAAACTACTTTTATAAATTGTTATAAATGCATATCAAGAGTTGGATGTTAGGCGTGATAATTGATTTAGTTTTTTTCTACCATTACTTTGTATTGTACTAGGTTTTGAGGTTAAATGAAGTGGTTACCTATGATTTATACATATTAGGTGTTAGAATTATAATGTAATTTGGGTATAACTTGAGTAAAGTATCCTTGGATAGAGGGAAATTATATAGAACTGGCCAATATCGTGGAGTCTTATGACTTGTCTGGAAAAGTAGTGGTTATTTATCTATCACTCCAAGTATACTCTTGTGGAAATTATTGATTTAATATGATTCAAGGAATTTAAATGAAAAGGTTTCTTATACCTTATTCATGGGACAAATTTTTATATGAATAAAAATAGTTTGATTTTAATTTGGGTTAGTAACACAAGATATGAGTTTTGTAAAGGGTTACACATCAATATAAGTTGAATATATTGATTTAGTGGAAGTAATATGATTCCAAACTAAATAATTAACAAGTATAAATACATGTAAATGGAATATATTAGATAATATAGTGATATTAAATCCAATTTAAAAATACCAAGTTTCATATTATTTCTAAATAAATCAATTTTCAAGGCCTCGATCATTTAACCAGGCAGGGTTTTCCAAATTTGGGTGATTCTAGATTATCTTATGTAAGGAAAACAAGTAATTCTGTAACATTTAGAGTTGGTTTCTTCTTTTTCATAATTTTATTTGGTTTAAACTTATTTTGGAAACCATTAATAAGGATACCATAGGAATAGTGTATATTTTTTCATATGAATGATTGGAAAAAGAGTTTCCTGCTCAAATATACAAGAGTCATATATGATATGATTAGCAATATGGTATACCAAAATAACTAAGTGGTGAGGGAAATTAAAAATTACACTCATTTCTCAGTGAAATATGTATCTTGTCCCACTAATGTATATGATGAACATTAAAGGATTTATCATTTTAGTGGGAG
Organism: Viscum album; assembly: GCA_963277665.1. Lineage (NCBI taxonomy): Eukaryota > Viridiplantae > Streptophyta > Magnoliopsida > Santalales > Viscaceae > Viscum > Viscum album. Next base: position 1,815,798,803 of record OY728159.1, on the reverse strand, counting down.
CACATTTAATAAAAGGTCCTTATTAAATTAATATTAAACAGGATACTCATTTGATAAAATATTTTTTTGTCGATATAAATGGAATAATCATAATAAAAAAATTATTTTATATCAATAATTATAAAATATAATATTAATGTATGTACCTTATTATATTGGTCCAAAACATAAGAAAAAATCATAAGAAATGAAAAAACATTATGTTCGAGTAACCCCTTTCTAAGAAACAAACTGTTGAAGTTGTTCAACACGTGAATAAAGATACTTATCAAAATAAAAAATTTATTCCCATGTGATTTAAAATTAATTAGATTCATTATGACAAAATAAAATTTATTCTCCACTCATATACTCAATATAATTGGGTATACTAAAGACTTGGATAGATTAGAGGTTTATTTTAAGGCTTATTCTTGATATTAAATTTATTTTAATTCACTATTTATAATTATATGATGATATGAATGAGTTCAATAAATGTCTAGCCTATTTATTCTAAGTATTTATAATAAATGGGCATGACATATGATGTATAGAATCAGGTGCTATGTTGATATCATAAGTGGATAAAATTTCAAACCAGAAGAAGATAGATTAGTTAAAAAGTCCAAAAATTCATCAAGTATTCATTCAAGGTCATTGAAACCTAAATTACATATCAATAATGTACGACACTATTTCCATATGAATCATTTGTTTGGTGTTCCTAAAAGAGTATAAAGAATCCATGTAATTTCCATGTTAGGTATCAGTTTTATAAAAATAAATTCTTCAATTTTAAAATGGTTCATGATATTTACTCAAAGTTTTACAAATGTTGTAAATATAAATGAGTTCAAAATAAATCTAATAATTGATAAAGATTATAGTTTGTGTTCAAATTATATATCAAGTATTGCATACATCAAGGAATTAAATGAATGGAAAAATATTAATCTCATGTGTATATAAATAATGTGTCTTTATTTTAGTTTTTTATATGATAAGAGTAGTTAATTATTAAAAAATATTTTTTGTGAATAATATGAGATTATGGATTTAATCTGAATATTTTATAATTCATAAATTATATATTATGTTTTGAAAATGATAAAATGGATAGAATAAGTTTTATCCAGGATAAAATAGTTTATCCAGATGTTTGTTAAAATATGAGGGATATGATCCCACCACCCTTTAGTGGTATATTTTAAATAATAATATAATTTTCTATAATAGTATACAAAATCATATAATACAATATTTAATATGTAAAAATAGTTTTTTATTCATTATTCCATAGAAAATAAGTGTTAATTTCAGAAACAATGTTTTTAATTAATATGATCTTTTGAAGGGAATATAATGTCTATGAAGAGATTAAGAGTATGTTTAGACTAAAATAAGTTCAAAGTTAACAAATAAAGGATTATACAAATCAAAATATAGAATAAATATCGGTTTATATATTAGAAGATTTTAGGATGTGTTTTTAAAGAATAATGTAATGATTTATATTTGTTAACAAAATGATATCCAGGAAAAAGGTTTATTGAAAAGGGTTCTAAGAAATAAATTTTCTAATGATATTGGAAATAGGTCTAATTAGACTTAAAATTTTATATAAATAAAAATATTTGATGTTGTGATGTTAATAATTTTAGAAACTATGTTCAATGAGTTAAATATTTGGAATATGATTCCTAGAGTATCACTATTATTCAAACTGAATTTCTTTATAGATGTTTCCAACTAAAAAAGTTTTGTGGGAGGGTCTTATCAAATGGTCACATAATGATGTGGTGGTAATTACATAGAGATGTAATTAGTTTAACAAAAACCTAAAATTTTACCAAATATAAGGCTAATTTAGTAATCTATCATATGGTATATGATAAGAAAGGAACTTATTTATTTTTTTTTGTTAGTATTATCAAATGTGTTTAAGAATATAAAATAACTCATGTTAATGAAAAATTAATTCTTCAATTTTTCACATTGGATGCATATATTATATGAATTAACCTCTCAAATTATAACTTTCACTCATCCCTAATCATTTTTTATCATGAATTATTACTGGTTGTCATGAAATATTAATGTTACCATGAGAATGATTTTTTTATAGAGATGTGGAATATACTCATGATGTATATAAGGTGTTTTTTGTGTAGCATGACCCCCTCCCCCAATATTACCACATGGAGTTTCATATAGTTTTTATTTGGTATACTTGGTATGTATACTTCATATTTAGATTTCCCAATATCTAAGGTCATAAATATACCTATTATGATTACCTTAAAATTTTGATACATTTATTATATAATCCTTTAGGATTAGCTAATAATAGGTTAATTAGGTAATTTTTGGGTTATGTTATTGGTTAAATTTTAACAGGATGGGATTTTTACTCTTACATAATGTGTATGAAATATAGGCCCTCAATTGAGATAGATTAAGAAAGTGTAAATTCATACCTAGATGTTTCAAAAAATCCTATCAGATGGTTCTTTTTGGTTGATTGTCTTTGTTAACAAGGTTTTAGGTTGTTGAAGAAGGCTGGTTGTCAGACTATATGTGAAGAGTGAGTGTGAATGTCCAATCTCATAAAGAGTGAATGTATGTTCTCATAGATAGTGAATATATGATCTCGCAGAGTGTGAAATGTATGATATTGCATAAAATGAATCTATGAATAGATCTCACAGAGTGAGGATTTCAGAACTGGTCTCATGGGGCCTGAATGTATGAACTGAAATCATAGAGCTTGAATGTCAGAACTGATCTTATATAGAAATCACATAAATAACAATATGATTTTCAAAAGATCTCAAAATGAGATCATTTGAAAAACTAGAATACATCGCATGATTATCAAAGGATCTCACAGAGAGATCATGCAAAGCATCATGAATACATATCATGATTATTATAGGATCTCACCAGGAAATCTTGAAAAGTTCATAAATTCAAAGAAGTTTTAAATGAAAAAGATATCATATGGTTGTTAAAAATCATGTGAACACATGATTCTCTTTGTATCTCGTGATGGGGACTCACGAAGTGCTTCAAGACAATATCACTAACACTGCATGGTTATCATTTGATCTCGCAATGGTGTCACATGAAGTGATGGAAGAAAATGGAATTAGTCACATGAATTTATTTTTATCTGGTGATGGGATTATGCAAAGTGCTTAAAGAAAATGATGATGATCACACAAAGCACTTAAGACATTTAATAGGTGATTATATGAATCAATCACATTAAGCACATGATGATGATTGATGACGTGATGGAATAAATGGATAACTGAAATTTTCAAAGATAATGTGGTGGATTTATTCCTATAAATACCCCCAACCTATTCTTAAGAAGTGAAGAAGTTTTATTAAGTTTTTTATCTAAATTAAAATTATCTCACTTGACTTGAATAAATTTTTGAACTAGAGTCTTGCAATCTATGTAATTTGTAGAATGTATTGTTAAAGGACCTAGTGAATGAATCATGTGAAGTGAAGTATGTGTAGGGTGTTCACACATATATGCATACATATTGATATTACACAATCCACATAACCTAGATAAAGTCTCCTACTAGAGTCTTGTGGTTTGCATGAACTGAACAAGTTCTTACAATTCACATAAACTAAACAAGGTCTCATGATATGTGTGAATAGAAAAATGTATCATAGAGGAACCTCAGGGAGAGGTCTCATGAAGGAGTCTCATTGTGGGGTCACATGATCCAAATGATCTTAATGGTATCTCATGGAGAGGTATCTTCAAGGACTATTGTGATGAAGACACATCATCTATATGATTTAAATAGTGTCTCATTGAGGATTCTTATGGAGGGTATTGTGAAAGAGTCTCATGGAGGGGTATCTCCCTAGGATCTCACACATGGGATACATGTTAGGATCTCAAGTAAGGGGTTATGTGTCAGGGTATCATGAAGGGGTAACATGCTAGGGTCTTGTACAAGGAGATACATTCCAATATTACCTTATGAGAAATATAATTTTCATATCGTTATTCAGAAGAAGAATAAGAAGAATACATATGATCTTCTCCATTCAGAAACACATGAAGAAGGATTTTATTCACTATTACATCCAACCCAGTGAAAGGAAGATTTAGAATATCTTGATGGGATTTATAAAGTTAGGAGGAGTTTTCAGGATCTCTTAGGGAAAGGTGATTCTTGAAGATATGTTCACATCAAGTATGTAAATGATCATGTGGATTTTAGAGTCACCTATCATATATTCGATGTGACTCTAAATAGTATAAGATATTTTTCTTTGGCATATGTGCCAATTTTTTGTCCATCTGAAGTAGTGATAATTAAAGGGAAATGGGAGGGAATTAATCTATATGAGGTGGTGTATCTATACCAAACATTATAAGTGTTCTGATCCAAGGCATGAGTGACCTAGATAAAACCAACAATTAGTGATTTTAGTGATTTTTTTACACCAACAAAATTTTGTATGCATGCTCCTTAGACTAGAATATGGTGGTGAACCAAGTAAAAATATATATGTCCATGTTCTTTATTTCTTACTTTAATTTCTGTGAATCATCATAAAATAAATTTAATAAGGATAATATCGATATAAATACTAAATAGAAAAAAATTTACCCTTATAATAAAGAGGTAAATATCCGATGGGGTATGATGGATTTTGGAAACAATATCCATACATTGATTTACCCCCTACCCCACCCCCCTCCCCTTCGCATAGTATTTGATCCCCTCTTTTGAATAATAATTGGTATCAGATGATGGATTTATTTTATTAGATTTACTTTATCTGATAATTTTTATTCAAATGTCATAATTAAAGGTTCGGTTTACTTTTATCTCAGTGTCATGGCAAAGGGAATAACATCAAAGAAAAATAGGAATTCTAGTGGAATTACTCAGTATGGATGTGTCTATGGAAAGAGTGTGATTCAGTTGAAGGTAACAAAAAATGTATTAAAAATGGTTTGGATAAATCATACTATGAGACTATTTACTCATTCAATTATGTGGAAAGGGTGAGTAAAGAACCTGACATGAGAAGTTATGGTGGAACTAATGTTGATGATGAAATTTCAAGAAATCCAAAAGTGTTTTTTCACATGAAAAAAGAATTTTATAATAAATTAAAATTAAAATAAATGTATCAAGACATTTATATCCAAGTATAGTAAATTTTGTTTAACTAAATAAAAGGTATAAATAATGTTTTTCTTGATGGGGAAACTGATCTAAGAGATAAGAATGATTCTCAAGATGATGAACTGAAAAAAAAATCAAATTTGAAAACAATAGAAAGAATCTAAACTCAAAAGAAATACAAAAATTATATTCTAGAATTAATTATATTTCTATACAGCTCCCAAATCTGGTTTATGAGAATACATTATTTAAAACATGGTTACTCATATGAGTTCAAAAATAAAGAAGAAAAGTGACATAGTGGATAAGCTCTCTTGGGAATTAAAAGATGAGATGACCAGTGGTAAGACTCTCAAGAGATAACTTAATTATCAACTTGAATCTAGGTACATGTAGACTAAAAATTTGGGAAAATAGATAGATTCAGTCCAGAAATAACTAGAGTAATCTAATGTTAAAGGCAATCTAAAAGGGTAGGATGATTTACATTTATTATTTGATTATCCTTTGTATGGTAACAATTAAATGAAAATAAAATATTCTATTTCCAAAAATAAAACATGAAATAATTATCTCATCCCAAAGTCCATGAGATTTGGTAATATCTATTATTGACTATGATGAACCCTCTCACATGCATGAGAGAAATAGAGTTATGAATAGTTCCATAAAGAAGGAAAATCGTGGGGGTGCTGGAAATAGACGAAAAAAAAATGCAAATTTTGATGGCAACAAATTATATTTTTGTGGGATGCATGGTCACATTCATGTTTTTTTATTCTTTAGAATATATTTATTATTATAAATATAGGAATATTTATAAATCTTATAATATGATAAATATTCTTGAAATTAAAGAATTAAATCATTACTGAGAATAAAGTGGACATTAAATGATATGATTGTCGAAGACTTGGACACACCATGATTATGTGTGAAGGAACCTATAACCACTCATACTTTACATACATTGTTAATACTTCATAATTGAAGCACACTTGTTACAACATATAACAAAACCAGGAAAGGACTGTATGGGTATAATGTCTTTAGAAACTGGGAAACATAAACAACTGGTTCATACAGAATCTACATTGTCTCCCATTTATTTCATCATATCTAGAGTCCCTTTTGGAAAATCCTACTTAATAACCTTATTTATGACCTGGGTAAAGAAAACATACAAAAGGGTGAGCTAAAATGCTTATTAAGGGTAAACAAAAGAAATATCAATCACATCATATTCATAAGAACATAACATTTTGGAAATATTACCCTAAAAAACAGATCATAATTTCATAACATGGGATAAATCATGGTAGTGAAATGTAATCAAAATAATCATAACTTAAAACATGAAGCCTTTTGGAATACCCACATAATCATAAAGAATCATTTATTATTAGTCAAGACTCATTTCCAAGACTATCTTAGTGGACAAAGTCTATTTCTGAACCGACTTCATTCCTCGTTTCAGTCCTGTTTCACTGAATCGGTTTAACCTTATGTTCTATCCATGTCTATCTCATGAGATATAAAATCTTTACCCAATGCATTGGAGGGAGATATAGGTCCCACCCATCTCATAATGATATCATTCTTATGTGTGCCACAAAATCATAAACCATACATCATAGCATAACCCATGTAATAGAAATGGGATTCTTAAACATCGTGATATCATAAAACAATTCATATAAGATAAAGGAATTAATAAAAATAATTCCATAGAAACATAATCAAATCAATTTAATAATAGGGATAGAAACAGAACCCTTTATTATCTTAGATGGAAAATAATTTTGATAAAACTCTTAAACTCCATTCTTGAGGAAAATATCCTTTCTACTTCAAAAACACTTTTCCTTTCCTAACATGTCATACAATTCAAAACTAAAATACGTTTATTAAAAATAAAATTGAAAACTATTAAAGGAAGCTTCTTGTAAATAATTTTTTAAAAATCCATTCATGTCGTATAAGTTAAAAAAACATTCTTCTTGTACTTTTTTCGGAAAAGTCAAAAAGTAACTTGTTAGAAAAATGACAAAATATTCCTTTCATATCTTTTACTAAAAACTCACCAAAGGGTAAAATTGGATTTAAACAATTTTAGGTGGATGGAAATAATATTACATATTGAGGAAACATGGATGTGGATGATAAAATTCACCCTAGTAAATTCCAAAGTATAAACAATCTCGGATAAAAATGAGATTGTGATATTTCCCTTACCTTAGGTCCAATTTGTTTCGTAAGTGTCCAAACCTCCTATATAATGATTTAAATAATGTCATTGACTTATTCCAGAATCATACTCATTGTTATGATATCATATATGGTCATATTCTTAGCTTATTATTAGTAATATTTCATTGCTACTTGTTATTCGGGTGTTTATTACTTTTTGTTCTTATGTGTGTTTTGTCGAATAAATTCTTATTCTTATTTTTAGGTTATAGATACCTCATTTCCAGAATGGTATTAGTGTAATATATATCATATTTATTCACTCAATTCATTTTTTTAATCATTATGCAATGAAAATCATGTAGAACGAGTCACATCACATCGTGCAGACGGTATTCCGTACGTACGCACGAGCGATGATATCATTCCCATGATCGTGGAATTGTATTTTAGTGTATGTATACTATTTTAGAATCAATATCACTTTAAAATAATCATATATAGTTATTATTTACACCATTATACCCATCCAAGTAAGGTGGTGGTGTAAAATAGATTACACCACGGCGTGGAGACGGTATTCTGTACGTACACACGCGCGGTGATTTCATTTTCCGTAGGATGGATAGACGGTGAAATAGGGTTGTTTCATAATTATAATAACATATCAGTATATGATTGATACTGATGTTATTAATTCATAATAAACAACTAAAGAAGAAGTGGAAGAAGAAATAATGTTGAAAGAATCAGTAACGGACATTACCTCTTCTTTGAAGCGCTTCATTGAGACCTCCTTTTAGGGCACTAATATTGGTCTTTGAAGAAGACCAAGACCTCTAGGATGTTTATAGGGAAGTGGAGAAGATAATTTGGCATGGGTTGGACGATTTTGAAGGCTAAAAGTGGTTTGAGGAAGATAGGGAGGAGGTTCCCTTTTATAAGGGAGGAGAGGGGCACCTTTGGAAAAACTAAAAATATTATTTTATTATAAAGTAATATTCGGTTTTTAAATATCTCCAAATTTATTTATTTAAAATATAAGGTGGTTATGGGTCTAAATAATCTCATCCAATATAATTTAGACAAGTTTAAGTAACTATTTTAACCTTATCATTTAGATTTAACTTTAAGTTAGATAATTTAACTTTTATCATGTCTTTTTGTTTTCTTGCACTATAAGGTTAATAAACTTACCATAACAAGCCAAAAGAACCCCAAGTTGTTTATTATTAATATATATAACCTTATCTAAGTCATTTGGCCTAACATTATATTTTTAGGAATAAAAGAACAATTAATAATATAATATTTTTTAAAAAAACTATTTTTTGTCAATTTTTACATTATTTGGTAATTGATTTTTTTGAAACTCATAAAAGAAATATTAGTTCGAAAAAAGTTACCTAAATCAATAATAACATGCAATATTAACCTATAAAATTATTTTAATTCATAAAAAGTCTCAAATTACATTTATTTGGGTATTTATAACATCACTTATGTCAATATTTCATTAATAAGATAATTACTGCATCATCTTTGTGTCATAAATAAATTATAATATTTAATGTCTAAAAATTAAAAATAAAATACCATTATGTAGGAAAAGTTTTTAGATTTCTAATGAATATTTATAGTCGAATTTATCTTATGTATAAACCTATATTAAAAATTATTTACTTATTAAACATTGATTTTAACTATTTTAACCCTTCGTTAAATAAATTAATATTAAATGTCCTAATCTATTCCAAGTGGCCCTAAATGGTCATATTTTATTACTAAGGTTGTTTTTGGTCGAATTACACTTATCCAACAGAATTAGGACATGTGTTAGGGTAATAATAATATCATTTTTACTCTTAATTACCCTATTTACTTTTAACCGTGGTAAATAAAAGTAAAAAGTTACAATTCACCAAAAATTATTTTCATCTCATTGAACCACATTTTACATACTGAACTCAACCGTGTATCTAGGATTTTTGAAATTCCACTCACAGAAGCTGTAAAATTAAGTTTTATGTAAATTTACAAATTCTCATAGGAGGTGGGTAAAAGACGGTGAAAAATTCAATAAAAATTTTATATATCTAAAATTATAATAAAATGACTCCAATGAATTATATTGATCATATATAGGTATTATGTATTGATTTTTACCTAAAATAAATTTAAATAAAACGCTGGTTTTTAAATAGTAACCCAGTATTTTCATTATTCGTCAAAAATTGAAAGTTTCCAGAAAAATACCAAAATTTCACCCTAGGCTAATTTCAATATTCCGAATCCAAAAATGAAGTCCATTTTGAAAGATAAAATTTATAAATTTTTAAAAAGTGGTTATTACTATTCGTAACGGCTAGTTTTAATAATACTGTTGTTTAGTGAAACCTGGTATTGCATACGACGCAAACTATAAAAGAAGGTCGTGATTGCGTGTAATGAAATCCAAGCTAGTGTTGTGTGTAGTGAAAGATCCCTTTGATGATTTATATAACATAAAAACAAAATATTTCTCATAAAAGTCTCGGGTGTTACATTCTACCCCCCTTGAAATGAATTTCTCCCTCGAAATTCGTCACTTCATTACAAACAGATGAGGATACCTCTCCCTCATCATATCCTCAAGCTCCCATGTAGCTTATTCTAATTGGTGGTTCCTCCATAAAACATTCACCAAATGAGTGGTCTTGTTCCATAGGACTTTTTCACTACAATCAAGAATCTCTATCGGCTGTTCTTCAAAAGAAAGATCTTGTTCCAGCAGTATAACTTTTGAGATAAGTACATGTGATGGATCAGGTATGTACTTTATCAGGAGAGATACATAGAACACATCGTGAACTTGAGAGAGATTCCATGGAAGTGCCAATCAGTAAGCTTCCTTCCCAACATGATCTAGTATTTCGAAAGGACCAATATACCTAGGGCTTAGCTTTCCCTTCTTTCCAAATCTCATTACTCTTTTCCAAGGAGATATTCGTAAGAACACTTTATCACCCACTTAAAACTCTAAGTCTTTTCTTCGGTTGTCCGCATAACTTTTTTGTATAATCTGAGCTGCTCTTATGTGTTGTTGAATAGATCGGACCTTTTCTGCCATCTCATCAACAAGATCAGGTCCTAACAGCTTTCTTTCCCCAACTTCATCCCAGCAAGTTGGAGTCCTGCATTTCTTTCCATAGAGAGCTTCATAAGGAGCCATCTGAATACTGAAGTGAAATATATTATTATAAGAAAATTCCACCAAAGGTAGGTGTTGATCCCAACCACCTTTGAAATCCATAGAGCAAGCTCTTAACATATCTTCTAGAGTTTGAATCATCCTCTCAGACTGACCGTCTGTCTGAGGATGATAAGCAGTGCTGAAGCTCAACTCTGTATCTAGAGTATGCTGAATACTTCTCCATAACTTTGAGGTAAACCTCGGATCCCAATCAGATATAATAGAAAGTGGTACTCCATGCAGTCTTACCACTTCCTTTACATATATCCTGGCAAACTGATCCAGAGAGAAATCCTCTCTAATAGCGATGAAGTGTGCCGAATTTGTAAGACGATCAACTATGACCCAGATAGCATTATTGCCTTTGGATTTTTTAGGAAGTCCTGTGACAAATTCCATAGTGATGTTTTCCCATTTCCATTCAGGTATGGGTAATGATTGTAACATCCCCATAGACTTCTGTCTCTCAGCTTTAACTTTCTGACAAACCAAGCATCGAGAGACATATTCAGCAACACCTCTTTTCATGACATCCCACCAGAAGTACTCTTTCAGGTCCCTATACATCTTCTTGCTTCCAGGATGAATAGATAATGAAGAACTATGAGCCTCATCCAGTAGCTCCTTCTTTAATTCGGGGATGGGAGGAACACAAACCTGATTTCTGAACCTTATTATTCCATCACAATCAAGGTTGAATTCAGGAACATTTCTCACCTTCTTTTTTAAGTCTACATATCCTTTTTGCGCCTCTTTAATCTTCACATGTATAGATGGTTGAACATTCATTTTAGAAAGATAATATTTCTCCCCTTCCATTATAATTCCAAGATCCGTCCTTTGTAAATCCATAAATATTGGATCTTTTGTGATCCTCAACATGGATAAGCTAGCATGGTCATGTCGACTTAATGCATCTGCCACCTTGTTTGCCTTCCCAGGGTGGTAATGAATTGAGCAGTCGTAATCCTTAATCATCTCTAACCATCTTATTTGGTGCATATTCATCTCCTTTTGTGTGAAAATATACTTTAAACTTTTATGATCAGTATAAATGTCACACCTTTCTCCATAAAGATAATTCCTCCAAATCATTAATGCAAAGATTACCACAGCTAACTCCAAATCATGAGTTGGGTAATTTTGCTCATGGATTTTCAACTGTAGTGAGGCATAAGCTATCACCATATCATTTTTCATAAGAACACATCCCAATACCTTCTTGGATGCATCACTGTAGATCACAAACCTTTCTACACTACAAGGCAGTGTGAGCATAGGTTCACTAGATAACCTTCTTTTCAACTCCTTGAAATTCTCTTCACATTCCTCCATCCAAACAAACTTAACTCCTTTCCATGTCAACCTGGTGAGTGGATTAGATAATCGTGAAAAATCTTTCACAAAACGTCGATAATATCCAGCCAAACCAAGAAAACTTCGGATCACAGTTACTATTGTTGGTCTTGACCATCTTTCGATAACCTCTATTTTTGCTAGATCCATAGATATCCCCTCTTTTGAGATTATGTGACCCAAAAATGATACTTTTTGAATCCAAAATTCACACTTGGTAAATTTTGCAAAAATCTTCTCCTTTCTCAGGGTCTTCAATATAATTCTCATGTGATCTTCATGTTCTTCCTTGATCTTTGAATATACAAGAATATCTTCTATAAATACTACCACAAAATGATCAAGATAGTCTCTAAAGACTCTATTCATCAGATCCATGTAGATAGCAAGGGAATTAGTAGGTCCAAATGGGATCACTATAAATTCATAGTGTCCATACCTTGAATGGAAAGTCGTCTTTGGTATATCCTCCCATTTGACCCTTAATTGATGATACCATGAATGAAGATAAATCTTGGAAAAGTGTTGCGCTCCGCGTAGTTGGTCAAATAAGTCATCAATGCGTGGGAGAGGATATTTGTTCTTGATAGTGATCTTGTTAAGTTCTCGATAATCAATGCAGAGTCTCATTGATCCATCTTTCTTCTTAACAAACAAAACGGGTGCTCCCCAAGGTGACGCACTAGGGCATATGAATATCTTATCAAGATTATCTTGGAGTTGCTTCTTCAATTCCTGCAACTCAATTGGAGCCATTCTATAAGGTTTCTTTGAAATAGGCAAAGCACCCGGTATGAGTTCTATTGAAAACTCAACTTCACAATTTGGTGGAAGACCCGGCAATTCCTCTGTAAAGAAATCGTCAAACTCCCGTACAATGGGAATGTTCTTAATAGTGAGTTTCTCACCAACCATTTGAGATAAATAACCTTCATTTAGTGGAATCAAGACCCATAAGATGGAAGAAATTTCCACTGGAAGGTAATGTTCATCCTTGCATCGATAGACGGTCATAGATTGATCTGGAATATGAAATGTGACTTCCCTTATTTGGAAATTGATATGAGATCCATATAATGAAAGCCAATACATGCCAAGAATCACATCAAATTCCACTCTAGGAAGGATCACAAGATTTGCAGGAAGCACTTTCCCACAAACTTCAATGGGAGAATAATTGTAAACTTTTGATGCAACCGTTGTGCCATTAGGGGTTGTCACAGCTAACTCAACATCTAATTGTTGAGGTAATACGGTGATACCCTTAGAAAATTCATCAGAAATAAAAGAGTGGGTGGATCCAAAATCAAATAAAACATTTGCTACTTTAGAGTGTATGGTAAGTGTACCTTTCACCACTTCGTTATTATACTCCACATTGCTGATATAAATTGCATGTGACTTTCCTTTTTCTTTAGCTTTAAGAGTTTGTTGAAGTTGATCCTCATCATCAACCCTTGTATTAGGGCATTTATTGGCATAATGCCCCATTTCCTTTCACTTGTAACATTGAAGTGTAGGAGGTGCACTCTGTGTAGCCTTTTCATTGTTTGCATCACTAGAAATCTTCTTCCCATCATTGCGGCATTCAAATTCCCGATGACCTTCCTTTACACATTTGAAACATTTACTTGTCCCTTTAAGACAACTCCCTCCATGTTTCTTTCCACAATTTGAGCATAAGGGAAAACTCATCTTATTTTCAGTGTGCTCTTTAGATTTTCCTTTGAATTCCATTTTCCTCTTCTTATCAAATCGATATGACTGATGGGTTACTCTAATCTCCATCTCAACTTTGAGAGCACATCGAATGACTTCCTCATGGCTATTGAAGTCCCTTATGGATAATTCCCTTTGAAGACTTGGTTTTAAGCCACTAAAGAATCGATCGATCTTACTCTCAGTTTGGATAATAATACCAGAAGCGTACCTTGCAAGTCCTGTAAAATTTGCTTCATAGGTACCAATAGATTCATCATCCTTTTTCTTTAGTTCAAGAAACTCCTTCTCCATCTTTGTTCTAAGAATATGAGGGATGTGCTTATTGATAAATAAGTTCTTGAACTCATCCCATTCCATGGACTCAATTTCATCTCTTGGACTCGTATTCTTGATAAGATACCACCATTGATCAGCTTCACCTTCGAAACGATAAACTATTAAGATGACTTTATCATGTTCAGAACATTGAAGAACTGAAAATATCTTTTCAGTAGTACTGATCCATTGTTCAGTAACTAATGGATCAATAGACCCGCTGAATGAAGGTGGACGCTACCTCGTGAAGGATTCAACAGAATTTTGCTCCTTCCTTTGCTCGTTTGGAAGTCCTGCATGATTCATAGCTTGAGAAAGTTGTGTGAGCATGGCTACAATATTTTTCATTCCATCTCCCATAACGTTTGGTTGCTCAGGGGTACAATCATTGCATTGCCTGTCGCATTCCGCATTAACACGGTTCCTTCGGGTTCCATCCATTGACTAAAACCAAGAAAAATAGTGTGAGCAAAAATAATTATAATAGGAAAACCACATAATCAAGAATAAAATTTTACACTTAAGGTCTTATCATAGGTTATTCATGGTCATTTCTAAAACACTAATATTGTATTCTATGCTTAGACATATCCTTAGGGTTCTTACTAGGGATTTCACTTCCTAGTTCCCAGATGTGGACTATACCTTTCCTCTGATACCAAATATAACAACTCATACTTTACATACATTGTTAATTATTCATCATTGAAGCACACTTATTACAACATATAACAAAACCAAGAAAGGACCGTATAGGTATAGTGTCTTTAGAAACTGGGAAACATAAAAAACATGTTCATAAAGCATCTACATTGTCTCCGATTTATTTCATCATATCTAGAGTCCCTTTTGGCATATCCTACTTAATAACCTTATTCCTGACCTGGGGAAAGAAAACATACAAAAGGGTGTGCTCAAATGCTCAGTAAGGGTAAACAAAAGAAATATTAATCACATCATATTCATAAGAACATAACATTTTGGAAATATTACCCTGCAAAAGAGATCATAATTTCATAACATGGGATAAATCATGGTAGTGAAATGTAATCACAATAATAATAACATAAAACATGAAGCTTTGTTGCATACACACATAATCATAGAGAATCATTTCTTATTAGTCAAGACTCATTGCCAAGACTATCTTAGTGGACAAAGTCCATTTCTGAACTGAGTTCATTCCTCGTTTCAGTCCTGTTTCACTGAATCGGTTTAACCTGCCGTTCCAGCCATGTCTATCTCATGAGATATAAAATCTTTACCCAATGCATTGGAGGGAGATATAGTTCCCACCCATCTCATAATGATACCATTCTTATGTGTGCCACAAAATCATAAACCATACATCATAGCATAACCCATGTAATAAAAATGGGATTCTTAAACATCGTGACATCATAAAACAATTCATATAAGATAAAGGAATTAATAAAAATAATTCCATAACAACATAATCAAATCAATGTAATAATAGGTATAGAAACAAAACCCTTTATTATCTTAGATGGAAAATAATTTTGATAAAACTCTTAAACTCCATTCTTGAGGAAAATATCCTTTCTACTTGAAAAACAGTTTTCCTTTCTTAACATGTCATACAATTCTAAACTAAAAGAATTTTATTAAAAATAAACTTGAAAACTTGTAAAGGAAGATTCTTGTAAATAATTTTTTAAAAATCCATTCATGCCGTATAAGATAAAAAAACATCCTTCTCGTATTTTTGTCAGAAAAGCCAAAAAGTACCTCGTACAAAAACCGACAAAAGATTCCTTTCGTATCTTTTACTAAAAACTCACTGAAGGGTAAAATTGGATTTAAACAATTATAGGTGGATGGAAATAATATTACATATTAATGAAACATGTATGTGGATGATAAAATACACCCCAGTAAATTCCAAAGTATAAACAATCTCAGATAAAAATGAGATTGTGATATTTCCCTTACATTAGGTATGATTTGCTTTGTAAGTGTCCGAACCTCCTGTTTAATGATTTAAATAATGTCATTGACTTATTCCAGAATCATACTATTTTTTATGATATCATATGTGGTAATATTCTTAGCTTATTATTAGTAATATTTCATTGCTACTTGTTATTTGATTGTTTATTACTTTTTGTTCTTATGCGTGTTTTGTCGAATAAATTCTTATTCTTATTTTTAGGTTATAGATACCTCATTTCCAGAATGTTATTAGTGTAATATATATCATATTTATTCACTCAATTCATTTATGTAATCATTATGCAATTAAAATCATGTAGAAAGAGTCGCATCACATCGTGGAGACGGTATTCCGTACGTACGCACGAGCGATGATATCGTTCCCATGATCATGGAATTATATTGGAGTGTATGTATACTATTTCAGAATAAATATCACTTTACAATAATCATATATAGTTATTATTTACACCATTATACCCATCCAAGTAAGGTGGTGGTGGAAGATAGATTACACCACAGCGTGGAGACGGTATTCCGTACGTACGCATGCGTGGTGATTTCGTTTTCTGTAGGATGGATAGATGGTGAAATAGGGTTGTTTCATAATTATAATAACATATTAGTATATGAGTGATACAGATGTTATTAATTCATAATGAAACAACTGAGTAAGAATAAGTGGAAGAAGAAATAAAGTTGAAAGAATAGGTAACGGACATTACCTATTGTTTGAAGCGCTTCTTTGAGACCTCCTTTTAGGGCACTAAAATTGGACTTTGAAGAAGACCAGGTCCTATAGGATGTTTCTAGGGAAGTGGAGAAGATAATTTGTCAGGGTTTGGCCGAGCTTGAAGGCTCAAAGTGGTGTGAGGAAGAGAGGGAGGAGGTGCCCTTTTATAAGGGAGGAGAGGGGCACCTTTGGAAAAACTAAAAATATTATTTTATTATAAAGTCATATTCGGTTTTTAAATCGATCCAAATTGATTTATTTCTAAGATAAGGTGGTTATTGGTTGAAATCCTCTCATCCAATAGAATTTAGACAAGTTTAGGTCACTATTGTAACCTTATCATTTATATTAAACTTTAAGTTAGACAATTTAACTTTTACCGTGTCTTTTTGTTTTCTTACACTATAAGGATAATAAACCTACCATAACAAGACAAAAGAACCCCAAGTTGTTTATAATTAATATATATAACCTTATATAAGTCATTTGGCCAAACATTAGATTTTTAGGAATAAAACAACGATTAATAACATAATATTTTTTTTAAAAAAACTATTTTATGTCAATTTTGACACTATTTGGTAATTGATTTTTGTGAAAATCATAACAGATATATTAGTTCAAAAAAAGTTACTTAAGTAAATAATAACATTTCATATTAACCAATAAAATTAGTTTAATTCATAAAAAGTCTCAAATTACATTTATTTGGGTATTTATAACATCAATTATGTCAATATTTCATTAATAAGATAATTACTGCATCATATTTGTGTCATAAATAAATTAAATTATATAATGTCTAAAAATTAGAAATAAAATACCATTATGTAGGAACATCTTTTATCTTTCTAATGAATATTTATAGTCGAATTTATCTTATTTATAACCATATATTAAAAATTATTTCTTCTTAAACTTGGATTTTAACTATTTTAACCCTTCTTTAAATAAATTAATATTAAATGTCCTAATCTAATCCATGTGGGCCTAAATGGTCATATTTTATTCCTAAGGTTTTTTTGGTCGAATTACCCTTATCCAATAGAATTAGGACATGTTTTAGGGTAATAATAATATCATTTTTACTCTTAATTACCCTATTTACTTTTAACCGTGGTAAATAAAAGTAAAAAGTTACTATTCACCAAAAAATTATTTTCATCTCATTGAACCACATTTTACTTACTAACATCAACTGTGTCTCAGATTTTTGAAATTCCACTCAAAGAAGTGGTAAAATTAAGTTTTATGTAAATTTGCAAATTCTCATAGGAGGTGGGTAAAAGACGGTGAAAAGTTCAATAAAAATTTTATATATCTAAAATTATTATAAAATGACTACAATGAATTACATTGATCTTATATAGGTATTATGTGTCAATTTTGACCTAAAATAAATTTAAATAAAATAAATAATTATTTAAATAAAAATTCGGTTTTTAAATAGTAACCCAGTGTTTTCACTATTCATCAAAAATTGAATGTTTCCAGAAAAATACCAAAATTTCACCATAGGCTAATTTCGATATTATGAATCCAAAAATTAATTCCATTATCAAAGATAAAATTTATAAATTTTCAAAAATTGGTTATTACTATTCATAACGGCTAGTTTTAATAATACCGTTGTTTAGTGAAACTCGGTATTGCGTACGCCGCAAGCTATCGAAGAAGGTCGCAATTGCGTGTAAAGCAAGACAAGCTAGTGTTGTGTGTAGTGAAATATCCCTTTGATGATTTATATAACATAAAAACAAAATATGTCTCATAAAAGTCTCGGGTGTTACATTCTACCCCCCTTAAAATGAATTTCACCCTCAAAATTTGTCACTTCATTTCAAACAGATGAGGATACCTCTCCCTCATTATATCCTAAAGCTCCCATGTATCTTCTTCTAATTGGTGGTTCCTCCATAAAACTTTCACCAAATGAGTGGTCTTGTTCCTTAGGACTTTTTCACTATGATCGAGAATCTCTATCGGATTTTCTTTATAAGAAAGATCTTGTTCCAGCAGTACAACTTTTGAGCTGAGTACATGTGAAGGATCGGGTATGTACTTTTTCAGGAGAGATACATGGAACACATCGTGAACTTGAGAGAGATTTGGTGGAAGCGCCAATCGGTAAGCTACCTTCCCAACACGATCTAGTATTTCGAAAGCAATGATATACCTAGGGCTGAGCTTTCCCTTCTTTCCAAATCTCGTTACTCTTTTCCAAGGAGATATTCATTAGAACACTTTATCACCCACTTCAAACTCTAATTCTTTTCTTCAGTTGTCGGCATAACTTTTTTTTCGAATCTAAGATTCTCTTATGTGTTGTTGAATAGATTGGAAATTTTCTACCATCTCATCAACAAGATCAGGTCCTAATAGCTTTATTTCCCCAACTTCATCCCAGCAAGTTGGAGTCCTGCATTTCTTTCCATAGAGAGATTCATATGGAGCCATCTGAATAATGGAGTGAAAGCTATTATTATAAGAAAATCCCACCAAATGTAGGTGTTGATCTCAACCACCATTGAAATCCATAGAGCAAGCTCTCAACATATCTTCAAGAGTTTGAATCGTCCTCTCAGACTGACCGTCTGTCTGAGGATGATAAGAAGTGATGAAACTCAACTCTGTATCCAGAGTATGCTGAAGACTTCGCTAGAACTTTAAGGTAAACCTCAGATCCTGATCAGATATAATAGAAAGTGGTACTCCGTGAAATCTTACCACTTCCTTTACATATATCCTGGCAAGCTGATCCAGAGAGAAATCCTCACAAATAGCGATGAAGTGTGCCGACTTTGTAAGATGATCAACTATGACCCAGATAGCATTATTGCCTTTGTATGTTTTAAGAAGTCCTATGAAAAAGTCCATAGTGATGTTTTCCCATTTCCATTCGGGTATGGGTATTGGTTGTAACATCCCCTTAGACTTCTATCTCTTAGCTTTAACTTGCTGACAAACCAAGGATTGAGAGACATATTCAGCAACACCTCTTTTCATGCCATCACACCAGAAGTACTCTTTCAGGTCCCCATACATATTCGTGCTTCCAAGATGAATAGAGAAGGAAGAAATATGAGCCTCATCCAGCATATCCTTCTTTAATTCGGGGATGGGAGGAATACAAACCCGATTTCTGAACCTTATTATTCCATCACAATCAAGGTTGAATTCAGGAACATTTCTCACCTTCTTTTGTAACTCTACATCTTCTTTCTGCGCCTCTTTATTCTTCACATGTATATATGGTTGAACATTAATTTGAGAAAGATAAGATTTCTCCCCTTCCATTATAATTCCAAGATACAACCTTTGTAAATCCATAAATATTGGATCTTTCGTGATCCTCATCATGGATAAGCTAACATGGTCTTGTCGACTTAATGCATCTGCCACCTTGTTTGCTTTCCCAGGGTGGTAATGAATTGAGCAGTCGTAATCCTTAATCAGCTCCAACCATCTTCTTTGGCACATATTCAGCTCCTTTTGTGTGAAAATATACTTTAAACTTTTATGATCAGTATAAATGTCACACCTTTCTCCATAAAGATAATGCCTCCATATCTTTAATGCAAAGATTACCACAGCTAACTCCAAATCATGAGTTGGGTAATTTTTCTCATGGATTTTCAACTGTCGTGAGGCATAAGCTATCACTATATCAATTTGCATAAGAACACACCCCAATCCCTTCTTGGATGCATCACTGTAGATCACAAACCTTTCTCCACTACAAGGCAGTGTGAGAACAGGTGCACTGGATAACCTTCTTTTCAACTCCTTGAAATTCTCTTCACATTCCCCTGTCCAAACAAACTTAACTCCTTTCCGAGTCAACCTAGTGACTGTATTAGATAATTGTGAAAAATCTTTCACAAAACGTCGATAATATCCATCCAAACCAAGAAAACTTCAGATCTCAATTACTGTTGTTGGTCTCGACCATCTTTTGATAACCTCTGTTTTTGCTGGATCCACAGATATCCCCTCTTTTGAGATTATGTGACCCAAAAATGAAACTTTTTGAATCCAAAATTCACACTTGGTAAATTTGGCATAAAGCTTCTCCTTTCTCAGGGTCTTCAATATAATTCTCAAGTGATCTTCATGTTCTTCCTTTCTCTTTGAATATACAAGAATATCGTCTATAAATACTACCACAAACTGATCAAGATAGTCTCTAAAGACTCTATTTATCAGATCCATGAAGATAGTAGGGGCATTAGTAATTCCAAATGGCATCACTATAAATTCATAGTGTCCATACCTTGTACGGAAAGCCGTCTTTGGTATATCCTCCATTTTGACCCTCAATTGATGATACCCTAAATGAAGATCAATCTTGGAAAAGTATTGAGTTCCATGTAGTTGGTCAAATAATTCATCAATGCGCAGCAGAGGATATTTGTTCTTGATAGTGATCTTGTTAAGTTCTCGATAATCAATGCAGAGTCTCATTGATCTATCTTTATTCTTAACAAATAAAACTGGTGCTCCCCAAGGTGACACACAAGGGTGTATGAATCCCTTATCAAGATTCTGTTGGAGTTGATTATTCAATTCCTGCAACTCAATTGGGTCCATTCTATAAGGTGTTTTTGAAATATGCAAAGCACCCGGTACGAGTTCTATTGGAAACTCAACTTCACGATTTGGTGGAAGACCCGGAAATTCCTCTGGAAAGACATCGTCAAACTCCCGTACAATGGGCACATTCTTAATCGTGAGTTTCTCACCAACCATTTGAGATAAATAACCTTCATTTAGTGGAATCAAGACCCATGAGATGGAAGAAATTTCCATTGGAAGGTTATGTTCATCCTTTCATCGATAGACGATCATAGATTGATCTGGAATATGAAATGTGACTTCCCTTATTTTGCAATTGATATGAGCTCCATATAAAGAAAGACAATCCATTCCAAGAATCACATCAAAATCCAATATAGGAGGGATCACAAGATTTCAGGAAGCACTTTCCCACAAACTTCAATCGGAGAAGAATTGTAAACTTTTAATGCAACTGTTGTGCCATTAGGGGTTGTCACAGCTAACTCAACATCTAATTGTTGAGGTAATACGGTGATACCCTTAGAAAATTCATCCGAAATAAAAGAGTGGGTGGATCCAGAATCAAATAAAACATTTTCTACTTTAGAGTGGATGGTAAGTGTACCTTTCACCACTTTGTTATCATACTCCACATTGCTGATAGAAATTGCTTGTGACTTTCCTTTGTATTTAGCTTTAAGAGTTTGTTGACATCGATCATCATCATCAACCCTTGGATTAGGGCATTGATTGGCATAATGCCCCATTTCCTTGAACTTGTAACATTGAAGTGTAGGAGGTGCACTCTGTGTAGCCTTTTCATTGTTCACATCACTAGACATCTTCTTCCCATCATTGTGGCATTCAAATGCTCGATGACCTTCCTTTCCACATTTGAAACATTTACTTGTCCCTTTAAGACAACTCCCCCCATGTTTCTTTCCACACTTTGAGAATAAGGGAAAACTCATATTCTTTTCAGTGTGCTCTTTAGATTTTCTTTTGAATTCCATTTTCCTCTTCTTATCAAACCCATATGACGGATGGGTTACTCCAATCTCCATCTCAACTTTGAGAGCGCATCGAATGATTTCCTCGTAGCTATTGAAGTCCCTTATGGCTAATGCCCTTTGAAGACTTGGTTTTCACCCACTAGAGAATCAATCGATCTTACTCTCAGGTTGGATAATAATACCATAAGCGTACCTTGAAACTCTTGTAAAAATTTCTTCATAGGTACCAACAGATTCATCATCCTTTTGCTTTAGTTCTAGAAACTCCTTCTCCATCTTTTTTCAACGAATACGAGGGAAGTAATTATTGAAAAATAAGTTATTGAACTCATCCCATTCCATGGACTCAATTTCATCTCTTGGACTCGTATTCTTGATAAGATTCCACCATTGATCAGCTTCACCTTCCAAATGATAACCTGCTAAGATGACTTTATCATGTTCAGAACATTGAAGAACTGAAAATATCTTTTCAGTGGTACTGATCCATTTTTCATCAACTAATGGATCAGTAGACCCGCTGAATGAAGGTGGATGCTGCCTCATGAAGGATTCAACAGAATTTTGCTCCTTCCTTTGCTTGTTTGGAAGTCCTACATGATTCATAGCTTGACAAAGTTGTGTGAGCATGGCTACAAGATTTTGCATTCCATCTCCCCTAACGTTTGGTTGCTCAGGGGGATTATCATTGCATTGCCCGTCACATTCCGCATTAAAACAATTTCTTCGGGTTCCAGCCATTGAATAAAATCAAGAAGAATAGTGTGAGAAAAAATAATTATAATATGAAAACCACATAATCAATAATACAATTTTACACTTAAGGTCTTATCATAGGTTATTCATGGTCAGTATTAGTGATTTATATCATTCCAAAGATATAATTTTTCAAGGATATGTGGTGATAAGTAGTCTAGGAAATATAGTCACATCTATAAAGAGATTCCTCTAAATAATTGTGGAAATTTGTGCTACTTGAATCCATGAAAGTAAGCAAGTCCCCTGGAAAACACTGGAATTTATTATCTTGAACTCTTGTTTCCTTTAAAGAGTTCTGAATCATTAGGTATAGAAGAGTTGTCAATGACACAATCCAAGTGTTAATTTCACTTACTGAAAATATTTTAGTAGTGTGAAACTATAAATAAGAATGTAACTATAATCTTAAAAAGTGATAAAATATTCAAATTTTAAATATAAAGTTGATTAATTGAGTCAAAATTTAAAATGAAAATATTTGACATATCTTGGTGGTATGCGGATGTCAACTAATGGTGCCTCATAGTCTACAAAAAAGTGCATGACTAATGTGGGGGAGTAATTTATATTTTTCTATATTTTAGAATAAAAAATAATATTTTATTTCCCCTTATGATTTTTAGATCTAATGCACATAGATCATTGACTAATGGGGAATAAATTCATAAATTAAGGAGTTCCCTATTAAATTCTATGAGAATGAGTGATATTGAAGTTAAGTCTCTAATTGGTATCCATTGTTATAATTCAATTTCAATAAATCTTAGAAAAAATTTAGTACATATTTCAATGAAAAGCATATTAAAATCAATTATCACTTCATCGAGAAGAAATTATAGCATGGTGTTGTGAATCTAGAGTATGTTCCTACTGAATTAATGGTTTCTAACATCCTGAAGAAGGCCTTAACCAAATAAGTGTTTTAACAGAATTAACTGGCTCCTAGATTTTAGTTTACTCCCCACACTTAAATAGTGTGTATGTGGGACCCCCTTATCTCCAAAGTATGTTTTTCCCCTATATACTAATATTTATTCTTTACAATGTTTTATACTATAAATGAATGTCCTTTGGGTTCATTGACAAAGGGGGATAAAATTTATTAACCAAGATAGAAGGAAAATATGATAGAGTGAGTAGTGAAAGAAGGGGGAGTTTTAAATATGATGATTTTAAAATTGGTCTATCAATGAAGAATAATCATTGAAAAAAGTTTCCTTTAGATTCATGATACAAGAAGAAGATATGTGTAGGTTAAGAAGTGATCTCAAAGGAAAATCATGTTCTGTATTTTGATATCAAGAAGGTTTCCAGTGGAAATTTTGAGAACGAATTGATTCATAGATGAACTTTACATGATGATTTTTTTTATCAAACCTATTATGACACATGTGGGATTATAATACTTGTTAAGAAATTCAATGATCACTATTTGGGTTTGTTGAAGCAAAATGGTTTCACATGTTAATGAATTTTCGACAATTTTGAAGATTATAAGTTTTATCAAAAACAAAAAAGGGTGATATTGTTAGAAAAATCCCCATGGTGGTTATTTTGGTTTGATTGTGTTTATTGACAAGGTTTGAGTTTATTTACAAAGTTTGGTTATCAAATGAGGAGTGAAAAGTGAGCTTGATTGTATGATCTCATGGAGTGTGAATATCTAATCTCGTAGAATATGAATGTATGATCTCATAGATCATGATATTTCTGATCTCATAGAGCATGAATGTCTGAAATAATATCATGGAGTGTGAATGTCAAAATTGATATTGTAGAGCACAAATTTCTGAACTAATCTTATGAAGCACAAATGTCTAAACTGGTCTCATTGAGTATTCATGTGAATCACCACATAATTTTTATAACATATCACATTTATATCATTTGAATCACCTAAATTCATCACATGATTGTCAAAGGATTTCATAGATAGATCATGTGAAACACCATGAAGGCATCGTTTGATTTTCAAAGGACCTTGTGTAGATATCATAAAAAATGCATGAAGTCAAAGAAGTTGGAAATGGAAGAGATATCTGGTTATTAAAAATCACATGATTGCATGTTTTTCTTTATATCTCATGATGGGATCTCGCAAAGCACTTGAAGACATTCCCACTGATATCGCATGGTTGTCATTTGATCTCACAATAGGGTCATGTGAAGAACTGGAAGACAATGTCATTATCCACATGATTGTCTTTGGATCTGGGGATGGGATCATGTGATGTTTCTAAAGATATTGAAAATGATAATATAAATCACTTGTGATATTTAGTTGGTGATCATGTGAATCACTTGATTCTTATTTATTAAGTGGTGTAATGGATGTTTAACCACAATTTATGGTGTTAAGGTGGTGTATTTAGGCCCATAAATACCCCTAACTTTTCATTAAGAAGTTAATAAGTTTGTTTAATGGTTTTTTAAATAAAAATCATTTCACATGACCAAAACAATTTCTTAGTCTAGAGTCTTAAAATTCATGTAATCAGTTCAATATATTGTGAAAGGATCTCACGAATGAATCGTGAAAAGTGAAGTACGCATAGGTTGTTTTCTCACATTGGCACAATTATTGATAGTAGACAATCTATGTAACCTGAATAATGTATCATTCCATAGTCTTGATATCCACATGAATTAAACAAGGTATTCTTAACAACATGAACTGAACAAGGTCCCATGATCCCCATGAATCAAACAAGGTCTCACAAAGGAGTATCGTGGAGAGGTCTCATGAAGGATTCTCATGGTGGAGTCATATAATCCTTGTTATATGAAGAGTATCCCATGGAGAGGTATCTCAAAGGTGTCTTGTGGTGGAGTCTTACAATTTGTGTTATCTTAAGGGTGTATTTTGGAGGTTTCTTGTGTCAGATTCTCATGGAGGGGTCTCACACTAGGATCTCACGCAAGGGTTATGCACCAGGATATTAGACAAGTGGTTATTTTTAGGTCCCTTTACAGGGGTAACATGCAATGGTCTTGAAAAAAGAAATGTGTGCCAGTATTACTCGGTAATAAGTAACATTGTAATATCTTAATTTAAAAGAAGAATAAGATTGAGGTTCTTCACCATTAAATGATACTTGAATAAGAAGTGTATTCACTACTACATCCACAGAAGTGAAAGGAATATTTGGCATATCTTTATGGTATTTCCAAAGTGATCAGGAGTTCCATGATCTCTCATGAAAACGGGGTGCTTGAAGAAAAGTTTGCATCAAGGATCTGAATAAGTACATAAATTTCAAAGGAACCTATTGTACATTCAGTGAAAGTATAAATAGAAGAATATATTGTTCTTTTTCCTACTTTCCAATTGTTTTTCCTTATAAAGTAGTGATCAAAATAGGGATGTTAGAGGGATGTGATCCTAGGGAGATATATAATATTCCCCAAACATTGTAAGGATAGTGATCCTAGTAATGATTAACCTAGATGAAACCAAAAAGCAATAATATTAGTGATTTTGGTGTACCAACACAATGTTTGATTTATACTCCTTAGAACACCCCATAGTTTTGAATCATGTAAAAATATGTGTGTCTTTCTGCTTGATTTCTTTATTTAGTTTCTTTACATCATCCTAAGATGAAGTTGGTAAGGATAATATAAATATGAACCCTAATAATCAAAGTAAGTGAATCTTATAATAAAGAGGAAAAAATCGAGTGGGGTAGGGGGTTTTGTAAAGAATATCCATACCCTGACTCACCCACCTCTTAGAGTATCTAATCTCCTTTTGTGCCTAACACTAGATAATATATATGATCTTATTATCTATTAGGAAAAAGGAATGTGATTTACTCATCTATAAAGGTAATTAATATGTTTTTATTCATCAATCTAGTTAGAATATATTCATATAAATGAGAATGTATGAGTAGCTATATGAGATTGAAATACTCCATGTCCCATGGCTACTTGAAATACTGAAAAAAGGATCATATAAAAATGAATTATTTCATATAATTCATCTGGGGCGACACATATATAGAGAAACATGTGTTTGATAGAGATCACACCATATCCCTTTGTATATTAAGTAACACATATACTTTTCTAGAGGCTTCCATTTTCATAGATATAAAACTTAAAAGGGTATATATCTTTTAAATTATATAAAGACCTAGTGGGTCACACATTGTGGTTGATTGAAATGGGATTGATTTTTAACTCAAATAGATGATATAAATGTGTTTTAGAGATGATATAAAAGAATTTTTGGATGGGTATTCACAATTCATTGCATATGATATGATACAAGGTGAATTTGATGATATATATAACAAAATTATTTGGAAAATATTCAAAAGGAGCTTTAGATATGGTTTCATAAGTTATTGTGTATGATATAATATAATGTGAATTGGCACAAAGACTATTAGGATTTAGTTAAAGTTGTATATTGAAGGATATATTCCTTCAATACTATACACATATGATGTGTTTATACTGATATCATAATATATGATATATTCAAATCATATGGTATGACACAAATTGAAATAAGTTATATCATATGACTTTGTAAAGGGATATTGTAAGGTGTGATATAGTAATACCAAACCATTGATAGCCTATCATATTTTATGGTGTGGGTGAATCATAATGGGTTAATTATATCATTTGATTAGTAATAAATTATGACTAATATAGAGCATAAATGATAAGTGTTAAAATTAAAATAATATATCCATATAAACTAAGTTATCATTAATTAAGTGTTTCATATAATCAAATGTTGGGGAGTTAAATTGGACTTATTTATAAAGAGTTGTAACTGGAATTCCATTTAAAAGTATGTTACGAATGTAAATGTAATCTCGTTGGAATTAGGGAGTTTTTTTAAAATTATATAATGGAGTCTGAGTATTTTACTTGTTGTGGAATATTTATGTAATAATTTCCTGATCTCTATATTCTCACCCTATCAAAGATCACTTTCCCTGCCTTATTTTTTTGTGAGTGGTGATAGAATATTTTTGGTGGAAGAAATTATTTCCCAAGTGTGGGTTGGTTCTTATTGATCCATAGTTACACTCTAGAGGTGGGAGTCTGATGGCTCCTACTTAGGATTTATTATCAAGAGTAGTGGTTGTAGATTGAAGAATAATATTTCTATGGTCAAAGGTACACAAGTTCTTCATTTTTCTATTACATTGTTTTAGTTTCTATCATGGATGATCTTAGGATTTGAGTGTTAAAATTTTCTTTATGTGTTTAATAACTTCTAATTGATCCACATAAAACAATCAACATATTCCCATTTATTTTATTTTTATTTCCTATACACCACCAATTAGTAGAGGTAACCATAATGAGAACCATGAGGTTTTATCTTCAAATTGTTTCCTGTAATATCCACATTGTAAAGGGAATATATGTTTGACTACTTATTATTCCCTTATCCCTATTAAAACATAGTATGGGCTTTAATAGCATAACTACAACAACCCTTACCCCTATAACCTGAAACTAGATTCAATATTATTAAATTGGAATAATATACAAGGAATCACTTCACAAATGACCAAATAGTTTAGTAGTCATGGTAAACTAGATACATAAGTTATTCCCAAAAATTACAACATATTTTTTTCAAGAATAAAATTATTCCCTCTCACATATCATTGCGTATCAAACATAGTACACTTCATGGATTCCAGAGAAAGGGAAAAAATAAGGGTGAACTCAAATTCTCAGTAAGGGATAAGTACAATGGAAGATATCATGAATCAATAAGCATAATAAATATGGAAATTAAAATAACTACACACATATTCTATTTAAATAACTTTTATTATCTTGATATGATAAGGGAAAAGAAATATTTTAAGGTAGATAACTTAAATCACGTTTTATTTAATCAATAAACTGAGATGAAATGCATCCAAAGATAATATAATTTTGAAAATATCATCTATAATAATAACTTAAATATTAATAAATTAAAATTTTAATTATTATAGATCATTTCTCAAGAACATGATACATCTACCTTCAAGACATTTCATAAGATGGTTTAAACTATAGGTAAAATCCATTTAATTATAGCTTACTAATTTGTCTCAAGAGACCTATTGAGGAATTGAGGGGTTATCTATAATTATTTACCAACTATATCTTCAAGTAAAAAAAATTTCACATATATTAAATAATCTATTTAATTCACAAACAATATTCTATATAATAAAATATCTTTATTGAGTAAAGGATACATATTTATCAATATTTTCCCATTTAATCAAATAACTTTGAAAGTAAAAATCATATGTAAAAATAGTATATAGTTTAATAAATAATAATATAAATAATACAATAATGTTAATATATAAGATAAATATAATTTCTAATGAAAATATATCACAAGAAATTGATTATTTCAAGCTAAATTTAACAATCACAAATGAACGTGAGATTGTACAATAACCTTTACCACTTGGTAAGAAAAATCCACTTGGATGAGATAATTCAAATTAAAACGTAAAATACCATGAAGTGTGAATGAATCTTGATATTTCATTTATAAGGATTAGTATATACACCATATAAAATAAATTAGGTGCATAACATTACAATATTCCTCAATGGAGAGATATTGAGATGAAGTCCCTTACCTCATGTTTCCTTTTGGTTAAACATGATTTTGTTGGATCTGAATCTACGGATTACACACAAGAGGGGGGTGAATTGTGTCTCTTCAATTTAGACAAATTCTGTCCACTATGCTTTTGCACGATTAAATATGCAGCGGAAAAAGTAAAAGCATGAACACACGGATGTATAGTGGTTCGGGGAACAGAAGGCCCCTAGTCCACTCCACCAACGCTCAAATCCACGAGCTTGGCGATTTTCACTATCTGGTCCTCGTTTCCACAGACCTGTTCACAACTGAGTACAGGCAGTTGACACCTTTACAAGTTTCAGGCAAACACAGCCTTCCTGGTTCAAACACGAACCCACACAGCTTAGAACGAGAAGCTGATCACTCAAAAATAAAAAGGGTTTCGATAAAGAAAACACTTCTCCAGTTGTTCTTCACAATTGCAACAGAATGCAATTGACAGTAGATAGATCGTCGTCTTCAGAAAATAAATATCTGTAATCAAAACAGTTCTGAGTCGATCCAGTTGCAATAGATATTACCAGAAACTTCACAACTTCAGCAGCAGTAGATTCACAACAGATAGTCGATGTAGAACACGTGAATCTGCTATCAAGATCGTCCTTCAGTAATAAAGGTTTTACACTTCTTCTCGATCACCAGAAAAGAACGCCTTTACACAGTCTCTGTTTCTTGCTCGTTAAAAGATCAATCTATATTTTTCATACACTTTCCTGTGTATATATATATACGAAGTTTCCAAGATAGAACATATATATTCAAATCTGAGAAAATCTTCCGCATAAATAGATCCATGAAAATCTCCTTTAGATTCGCGATATTAAATGAAATAACAGAGCCGTTGTAACTCCCCTGAAGAATCGGCATAAAAAGCTCCGTTTAAATCAATCATTAATCCGTTGAAAATCGTCTTTGATTCAGTCAAAGTCGTACTTAAGAATCGGCTCGAAATCCGCTTAATAATCCGCCTGTTTGACCAATGCAAACGGAAATATCGTCTGTCAAAAATATCCCGACGCCAAACGTAGGGTTGATGACGTGGCTCCAAACGTAGGGTTCACAAACGTAAGGTTCACAAACGTGAGGTTCAGAACGTAAGGTTGAACATACATACTTTCTCTTCAGCATTCAAACGTAGGGTTGATCATCCATACTTTGTCTTGCTTCAACTCTCCAAAGAACGTACGGTTGATTATAAAAGTAAGGTTGATGATCCATACTTTTGAGAAACAAACTCAACACTGAAAACTAACGTACGGTTTCTCTTCCATACTTGTCCAACAACAAAAACGTAAGGTTCCTTCCAAACGTAATGTTCTTCTTCCATACTTTTCAACAACGTAAGGTTCATTAACCATACGTTTCAAAATAACGTAAGGTTCCTTAACCATACATTTTCTTTTAACATAAAAAGTAAACTTTTCATCCATACGTTACGTTCATCAACGTAGCGTATGAACAGTGATTCCAGTACGCGCTAAAACTGATCTCGCGCTACAGTGATTCCAGAACGCGCTAAAATTGATCTTGCGCTACAGTGATTCCAGAACGCGCTAAACTTGATCTCAGAATAAATGAAGTATTAAATCTCGTTATATGAAATAAATAAATGAAATAAATTCCTGCAAAATACTCAACGAAATAATTAGTAAATAATTAAGGGTATTTGTGAGCATCAAAATCATCATAAAGAGACAGAGTATTATTTAAAATAATCTCCCCCTTTAAAACATTATTTTGAATTGTTTGAAAACAATACATTGCTCAACAATCTCCCCCTTTTTGATGATCACAAAACCCATAAAATAATAGAACTAATTTAATTGCAATATTTATTGAAAAATTAGTTTTATAAAATTTTAGAATTTTGAAAGGATTAAAACAATATTTAACTATAATAAAATTTCTCCCCCATAAAAATAAATTTCCAGCTAAAAAATAGATAAAAGATAAATGTCGTATATATCCAAATTCTCCCATATATCCAAATTTCTTCATAGGAAACAAATGAATTTAAATGTTGTGTTTATCCAAATTCTCCCCCTTTTTGTGATA
This sequence comes from Viscum album, assembly GCA_963277665.1. Classification (NCBI taxonomy): domain Eukaryota; kingdom Viridiplantae; phylum Streptophyta; class Magnoliopsida; order Santalales; family Viscaceae; genus Viscum; species Viscum album. Next base: position 1,815,767,125 of record OY728159.1, on the reverse strand, counting down.
TCAAAAAGAATGAAAAATTACAGATTTGAACACATTCAATATTGCACTGAACTATAAGTAAATGCTATAATTAACTGTGTATGAATAAGTGAATTTGTTATACTGGCTAACTTAATCATAAATCAATAAACAACAAAACAAAAAAGAAATAAGAAAATAATTTTCATTCACAAGCTGTTATATATAAACGATTGTGATATACAGAGGAATCAAGGTTCATAGATAAGACAGGGAAAAAGGTGTCTATCTCCTTTGAATCGCGGTCTTGATCTCTGTAAACTGTTCTCTGAGCCTCTTCATCATCCCATCTCCTAACTTGATGATAAGATCTCTGTTCTCTTGAGTCATATGAATATCTTCAATCAAATTAACTCTGAAAAACTCATGCATTCTTTCTTCTTTTTCAACAAAAAGAGCCAGTTTCTCTGATAACTGATTCAAAAGAATTCTAATCGATTGCTCTCCAGATGTCAAATGATCCACTAAAAATTTCTGATTATCTAGAAAAACTGACAAAGGGGCACTATTACACTGAAGATCGTGTAATCTGTCACTCATATTGCTCATTGCTCCAGTAATTGCTTGAAATCTCCGAATCAAATTAGGTGAAGAGCCAGATCCACTCACAGCACTGTTTGCAACAGACTCAAATTTATTCTCCATGTAAATCTTCAACTCAGACAAATCATCTTTCTTTACCATCTCTGATTTTAACTGATCAACAACATTCAGCATATCAGTCTTAAACAAATCTACTTCCTATCTTGAAACAGTACATTCTTTCAGCTTCTGAAACTTCAACTGCTCTAAGTTCAGAGAATTTCTGAGACTAACATTCTCAGATTCTAACTGAGAGATACGCTTGTACAACTCAACAACTTCTTCTTTTCTCGAATCAGGGGCACCCTGTGCTCGATTCTCATGTCCAGAATTAGGTTGATGAAGCAGGGCAAGTGGTAAAGAATCTGCATCTGACTGTTCTTTGTCCTTGTCCTGACAAGGTTGATCCACTGAACTAGCTTTTGAAGCCTGAAACTCTTCCACTGAAAAATCTTTCTGAAGTACCTCTATATTAGCTTCAGAAGTATGTTCATCACGAACAGTAGTCTCTCTGACTTCTACTGAATGGTCAAGAACAATATCTTCATGTAAATCTTGAGTTCGGGCCACTTCTTCACCAGGAACTGCCTCCATAAGTTGTTCTTGTTGAATTACTTTTTCAACAACCACAGCAGCAGATTGAAGTTCTTTTTGGATTTCTGGTTGAGCTGCTGGTTCCTCTATCGGTGCAGTCTGCTCCACAACAGCTTCTCTCACAAATGAATAAGAAATTACCGGTTCAGAGGAATTCAAGGTAGGAGAGATAATTTCTTCATCAATTGACCTCTTCCTTCTAGATTGAAGTCCTTCTTGACTTCTCTCTTCCTCAACTTCCTCCATCTCAAAACGAATTCTCCTTGCCACTGTACTAACCCTTGATTCTGCTTGTCCCTCCTTGGACTTAGCTGGTTGAGCCTGAGCACTCTCCGAGTTTTCCTCAGCTCCAACAGGTAAGAGTTTTCCTTTAATTGTGCTCCAGAAGTATCCTACTTTCCTCAAGGTTCCAGCATTAAAAACATTACTGTGGTGACATTTCACCCCAGCATCTACCAATCTGATCATTCCTCTTTTAAACAAAAACAAAGAAATGAATCTTCCATAAGGGAAAAAGGTCATTCTTGCTTCACTCTTACAGCAGTAACTCAGATATCTTATCATAAACCGAGGAAAATTAAACTTAATATCACACATCAGAAGATACATTATGTATATGTCAGGGTATAGGATTTTCTCCATCTCAGCCATTCTTGGTGCTAAACCAGTCTGAACAAATTTTACCAAAATTTTCTGATCAGGCTCCAAATCCTTAATAAACATTTTCTTTATCACTCTGGTTCCAAACAGAAAAGACATAATGTCTTCAGACTTATGTACAGAATCTCCAATATTCCGTAAATCGAAATGAAAATCTCCTTCATGAGGGCAGTTAAGAATTTGACTTATCTCTACAGATGATATCGAAAAGTCCTTATCCTCTATTTGAGCCAATAAACTATCCTCCGTATCTCCAAGGCTAAACTGAACAGTTCTAAAGAAATGTCTCATTTCTGCCTCATATAGAAACTCAGAATTTTCACTATTAAAAGCTTGCTCAAGGCTTTGAAACGACAACGCTTGCTTCAACAGTAAATTAGTTTCAAACAGCCACTCTAAATCTATAACTTTACCTTGCAGTATTTTCCGACCAACTACCTTAGGTTTCTTTGCAGCACTGCTCTCGGCTTCATCTGGACGCTTAGTCTTTGCCATTCCAACAACGATTTCTGAAGGTTCGGAAGTTTAGGGTTTGAAGATTCAGAAAAGGGTTTTGGAGCAGATGTGCAGTTTTAGGTTTTCGAAAGGGTTTCCGAAAAAGGTGAAGTAGTTTAGAAGGTGAAACGGTTCTGACAGCCTTGATTCCCGTGTAATCACTAATCATTACTTTTATTTAAAACAAAATAAAATTACTTATAGTAGGAAACAGAAATTAAGCAGAATTCGAAAATAGAATAAGATTTTAAAAAAAACTATTTAAAATTAAATAAACCTAACTCCCCCTAAATAAATTCAAACCTTGCCGTGGGAAGTGGTTTAGTAAAAATATCTGCTAATTGATTTTCTGTATTTATAAATTCTAAAAATATATCCTTTTTAAACACATGATCTCTTAAAAAGTGATGTCTTATATCAATGTGCTTAGTTCTAGAATGACTAATAGGATTTTTTGAAATATTAATTGCACTAGTATTATCACATAAAATAGGTGTATTATTGAAATTTAATCCAAAGTCCATAAGAGTGTTTTTCATCCACAACACCTGTGCACAGCAACTACCTGCAGACACATATTCTGCCTCGGCTGTTGACAGGGCAACTGAGTGTTGTTTCTTACTAGACCATGATACTAAAGACTTTCCTAAAAAGTGACATGTTCCTGAAGTACTCTTCCTATCTAATCTAAAGCTTCCAAAGTCAGCATCTGAATATGAAATTAAATTAAAATCAGAGGTTTTTGGATAAAGCAGAGATTGATAAATAGTACCTTTTAAATATCTAAAAATTCTTTTAACAGCAGTTAAGTGGGATTCTTTGGGATTTGATTGAAATCGAGCACAAAGACATACTGAGTACATTATATCTGGTCTACTAGCAGTAAGATATAACAAACTACCAATCATACCTCTATATAACTTGTTGTCCACTGATTTTCCAGTTTCATCCAAATCAATATTTATATTAGTACACATAGGAGTTGTAAATGGCTTGCTGTTTTCAAGTCCAAATTTCTTAAGTAAATCAGTAATGTATTTGCATTGATTTAACACATTTCCAAAATCTTTTTGAAATATTTGAAGACCCAAAAAGAAATTTAATTCTCCCATCATACTCATTTCAAATTCTTTTTGCATTAATTCTGAAAATTCATGACAAAGAATTTTATTGGTTGATCCAAAAATTACATCATCAACATAAATTTGAACCAACAAAACATTATTTTTCACAGTTTTCTTAAAGAGTGTTGGATCTGCTAGTCCAACAGTAAAATCATTTTTCAAAAGAAAAGAACTTAGTCTTTCATACCAAGCTCTAGGTGCTTGTTTAAGGCCATAAAGAGATTTAGTAAGTTTGAAAACAGAATCTGGTTTTTGAGAATTTTCAAAACCAGGAGGTTGCTCAACATAAACTTCCTCCATTAAATAACCATTTAAAAAGGCAGATTTAACATCCATCTGAAATAATTTAAAATTCATATAAGATGCATAGGCTAAAAGGATTCTAATGGCTTCTAACCTAGCTACAGGTGCAAAGGTCCCATCATAATCTATTCCTTCTTCTTGATTATATCCTTTAGCTACTAATCTTGCTTTATTTCTAGTTATTATCCCTTGATCATCCTGTTTATTCCTAAAGACCCATTTAGTTCCTATTACTGGATAATCATGTGGTCTTTCAACTAATTCCCAAACCTTATTTCTCTTGAACTGGTTCAATTCATCCTGCATTGCTATTACCCAGCTCTCATCATCTAAGGCTTCTTCTATGGTCTTAGGTTCTTGTTGGGATAGGAAAGCAGAGAATTCAACTATGTTTCCAAGGTTTCTTCTAGTTTGAATACCAGTCTCTAAGTCACCTATCACAGATTCTAAAGGGTGATTCTTTAAAGTTCTAGACTGTCTAGGCATTACATTCAAAGGTTCTTCAGTGTCATGTTCTTCTGAACTGGACTGAATTTCTTTTATATCATTTTCAAAATCATTCTTTAAATTCTCAAGTCTCATGTTTTCATTAGAATCGGGTTCATCTATTTGTTCTATCCTTTTCTCAAAAGGATCAGATTCATCAAATTTCACATGAACTGATTCTTCAACAATCCTTGACTTTTTATTATAGACTCTATAAGCTTTGGAGGTTGCAGAATATCCTAAGAAAATACCTTTATCAGATTTTGGATCAAATTTACCAAGATTATATTTGGTATTCAAGATGTAAACCTTGCATCCAAAAACTTTAAAGTAATTTACTTTAGGTTTTCTGTTATTCCATAGTTCATAGGGTGTCTTTTTCAAAATAGGTCTTACTAAAATTCTATTCATTATATAACAAGCTGTATTAACAGCTTCTGCCCAGAAATATATAGGTAGGCTATATTCATTTAACATAGTTCTAGCCATTTCTTGAATAGTTCTATTTCTTCTTTCTACAATCCCATTCTGTTGAGGTGTTCTTGGAGCAGAGAAGGTGTGTTTAATACCCATGTTTGAGCAAAAGGAATTAAATTCCTGGTTCTCAAATTCTCCACCATGATCACTTCTCAATGAGATTATCTTAAAACCTTTTTCATTTTGAATAGATTTACAAAAACCTTCAAATAAACTAAAAGCTTCACTTTTAAATTTCAAAAAGAAAATCCAAGTAAATCTAGAATAATCATCAACTAATACATAAACATATAATTTGCCAGCTAAACTTGCTACTCTTGAAGGTCCAAACAAATCCATATGGATAAGTTCTAGAGGTTTAGTTGTAGCAACTTTATTAACAGATTTGAATGATGATTTGTGTTGCTTGCCAAGCTGACATGCATCACAGAATCTGTCATTTTCAAATTTGAGACTAGGCAAATCAGAAACTAGATGTTTCTTAGATAATTTATGTAAAGCATATATATTGCAATGACCAAGTCTTCTATGCCAGATCCAGGATTCACTTATATTAGCAGTTAAGCAGTTTACTTGTTGTTTACACAAGGAATACAAATCCAAAGTATAAACATTATCAGTTCTGGGTGCTCTAAACTTAAACAGTTTATCTTTAGAAACAGTACAACTATTGTTAGTAAAATCAACAGTGTATCCATCATCACAGAGTTGAGAGATACTTATCAGATTGTGTTTTAACCCTTGTACATAAAGTACTTTGTTGATTGAGACTGTCTCTGGATCTCCAACTGTTCCAGTACCAATAATCTTTCCTTTGGCATTGTCACCAAAGGTGACAAGTCCTCCTTCCTTTCGAGTAAGAGAAGAGAAATTAGCTGAAGTTCCACTCATGTGTCTTGAGCAGCCACTGTCCATATACCATATTTCTTTCTTTCTTTGGTGACCTGCTACCTACAAAGACATTTAAACAAATTGCTTTGGTACCCATATTTTGTTGGGTCCAGGAGTGTTAGCAAGCAGTGATCTGGGTATCCAGATTTGCTTTGTTTTCTTAAAATTGATTGAATCATATAGATCATTGGAAATATAATCTTTCTTAATTCCACATATTTGAGGTTTTCTTAGAAAACAGTTTTTAGCTATATGACCTTTTGTTCCACAGAAGTTACAAATAACCTGTTTAGTGCTAGGAACAAAATAATTTTTGTATAACTTAGGTTTTTCTCCTTTACTTCTAATTCCAAACCTTTCCTTTTTAATTACAGTTTTTCCAAGTATCTCATTTAAGGTGTTTTCTCCTTTTGTAAAAACTAATGCAGCCTTTTTATAAGATTCTACTTCATCCTGTAGAGTTTTTATTTTTGATTCAAAATTAATTTTATTTGAGTCAGCAGAGTTGTATTTGTCAATTAATTCCTTATGTTGTTTTAGCAAAGTATTTCTCTCATCTGAAATAGCTTTATACAAGTTCTTTATAGATTTATATTGTTTAAATAATGAGTCATACCTTTCTTCAAGCATATTGCAGTAAGCTGCAAGTTTTTTATTTGATAAGCTTGTTTCAGAGTTTGATTCATTATTTGAGTCAGAGGAGTAGTATGAGTGTACCTCATCAGTTTCAGCCATGAAACACATATTTTCTTTTAAATTGGCTTCCTCCTTCTCTGAGCTTGATTCAAAAGAATTACTTGAGTCTTCAGAAACACTCCAAGTAGCTTTCATAGCTTTCTTATCTTTCTGCTCATAATCATCTCTTTTGAAGAATTTCTTCTTCTTTGCATCTTTCAATTTTGGGCAATCCGGTCTGATATGTCCCATCTTTTTGCATTCATAACATCTCACTTCCTTGCTATCTTTCTTGAAGGATTTTTTGAAGTCTTTATTCTTACTGTAGAATTTTCTGAATTTTCTGGCTAGCTGAGCCAGTTCTTCATCCGAATTTGAAGAATCAGAGCTTTCTGATTTAGCACTTACTTCTCTGTTCTTCATCTTTCTATCCTTTTGTTGAGAAGTCACTTTCAAAGCAGTAATTTCCCTTTTTATGTAGACTTTATGCTCATTTACCTCATCTTGCATTTCAGCCTCGTACATCATCAATGTACCAATCAGCTCTCTCATAGTTAGATCTTTAACAGAAGTTGATTGTCTGATTGCTGCAGAGATTCCATTCCATCGAGTAGGAAGTACTCTCAGTACCTTTAACGCTTGATCAGCCTGCTTGATTGGTTCTCCTAGAGCTGTTATATTATTGACAATTTCTGTCAATCTTCCATTCATCTGAGTGATGCTCTCTCCTTCAATCATTCTGAAAGTATCGAATTTTAACTTAGCAGTTGCATATCTCATCTGTCTTACATTATCTGTTCCTTCATAAGCAACAGCTATTGTTTGCCACATTTCATATGCAGTTGGGCATTGAGATACTCTGTTAAATTCATCCGGTCCTAGACCACAGATGATTGCATTCATAGCTTTTGAATTCATGTCATACTCAGCCTCTGTAGCAGCACTCCATGTATCGGGATTTTCAGGAATTTCATAGGGAGTCAGAATCTTTGAATAGACTTTGTAACCAAGATTTTTCAGATAGATAATCATACATGATTTCCAGCAGCCATAATTATCTCCATTAAAGTAAGTTGCTCTGACCATTGACATTCCCTCTCTTGTATCAGCCATGATACACTATGTATAATCTTTAAATACTTCTTAGCTTGATAAGACTTTAAAAATAAGAAGCTCCTCCTCTGATACCAGTTGTTGGATCTGAATCTACGGATTACACACAGGAGGGGGGTGAATTGTGTCTTTTCAAAATTATTACAATCTCTTCAATTTAGACAAATTCTGTCCACTATGCTTTTGCAGGATTAAATATGCAGCGGAAAAAGTAAAAGCATGAACACACGGATGTATAGTGGTTCGGGGAACAGAAGGCCCCTAGTCCACTCCACCAATGCTCAAATCCACGAGCTTGGCGATTTTCACTATCTGGTCCTCGTTTCCACAGACCTGTTCACAACTGAGTACAGGCAGTTGACACCTTTACAAGTTTCAGGCAAACACAGCCTTCCTGGTTCAAACACGAACCCACACAGCTTAGAACGAGAAGCTGATCACTCAAAAATAAAAAGGGTTTCGATAAAGAAAACACTTCTCCAGTTGTTCTTCACAATTGCAACAGAATGCAATTGACAGTAGATAGATCGTCGTCTTCAGAAAATAAAGATCTGTAATCAAAACAGTTCTGAGTCGATCCAGTTGCAATAGATATTACCAGAAACTTCACAACTTCAGCAGCAGTAGATTCACAACAGATAGTCGATGTAGAACACGTGAATCTGCTATCAAGATCTTCCTTCAGTAATAAAGGTTTTACACTTCTTCTTGATCACCAGAAAAGAACGCCTTTACACAGTCTCTGTTTCTTGCTCGTTAAAAGATCAATCTATATTTTTCATACACTTTCCTGTGTATATATATATACGAAGTTTCCAAGATAGAACATATATATTCAAATCTGAGAAAATCTTCCGCATAAATAGATCCATGAAAATCTCCTTTAGATTCGCGATATTAAATGAAATAACAGAGCCGTTGTAACTCCCCTGAAGAATCGGCATAAAAAGCTCCGTTTAAATCAATAATTAATCCGTTGAAAATCGTCTTTGATTCAGTCAAAGTCATACTTAAGAATCAGCTCGAAATCCGCTTAATAATACGCCTGTTTGACCAATGCAAACGGAAATATCGTCTGTCAAAAATATCCTGACGCCAAACGTAGGGTTGATGACGTGGCTCCAAACGTAGGGTTCACAAACGTAAGGTTCAAAAACGTAAGGTTCAGAACGTAAGGTTGAACATACATACTTTCTCTTCAGCATTCAAACGTAGGGTTGATCATCCATACTTTGTCTTGCTTCAACTCTCCAAAGAACGTACGGTTGATTATAAAAGTAAGGTTGATGATCCATACTTTTGAGAAACAAACTCAACACTGAAAACTAACGTACGGTTTCTCTTCCATACTTGTCCAACAACAAAAACGTAAGGTTCCTTCCAAACTTAATGTTCTTCTTCCATACTTTTGAACAACGTAAGGTTCATTAACCATACGTTTCAAAATAACGTAAGGTTCCTTAACCATACGTTTTCTTTTAACATAAAAAGTAAACTTTTCATCCATACGTTACGTTCATCAACGTAGGGTATGAACAGTGATTCCAGTATGCGCTAAAACTGATCTCGCGCTACAGTGATTCCAGAACGCGCTAAAATTGATCTTGCGCTACAGTGATTCCAGAACGCGCTAAACTTGATCTCGGAATAAATGAAGTATTAAATCTCGTTATATGAAATAAATAAATGAAATAAATTCCTGCAAAATACTCAACGAAATAATTAGTAAATAATTAAGGGTATTTGTGAGCATCAAAATCATCATAAAGAGACAGAGTATTATTTAAAATAATCTCCCCCTTTAAAACATTATTTTGAATTGTTTGAAAACAATACATTGCTCAACAGATTTAACCTCATTAGTAGTGGTTTTAAAGATGATATTAACTAATAAAAAACATATTAATATTTATAATATCATATATTATCATTTTATAACATTTTATCACCCTTAATTTATCAATATTTTATTATTTTATTCTTTTGATTGTTAATTACCATGTGTTCCCATTCATTATTTTTCAAGAAAGTTCTGATTATTGTGAATTTTATATAGTTACATAATCTAAAGAATAATAATAAGAAGAAATTATGATATTTTTAAATCAATTATACTTTAAAAATAAATCATGAAATATGGTTATGAAAAATGAACAATGACATAATCATAGAGATGCTAGGTCATACGTAAGAATGAGTAACGTTTCCATTTTCCAATGAAAATTATGGAAATGAGGAAAGTAATATTTTATCTTTACAAAATGATTATAAAATCATATATGACATATTATTTCTCTAAATATACTTATATATATCATCCATGTTGTGTGGTGATGAAAATAGAGTTGCATCACTTCGTAAAGGTGATGGTCCACACATACACAAACAATGTTATCATTTTTCAGTGTAAAAAATAAAATGATATATTATATTTTTAGAATGATAAATATTTAATTAATATCATAATTATTTAATTTATATCGTATATAATCATTAAATTTATCCTTATCTCAATCCATGTAAAACATTAGTGAAAGACACATCACATCATTTCGCGAGGCGGTAGTATGTCGTACACATTAGCAACATTATCATATCCCCAACGGGATGGAAGGTAAAAAATTTATATATGATATAATAACTCTAGAGGTATAATTATGTTATAAATATAATTTATATAATTTATATTTATCATTATACTCAACTGTGATAGGTGGTAATGGAAAAATGAATGACATCGATTCGTGAGGCAGTAGTCCTTCATACACACGAATGATGATTTTATAACACATTTGATGAAATTGTAGATGGTTTTAGGTCATGAAATTAACAAAAAAAATATTTATGTAAATTTAATGTACTAAGGTTATTATATTATAATTTTTTATTAAGAATATAAGTAGTTCAATGAATAAATAAAATAAAAATTCACGTTGAAGAACATTGCCTCTTCTTCAGGTAACCTTATTAGTTTTGCACCAAATCTTTACAAGGATGGATTAATGATAAAATTAAGTCTGTTAGGGTTATTTTATTAAATTTTTGAAGTTATTTGTGTATTTATTGGACAAACCAAAATGGTTTTAGGATGTTAATAAGAGAGAAGAGGGGGTGGTGTTATTTAAGTGAGGTGAGTGTTACACTTGTAATTCTTGAAAAGAAAAAGGTGTACTCACGTTTTAAAATGAAAAAAGGGTATAAAATGGACTTTTATAAATAATTATACATTATATGGTATAAATACTTATATCCAATAGATTTTATACAAGTTTTTAGTTCATTTTTACCCTTATTATTTTAGTTTAACCCCCCGAAAAATCCATTTTTAACTTAACCGTGGTAAATAAGTTTTTCTGTTTCCACTATTGATTTTGGTAAAAAAATAGGTTGGATTAATTGTATATTATAAATTATTATCATTCAAAAAATTTAATCCATTTTTACAAATTCCGTTCAAAAAATGGAAAATTTTAATTAAAATTTTATCCCAAAACCTGATGAAAGTGGGTTTTTAAAGAGAAAATGTTCAAAAGTTTACAGACTCTTTATATCAAAGTTCAATATGGAAATGATTAAAATTATATTATTTAGATTATTATATTTATAATTGAACTTATTTTACTTTAAAAATAATTTAAAATATAATTTAACATTATAAATATTTTAAATGAAAATGCAGTTTTTAATTAAAATTCAGTATTTTCCGTTGTTCATTGAAAATGAAACATATTAGAAAAACTCCAAAAATTCACCCTAAGATAATTTTGATATATTGATTTAAAAAATGAATTTTATTTTCAAAATAATTCTAAAAGTGAAAAAATTTAATTATAAATTATGGGCACAAAGTACGACTAAACTTTATTTTAGAAAAATATATTTTCCCAAAAAACATTTATTTTTCATTCAAATGGTTATAATTTTATCTCTATTAAATAGATATATATTTATTTTAATTCATACATTTGTAAACCATATATTTTTTATAATTTATTTATTAGTATTTATACTCACCAATTTAATTTCTAGGATATAATGGTAATGTTTAAATAATAATAGAGTATCACATTTCATTCAAACCTAATGTTTTGTGCATTGAAAGTTATCAAAGATATTGAAATTATTTAAAAATAATTATATCATAAATCCTAAGGTTTTTATATCTTATTATACTCATGTTTTTTTGTTTCACACATGCTATCAAATATGATGTTCATATTTAAAAATTTTAGGGTGTTACATTCTCCTCATCTTAAATAAATTTCATCCTCACAATTTAAACAAGGTATTAGTAATAAATGGTTTGATATTTGAAAATTATTTTGTTGAAAATTCACAAAGTAAAAAATACTTAATAAAACATCATCTAAATAAGAGAGTAAGATCATTGAAAATTTTATATAGAAAAACACATAACTAGCTTTCTAATAACGATAACATTAGTGGAAAGTAAAGATATAGACATGAATGAAAAGTTTAAATAATTATAGAGAGTAATAGAGTTCATTGATAATAAAAAATTGAGTGATCAATGGAAATTTTTAGAAATAAAAACCATAAATATTTAATGATTTAAAATACTATATGATTCATCATATATGAATGTAATAGGATAACATTTTTTATTTCAGACCTTATTCCTAAAGTAGAGGAATTCCTTTAATGTCTTAGAATATAGAGAAATATACATTATTATATGATTTTATTTTATAAGAAAAATTTCACCCTTTGGTTTTGCATCAATACATTTTAAATTCTTTTCTTACTCAAAGAAATTAATATTCAAAAAATAATAATTTTTTATGTTTAAATCACTAAAATTCACTTTTAATGGATCATAGGATCCATAAAATAATAAAAAGTATTTATGTGTGCCTCTAACTATTTTCCAAAAATAATATTGTTAGCATAAGTTATCTAATTTAATAAGTTAATCTCTAAACCTCAATAGTAACACCACTGGTTCAATATTAATATTTATCCATAAAATTGTTTAACTAAAACAATTAAATATTATATAAGAAATCACGTAGTCTAATGGTAGGTGTTAAACCCTTATTATCTTTTGGTTATAGGTTCAATCCCCATGACCTTTCTAGATGAAACGGGTTGTCACCTAGTATATGGATCATCCTTTTTCAAAAACTAGATTAATATAATATTGATAAAGGTTCAAAATTTTGATGACCCATTAGTTATAAAACAACAAAGATAAGATAAACCTTAATGGATAACAATACCTTTAATATTTTTTCCAAAAAATGTAAAGCCGTTATTCCTTAAATAAATTTTCAGATTCTAAAACATTAAGTTACATTCACATAAATTTTTCCCAAAAAATATACCTTCTCATGTTATATTCCCACCAAAAAAATTCAAAAGCGGTGTTTAAGACTTGGGACTTATGATCAACCTTAAACTCATAAACTCATGATGGTATTCATAACTCTTAATTTAATAAAGGCATATATACATATAAAATTTAACACAATCCTTAGATGTTTAATAATTCTTATCACAAAAATACCATTGGTAAAAAATACTTCTAAATTTTAATTCTTGAACCCCAAGAAATAAATAATTCATTTGTTTTTTTCTATATAGGTGTTCCCTTGGTCTAGTGTTTAACTTTTAGAAGAGGTAATTGAATCAAATAATTCACAGGTTCCCCACATTTAAGAGAATGAACTATAAATGGATCCCTAAGATGATATTTATTTTATTCAATTATAATATTTATTTTTCCTTGGAAATTATATTCTTTATGTCCTAATTTTCCACACATAAAACATTATATTATTCCATTAAGACACCTTATTTTAAGTCTTACACCTTAGGTTTAACAAAGTTCATGCATTTCCATCATCTATCAAAATTATTTATAATGGTTTGAAAAAAAATATGAATTATCGTAAGAATATCCCCTGGGAGTGTCAAACTAGGTGAACATTAAGGATAATTTTCATGTACCAGGTGATGATCAGGTCAATACCAATTCACCCTTTTTAAAGTTATTACCCCTAAGTACATTTGTTCTAAAAACATGTCTACATTTAGTATCTAGATAGGGATGTATTTCCTGGAAAAACCACATAATATATTCCTAATCAAAACATTAGAATTTTATTCTATACTTATCCTCAAATTCTATCATATGGTTAGGATCCATAATCTATGTTTTTTTAATCTAGTTATCATGGTTTTTACTAAACATCCCATGATACCAACTATTGTGATTCTGATCCTAGTAACTCAGAGCTGGTGTCTACTTTATTATATTGTCATAAGATTCAAGGAATAAAATCCTGAAGGACCAAGTGGTGTATTAGTATTTGTGAAATAGATACATACATGATTCACACAAATTGAAAAATATTTTTTTTGGAATAACATTATTCTCTCTAGTATATCCTTGCATATCAAACATAGTACACTTTATTGATTCTTGATAAAGAAAAAAAAAATAAGTGTGAGATCAAATGCTTAGTAAGGGTTAAGTGAAATGGAAGATATCATGAATCAGTAATCATAATCAAAATGTAAAGTTAGATAACATAGTATGCATTCTATTTAAATAACTTTACTACCATGATAACATAAGGCATAATCAATATAGTAAGGTGAATAACTAGAAACACAATCCATTTAATCAATAAATTAATAATGAAATTAATCCTGAGATAATATCACCATGAAAATATCATGTATAATGATAAATTAATTTTTATATAAGGAAATGATTATTTATTAAATGTCATTACTTAGGATCACGATACCTCTACTGTAAATGCCTTCCACAATATGTTTTAAAAATATTGGTAAAAACATATTTAATGCAAGATTAATGATTTGTCTCATGAGACCTACTGATGTATTAAGAGGATATATATAATTAGGACCCACCAGTATCTACATATACAAATAATTCCTAATATATAAAATAATATATTTAATTCATGAACAATATTCCTTATCATTAAATATCCATATTGAGTAAAGGATACAAATTTATCAATATTTCCCCAACTAAAAAAATAACTTTAAAATTAAACACCATATGTAAAAAAATGCTATAAGGATTAGGAAATAATCATATAAATCAAACAATAATATGGATATTTAATATAATTGTAATTTCTAATGTAAAATGATCACAATAAAGTTATTATTTTAAGATAAAGTTAACAATCAAAAAATAAAGTGAGATTGTACAATAACTTTTACTATTAGGTAAGTCAAATCCAATTGGATGAAATAATTAAAATTTAAACATAAAATACTATTATTTTTGAATGAATCATGATATTACATGAGGTTTTTTTATATATACACAATATCAAATAAATTAGGTTCATAATATTACAATATGCCTCAATGAATAGAAATTGAGAGGAAGTCTTTTACCTCACACTTTCTTTTGGTTGAATATAATTTAACTTATTTTATAGTGGATTTAAATATATTATTATCTTATAAAAAATAATAATAATATTTATAATATTGTATATTATTCTTTTATAACATTTTATCACCCTTTTGTTAATAATATTTTATTATTTTCATTATTTAGCGTGTTAATTATATTGTTTTCTCAATAATGATTTTTCATGAAAGTTTTGATTCTTTTGTATATTACATAGTTAAATAATCTAAATAATAATAATAATGAAATAATTATCATATTTTTACATCAATTATACCTTTAAAACCAATCGATAAATATGGTTATGAAAAATTAACTATGTTACGATCATGGAGATGGCAGGTCGTACGTACGCATGAGTAACGTTTCCATTTTACGATGATCAATATAGAAATGAGGTAAGTAATATTTTATCATTAAATAATGATAATAATATATATATATATATATCATATTATTTATTTAAATATACTTATATATATCATCAATTTGTTGTGGTGATTAATAGAGAGCCACATCGCTTCATGAAGGTCGTAGTCCACACGTACACGAATGATGTTATCATTTTTTTAGTGTTAGAAAGAAAATGATATATTATATTTTTAGGATGATAAATATTTCCTTAATGTAATAATTATTTCAGGTATATCAGAAATAATCATTAAATTTATCCTTCTAACCTTTCATGTAAATCATTATTGAAAGAAGAATTGCATCGCTTCATGATGAGGTAGCCCGCTGTACACAGAAGAAACATTATCGTATCCCCTATGGAATATAAAAAAATTATATATGATATAATTAATATATAGGTGTAATAATTTTATAAATATAATATATATACTTTATATCCATCATCATTCCCAACTATGAGAGGTGGTAATGTAAAATGAATGAAATCATTTCGCAATACGGTAGTTCTCCATACACACGAATGATGATTTCATAAAACATTTTATGGAAGTGGATATGGTTATAGGTCATTAAATTAACAAAAAACATCTTACTATATGTAATATTTGTTTTATTATATCATCATGGTTTAATAATAATTTAAGGATGGTGATGAATAAATAAAATAAAAAACACAAATTAAAGAACATTACCACTTCTTCAGGTAACCTTCTTAGGTTTGCACCAAGTCCTTCCAAGGTTGGATTTATGACAAAAATAAGGATTGTAGTATGAGGTTAGGGAATTTTTAAATTTATCTGGTTTGGTATTGTCTTAACCAAATATTTTTTAAGGTGTGAAGAATGGAGGAGAGGGGTGGTCTTTTATAAGTGAGGTGAGTGGCACAATTGTAATTTTTGAAAAGAAAAAGTTGAACCCATGTTTTTAACATGCTATAAGGGTCCAAAATTGATTATAATATATAATAATATATTATATGGTAAAAAAAGGTCAATAAAATATATTTTATACAGTTTTTAGGTCATTTTAAATATTATCTTTTAGTTTAACCCCCCCTCCCCCTGGTAAATCCTTTTTTCTTTAACTGTGGTAAATAATTTTTACTATTTTCAAAATTGATTTTGGTAAAAAATTAATTTGACCTTATCACAAAGTATAAATTACACTAATTATAAATATGGAATCAGTTTTTTTAAATTTCATTCACATAAGAGGAAATATTTAATTTAAAATTAATCTCACATACGTAACAATAAAATGGGTTTTTAAAGAGAATATGTTAAAAGTTTTAAAAGTTTTTATATCAAAATTAAATTTGAAAATAATTCCAATATCATAAATTGGATTTATAGATATATAATTTAACTAATATTACTTTAAATCCAATTCAAATTATAATTTAACATTATAAATAATTTAAATGAAAAGGTAGTTTTCAATTAAAATTTAGTATTTTTCAATATTCATTGAGAAATGAAACATTTCCAAAAAATAAAAAAAAATTAATGATAAGATAATTTTGATATGATTATTTTAATAAATGAAGTTTATTTTTTCAAATAAATTTTCTAAATGTTTTAAACTTTTATTGTAAATTATGTGCGCAAAGCGTGACTAAACCATCTTTTAGAAAAATTTAGTTTTTCAAAATAAATTCTTATTTTTTCGAATGGTTATAATTGTATCTCTAATAAATATAAATCCATTTAATTTATTTTAAATATGTTTAAACCAAATAATTTTCATAATTTAGTTACTAATATTCATACCCAAAAATTAAACGTATAGGTTATAATGGTAATGTTTAAATTATAATAGAGTATCATGTTTTGTATAGACCTAATATTGCATGAACTGCAAGTTATCAAATAGAATAAATTCATTTAAAAATAAATATGTCATAAATTATCATAATATTATATCCCCTCATATTCTTGGTGTTTCATGTCATACACACTATTGAATATGATATTTATATTTTAACGTATCAGGGTGCTACAATAACTTATGTATATATATATGAGTTTTAATGTCTTGAGGTTATTGTATATATGTGCTGGCTAACATGGTTTTTTTGTATGGATATATGATAGGTTACATGCATGTAAAGACGAGGGTACAATATTAATATCATTCATGTCCATGCTACCCTACTATAAAAATGATGTGATGTGTGGTTTTAATGTAGTGATATGGAATATGAAAGTGTTTTTGGTACGATGTGGTAGTGGTTTTACAGTGTGTAGTTGTTGATGTGATATGGATATGTGGTTGCACAACTATGTGGATATATAATTGATTGAAGAAAATATGTGATTTTTTTATGTACTGGTTGTAATGATCCTTCATACTATATTATTTCAATATTATTTTTTCATATCCGTATGTTTCATATTGGGTGAGTGATTCATGGTAAAAATGAGGGATAGTTAGCCAGGTGTAGTGGTGAGTTGGTTATGTTGTTTATCCACTTAGTAAATAGTATAATTCTTCGACATTTTTATAAATTATTTTAGCGATGATCCTAGTGATCATATTTATTATCATCCATTTAAGTATATATATCTATATTTCTAATCTGTAATTTGGAGTATAATATCAGGCTATAACATGCTAGATCATGGTTGTTGGAGGTGTTCATATATTTTTGTTGTGTCATTTCAATAGTTATTATTGTTAGTGTTTTATTTTAGATAATTTTTTTTATATATGAAATTTATATGAATTTTTAGTATTTGTTTTCTATATATTCATAGAATTGATTTGTGAGTTATATTTTATTATTTGTAATTATGAGTGTAATTCCTCCTATTTTTTTGTTTTTATAACCCTGATACTAGTTGCTAACTCGTGGCATATTTTAGGAAATCATTGTAATATAATTGGGAAAAACATTCTTGTTTGTAATCCAATGTATATTTTGGATAAATAAATAGAATAATTTAATATGTTTTTCAAATATATTGTGATGATGATATTTTTAAATTCATTTGGGTTATGTCAATGATTTTTTTTGAGTTGAGATTATTTTTGGATGGAAAAACATTAAACTCAATTTTTTTGATTATAATAGAGAAATTTTATGTTTTAATTGATAAATATCAAAAAAAAATCCAAAATCCAAACATAAGATATAAATAAATCATAAACACTAAAAATTGAGTATTATAAAGATAAGACCCATGACACACATGGTTTAATTATAATCCATGGGCAGCACTTAATAATTTATAGGATAATTCAGTTAAGTTGGTATTGAGATGAATTAATAAGTTATCTTTGATCATGAAGGTTATTAATTCCACAAACATAAGGTAATCATATATTAAGATGCTTTAATTTTCAAATTACAGAATAATAACATTTAATCAAAAGTCAAATCATTTCTTAAGTTTATCACTGAGACCATGGAGGAAACTTCCTCTATTAAATTTTATGTCCTCCTCTAGTGACATCTTGATCACTATGTTATATGCTCTATTATGTTCTTCTATAGAATCACATCCAAAATTTACATATATATCATTCATAGATTCAGATAAGTGATTTGGGAAGAAGAATTCTCCATGTCGTTTTTCGTTCAAACCTTTTCTATTAGAGATAGTCTGATAATAGAATTAGAGTTGTTAATAAATCAAAGATGGAAAATATATAAATTATTCTTTTGAATTAATTTTACTTTTTATGTATTTATTTTCTAAGAGTAATGAATTCCACTAAGATATTATGAATTTGTTCTACTGATAATTGTGTAAAATATTAATATTAATTAATAATTATTTTATATAATGATATTAAATGGGATATTTGAATAGATAATTTTAATGAGATTTCATGGGTTATTAAATAACGCATAAAGAATATTTTGATGAATTGGAAACAATTAAGAATTATTTTAAGTAATTATATTATTATTATTTTTCACATATTGGGAAGGTAATTAAATATTAATGACTTGTAAAGTGGATATAATTAAAACCTTAGTAATTTCATCGGTGGATTTATTGATATCATATAAAATATTTATTAAAATTTTAATGTTGACATGAGAATTGTTTAACTCAAGGAAGAATGTGAATTAAATTACATTGGTGTTTTTCTAGTTATGATGATATAATTAAATAGTATTTAGAATAGATGAATGAAGTAAATATAATTATCAATAATTACCTTATGATATTTTGAAAATGTTAAAAGTGTTTCTCAAATTCATTATGATTAAAATATTTTCAAAATATGTCTTAAATGTAATTAATGGAATGAAAATAAGAAGACTATGTTTAATAAATATTGGATATAAAATAAGATTATCATAAGATGTGAGATGATGAAAATTATTGTATGAATTATGTGTGTTAATTACTTAGGTAAATAATTATTATTATTAAACATAACTTAGTGACTATTAATTATGTTTTTATGTTTAACATTTATTAGAGTTTTACTAATTGACACGCCTATATTTATATATATAGTTTTATTAATTGGAATTAATTTTTTTGAAGAAGATTGATTATTTTAATTTTTTTTGAATATTAA
Source organism: Viscum album (assembly GCA_963277665.1). Lineage (NCBI taxonomy): Eukaryota > Viridiplantae > Streptophyta > Magnoliopsida > Santalales > Viscaceae > Viscum > Viscum album. The sequence goes on along the minus strand of OY728159.1, from coordinate 1,815,747,331 downwards.
TAATGGGAATTATAAAAGTTAAGGAATAAAATGATTGATAATATTAATGTAATATCCTAGAAATAATAGAGTATTCCATTAGTGAATTCAATGTGGAATGATGATATGAACAAAATTAAATAATTTTTTTAATCCTTTATATATAAAAATAAATAAAATATACAAATTATTATTATTATTATTATTATAAAAATAACTTTAGATTAATTTTAATGAGGTGGATATTGATTGTGGTATCATAATGATTTACGGAACCAAAAAATTCAATAACAGTTATTAAATTATTATTAGATTTTTATTATCTGAGAATGTAAAAACACATGGATAAATATATGATTACATTGGTGGAATATTGTTTGGGAATTTTTATATGACTAAAAGAATGGGTCATTTAATTAGTGGTGAGGTTAAATGTTTCTTAATTTAATTTTTAATTCAATCCAACAACTTTTGGGTATTTATATAGGAAATTTTCTATTGAGATTACTCCAATGCTCACCCACTAAATTGGGTTTTGAATTATATAATGATATTTTGATTCTTTTCCCTTCTCATAAAATATTCTGAGTAGAGGTTTATTGTGAAATATATGTATATCTATTCATGTGCACCCATAGAACTAGGTTATTTTTTATTTATGATATATGGGATTTAAAAAATCATGATTCATCTAAGTGTTTATATTTTTTACCTCCTATGGATTTAGGATTGATTTGGATAATGAATCATATAAAACTTACTCATTTCCACTCACTACACTGGGTTTATGTTATACTAATGTTGAAGACTACCAAATGTGCATCAGAAAATATAGAATGGGACAAATACCTAAATCATGGGTATTATTTTCATGGAAAAACAAAGGGAAGGTGGTCAAATCATGCGGATCACATAACCCTCAAAAGAACACATGATTAAATGACATTTGAAAGGTCATGAAAATAGATCATGAACTATGGATTATCTCTTATCAATCATGTGATTCCCCACTGAAAACCCTCCTATCCTTGCAAAGGTTCCCAGACAAATGTAGAAGACCCCATAGAGCCCCTGGAGGCATGTCTAGTTTGTTGTGTTAGAGCATGTTGTCATGCCACATTCATCATTAGAAGGACCTCATGCGTGCCAATTTTATTATACGATACCCCTTTGACTTCACAAACAAATGGTGGAATTGTCCATGACAATTCTCGCACATCATCATGAGAACCAAAATTGATCATGTGACGCACCATAGACAGGCAGATGGATTTTCCATGATAACACTCACACATCATCATGAGACATGGGATTGATCATGTGATGCACCATAGAGAAGTAGAGTTATTGTCCATGAAAATACTCACACAACATCATGAGATCCACTATCCTTGTAAAATGAGGAATAAAGTAAAAAAAAGTAAATTCATAATCATCTCATGAAGGTAAGAGATACTGATATTCATGAAAGAAAGTTTATAGGCCTTGAAATATCACCTGATCCCATGTAATACCCCTTCACAATCCACTTTTGTCTCATGAAAAATCCCATACAAGTCTTCTTTGATCATGAAAAAGAATTTTCATGGGCATTCTGATCTCAAAAAGACTCATAGATGTGTCAGCCAGATCTTTTGAAGGATCTTTGAAATTATAACATGATAATGGGAGATAACATGATCAGTTGAGGTCCAAATAAATAGAGAAATTATGGGACATTATTTCAGTCTATGAATATCATACTATGCCCCATATGACCCACGGTAGGATCATCTGAATCACGTGATAAAAAAACCCCTCCACCGACTCCAACTCATATTTAAGAGATATGCACCATGCAAGGAATTTAATAATTAGATTTAAGAGGCCTATAAATTCTCTCCCCCCCCCTCATAAAAAAAATGGGATATCAATATACATGAAGGATATGATGGCGAGAGCATAATAACAAACTTCTCGAAGCAAAATTTCACATGATCACAAGTTCTTCTACTCGGTAAAACTCAAGGAATGACCAAAGAGATCACACATAGTGAATATGTGCTTCGCATGATCACTTTATAGATCATGTGGAGAAATTTTGGAATGTCATACAAAATATGTAAAGGGGTTTCTTCAGGATTATTGGGTCATGAAAAACCAAAAAAAAACTTTCTAGTGCTTCACAACCCATGGAAAACATAAGAAATAAAGACTGAGAAAGGGGGAATACTTATGTGAAGAAATATGTGATGATATTCATGTGATTATTATGAACTACCTAGGTCATGAGATAGGACTAGGTCATGAGATAGGACTAGGTCATGTCTCCCATGTTATGAGAATCCCTCTAGATATGCCATTTGGATCATGCGATATTCCTTGGAAATTTCAATAAAGTTATGAAGCGGCACTAGGGAATGTCACTTAGGTCTTGTAGAGTTATTTAGACATGTCATTCAGGCATTGTGTTAGCCAACAGATAAGTCTTGTGAGTCACATGAATCCTTCCAAACACATCAATTAGGGCTCACAATTCCCTATAGACATGTAAACAAAGACTTTTGACACCCTCGAGACATGTCAGGCACGCCATGCGACAGCTTCCCAGAAATGTCACCAAGTCTCACGACACCCTCAAGGAAAGACATAAAAGACATGATATGACCCCTAAAAATGGAATCTAATTAATGAAATGACCCCATACATTAAAATAAAGTCACATTTAGTCCTTTGAACATATCAAGCGAGTCATGAGGCAACACTAGGACAAGTCATCCAAGTCACATGACAGCACCAAGACATGTCTTTATTGATCATGCGACAGCACCAAGACATGTCACCCAAGTCTTGAGAAGTCCTTTGGGATGTCCATACAAATCATTTTATTTCTTCTAGACATGTCAGTCTAGATCATGTGATGACTTACATACATGTCATCCTGGGTCATGAAATGTCTTCTATACATGTCGTCCTGATCATGATATTTTCTTCAGATAGGTCAACAAGGTTATGCAATTGTCTTTGGACATCTCTGTTAGGCAACTAGGACATGTCCCAAAATCATCATGCATGTAATAAAGACACCATGGACATGTTAGTTGGAGAATCAAGACATGTTAGGAAGACACCATGTGACATGATAACCTTGTCCAGTGGACATATTTGGGCATACCCCCAAATTGAATAATGAGAAATATGATTCCTATTATAACCAAGATTTGTAGGATGCCTTATTAAATATAGAGATCAAGTGGGATTCCAACTCAGTGTAAGTACCTATATTCAAAACAATGGGACCCAAACTCTCCTATAGGATCATCTCCTCACCTCATCCATCAGTAAATTAAGAGGTCAATTGAACTATAAAGGCTCTAATTCTTATTATAACTTGGATATGTAGGATGCCTCCCTGAGGCCTGATATCTAATGAGAATCTACCTTAGTATAATTCCATCCATATTTCAGTCATACCAAACCTAGGGGACCTAATATCCCTTAGGGTTCTATCATTATTCATCATCCATAAGATGGTTGAGGTTCCAACTGAACATTTGAGGCTCTAATTATTACTATAACCAGGATGAATAAGACGTCTTCCTAAGGATAGAGTTCCACATTAAACACCCCATCAAGGATTCCTTATAACATAGGTCCTGTATCTATATGTTTTGAGATTGATTAATTTTTATCTAATGTTTCTCACACTAATCATTACTCACATGATATTGGGGATTTTTAATAATCATATCATTTTCATCTTGAGTTCCCCACATCTAGGGAAACCTAAAAGTGTATTCCCCACTCAATGGAATAAAATTATTTCCCCCATATAATGGGATACATTTTAGGGTATGTCTCGGAACCATATCTAACTATGATGAATCTAATGCATATTATGAATAGGATACATAAGATGTATTCGAAAGGATTGAGTTCAATAATCAGTGCCTAATTGACCTCATATATGTCCACTCTTAGTGACATTTAACTACAATGTTTCAATGAACTAAATGGGTTTTTATTTTTATAATAAAAATGATATGTAGGAAACCTCATAAAGGTTCAATATCATCCTTGAGATATTAATTACCTCCATAGATGGAAGTAGACTCCATTTTTCTTGGTGATATGGCTACAAAATATAAGAATCTACCCATTGGAAATCATTTATGGGAAATATATGAAGAACCTTAAATACATACATATGGACTCATTAATAGAACCACTTTACAGATAAAAGAATTCAACCAATGGTCATTTTATGAGGGTAACCGGTTACATGTCAAGATTAGGATGAGGTTCATAAACATATCTTAAATCTATCAGAGAGTTTTGGATTTGGAAGAAATTCTCCCCAAAAGTTCATGATGAGTCTGACCTCCCATTAACTTGAAAAATGTGAGTTCCTAAGTGTTTTTGGGTCTAAACCCCCAAATGACCTCTTTCCTTTCAAAATCGTGTCCGTACTCAATTATGGATATGGGGACCATTGGGAGTTTCCATTAAGGATAAAAAATTGGGGAAACTGGTCTGAATGATTGCACATGCATGAAACCACCCACAATAAAGCTTTAGGTAAAACTAAAATTGTGATTTTGTATGAAACAAAAATGGTGAAACCAAAATGAATCTCTCAAAAAATGATCATTTCACTAAATTTAACCAAGGTTCTCATGAAATATTTCAATTATCTCATTGACAGGTCCACATGAGTATAATGGATGAACTGAAAAAATGTGTTGCTTATGCATATCTGATTGAGCATGTATCATACTTATGATGATGCGATGATTGATGAACTGTTCCTTATTACCTTCATGCCTGCAGACACTTATCTCACAAAAAACACTTGACCCAAGATCATGTCTTCATCCAACAGCTGTTATGGAAAATCAGTTATAGCTACAACCCATGTGATCCACATAACGACTTCACCTTCCCAGCACCTTCAGCATTGTTTAGAAAATGCAATGTTTTTGTAATACCTCTGAAATGGTACAATCCCAACCCTCAAGTCAGTATGAAAGGGTATCCAAAAACTAAAACCAATGAGTCTGTATCATCCAAAAAATATTTCAATAAATCTAGTAGCACTCGTTTAAACTTCCAACCACTTTAGAATATAATCCCTAGTGCACTAAAATAACAACCATCAATATATAATGAATCTAGATCAAGGTTTAAACTATGACTTCCTTCTAGTTTAGAAGTTGTTGATGAGGGCTCTTGTTAACCACCATCACCATTGTTATCCCACCAGTTCCACTTAGTCTCATGCTGAGGGAACTACCCAACACATTTCAACCCCCGGTGCTCATGCACAAGCACAATGGAAGTCTCATCAGGAATAGAAATCTTTGGATAACTAGGAGTGGTCTCATATCCTTGATTTTACTGATGAATCTTGGCAGTATATTCTAGTAGTATCCAGTGAGAAAGATCATACCCCAGCTCACTTGGAGAAAGTATGTGGGCATATTCTTACAGAAATCATGAGTAAGGTAAATATCCTTACCCCTAGGAATAATGAAATTTTAAATAATCCAATGGAATAAGGAGGATAGAACTGATCTTATATCACTTCTTCAATTGAAGATATCTACCAATACATATTGGTGATATTAAATGTGCATATCTACATTCATGTGAACACTTTTCTAAAATGTCACTAAATTCTAGAAATAGGTAAATAACTCCATCGACATATTGTGAAACTATTATAGATATAAGGGAAGGAGTATATTCATATCCCTACAACTAGGGTAGCACAATACTTTGATCATCATGAAAAAGTGGTTTCTCTAGAGTAACCGCACATTCTTGCTCACTTCCAGAACAATTATTGGAATATTCTGGTAAAGGATAAGGCACTGGACCAGGATCATATTACCATTCCAAAAAAGGATCAACAAGTGAGAGTGGTATATTCCTTGGAACTCACACACATTCATATTGAAAAATACTGGTGAGATACTCCAAAGGCACATGATGGGGAACATATTCTCTTTCTAACTAGAGCTCACTAAGTGAGATCATCACGTACCTCGGGAAAAGCTCATATTCTTATAGAAAAAGGATTTTGGAATACACTAAAGGTAATGGATTGGGATCATACCCCTGTTCTAATTGGGTCCCACCAGGTGAGAGCAGCACATGTCTCACAGAAGGCTCATATTCCTATCAGTGAAGCTACTTGGCATATTTCAATAGCTCATAAAATCTAGGACCATATCCCTACTTCCACCGATGAAGGACCGCACCAGCATCCTTCAAAGGCTATAGAGGAGGAGGCTCATATCCCTTCTCCCATTTCTAATATTCAACATAATATTTCAGTAGTAAATGCTTATTTTAATTGGGCTAATATACCCACATTAACAGGGGTTGACCGGCATATTTCGGATACCACCCATAGGAAGGCTCATATTCATTCCAATAATGAAGAAGCTTATTGGAATACACCAGCAGCTTGTTAGTTGTGGGATCATATTCCCACAATAACATATGGTTATCAATACATTCTAGTGGATTTCATACATTAGGATAATATCCATGCCTAACCTTAAAAGGTAGGTCGGCATATTATTGACATGATATAGAATAAGAATCATATCCCTAATCTGATCAATTCTAGTGTCATTTAGAATTTTCTAAAAACATTATCAACACCTAAAAGGTATTTTAAATCATAAACCATAGTAGAATGAGATAATTACTATGATATGACTCCTCATTCTAGTGTGGATATTGATCACATGGACTATACTCTTATCATTTTCTATGGTCATCCTCTCCACAGTGATATCTCTATTGAACAAGGAAATCCTCCCCTTGCCCAGAAACCTCTGTATAGAGAGGCTCCCATAACAATAATTCCTTCTTATATAGAGGTGCTCAAAACCACATTAAATCATATATAGTTCTCCTTAAACTACTAACAACCCTTCAAAATGGTTAGCAGGTGACCCAATAAAGCAAAATTTGTGGTATGACTAGGTGGAGGCATGTAAGTCTGAGTAAAAGGAATCTAAAATTGATATATGGATAGAGTTGTCCATAAACAACCTCCCAACCTTGTTTTTTCTCCTTTACATCTCTGACTATGAGATCCTAGATGGTCTAGAGAAGGATTTCATACCTTACCTACACTAAAATATATGGGAAACTCCTCAGATATTGATGTCTAGACACCTCCCTTATCTTGGGTATGAGGGTCATCTTCATACCATCAATATACTCTATTTTAAGCTATACCTAGCTACTATCACTATGGACCTAAACCTAAAACCGAAAAAGCACAACATAAATCTTTAACATGATTTCCATCATTTCATAAAAACTATTCAAAAACTGATCACTAATGACACATCATGTATCTATATCCAAGGATGGGGTATGTATGGAGTGTTACACTTCACTGCACCCCTAGAATCGAGAAAATCCATTGATATAGCATCATGTAATGTCATAGCCTTCAGTGAGATCAGTGGTCTGGGTAATGTGTGATCTAATTGGTCACTGCAATATAATTCCCCCACATTAATTATGCAAAGACATCACAGATGTAGGGGGGGTTTCTAATAGATTCTCCTTGAAATTGCCCCTAAAAGAAATGGGAACACATTTCAAACTTTGAAGATGACGTTGCAACCAACCCAAAAAATTCTTGTAGAAAATACCTCACATAATGGGATTCTATTTAACTAAGTTTATAATTGATCACAATTGTTCCAAATCAAATGGGTCACAATATAATCCTCCAAATCTACCATCTAGGATCAAACCCATCCCACCAGGACTCAGGGAATATTTACCATTTCCTCCACCCCTTGGGTCATAAATCCCTAAGTGGATTTAGGATGTATTGGAAGCAGCTACAAACCAACCCCATCCCACATGTCTGGGGGCAGTCTTTTCTCAGTCTTCCTCATTGGGATCATCACACCCTTAGGGGGTCATTGATAAATCAGTGGCGGTTCCAAATCAACCCCAAACCACTATGATGGGGGCATTTATATCTCAATTATAATCATAAGAATAATAAAATCCTCGATTAGAATCATCATATCCTCAACAACATGAAAAAAAAAAATCTAATGGTGGCTCTGAATAGTCCCCTACCCATAGGGCTGGGGCGTTTTCATCATCATCGTCACCGTAGAGGGAATCATTCTTCTCCAGGTTGGGAGGTAAACATTTATGGTTGGAATCCCATCCATTCCTCCCACCACAAGACAAACCTTTTATATTCAAATCTCATTTAGTATAAATGACTAGAACCTCCCTCAAGGTCACTATTCACATACTGAGATAGGATGAGCATATCAAAAAGGAAATAAAACCTCCTAGGGGTGTAATCTAAAAGGTCCAATATGAATAGGGGTCAGAAAAACGATCCTGATTCCAGCAATACAGAATCACCCTATTATATTAAAATTAACAGGATAACTACAATTTTTGGATACACCCTAATAAATGTCATCACCATCAACACAATAGATAATGTGGATCAATATGAAAATGCATAGGGGATAAATAGAGAAAACATACCTTGAGAAGAGTTTGATATGGAGGCACCAGGTATGGTTGTGTGTACATGGAATAAAAGGAGGATCCTAAACCTGGAACCCCCAAATATTGAGGTTCCACCTATATGGTGGAGAACTACCAATGATAAAGGGAAAGAAGTGTCCATATCCCAATCTTCACCCAGAAGATATGAAATTCCTTCTATGGTGGAGTTTTTGGCATAATATGATAATGAGATTCAAATATCAGACAACTCAATGATGAGATACTAAGGTGAAAATTTCCCACTTGTTATCATCTTTAATTTGAGACAAATATCCATCCTCCCTTATATAAGGAAATATCTGATCTTCATATAAGAGCGTAATTTAAGAGTCAGGTTGGCTCTATATCCAGGTAGCTAGTCTATATATATGAATAAGTAAAAAAATGATTGTTAATTCCTCCAATTAGGGAGATATACACTCCCCCACTAGGTAAATCCTTCATTCTTAGAATGTATTGTGAATCATTGGGAGTTTAAAATGGGTCACATTATTAGGACCCATCCACCATGTGGATGGGAGGTGGCCCAGATAGCATCACCACTGAAACTGATCAATTTCATTGAATATTTGGTTATAAGAATGGAAGTCATGGAAGGTATTTTCACACCTATGTAGCCTAAGAATAATTCATATCTTGAATGATTGGATGAAACTTTTTCCCCACCTAATTTAATCAATCTAACCCTTTTAAAATTTGAAGGCACAGAATATCTAGAACAACATCTCACACACTTTCGGTCCCAATACGGTCCAATGATGGGCCCTCAAGATCAGTAGGAGGTGAGAAAATTGTGGTTTTTTGTACACACTATGATAGTTCTATCCTTTATTTGGTAAAATATCCTTCCAGAAGGATCCATTCTAGGATGGTAAACCTTAATTGTAAATTCCATTACCAAATTCATTCTATATTAAGAGAAATGAAAATTATCAAACTAAACAACTACAAGTAGTGTTAAAATTATAGGGTGTCTGACATCATAGCCAGATGAAAGGATTTAACCTATTTACTCATCATCTCTATCTTGAAGGGGAAATTACTAGAACGCTTTTCTAAAAAATTCAGGGATGAACAACAAACACATCTAATCTCGACTAAGTATCTAGGAGGGTTCCATGAATTTTCATAAATGGAACAATTACTAGAAGATTCCATTCAGCATACCCAAGATAAATATCATATCATACCTTCAGTATAAGATTAAAGGTTTACAAAGTAAAGGATGTCATATATTACCCTCAAACCAGTAGGATTATCTATTCAAGCATCCAAGAAAGCCTCGAATCACTCGACACCTACCATTGAGTGGAAAAGATAACAAAATTTCCTTGACCAGAAGATAAAATAGATCAGGGTCACCCAGGATTTGAAAAACAGATGAATAAATAATAATCCTTCTAAAACATGAAGGTCCTTAGTTATTTCCTTATAACCATAGAAAATAAACTACTCAATATTTTTCATCCCAGGTTACCCAATGATATCAACCACACTGATCATCCTAATTACATTCCTTTCTATAGGATTCTAGTTCACACTATCCAATATTGTTCCATCTTCAAATATTCCCTCCATATAATGGTTGATTTTTGATAGGTGATGTTAGAGAACTCCCCATCATAGGTGAGTTTCATAACTATTGTTTTACTAGAGGAATAAGTTCAGTGGAAAGAAGTTCTAGGTAGGCATGGGTAGAAATTTGACAAATGGATGACTCAAAAGACAATTAACTAAGATCATTCCACCTTGAGATAATATCTTTACAAATCCATAATGATTCCATCACATAGATAGGTGACATTGAAAACTGCTCCTGAAGATTGATGCAATCACCAGACATGAGAATAAATAGAAGAGGAAGAGTCATATTTAGCTTCTATATGGTTCCTATCTCTTGATGATTCTATTTCTTTGGCATCTGAAGAATGGGCATCGTCCCACAAAAAGGAACCCTCATTAGATGAAGAGATCATATTTGGTTTTTTCAACATAATACACATGGGAGACCCATTCTTCAATGATTAATATGCCTCTGAATATGATTTTTTCATACCTAACCAGGGATATGGAGGACAAAGATTTAGGTGGTAAGGACACAGGGGATGATGTGGGCATGGTTGGACACAATATCTCAGTTGCATCCCTATAGAGGACATATATCTGGTTGAGACCCTTGGAAAAGAACTCCAATTATTCCAATAGAAACATCGAGGCATCCCATATCCCTCCAGTGGTTGTCCAAAACTGTTCATATTTCAAAATCAACTATCAGGGGTGTGATTTTTTTTATCATCCCAGATAGAGGGGAAGGCTGACACGACATATGCCAATGGTATCAGATTCTCCCTTAATATCTTATCAAGAACCAGGTCCATCCACCTCAAACACCTCATCTCATGAACCACAAAATATATAGAAACCCCACATCGGGAAGCACCGACCTTCAGAAGAAAAAAGTAAAATATTTTTGAAATAGTTTGCAGATTTCCTTTCAAAACTCTCAATCCTAGTTTCTCTCTATTTTTTCAAATAACTCAAAGAAGAACTCATAAAGGCCCTTAAGATCCTAAATAATATTGATATAGAAGTATATGCATCCAAGGTTTATCATATATAGACTATACCACCAAAATACCACGTCTCCTCTCATTAATAGATTAGGATTAGGAAGAGATCATCCAAGGACACATCAAATCCCTATATGTTTCAGGAAAGCTCAATGATGTCGATATCCATGGTTCTATGAATAAAAATGGTTCTTCAATCAACCTCATCCATGTTCAGACCCTTTAGTGTTTGGGATATAGAGAGGGAGATTTATCCCCAATAAATCTAACCATCAAATGGTATGATTAGAGTGAGAAAAGGACTCTTGGGATGATCAAGTTCAAAGTTCAGTTTTGGGATCTAACATCTAATATTGATTTCATGTTTATTTAGTAAGACACATCATATATTTTCTTTCTTGGAATATGTTGGCTTTGAGGTCATGTTGTAGTGCCTTTAACATTTCATCAATGGTTTAAATACCACATTAATGGGATGGTCTTCATACTATATGGTGAAAATTCTTCCTTCGAGTTTTTTGAATCCACATATATAGAGGTAAGTTTATGAAAAAGGGAGGGAAAAACCAATGTTGGATGACCATATATAGGTCTCCACCCCCAATGGCGTGTGGACCACCCCTAAAAATTCCTTAAGTATTCTCAAAATTGATTATGTGCTTCCCATAAATTTGATTAAGGTAGTAGACTTAACCCCAGATATACAAGATCCTTTTATCCCTAGTGATAGTGTAAAATAATACAATCAACATCAGAATCTATCTAAAATGACTCTAGATGTTCAAGGTGATAATGTTTCTTCCCATGGCCTCTCTTTCCTTGACAGTGATAGAGATGACCTTGGATTACCTACCATGTTTGAAAATTCCTCCATAAACTCATAAATGGGGGAAGAAGAGGATGATCTTAGGAATTATCCTCCCACATTTGAAGATTGAATATCCACCACCATTGATGATCTTAGGATGAAAAATCTGGGAATAGAAGAATACCCACAACATACATTGATTTGTGTCGTCATGTCGCTTGAGGGGAAATATATGTACATTTAATTTATAAAGTAACATTGATATGTGTTCTCTTAGAATCATACATAAATTCCCAATCTGATCAGTAATGTGGCTACACATCATCTCAGCTTTTCTGATGACCATTGAGGTTTTAAGAAGGTATCCATGAAGATTCACCCCTCCTTTGCTACTAATGTAGAGTCATAAGTTGAAAATTGATCAAATCCATTTTTTTAGAGAGGTGAAATACCCAAGATATCTTGAAAACATCATCCCTATCAAGAAAAAGAACACGAATATTAGGGTTTTCGTCAATTTTAGAGACCTTAATTGATATTTCTCAAAGAAGGATTTCCCATTTCTAATCACATAACTCTAGATTGATCCAACATCTGGATTCCAAGTCATTTCCTTCATAGATGTGTATTCAAGTTACAATCAAATAAATATGGCCCCTAAAGATGTGGAATCCAATACCTTCGGAGCACCTCAAGGGATATTTTTATATTAGTTCATTCCCATTATATTAAAGAACATTGATTCTACTTATCAACATCCCATGCATCATATCTTTAATCCCTTCTTGGGATGAATTGTAGAATGTTATGATGAATACATGTTAGTCAAATCTCAATAATGATATAATCACTTCACATATCTATAAAAAATCTTTGACAAGTTTTGATAGTATAGTTTGATGATGAATCCACTGAAATAAACTTTTGGGGTGGCATCACGGAAATTCGATATATTTTTGGTATTCCATCATGACATAGAGGTTGACCTAGAAAATACTAGTGAAATTTTAGAAATATCACCCGCTCATAATCTCAATTAATTTAGTGGAATCCAAGTAAACCTCAATTACATTTGGAATATCATGGATAACCTAGACAGTAAGTCCCTCCCCTTCACCAAGTTAATGAAGAAGGGAGTCACTTATCAATGGGATGAAAAATTCTGAGATTCCCTTAATAGTCTCAATCAATACTTATTGCACCAACCAGTCTTGATTCCATAAATGAAAGGAAATCCACTCAACTTGTATGTGGCTTCCATGGAATAATTATTTGGAACTCTCCATGCACAAAAAAGATGTTTCAGGGAGTGATAAATTTCTCTACTACCTCTGTATAATTATGCTAGGAATTGAGAGTCAATATTATGATATCGAGAAGAACTACCCCATGATCATCTTTGTAGCGAAAATGTTATATCATTACGTGAAGCACCATGAAGTTTACTTGGTCTCTCATATCAACCATATAAAGTACATTCCAGGTTTCACTTTGTTAACTAGGAATTATTCCTGATGGTAAGTCAATTTTTAATAGTATGATATTCAATTCAAGTCACAAAAGTCATTAAAAGGGTATTCATTGGCTGATTTCCCCACGAAATATCCTACCCCATAAAGATTGTCATAGGACACCTAACTTCCATATGAGGAGGTTTTATATGGACATGACACCCCCTAAATATGAAAGATTTATTTTGATCCTTCCTATAGAAGTCATGTTTCCAAGAGATTGAAAAACTTGAAGCTCAACTAGGTTAGTCTAGGAATTGTATTTGTTTCCCTGGACAATGAAATATTTCCCTAATCTTTATCATTTTCTAAAGGCTTCAATAATAATGAATATTAATCCCAAGCCCTCATTTCTAGCTTGTAACTAGACCTACTGGTGTAGATATCCTACCTGAACATTAAAGGGGATTTAGATATAGTGATAAAACAGATTAATGGTGAATATGTCATCATGAAGGAATAATTAGACCCTATCATCAGCTAAGTTAGGGGAATGATGTTAGAGTTACATTTTTAAACCAAATTTCATCATGTACCTTGATAATATATTTATATTATTGACACATTAGCTAATGCATCAACAGTTCTGGACAACCCTAATCAAGATGAGATGGTCTTCTACAACACACATCGAAGGATGGTCACATCATCCATCATTTATAATATAGAAGAGATCAATAATATCATCAACCCCCCCCCCCCCCAGATCCTGATGAACTAATATCCACCCATGGATAGATGAAGCCCATAATTTATTATATAAAAAATTGGACTCTCCTAATGGAATATTAAAAAGGGAATAGATTCAGCACAGTGTAGTGAAATTTTCCCTATAGGATAGTCCAAATGAGAAAAAATCCCACTAAAAGAAATGATTTTATGGAATCCTCTTTATATGAATAGTAAAAATAGAGATTGACACTCTCACGGAAGAATTCCATGTAGGTTCCTACAACGCTCATCAGCTTGGGACCCAACTCTCTCACCAAATAAGGAGGCTTGGTTACTACTGGAAAACAATGATAAATAATTGTGTGGAATTCACTAGAATATTTCATGCATGCCAGATTTATGAATTATTCATCCATTAACCCCCAAAATTGCTACATATAGGTAAATATTCTTAGCCATATTTTATATGGGTAATAGATGTTGTGGGGGAGATATCCCCCAGTCATAGCTAAGTAGTTTAAGTACATTCTTTTTGTTACCAAATTCTTTTCTAAAAGGGATGATGAAATACCCCTCAAGAAAGTTGAGATAAATAATATCATTAACTAAATTAATTCACATATTATTACTATATTCAGATTCCTTTACATGAAATTGGCGAACAACAGCACCGTCATTTGTTCTACCAAGTAGAAGAAATTGTACCAGGAGTAAAACATCAAGTCCAACCAATCATACCACTATCATGTAAGAATAAATAGATAGATTGAGGTATTAAATAATACTATAAAATATAATTCATGATATGGTATAAAAGGACAAGAAGTACTGGTGATAAAATCTTATTTATGCTTTATGGTCCTACCATACTACCACATGGACTCCAAAAAAAGAAAATTTGTATTCATTTGTGTATGTAACTGAGGAATTATTTCCCATAGAAGTCTAGTTACCCTCACTTATCATAGATATATGGGAAACTCTCATATGACAAGTAGTCACAAAAGTGGATGGATGAGTTAGAATGGATCGATGAGAAAATGTTGCATACACTGAACAACCTTGAAGTCCATCGTAATGGATCACATGAGCCTTAAATAAAAAGTTTCGCCTATATTTGTTCCTTCAAGGAGAACTGGTATTGAACTTAGAACCCCAATGATACCAGGTAAGAAACTAGAAAATCTTGAACCCAAATATAAGGGCCTTATAATATACATATGGTCTATCACAATGGATATTACTCACTATCCAAAATGTATGGGGAGCACATCACGCACCCCACTAAAACAAGGTTTATCAAAAAATAAATTTCATAATTAACATAAAGCATCAAACATCTTGATCACATGACATTAAATTTCATGGAATATGTCCTAACGGCATGATGTTAAACTATAGAGAAAGAAATCTTAGTGGAAATACTTTAAACTGTATAAAATCTTACGTCTTGACCACACGATATTAAACTATATGAAAGGAGTACTAGAAGTAATACTATAAAAAGAATAGAATCTTTCCACTTTACTATATGACATTATACTGCACAAAAAACATTACTTCATAGATGAACCACTACACATTATCTAGATTTATGGAAAAGTGAAATGAACCGCATTTGTCCCTATGTGTAACTCAGATCCTCATAAGGAACTTCCCTATTCAAGAACAATGTGTGGCTTGATTACTACCATTATAGGATATGTATTTATTCTTTAATATATAGGATTGTATCCATCAACCATATTTATTTTTTCACATCATGTAACTTTTTTCCTTACCGCATGAAGTTAAACTTCATGGTTGATGTCCTCACTGCATGACACTAAACTGCACAATTATTAACAAACTATGGGTTGATTGATTTCTATTAATATAGTATATGTAGTGACATGAATATCTCAATTATTAGGTCCATATGTGATGTTTATTCACATCGAGTCACATTTTTTCATACCATATGATGTTAAAATTCATGGTTAATGTCCTTGTCACATGTCACTAAACTACGCGGTTTCCCAGAACAGTGTATAGATTGATCTAATTCTAATGATATGCATAGGGACATCTAGATCCCATATCTTAGCCCATACACCACATGATATAAAATAACCCTCTATTTTCCTTTTATTCAAACCTATGTAGTGAAATAAACTTTTACCATTCCTTTTTTCTCACACCATGAAAATATTATGTAGTTTTAGGAACTCTGGTAAAGGATTCCCCACATGATCAAGACATATCAATTCATAATAAGGATTATATAGTTCTGGATGCAGATTTTTAAAAGGAATACCATGGATCTTTAGTGAATGATGTCAAACTATTGGACCTCCTGGTCCTGGATAATGTGGGATTAGTGATTTTTCAAATCTCCCCACTATAATAACATGTTCATTATGTGGTTAAACAAATTTTAGGGTGCTCGAACCGTTCTTGAATCTTACACTTTCTAGAAATAACACATTATTTTTTGAGTGCCTTGGGTTCTTGAAAACCTTCCATAGCCCTGGGAAAAGGATACCTAGCTTTAAGAGACCCTTTAATTGACTATGAATGCAAGCTTATTTCTCCAGTATATGATCTCTAAACCATCAACCAAATAAATCATTATCTTTCAAAAAGTGATTTAAGATCCTTTTGATCCCTAACATCACCATAGTGGAACACAGTACCTTAGGCTGTTTTGGGTCATCCTCAGTATGATTTTCCCGTATCAGCCTCATGACCTAAGAAATTTGGACCATGATTTACAATCCCCATAACCAAAATATTTAAGAGGATTTGTAACGCCCCGACCCCAGCTACCCAGAGTCGGTGCATTACTTCGTAACATTGGCATGATCACAAAAGATCAAGTCTCGAAAGACCGATTAGTTTAGTAGCCTTGGAAACACTAGATACATTCGTAAACGTTACATTACATCATAAAGTGAAAAACTACCATAACAAAGTCTCCATAGTCCACACTCATATCCACTTCTGACTATCCATACAGGTCATTCATAAAATACTTCTTCACATCCTGGAAAATATTAAAACATTGAAAGGGGTGAGCTCAGATGCTCAGTAAGGATAACAATATTGCGGAAGCTTTCATAAATAAACATAAAAATTTAAGGCAATGTATAACTAAAACAAAAGCCTTTTAAACTTGAACATCAACATAATATGGAAAAAGTAAAATGAGATAATGCCATTCACTTCTTCACATGGATATTCTACTGGTCGAATAATCACATGAAATAACAATAACCACTTTCATAATGATGGAATGCATAATTCCAGACTATCATAACCACATAGTCAAGGCCTCGTGCCAAGACCACAAATAAGATTTTGTCAAGGCCTTGTGCCAAGACACTAGTTTGTCTCATGAGACCTGCCGATGCAATTTTTTTAGAAGATAATTACATTTAAAATTGCTCAAATATACTCCAGTGTTTTTCTGAAAACATTATGCAAGCTTCTGAAAACAAAATAACTAATTCTGAGACTACTCGACTAATTGCAGGCCATGATGGGTCCACACCCAATCCCTTCCTGTCTACCACACTCGAGAGTCGGGTTTTATGAAAACATTTTTAAGCTTGCATTAAATACGTATACATTTTCACTGGATTTTCATATATTTGAGAGAAATA
This sequence comes from Viscum album, assembly GCA_963277665.1. Lineage (NCBI taxonomy): Eukaryota > Viridiplantae > Streptophyta > Magnoliopsida > Santalales > Viscaceae > Viscum > Viscum album. The sequence goes on along the minus strand of OY728159.1, from coordinate 1,815,729,591 downwards.
TCTCTCTCTTTTTTTGAAATCATTTATAAAAATGTTGTGGCTTGTAGAGGAAGCCGAAAACTCAAATAATGGTCACGGTGGCGAAGAAGTCGTTGTCGCCGCATAAGTACGACAAAAAACCATTCCCTTTTGTCGTTTAGTAAAACAATTCGTATAAAAATATTCCTTTTGAATAAATGTATATGTCAAAGGGGTTTATACACCATATAAAAGAAAGTTATGTATAACACCAAATATGCCTCAATGAAAGGGGATTGAGACGAAGTCCTTAAAAAGATCATTTTTTTTAAATAAAGTACATCTATAATGTGTATTCACTATAAGTACACATAAATAATGTACAAATACAATATAGGATATAATAATATCATGACATAATGTGAAAGTAGGAGATTAACCCAAAGAGTGAAAATTGGGTTAAGAAATTCCCTTACCTTGCGTCCTGTCCTGACTCGACCGTTCTTTAACCTCCTAAATAATAAAATAGAGTTAATTCCTATTTACTTAAGAACCTATTTCATGTTCATTATTCCTTTTATATCCCTTATTACCATGTTATGAACATTATGTAATTATTTAAGTTAATAACGGTCGTTTTGTCGATCTTAGGTACTTGAGTCAGAAATAACATTCTTATAATTACAAGTTGTTCATGTGGTGATATATCCATTATATCCAGAATTATATTCATGATATAGATATCATATATATGATATATATTCAGTATATACATTCATTCATAATGTCACGTAACATTTAGAGGTAAGAAATGAAATGCACCGTTCATGGAGACGGTAAGCCGTACGTACGCATGAACGCTACTTTCATTTCTATTTCGTATTTAATGGAATGAAATCATAATTATATAAAGGTATAATATAGTTCCAGTATAATATCATATATAATATCATTTACTCCATCCTTTATACATCCCACATATGGCATTAACGATGCACATCACTTTGAGGGGGCGGTAGTCCGCACTTCCTAAAATGAAATTATCGCGTTTTACCCATAATGGAAATCATAAAGTATGCAATAAATGAGAAATACAGAAGCATAAGTAAAACATAAAAACATTATATATCATATATAAATATATTGACATCTTAATTTCCACCTTTTAAGGTGTTATATGAGTGTTGAACAATCATCGTTTCTTGAGGCAGAAATTCGCCATCCACAGAAACAGTATGTTCTTTAACCATTAGACGAAGGTGTGTGTAAGTGTAAACCAAATCCTTATCCTAAAAACATACTAGTATATTTTAGATACTGGTGTTGTTACAAAATAAAGGAATGAAAAGATTTTAAGGGGTTGGAGAAGCAAAATAAAACAAAACAACATTAGAGAAGACATTACCTAAAAAATCGGGTAACTCTTTTTGATTTGAGACAAAGGCTTCCTTGGGAAGAATTCTGCACAAAGTGAGGCTTCTAGGAGTAATTGGGGGATTTTGGGAGAGTATTTGGGCAGAGGTTGCCCGAGCCAAATGGCTTTAAGGTTTGAAAAAGGTGGGAGTGGTGGGGGCCTTTTATAAGTGGAGAGGAGGGGCACTTTTGGAAAGTAATGAAATGTTATTCTATTATACAATGATTTTCGGATTCTAAAGGTCCCACACTTGTATAATGCGAGGATAAGGTGATAAGGGTTCGAAATCTCCTCATCCAATATGCTTTGGACAAGTGTAAGCCTTGTATTTTACATTATCTTCTCATTTTATTTAAATCGTTAAATAATGAGGTCATCGCTGCATCATCATGATGTCATAAATAATTTAATTTATTTAATGTCTAAAAATTATAAAAAAAATACTATGATGTAGGAAATCTTTTTAGATTTCCAATGACTATTTATAATCAAAAATATTTCTTGTATAACCCCATGTAAGAATTGTTTTAGTAAAACATTTCATGTTTGTGTCATTTTTTACTTTAACATTAAATAAAAGGTATTTATGTCATTTTCCAACTAAAGTGGCTCCATGGGGTCCCCAAGTTGACCCATGGATTTTCTTGGTCGGCCATGGCACATCCAATGAGGGTAGTACATGTTTCAAGCTCATCTCATATTATTAAAACATTATTTTTACCTTAAACTACACTAATTACCTCTAATCGCGATTAAGAACTTAAAAGTTACTATTCACCAAAAAATTATTTTAATCTCATCGAATCACATTTTACTTCTTAATGAAAACAATGTATGTCGGATTTTTTAAAATCAAATCACAGAAGTGGTAATATTTCATTTAAACGAAAAATCAGTTATTTAACTATCACTTAGTGGTTTCACTATTCATCAAAAATTGAAGTTTTTCAGAACAATGCCAAAATTTCACCCTAAGCTATAATTGATATTCCGAATTCAAAAATTATGTCTATTTTACAAAATTCCAAACATATAAGTTGAATTAATTAATTTTATAATTAATTCCCGCTGTCACAACAATAGCGTGTTTTTAAGAAACAATTTATATCAAAAGATTGGCAATTGTTTATGTCCAATTTCAATGTTAAATTAATTCTAATGACCACCATTGGATAAAATGGTAAAAATATATTCTAATTATACCTTAAAACCACTAAATAGTATAATTTATCACAATAAATTATTTTGATTAAAGTGTTGTTTTAAGTATTTTTCACTATTCATAAAAAATTAGAAGTTCTCAGAAAAATACCAAAAATTCAACATAGGCTAATTTCGATATTCCGAATCCAAAAATGAAGTCCATTTTGAAATATAAAATTTCTTTAATTTTAAAAAGTGGTTATTACTTTTCATAACGGCTACTTTGATTAGTCGCGGTGTTTTAGAACTCAAAGTTGCGTACAATGCAAGCTATTGCATTATTGAATGAGAAGCGTATCGTGGAAGCTCGGGGTGTTACATTCTCTCCTCCATCAATAAATTGTGTCCTCGCAATTTGAAAATTTTCTTTGAAAATAAAAGGTTGAAAATAGAAAATACCTTTGTGGAAAACCCACATCGGAAATAAGGTTAATAAATATATAACATTAAAAGAAAGAAAGCTAAGTACAAAGGTCACCCGATATAGCCCATTATAGGATTCTATGAAAATATGGATATGGAGGAGAAACAAACCATCAAGGTCTGATGGAGAGTTATAGAAAACAGGATTAGGAGAAAGTTTAACTACAAGAAAATCACAAACTTGTGATTGGTTAAACGGTCATTGAATCCCCAGTTGGAAAAGTTAACCAACAACATTTTTGTTTTAAGTTACCTTTTATAATGTTGAGGAATTTATTTAGGAGATTTACTAAGAACGTAAGGGAATATACATACTTGTTATGTATACTTTCATTCGTTAATAAATTTTTACCACAAACCCAACTTTTACTCCAAATGGTAACGAAAATCAAAAATATTCTATTTATCCTAATTGTATAAGGTTCCAAATGTTAACACATACCATTTAGATTAGTAAAATTATTTTGTAATAACCAGGGACTTCCTGTAGGCTAGTGGTAGGAAATAAAGGCTTGTCGCACTATGGTTGTGGGTTCGATTCCTGCAGCTTTGTCCGACGCGACGGGTTATTCCCCACCCTGCAGGTTTTCCTTTTCCTAAAACTATAGTATTATAATATTCCAAAAATAATCTTCAAAAATGCTTTAACCTTAAACAATACTATCCATGGTTCAACTTAATCCATTCCAACCTTAATAGTTATCCAAAATACCTCCGTCCAGACTTTCTCTAAAAGGTCTCTAAATTCCAAAATCAATTGTAACATCAGATTCCCCAAACAAAGAAAAGTTTCTCTTATTGTCACATACTAAAAATATGATTACCTTAATCATATTAAAACCTTACTGAAATCAACAAGTACTGCAGTATAATCCTTATATATATATATATCACATTATTCTAATAACCAAAATATAATCCATGAGTCCAAAAGCACCAATACATTAGTTATTCTGCTTCAACTGTAGTAACAACATAATATTGTCCTTGATCCCTTGGCCTTTTCTGAGGTAAGATTCCCTGACGCTTAGGACATTCATTTTCATAATGCCCCATTTCCCTACAATTGTAGCATTCAACTTTGACAGCCTCTTTCTTTCCCTTGAAATCACGAGCCTGGTGACCCTTTTCTCCACATTTATAACAAACTTCCATTCCTTTTAGGCACGTACCAGGGTGATTCTTCCCACAATTATCACATAATGGAAAATACTTCTTTCCCTTTTTCCCTTTATCTGTCTCTTGTTCCACCGTTCTCTTCTTCTCTTGCTTTACTTTGTTGTCATAAGACTTAGAGAATTCCTTTTCTGTCTTGATAGCACACGAGAAAATATCTTCGTATGATGAGAAGGATTGCGATACTAAAGATCGACGGAGAAATGGTTTTAACCCATCAATGAAACGATCAATCTTACTCCTTGGGTTACGTATATAATCGGCAGCATGCCTCACTAACCTTGTAAAGTTAGCCTCATACTTTGCGACATTCTCATCCTCCTTCTGCCTCAGACTCAGAAATTGCCTTTCCATATATGCTCGATGGTCACGAGGAAAGTATTTTTCTATGAAAAGCTCTTTGAACTCCCTCCATTCCATATTCGATACGTCATCATCTTCCTTTGTGTTTTGATTCAGCGACCACCACTGATCGGCATCTCCAGTGAGGCGGTAAACTGCCATGACAACCTTCTCCCTTTCACTACTCCCCAAGGCATGGAATATTTCTCTAAGGAATTTATCCATTGCTCAGCTACTATAGGATTTGTACTCCCATTGAAGGTTGGTGGTTTTTGCCTCATGAAGTGGTCTAACATTGATCCTCCAAGTTTCGGATCAGGGTGCTCCATACAAGTAAGGTTTTTATTCATAACCTGAGTGAGTTGTCCCAAAATGGTAATAAGTTGATCAGCACCAGTTGTATCTCCAGCTCCACAATAATTATCTTGAGCAGGAGGGCAATCCCTACATGGAGTCCGTGCATTGATAAGGTTTCCATTCCTTCCACTAGGCGCCATTTTTAAACAATGGCATAAACTATATTAGTTTATAAATCAAAATACATAATTCCATACTTGTAAGATACTTAACATAAATTGAACTATTTATGGATATAATCCATAAAAAGTTTTTCTTTGAGGAAGTATATACTCATAACCCTTCATAGTGGTTTATAAAGAAAATGAGAATTATCCAAAGCATATCCCCCGGGAGTGTCGTAACCAAGAGTGCAGCAAGGCCCGTTGTCGTGCACCAGTTCCCGTTCGAGTCTAGCTCAAAGCGGTGTTTTCGGGTTTTACCCCTAGTTACATCTGTGCCAGAGCCGCCTCTACTTGCTCGTATCCAGACAGGGATGTATTGCTCGGAAAACTCACAAAAATCTCTACAATAACAAAATTCTAGGAAGTTCTTCTATACTAATCCTCAAAGTTCATCTTTGGTCTACGTGCTCTAATCAGAGTTTATCTAAATCTAGCTTCCAATGTTTGTACTAAACTTCCTCTGATACCAACTGTAACGCCCCGACCCCAGCTACCCAGAGTCGGTGCATTACTTCGTAACATTGGCATGATCACAAAAGATCATTTCTCGAAAGACCGATTAGTTTATTAGCCTTGGAAACACTAGATACATTCGTAAACGTTACATTACATCATAAAGTGAAAAACTACAATAACAAAGTCTCCATAGTCCACACTCATATCCACTTCTGACTATCCCTGCAAGTCATTCATAAAATACTTCTTCACATCCTGGAAAATATTAAAACATTGAAAGGGGTGAGCTCAGATGCTCAGTAAGGATAACAATATTGCGGAATCTTTCATAAATAAACATAAAAATTTAAGGCAATGTATAACTGAAACAAAAGCCTTTTAAACTTGAACATTAAAATAATATGGCAAAAGTAAAATGAGATAATGAAATTCACTTCTTCACATGGATATTCTACTGGTTGAATAATCACATGAAATAACAATAACCACTTTCATAATGATGGAATGCATAATGCCAGACTATCATAACCACGTAGTCAAGGCCTCGTGCCAAGACCACAAATAAGATTTTGTCAAGGCCTTGTGCCAAGACACTAGTTTGTCTCATGAGACCTGCCGATGCAATTTTTTTAGAAGATAATTACATTTAAAATTGCTCAAATATACTCCAGTGTTTTTCTGAAAACATTATGCAAGCTTCTGAAAACAAAATAACTAATTCTGAGACTACTCGACTAATTGCAGGCCATGATGGGTCCACGCCCAATCCCTTCCTGTCTACCACACTCGAGAGTCGGGTTTTATGAAAACATTTTTAAGCTTGCATTAAATACGTATACATTTTCACTGGATTTTCATATATTTGAGAGAAATATCTCTCTCTTTTTTTGAAATCATTTATAAAAATTTTGTGGCTTGTAGAGGAAGCCGAAAACTCAAATAATGGTCACGGTGGTGAAGAAGTCGTTGTCGCCGCATAAGTACGACAAAAAAAACATTCCCTTTTGTCGTTTATTAAAACACTTCGTATAAAAATATTACTTTTGAATAAACATATATGTCAAAGGTGTTTATACACCGTATAAAAGAAAGTTGTGTATAACACCAAATATGCCTCAATGAAAGGGGATTGAGACGAAGTCCTTAAAAAGATCATTTTTTTTAAATAAAGTACATCTATAATGTGTATTCACTATAATTACACATAAATAATGTACAAATACAATATAGGACATAATAATATCATGACATAATGTGAAAGTAGGAGATTAACCCAAAGAGTGAAAATTGGGTTAAGAAATTCCCTTACCTTGCGTCCTATCCTGACTCGACCGTTCTTTAACCTCCTGAATAATAAAATAGAGTTAATTCCTATTTACTTAAGAACCTTTTTCATGTTCATTATTCCTTTTATATCCCTTATTACCATGTTATGAACATTATGTAATTATTTAAGTTAATAACGGCCGTTTTGTCGATCTTAGGTACTTGAGTCAGAAATAACATTCTTATAATTAAAAGCTGTTCATGTGGTGATATATCCATTATATACAGAATTATATTCATGATATAGATATCATATATATGATATATATCCAGTATATACATTCATTCATAATGTCACGTAACATTTATAGGTAAGAAATGAAATGCACTATTCATGGAGACGGTAAGCCGTACGTACGCATGAACGCTACTTTCATTTCTATTTCGTATTTAATGGAATGAAATAATAATTATATAAAGGTATAATATAGTTCCAGTATAATATCATATATAATATCATTTAATCCATCCTTTATACATCCCACATATGGCATTAACGATGCACATCACTTTGAGGGGGCGGTAGTCCGCACTTCCTAAAATGAAATTATCACATTTTACCCATAATGGAAATCATAAAGTATGCCATAAATGAGAAATACAGAAGCATAAGTAAAACATAAACACATTATATATCATATATAAATATAGTGACATCTTAATGTCCACCTTTGAATGTGTTATATGAGTGTTGAGCAATCATCGTTTCGTGAGGCAGAAATTCGCCATCCACAGAAACAGTATGTTATTTAACCATTAGACGAAGGTGTGTGTAAGTGTAAACCAAATACTTATCCTAAAAACATCCTAGTATATTTTAGATACTGTTTTTGTTACAAAATAAAGAAATGAAAAGAGTTTAAGGGGTTGGAGAAGCAAAATAAAACAAAACAACATTAGAGAAGACATTACCTAAAAAATCGGGTAACTCTTTTTGATTTGAGACAAAGGCTTCCTTGGGAATAATTATGCACAAAGTGAGGCTTCTAGGAGTAAGTGGGGGATGTTGGGATAGTATTTGGGCAGAGGTTGTCCGAGCCAAATGGCTTTATGGTGTGAATAAGGTGGGAGTGGTGGGGGACTTTTATAAGTGGAGAGGAGGGGCACTTTTGGAAAGTAATGAAATGTTATTCTATTATACAATGCTTTTCGGATTATAAAGGTCCCACACTTGTATACTGATAGGATAAGGTGATAAGGGTTCGAAATATTCTCATAAAATAGTCTTTGGACAAGTGTAAGCCTTGGATTTTACATTATCTTCTCATTTTATTTAAATCGTTAAATAATGAGGTCATCGCTGCATCATCATGATGTCATAAATAATTTAATTTATTTAATGTCTAAAAATTATAAAAAAATACTATGATGTAGGAAATCTTTTTATCTTTCCAATGAATATTTATAATCAAAAATATTACTTGTATAACCCCATGTAAAAATTGTTTTAGTAAAACATTTCATGTTTGTGTCATTTTTTACTTTAACATTAAATAAAAGGTATTTATGTCATTTTCCAACTAAAGTGGCTCCATGGGATCCCCAAGTTGACCCATGGATTTTCTTGGTCGGCCATGGCACATCCAATGAGGGTAGGACATGTTTCAAGCTTATCTCATATTATTAAAACATTATTTTTACCTTAAACTACACTAATTACCTCTAATCGCGATTAAGAACTTAAAAGTTACTACTCACCAAAAAATTATTTTAATCTCATTGAACCACATTTTACTTCTTAATGACAACCATGTATGTCGGATTTTTAAAAATCAAATCACAGAAGTGGTAATATTTCATTTAAACGAAAAATCAGTTATTTAACTATCACTTAGTGGTTTCACTATTCATCAAAAATTGAAGTTTTTCAGAACAATGCCAAAATTTCACCCTAAGCTATAATTGATATTCAGAATTCAAAAATGATGTCTATTTTACAAAATTCCAGACATATAAGTTGAATTAATTAATTTTATAATTAATTCCCGCTGTCACAACAATAGCGTGTTTTTAAGAAACAATTTATATCAAAAGATTGGCAATTGTTTATGTCCAATTTCAATGTTAAATTAATTCTAATGACCACCATTAGATAAAATGGTAAAAATATATTCTAATTATACCTTAAAACCACTAAATAGTATAATTTATCACAATAAATTATTTTTATTAAAAAGTTGTTTTAATTATTTTTCACTATTCATAAAAAATTAGAAGTTCTCAGAAAAATACCAAAAATTCAACATAGGCTAATTTCGATATTCCAAATCCAAAAATGAAGTCCATTTTGAAATATAAAATTTCTATAATTTTAAAAAGTGGTTATTACTTTTCATAACGGCTACTTTGATTAGTCGCGTTGTTTTAGAACTCAAAGTTGCATACAATGCAAGCTATTGCATTATTGAATGAGAAGCGTATCGTGGAAGCTCGGGGTGTTACAAGATTTGAAAATCATTTCCATTACGTCACCATGTATTTTACCCCTTCTCAAAGTAGTAATGTGAAACTCCATTCCTTAACCTTTTGATATACCACACCGTGTGACTCAAAACCATATGCTATAGGTCCTGAGCCTCCCCATAAAAGATAAACTACTCTAGGATGCTAAAACCCTTCCTAAATATATTTTCATCCATGTCCCACTTCATCAAATGGATGTTTGAGTCTTTAAAAATATATCAAATCCCTTGGAAAAGAGTGGGGATCCTCTTTGCTTGACCACGCTAATGATGCATAAGGGCTTTGATACAACAACTAGAGGCATCTCCTTATTATAAGTAAGTGCCTTCGATCCTTGTGAACTGCAGAAATGTCATAGTGGAACCCGTCACCTTAGGGTGTTGTGGTTCATCCCCATAATGTCTACCTAATTCCATATTCATTGATTCAAACTTTTGGGTTATGAATTACATCACCCACATTCCAACTATCCAGGTGGAATCGACTTCCCTAATATTTTACTTACAACCAATACTATCCCCATAAATATTCCATGGACCTTGGAAAATAGTGGGGACCCTCTTTTCTTGGCCACACTAACAACACATAAGGAATTTAACCCACCAACTAGAGGTATCTCTTCCTTACAAGAAAGTAACTCCAATCCTCATGAGCCATGGAAACACTATGGTGAAACTCAGCACCTTAGGGTGTTTTAGGACATCCATAATATGTCTGACCCATTCTATATTCATAGATCATGTCTTGGAAGAAAGACTTTAAAATACAAATCATTACCAAATGATGTTAAAATTCACATAAAACCTCCTTACCACATGAAATTAAAACTACACTATATATGTTATTAATGTATGACATTAAACTACATGGAGAAAACTAATTTATAGACGGTATAATTCCATCTACGGAAGTTATGAGCTAAAATATCATAGACTATATTAATATAATTTATGATCTAAATGACCCTAAACTACAAAAAATGAAGGTATGAGCTATAAGACCCTAAACTATAACAATAGAAAGTCTGAGCTAAAAGTCTATAAACTACAGAAACATAAATTCCAAGATAGAATAAACTAAACTACATCACAAAAATGGTCTAGTTTTCAATACCTTAAAACAACCAAATGGAAGAGTCATAAAACTTGTCAGGTCAAAATCCCATAAGAGGGAAGCCTGTGAAAAATCCAATTTCATGCATGCTATGCCTTCCCCTATATTAATATTAGGAAAAAATAATTTCAAGATAAATAAAGATATAAAAAAACTTTTGGGGACCACCATATGGACATAGAAAAAATAAATCTTTAATCTTTAATTTCATTAAATTAAGAAAAACTAAGAGTGTCCCCCTCAGGTAAATTAACATTTTACCCAAATTATCCTTTTAAATCAGGTTATCTCAAGAAAATTGGTCCAGATATATCAACAAGGAATCTCAAGTTGGTGGGAATTCATGAGAATTCTTCAAGAAACATCTAATGTGATTTAAGCATTCAAATCTAGTATTTTATGTTTAATTGATATCATAAAAATGATGGGTATCATTGATGATCCATGAAAAATCATATCAATGAAATATCATGTACATAATGAATAAAAATAATAGGTTGGACAATAATATGAAATTTTCAAAAAATTCATTCATTGAAAAGGTGAAAAAATAGGAATCTCCACATTTTAGATCCTCTCCAGGGATCCCATCAAAACAAAAACATTAGTTATTATACTATAGTAATATATTATTGGTTAAATTTCCCAGGTTTTTGAGAGTCTAGGGAGAATATTTGATTGTAAACCAAAGCACTACCCACCCTTCTTCTTTTACTTCTTCCCAACGATGAGGAGTCTCAATTAAAGAATTCATATCCTCGATTATTTTTTTATTATTTGTTAATAATGATGATGAAGATGAAATATAATTCTTTGAGTGAGCTATGATCTCCTCATATCTCACTATTTGTGCAATCAAGGCGTCCATTTGGGTGTGAAGTTTAGATATTATAGAATGACCATGTTCTAGTGCCTTCAAGGCTTCCCTAATTATTTCAACCAGGGGAGTCCCATCATTGAAACTATATAGTCCCTTATTACTAATAAATAGTTTTTTTGGGGTTAGGATAATTTTTCACACCATAATATATAGTGGTCGGAAATCAAATCCACCCTCCCCCAAATCATGAAAGATCTAGCAAAGGCATTCTTCTTTTTCATGAAATGTTTCCATGGGAGTCACAGTGATCAAGGTGTGAATCTTCTTACAGATTATACTATGTCATGCTTGGTCCTCTACAATGATAGGGGTTGGTATGTTAAATGAGGTAATGGTTAATTGATATGATTAAAAAGAAATGGAGTAATTTTTATGTTCCCTTCTCTCAAATGATGCATCATCCACTGTTGGTATTGAAGGACCATCTTCCTCAAAAACATTACCTGCTAATGGAATGGTATTCGCTAGAATAGGGATTATTTCTCAAAGGATCACTTTAATATTGAATCAACTTAATTATTGTGACAAAAAAAGGGATTTATTAAGGTACAGGGTTTGTCCACCAAACAGACCAATCAATTCAGCATGCTACCCAGGTAGGCTTCCACCCAAGCCTTATCATTATCATATGATACAAAGGAAAGGGTGCTAGCAAGTGTAAGGATAATATCGACATTTGTGTCCTCATGCATCAATCAATGTCGAAATTGGTTGATAATCATGGGATGTAGTTCTCCCAGAACTCCTGCTGAAGGAAGAGGAGAAACTATCTAAATACAACCAAACTGGTTAGAATATTGATAAGGGGTTTATGATTCAGAAATAATCAGCTCGTCTAAATAACTTATTAGAACCCCATCCTGAAGAGAGATTATGTATGACCAATCTATGAGATAACCACTAAATTTATCAACAATTATCTCAGATTGTGCAAGATAAGGCATAAAATTGTAATGATTATACCATTTTAGCATGTCAATGACCTCCTTAGATCCTAGTGGTATCTCATCAACTTTGGAAACATTAAGAAACCTCAGAAGTAATGAGGCATCAAGGATCCTAGTAGTTTTGTGGTATTTATAATAGTGAAAATTATATCCGACCCATCTAAATAAAAATTTAGAAGGATTGAAAATGCTATATGGGATGTTTCCTTGTTGAATATATCCAAGTATATGGTAGAGGAAAGTAAGAGTTAGTATAGATAGATTATGAGCCCTCCCCTCTACTAATATAGCTACCTTCGCTACAGTACCAACTTGAATTCTTGAACATGAATCCTCATCTAGGAAAATCCATATGTTTAATAAAATGTCCAAGAAACCCACTATCCTAAGGCTCATGGATATCTATGGTCTCACTCGGTAACCCTATACAATATACTCCCTGACCTCAAGGATTTAGTAATAGGAGAATGTATTATTATGAACCTTTCAGTAAGGGTACCATTTAGGGCATGTAACAATAGGCCAAAATCAGCTATGGAAAAGAAAGGACTTTATCAAATCCTTGAAAGAGATGAGAGAGTGCATATTCATCTCCTTACTTAACTTCTCTTTCACAATGTTAAGCATGTCACTTTCCAATACAAGATTTTTTACATTGTCACCCCAAATGTTCACAATAGGAAAGAATTATTTGTACATCTTCCCAAGAGGAGATATCTCACCCAGTTTTTATATTTCCCAAAGACTGATTCCTACTTCACCATGGGATATATGAAATGAGTTTGTTCCCAGGAACAAATGGCTAATAATCTCTTTAATTAGCTCTAATAGATGATATAAGATGAACTGAGAGACTCATTCTACCTCGTGAAGGTGAATTTCATGTGACTGATCTGAAAATTCTAAGCTGCTCTGACAAACCCAGAATGGACATGCCTATTCATCGGAGAAATTACCCCCATATGTAAGTCCAATTTCAAGATCCAACTATTTCTCAAATTATTTATGGATGATACAAATATTTTTTCATAACTCTTATTGATCAGATGGTGGGAAAAATCATAACCATCTAGACCACGAGTGTGGTTCTTCAACATATTGGACAACCCCTGAGACTATGCTACAACCAGTTGGAAATCTTCATAAATTTTCACCTGAATATGATCAAGGTAAGAAGATAGATATAAAGATTGAATATTTTAGTTAGTTGAGGGAATGAAAACATCATCCAGTAAGAAAATCCACACATAATATTCTGGTGTGACAGAGGATAGCTCTAAAATTTATTATAGGGAAGCTGCATCAAAACCTTATTGTTAGAGAACACATGGTAAATATGGTCATCATTTTTATTTCAAGAAATCATGGCCCTCTAGCATGCTATATTGGAATCTATCTAAAAAGTGGATTCCATATTTATAAGGACAAGAAAATCATTTCAAATAAGTGAAGAAATTATGTCAAAAGAGGTGCATGATTCTGGAAGTATCATGTGAATCACATGAACCATGAAGGAATTATTGATTGCATTACCTAATACAACTCTCACGAACAGCATGAACTAATTTAGGTCTTGCTAACCGCATAACCCATGGAGTCCTTGAGGTTTTCATAACCTATTAAATGTGTCGTGATTGCATAATCTATTGTGAGACTCATGATCACGTGACCTTAAAATGGTCACACGAACCGTATAATGGTCCAGTGATCACATGACCAAGCTAAAAGATCATGTGAAACCTGAAATAAAGCCATATGGTAAAGGATATATGTCAAGGTTCAAGAAATTTTCAAGAATTTATTCCTAATTTGTTATAATTGGGGATTAAGAAAAGAAGAGTGTGCAATAAGATCTCGTGAAATAGTTATCATGAAGTAGTCTTGTCAAATAAGTCTCACAATCAGTTATTATAGGGAGGTTATTCAACGAAATTTATAAGAATAGGTCTTACAAAGGAATCACATGATGGAAGCAAGAATGAGATCTTTGGGAATTCAGATTCACTAGTGAAATAAGCATACCCTTGGTCCCCTATTTATAGGGAGCTCCACAGAATGCCAAGAGTCACCAAAAAGGCCAACCTTAACCCAAGACACTGATTAGTGGTAGCCCCAAAAGACTCATGCATTCATTTACATTACTCAGAATCAAATCATTGTCCTTGTGGATATTACTCTTGACAGGGAAAATTGTTGATGCCTTCTAAATGAGCATCGACTGATATAGAATGGGGAAACACTAAAATAATGGGTATTATTTTCTCTAAACAAATGAAGGGAAGGTGGTTGAATCACGTAGATCATGTAAATCTCGTAAGTACATGTGATCACATGAACTTCATAAGGTCATGTGAATATATAATGCACTTCACATTATCTCATATAGATCATGTGACACCCCTATAACAAACCCTCCTTCCGTTAGGAAGGACTTGATTCAAGTGTTTAAGACCATGAAGATACCCTAGTTACATGTCCACTTTTTTGTGTGATACAATGTATTCATTTCACCTTCATCATGTGAAGGGAAAAAAATTACATTTGACTATGTGATGCCCCTTTGGCTTCATATACAAATGGAGGAATTGTTTGTCAAAATGCTCGCACATCATCATGAGACCCATCATTGATCACACAATGCACCACAGACAGGCATAAGTATTTTCTATGACAATTCTCACACATCATCGTGAGACCATGAATTAATCATATGATACACCATAGACAAGTAGAGTGATTTTCCATGACAACTCTTGCACAACATCGCAAGATCCCATGTCCTCCTAAAATGAAGAAGAACGTAAAACAAGTAAAGGTGGAAGCTTCTCATGAATGGAAGAGATGTTGGTCTTCACAAAAAAGGGGATATACGCCATGGTTGATCACCTAATCCCATGGAATCCCCCTTGATAGGCCACCTTAGTCTTATGAGGGATCCCATAAAAGTCTTATTTGATCATGATAAATCCTTTCCAACGGCATCCTAATCCCATAAAGACTCATAGATGTTTCAGACTGACCTTATGAAGGCTCATTAACATGACAACATGATTATGCAAGATCCCTTGATCATCCAAGTTCCAAAGAAAGTAGTAAATTGTGGTAAATTCTAACAGTAAATGAATATCATGTGATTCCATGGACAACCTATGGTGGGATCAAGTGAATCGCTTGGTAAAATATTTCCCCCCATGCACTCCATCTCACTTTTTCAAGATACATTCTATACAAGGTGGTGTATAAATGAGGTAGAGAGGCCTATAAATACCTCACCATAAAAATAGAAAAGGGTAGATCAACAGACACATAATAGATGATGGTTATAGAATATGATCAAACTTTTTATAGAGGAATTTCATGCAATCAGAAGGTATTCCAACAAGTAAAATTTGGGGAATGAACCAAGGGATCACGCAATATGAATATGTGCTTCACATGATCACTTTATATATCACATGAAGGACTTTTAGCATGTCATCCAGATTATGTGATGGGGTTTCCACATGTCAATGGCCACATGAAACCTAAAACACACTTTTTCTTTACAAACCATGGGAAATATATGCAATAAAGACTAAAAAGGTAGAATACTTATGTGAAGATAGATACTCTAATATTCATGAGCTTCACATGACCTACCAAAATCATGTGAAAACACCAGGGAATGTCACGCATGTTATGTGACACACTCCATACATTCTATTTGGATCATGTGATATCCCTTGGACGTGTCAAAAAAGTTATATAACAACATCATGTCATGTCACCCAGGTCCTGTGGATTCCTTTCGACATGTCATTCGGGTCTTGCATTTTCCTCTGGACAAGTTAGTCGGGTCACAAGACACTCTTTGAACAAATCAAACAAGGGTCATGATGCCCTCCAGACATGTCAACCAACTCTCTCAACACCCTATAGACATGTCAGAATAGTTATGCAATAACCTCCCAAACATGTCACCCAAGTCTCGCAATGACCTCCGATAATGCTAGTCAAGACATGTGATGAATCCTAAACACGTCATCCAGTTCATGTGATGTCACTCAGACATGTCAATCAAGTATTGTGGAGTCCTTAGAACATATTGAGTGAGTCATGATTCAACACTAGTACATTTCATCAAAGTCACACAGAAGTACCAAGACATATCTGTGTTGATCATGTAGCATCACCAAGACATCTCATCCAGCTCTTGAGAAGTCCTTCAGGATTTATATCTAAATCATGTGATGTATTCTATACATGTTAGCCTAGATAATGTGATGATTTCTAGAAATTTCATCCTGGATCATATGATGTCTTCTAGATGTGTCATCCAGATCATGTTATTTTCTTTAGATAGGTCAAATGGGTCATGCGATTGTATTTTTTCATCATTGTTTGACAATTAGGACATGTACATACATCTTTAGACATGTTCAAAAGACACCCCAAACATCTCAGGAAAAAAATCAGGACATGTCATGCAGATACCTCAAGACATTATAACCATTACCAATGGACATATTTAGGCATACCTCCAAATTGAACTATGAGATAATGTATTTCAAGTTATAACCAATATATGTAGGATTCCTTATGAATGGTTGAGCTCAATAAGGCTTCCACCTTAGTATAAGTCCCTTCATTCAAACCCATGGGACCCAAAATCTCATATGGTTTCATCTCCTTGGCTCATCTATTTATAGATTGAGAAGTCAATTAAACTACAAAGACTCTGATTCCTTCTATTACCAGGATATGAAGGACATATCCCGAGGCCCAAGCTCTAATGGACATCTTACATAGTATAAGTCCCCCCATATTTCATATATCCTAACCTTGGGTATCCAATCTACCCTAGGGTTCTATAATTTTTCCTCATCCATCAGCAGATCAAGTGGTAAAATAAACTATGAAGACTCTGAATCTTACTATATCCAAGATTCGTATGACACCTTCTTGTGCCTTGAGTTCCCTATTAAACACCCCATTCGGGATTCCTCAGAGTATAAGTCTTGTGTCCATATTTAGTGATACTGATTACTTATTATCCCTTTCTTCTCACATAGAACATGACTCACATGGGCTTTGGGATTTTAAATAATCATATCATTCACATCATGAGTTCCCCATAAATTGTTCAACCTCAGTGTGTAATCCTCTCTCAGTGGCATAACATGACTACCCCCATGTAAGAGAATCCTCCTTAGGGTAATCCCCAGTGTTATATCTAACTATGGTGACTCTAATTTCTATTACAAAATGGATGTGTCGGACACCTTACCAAGGTAATATCTCAATACTCATTGCCTAAGTTCCCACATATATTTCCTCTCTAGGTGATGTCAAACTGCATGGTTTCAATGAACCACATGGGTTTTGATTCCTATGAGAAAAAGGATATGTAAGACACATCATAAAGGTTAAATCCCATCCTCCAGATATTAATCACCTCCTAGGATAGTAGTAGACTCTAGATTGTCTTGTTATATGGATCAAAAATATAAGTAGTTACCTATTTCTAATAAACGGTTAGAAATGGATGAAGAACCTCAAATTCATACAGATGGACTCATTAATAGAACCTATTTATACATAAAATGATTCAACCCCTGATCATAATATTAGTGTAACCAGTTTCATATCAGGATTAGGAAGAGGCTTCCAAACATCTGTTAAATTTATAAGACAGTCTCGATGTAGGTAAAAATTCCCCCCAAAAGGGTGTGATGAGTCTGACCTTTCATCCTATCAACCAATGTGATTTACTAAGACACAGTAGGTCTGAGACCTCAAATGACCACCTTACTTTGAAAATAAGGTCTAAACTTAGTTATGGATGTAGGAACCATTGGGAGTTTCCATTAAGGATAAAAAATGGTGAACCCATCAAGGATAATTATACAGACATGAAACCCCCCACAATCAAATGTTGGGAAAATTACAAGCATGTATTCATTGAAAATAACCAAATATTTAGTTTTGGTTCAATTATAAGATGATTATAGATGTTTATCCCTCTAGCTTCACTAGAATAATATTTTTGGATGTATATATTCATTCGGAATCTCAAGATAGTGCATCTAAGCTTAATTATCAAACAAGAAAACTAAAAAGGATGTGAGAGAATACTATTATTTATGAGATGTTATTTTAATTTTATAACCACCATCTACATGTGGGGTAGATGGGTTCCAACATCTAATATGTGTGAGGGAATGGATGAATAGAGTGTTACGACAAGAATCTCTTCAATAATGAGAGGGATATTTATTAGATCTTTGAGAACAAGGTGGATCTCTAAAAAGAAATTATTTATTGGGGGGATTTTTTATTCTTATATATATAAGTGTAGGTTCATTATACATATACATACATATATAAATATATATGTGTGTGTGTGTGAAATATTTTTTATTTATTGATTGTGTTGAATGTGAGCTATGGTTGGATTTATAAGAATTTATTATAACTTTATGACTAATGTGTTGAAATGTTGGGGTTTTTTACACTTTGTTTATTTATGATGTGCTTACACACTATATGTTTATGGGGTTATTTCACTTTACAGAGTTTCCATAATGAGCATTATTGATCACCCTTTCATGTTCACTCATAAATTTTTCACTATTTTGTCTATATAGATCTAGTGGCATTGATGGTGGATGGACCTAGAGATTGGAGGTGGATAGTGGACTGGTAGCTAGTAGTTTAGAGTTTTCATTTCAACAGCCACTATCATGTTATATTTAGTTAATCTTTAATAAATTTAGGATATGTTACTTTTATGTGGTATTCCATTTGATTATACCATATTATATAACAGATTTTTTTATATTCGTGATTTTTAATGATTTTTTGTCCATATTTTACATCATGGTGCATGATATTTTATGTCAGTAGATAACAGGTATCATTTAGAGGTAATGCCTCCCAATATTTGTGTAGATAACTCAATTATAGGCATTATCACATAGCATAATAGAGTTGGGTTTGGGGATTCTACTTACCAGTATACTAGGATGTGATAGATTGGTATTAGATTGTTAGATTGGAGTATGGATTTAAGCACATGTTTGGTTTGGATGAGATAGTTCAGAATAAATTTTATTGAGGAAAGTAGTTCATGTAGTCATAATGGAGGATTTTATAAAGGTTGTGGGTAGTTGTTATATTCCTAATACTGACTTTTTTTTTGAATCATGACTATAAAACCTTATTTTAATAATCGGGTATGATGGAGGTAAATGTGCATCATATAGATTCAGGTTATAATTTTATGATTAAATTATTTCATTATTTGAATAAAATTATAGATAGTCTATGTGGACCAGTTTGACTAAAGGTATATGAATATATATATCATATATTATGATCAAAAGATAAAAAATCATGTAAACAATAGATAATGTTTGATTAGATTGGGATATTATAATGCATGTTAATGGTTATAAAGATGAAATATGAAAATTATAGTGGATGATATGTTGTGTTATTCCTCAAGATAGATAATTCTAGAATACCTAAGTACAGCTAAATATTATTCTTTATAATATGAGTTTATTGAATTTTTAATTTATTTCTTATGTGATATTGAAATATTCTATGGACTTATGTGTGATGTTAAGAGTCGGTACCACTAAATTTTACCAATTAAAGTGTTGTCTATAGACAATTATGAAATGGAAAACCTTTTTTTATCATATTTTCATAATAGGATCATGGTGTAATGTTGTATAAGTATAGATCTATGATATATAGTAAATTCAATTGAATTTTTTATAGATGAATTAATCATGATTAATAGACTTGAGAAATTTTAAAAAATGATAAGTAGACTATTTATTCTCTATTTTCTAATGATGGTACACCACATGATTTATATTTTGATACTTGTCACCTAGACTATAACTATTTATTGATTAAGGATAATTAAGGTTATTGAGAAGTTATGGATGAATAGTACGATGTTCATAATAAGTTTTCTTATAAGGATTTTGATGAATTTATTGTATGGATATCAATTAGATGTAAGGTAATTAGATAATTATTCCATATAAAACTTTTTTTTGTGGTGATGTAATAAGGAATTTGAACAACATCATCGTTACGATATATGGTGACAACAAGTTAGAAGTGGTCGAATTATGTAATTATTTGAGTATTGTTAGTATCTCTTTTATTTTATCTGGTATTGTTTTGGGATATAGACCAAACTAATCATGGTCATTTATATAAGGAAATTATCATCATATTCATATGTTATGATATGTGACCCAATAAATGTTTGACCATTTAATATAATGGTTGATGGGGGAAGGTTGCGGATATGAGCCCTCCTTGACAGTATCTTTTGTAGATGGGTGGTGATTAAAAAAATTCATTGTTTTTTATTAGGTATTAACTAATTAAAGTTATTAATTATTATTTAATGTATATTTTTAGAAGTAATGAGATCAAAGTGATATCATTGGTCATTATTTTTAGTGAGATGATAGTGGAAGAATAAGGTGTTTGGTGTTTCCCCTTAATAAAATTTAATGATGTTTATATGATCATTTTGATTTATGTTTGGATAGATATATGAATTTGTAAGGAAAATTTTATTACATTAAGTAATAAAAATTTGATAAATACCTTTAGTGACTATAAAATGATGGTAGTGATTACTATATGGATGAAAATATAGATTTTATGAGGTTTTTTTAGGTATTTGGGAGATGACATGTGGATATGAATAACGGTTGAGTGGATGTGTTTACTAGATTGTGTGATAAGATTTGAAATGAGTAGTTTTTTTATTTAAATAAAATTGGTAGTGATTAAATTTTCAAAATGATTATTTATGATTATTTTATTAAACATCATTATTTGAAATTGATCTTCTCTTTAAATTTTTCTTAAACAAGTATTGATAAAGAAAATTTCACAACCTATTAAATTATCAAACATTTTTCAATAGTTTCATTGAAAATAAGTTTGATATCTTTTTATTTCTTTGAATAGATGGCCTTTGAATAGGGAATATAAGGGATAATGGTAGTTTTATGTAATTATTTAATGGTAAATAGATATAACACTACCCTATTATTATGATTTCATGGAATTATTATTAGTGTTCAATTTACTCAAATTAAAGTGTTAATTTTTAAATGAAATTATTAGGATGACCTGGTGAGTTTTTCATGTTTCTAAGATAGTGAGGTTGTGTTGAGTTTGGATTCATTGATAATTGATGGTTCATTGAGTTATGTTTTTATATATTAGTAACTTTTTAACAATGAAATTCATTATGATAAAATATATTTTGGTAAAAACCATAATATTTCTCTTTCAAATTTTTGATCATGATGAACTTTTCCATAGATAAATTTTGAATTTTCATAATACATTATAAAAAGTTTTGAGTAGATCTGACACTTTTGGATAGTGATATTCTGGATGTGTCGAATATGTATTCTTCAAATTTTGTTGAATGATAAGTTATGAAATTATGTTTTCTTCAATTTGGTTTTATGATAGTATCAATGTGAATAAGTCTTGTGATGGATATGAATTCAAGTACATTCTTTATTTATAAGAATATGATTTTCATTTGAATTCATATTGGATAGTTTAATTTATTTGAATGAAATATTTATAATGATTTATTTTATTTAAAATATATTTTAACATTTTTTCTTAAGATTTTATAAAATTTTATAGTATATTTTAGTAATATTGTTTTTTTTAGTTTATATTTTTATTTATTATTTGAAAAACAATTGAATGTTTTTAAATTCTTATAATTAAATGATTGGAAGAATATAGGTATTTATTAGGTGTTCTGTAGTTTATTTTTCTTTTCAAGGATGAAAATTTTAAAGGTGGGGATAATGTAATAATATGGTTTTTCATCTAAAAATGATTATTCTTATGTTTGAAATTTTGTACCCATTATAGTTTCATTGGATTTATTACCACTCATTTTAATTAAATGAAGTATTCTAGTTGTTCAATTGAATGCCACATAAATTTCTAAAAGGAAATATTATTTTTGGTTGAAAAGTTTAAAATTATAATTTCCAACTTACTATAGTGTTTAAATGAGAAACATATTTCATCACTAATCCCATAATAGGGTGTTTCCTTTTGGATGGTGTTTTGAGTTTTTTTGGGTTAATGAGTGTAACAAACCATGCTATCAAGTTTGTGAAATTTAGAGGAAGTTTATTTTCATTATGTTCTTCTTTACAAATAATTTTGAGAAATTGGAATGGAAACTCAATTATGAGAGTTTAAGCATCTCAAAATGGTGTTTGGGACGGGGTTAAATGCTTGGGTGACGAACCAGGGGTCTGGGAGGCTTCCAGAGGAGTTGTCAGGGGCTCGGGACACCTGAATAGTGAAGAAACAGCCTATTCACATATTGAATAGTGTATTCATGATGTGAGATGGTTTTATGGGGTAGAACGAGGTGTTTTGGGATATGAAAATAGGGGCAAGAGTCAGATTCCAAGAAATCATAATGTGACATATATCGTCAGGCCAGGACATAAGTTTTCTAGGATCCGGAGAGGGTTTTTTCTTGAAATATCATGATGTGAAGAATGGTTTCACATCATGAACTAATCATGGGTTGTTTTATAAGTGTTTAAAAGTTGTAGGATTGGTCTAGAACCCTCATATTATATTCCCCAAAATCCTTATGAGTATTAGTATGAGAATTACGGTTTTTTACCTCTATGAGTTCCTCAAGCCGCATTATTTCACTGATTGAGGATTATTTTGTTTTTATGGATAATAATTGGTTTGTATTATCCATTTAAATCCCTTTATTTACCTTTTCTATTAAAATTCCTATTGATCATGGTATTTTTATGATTTGAGAAACTGGATATCAATTCCAAAAAAAACCCTAATAGAATTGTCTAGGAATGAAGAGACTTTGGATCACATGGAATGAATATGTTCCATGATGATAAATACATCCATTTATGGGTATTTTTTTGAATTTTTATCCCTTAAGAAATCTTTCTATATTTTTGGTCAATTTTTTTTGAATTATCCATCTAAACATGGAATTTATTTGTGGTTTTTTTATCGAAGAACCAGGAGTGTGTCAGGAGTGGCTCGAACTTCATTGGGAGATGTTTTGGATAAGGTATGTTGATGGGTTGGTTTCTTTAAGATTTTAAAATTTAATCATATTAAATTGGTTTATGTATTTTTTTTTGTGATACTTTTTTTCAAAATGATGTCAGATGTGTGAGATGGACCTTCCATGGGTGGTTGGTCATGGTTCCGACTAGGCAGTGATATCTGTTAAGTTATTCGAAAAATTATGAATTTACCTTTGGTTATAATATTACTTTTATTATTTTAATTAATTATAATTTATTAATAACTAATTAATTTGAGATGCTTGGACATGTTTAGAACCTTGTGGAATTATTGGAGGCTGAATGGACTTAGATGGCTTGGACAAAGTAGTTGGATTTTTCTTGAATTAAAGATGGATTTTTGAGGTAGATGGTTAGATGTACATGCACCTATGGTTATGTATTGTTTATTGGAATTTTATATTAGTTTAACCACATTGGGAAAATGATCCTTAGTTTATAATTATGATATTAATGAAACATGATATATTTTAATTGATCTGACTAACCAATTAAAATTATAGACCTAATATCATGCCTAATTAGTAAATTAATTCCTAATATTAAATAACTAAATGGATATTTTTAATAAACTAACAGGGAACTAAAGCCACATTGGTCCTTTTGTGATGGGTTATTTCTTGGTCACTGATATCTGAGGCTTAACTGGTTATGTTTTTCTATTTTCTTTTACTATTGAGATTATGTTGATGTTTGATCACATGGTGTTCATGTGTATCCCATGAGACCTATATTTGATTCTTTATCACATGATGTGTGTGTGTGTGGACACTTTGAAATATTCTTAATGATTAATCACATGTGGATTTATATGATTATCATACTACTTGACTTGACATGAAGTTCGATATATCATTTTCATCTTGTATCATATGTATTGTTCTTCAGTCTTCTGACACTGAGCATGTAGTTCGATCCTAGTAGAATATCCTCTGATAGAGATTTGTTAGGCATAATATCAGCATGAATCGGAATTTCCCTTGAAGAAGGGATGTTTCATATATGTTTGGGACTATCCCTATTCAAGGGGGTATTTTTCAAATGTATGACCAATATTATTTTCAGTATGGATCTTAAATAGGTACGACCAATATTTTTTGTGGCTTGTTGAGCGCACAACTGCTCAGAACATGGGTGTTTGTTTTATTACTTGTGAATTGGTTATTGTTTGATGTGTTCATGAAGTCATTTATTTTATGTTTAATTCATGTTGATATTATCACCTATACATACATTTCATATAATGGTCATGTATGGAACTTCATTAGTGGTGTCCTACTGAGTTGTAATCAAACCCTAGTCAGGTGTCCATTACACTTGGGTACTTGAGTATCCCTCACTTTTTACAGTTAGAGGTTGGGCTATGTCCTAATTTTTATTATTGATCAGGATAGCTTACTACAATTATATATAGTAGGATTAGGTGAGCCTATAGTTTCAGAGTCTCTTATACTTTTTTTATTTTATTTATTTGTATATGTTATTGACCTAGGAGGAAATTTGTTATCACATTTTTATAACTATTGATTCTTTATACTGTTTCATCTCATTTATATAGATTTCATGTTTATTTTTTTGATGATCTCTAATTTTATATTATTTACATATTGGTTATTTTTTTTATTGTTTACTTTTATTGAGGATATAGTCTCTCCATGAAATTAATTATACCATAACTACTAGTTATAAACCTTTGGAATATGGAGAGGCATCTTGAGGTCATGTGGAATTTTGGATCAGACCCAATGATTTAGGTTGGGGTGTTACAAAATTTTATCATATTATGTTGTCTTTTTTCCTATTTTGGGTAGTTAGTAGATATGTGACATGGTAATGTTTTAGATCTTATGATTTAACTCATACTGGTTCATCCGGAACACTTTTTCTGAGGGTATTCTAGGATACTATGGGATGGGATTTATTTTCTTGGTTTATGTTTTTATGGTTTTATATGATTTTACATCATTTTACACACATGGATTTTTTTCAATTCATGATTTAATATGTATTTGACTCTTGTATGTATGATAAGGATGTGTCACGTTCATTGTATTAGGCTTGTAGGTTATTTATGATATATATGTTGCTTGTATGTGACAGTACTGATGATGGAGGATTCAGATACTTAGTGTCAAAAACTAGTACTTTGGTTTCACCTATTATTTATTGGTGTCATTCCTTTTTATGGACTCTAATTAATTTTTACTTATGATAGAGGGTCATATGAGACTATGGTGTGGTGAACTTGGGTGACAATAGTGATGATGATGGTGATGATGACGGTGGAGAAGATGATGATGGTGATGTAGTCCTTCTATACACGGGTGGTGAAATATTCCTTGTTAGGTCATTATTGTGAATTAAGTTCATTAGTAATAACCTTGTGCAACAAGCCTATGGATGGTTCCAATTGATTAAGGAGCAAAATATAGTCTATTCAGATCTATCCTTATAGAATTTAGTGACATCATATTAAACCGAACCAGGAATCCTTGACTCTCAACATGTTTAGTATAATAGATAATAAATCATGTAATTTCCATGGGGATGTTCCTATATATATCTCTATTGGTTGTTCCCCCTAGTGAAACCTTGTGTAAGTTTTGGTGTAAGACCTTTTGACCTTGAAAATTTGACCCTGGTTATTGGAAAGTCAGTGTCTTGTGCTGCTTTAGAGTAACCTAGGTAATAATGTTCCTTATAAAGGGATAGTAAAGGTTAATTATTTAGGGGCAATTTTCATTGATCATAATTCCTTATACATGTATGAAACCTATGAAAGGTTTAAAGGAAGGTATTGAAAGTTTCATTTCAATCTTGGAGTATAGATCACTTGTAGTTTTAGTACTCATGATACAAGGCTAAGATTAAAAATGCTTTGATGCTTATTTCATCGAGGATAGGAATAGGGGTTGCTTAATATATTAGTTTTGAATTAAAATCTCTTTCATTGCTGAGTTAATATCCTAGGTGATTAGACCTAGGTGTATTAGAGCATGGGTGGACGCTCTGCATCTCAAGAGGACACTCGCATAATAGGTGTTGTAAGATGATTCTTGATAGTAAGGTATTTCTTTTCTAAAAAGGATTACTATGAGTGCTTAGTTTGGTAGTTCTAGTACCTTTTATTTTGTATATATATATAAAGGTAATTGAGTTTGACTTGAAGGAAAATCACCCATTATAGAATCACTCTTTTTGGAGTAATGAGTGATGTTGTATTACCTTGTTTAGTAAAAGATACTGATGTTTTCTAGAGATGTCTCAATCTTGTTAATAGGTATTCTTTTACCATGTTTTGAGTAATTTTTTGGGATTTATCTTGGGTGTGTTTAAGTGAAATTCTTAAGATTTTAGAGGGCTTTTTGGTAGTCCATGATAGGCACATGGTTTTCACAAATCGTGAAACCTAAGACATAGTGGGATTGCACGTTTGGTGTATGGTTTGTCAAATTGTGTGCCCTATTAGAAGTAATTATATATCCCCATGGGATGAGGCTCAAGGTTAGTGGAAGTCTTTCTCCCCAAGTAGGAAACTGTATGTATAGGATTTTAAGACCCCGAAAATCAATTTTAAAAATCATGAACCCCCAGACTTCACCCTAACTCAACCAAATTCGAACCAAAAAAATTTATTTTATTTTTGGAGGCTCTCGAATGGATTCCAAGGGTTTCCAAACTCTTTTCATGATGATTTTGAAGCCCATGTTGAAGATCAACACCTCTCCCGATAATATAATCTCATCTCATGTGGTTTACTCTCTCTATCTCGCGACTTTCACTTATCATTTAGAGGGATGTTTTCCACTATGTTAAATGATCTATATCTAGATTTAGGTATATCTAATCTATTTGATATTGGATCTAAGTTTTGGATCTAAAACTCATTCTTCATATTCATTATGGTTGTCCCGCTTAAATTGGGGGGGTTTTTTGCAAGCATTCGTCATAAATTTTGTGGTGGGTGGTCTAAATTACAAATCACATAGTCCTGATTTAATTATGCATATGAAATTTTGAAATTATAAATTTTCATTATCTGGAAATTACATTGATGTTTTAATTGATTTAATTTAATTTCCATGTGATTTTTTTTGGGTTAAATTGGGGCAACTAAAATATTTTGGAATTGGATTAATTAATTGGTGAATTAATTAATGGGATATTTGGATTGTGGAATTAGATTAATTAATTGGTGAATTAATTAATGGGATATTGGGATAGTGGAATTTGATTAATTTATTGGTTAAGGGATTGAGACACCAAATACCCATGCAAAATTGAGGTGTGGGACAGGGGTAGAGGCTCCAAATACCCAAAGGGTGTTAGATGCGATGTTCTACACCCATGTGTTGTCATTGGATGATGGTTCCAATTGGTCGTGATATAATGGTAACCAGGTATTGTGATATGGTTCATAATCTAGAATGGGACAAGGTAGGTATTGGGATTTTGGGTTTCCTTGGGAACCTGGGGGTTTATGTGGTTAATTAAAGAATAATGAAATGTGGTAATTGTTTACTTATTCATTTTATTTTATTCTTTATAAAACTAATATTATTAATAACTGAATATTGTTATATATTTCATTGGTGGTGGCCTACTGAGTTGTACTCACACCCTACTTGGGATTCTTTATAGGTACCTAAACAAACTTCATGTTTTTAGGACAGGATAAGGGCAATATTCATTTATTAAATGGATGAGTTGGGATAGAGCATAGATGAGAGAACCATATGTGATTCAGGACCCGCATGGGAGTTTCCAGTGTCTTTATTTATTTTTGGATTTCATATTGAAATTTAATATGTATCTGGCATGACATATCTACTCTTTAGTTTTGGATATTATATTTTTGTTTTGGTCATCATGTGATAATAGGTTGGTTTGATTATTGGTAATTTCATTTGGTTGTTTATTTATTTTACATTTTTGTGATACTTTGATAAAGAGATTATAGTCTCCCCATGATCAATATTAAACTCTCACTACTAGTCGGGAAAATCATCATAGAGGGGGTGTGTCTAAGGTCTTGTGACTGATCAATTTTGGGCACCGATGTGTGGCACATAGGTCAAGACTTTACAAAGTGGTATCAGAGAATCTTCCTTTTCTTATCTTTTGTCTTACTATTTGGGAAAGGTAGATATAATAATTGGATGATTAGGGCCTTGATTAAGAGCTAATTTAATAGAGTAACTAACCCATATACGAGGGTAAAATCCAAGTACCCTGGGTGGAATTTCTATTATTGGTATTTTTTCTTACAGTTGGATGTTATTTCACCTCGAGTGATCCACTTATTGTGTGATGGGGTTATTGTTTCTGAGTTTTCTGAGATTTGACTTGCGGTCTAGAATGGAATGAGATTTAAGTATGCATACATCATTATAGGCACTCATGATTAAATGTGACATCGTAATTTTAGGCATGCATGGAGAAAATAAGGTTTTGGGTAAATTGTTACATGAAAAATTCTTTTCTTTAATTGTGATACTAGAATGAAAATGTGCCTAATGTGAAATTAAAAAAATTTAAATGATGAAAGATGTGAATAAATGGGAGTATAATGATAATATTGAATAATGAGAATGGTTTTACCCTTGTTAACCATGACCTATAGGTGGGATGGTTAAGGGTAATAATAGTGCTTCTATTTTGACCGTGTGGCAAGGTTTGGGGGAATAACATGTTGTGGATTTTTGGAATCCCTCTTATTAAATGTGTTAATGTTGTGTTACGTGTCCTGATACATGTATTTGGAATTTTATAGATATTCCTCCATGATGGTGATTTTTTAAAGGATGACCAAAGGTTATGGTTAGAAATGATCTACCAATAGTTAAACCTAAGGCCCTGATAGTGTCAAGTGAAGGAGCCGGAGAGAAGTTCTAAGAGAAATTTTCTTACTTTATACAATTTATGGAACGATACCCAGAGTAGTTAGTGAAGAGTATGTATTCCCTAAAAGGGAAGTTTTAGTTACAACCCCATCTAACTTTCACCAAAGAGGTTGGACATAAGGAATAATATTTCTAGATTGAGTCCATCCAGACTATACATAAAAATTTGGAGAATCCTACTGAGAAGATGGTAAAGTTAGATAATTATATATTATGAGGATCAATGAAGCACTAGTGGGATGTTTAGTATTGGATAGGGGAAGTTGAAGTTATGGTATGGAAGGACTTTTTGGAGAGGTTCCTGGATCACTTTTATCCAGTAACACTAAGGTGGGAGTGAGAAACTAAGTTCATGTGGTTGACTTAGGGTCCTATGTTTGTGATGGACAATGCCAGTCATTTTATCAATTTGTAGTGATTTTATATATCATTAGTAGGGTATGAGATAGCTAAGATAAGTTATTTCTAGGATGTACTCAAATGTGAGATTAAGTTTTATTTTAACAACTTCTAGTTAAAGAAGTTTGATGAAGTAGTGGATTAGGCTCTTATAGCTAAGGAGAACCTGAAAGAGGATTCTAGTGAAGGATAGGTGGTTTCTACTAGAAAATCAGTAGGTATTTCTTCCTAGGTTAGTAAGTGTCATTCTATGAATTTTGAACTTATCCTTTGAAATAAGAGTGGATAGGGGGAAGTATTTGTTACTTAGGATCTTA
This sequence comes from Viscum album, assembly GCA_963277665.1. Taxonomy (NCBI): domain Eukaryota; kingdom Viridiplantae; phylum Streptophyta; class Magnoliopsida; order Santalales; family Viscaceae; genus Viscum; species Viscum album. The sequence goes on along the minus strand of OY728159.1, from coordinate 1,815,699,606 downwards.
ACCGAGTGATTTTCAAACAATGTGGGAGGTTGGGCCACTTTTTTAGACATTGTCCCTGACCACCGATAGAGTGTCGATCTTAGGGAAGGATGGTACATCTATATAGGTAATACATGAACCCACAATATATGATTAATTATGGGGTGTCTAGATAGAATTAGAGTACTGTAAAAGGGTCTTCAACCCCATATTTGGCTAGCAGTTGGAGTTCTACTAGTCATGGCAGTAGAGGTAGTGTACATGGTACATCTGGGAAAGAGCACCCATATCAGCAGAGTGGTGTAGCTCAAGGGACTCATATTGCATCACATAAGATATGGTTAGGACATTTCCACGTATTTTATCCTATAATAGTGGATAGAGAATTTGGACTATCGATAGTTATTGGTACTATTCTTATAGATTCTACACTATCTAGTGCCTTATTTGATATTGTTTCCTCTCATTATTTTATTTTTTCATAACTTGTGAATGGGTTGAAACTGACATTGAATTTTTTGAGTGGTGTGATGAAGATATATATACCTTTAAGAGTACAGTTAAAGGAAATATGTTTTTGTTAAGGGTGTTCTCTCAATATTGGATAGTAATGGTTTCTATGGGATCATTATATCCTTGAAATTTATGTTTTAGAAATAATTATAAGAATGGAATGGTTAGTATCATAATGAGCCCATATATATTATTATTGTGTGATAGTTACTTTTACATATCATAAGGGTGAAAATTATATTCACCGAGGATATTGGGACATCAAGTAGGGTCATACAGGGCCAGTTCATTAGCAACTAAAGGAGCTCACTGCCTAGTTTTCTTTTCTACTAATGGATGATGAGGGTGTGAAACAAGATATATTTCCACCCATAGTGTAAAGGTTCCAGGATGTGTTTCTTGAGGTCTTATCTGGGATTTCACCTAATATAGATTTAGAATTTAAAATTTAACTCATTACTATGGTTTAGTTGGTTTCTATTCCACCATAAATAATGGAGCCAACTAAAATTCAAGAGTTAAAGACTCAAATCGAAGAGTTGACGGATAAGGGTTTTATCTATTTGAGTATGCCTCCTAGGGGTTCTCTAGATTTTTTTCTACGAAGGTACATAAAACTATATACTAATATGTTGATTACTAAAAGTTGAACCAGATCACTATGAAGAAATAGTAACTTATTTTATGTATTGATGGTATATTTGACCAGTTGAGAGAAGATTTTATTTTCTCCAAAATTGAATTGAGATTAGGGTATCATCAGTTGAGGTTTCAGCCTTATGATATACTGAGGACTTGTTTCAGAATAAGGTATGGTCTTTATGAGTTCTTCATGATGTCATTTGGGTTGATGAATGTACTAGCATTGTTTATGTACTTGATGAAAATAATCTTCCACCTATACCTAGATCAGTTTTTGGTTGTGTTTGTGGATGAAATCTCGGTGTGCTCCAAGAATCGTAATGATCATTAACAACATCTTAACATCTTCTTGAGTACACTTAGAGAGCATCATCTATATTCCAAGATATCTAAGTGTTAGTTTTGTTATTATTAGGTGAACTTATTGGGTAACATAATCTCAGAGGAAGGTGTGTTAGTGGACCTATATAAGGTGCAAGAAGTTGTTTCTTGGGAGAATCCTAAGAATTTTTTCAATATATGTATCTTCCTAGGGTTAGAAGGATATTATCATAGGATTATTCAAGAATTTTCTTAATTTGAAGAACCACTTTCAGGCTTTACTAAGAATGGAGTGAAGTTTTAATGGTATGAATCATGTTAGAATAACTTCCAGTAGTTTAATAATCATTTGAATACATCACTGATCTTGATATTATATGAGTTGAGTGTGGAGTATATGGTTTTCTATGATTCTTATGGAATTAGGATGGGATTTGTGTTGATGCAGGGAGATCTAGTTGTGGCATATGGGTCTCGATAGTTGAGGCTACATGAATATAACTACCCTACGCATGACCTTGAACTAGCTATAGTGGTTTATAATTTGAATTGTAGGTGGAATTATCTATTGAGAAAAAAGTTTGTTGTGTATACTTATCACAAGAGATTAAATTATATCTTTTCATGGTGATATTTGAATCTCAGATAATGGTGGTGGGTTAATTATATACATTCATTTGATTTTGAGCTAGTATATATTCTCAAAAAGGGAAATAGTGTTTCTGAAACTTTAAGAAGGAAAACTCAGACCTAGGTAGTTTAAGAGTCTAGTTCTATGTGAAAAATGTTGACTTTACTAGTTAAGATGTACTTTGTGGTTCAGAAGATCTAGGATGAAATGTCTCTTATGTCAGTTTCAATAGAGTCTATAATTTTTATTTGGATCAGAGACAAGTAGTTCAAGGATCGATAATGTTTCTCCTCTAGGGAAAGCCTTAAAGGTGGGGATTCACCCTCTAATTGAACCATAGATGAGGATGAAATATTTTATATTAAGAATTGAGTTGTTGTGCCAACAAGCATGCGAGAGGAGTTGATGCATGAATTTCATGCCTCGAAGTGGTTGGTGTATCCAGGTATGACCAAAATGTATCGTGACCTATGATGATAGTTTTGGTGGCCAGACATGAAAAAATCGATTATAGGGTTCCTGACATGACGCTACACCTATAAAAAAGTGAAGGTTGAGCATAAATGATCTGGTGGTTTACTACATCCATCTCCCATTCTATAATGGAAGTGATATAATGTTACTATGGATTTTGTGGTGAGTCTCCCAAGGATGCCTTAGAAGAATGATGTTATATGGATGATTGTGGACTGACTGGTGAAAGTATCACATTTTCTGCCTATATGGGAGACTTTCATAGAAAAGCAGTTGGGAGATTTTCATGTTTGGGAAATATCCCATCTACACAAGGTACCATGGATTATAGTTTCAGACCAAGACTCATGCTTTAATTCATGCTTCTGGTAGGGATTAAAGAAGGTACTTGGTACATAATTTTTACTGAGTAAGGCTATCCACCCACAGACAGATGGGAAGTTAAATCATACTATACAAGTGAATAAGGATTTTCTTTGGGAATGTGTCCTAGATTTTTGTGGGACTTGGTAGAAGCACCTAGATTTCATGGAGTTCACCTATAACAACAATTATTAGGAAACTATCTAGATAGAACGATAAAAGGATTTTTATGGTAATCCATGCAGATCGCCTCTATGTTGGATAGAGGCTGGTGAGTCAAAGTTGTCGAAACCGAGTCTCATACATGAGAAATTAGAGTAGTTTTAGTAGATTTGGAAGTGTATTTCTATAAATTAGATTAGTTATAATTCACATTTTTATAGATGTAGATGACATATAGAGTTTACAGAGGGTGATCATGTATTCCTTCAGGTGTCGCTTAGAAGTGGTCACTACAAGATAAGGAGGTAGGGAAAGTTGGTTCCTGAGTTTGTTGAACCATTTGAGGTTGTGGAGAAAATTGGGTTGGCAAAATACTGATTGGATATTCTATATAGGTATAGTTCTATGCGTGATGTTTTTCATGTGTCACGTCGTCAATTTTTTCACCCCAACCCTTTTCATGTGATCATTGTGTATGATGTTGAGCTTGAGACTAATGTGTCCTTTGAGGATCATCTGATACTTGTGTTGGATCATAATGACAAAGTCTTATGGTTAAAGACTATGTCATTGGTTCATGTATTATGGAATGATAGTCGTGTTCAGGAGGGAAATTGGGAGAGATAACCCTATATTTTGGTTTAGTGGTGCGATATTATTGTCTTAGAATCTTAGAGGTTCTTGGTAGTAAAGCTTTACGATGATCTGTTATAAGGTGGGTATATTTTAAGATACCGATATTCTATAGAGATGTCTTGAGATCATTAATAGGTATTCATTTAACTTGTTTTAATTACATTTTTTGGGCTTTATCTTTGGTTAATTTGGGAGAAATTTAGAAGATTTTGGAGGGGTTTTGGCCAATGCACGATTGGCGCATGGTTTGGGAAAACCATGCACCCTACCCCAACAAACCGTGCAATACATGATAGAGTGGGATTACATGGTTGGTGCATGGTTTTTAAATCCATGAACCCTCTTAGAAGTAATAACTAGGCCCCCTGGGAGGTGGATCATGGTTAGGAACATATTTAGGGGAAACTGTGCACTGCAAGCAGGAAACTATGCGTATAGGATTTTAAACCCCTGAATATTAGTTTAAAAAAACAAAACCCTCAGCCTTCACTCTAAATAGACCCAATTTGACCCTAAACATTTTATATTGTTTTTTAGGCTCTCAAAAAGATTACAAGGGTTTCTAAAATTCATTCTTGATGATTCAAATCATGTATTGAATATATTTACCTCTCCTAGTAATAGAATCTCATCCCATGTTGTTTCCTCTCTCTCCCCTATATTTCTCTCATATATTAGATGGATATTTTTCTTTGTGGTGATGGATCTTGATATAATTTTAGATATATAAAATCCATTTGATATTGTATGTAGATTTTATATCTATATCTCATTCTTTATCATGATCATTGTTGTTCCTCTTTAATTGGGGTTTTTTGTTGGAAATCATTCATCACAAATTTTGAGGTAGGTGGTCTAAATTAAAAAACCCATAGTCTTAATCTAATTACATGTATTTAATTATGAAATTATAAATTTACATGATTGGTAAATTTCATTGATGTTTGAATTTACTTAATTTAATTTTAATGTGATATTTATTTGTGGTAAATTAGGGAAATTGAAATTTTGGAATTGGATTAATTAATTAGTGAATTAATTAATGGGATATTTGAATTATTGAATTGGATTAATTATTTGGTGAATTTATTAATGGGGTATTGGGATAGTTTAATTGGGTTAATTAATGGGTGAATTAATTAATGTGATATTGGTATTATGGAATTGAATTAATTAATTGGTGAACTAGTTAATGACATGTTGTGATTATGGAATTGAATAAAAATTGGAATTGTGTTTTTGGGTTAATTAATGTGATTAAAAATTAATTGCAAATGGGAAATATTAGATGTTTGATTTAACCCTTAATGGGATAGTGGGTTATATGAATTGAGCCCTGATTAAAGTAATGAACCATGACTTGTTTGGATAATTAAAATGGTATATCATGATGTGAAATGTGATAACTGGGTCAATTTTGATTAACCTTGATTGATATTATATATGTGATATATGTGTTATTAATTTATATATGAGGGTGGGACGTGGAATGAGGTTCAAAATACCCATATGTGATAAATGAGCATGTGATAGGAATCGAGGCTCAAAATACCCATGTTACATTGAGGTATAGGATAGGGATTGAGACTCCAAATACCCATATGAGATAACAAGTGTGGGATAGGGATTGAGGATCCAAATAACCATTTGAAATTGAGTTGTGGGATAGGGATAGAGGCTCCAAATACCCATAGGGTGTTAGACATGATGTTCAACATACATGAGTTATCATTAGATTATGGTTACAATTGATTGTGATGTGATTTGAGATGAAATGATAAGTGTTAACCATGGTATTATGATATAGTTTAGACTCCATCATGGAATGAAGTATATATTGAGAGTTTGTGTGTCCTTGGGAACTCGAGGGTTTGTGTGGTTAATCAATGAATATTTAAATGTGATAATTTTTTACTTACACATTTTATATTATTATTTATAAAAATGAATACATTTTTATTGACTATATATTGTTTTACATGTCATTGGTGGTGTCCTACTATGTTTTACTCACACCCTACTCAGGCTTCCTAATCAATACCTAAACTGTCTTCATTTTTGTAGGACAGGATAAGGGAAAGAGTCCTATATTAGATGGATGAGTTGAAATGAATCATGGATGAGTGAATTGGCCATGATTTGGGACCCACTTGCAAGTTTTTAGTGTCTTTTTTTATTTTGGGTTTGCATATTGAAAAATGACATGTATCTTTAATGACATATCTACTTTTTATTTTTGGATACTTTATATCTTTTTTTGGTAATCATATGATACTAGTTTGGTCTAGTTATTGGTTACATCATTTGGTTATTGTTTAATTATTTTCCGTTATTGTGCTACTTTGATAAAGAGGGAATGTTCTTTCCATGATTGATATTAAACCCTCACTACTATTTCGCACCCTCTAGCATATAATAAGGCATGCCTAATGTCATGTGACTGACCGATTCAGGGCACCGGTGTGTGGAAACTGGGTTAGGATTTTGCATTTATAGATACTTAATATGTAAGCGTTTATGTTGTGGTTATATGTGTGTGTGGTCGAATCGGTGAGGCGAGGTGGTGATTTGATCATTGAAAATGTGCATGGTTCTTTGGAAAACCTTGAAGGAGGTGGTGGTGGTAAGTAATTAATGAATTTAGTTCATAGTGACCCTTGTTGTTTGAAACCAACACGTTTGGAATGAAGCTCATAGGGATTGATGTCATAATGGTTTTTGGGTGTATATGTGTCACTATGGAAGAATATTACATTGATAATGGTTCGGGTACCATTATGCGGTAAACATAAGGTTTTTTTCTATTGGTAATGCTATGGTTTGGAATAGTGTCTTTTGTAAGGGAATGAGACCTGTGTGGGTTAGGATTCACAACCTACACTTAGGTAACTAAAGGATTATTTTATCATTGTAATGGATCATTGAATATTGTGGACTACATTCAACGTAATCCAATTGTGTGTAGTTCTTACCGCTTTCTTGAAAATTGGGTGAGAACGAACAGTCATGTTTAGTCTTGAATTTGGTGATAGACTAGTCAGGGGTCCTCTAGACTAGTTTGATTTTCATGAGGTTACAATAAGGACACTCCAATGGTGGGTTCATGATTGAACTGAAATATCTTGTAGAAAAGGATAGGGTATTTATTATGATTGATCATTGGATAATCATGGTTACTATGAAATCCCACTGATAAGTAGACCTGATACTATCTGGTTTTGTGTTTTATTCATTATGTTCAGTTCAAATATAGTGTTGTATAGAGACTGGATGTGGGATTTAGACTCATGAAATAATTGGTGTGATATGAGAGGGAGTCAGATCATTGGATTTTTTGGATTTCCTTGGTCGGTAGAGAATCATATGGTTGGTTTGGAATCAATAATGAGTCATTGGTATTAAATTTTATCATGTGTTTTTCATTGATAGAGTATGATGGAACTAAAATGTATTAGGAATGTTCTTATACTTATATAATATTATATCCTATGAAGAATCATATGGTGGGGTTCATCTTGATGCTTCATGAGGTATTAGTGTAAGACTTTTTGGTGTGTCTAGTTGATTGGATGAAATGATTGTGGCCTCAATGTTTTGATAAAATATATATTTTTTCCCATCTTCTAGTGTTCATGCTTGGAGTCATTATAAAGGGGAATTATAGGTGTCATGGAATGAGAATTAAATTGGGGTTGAGTTGGTATTCAGTGATGGAATTTAGAAAAAAAAAACTTTTGTATTATGATCATGGTATATTGAGAGATGTGTTTCACATGCTCCAGTAACATCTTGAGTATGATAAGTGTTATCGTGAGGAGATTGAAATGACCTATGTCATTATGGTTGAGAAATTAGGTGAGAGTATGTTTTATTTCTATTTTACTAGATTTATCATTTTAAAAACCGAGAATAAGAACTAGGTTTTGATAGTCTTATCATCTTAGAATGGTGTTTCGGGATGGGTTTTAAGGATTTGGTGATAACTCGGGGGGTCTGAGAGGCCGATGGAGGAGTGACCTAGTACCTGAGATTATTAAATGGTGCAGAATAATACTATTCACATCATGAATAGGGTATTTATGATGTGATTTGGGATCATGGGGTATCCCAATGTGTTTTAAAATGTGAAAATATGAAAGTTTGTAGAGCTAGAGAATTCAGAGTGTGACATATATCATCATGCCATGACATATGTAGTCCAGACTCTTGGGAGGGTTTTGTACTAAAATATAATAATTTGAAACATTTTTTCATGTTTCTAACTAATCCTATAATGTTTTATGGTTTTTTTAAAGTGATGGGATTGATTTGGATCCCTAATATCTATTCCCCTAAATCCCTTATGAGAATTGGGATGGGAAGGGAGGGTTTTACCCTTCGAGAGCTCCTATGACCTCATTTCTTCACCGATCAAATATCTATTTGTTGTGATAGTTCCCTCTTGGAAATTCTTATACCTTATAATCACTTTATTTCACTTTTATTTTTGAAACCCTATTGATTATGGATTATTTTTTATCAGAGAAACTAGATGTAAATTCCACCAGATCTTGATGGAATTTTTCAAGAATGATGATACTTTGGATTGTATAGAAAGAGGATGTTATATGAAAATAAATTTGGGTCATTGATGGGTGTTTAAATGAAATTTTATACCTTGATAATAATTTCTATGGTTTTTTGTTAACTTTTTTTTAATTTTCCATCAAAACATGGAATTTATTTGGGGATTTTTCTCATCACAGAACCGAGTGTGTCAGAAGTGGCTCAAACTCCTTTGGTAAATTTTTCTACTAATGTATGTAATTAGGTTGGTTTCTTCTAGAGTTTATGATTTAATTATACTTAATTTTAATATTTATTTTTTTACCAAGATAGTTATTTTTCCTAGAAGAGTGTCATAAGTGTGATACAAATCGTACATGGGTGGATGGTCATGGTTCTGTTTAGGCAGTGATATCCGATAAGTCATTTAGTAAAGTATACCTTCACATTTGGTTATAATATTATGTGTGTTATTTAAATTAATTATAATTTTATTATAATTAATTAATTTGGTATTCTTTGATGTGATGAAAACCATATATAATTGTTGGAGGCCAAATGGATTTGTATTTCTTAGATAAAATAGATGGATTTTCTTGAATGGTAGTTGGCTTTGTTTGAGGTAGGTGGTTCTTTGTACATAAACCTATGGTTATGTATCATTTATTGGCTTGTGATATGAGGTTCACCACCTTGGATGAATTATCCTTATTTTATAAATATTATATGAATGAATCATAATATATTATAATTGATTGTCCTAATTAGTTAAAATGAGAGACCCAGTGTCATACCTAATTAGTTAAAGAATTCCTTGTATTAACTAATAAAATGGATATGACTAAAAAACTAAAAAAGTGACAATTCCATATTATACCTTGTGTTTTTATTTTTTCTTGGATTTTTATAGTCAAGTATTGACTGGTTATGTGTGTAGAACCCCGATCCATCTTTCCACCTGAATAGTGATCAAGGTCGGTGTGCCACTAGGCCTTAGGCATGCCTCCCCATACACTAAAGGATAATTTTTATCAATGAGGGTGTATTGGGGATAATATACCCTCTGGTGGTGAATAATAATAATGTTCTATGTAAATATAATAATCAGCATAAGAGAAATACCATAAATGATGAGACTAGTAAACCACTATAGGAGAATAAATAATATGAAATAGAGCAAGAAATAAATAAACTTAACAAACCACTTGTAGAATAAAACATCAATGTATAAGCATATATACAAGTCAGGTCATACAAGATATTAAATAAATAAAAAGGGGTGTCTATGTCTGACCATATTAAATACATATAATGAGCATGATGATTCAAAAAGAAACTAAAAAGATAAAATCCAACTGATGAAGGAACCTCCAAGGTCTTTTACCTCTATCCCATGAAAAGATATGACATTATCACTAAATTATAGCTCCGTATCTCAGCCGCTTACCTAATGAGAAGAGAATAAAGTCTACCTATGTCTTGAAGGGATAATTTAGGGTGTGAGAATAATCTCAGTAGGCCACTAGAAATATCTTATAGACTTACATCTATGATAAGGAAGGTTTATCTAAATATAAATAAAACGACACATGCACATCACACATATAACCTACTTCTCTTGTGCTCAGCAGCCGCAAGGAAGTAGTTATCTGCTTTGGACATCATTGGTATAATGGTCATGGAGAGGATACTTAACATGAATCCTAAGTCATACCCTATTGAAAAATATCCTAGGAGAACCCTTAGGTTCCACCTCTAAAAGAGTCACCCAGAAACTTGTCCCATAATCAAATATATGTCATCATGAAGGCTTTCCCAAATAAGTACCTGGTCCCTCAGACCTCATCTCATAACAATCCTTGTCAGCTCAAAGAACAACGTCTAAGGAACAACAATATATATCCTCCAAATAATATTACCATCATCTCAACAATCGATGTCCTTAGGAATAGTGATGTACATCCTCCAAAATAAATATCTTCCAAACAGACTCAATATACGGTGAGCATCATACCCCAGCTGATGTTCTCAAAACCATAAATCTATGGATCCATCCCATCCCCATAGATTTATATGGCCATCACCTCCAATCATATGGGTGATCAACACCACCCTATTATGCATCTAATAGATTCCTCTATAAACATGAGTGGTCAAAAACACCTCATCATCTAAATCTTATCTGTGTGCACACAACTCCAATGGTGCATCGACCAATCACAGTGAGTGGAAATCACCAACCAAGTATCTAAGACACATCATCTTGTCATATCATTCCCCTATGACCGTGTCTCTCAACATGATGTTCAACACCATAGAATATCACACAGACCGTGCCTGTAAGCTGACGACCACATCACCTAAACTCTAATCAACATCACTCATAGAACCCAGCCCAAGCCCAACCTAATGACCAACGTCACCTCAAGAAAAATGGTCAATATAATACTAATCCTTGTATTACACCCTTAACATTACCATGTAACCATTTCAAGGAATATATATTCAATTTAATTTAAATAAACAAACACCTTGACCGAATCTTTCCAAGTTTTGAAGCCTCTCACTAGGATTAAAACATATGTAGTCAAAGTGGAGTATTCCCACAGGCATATAATAACGTTAATTTATTAATTAATTGGAAAGAATTAAATTTATAGGGTCTATCTCATACAACTTAATGGTTTACTCAAGGTCGCACCCTCAAAACATGAGTGAAATCAATGAGAAATCTAGGAACCACCGAACTTGTGTTGGAAGATGTATGCATATCTGATATCGGCCTCTAACTAAAGCTAATTTAGAAGAAATATGAATTTCATATGAACGACCTAAAAATAGGGTGAATTGATTCACACAGATTTAGCACACCATATAGATAGAGAAAAGGATGATAGAAGTAATAGGATTAAATCCCTTACTGATGTGGTCCCAAAGAGAATGATGTTGAAAATATCATAGCATGGATGAGGAGTGTGGCTCAAAGCCTATAGGAAGGAGGAAAGGAGATCCATGACACCTTGGAGAAGAAAATATGTGGGTGGAAGAAAATAGGATGAATAAAATTAATAATTAAATAGGGGAATCTTGGTTATTTCAACCAGCTTTAATGACCTATATGGTTTGGATAATTGTGCAAAAACCTTGCGATTATTTCACCTTAAGAACCACACCTCACATGGTTGGACCATATAGTTTTTTCCAAATCATGTTGATCTCGTGAACACTAATTATCTATGTGGTAATAATAATTCATTCATGTGAACAGTTTTCATAAACTATGTGCAAGTAATGTGAATCTCTGCTAAAACTATGCACAGTAAAGAAATAGGGTTGAATGATTACACCTGGGAGGCCGCACCGTTTTTCCAAATTGTGTTCCTCAATCTGAAAATTCATGAAACTAGGTTTTTCGCCTCTGAAACACCTAAAACCCAACCGAAACCATGAGTTAATTATTGACCCTTAAAGCTCAGGTAAAAACAAGTCCTTGGGTTAAAGGAAATCTTATAATTAAGTTCTAATAATCAACAAAAGAGTTGTCCTGCTCACTAAATAAGGAAAATTCAAACAGGTTGAGGATTTTGACCCACTCCAAAAACTCTATGTGTTACAATGTTTGTCTGGTTTCTTTTACTACTAAGCCTATGTTGATGTTTGATCACATGGTGTGTGTGTGTGTGTGTGTGTTTGTATCCCATGATACCTATGTTTGGTTTTTTATCACATGAGGTGCACATGTGTATCTCTATTGACCTATGATTTATGATTTATTGCAAGTGTATTATTATGATTGTAATATTTCTTGACTTGATATGATGTTTGATCAATCATTTTCATCTTGTATCATATGTGTTATTATTCTTTCTTCAACCACTGAGGGTATAGGTTAATCCTAGTGGACTATCCCCTAAGAGGGATGTGTTTGGCGTGAGGATGGAATTAATTGGACTATCCCTTGAAGAAGGGATTTGTCAGCCAATTCTGGGACTATCCATGCTTGAGGGGGGTGTCAGGAGGATGATAGATGTTTATCATATAATCAATGGAAGTGTAGTTGATGTTCATTGTATCTTTTTTATCACAAATCTTCTCAATATATGGTTATTTGTTTTATTTTTTCATTGGTTATTGTATTCTATTTTTTTATAGTCATATATTTCATTTTTACTTTCTAATATGATTATCCCATGTATGTACACTACGTATAATGTTCATGTATAGAAATGTGTTAGTTTTTTTCTACTAAGTTATACTCATACCCTTATCAGCTGACCATAGAACTTGGATACTTGACTAACCCTCACTTATTGTAGGTACAGGTTAGTTTGAGGCCCAGTTTTCATCATTGAGTTAAATAGATTACTATAATATAGAGAGTGGGATGAGGTGAGGCTAGAGTTATAGTGCCTCTTTTAATTTTTTTCTTCTATTTATTTATATATGTGACCAGCCTAGTGGGTGATCAGCTATCATATTTTTATGACTATTTAGTATGTATGCTTTTCCATATCATTTATATAGATTACATGTTTATTATTTTTATATACTATAATTGTATATTGTTTACATATTGGTTATTTATTGTTATTACACACTCTTATTAGGGGTATCGTCACCCCATGTCCTTAATTAGACCCATGATACTAGTCAATAGCCTTTGGATTATGGGGAGGCATGCTTGAGGTCTTGTCGAATTCCATCTTGGACCATGTGATTTGGGTCGGGGTGTTACAATGAGAAATTTAAAAAAAAATAATAGATATTTTAAATAAAATATTATTATTTTATTTAAATAAGTCATTTAACCAAGATACCACTCCATAAGTAGCTCATTTTAATGCTTTGACATGAACCCTAACCTCGTTTTCATTTTTCTCGAAGGAGGTGACAACCACCAAATTTGGAGGAATTCACCAGAGAATGAGAAATAAATAGAGAAACATGTATAGTTACTTGATTTGATATAAATTTATAAGATTATATTCAGCCTTTAAATCATATATTTTTTTCTATTTTCATTTCTTATTTTCATGCCATGAAATTCACATAAGACAAACAATGAACTGAGATAATAAAATCAAATTAGATTGACCAAAATCTGACAAATGAGTTTTTAGAGAGGTTTGAAACACCTTAATTGATCTTTAATTTTTTCATGGAATAGACTTTAGAATTATGAATAATGATTTATATTTTTTATTACTTTTCCTATTTTCTTTATATTGACAATTGGATCTCAATTTTCTAAATTTTAGTTAAGTAAATAATCTAGTGGTATGTTTTATTATAAATTTTTATAATTTTATTATAAAAAAAATCCATAAAGTATTAATTCTTGAATAATATATTATTATTTAGATTATGATGAGATAAACCCACTGGCATATGTTTTTCATCGATCTAATTGTTAGATTTTCATGAAATTCCAATCAAAGTTTTTAGAAAAAATAATTTTGACCATTAATATCACTAAAACTGTTGGGAATAAAAAAAATTATATAAGGAAAACTTTTATATCATGTAATTTAGATTTTAAACCAAAATTTTCATGATTTATTAAATTATTTTAGAATTCATTTTTTATTAAATTTAATTAAAAATAATAATGAAATATATATTAAATGTAGAAAATTCCCTGCATAGTTTTTTAAAAGGTGCATTATGATTTTTTATATAGAATAATCAAATAAAAACCAAAACATAATGTTATGAAATGTATATATATATAATAAATAAGAATAAAAAAAGTTTATAAACGTTTATAAAAAGTGTGATTCTATAAATAATTTTTTTATTTAAACATTGTATGAATTTCATGATTTTTTTATGAGTAAATAAATAATATTAATCATGATAAAAGATATATTAGAAATAATAGTATTATTAGTATTAGTATTATTATCGTTAATAAGTATATACTTATATGTATATGCATATGCATATGTATATATGATCAAGGAAAAATACTTTTTTTGGGTCGGTTTCTGTTTTTCATAAATTAATTATTCATTTTACTCATTTTTTCAAGTAAATCATGATGATGGGATTTTTTCAATCCATTTGGTGTCATTTTAATGATGTTTATGAAGATGGGATTATTTTGAGATGTAAATGGAGTTATTAATAAATCGATAACTATAAGTGTGTAAATTAATGTTATTAAATTAATAATAATTTCAACTTGATATATTTATCTTTTGAGATAAATTAATGACAACAATTCATTATGAATTAGTTTTATTTATAATTATTTAAAATATTATTTAAAATTTATAATAATTTTACATAATGATATTAAATGGGAAAGTTGACTTAGAAATTTTAATAAAATGTTTTGGATTATTTGAAATGATATAAAGAAAATTATGATGATTTAAATTCAACTAAGAAGGAGGTTAAGTAATTATATTAATATTTATCAAATATAGTTATGGTAATTAAATGTTAATGAAATATAAAGGGTAAATAATTAAAACATTCATTATTTACTTGGTGAATTTCATGGTTTCTTATAAATAATGTATTAAATTTGTAATGTTGACATGAGAATTGTTTAACTCAAGGAAGACCATGAATTAAATTATGTTGATAATTTTTTATTTATGATGATACTGTTAAATATTATTATAAATAAAGATAAGAAATCATTAAAATTAATGTTATATTTTGGAAATATTAATTTTTATTAAATTCATTATTATTAAATTAATTTCATGATATGTATTAAATATAAATAAGGGATTGAAATAAAGTAGATTTTTTTTAATAAATATTAGACATAAAATAAGATTATCATAAAATGTGTGATGATAAAATAGTGTATGAATGATGTGGGTTAATTACTTAAGTACAAATAATAATTATTTAATATAAATTTGTTTCTATTAATTGTGTTGTTAAGTTTAAAGTTTAGTAGAGTTAATTAAAGTCATGTAAAAATATTTATATATGTCATCATATCAAAATGAGTTAATGTGTTAAAATAATATGGATAATGTAAATCTAGTTTTGAATGTAAATAATGGTAATTATAAAAGGTAAAAAATAATTAGTTTAATAATATTAAAGGAATATCCTTAAATAATATACCATTACCTTGATGTGGTTATTAATATTTAAAAGTTATATTTTCTTGTATAATTCAATGAGGAGTGATGATATAAACTTAATTAAACAATGTGGTGGAATCCATTGGATATAAATTTATATAAAAAACAAAAATAATGGGGATTATTATAATAATAAAAATTGGATCACTTTTGATGAGGTGTATAATGATAATGGTATAATAAATATGTATTTAACTGAATAATTTAATAACTATCATTGAATTATACTAGCCCTCAATGAGATAACAATGTTAAATTATTAGAGGAAGATACTATGATATTAGTTGAAAATTATGTGGGAAGATTTATATGATCAATAAAAGGGTGACTGGTTGAGTGGTGTCATTTCATAGACCATTTCATAATTTGACATGTTATGTAGTTCAATGAATATTTGACATTAATAGTGATGGTTTACTATTGATATTACTCCCATACTCACCACCGACTTTGGTTTTGAGTTAGATGGTGATATCTGAATATTTACCTTTCTCATTTATTATTCTTGGTAAAGTCTAGTGGTGGCTTATACATGTATTTGTTCTTATACACCCATGAATTTGTTTAAGGAATATTGATGATAAAATGGATTAAGATGGATGATTATTCACTTATGTGTTTGTATACTCTCTCTCCAAAATTTATAGGGTTGATTTGGTCGACAATTCACTTGGTACTTACATATTTTCACCCAACAAATTGGGTTTGAAGCATACCAAATATTAAGGTAAAACTCTCAATGGAGATCAGTGAAGATGTGTGTTCATCCAGTATATCCAATATGAGATTGGTTGATATGTTCATTCCTCACGATTCTTAGGGTGATGCATCTAGGGTGAATATCAAGTGAGAAAATTATAATGGTATGTCAGAGAATATTATTATTTCTTATATTTTAATTCTATTTTATACTAAAATTTTCAGGTGGGAAAGATGAGTTCCAAAATCTAAAATCTGTGTGGGAATGGATGGCTAGAGTTTTATAACAACGATCTTATCACTTATGAGATGAGTGGAAACTAGAGCTATGAGTACCTAGTGGCTATCTTGAAGTACATGGCTAACTAGGGGGTTTCTTATTCTTATATGTGTCTATGTGTGTTTGTAAACATTATTATTTAGTTATCATGATGAAAGTGAGATATGGGTATCTTGATAAGAATTGATTATAACTTTATGATTGATTTACTAGGGTGTTAGTTTTATGTACACTTTTTTTTTGATAATGCACATTGATACTAGATGTTAATTATGTTGTATCATTTATTGGTATGACCATACATAGTATTAGTACTCACCTACGTCTGTGTACTCATGAATTTTTTCTCTTATGTTCATTCAGATCATGAGATTTAGATTCTGGATGAGTCTAGATCTTGGAGGTTGATAATCGATATGGTAGTAGATAGTGTGGAGTTTTCATTTTTATAAATACTTTTATATCATATGTATTTAGTATTAAATTTTTTTAAGAATTTTTACTTGTATATGGTGATATTTTGGATTATACCATATTATATAATGGAGATTTTATTATATATGCATGATTTTTTTTAAATTAAGGGTATTTATTTTATATCATGTTCAATTATGTTTCATGTTAGCAGGTGAAAGGTTATATTTAGAGGTAATGTATCCTGGAATTTTTGTAGATACCTCAATGCAAGTATTTATCCCTTGGCCTATTAAGAGAAATCCTTTAGAATTCACATATCAATATGTAGAGATGTAACCTAAAAGGTACGGGAAATTATTTTTTATATTCTAACACTCGTAAAAAGGAATTAGTGGACTACAATAATGTTTATTGATAAATAAAAAAATTAACAAAAGGTATACATTTGGTGGAGTCTTTTTATATAGGAAGAAATCCATTGGTTGACTAAGTAAGAAATAAAACACATATATAATAATTTGATATGATTATTACATTAAATAACACATAATTATACCCAAATTATTTATATGAATTATAATTTATAATAATTTAGAGAAAATATATAGATGTCAATATGGATTGTTTCAAGATAATAAATTTGTTAATAATTTGAATGATAATCTAGTTTATTATTCTAGAACAAGTTATATTGATTTAAAATATTATTTTATCAATGATATAGCTAATAAAAAGGATGGAAAAGTAGAATATATTGTTATAACAATAAATTATTTCTATTTTTATAATGTAACTTACCAAAATAACATTTTACATGAATTTTTTAATCTTATTGTCAAACCACCTCTTATAAGTTTAATAGTTTTGATTTTGGATTACCTATTTTACCCATATATCTATTTGGTATATTTGGGTTCATTATTGTATTAAGTGTGGAAAAGAGTATTCAAGGCCTGGGGAGATTAGTTAACATGAATAAAAGGTATTTTTATTAGTTATATATGGAATAGTAATAGTGATATGAGAAAAGGTACTATTAAAATGACCTAACCCAAATTCTTGGGACTCGAGACCCAAGCTAAATCACCACATGGACTCAAATTCATCTATCAATCCCAATAGTTTAGCAATCAATGTCAAGGGATAAAAAATAGGGCCTGATTTTCCTTAAAGAATAAAAGCCAATCAAATATATGAAAATAAAACTTCAAAACCATTCTATCAAATATAATTTAGTATAAAACATTCTTAATAAAAATGAAAAAACAAAATATCAATTAACTAACTTTTAGAAAAAGGATCTAAAATGTGAAAAAAAAATTAATACAATCCTAACAACATCCTCTAATTACATCACTATATCTCTATATATGAATCATTGGATCACTATTAACAAAGGTAGAAGTATTCATTTTACTTGCATTATAGAAAAATACATCTATATGTACACAAAAGTTTTCATTTATGGGTGAGTAAATAAATTTTAAGATTCACCCAAAGGTTCCCATGTATCAGTATATAGAAGTAATCCCAAAAAATTAAATGTCAATACAAATTAAATAACATGAAAATAAGTAGTTCACCAAAAAAACCTAATTTACAAACAACCTTAATCTAAACATGGAATAGAGAAATAAATTTTGAAATCATAGGTAAAAAAAGTTATAACCCACAATCTCCATCCAAAAATATATTTTAGTAGAAACCAATCATTTTTATTCCAAAATATGCATTATTATAACCCATAATTTATCAAAATATCCTTAACAAAACCCATAAAATGTTTATATTAAAAAATATAGAAAAATCCATGTGATATAATCATCAACCCATAGTATGGAAAAATATTACCTTAGGCTTTCAATGAGTATCAAATCCTATAAGTGAACATACTAGATAATAACTAAATCTTTATTGATATTATTCATCACCCACCCAACTGATCATATAGAATAAGGCACTGCCTATATATACACACACACTTAGACTCTTTCATATCCAATAGCCCATAATAGAAGAGTTTATATCCTGAACCTTTTTCCTCGATCGTATAGCATTGCTAAAGCCTTAAAAATAACAAAACCTATCATTATTTCTAAAATAAATCATCAAAATCCATAATGGAAATATCCCTTATTGTTTTTTAAAACAATTAAAAACTATTATCCCCAAACAAATTTCAAAACCCACTCTTCAATAATATTTATAGGAAAATAATTAGAAAAAAACATTTATTTATATAATTTTAATTAAATAAAAAAAATTTACAAAATCATATCAACACACCCCACCATTATAAATCATTTAACATATCCATAATTTAAAAACAAATTAATATATTTTATCTAAAAACCCTATTTGATTAAAACTTATGATGGATGATAAAAACCCCATTTTCTAAAAAAACAATATTTTTTTTAAACTGATGACTCAAGACCCATAATAATGATTAATAATAAATCAAGTAATATCAATAAATCAAATTTTTTAAAATTCATCCAAAATATATATCTATATTAGTAAAAAAATTAAGAATATTTTAATCTACCTACTTGTTGGGAAATCCTAGGATATCTATTATATCATGAATCTATATCTTGAAGATGAAAATAATAATTTTATTCCTATAAATATACCTTTAAAAAAATATCAAAGTCACACTAGATCTAAATCCATAAAATATGTTATAAGTGAGATAAAAAAATTATAACAAGGTAGTTCTATAAACATAGTAAATTAGGGATTAACCTTTGTTATAGGGTTGATTCATCTAACTAATAAGAGATAATTGATTAATGATGATAAGAAACTCTTAAAATAACCCTATAAAGTTCATAAACATGGTCAAAGGTGGATTAGGGTAATAATACGGGTCAATAAAAAATATATATATTTTAAAATGAAATATAGCGATAAAACCCCATCCACATGGTTTGTACATATTGTTAATAAATTGTACATAGATACTACCTCAAAATGGGGATGCATTTCTAACGTGAATACATAAATAAACATGCTAAAAAATATATAAGACTATTATCTTCTATTATAGAAATTATAGAACAAAAAATTAAAATAAAAAGAAAATGAAACCCAATGATTTTCATGGTTCAGGTAGTATACCCTATGTCCATGGAGAGGATAAATGATTCACTATTTTCTAGGTATAAATATAAGCATTTAGTATGATATGTTAACACAATCTAGTGTACAAGTACATTTTTAATGATTGAGAAATAGATTTTGACAAATTTATAAATTGAAATCGCCTTCCAAATGAAATAAATGTCCAACACCTCCATGTGAACATCAATGAAAAGAAGATAACCTCTGCATTTCCATACACAACCCACATGAAAATTTATTTTTTAGCTATACATAAACTTTAAATTATTAATATTTGTTCCACATCAATCCCATGTAAACTTTTCAACATCAACTCTATGTGTACCCCCGCATTCTTTTCCAAAACCTTTTTAGGGTCCTCTAAACCCTAAACCCCTGACCTTATGGACAGGGGGAGATTTCCCCTGAAACCCCTCACAACTTTAGTGTCGAGGTAAAATGGAAAAATGGGTAGCTTAGTGTATAGTCTAGACCATATTAAATTAATATATGCATATCTTAACATCCCCTACACTATTCTAATATTATTTTTAGCATGATTTAAAAACTATTCTAGCTAACCATTCTTGAACCAAAATTATTCCAAAATTATTTTTTTTATAAAAATGATATTTGGGTTTTCTCAGCACTACTTATTAGTATCTGGTGATTTAATTATGATATTGGAGTCTATATTAAACCTTTCTTAGAAAATGGGATACACTCCAAGGTCAGGTTATTACAAAATGGTATCAAAACGATGACATTGGTTTTTTTGGTTGTTTTACCTAGTGGTGTAAATAAAACTTATCATGGATCAGGGGTAAACTATAAGTATGTCAATAAAACATATTTATATTATCAATCAAGTTACAAAGTTTGTTCACGAATGTTTTAAAGTTAAAGGATGATTTATACTTATATCATTTTGATTTTTATGGGATCTTACCCCCTTATCTAAAGATGGGATATACTATTTGTTGTCTTTTCATCATGTATAGATGCATATATATATTTATAATATGTGTGTTTATGTGTTATTGAATTTGATGAAATACAGGATTAGTTTTGAGACATAGTGATGAAATGGCAATGGTTATAGATTAATTAAAAGTTTCTAATAAATATTTAATGTTTTATTAAATATTTATTAATTACAACCAAATTAACCTAAATAGATGATGTATTTTATATTTATTTTTTTCTTATATTTTATTAAAATTAAATGTGGGTTAGACACATGTTGATATTTTTTAATGATTGTACAGTCATGATTATAGCATTTATTTCATTTTGTGATTGTATATGATTATTTTTAAATAAAATTTATTAAAAATATAGATTTAATAGTAATGAATCATGCTTAATAAATTTATATAGTTATAGTAATTATTATTTATTTTGAAATAAAACTTGTATTAATTTTTATTGATTATAATTAAATTTTTTTGAGATTTTTATCAAATGATTTAGTGTAATACTATGAGTTATAAATTAAATTAAAATCATTCATAGGATAAAGTTAATTTATAAATATATTATGTATCTTTAATTTATTTAAGTTGAAGAATATTTAAAATATTAAAAACATATTTTAATAAAAAGTTTTTTAAAGTGATAAAAAAAGTTTAAGTAGAAAAAATAGTTTTAAATATCTATTATGAGAATTTAATTATTTTAATCTAATGTCATTAAAGAGAATATTGAAATTGAAAACATGATTTATTCAAAATTAAGTTATAAATGCATGATTTTTATATGATGTAATTAATTTAGTCAATTGTTTTACAATCATGTCATGTGATAAAAGATTATGTTTATTTTTTTTTGACATTAATGTTGAAATGTTCATTTTTTTCATGTGATGAGTATTTATATAGTCTAAAAATAGTATATTGGTGATATTTATATGATATGAAAATAAAATTGAATATATAAATATTTAAAATAAATTAAAACCCTTGTATTATAATTTAATGATGAATTATATGGATAATATGAGGGGGCCTCATCCATTTTGTTTTGTGGTGTTGTTATTCCTCTGGTTGTCTGTATATGAGGGATTTCTTCACCCTTTGACTATGCTCTTTCTTCATAACCTTTCATGATTGACCCATTCCTTGGTCATTTATGATGTTTTCTATGGTGTCTTGGATCTTTAAAGGTGGAAGTATTTAGCGGTGGATCTCCCCTTTTATGTGCCTTTTTTTGGGTTTCATGTTTGGTGGTTTTCCTTTTTTTAGTCATTATTTGTCGTAATTTTCCTCATAGATATACTATTCATGTCTTACCCATCATGATATAACCCATTTTAGTTTATTATGATTGTGTTCATAGTGGTTATGAAATGTGGTGGTGGAGCACTCAATAGTGGTGTTATTGATCATTTCCAATTTCTATTTATCTTAGGGTTCCCTGGTATTACCCTTTTGACTTTATTTCACAATAATGGTTTTAACATATTATATTTCCCTTATCTAATATTCCCTTCCTTATATGGTCTTATTAGTTTTAAATATATGATCTACATATGAGATAGCTTCTAGGTAGGTTTTATAAGGTTGATGTCATTGGTAGAGGTAACATGTCTTTGATGTGGTGACAAGTTTCTAATGTGATGAAATTACGTATGATGGTTCTAGGTTTGTGTGTGGTGGATTACTTTGAAATCAATAATTTGGATTTAGGTAGAATTGTATTTTCCTTTTGTGGTTCCAATGATGTTGG
Organism: Viscum album; assembly: GCA_963277665.1. Lineage (NCBI taxonomy): Eukaryota > Viridiplantae > Streptophyta > Magnoliopsida > Santalales > Viscaceae > Viscum > Viscum album. Next base: position 1,815,677,000 of record OY728159.1, on the reverse strand, counting down.
ATATTTTTTTATGTATTTTCTATACACTAATGATGAGATTTTATCCCCTCTTATCGGTGTTCATGGGTATTTCAATTTCTATTATTTATTAGTTGGTCTCTTGATGGATTGGATTATTTTGTTTATTATTTATTGGATTTTTTTTGATGATTATCTAGTCAAAGTTTTATTCTTGTTATGTCGTTTATATTGACTATGTCTCATGGTGGTACTTGAGTTTGCGGTTTAACAGTGGTGAGATGATAGTGGTGAGGCCTTAAAGTATCTTCCATTGGTGTTGATGCTCCATGGTCATTACGAGGGATTCTAATGAGGAGATGGAGACACATGAAATGATGGTCAGACAAGGGTTCCTGGCTACAATGTAACCCATCCCTTTACCATGGAATGATTTTTGATTCTTGGTTTATCTCAGTAGCCCAGTTTGGGTTCTTTATGGACCATATCCTCCTGAGGCATTTTGGTTTGGGTGTTTTTTTTATAATCATGTTATATGGTGGTTTTATTTGATAAGTGTATTCTAAGTGGTTTATAATCAACCATAAAATTTTTATTTATAAATTAAAATAATTTTATTAGGATATATTCACACATCAATTTATTCTCATGTGTTAGGAATGTAAGACTAATAATTAATTTTTTCATTATTGATGTGTTGAAATTTGGAATAACGTAATAAATAATAAGAAAATAATTTGTTTTTATAAGATTTGGTGTAGAATATTACACCCAAATAAGTTTTTAATGACTTACATAAAATGGAAATACTCACATTGATGTTTCAATCTATGGGATAAGTCTTATCTAGGAAATATGTGTCAGTAATTAGTTACACATGTAAGAATTAACTATAGAACTCCCCTATGTTTAGGGATTACTTATGACTAATAGATAATGGAAATATATTATTATATGGTCAAAAAAATTTGGATGGTTTTATGTTTATTATGATATATGGATGAATTTTGTGATATATTAAATAAATATACTATTCAAAGAAGTTACAACATAGAGGTACAAATTGGATGAAATAAAAACATCACATGGGATGTATTTCAAATATTATAGTGTTAGAAATATTTTGTAAGAAATTAATGAGAATATAAATATGGGGAATTCATGAAATTAAAATGTAAAGTCTCAAAAAAATGGAATATATAGAATATTTTAAAGATTCATTCATTTTTCAACATTGATGATGATAAAAGATTTAAAATTGACTTGATGATGTGAAAATAGACAGATATATAAGGATTATGTCAGTATTGTGGCCCTACTTTCTAGAATAACACATGATGTATACCTAAATTCAGAGGTAGTGATAATGAGAGGAGTTTCGCCAAAGATAAAATATATTTATAATCCAAATAATTAATGTGAACCATGTTATTTTAGGAAAGAATTTATCTAGTGTGCTACTAATTCATAGAGTATTGGTACACTAAAAATATATAAATAATCAATTCATTAAACATCTTAAAGTGATTTTGTGTTCTTCTATTTGTTTAAAATGCAACATTAGGTATGATGATCAGTGAAAAATAAGGAAATCCGTTCATTTGATTCAATCAAATGACAATGAAATTTTGATCTGGTAGGGATGAGGAAACTCATCTAGTGATTGGTATTTTACCTAGAAGTAAGTATTCTGAAAAGACTAAGGATATTTCAAGATTTCAGGAGCATAAAGTGTGATAATTATATTATTTTACTTAATTTGTATACGTTGTGTAGAATGGATATTTATATTTTAAAATGATCTATTATTATGAATTTTATTATGATTATGGGGATGTTACTCTTGAAACAATGTAGAGTTCATAAATTATGATGGTTATTACTATTTTTTAGAAACGTTTATGGGAGTATTATATGATTTTTTATAATAAAATCCCAATTTAATGATTTGGTTTTTGTGTTTTAAGTTAATACAACCACACTGTGTGGATTAGTATATAAAGGGGTTATTTTAGACATGTTATGGTATGGGTTTTGTGTTTACATAGATATATAAATAACTTGATGTTTGATAAAACCACAAGGGTCTATTTTAGTGAATTATCTATTGATCATTAACAACTTAGGTTGAAGAAATATTAAAGTTTTTAGAGAAAATATTTAGTTTTTTTATAGGTTTCTATGTTGAGGGAATGGTAAGAGTTTATTTTATATAATGGATGATTTATAAATGGTGATATAGTTTGAGTATTTGTGAGTCATAGATAGGAACAGTGTGAAAAATTTTAACATATATTTTCATGGTTTTGTTTGAGTACTAGATATTGATAAATATTTTTTCAATTAAATCATTGGAACCAAAACAAATTGGATAATTTTATGTATTGGTTGTAGGTAAAATTCAATATATTATAAAAAATTTATAAGTAAGCAAAGTAATGTTGGTTTTGGGATTCTATTTAAAGTGGTATGGTGTTTTTTATATACTAAATAAGGGAATTATTATTAAAAAACATGAAATTATAAGTTAAATAGTATGGAATTGGAAGAAAAATTCAAAAATGAATTCAGATTCATTAACAAATTTAGAAATGGTAGTGATGGGTGTGTACCTATGAAATTTACCTTCTCTCTTTTGGGGGATGAAAAAGATAAAGATTGGGATATTTTTATCACCACCATTTTGTGAAGTTATTTAAATATAAATTATTATTTAATTTTTATTGATGTAAGAATTTTTTAGGGAAATATAGGACAAAGGATTATGTTTCATTAATTTAAAGATGATGTAAAAGTATTCAAGTCGGTAGCTATAAATGAATATCATTGATAAGTTGATGGAATGAAAATTTGTAAATGATGGACTATGTAGTAGTAACATATTTTTTTAGACATGGGGAAGTTGTTTGAGTTATATGGGAAACCTAGTGATCCTTGGTTTTATTTTTCTAGGGAGGGTGTGATGGTATATTTAAGGGTGTTCTTTAACCCACCCACCCCCACCCTAGGGGGCTTCTTTCCCATGGAACATGGAAAAGGGATATTTAACCCCTTTTTCTCTTTTTCACCCTCTCCTATTTCATGTGAGATATCCACTGCCGATTTTCATAACTTTGTGTCAAATATAAGGAAGATCCCATGTGTGGATTGTATTTTTTGTCAATAAGTAATGTTTATATGATTAATGATAAGGTTTTCAATATATGTTTGATACGTATGGGTGTAATGTTGAATATATTTCAATGTTTATTTGAAAATTAATATGATGAATAAATTACTACCATTTAATAACTCTTGAGTATGTCTTTTAGGATTCATTTACATGATAGAAAAGGAGGTGACATTGCTACTGCATTTGAATGGATAGATTTAATATAGTATTTCTAAATGTGGTTATTGATTAATTTTTCTATATAAAAAATCAAATAAAAATTTTGATGGATAAAGATAAACTATTTACATTAGTTTATAGTGAGTTGTAGATGATCAAAAGTGGATGGAAGTGGTTTTATAATTAATTGAATGGAATCCAAAATTATTGAAAATTGATAATTCATATTTCATAAGATACCAGAAATATCATAAGATATAATAATCATAGAATAACTAGACCCACATATAATAGAATATGTGTATATGATGACATCCATGTAATAATTATAGCATGTAAGATGAGTAATTTTTGTGAGATACATATAAGTAAGATGGAAACCATATAAAAATATGTTATGTAATATGGTTTTATTATATGATATTAAGATCTAATAAGATATTCCAATGCATAATATATGTGAAATATGTATGATAGTAATAGAGGTTTACCAAATAAACAAAGTATAAGTTTGGAAAATTATACCTTTCCTTGGCAGAGTAAACCCGTTTCAATATGGTTATAGGGGAGTTTGGAAAAGTAAATTCCTTTTTGAATTTTGAGAATACAAAGAGTCTAAAAAACTAATAATATCATAATTAAATGAGTAATTTCTAGAATAAAATATTCTATATAAATTTAAATCTAAAATTTTCCAAGAATTAATCTTTAAGGAATTAAAAAACACAAATAATTCTAAGATATTTTTTATCCAATTAATAAGATAAGTGTTACACTACATAATTTATATTTCCATGTTTTAATGAAATTAATATATGGTAGATTTGCAAAGAAAATAAATATGTTCATTTTTTAGAAGAATTAAAGTTATGATAATTTAAATATCTCTTGATGAAGGAAAGAAGATCTAATATTAAGGAAAAATAAAAGTAGGACCTTTAATTGAATACAAATGAGTTTAAATGATGAAATATCCCACTATCAAAGATTATTATGTTTCCATAATTCTTTATAGATGTAATTTTTAGGATTTATTCAATATAAAATTGAATGTAGTTAATAAAAAGTTAAATTAATTAAGAGAACCTTGAAAACAATTGTTACTCTAAAGAAAAATCTAACATGTCAAATTAGAAGGTGAGTCTGATACATTGAGTATCAATAAAAGAGAAGAACAAACTACATTTAGGGATCTATGTGTGTCGAATAATAATATGAAGTTAGAAAGTCAATGCTTCTATTGTAGTGTTTAAGTTAAATAGAAAGAGATAAGTAGGAACCTTTTCTTGTTACTTGTGATATCTTTATATCGATAAGAGAAGAATGTGAGAAAGGTTAAGTGATCATTTGGAATACTAAGATATAAATTTTAAGAAAATTAATGCCAACACATCACTACACCATTAGATATAGAGATTCAAATATTATTTCAGTAAAAGAGGTTAGGAGAACCATTTGAAAAATTAATGGGATTAAGTATAAATATCATATCAATATATAGCCAGAATATTTTTAGGAGATAAATTCAACTGGAAGAATCTAGTATAAATAACCCATAAATTTTTGGCCAATAAATCAATTAGGACTAAGAATTTCAGAATATTTTCTATTATACTTTTTGATAGATAGTTTACACTTGTACTAAAGTTGACTTATAGTAGAGAAACTATGTCTCGAAAATCAACTCAAACCTAGAAACGAGAATTATTTTAAGCTCAAAACATATAAATATATCATTTTCTTACTTTTATTTACTACATCAATTGATTAAATGTGAAAGACACAAGAAATTTTGGATAACACTTTAATTATTCACAAATTTTGAATTAAAAGATGTAAATTCATAAAAAGAGAATGGATCACAGATTCACCCCCTCCCCCTCTTAATGATCTCACCAGACCTAGGAACTATAAACAGTGTAAGATTTACTATAGTTTTCCTATAAAATAATAATCATGGAGAATATCAATCCTATAGAAAATGATGAATAGATATTTTTATTGAAATAATTATCATGTTTTGAAAAAATAGATGCTTAAATATTTTTTTAAGTAACATTATCTTGAATTGTATTAGAAATAAAAAAAACCTATCATCTCTATAAGATAAATTATACACCAATATAATGTTACTTAAAACTTTTAAGGTGATGTGAGAGAAGCCGGAGAATATGTATGAAGGAAATATAAACATTAAAGTGGCTAAACATCAGATTTGGAGAGACAAAATTAACTACATGTGTATGGTTTATGATGAGGGAATATATGACTAATGTACTAGGTTTAATGATATTTTAGCCATATTATATGGTTTGTATATAGTCTAGAAGATTCAAATATTGTAAATAATCTCATGAAAAATTCCCTAGATATATTTGACCCACTAATTTTATCCATTGTAGAGATTGGATATTTATCCCTTAATATGCTAAGCAATACCATAATTAACTATGAAATGATTAAATCACCAATAATTAAATAAATAAAATTATGATATGGAATTAAAATCCAATAAATAAAAAAATATCAAGTAAATTAAGGTTTAATCTAATTTATATTCTAAAAGTGATGATAAAATAAGTGATGAGCATAATAAATTTATGCCATTTATCTCCAAGAATATAAAATGAAGAAGAATAAAATAAAAATCTATGATTCCTCTTAAATGTCTTAGAAGTATATGTATTGATAATTTTTTAATTTATTACCCAAATAAGAAATTTTATGAAATTGAGATTGATATTGAGTAAGAAGACTATTATAAGGGAAGATATAGAAAATCCAAAAAAAATGTGATTCTAAAAGAAAGAAAAGGACTTCATGGAAATTTGGAAGGAATTTAATTATAATAGAAGAAAGTAAAAAATTATCATCCTATAGTAATTTTTATGAAAAAGGTATCTCTCAAGACCATAGAACATTCATTTCTAAATTTAAAAAATATAAATACTCATCAAGAAATGATGATATGGAATAAAAAGTTTATACTATATATATTTTGAGATCTGAACTGGTGGCTTGACTTAAGAAAAATATAAAACTCAAAAATATATTAAAACTATTATAAAAGTATAAAAATAAAGATGATGTAATGGAGAGTGATCTCATATATTCCATGTTAATCTTCTCTATATCATTCCAATTTTATCGGATTTCTCCAAAGAGACTGATCTCATATATAATATTAAAATTTTATAGGTAAATATTGTATAATAGGATAAAATTATGGAAGCTATTAATAAAAAAATTGGATGAAAAATAATAAGATATTCATGGGGAATAATATAGGTGTCTTAAATATAATAACACCTTGAATAACATTATAAAATACTATGATAAAGATTCATAAATTAAATTTGAATCATATTAATATTCTAAAAAATATTATCCCCAAGAAATAGTTAAAAATTGGTTCTATTTTTCAAGTGATTTTGAATCTATTTTATTCAGTTATATAGGATCTAAAACTCAAAATAGATATTTTTGGGTTGATTAAAGTCATGAAAATGTTCCCATAGTATAATGAGAAATTGATATGGGTTAAGAGAGGAACATCCAACCGAGAATATGGAAAAACAAATATTGTTACTTGTCTGAATAGTAAGTAGATTTTAAGAAGGTCTGTCAAAATTATGGAATATTAGGTTTCAATGGATATTTCTGGTGTTATAGAGTATTTGAACACAAAGCCTATGAATATTGGCACAATATTTCATTATGAAGGGACTGGAATGAAATAAAGGGGAGAAGACCTAAAAAAGAAGAGAAGCAGTTCTATTAGAAAATGAAACACTCTTAGAAGATAGAAGTTTAAAGCAAGAAAATTCATAGTAAAAATTCATAGGCAGCTAAATTTGTGAAAACCAAAGAGGAAATAGGATACTTAACCACTCTGGTAAAGTGTGTTCCTGTAAAATTTTGAATAATTATAAAAAAGTAAAAACTAGAAAGAAAAAATATGAGATTTTGTGTGTGAATCTTATGAAAGATAAAAAGATTTAGAAATAAATTCATTAGTATTTCCATCTTATCTTGAATATCCAAAGATTAAGAAGTATTAATGTGAAGGTAATTGTTCATTTATAGACCCCAATAAGGAGTACCAAAAAGGAGAATATTTATAATAAATATAACACCATGATTCCTATTAATTCTCATAATAAAAATTTTAGCAAAGGAGGCATGAGGAACTCATAAAGATATTAAACTAGAAAACATAGAGAATCCTGGTTAAGAGGCAACACTCAACCTTGTTTATATAACATAAAATAAAGGATAAACCCATCCTCATTACATTAATCTTTTATTTGTGTTATAACATATAGTTAATTAAAGGATAAAAGATAAAGTAGGAGTTGGTGAGTGCTATAAGTAAAATGAATCAATCATAAACAAGTGACCTATCATGATGAGGAGTTAATGATTTCATCCCTTAAATGAGATAAAACATGATGAGGAGCTATCAAGATTTCATTAGTATTAAACCTAGAGTCATGGACATCTCATAGTATATTTTATATAAGGTATCCCAATCACATTTCTAGTCTGTCATTTATTCATATCAAAGTTATTAATTTAGGGTGATTATTAGTTGATGGGAAATATAAGATAAAGAGGTAGTTTTATATCATGAAATTTAATTGTTTTTATGTGTTTATTAACATGATTGTAGGATATGTATTTCAAAATAAATTTTTATGAACATCCCCAAAAATGAGAACTGATAATTTTAACAAATGATGGATTATTTTATGGATAAATTTAGTATGTTGGTGAAATCACTCTTTTTTCCACATTGGGTTAGTCCATGTAGTCTTATCATTGACCAGATGAAGTTCCATTGCTAGGAAAACATGTGAATCCATCCTTCTCTCAATAATTTTAATCTTGCAATAATTTTGAATGAAAGTGGTGAAAGTAGTTATCTGAAAATAGTATTTAATATTAGAATTCATCCCCTATATTCTATTTAATTTATTTTTAATAAGGGGATAACAAAAAACAAACATATTGACAAGGTATTTGGATGGTATTTCCAATAAATACAAAGTGGGAGATCGAAGAGCCCATGCATGGATTTCATTTTTTTTTCAATAATCGAGGCTTCCATGATTAATGATAAAGATAAAAATATATGTTGTAGAAGTGTGGGGGTAAAAATAAATCTATTTCCATGTTTATTAGAAAATTAATATTATGGATAAGCTTATTCCATTGAAGAACTATTGAGGATTCCTTTTAGGATACATTTATATGATAGAAAATAAGGTAAACTTTCAATTTCATTTGAATGGTAAGATTAAATTTAATGGTCCTAAATGTTATAATTGATGTGTTTTTATTCATAGAAATAATAAAATGAGTTTATAGATGAATAGATAGTATTTACATCAGTTTGGAGTGAGTTGTAGATAGAATAAATTGTATGGAAAAAAATTCTTTAATTAATTGAGTGAAGTTAAGAATGGATAAAAATGGTTAAGTTGTGTTTCATAAGATACCAATAATCTCTTAGGATATGAGACTCACATAATAAGAATACCTTTATATGATAGAATATGTTTGCATGATGATCTCTATATAAGATATCCAACATCTAAGATAAAGAATTTCTGTAGGATACATATATGTAAAATGTCCACCACGGAAGAATTTTTTTTGTAATATGGGTTTATCATATGATAATAAGATATCATAAGATAGTCTAGTGTGTAAGATATTTGAAAATCTATGATAATTTTTGAATAGTAACAAATCATGGAAGATTATATTCATAATGGTATACTTTATCAAGGAAGAGTATACCATTTCAAAATAGTAACAAGGAAGTTCAGAAGAGTAAATTCATTTGTCAATTCTGAGAATACTAAAAGTCTAAAAAACTAATAGTGTCATAATTAAATAGATAATTTCTTATATGGAATATTCTAATTAAATTTAAATCTGACAATACTCAAGAACTTCTCTTCAAGAAATTAAATATCAAAAATCATTCAGAGATATCTATGATCTATGTAAGAAGATAATAGCTCCACACCACAAGTTCTAGGGAAATATTACAGTTCCATACACACATGGGAGATCTCAAAAGAAAATAAATTCATGGATATTATGGAAAAATTAAACCATTGATAATTTAAATATAACATGAATAATAAACTTTTCATGATTCTTTAAGAGATTTAAAATAAGGATCTTGACTCAAATTCAAATGATTTTGAATGAGAAGATTTCCCACTATCAAAGATCATCAAGTTTCCATAATTATTTATGAAAATAATTATCACAATTTAGTGATTATAAAACTATAGTGAATAAAGAAGAAAGTGTAACGAATCAATAAAACCATCAACATTTTTGTTACTCTAAAGAAAAATCCACCACATTGAAGAATTGGTGAGACAAATACATTGATTATAAAGGAAAGATAAATACCTAATTCATCTATGAATCTATTAGTAGTCAAAAGGATTAAAATACCTATTCAAGGAATAATTTTATGAGGATCCTTTAAAGGAATACGAGGATTCTTGTATAAATATCCCATTAGGATATGGATGAGTTTTTTAGGAGATATCTTCAATTATAAGGACCCTAAATAAATAACTTGTTGGGAATCAGTCAATATATCACTTGGGATAAGGAATTTTATTATATTTTCTAAAAAACTTTCCTGATATAGGTTTTACATGTACTCAATTTGATTTATAGTAGAGAAACAAGGTCTCGGAATTCAACCCAAATTGAGAAAAGTGTATATTTTCCAGGAAAAACCTTTTAAATCACTCATTTTTTTAATATTAGATACTTAATAACTTTATTAAATCTTAGAGACATAATAATGATAGGTTTGTACTTTAATTTTCAATAATTTTTGGATTAAAAGAAAAAAATCATATAATGAAATGGGATTTATAATTAACCCCTCTCCCTATTAGTGATCTCACTAGACCTATACACTACATGTGTTACTTTCACTGATAAATTTTAGGGGAAATCCTTAAATTTATTTTTCCTTTATTCAAATATTACTTGATCGAGGTTGATAAAAAAATTATATTAGTTATTATAGGTTTCATAAGAATTAGTGAAGATTGTTGGTTTTATCAATTGATTTCTTAAATATCCTTTACAATGTTTTTCTAAAAATGTTTTTTATTTTTTGAAAAATAATTTTTTTTAAATAATTTTTTTTGTAAAATAAGAATAAAAAGAGTTACTATGTCTTTTAAGAAACTTTATACTTAAGTCAGATAATGCTTTCTGATAGTTTAATTTCCTAATATCATAAACATATCATGATCTAAACTAATGTGTATAATATTTGTAAAAATTATTTGAAGAAAAGGGAGGATATCAACACTAGTTCTGGATATATAATTTTCAGATAAATTTTTTGGACAGAGACTTGTGAAGAAGTATAAAGTTATATATTCAAACAGAAGGTGATCAAATTAAGAAGTCTTCAAATTGATAAGAATTGAGTTGAAGTTTTTATACAAACTTTTCAGATTTATATCATTCGGTTTTCCAAAAAAACTTCTGGATAGAGTTTTTGTAATAACATGGTAATATTGAAACTTTTTGAAGCTTGTAAAAAGGAAAATCAGTGAAAAACATTGGATGTACCAAATTATTATGGTCATAAAAACATTCATCAAAAAAATTTATAAGAAAATTTTCCATTTAAAATTCAACATACTAGAGATAATGTTTGTGGAAGATTAAATAATTTCATTTGAGTTCTGGAAAAACAATGTTGGATGAACATAATATATGAAAGTTAAAAAAAATATGTACAATTTAACCTTTTTTTATAGGTTCATATGAATAGGTTTAAAGTTTAATTAGTCAAAATAAAGTTTATAACTCTTCCAAAATGTTTATTTTTATGAAAACATACAAAAAATATAGTGAAATAAGTGTTGATGTTTCTACCAGACTAAGGTGATCAATGTGAATAAAGTATTCAAAATTCGAAACAATGTGTTCAATCATCTTCAATAGGTTTAAGAGAAATGGACAAAGAAGGATGAGTTTTTTTTTGAAAAAAAAATTTATGAAATTTTGTGAAGAATAACGGAATAAAGGAAGAAGACTGGATGAAATTTTCATTAGGAACTCCATCAAAAAAATTAATTTTATTCATCAGAAACTATTTTCATAAGTAATTCCATAAGAAAATATTTTGACACTAAACCATTAGAAAAACATTTCATTTTAAGTTCACCAATCAAAACAAAACAGAAGAAGAGTCCTCAGAAAAATAGGCTAGATTGAGAGGAAAAGACAATAAGAAATAAATAGAGAGTACTTGAAAAAAAATTAAAAGATTTTCCATAAATAGTTTTTCGAAGAAACTTTCACACAATTTTTAAATTCCCAAATGTGAGGATTCTTGTTTTATTATTTCAAATATATTCTTATCAAAAAAATAAGGAAGTTTCAAAGAGTTCCTTAATATGTGAAGTTATAGAAACTTGAGAAAGGATGGAAGATATAGAAAATTAAAGAAGACTTGAGAATATTCTTGAATATATGATAATCTTTCCTATGAAATTAAAATGTGATAGAAATTCATAATTATGAATCTCACTGAGTAGGAAAATGAAAAGTGTTTCTCACCTTTTCCACTTATGTAGAACCTATAAATAGGAATGAGAAAGTAAATTGGTATTCAACACTTTTCACACATGTAAAAAGTCAAATTTCAGTAGAGATTTGGTTAGGGTGAGTTTACAACCAAGATTTTTTTTAGGTTAAATAATTATGAATAGAGAGTTTTGATCAAAAGTATTGGATTGCATTTCAGTTCAGATTACCAAAAAGAGAAATCGAATGAAGATTAATTTTAACAGTTTTGTGTGGTGTGTAATTTTTTTAATCGAATAAAACACAGGATTCTTATCAGGAAAAATTTCAGCAAGGTGAAATAGATAAACAATACTAGACATAGGCACTCCAGATAGACACATATCAGATGGAGAAAATTAAACGGACATTCAAGATAAACTTTTCTATAGAAGAATTTAAAAAGTTTCATATTTTTTTGTGGCTTGTGTTTTATAAAAAAAAACTTATAAAATAGTGGGATTCAATATAATCATACCTATAAATAGATAAATGAGTATAATGTCCATTGTCTCATATTTTTATTCACTTACTTTTAATACCAAATTTCCATAGAACCATTAGAGTGTCCATGACAAGCATGTAGGTTCTCATATTTAGGTTGAACCATATAAATCATGCATTCTTGTTTATGTTGCTATATTTTTATACATGTGAGAATTATCATAAAAGTTTATAAGTAAATAACTCTAATGAGTTATGGGGTTTAAATTTCAAAAACTTTTAAATTTATTAAATTACAACCATTAATTACCCCCCCCCCCCCTAGTGGTTCACTAAACTTAAGAAATATTAAATAGTATCAGAGCCAAGGTTCTCCTATTGATTCCATGTCATGGAAAATATAAATTTTATTAATAACAGAGTTATTCCCACCTTCATTTTAAAAAATTATCATAGATTTAAAAATAGGATGATTCCATAACTTTTATCACTTGTCGTGGAGGTTATTGATGTAGCAACTATTGGGTTTCATCCCATTGAGAAAAATGTTTCCATGAAATTTACTGATAAGATAAATATAGAATATGATGGTAAATCTAGAAATGAAATTCTTATCCCTTTTTCACTCCATTAGGGTAATGGGTCTCAAAATAACTAAGGAAATTTGGGAAAATCTTGAAATTTTCTTCCAGGGAAACACCGAAGTAAATGAGGAAAATTTAAAAATTTGTAAAAGTAAATTTAAAGATATAAAATTTAGAGATAAATAAACTATTGATGAGTATTTCACGAGATTCAATAAAGTTATGTGTAAAATCATAGGTCTTAGATATATATTATAATATTTCACAAATTTCAAGAATATCATGAGAAACTTCCCTAACATGTTTGGCTCTAAAATGTCATCTTTAGATGATAAATATTATTTATCTCTTAATGAACTACATAAATTTCTTATTTCCTATGAGATGATAAAAACTTCATCATTAAAAAATAAGATCAAGGATGAAATGGATTTCATACTATGAAAAATTTGAAAATCCAAGATTCTTAGAATAATAATCACAATAATTCGAAAGATAAATAATATGATGAAATAAATGAGAAAATCATTTCTGTTATTTCCAAGAACTATTGTAGAAGTAGAGGAATGTATGGATGAAAAATTCCACTCAAATGTTTTGAGTGTAGAGGAATTGGTAATTTTTATACAAATTTACCCAATAAGAAAGTTTGTGAATATGAAGATCATTATGGAAAAAAACTCAGTGTAAGAAGTTCACAAAATATTCTTAGGATGAAAAGTAGTACACTGGTGGTAAGAAAGAGTTCACTAGAAAAAGAAGAACCATTTTGAGTAAGAAATTTGAATATGATGCAAATAAAAACAATTTCCCTGAATATGAATGTTTATAAAAGTTTATAACCCTCCTTGAAAATGTTTAGAAAAAGGAATATTCTTCAGATAGTGAAGATATAGAAAGAGGTGAAGAAAGTTAAAGGTAATATCAAATTAGATCAGAACTTTTAGCATGTCTTGAGAAAAACAAAAAACTCAAGAAATATATAAGAATGATGAATAAATAAAATAGAAAGGACAGTAAAGAAATAATAGACATTCTTAAATAGTAATATTAGTACATTTAGAAGGTTTTAAACCTCAAATTGAGAGTTGATGAATAAGGAAATGTGGTGGAATATAATAGTAAGAAATTTACAGTTAAGGAAGTTAAAGTGTGTTAATCTAATAAAAACTTATTGAGTATGAAAATAACTTAATAAATATGAAAAAAAAATCTAAAATTATTCAAAAGTAAAATTTGAATCATCTCAAGCTAGAGAAATAACTCACTCTAAGAATAAGATGAAATATCCACCCACTAAATGTAAAAGTTTATCTGATTTTAGTAAAATTTCAGGTGTTGGAAAAAAAATTAGAAATCATGGATTTAGAACTGATGTGATAAATCTATCACATCAACGATATTTGAAAATAACCTCTATAAAAAAGTTTCCCCCTGCTTAGAAGAAACAAAAACTGAAAGATATTATGTACCTTGACAAGTAAATTATAGTGAAAGATTGTATTTCTATAGAAAATTGAAATTAAGTGGTTATTGTTGGTATTTAGGTCTATTAAGGAACATATATTATAATTTTTGACTCAAAATTTATCTACCTATAAGTAGGTGTGGAAAATGGGGAGAAACAACTAAATAAATTAATTAACATTGAAAAACTATAAGAAGTTATAAAACTAAAAATATAAAGATATTATAAACCTTCATATGACAAAGAAGTTTGGCTTCTTAGAGGAAGTTTGTGGATTATATGACCAACCAAGTCACTTTTTTGAAGAATGTATGAATACTTTTCTAAGAAAAATTTCTTATCCTAGAAAAGAAAATGTTCCTGAAAATAGGAAAGTTAAATAAAGATGTTTTTTTGTTGAGACATCTCTAAAGTAAAGTAAAATAGAAAAACCCATGAATTATTAATAGTTGTTGTTCCACTCATATTATGGGTGATTTAAACATCTTTAAAGATGTTTAAAATCATGAAGGAGTATAAGTTACTTTCAGGAATAACAGTTCCTTGAAAATTAGAAGAATTAGAACTATATATATTGAAGTTAAGAAACTAAAATCTAAATAATATTTATATATTAATGTACTCAAACATAAATTAATTAGTGTAATAAAAAAATTTAATGATGTAAAGGAAATAATTTTCATAAAAAAATCATATATCATCATATTTGGGAAATATAGTAATGTTGTTTCCATGGGAGAAATAACCAGTGGAAATCTCTTCTAGATCTGATAACTTTGTAATTCTAGTTATTTGACTACTGAAGATGGAAAAAACTATGTAATCATAAACTTTTTCACCTATGGAAGAAATTCATGAAAAAACTTTCTAATGTGGATTATATTATAAAATTACCATATTTGGATATAAAGGAAGATAATATTTGTAGAACATTTCAGAAAGGGGAGATGGTTTCTAAAATCCCTATGAAAGTTGAAATTCAATCTACTAGACCTCTTGAGCTTTTTCACTCAAATCTATGTGGGTCGATGAGATATTAATAAATAAAACGGTATTTTCACTTTATCACTTTTATTGATTATTTCACTCATATGACAAACATTATGTACATAAATCATAAATCATAGGATGTAGAAATGTTTATATTTTTCAAAAGGGGTTTTGATAGAGAAGTGTGTGTTTATACAAAGAATATGAGAACTTATAATGTAAGGGGGTATACCTACAATGATTTTTAATAATATCTGAAGGATCATGGAATTAAATATTATTATAGTGATCCATACACCACTCAACAAAATGGATTAGAATAAATGAAAAATAAAATCTTGGTGGATATGGGAAAACTTCTGCTCGATGAGTATGAACATTATATGTTTTTCTATAGAGAAGTTGTAATAATTTTTATACATGTACAAAATAGATATTTACTAAGGTAGGAATCTAACATGACTTTTTATGAAATTTTGTATAACAAAAAACCTTGAGTGAAATATTCAAGGTTTTTGGAAGTCCTTTATTACTAAAGATCAAAAATCCAAATCTTTTAAGATTTGATGAGAAATATGAGTAAGGTATTTTAATGGGATATTCACCCAATTAAAGAAGTTATATATGTTGTAACAAACATTTAAAAAAGTTGGTGGATTCATGTGATGTGAAAGTTATTGAAAATAAAACTTCATTAACAATGGTTGTTGAAATTATTTCGGAAGATAAATCAAATACTTCCAATAAGAATTAAAAAAGTTAAGAGTAAAGTGATCCTAAATAGGTAACTAGTTATTCATAAGAATCATGTGATGAAGAAAGTGAATTAGGAAGAAAAACTCTCAAATTCCATACCTTATAGAAACATGTAGAATAAGAAAATATCATTGTAAAATAGAAAGATCTAGTTCAAACTAGAAGAAAGTTGATATTATAAAATCATACATCACTTATGTCATAGGTTGAACTAGAATATTTTTCAAAGGAAATTGAGGAAAAATAATTGGTACAAGCAATTAATGAAGAGTTATATCAAATTGATAAAAATTAAACATGGGAAATTGTCCAACATCTAGTGGGAAATAATATTATTGGAATAATTTGGGTATATAGAAAAAATATGATTGAACATAAATAAATTTTGACAAACAAAGATTTAATTGTTTTTAAAGTCTATTCATAGGTGGAATGTGAGGATTTTGAACAAACTTTTATCCTCGTTTAAAAATTGGAAACTATCATAATGTTCTCAGTAGTGGTTGCACATAATTGTTATAAATTTTATCAAATGGATGTAAATTCAACTTTCTTAAATGGTAAGATTTAGGAAGAAGTATTTAGAAACAATATTTAGGTTCTTACTTGATTAATATTCAATAAAGGTTTTTAAATTGAAGAAATATTTGTGTGGGTTGAAAAAATCTCAATGAGCATGGTACTAAAAACTTGATAGTTTCTTGAAAAAAAATTATTTTTATAAAGGTGAAGTTAACAGTAAATGATATGTGAATGAGATGAACTCAGATACCCTTATTTTTATTATTTATTTTGATGAAATATTTTTTAGGGGGGATAGATAAAATTATTGTAAGGATTTTTCTAAGGAAATGATGGAAATTTTTTAAATGTCAATTCTAGGAGAATTAACTTTCTTTTTGGGATTATAAGTCCAACATAGAGAAATATATATTTTTCAATCTTCTGAAAAGTATCCCATGTAATTATTAAAAAAGTTTGGAATGGTATATTTCAAATAGGTTTCTACTGCCATTTAAGTTGGCACAAAGATGAGAAAGATAAATATATGATAACTATGAATAATAAATATTTCAGATAATTGATAGGAATTTTACTCTAACTTATGACTTCATGGGGAGACATCATTTATGTAGTTACTTTTTGGGCTAAATATCAGAATGATCTGAAGGAATCTCATATGTTGGAAGAAAAAATAATTCTTAGAACAACTTCACATGGGTTATTAGATAAAATAAGTTGTAATATAAACTTTGTTGGTTATACTTATATTGATTGGGCTAGAGATTGCAATAATATAAAATAAACTTCAATTGGAAAATTTTTCTTTAGAGAATGTTATGTGAGATGGAATAGTTTTAAATATAATTTACTGACATTGAACATAGAGGAATCCGAATATGTTACCACTACCCAGGATTGTACTCAAATGTTTTATATAAAATTTCAGATGGAAGATGTGAAATTGAAATTTTCTAAACAATTTAAGATTTTTTTGATAATCAAAGTGTTATTGATATTTTGAATAAATTTTTACAACATTCAATATCAAAACACATTGAAATAAAGTTTCACTTCATTAATGAGAAAGTAACTAGTGGATATTTTATGATGGATTATATTTCAAAAAAATTCATATTGTTGATGTTTTCACCAAATCTATATCAAAAGATAGATTTTTGGAATTGAGGATTCAACTTCATGTTCAGCCTCCACCAATGACTTCCTAAACATATTAATAAAGTCCCCCATTGTGCTTTAGATTTTGTTGACAAAGGGGTAGAGGAAATTAATAAATTTCTACGAAGTTTTTACAACTCTTTCTATAATTAATATGAAGTTGTGGTTATCATAAAATATGGAAGAAAAAAAGTTAAGGTTTAAATTTTTTTTTTTAAACATGGAGAAGATAAAAAGTTATGGGAGTTTATCATAACATATACACAAATATGGTTGTCGTTGAGGGATATAAATGCTTCAAAAAAATTACTTTATCTATTAGTTCGGTTTTAGGATACTCTCTTTTGAGAGAGTCTACGTTTTGGAATAAGTTTAAAATTTTGAGTAGTTACAAAAATGATTTGTGAAAAATTCTAAGCGAAAAATGATGAGGGGTAAAATTTGTTAATGGATATTATAAAAAAAATATAAAGGTGGAGATTTAATATCCTTTTTGATGTTTTTCTAACAAAGTTTTATATTTTTTTACAACAAAATTTTGTTAAAGAACATTTTTTTAAAATAGTAAAATGAGTGTTACTAGAGAATAATAATTTAGGAAGTTTGTTAATAAACTTCCTATATAAGTAAAATAATGATTTTTTTTATAGTTAAAGTTCTTGATATCATGAAAATATCATGATCCAATATGATTTTTTTAAAAAAATTACAAAGTGTTTGAAGACAAAGGAGGATATCCACACAGGTTCTAAACATAGAATTTACGGAAAAAATGTTCAGATGGAGGCTTGTGAAGAAGTCTGAAGTTACATCTTTAAAAAAATAGTGATCAGATGAAGTAGTTATTAAATTTAGAATAAGTGAGTTTAAGTTTCTGAACAAACATCATCGAACATACATCATTCAGTTTTCTAGACAAACCTTCTAGACAGAGTTTTGGTAAGAACATGCGGATAGTGGAACTTACCGAATATTATATAAATAAAATCAAGTGATAAACGTTGAATGCACAAAATGATGATTATTAAAAAAATCATAATAAAAACTAACATTGAAAATTGGATGGAATAGATCTAATGTTTTTTTAATATCAGATAAGTACAGTTGTGTTCCTGATAAACAATATTGATTAAAATTTCTGTAAGAAATTTCACACATATATTTATGGAAAAACCTTTCTAGGAAGGTTTATGTAAAGAAGTTTAAATTTTCATCAGTTTATAAAAAGTTTCAGGCTCTACCAAAGTGTTGAGTTTTTTTCAAACACAAAATGAAGAAAAATAAATAGCGCAAGAAGTGTTCAATCCTCCATAGGACTGAGGTGGTGCAAGTGAATGAAGTCTTTAGAAGTTGTAAAAATGTATTAAACCATATTTAATAGGGTTAATATAAATAGATAAAGGTTTATTTTTTCGCATAAGTATTTTGTATTAAATTTTTTGAATAATCACATACTAATTGAAGAATATCAGATGAACTTTTCTTAAGGAATTTTATCGAACGATATTTTGATGTCGATCCATCAGATGAAATTTTCATAACAAATTCCATCATATGATCTTTTTTTGTCAATCCATAGAAAAAATATATCATATAAAGGTTATTGGTCTAAAAACTAAAGAATAGTCTTTGGAAAAAATTAGTTGGATAGAGAAGACCATTCA
The DNA here is from genome assembly GCA_963277665.1 of Viscum album. Classification (NCBI taxonomy): domain Eukaryota; kingdom Viridiplantae; phylum Streptophyta; class Magnoliopsida; order Santalales; family Viscaceae; genus Viscum; species Viscum album. The sequence goes on along the minus strand of OY728159.1, from coordinate 1,815,657,494 downwards.
AGAAGAACATGATAGAGTGTACATGAAAAGTACCAAACAAAACTTTTACAAACATATTTTTTCCATGAAAATTTTACATAAATTTTTAAAGTAAAAAAATCTGATAATGATGGTTCTATTCTTTCTAGTGCATTCTTATCAAGAAGAAATTAGGGAGTTTTGAAGAGTTCCTTAATGTGTGAAGTTAAGGAAATTTGAGAAATGGTGGAAGAGAAATATAATTCAATAAGCCTTAAGAATATTCTAAAAGATTTGATAATTTTTATTTAAAAATTCAAATGTATGTAAATTTCATAATTTAAATTTAAGTGAGTAGAAAAATGAAAATTTCTTCTAACCATTTCCACTTCAGAAGCACCTATAAATATGAATGCAAAAGTACATCAGTATTCTACATTATTCACACGTGTGAAAAGTTGAAGTGTTATAGATTCTATGTGAAGTGCATTGTGTTGCATTTGTTGTCAATGAGGCATGAAGTTGTCCTAGAATGAATGGATGTCAAGGAGTCAAGATGTGAATGTCAAAGGATGTGATGGTGATGGTGGTGAAGGAGAATGGCCATAGTACTAAGATGCATGTCACTTAGGAGATTCACTAAGTGACATAGGAGATGATGGTTGAAACATTCTCTAAGAAAATCTGACGATTGCTGAACTGATTTTTAAGTTCAAAGAACTTGTATCCTGATGATACAATGTCACAACATTGATTGAAGACCATGCATTGTCTTCACAATGCATGAGGAGTTGAAGAATCAAGATGTTCCATCCAGAACTTGTATCCTGATGATACAATGTCACAACATTGATTGAAGACCATGCATTGTCTTCACAATGCATGAGGAGTTGAAGAATCAAGATGTTCCATCCACAACTACTAAGTGGATGATGTGCACTAATGAAATCCATGTACTAACTCTTAGTGCATGTGAATTGGAAGTGATCCAACTTGATCTGTAATTGGATCAATGAAGAACATTGAAGAATTCTTTGATTCAGGAGTTCGGTTGAAGATTATGAAGGAACCTTTTGAATTCCGTATCCTAAGTGAAGATCATGGGAGGAGGATTAAAGAATTCTTAAGAAGTAGAGAAGGAAAGAAATGGCTTAAGGGAGAAGTGGCATTTGGCTTATACTCATGGGTTACTTTGTTTTTGACAAAGTATTTGTACTTGCCTTTGCCAAAAATTTAGGCCAGCCAAGGCACCTTGGGGGGTTCAACCCCAAGGCATGGGCGCTAAGGCACCACGCCCGGGGGAACCCCGTGGGGCGAGCCAGGGCGGCAGGGCGCACCCAAGGACACCGCAAGGGCACCAGGGGCACGCCCGGAGGAGCGCATAGTGGGCGCTAGAGCGCGCCCGTGTGTGTGCATGGTGGGCGCTAGAACGCGCCCGCAGGAGCAAGAGTGGGCGCAGAGCGCGCCCGCAGAGAGAACCCGGTGCGGGGCGGCACCGGGAGGGGAGAGGATTCAACTGGCGAGTAGCGGTGAGTGCCAGGGTAATAAACCGCGGAAAATCCGCGGAAAGTTTCGATGTGGGACGCGCAAAAAATCCCGGGAGCAAATCTCCGCCGTCCGTCTCATCGCGCGCTTGATCTGCGCCGCACATCTGATCCGCGGCGCCGCGATCTAATCCAGGCCACCCGATGTATCTCAAACGACTGATCCGACGGCCCCGGCTTCGTCTTCCACCTCGAACTCGAGCCGAAGCCACCCGCGAGGCCCGCTGAACCAGGCGCCTTCCCGACGACCTATCTTGAGCTCCCGGCCACCATTTTCGAAACCGAGACGTCCATTGGAATCGTCTGGACCTTCTGAACACATTCATGCCTAAAAATGACAATGCATGCGATGAGAAGAAGAATTGGAGATTCGGCCGAGGCAAACAACGTTGCCGAGGCCATGAGGATTATGCTTTGCATGTGTTTGGATTAAACAGAGGCTTGCATGCGTTTTAAAATGCATGCACGTGGATAAAGGAGAAGGAGAAGAAGTCCGCGTTGTACTGAGAGAAAGAACGAGATTCTCGGCCCGCGTTTTGAAGTTTTCAAAGAACCGGAAATCTCGGTGGATCGATTTTTATATCCCGCGGATGTTTTGAGGATTCCTCTGCCTATATAAAGAGAGGCCGAGACCTCTGGATTTGCTGCTGATCCTTTGAATATTTGAAGTCTCGTGAGAGCCCTTCTCTGCCTCACGAAGATTTGAAGCCACCGCGCAAAGTACTTGCGCGGCTGAAGATCTCGGTGCCACCCGAGGCCCGAAAGAGTTCCCTGCGCGGCTATCTTGCGCGACAGGAAGATCCTGAGCCGCTTTAATTTGCGCGCTCAAGGATTGGCACCCTCACTGCCCGCATACTTGTGCGGCAGGAGGAAGTGCCCGCGGGTGCAGCACTTGCGCGCCCCGCGGTAGGAAGTCTTGCGCGCCCCTGTGCCGCGCACCCTTGCGCGCCTGGTTGCACCAAGTGCACCTACTTGGCAGTGTTGGAGAAGAAGATCCGAGGCAGTACTCCACACCTTTGGTTGTGGGTGCTTGGCAAGGAAGAAGGCCGAGCCCTTGTGCTTGTGTACCAAGAAGACAAGAAGGCCCTACGGGCAGTATCTTGTGCAAAGAGGGAGAACCCAAGGCTTAGTGCCTTGTGTGCAAGGTGAACAAGGGAGGTCGTAGCCTTTGGTGTGTGCAAAGAAGAATAAAAGAGTAAACCTTGTGTGCCAAGAGAAGTGGAAGGCCGTAGCCACATTTCCCCTTGTGTGTGTGCTAAGTGCAAAGAAGGGCAGTAGGTGTTTGGGTGTGTGTGCAAGAAGGGAAGAGAAGGCCGAGCCTTAGTACCTTGTGTGCCAAGTGAAGTGGAATACCACACATTGTGTGTGAAGTGAAAAAGGCCGAGAGGAAGTGTGTGCAAGTGGAAGAGGCCGTAGCCTTGTGTGTGCACACTATTGAAGAACAACTAAAAGAACACTAAAGTGGGTGTGTGCAACAAGAAGAGGAAGGTCAATACAAGTGTATGTTGAGTGAAGAATTTGTGTGTGCAAACTAAAGAAGTGGTTGAACCTAGGTGTGCACTAAAAGTGAACACACTTAGAAGAAGTTGAAAGGAGGACATCCACACTAAAGTAGAACACATTCTAAGTGTGTAAACACATTGAACAAAAGTGTGAAGTTCAAGGAAGAAGGTGTGTGATTAAAGTGACTACACCCTTTGAGGGTTTACTGCACCTAGAAGAAGAACAGGACAGTGCATGCATGCATGCATGCACGTGCACACGTGAACAGAGCCAAACCAGCTTGTGTGCATTTGAGTTGTCCAAGTCTTGAAGATATTGTGATGCCATGCATTCAGTGCATGAAGATGAAGTGAAGTGAGACTGGACCAGACCGAAGATAAAGACATCAGTTGTCTGAGCATTCAGTAGTTGAAGAAAGAAGCCGGGTCATCCTTAGAAGAAGGTGATAAAGCCCGAGCTAGACGAGAAGACCCTGATCACCACAAGTGATCAGAAGAAGAGCAAGGCCAGCAGCCTTTATCCCAGGCTGCTGAAGTTACATGAAGAACTTAAAGTGAAGAAGTGCTACTCGTGTGACTCGAGGAGCCAGGAGAAGACCCTGTGGGACTCAGGGAGAAGAAGTCTTCAGTGGGATTCTGGAGCAGGCCAGTGGGACTCTGGTAACACTGTGTGAAGCAGTATAAAGACCCTCCTGTGGGACTCAGGAGAGATACAGTGGGACTCTGTATCGACCATTGTAATTCTAACAGGTTATAATGGAGAATCCATGCTGGGAGAGCATGGCAAGGATGTAGGCCTTTGGTGCCGAACCTTGTAAATCCTTGTGTCCTGTGCCTTTTCATTACTGCATCATTCGGGAAAGGTTGAGAGATACAAGAAGAGTGGATCGAGGCTTTAACCAGCCATAGAGGTTTAATTGATTAAGAATCAATTAGTAAAAAGTTTTAAGGGATCACTGATTCACCCCCTCCCCCTCTCAGTGATTCACACTGATCTGGGCACTTCAATTGGTATCAGAGGGAGGTTCCCTCTAAAAGATCCAAGGGAGTCTTTATGGAGTGCAGATTTGAGGAAATGAGTGACCAGCCTCAAATGGAGATATCTGCCAAGACTCAGAAAAATAGAAAGAAGAAACGGGCCAAGAAGATGAAGAAGAAGGTTGCTGCAATCAGAGAAACTCCTTCTATGGAAAGAAATGTGAAAGTCACATCAGATGACAATTCCTTTTATCATTCTTCTGATGAAGCCTGCTCTAGCTGTGATGAAGATGGAAGGAGCAATGATCTTCTAAATGCAATCAAATATCTTCAGAAGAGAGTCCCCAAGGAAGTTGCAATGTGTATAGCTACAGGCCTCCTTGATCTTCAAGAAGAAAAATTACAGCTAGAAGATGAAGCCAATTCTCTAGAAGTCCAATTGGCAAAAAGGGTTGGCATAACCAACACTCTCAGAAAGCTGGTAAATGCCAAAGATGAAACAGTGTCCCTTTGCAATGAAAGATATGAAGATACTGCTGAAGAATTGCAAAGGAGCCTTTCTGAGAAAGACATCTTTATGATAATAGTCAAAGATGTTGTCCATGCACTGGAAAAGAGGCACAAAGTGTCAATGGTTGTCAGGGATGCTCAACTAGAAGACAAAGTCAAAAGGGTGAAGGAGCTTGACAACTCATTGCTTGAAATGAAGCAGATGCATGAAGACCAGATAAAACAGCTGGAAGAGAAATGGGAAGGAAGTCTAAGAACTATTGAGGATGAGAAGAACTCCCTCAATATGAAATGCTTAGAACTGGAGGTGATATTGAAAAATCAGCAATCACCCAAAGCCCAAGCCTCCCAGACAGCTGAAAGGAGAAATGTTGCTACTCAAGTATGCTTTGAGCAGGATGATTCTAAGAGAAAGACATCCTCCAATGAAAGGGCAACATCTTCTAAAAAGAAGGTACCATCCATACCATCTTGTACTGATGCTTCTAATTGTGTTTCCACAAAAAGTGCAGGATGGAAAAATAATTCCAAACAAATATGGATGAAAACAGTAAAGAAGCAGAGCTCTCCTGAAACAACACAACAGGTCAAGAAATGTACCCTACAATCAGAAGGACTGAAGAGGTCAAGATTCGTGGGACAATGCTGGTGTTGTAACAAGTATGGGCATTGTACAAAGGATTGTTGGTACAATCCACTGAATGCCAAAGCACAGAGGAAGCCCATGCCAAGGGGGAGCAAACCAGAAGGAAGGAAGCAACATCCACAGGTCCAGAGACATCTGTTCACTGCTAACAGATTTGGATTACTTGACAACATCTGGGATGATTGCAAAAGTGGTCAAAAGAATGATACATGTCAATCTCCAACTGTATCCAAAGCTGGAATGAAGAGAAGATCACTGAACCTGGCTAAAAGAGATTCCTTGGGAAGCAAGCAGAAGAAAGTAGAATATGCTCCCAAGAAGATTTTGAAAAAGAATGAAGAGAAGTCCTTGGAATTGAAATCCAAGAAGGGTGATGCATCCAGAAGGACCACCAAAAAGAAATGCTTCTACTGTGGGAAGAAAGGACATATCATGGATCTTTGTAAAGAATCCATGAAATTAAATAGAAGCAGACTGGACTCAAACAGACAATCAATCCAGAAGAAGCAGAAGGGATTGATTGAAAACAAGTTGCCTAAGAAAGGTAGCTTGATAGCATCAAAAGAACCATGTGGAACTTCCAGAACTGAGGCCACACTTCCAAATGACTCATTAGTCATATGGCCAAATCAGTTGCAACTTGCCAAAGATTTGCAAAAAGCTGAAGATAAAGTTCTGGCAATTGCTAAGGCAAAAGGTAAGAAGAAGATTTCACATGAAGATGTGTTGAGATCCACACCAGCACAACCATCATTGAAGATCAAATGTGCAAGTGTGAAGACTGGTGAAAATGGGACATCTCGGTTGAGAGAATCTTCTCAACCTTGTTGTTCACATTGATGAACCAAGGAGGTTCCATCTTATTCCCTTATACTATTGGTATTTAAATGTTCTGACATTACAGGGAATTGAAGATGATGATCATTCTCAACTGGAGGATGGTTTGGAAAGAATGGAGTGCACCCCTTGAGGGGGAGCCAATCTGAAGAAGATGGGATTCTTAGATTAATACCATCTTAAAGAAAAGTGAAGGTATTCCAATCATACTTTCATCCCTTGTTTCTTAATTGAGTTTATCTTGTCAATTAAGGGGGAGTATGGATTGAAGACAAATGGATGAAAGGGGGAGCTTTATCTTTGCACCTGAACTTTCTAATGAGTTTTGTGAAGCCTGTGCAGGATTTAGCAAATTCATTGTTATATCTGAAAATTTTCAAACCCCTAAGCATGATTTCACATGTACAGTGAATGTTGGACAGCATTGACTTCCTTGGTTACATCACTCTTGTTTTCTACACCGGGTTAGCCCAAGTAGACTTAGAGTTGATCTACTAAAGGTTCCTTGCTCAAGAGAACATGTGACATCATCCCTCTCTTAGTGATTTTGAAGAAAATGCTTTTAAAAGGGAGGAAGATATTTTTGAAAGTGAACCACACCACACCTTTGCATTTGATTGCCAATAAGGGGGAGAAAATATTGGCACACATATTGACCCATTCATATGTGCTAAAGGAGTGTATTGACAACAAATACAAAGGGGGAGATTGAAGTGCATTGTGTTGCATTTGTTGTCAATGAGGCATGAAGTTGTCCTAGAATGAATGGATGTCAAGGAGTCAAGATGTGAATGTCAAAGGATGTGATGGTGATGGTGGTGAAGGAGAATGGCCATAGTACTAAGATGCATGTCACTTAGGAGATTCACTAAGTGACATAGGAGATGATGGTTGAAACATTCTCTAAGAAAATCTGACGATTGCTGAACTGATTTTTAAGTTCAAAGAACTTGTATCCTGATGATACAATGTCACAACATTGATTGAAGACCATGCATTGTCTTCACAATGCATGAGGAGTTGAAGAATCAAGATGTTCCATCCAGAACTTGTATCCTGATGATACAATGTCACAACATTGATTGAAGACCATGCATTGTCTTCACAATGCATGAGGAGTTGAAGAATCAAGATGTTCCATCCACAACTACTAAGTGGATGATGTGCACTAATGAAATCCATGTACTAACTCTTAGTGCATGTGAATTGGAAGTGATCCAACTTGATCTGTAATTGGATCAATGAAGAACATTGAAGAATTCTTTGATTCAGGAGTTCGGTTGAAGATTATGAAGGAACCTTTTGAATTCCGTATCCTAAGTGAAGATCATGGGAGGAGGATTAAAGAATTCTTAAGAAGTAGAGAAGGAAAGAAATGGCTTAAGGGAGAAGTGGCATTTGGCTTATACTCATGGGTTACTTTGTTTTTGACAAAGTATTTGTACTTGCCTTTGCCAAAAATTTAGGCCAGCCAAGGCACCTTGGGGGGTTCAACCCCAAGGCATGGGCGCTAAGGCACCACGCCCGGGGGAACCCCGTGGGGCGAGCCAGGGCGGCAGGGCGCACCCAAGGACACCGCAAGGGCACCAGGGGCACGCCCGGAGGAGCGCATAGTGGGCGCTAGAGCGCGCCCGTGTGTGTGCATGGTGGGCGCTAGAACGCGCCCACAGGAGCAAGAGTGGGCGCAGAGCGCGCCCGCAGAGAGAACCCGGTGCGGGGCGGCACCGGGAGGGGAGAGGATTCAACTGGCGAGTAGCGGTGAGTGCCAGGGTAATAAACCGCGGAAAATCCGCGGAAAGTTTCGATGTGGGACGCGCAAAAAATCCCGGGAGCAAATCTCCGCCGTCCGTCTCATCGCGCGCTTGATCTGCGCCGCACATCTGATCCGCGGCGCCGCGATCTAATCCAGGCCACCCGATGTATCTCAAACGACTGATCCGACGGCCCCGGCTTCGTCTTCCACCTCGAACTCGAGCCGAAGCCACCCGCGAGGCCCGCTGAACCAGGCGCCTTCCCGACGACCTATCTTGAGCTCCCGGCCACCATTTTCGAAACCGAGACGTCCATTGGAATCGTCTGGACCTTCTGAACACATTCATGCCTAAAAATGACAATGCATGCGATGAGAAGAAGAATTGGAGATTCGGCCGAGGCAAACAACGTTGCCGAGGCCATGAGGATTATGCTTTGCATGTGTTTGGATTAAACAGAGGCTTGCATGCGTTTTAAAATGCATGCACGTGGATAAAGGAGAAGGAGAAGAAGTCCGCGTTGTACTGAGAGAAAGAACGAGATTCTCGGCCCGCGTTTTGAAGTTTTCAAAGAACCGGAAATCTCGGTGGATCGATTTTTATATCCCGCGGATGTTTTGAGGATTCCTCTGCCTATATAAAGAGAGGCCGAGACCTCTGGATTTGCTGCTGATCCTTTGAATATTTGAAGTCTCGTGAGAGCCCTTCTCTGCCTCACGAAGATTTGAAGCCACCGCGCAAAGTACTTGCGCGGCTGAAGATCTCGGTGCCACCCGAGGCCCGAAAGAGTTCCCTGCGCGGCTATCTTGCGCGACAGGAAGATCCTGAGCCGCTTTAATTTGCGCGCTCAAGGATTGGCACCCTCACTGCCCGCATACTTGTGCGGCAGGAGGAAGTGCCCGCGGGTGCAGCACTTGCGCGCCCCGCGGTAGGAAGTCTTGCGCGCCCCTGTGCCGCGCACCCTTGCGCGCCTGGTTGCACCAAGTGCACCTACTTGGCAGTGTTGGAGAAGAAGATCCGAGGCAGTACTCCACACCTTTGGTTGTGGGTGCTTGGCAAGGAAGAAGGCCGAGCCCTTGTGCTTGTGTACCAAGAAGACAAGAAGGCCCTACGGGCAGTATCTTGTGCAAAGAGGGAGAACCCAAGGCTTAGTGCCTTGTGTGCAAGGTGAACAAGGGAGGTCGTAGCCTTTGGTGTGTGCAAAGAAGAATAAAAGAGTAAACCTTGTGTGCCAAGAGAAGTGGAAGGCCGTAGCCACATTTCCCCTTGTGTGTGTGCTAAGTGCAAAGAAGGGCAGTAGGTGTTTGGGTGTGTGTGCAAGAAGGGAAGAGAAGGCCGAGCCTTAGTACCTTGTGTGCCAAGTGAAGTGGAATACCACACATTGTGTGTGAAGTGAAAAAGGCCGAGAGGAAGTGTGTGCAAGTGGAAGAGGCCGTAGCCTTGTGTGTGCACACTATTGAAGAACAACTAAAAGAACACTAAAGTGGGTGTGTGCAACAAGAAGAGGAAGGTCAATACAAGTGTATGTTGAGTGAAGAATTTGTGTGTGCAAACTAAAGAAGTGGTTGAACCTAGGTGTGCACTAAAAGTGAACACACTTAGAAGAAGTTGAAAGGAGGACATCCACACTAAAGTAGAACACATTCTAAGTGTGTAAACACATTGAACAAAAGTGTGAAGTTCAAGGAAGAAGGTGTGTGATTAAAGTGACTACACCCTTTGAGGGTTTACTGCACCTAGAAGAAGAACAGGACAGTGCATGCATGCATGCATGCACGTGCACACGTGAACAGAGCCAAACCAGCTTGTGTGCATTTGAGTTGTCCAAGTCTTGAAGATATTGTGATGCCATGCATTCAGTGCATGAAGATGAAGTGAAGTGAGACTGGACCAGACCGAAGATAAAGACATCAGTTGTCTGAGCATTCAGTAGTTGAAGAAAGAAGCCGGGTCATCCTTAGAAGAAGGTGATAAAGCCCGAGCTAGACGAGAAGACCCTGATCACCACAAGTGATCAGAAGAAGAGCAAGGCCAGCAGCCTTTATCCCAGGCTGCTGAAGTTACATGAAGAACTTAAAGTGAAGAAGTGCTACTCGTGTGACTCGAGGAGCCAGGAGAAGACCCTGTGGGACTCAGGGAGAAGAAGTCTTCAGTGGGATTCTGGAGCAGGCCAGTGGGACTCTGGTAACACTGTGTGAAGCAGTATAAAGACCCTCCTGTGGGACTCAGGAGAGATACAGTGGGACTCTGTATCGACCATTGTAATTCTAACAGGTTATAATGGAGAATCCATGCTGGGAGAGCATGGCAAGGATGTAGGCCTTTGGTGCCGAACCTTGTAAATCCTTGTGTCCTGTGCCTTTTCATTACTGCATCATTCGGGAAAGGTTGAGAGATACAAGAAGAGTGGATCGAGGCTTTAACCAGCCATAGAGGTTTAATTGATTAAGAATCAATTAGTAAAAAGTTTTAAGGGATCACTGATTCACCCCCTCCCCCTCTCAGTGATTCACACTGATCTGGGCACTTCACTATGTAAGAGTGAGTTTCTAGCTGAGATTTTTTTTTGAGTTAGATAATTATAGATAGATAATTTTAATCAAAAGTGTCAGGAAGAGTTTCAGTTCATATTACCAAACATATAAATCAGATGAAGATTTTATGCTGGTGTTTTGTGTGGTATAGAGTTTTGTTAATTGAACAAAAAAAGATTATATATCAGGTGAAATTTTAGGGAGGTGCAATTGATAGATAATACTATATTTAGGTTCGTAAAATAGAAACTTACTAGAAGTAGAAAAATAGATGGATAAAATCGGAAGAACATTCTACAAAAAAATTGGAGAATAATTTACAATGTTTTCTATTTTTTTCATGGATCGTGTTTTATAAGAAAAATTTTTATACTTACAGGAATTATTATAATCACACCTATTAGGAGATATAATTAGCTTAATAGGATTTGGAACAAAGTTTTATTCACTTATTTACAATAGTTAATTTATTTAAACCCATGGGAGTGTCCATGGAAATGATATAGGTTCTCAAACTAAGGTTTAACCTTATAAATCTTTCATGACTTATTTACATTCCTATCTTTTCATACTTGTGATAATTGTTTTAAAATTTTATAAAGAAATAAATATAATAAGTTTTAAGTGTTAAATTTCATAAATTTGGAAGATTAGAAAAATAAAACCACTAATTCAACCCCCCCAGTGTTTCACCAATCCTAAGAAACTTTATTTTCCATAAATAGACTTTAAAAACTTATACACAAAGTGGACCCAGCCTTATATAATCTTATTCGCGTTTTATATGTGTACATGTATGAGTAGGTATGGGAACTATACATAGACATCTAAAAGGTAAATCCATAATTCTAAGAATGAAAGGAAAAATTATGAGCATATTCTAGTAACTTCCCTTGACATTTTTCAAGAAGTTGAACTAATTTATACTCACTAAGTAAATGTTTTTCTCATGGTACCTTATGGGTATAAAATATAAAAATAATAATGTTGGGATTAAATTTTGGTGAAAATAATAGATGGGTTAGATATAAATTAAAATTAATTATCATTTTGTTAAATGTATTATTAAATGGGTTGTAAGAAAGTGTGTTATAGGGGATTGATTTTCAATAGGTGTTATATAAATGTGAATTGTAATGATTATCTAATCATACTTAAATATGGAGTTTTTTGTGATATATTTTTTCCATTATTGAAGAAATAATATATGAGATTTATAATGAAGAATGAAATTTATAATATGATTCTAGTGCGATGAAATTTTTATTGATGTATAGTATTGGTAGGGATAATTTGTTTTTTCATTATTTTTATTTTGTATTTGTGATGAGGGTCATAGTAATAGCATGATCCTTATTAGATATTGTTCCTAATTCACTTTATCATGAAAATATTCTCCTCATATAAATTTTTTCCCTCTCATGCAAACAGTTTTCTCTCCAAGCCTAGCCATAAAAGAATTTTCCTCTGTACTATCTAAATTTTTTCCCTTTGAACTAGTAACTCTAGGATTCTCTCATAAACAAGTTATTTTTGAGATACACTTGATGTTGTTCTATGGTATATATGGTGTCCTGTTTAGCACATGGGCTTGGTATATTTTGATATCTGGGGTGTTTATACACATTGATATGTTTTAAATTGAATTTATATATATATATATGGGGATGTATTTTGGATATACCCTTATTTTTTATCCCAAAAAGAACACATGCATACACAATGGCCTCATGGTATATGCTTAGGATCTTATGGTGTAATTCTTCTAAGTCATTATTACTCACACAATTAATATGAATCATTTAATGTATTTACATACTAGATTTATTATCGGGATATAATTTTTTGATATAATTAAAAAAATTGTGGGTGGGATATATTAGATAGGTGATTTGGTGTTGTAGTTGGACCATAATAGTATAACAGAGTCTATAAGGGGTGAATTTAAATATATGATTATTTCATTCATGTTTTTTATATGTTTGTCCTCAGGGAAATTTCTTTTGATGTATGAATCATATAGATAAGGCATGCATGGTTGTTATATTTTTGTTTGATTTATATTTCATTTCATTTGGTGATTTCTAATTATTTGTTTCTATTATGGGATGAGTATACTAGGAATTGTATGTGGGGTTACATTATAATTATTGGGTGGTGGGATTTATATATCATTATTTTATATTATTTATCTATTTAAGTATATTTTTTATTTTTTATTTTTTTATTTTTTTATTTGAGATAAATCATTCTACAAATGATATTTTACTACCCTAAATACTATTTTTCATCCTCTATAAATCAAATAAAAACATTAAGGTATTGTGTAATAATTTCTTGGTAAATTGGATATAATCTAGAGACAGTTCATTATAGACTTACATGGTGGTCTCTTTAATCTCCCCCTTTGGATTTGTTGGTTAAATTATAAAAATTAATCCATGAAATTGCCTTTTTAAAACAAACCTATGTAATTTCTCACCATATTTTTAATAGAAAAAATAACACACACTCTTTTAGAAAAACACTCATGCAAGATCCCCCTAGTTTAGTTCTTATGGTCACTTCAAACTCCCCCTAATTAAGTTCTCCTCAAATTTTGAATTAAAACAGTTACTTGTCCCTTTTCAAAAAATCACTTCTCTTTTTCTTCATAAATAATAATTACTTTTTATCCCCATTTATTTTATAATTTTTACACACACTTTCTCCTTCATTATTTAAAAAAAATATCCCATGTTTATAAACTACCCCATTAAATGAATATAATAATCCTTTTCACCTTGATTTTGACTAATATTTCAGACAAAACATCAATTAAAAATGCTAAAATATATTATTTGATGGGGACTTTGGGAGAATATCACTATTTATAACTTATTAAAGACATATTCCAATCTTATATCACTATTCTACACCTTATCCTTAATGAAGTAATGTTTATGGAAATTTATTTTGACTTTGAATTTTGAATCAACTTTTTGGATGAATTTATGGTTCTTTGATTATCTCATCAGATTGATAAAGGGAATTTCAAATTCTCTATCATATTCTCCTCTTAGGACTTTATATATATATTTTTTTTTATCTTGATAACCATCACTGAGAACACCAATCCTTAATGTACATAGATATTATATCATTTTACATGAATATTCATTACATATCACAATAAATAACACCCCAAAACCTATAGGTTCATTGTATTTAGATATTATCCACATAATATTATTACTAAACAATAATTCTTCAACATTTCCCACAAAATTATCCACAAATGATATAATTATAGGCATATCTAATGTTATAATCTTCTTCATAACCTAGGTAATGGAAACATAAGAAAGGGGTGATCTCAAATTCTCAATACATGGTGAATATAATAGATATCAATCAAATATAATTAGTTAGAATAAGATGAACATGTGGATATGAGAATATAATTAAGGTGCATGAACAAGTATAATAAAATCATAACTAATAAAAAATTAAACCTAAATCATGATTCATGACATAATTATTCTGTAATAACATAATAAATGAGTCATATAAGTGTGAAAACATGACTAAATAATCCTGAGACATTGAAAAAATAACATAAGAATGTTTTCTAACATAGAAATATGGTATAACATAAGCACAGAAAACAATTTCATACTCCAAGGATCACTCTGAAGACCCTAATTATATGATAGAGAGATCCCCATAGTGTATTTGGTTCACTTTTCAATCCCTAATATGTCATCCCATGAGATATAAGGATTTATCTAATACATTTGAGGGATATATAATTTAAAAAAACTCATCACATAGTGGATAGAGTCACATAGGGGTTTAGGATAAATTCCAATTTAGTGTCATATCATGAGATATAAATCATAACCCAATGCATTGAAGGGATATATAATTCAATTCTCACATATCACATTATGAAAATCTATACATATTTTTATCACATAAATATGAAGATATTGATAGTTATATCATTTATTAATTAACTCCTAAGAAAGAAATGGGTTTCATGAATATTTCTCATTCCATGATCATAAATCATCTATAAAAATAATTTGGATGGTATCAATATAGATTATACCAAGTGAATCATAAAAAACATTAAAGTCTATTGACATGAATTAAAAACACTATATAAGGGCATTAGAATATTTCTTTAATAAATAAGAATAAATATAATTTTATTTTTAATAAATTTTATAATAAATGGAAATAATTTTTAAAATAATACTTTTAGAAAAATAATGAGAATGTAAATAAAATTTACTTTAAAACCCATGAAGAATTGAAAAGGAATCTTTGTATAGAAAATTTAAGGAAATAGTGGGAGAAAGAAACAATGTGGTAAATGTTAAAAAAGATTCATTTAATAGTTTAGTAAATAAATTAAATTTAATAGAAAATTAACTTAAGTAATCATTGATGTGTGTATATGTACATCCATAAAATAATATAAAAATTGGGACATAGAGGAGAAATGTACCAAACTAAAAAAAAGGGATAAGGTCAAATCCACTTGCAAGAATATTTTCAATTGAATTGTAAACCAAATGGAGATGAAATGGTAAGAATAAATTTAAATCCCAAAAATGAAAATAATATAATGAAATAAATAGGGTTTTATAGAGAAATATCATATAGTTTTCCCTTAATTAAAATGTATTCATAGATAATCTCAAATTAAAAGTGAGATTGGAAAAGAACACTTTCCACGTATTCCCTCTTGGAAAATGACTCTCTATCCTTATTTATAATAAATTTAGTTTTATTATTCATATATATAAGAACATTATTTTTATTTATTTTACTTTATAAAATTCATTTTTAATTTTTTATTACAAATTTATTAATCAATATTTTTTAAAATTAATATCTTGGTGTTAATTGTCCTATTTTTTCATTGCTAGATTTGGTATGGAGGTTCCAGTACATGATCCTTTCTCATGTGTTGATGACCTTGATAATGTGAAAGGATATCACTTAAGTGTGTTTTATATATTTCATAAGTTTAATGGTCATTTTATAGAATTTATGGTGATGGTTCATAAATATTAGCTAAAATCTCCTTTTTTGGGAATTTTAATTCAATAAGAAATTTATTTAATTAATTAATATAATTATATGTATTATCATTCCATAATTATATAAATGTATTAAATTCATTATTATTACATTATATTACCACTATTTATTTGGTATTGAGGCACGAAGTAGAAGCCAGTGGGATGAATATTTTAAAAAATTAACTATTGGAGTGCTAAAACTATTTCATTTCCAATAATCCGATCTACTATTGAGGTCTAAGGATCTAATTTGAATTTATTAAGAACAGAAAATAAATGAACATTTACCTCATTTTAATTGGTGACACGTTTGATTATAGCTTGTTTCTAGTGATCATTTCTTTAAGGATCTGAGTTTTAACCCATCTATATCATCTAAACATGATTCAAGAATCCACACAAATTCAAATTGTCAAATTTAGAATGCCAACAAAGAGATCCTAAGAATCCTTCGACATCACGAATATCACTACAATTCCCTTCCTTTGATCTATGAAGGTGTCTTTAGATCAAGCACTTATAAGGATTCTTCCTCTCTCTAGGATGTTGGAGGAGAGATAATCTCTCAATTTCATTGTAATGGATAGTATTTGGAAAATACATTATCTTCTTCTTATATAGTGGGAGTTCAAAATTCCTAAAAAGGGTTCCCTGGACCTCGTATATCCAACACCCACTAAATAAGATATAAATGAATCATTATAATGGACTAAATGTATCATAAAAATCAATTATATTTTATCACTTACTTATAATATATAACAAATATATTACATGATAAAACCGGTTCATTAACTCAACTCATAAATCTTGAAATATTAAACAAAACTTGAATACTAAAATAATATCTGTTCGTATAATAATTTTTCATGTATTCATTAAATAACTTGTTAATAATTTAAATAAATAAACTCAACCTAATTACTTTATACTAAAGTAATATGAATTTAATAATTTATTTATGATCTTTAATATCTAAAAAACTCTTGGAACCCATAATGGGTCCCACATTGTTTTATATTCTTATTCACCAAAATAGGGAAAACTCTTGAATATTCTATTTTGTGTGACCCTCTAGGATTGTATCTCAATAGTAGGGAATACTATTCATAGTCCAAGAGCAGAGTCTATCAACTCATCAAATCCCCTAAAGAGATAAGGAATAGCCATAGCAAGAATAAGCATCCTATGAACACACTCTATGTAATATAATATCTTTTTCTAGTGATATCTCATAAATTAGGATTCACGGCTTGTGCCATCATCAATTATTGATTTATTATTTATTGACCCAACTGAATAGACATACCACCTTTTACCATGGCCATGGATTTAGAAAAGGTACTCTCATCGTAATCAACTAGGCATGGGATATCTATTCTAATCAAAAGCAATAAATTTTTTATTGATTATTCAATCAATGTCATACTACCAATGATAAACCCAAGTCAAGCCACCTTTCCATGACTTCTTTGCTATATTTTTTCCCCTTACATCAATCTATGCAATCAAATAGTATACACTGATAATAATCTCAATTCAAGAGACCATCACACATGTTCACAGATATAAAATACCAATGATGATTGAAACATGTTGTGTTCCTATTGGAGGATCAGTCCTCATGATCTCATATACTCAAGACCACCAAGTGAAAACATCATAAGAATAAGTATCAATGCTTATGATCCCCTAGAACTTGATAGTCAGACATCATCTATGTCCAGTCAAAATGATGTATTTAGACCATAGGACATGTGTTTAATATTAATGACATAGTATCTCTAGGTTCTTATTTAAGATTGGGAATTGTTATAACCTTTTGATATGAAAAATAATCTACGGAAATTACCATATAAATAGTGGATAGAAAAATATCAACACTATCAGGGTAAGATTACATAATGAAAAAATCACTATATCCATGATATGGTAATCGAAAATTACTATTTAAGTTGGGTCTAGGTAACCTACTATTACAACACTCCCACTTTTACTGGATCCAACTTGTTAAATAACCCAATTAGCTCTCACATGTTAAGATCATGTTTTTTCTAAGTTAAGGATTTAAACATGGGCCTTCCACATCTTTGCTTCATGGAAATTCTGTTATCTTCAACTTTACTACCTTGGGTAAGAATTCTCAATAGATGATATTCCCAGTTATATTCATTTTATCCACTTTCAAAACATAACATCATGGATATTACTAGTAATAAAATTATCATAACTTATATTATGATAAACATTTACTTACTATGTATTATTCTAAGAACTAGAATAAATCATTTAGAATTTTACACTACTTCTTTAACTGCCTCAATATCCTCAATGCACTCGGTATTTATAGACATGGATACCAATGGATTTAATGATCCTGTATTTCCCATTACCTTTTCTTAAATTCAATATTAGACCTTATTGATCTATGGGAATACTAGTTTGTGTTACCTTAAAACTAGAGTCCCTTCTTCTTTAAGTACCAGGTACATATCCCTTGTACCCTTTCAAGAAATATTTGATAGTTCTAAAAATCACTTGCAGTTCCTCTATATACTAATGATATTTTCATACTATATAATATATATTGGCAATATTATTTCTTGAATATATCATGTAATATATTATTAATCTATCATAAAATCATATGGAATTCAACTCACCACATTAATCTCCTCCTATACCCTATGCATGTCTTCTTGGAAGATTTATGTCATATGACAATGGTAACAATTTTCTATTGAATTGTCCCAACTTGTATTTTTCAATACATTTTTAGTATATATACCATTGACTTGGTCTAAGAAATTTTTAGATATACCTCATAAGATCCTATTTCCTATAACATATTTTGATACTGTAAGTCAATATATGTAGAGTTACTTCCATCTTGTACTTAACTAGTTGTATGATCAATATCTATTTCTATATGTTATAAGACATATTTTACTTAGAAAATAGTGGAATTGCCACTAACTTCTTGTATACATGTGGAAAAAATTCATTACAAATGAATATTCTATGATATTATTTCTTACTTCAATCCAAAACTAGATTTTAGTACTTACACACCTTATTGGAATTCTATAGTGTCATCAACCCTCCTTGGTTGCCTCATATAGACACCTTCCCCGATTGATAGTATTGACATCTAATTCCCAATTTATGGAACATACAAAGTAGCTATGATAGGTAGAATTATAATTTATTTAGGCATGATGACTTTGAATGAGAAGTCAATACTTATTGTTACCATTCTTATACCATCCATGTATAGTCTCACCTAAATACCCTTCAATAGTATTCAAAATAATAAACCCAATGTACTTTGATACATGGAATCCTTTATTGAATTTTAATTGATCTTGTCAATATTATTTAATTTTCATATACCGGTTACTTGTAGAAATTATTATTCTTATTAAATAATGTATCACCAGCTGCAATGAATATAAAACCATTACCATGGTTATATCCTTCCTATGAAGTATGTGTCTCTAGAATATTCCTCTTCCACATTCTCTTGTGAAATTTTTTCTTATTCCAACTATGTGTGAATCTATGCAATTGAATAAATCCAAGACAATATTTCCCTCACTATCTCATATAGAAATATTCACCATTTTATAAAAATATAGTCTACAAATTTATTTCTTATATTTTATCTTAGGGATATAATTAATATATTTAGAAAACTTTAGGATAACTACTTTAAATGCACATTGTGTTTCTCTTGATGAAAGATTGTTTATATCTATAAAAACACTTTTCATCTAAACACGTGCAATTATGACATGATGGATTTATAACATACTATAATTAATATGATATCCATCTATTATTATAGTTGGTATATAGTTATGGGATATCACCAATATTTGAGATTCATGTGTTGAAAATAATGGAATTTTCTACAATGCATATAGTTTTAACATTGATACTCATTTTACTTACATCATGACTCTAATGTGTATAAAGAAATGTGAATTTAATAATTAATCCATGTAACATTTTATTGATCAATGTTTTCATGTAATAATCAACATTTATCTTCCTTAATAACATCATAAATGTAATGTGTATAAGGAAATGTGCATTTAGTAATTACTCCATGCTACATTTTAATGATCGATGTGTGCTTGGTCACGATATTCTTTAGTATTCGGGCCTGAAGCTACTCATATATTTTTATCATAAATATACCATAATTCACTTTCACATTCCTTAAACAAAATTTAAATGAATATTATGAATTATATTTACCACTAATTTTTCCTTGGAATAGTTCATGCTCTCTAGATAAACTAATTCTGAAAACATTGTTGCCCACCTTTATTACTAAAGTTTTATTTGTATAAAAATAAATAAGTATATTTTTTTATAATACCTAAGGTCATTAAGTCCAAGAGTCTAAAACCATACCAGGTATATCCTTGAAAACTAATTAGATTTTCTTAATAAATAATTCTCTTTTCACAACTGGTCATGACAGTCTTACCTTTATATTTATCAGTTATTTCCAATGATTCAAGCATTACTGAACTATTAGATGAGTTTTAAACACCAAAAACAACATTTATTCCAAAATTGGATTAATTCTTCCTTGTTTCCAACACAAGAGATAAAAAAATTGATACTTATCAAAATTTCAACTAGAATCAATAAACTTGGTAGTATAGAAGTTGTGTACTTCTAACCATTGACTTAGGAATCACCCTTTCTCAACTGCTTGTATAATTCACATTACTTCTTATAAAGTTTCTATACTTACTTTGTTAATGTATCTTAATACACATATTTGATAGGAATATTGTATTTAATACCCAAAAAATATTATAGAAATATTACATACAATAATGAATATCCTTGAAGAAAATAGACTGCTTATTTAATAGCATCTAGCCTTCTATAAACTTATCTCATGACATGAAAAGAAAATAACCCCCTTTATAATGCCTTTCATCTTATCTTTTAATGTAAATAGTTAATATTCCATTAGAATCACTCTTTCCATTGGACTTTTTCCCTTATCATCCATCTTTTTTATTATAAAAACTAATACTTTCTTTATGTTCTTATTTACTTGGTGAACTATTACTAAAAGGTAATGTAGAACTTGCTTTAGGTTGTTAATTTTTGTGATCTTAAACAAAACTGGATTATATGGGTGAAAATGATATGGAATTAATTGAAATTTTATGATCCTTCTTTTAATTTACACACATATAGTGTAATGATTACTCATTCATATCTCACTTCACTTTCTCCTCACAAGCTTCTCAAAGATGAGACAACATGTAGAACCATCCATGTCTTAATGTAGTATCCATAACTCGCATTGTATATTGATGATATCATTATGACATTCATACATGAATATCCTGTAATAATTTTTTCACCCTCTCTTCCCAAAGTAGTTGAACATGTATCGGGGTCTCTAGAACCTTTAATTTATTATATCATAGAAAAGTGTCCAAGAGATTATATTGTTATTTTAAATTCGTGTCAGTAAGAACATTTACTTTTTTCCATAATTAATCACTTTGTACTTGTGGTATTAATTTCAATTATCTATAAAAACAAAATCTAGTATATTAGTAATTTTATCTTGATTACTGATTAGACATTGTTGATTAATTTAATCATTAAATGTCTCCCATTATTTTATTTAATTCTTGTATCCTTCACTACTAGATTCATAATAATCTATCACTAGAATATTCTAGTGGAAAGGATTATTGAACCCTCCCCTAATAGTTTATAAACTATGGTTACACCACAACATAGAGAGTTCCAAGGTAATCACTAAGTTATCCAACTATATTAACTCATGGATCCTTGATTTGTTTAGTGAATTCCCAACTTATAAAAATCATAAACATGATTAAATCAATTCATGCCTCTGAAGTTGAAATAATCTAGCTTTGGCGGCTAATTTTATACCAACTTTAGTTAAGTCAACCCATCACTCTCATAAAAACTCTCAAGTAGTAGGAGGTACCTTCAACATTGGCTGATGAGAACCTCTTACACCATGTTTTATTCAAATTTGAGTGATATAAGGAATTCACAACATAATATTTCTTAGATAGGTTTTCAATATTTTCAACGAA
This sequence comes from Viscum album, assembly GCA_963277665.1. NCBI lineage: Eukaryota > Viridiplantae > Streptophyta > Magnoliopsida > Santalales > Viscaceae > Viscum > Viscum album. The sequence goes on along the minus strand of OY728159.1, from coordinate 1,815,636,046 downwards.
TGTGATCCTTTTCTATTTATGTTCATATTATGTTGTCACTCTCACAAATGAACATGAATTAATAGAATACAATCATCGTGTATTTATCCATTTTTCAATCTGTTATTTTATGCATTTCCCACATACAAGAAAATATATAAAATAATAAACAATTCAAATAAAGGAGATAAATTACCCAACTGGTCTTAAGCATATAATATTAATTGATCCATTTAAACTCAACGAATCAACCGTAATGTAGGGGTATCATACTAGAGCTGGGTCTGGACTCATGATGTAGTTTACCCCTAGTCTATTATTTTCACATCTCATCTGGTATATCACCTTGTCTTTTCAAGGTCTATGTATAACATCATCATTGTCAATAGTACAAATTTACTCGCACATAGGCGAGGGGATCCTAAAAAGCACAAAATACATAGAGAAATAAAACTAATAGACACACATGCCCTTATATATATTGAATAAAATGATAATGTATAGACCATCAATAAATAAATAAATATTAAAAACATCATATTAATTTGTAATAAATATTTAAATAAAAATAATTTATACAAACACAAGGTCACTCACTACCCAAGGCCAGTTTACGGGTAAAATAAATACACGATAAAAATTAAATTGAAATAAATTTAAGTTCAAGGGAATTTAAATAAATTAAATGAATTATTTATAAATTTAAATAATTTAATTTAGTTCAGTACCATAAATAATTTATTTTTTAATTTGAAAATTTATTTATTTAATTAATTAAATTTTAATACAAAATTGAATTAATTTTCAACCAAAATTAAATTAAATTTTTGAAATATTAAAATTATTATTTTTAAATTGAAAAAATTAATTAATTAATTAATTTTATTTTTTTTAAACTTCTATAGGATCCAGAACTCTGCCCAGGCCTATTGTGCATTAGGCCAAAACCACACTGCCCATTTTGGGCTAAGAAGACGCTGTTCAGGGCTATTTTGTGCTAGGCTGACCTACCCTAACCAGGCCTGTGCATGCCTATACTAGGTGGGAAGAACACAGTTTAGTTGTGGTTCGCCCAAACTGAGCAAAGAGAAAACATGGTAATGGGTTACCAGTGTTGGCGGGATTTGTGGAAGGTGTCCATATCTAGCTACTGGAGGCCCACATAGAAAAGTTGGTCGGAATGGGTCACTGAGGCCGGTTGGGTGCAGTTTGTAGTGGATGGGAGTTTTTAGAAATGGGGTTTCACACAACATTCAATGGTAGTGGGTTCATTCTGGGTTTGTTTGAGGTGCAGTTGGTGACAGATATCCAGTCACTGGAGGGGAGCACCCATAACCGCAGTGTCTTGGTTGTGGGATCATGATGATCTGGTGGAATGGATTTTGTTCAGTAAGATAAATAAAAACATTGAACCAGAAGTAGGTAAGGTATAATTTGGTAGGGATGAACATTGTATCTATATGAGATCTTATTGGACTGTGTGTAGAGTCCAACAATTTTGGACTATGAAGCAACTAAGAGAGCCTAGATGGTTAGGGATGATCCTATCTAGAGACGTAGAGTAACTGAAGGTCATGGATGACAGAGCTTTAAGGGTTCAATAGAACTGGAGGCAACCTAGCTGGTGGCCTCATAGCAGGACTCTGTCGGGGTGGAACATGGTCAAGATTCTAGGTATGACAGGAGGGAAGAAACCAATAGGGAGGGTTGTTTGAGGGTGGCAATATTATGCTGGTGTTCATCCTGAGTAAGGAGGGCTTCATGAGGAGATAAAGCAATGGAGATCCCCTGGCCAAAAATGGGTTTTGATTTTTTTTCAATTAATTCACTATAATCCATACCCCCCCCCATGAATTCATTTATTATTATTATTATTATTGTCTATTATGTTTTGTCCGCAAAAACCAAAAACAAATTCCTCCCTTTTAACTTTTGAAATGTTTACAAATACTATTTATTTAAGACTCAGAATTTTTTAAAAAATTATATTTCCCAAAATTTTTGGAATATAATTTCACTAGCCAAAGTAATTTTGGCCACTAGAATCTGGCCGGATATGGCCATAAAAACTAAGTGGTCACTAGATTTCACTTTTGGGCACTACATCAAGGTAAAAACTAACATTTATAAAATATATGATTATAAAATATATACTCATGTATTGATCTGAAATAAATTTTCAGATGGTCTTACCTTGGACATTAGAAATCGGATCGACGTGTAGATTGTTCTATTGAGACTGTTATGATTCCCTCTACTTTATTTAAGGAAAATTAAGTTTTTTATCAACATAATAAATTTACACATTCGTTCTAATACCAATTTTTGGTATTGATGAGTTCAGTAGAAGAGAGTGTGTTGGTTCTTTAAAAAATTTCATCATCAAACCTGATAGAGGTATGAGGATCTCATGTGAATTTATGAAGAATAAAATTTAAGAGGAACATTTACCTTATTTGAATCAGTGACATGTTTGAATATAGCTTGTCACTGGTGATAATTTCTCAAAGGATCTGAGATCTATCCCCTCTAGATCATCCACACATGCTTTGATGATCCATAAAAAAATAGATCATTGAATTCTAGGTGCCATTGTAGATCTCCAACAAATCCTTTGACGTCACAACAATCACCATGTCTCCCTTCCTTCGATCCGTGAATGTATAATTGGATTGAGAACTTGGAAAGAATCTTCATATCTCTAGTATAGGAAAGGGGATATAAGTTCTCAATTACATTGTAATGAATAGTATTTGAAAATTTCTTCTCCTATGCTTACATTGTGGGAGTTAAAATTACCCAAAAAGGGTTCCCCAACCCCTGTATATCCAACACCCACTATATAAAATATAAATGACTCGTTATGATAAACTAACTATGTCATAAACATCATTTATATTTTATCACTTACTTTTAATATATAACAAATATTATGATAAAATTGAGTCAGTAACTCGACTTTAAATTCCCACAAAATTAAACAAACCTTGAATATTAAAATAATATTTTTTCATATAATATTTTTCCATGTATTTACTTAATACCTTGTGGAACTTTTTAATAAATAAATTCAACCCAATTATTTTATACTTGAATAATAGGAATTTACTTATTTATCAGTGATCGTTAATACTTGTAAAATTCCCAGACCCCATGGTGGGACCCACCATATCATATATTCCTATTCACCATAATAGGGTAGACTCTTGAATAAGATATTGTGTGTGACCCTCTATGCTCTTTTCTCGATAGTAGTGAATACTATTTCTTGTCTATGTTGCAATGAAATGTTCATTTTTCATCCAATGGGAATTTTTTAAAAATAACTAGATTATATTGATTTTTTCATATGAATCACAATAGTGTGATCTGTTTGGCCCTATGAGACTATTCAAGAGGTGATTTGGGGTGATTAGGAATGCAGATATATTGGAACCATGGTGGTGTTAATGCATGATGTTTGGAGTGTTCAGAGTTTTAGTACCTCTCCCTCTCATCAACTTTGTGTCACCCTTATCATATGTGTGTCGTGTGATATGATATAAATTCTCTATAGTAATAATGGAGTAAACTTTCTTCCCCCCATCAGTTATGTGTTAAACCCACATATTTTGTTCTTGTTATGTGATACTCATAGTGGGGGTCTTCAATTGTGGTTAGTTATTTACCCATTGACCAATATGCTTATCTCGATAAGATGTCGGTCCCCCACTATGATTCTCGGTGACGTGAAGTGGGTATAATTCTAGCCTGAGTGGCTAGAGTGGTAGGGTTATTTCTCCCCTAACCAACATTTATCCTTAGTTTTGGATCCCCTAAGGGTATCTCAAATAATATAATAGTATTGAAGGATCATAGGGTGTGATCCTCCATCAACTGAAGAGAGTGCTTAAACATATAAGGCTCCCTAGCTTATATTATGGTGTCTATGTGGTAATTGGTAAGGACTAAGTATTTCAAACTTATTTTGAGTCATGTGACTCCTAAGGCACACCTCGGTTGCCTTTTATATGTGACATATGATAAGATATTGATCTTATAATTTAGTGGGATTATTTGTATCCTAGATATTTTTCTTATTACTCATGGAATCCATGACTTCATGGATTGTAATTGTGATGGAAAATACTCCAATGTTTCCTTGTAACTTGAGGAACTTTGAATGAGGGGAGGTTTTGGGTGTTGTGTCATGGTAAGACTCACTTGGAGCATATCTATGTGTTCCTCGTAGTTTTTTCTTTGAGATGGATGGATATGGTATATTTATAGATATAAGAGTTTGTTTCATGCCTAGGTGTCTAAGTACTAAGTTTTTTATTTGATTATTATAATGTTATGATTGCTTAATTGCAGCCTTGTTCATTGTGAATGTGTGTATTTAGTGAAAATTGATTGAGAACACTTTAATTATCCTCCCTTATATCGCTACACTCACCTATCTTATTATCTCTATATTCACTATGCTTTTCTCATGTAGTCAAATGGAGTCTGTCTCCCCCTATAATATGGTTGATGGTGGCTACTAGAACAGGTGTGATTGATCAAAAATATGGGTCTGTGTGAGGTAAGATGAAAGGGTTTTAGCAGTGACCTGGATGATAATGTTCTGTGTGAAGAGGTCACTCAATGGATGGTGGCATGATAAAGAGGTAAAAAGTGGTGAAGTTAATCATGTTGGTCAGCATGAAGGTTAATGTGATAGTCAATAAGATGGGTAGGGTGGAGGTGGTGTGGAACTAGCCTAGAGGTGGTCCAAGTGAGGGGGAGATAGTTGTATGGGTCACTACTACTCATATGGGATGATAGGTAGGGGTTACGTGATATAACCCTTACCTATATTAATATTATTATATTTGTTTTATATTAATAATAATAATATTATTATTATTATTATTAAACCTTTTTAGTTGTAAATATTTACCTAGAAATCAGATTTATGGTCCATCAATGACATCATGAGAAATAAATTGAGATTAAAATTTCAATACCAGTATGTGATATATAATTCTAACTCATGGAATAAGACCTGGGTCATTTCATGTAACATTTTTCATATATGCTATGATGAAATTTTTACTTTTCATTTGATATGTTTTTAATAAATAAATAGTATATCTTAAGTGTTTTTTCATGTAGATAAAAATGGTGTGATCCGTTTATCCATCCAAGCCCATTCAAGAGGTCAGTTATCTGAATTATGAATCTAGCTTAGTGGGAACCATGATGGTGTTCAGGCATGATGGTTGTTTAGGAATGTCATGCTTATTGGTTAGGTTATATGGGATAGGTCATAGGTTTTCCATAGTATTAATGGAGTAAACTCTCTACCTCCCACCAACTGGGTTTTATCCCTGCATGCTATGTGATTTCTATGTGCTACTCAAGGTGAAATTCTTCCATTGAGGTCATTTGTTTCCTCCTTAACCAATACAACTCTCTTAATTATATGTGGGCCCCCCAATATGGTTCTTAGTGAGATTAAACGAGTAAACTTCTAACATGATTAACTAGAGTGGTAGGGGTTAGTTCTTTCTTGTCCAAAATTTTTCTTTAGTTTAGGTTCCCCTAATATTCCCTCTACTAAAGGAATGTATTAAAGGACTGGTGGATGTGATACTCACTTGACTAATAAATTTTGTTTAATAGAGTAGGATACCCATCTTAAATTCCGGTGGATATGTTTTAATTGGTAAGGACTAAGCATTTCATAATTCTTCAAGACTTGTGACTCTTGAGGTATCCCTTGGTTTCCTTTGAGATGAAATGTATGATGGGATAATGATATTAGACTTTAGTGGGATTTTTGATATACCAAGTACTCACATTATTACTCATGAAATTCAAACCATTGAGGATTGGAATTATGATAATCAAGAATACACTATGTCCTTGTAACTTAAGGATATAGATCATCTCTAGATAATTATTGACTTTATAACATTTCATTCTTATACCAGAGATTTATATAGTTGTTCCTTGATCTCCTTATGGTTTCTATTTCATTTCGGGAGCTTCAAGATGACTTGATGTTTCTAGATTATCCTTTTTTCTTCCTCTCAAACACCTCTCATCATATTAGTTTGATCTAATTTGTTTCTTAATGTTTCCTTTGTGGTTTTAGGGTGCTCTACTGGGTATGTTTATACTCACACCTACATGAGCTTTATACCCACACATTTGTTGTGTCTATGTAGTAGGAACTTAGTTCAAAGATGGTCTTGGTGGAAATGGATATGGTATTATTCTAAGTTGATGATTTTTTATGAGCTTGGTGGATGAAGCATTGGTGGAACTTGGTGGTACCAGGAGGTGATGGTAGTGGGTTATATTCATGTTTAGAGACATTTTTCTATGAGGACCTCCCCATTCAAAATGTTTATGTAATTTTTCATATTATTCATTGGGCATGTATTTTTTTCCTTTTTATTTTTGGATTATATTCTATCTTACCTATATAGATTTTAGAATTTATCACATATATCATATATATTGTATTTAGTTTTATTTATCTGTCATGTATTATTATGTTCTATATGGATAAATTTTTTTATACAGGTGTATTAGGATAATCCCTCCCATCATGTTTGATATTCCTACTCAGATCTGATTACTAGTTTCTAGATAATTGAAGGTGGGATTGTGTTGGAACACATGGCTTATCACTACTAAGGATGGGTCTTAGGGTTCAGCATAACTCTTCCTCATTATTTTCACTCGACACTTGTGGCAGGGGAACCGGGATCCTCCTGGAATGCAGACACTGTACTGGTGAAAGACTCGCTTTCAGATCCGAGGTGCGATGCTCAGAATGTTTCTCACCGGGACGAAGGATCCTCAGATCGGTTTCCTGCTGTTACTCTCTAGGTTGAAAGAGATCTGAATGTTGTTCACCGAGCTGAAAGAACCGCAGATCTGTTGCCTGTTGATCACCGAGCTGAAGGAAACTCAGATCTTCTATCTATTTTGAAATCGTCATCTGATGTGCCGGTTGTTGTTGATGCAAACAGGGTTGACAGTGTGCGTTTTTATGAACCGCTGCTTCTGAATCTCCAATCAGTGGCTACTGATTTTAGACCTAGGGTGGATTGCAGGACCGGCGGTGCTCACTTAGTGGATGGAGTGGGGCATGACATGGCTTCAGCCGGGAAGATGGTGTTGTCGATGAGTCTGTAAAATCCCCATTTGAAGGCCTCTTTGGAGAATTTGAAGGCTGCTTCAAATGGCAGTGGAAAGGATCTGAGTGGCCAAGCAGGTTGTCCTGCCTCCGCCCCTTCGTTTGCTTCATTTATTGATTCTCACTCAACCAGGATTCTTCGAAAGGGTTCAGCGGCTCATGTTGATGTCAGTCCTGAAATATTTGATGGGAGGATTGCAATTGGTAAGAACTCTCTAATTGCAAGTCTTGTTTTAGCGAAGGGTGTGACGTCTTGGAAATTTGATGATCTTGTCAGTCGGGTTTCATTCTTGTGGGGTTCCTCTGATTGGCGGTGCGTTTCTCTTGATCGTGGATTCTTTCATTGCATTTTTCCATCAAATGTGATCAAAGTTCATGCATGGAGTATTGGGTCCCTTTCATTGAAACCTGGATGGCTTCATCTTCATGAATGGTCCCTTGATTTCAATGCCTCTCATGCAAGGAATGCCTTTTCGCAGGTCTGGGTCCGTTTGCATGGGCTTAACTGGGTCCTTTGGCATCCAAATATTCTTCATGATATTGGCATGGTGATTGGATACCCTATTCGCCTTGACAAGGAAACTGAGGTTGTTCGGTTTGGACATTTTGCTAGAATGTTGGTGGAGGTTGATTTGAGCTCCACCTTGATTGATAAGGTAACTCTTTCCACTCCCACTGATAACATTAATATTGATGTTGAGTATGAAAGGAAACCACTCTTTTGTACCAAATGCATGGCTGTTGGGAACTTGTTGGAGTTATGTCGGAGGAAGATCTCTTGTGAGAGATGTGGGATGAAGGGTCACCTGACTAATCTCTGTAGAAAGAGACTTTAGGGGAAGCATGCGGAGTTGTCAAATCATGAAAGGGATTCTCTCAAAAAATCATCTGGCACTCCGACTGAGGTGTTGGCCTCCAGAAAACCTATGTCTCATGTGAAAGGGAAAGGGCTGGTAGTGGATACGTCTCCGATGAGTGGCCCCTCTAATGTTCGGGATGATCACACAGAGATCACATCGAAGGATGGTCGTGTTGTTACTCCCACTGGGTTGGTTGAGGCTGGACATTCTCCCAGCCTCTCTGTCTCTAGATCCCCTACTTTCATTGATCCTCCAAATGTAAGTATGAATGATAGTCCTGATGGAGGCTTGATACGTGATGAGACTTTTGAGTTGGCTCCTTCTGGGACTTCTCAAAATGTTGATTGTCATCAGGAAATTCAGAATCTCTTGATCTCCTCTAAGATTTCTGGGATGTGGGGTGACATATCTGAGGCGGAGGAGACAGCGACGGGTTGCGGTGCACCTAGCACTTTCAAAGATGCCCTTCTTTCTAGGAAAGGGAAAGCGAATGATTGCTTAGTCTTAGATCCTGCACCTTCAAAGAGACGACCAAGGAAGGATTATTCTAACATGCCTCGTACGGTGTCTACACGATCTTCTATTCTTTCAGGTGCATTCAATTCTGATGTTCTCAAGATATTAAATCAGAATAAGTCCCACTCTGAATGGGAAACTGTTGATGACTCTGATTATGGGAATGACATGTCTTATTATGATCTGTAATATTGTGTTTGACGGATGAGGGCAAGTTCCTTTGTTTGACCCCACCCACCTCCTTTGTACCTTTTTTCTTTATTTAATAAATAGTCAAAAGCTTAGCTTCTGGCTGATCTTACTGGTAAATAGCCAACATACTCTTTCCTCCTAGTGTATCTATAGATTTTATGAATCTCCCAGCACTTTTGAAGGATCTTCTTCTCTAAATGGTTTCCTAGAACCTTTCATTAAAGAGTAATATAGTGATAGAGTGATATTTTAGTCTTAATGGGGTTTTTTTGATTGAATCATAGTGTCATACACCAATATACACAAACCAAGATCCTGTTTATATAGTCTATCTGAGGAATCTTCTTGAGATCAAAATGTTTGGATGTTAAAGATAAAAATTTTACATGTTACAAAATTTATAACTCTTGGTTTTTCATTTATTATAATTTTTTTAAAATTTAAACAATTTATTTGGGCTTTCAAACTCTACATATCATTATCACATAATTATTAAACTAAATATGATATCTTAGAGTAGGAGGAGTTCCATCCATACATTATCATATAACACATATATTTCTATGCACTAGACCATGTCATTGTGACACTCACCGTGATGTGGTTTATCCTAGTACACAACATATCATGGTATATGCCACTAAACTGTGGTTTTTCTTTTAGCTAGTATTTTCTATAATATCTCACCTACACTAAAACTTCATACACTTATCACACTTTTACATTATTTCAAAACATATTTAAAAACTTATGAAACCATATCCAAAAATATTTTTCATGTATTCTAAAAACTTATTTTTTAAAATATTCCATTCATTTTCAATGCATGTTATATCACATATAGAAACTTGAGAAAATCCATCCAAATTTTCAATTGGATATCCTATAAAAAACTTTTGTGATAGATCTCAAATTTATGTTCAATCATTTTATTATAGAACTTAATAATCATTTTCACAACCACTAAGTGTAACTCCATGATCCATTATAGCATTGATAATAATTATAAATTCCATAATCCATAATTGTAAGAAAATATTATGCTCTAGAAAAAAATCAATGTTAATCAAGATAAAAATATTTCTAGTGTAATATTTATCAAACATGTGTATCTTCATTCATGTTTCCACCAACTGTATCATATATAAGTATGCTTAATCATATAATCTCTTTTTCTATGACATTAAGTGAACACGAGACATAGATTATGCAAATATCATATATACACCTCATACATTCTTGATTTTATAAGTAAATACTGACGATATATATGATCACATCACGTGTCATTCAACCAAGTAGATGAGAACATTTCAGGCCTCACTTCCAAACAGATATGCACATCACATGTACTTTATCTAAGTATTTACATAAACTTCTACAATCGATATCAATAAAGGGATGGGATTTCATACTCATCATATGAGAGGATAAATTACATGTGGGTTAATCCTCAACCAATGTCAAGATAAGAAACATACCTATCAACCCCCTGATTAGCTCAGTCACAAGGTTAGTTTAAGAAATGTATCAAAGTATGAAATTTCTCATGATAGGTATCTTTCCATCCTTAGGTACAATAATTAAATATGAAACATAAAATATTATAATACAAAAAAATATAGTGTTTGACACTTTGTGTGGTAAACATAATGTGTCGTCTAACATGAAAAATTCTTTCTATACCTTATAAGAAAATTTTGTATCTCTATGTGAAACCCAACCCATGATAATCTACACATTTCATCACAACCTATATTAATTCATGATTAAAATCAATTTGGATAACTCAAATACATACTTTGAGATGTTAATTATAATTTCACTTCAAGTAATATATATATATCCAAAATTAAAGAATGATAAAGGATATATTGATTTTGTATAACATGATACATCTTATATTCTTAAACTAATTTAAGAATAATAAAAAGATATGAATAGGTTCCAATTTAATTATATCCCATACGATTAACTATAATAGAGTACATATATTTATATATATTTTTAGATTTTTTTTAAAATCATTACATCTCTATATAATTCTATCTATATCTCTATGTGACCATTTAATAAAACACTCCCACTAAACTCCTTTAATGGGTAACATCTATGAAGAAAAATCATTTGAATAATAGTGAGTTTGGATTCATAATCCTCATATCCATCCCTTTGAACATAATATTCAAAATTATTTGGTTTTTCACATCTAATTTTATGATTCTAATAACATTTTATATTGACTTAGAACTCTTTCTAAGTTTTTCATCATCATTATAGAACATTTCCATTAAAAAAATTACTTTTAGAACATTTTTGTAACTAAATGTAACTTGTTGTACCCACTCAGTTAAATAACATGATATGGGGGTGAATTAGGGTGTGATCAATTGAAACAACCCCTCTTATGATATTATTTTATTAAGGGTAAGAAACTATTCTCTCTTAATCTCACTCTAATGTTTTATGAAATTTAAAGCATGGAAGTGAAAAAAAAAATTAATTCCCCAAACTAGGAAACTCAATAGTGTAAAGACTTGGGGTTATAGGTAACCTTAGACACATATCCACATACACAAAAGGCAACTGAAAAGTGGTGAGGACCTAATCCAAACTGTGGGGAGACTATTCCCTTGAATTTTATTCATAAAAATAGCAAAAATAACTAAAAAACATATAGATTAGAGTAAATAGAATAAACTATCCAATCATATATAATAATAAATGAAATTTTCCTATAAAACATATATATAATGATCTCCCACTCAGATGATCCCAAGTACAAAACAAACAAAAAATAAAACACATATACCCTAGACTTACCGTAATCCTTGAGCATCATCTGAGTTTCTTAATACCCTTGAGTTGTCCCTATCCATTCTTTAGCATGAAATGTGCTCCAACCTAAAATGTATGGTTTTTATACACATCGATATGTCTATGAATGGTGTGAGAATAAAACTTGGTAGGGTCTTACCAGGAATCCCTAATATAATTTATTTTATGCATGTGTATACACAAGAGAAAAAAATACATAAATAAACATGATTGTTGATATTTTGTTTGCTAACTAAGCCACCACGACACCCGATGAGGTAATTACCCCCATAAAGTTATTAAGTTCTAACCAAGACTCTATAACCCTAACCATACCTACTTCATTTCAATGTCAAAATCAACTCATCACATCACTATTGTACTGATGTCCATCCCATACCTGAAAACTTCAAGTAGGTTTTCATCTAAAACATTGACCCAGTACCCACATACATTGGGTATGATCATACATCCATAAGCCTTGTCCCATCTCTTATCACCCAAGGGAGGTCTATCAGTATCATCACACATCATTCCAGAACCCATCCCCTAGGTAATTAATCTATCACGACCCAATACACTACTAGAAAGGTCATTTTTCATCTATAAAACCACACCCTATCACTTAGTAAATTGTCATCTAGACCTTCTAACTATACCCCTTCCTTGATAACTAACCTATCACTTTGGGTATATCCTCACTATATACACACCGACCCAAGACACATATAGCAAGTTCAAAGACCCAATACCCTCGTCAAGTAATTTTCATCTTACCAACCAATATCGGTAGACTCTGAGAAGTTCATCACACCTACCAATCCTCATAGAAACTGAAGAGTTTCATTAGGCACATTCACACAAGAAGGATCAAGGCCCATCACACATCTCACCGATTGATCCCAGGGCACTATCCACTCGAGACCTAGGCACTTAACGCAACACATCTCACCTCACTTATCAAGGGATCCAATGGGTCCTCTAGACCCATCATAGTCTTTTCTCATTGATGTCGCCTCAATCATATAGGATCCTTTAATCCAAACCTCAATATATGATCCAAACACACACAAAACCATATTCACTCTTGGCCCCATGACCCATAAACCATCCCAAAGATTCATTATCTTCCCAAACCTATACTAAAAAGGTAGTGTCAAACTCTCAAAAAACCCCTTGGAATCCAAACACCAGGTACCAAAGCACTCATCTTTCTACAATACCACATCAAGGCTTGCCTCTAACCTCAAGAGGTAGTTTCTCATCATTTGTGAGGAAAACTTCTACCTCTCCCATCATCGCTCACCCCCAATCCCCTTATCCACTAGCCCTAAGAACATATCCAAGTCTATTTTGAATATTAAATTTTTACCCAGGACCTTTTTGTTCTCCCACATAAACTCAACCAAATCCAATTCCCCATGGAGACACAGTCTATGAGTAGTTCCAAATCACTTAAGTGATATAGAGTACTTAATATCATCTCAATAGGCACAAATCAACTTTTTCATCTCTCATAAGGACTCTATCGGTCCTTATATCCCATTACCAAAACCATAAAATTATTCAAGAATGCATGCTTATAAATAGACATGCATATGAAATTGTATTGTAGGGGACACCTACCTCGATGCCAGATTAATACCTTCATTGAGCTGTACCAAGACTCATACAATCCAACCAATCCTATTCCACTCTTTGAAATCTATTTCATGCCAAGATACATCAAAAATCAATTATAAACAATTTATAATTAACTAATTATTTTAAATATGAATAATTCCTAAAAACTCATCATCCATCAACTGCTCACTAAAACCTTGAGCAACAGGGTGAAGTCCACTCCCAACATGAACCTAAACCTATGATATCAAAAATCTCCAAATTAAATGCATGTTTCAATGACCGATTTATCCCAAAATCATTGAAAACTATAAATAAATTAGTTAGGTGACATACATTTTCCAAAACTACTTCCAACAGTGTGAAGATGTTGTTTCGGGATGTCTGCTAAGAAATTCAAGAAAACTCCATATCAATTTCAATTGATTCCATCGGGATCTAGAAGAATCAACATTAAAATACAAATCCAAAACACAGAAAATCAAGGTATGAAAAGAAAACCTAGAATGTAGGGAGTATCTTACTCATATTTTCCACCAAAAGACACCTCGGGTCAAGGGAGGAATAAGAGAGGGGATGTTTGGTTTTTCGACCCCTTTTGTGTGTGCTCATAGACCAAATAAAGGGGTTCTAACCACCCCCCCCCCCCACCCTCCCCACACACACACACACCTTTTTTTAAAAAAAAATAAAGTTACCTTCATGGAGTGAACCAAATTTTCAAATCATAAACCATCAAGGTAAGGACCCACAACCCTCTACCCTAATTTTTAATGTTGTGAATCCTGAATTCCTAGTGTGAATAGCCTATAGGAGGACCCACATGCAACATGGACACTCTTTATCCCCTATGACACTCTCCCAAACACCCAAAGTATCCATAAAACCACAAACTACACACACAAAAACTCATTTAAGAACATTCAAATGCTTAGAACTCCAACCAAAGTCCTAGTTATCAAAATGAACTATCCACCAAACCAAAATTTAACATTACATTAAGAATTTACAACCTGTAATGATACGGTTTGTCACAAACTCCCCATTATAATGATTTTCATCTTCAAGAATACATGATGACCCTTAATCCATGTCTCCCAAACTACCATGTTCATACATTCACAGCCTGCCTTCTATGTTCCATATCTAAATTCCAACCACGTTCTTATTGTGCAATTCTGACCACCAAAAGAACCCTTCAAAAAAAGATGAGCCACCTGCTTACTACCAACACCAACACTAAGATGGAACTCACTCACACCTATCTATATTGAAACACCATGGTGTTGCAATTGATTCGTCTTAATGCTTATAGTTCTCCCAACCATAAGACTCTTATTTCCATGTTAGATTCCAAACCATGGTTATCCTTATTATAATAATTTCCTAAAAATGATATTCTAGTGATCCACTAAACCATTAATTGTGTCCCAGATGACACTGCTAAAATTTTACCCTCTCACTATGTCCAAAATCAAGAAAGAATATTATTTGGACCTCCTATAACTGACTTTTCCATAAACACTCAATCGTGCATGTTAAGAGATCCTCGCAAGAACCAACTACCTCCAACTCATCATATTCACCAACAACCCCCACACACAGGGTCCCATTCATTACCCAATCCATGACACCAACCCTCCTCTATTTTCTAAGTATTTTTTTCACAACTGAAAACTTTGAGACATTTCTTCACATGATTTATGTAACGACCCAAAATTCTATCAATGAATTTCCCTTCTTATGTTTGTTTTATATAGTAAAAACCATATAAATCACATAGGTAACACAATACAATCTTTATAAATCAATAATAAAATAAGTAAGAGGTATTTCTAAATGTTAAGGAACCTATGCAGATGAAATTGTAACTTACCCATAGGAATAGTAATTTCACCCTTATGAATAGTAAATCGGCCTAATGAATTGTAACCTCACCCATAAATGTATAAATAAAATTTATGTATCTCATAAGTGAAAGGATGATATAACTATATCATAATAACAGTAATTTAATATTTTAAAAATTAATATTTAAATGTTGGAATTTTTATAATTCATGAATATTTAATTATAATTTTATAATTATTAAAATTATTTAAAAAATAATATTTTTCAAAAAATATATTCATAAATAAATATATATTTTTACTATTATTTTAGGATAAATTTATGAGACCTTACATAATTTTTTAAAGTGTTATAAAATTAGTTTTAAATTTAAATCTGTATTTTTCAAATAAATAATGATTTTATTTAAAATTAAATTTTACATATTTATAAAAAAATTCATAAAGTATAGTTCATTTTTGAATTCTACACATTAAAAAATGTTTAGGGTGAATTTTTTGGATTTTTCTGAAATACTTGAATTTTAGTGAATACTAAAATACGGTAATTTATAGTATAAATACATTTTAAGCTAAACACACTATTCCATGAGTCATGGATGATGTAATAACACTTGGTTAGAACTAAAATGAACTTATTAATATATTTGTTAACAATAATTAATACGATTAGTTTTCTTGAGAAAAATAATAAAATAAAGAATAGAATAATGAGAAATCACCCCTCTCTTACACTATAAAAACCACCCCTCACCCCCACTTTTCTTCACTCCTATAAGCCATGAATCTTGTCAATGTTCTACCCAAATCCTATTCCCTGGTCTCTACCTGCGACCAAGAGCACTTTTTCTTTCCAAAATACCAAAACTCATTCCGTTAAGGTGGTTCTCAAGGAGGGTAATTCAAGAGGTAAATCCTCTTCCTCTTTCATTTGATTTCATTTAAAATTATTTTATTTTATTATTAGTCCTCAAATCCTCTGTCAAAATGATCATTATAACTCCATTATCATCTATACACTATAATTATATCATGTTAATTGATGATTCATTATAAATATACTAACTCTCTCTATTTTATTTTTAAAAACAAAATTATCAATCAGGAGGTGCTAATTTACGACCTTCATAGATGACGAACTTTCATTCTTAAATTTATCCTTCAAGGTTGTTCGTGATTAAAATTTTATGTTTGAAACATATTATAAAATATTTATTATATATTATTTAAGGTTCTTGAACCATTTTATATACATGATATTAAATAATATAACAAAACTAGTTTGTTGGGATCTAAAAACCACAAAAATTAAGCTAAACGATTATCATTAATATGTTATCTCATGATTCAACCTCATTTATGGAAAAAATAATACATAACACCAATTACACCTTTGATTTTTCATTAATAACATGAAATTCTAATTCTATATAATTATACCCATTTTACATGAACTCTATTACTTATAATATAGCGAACAAATCATAAAATCAAGGAAATGAACACTCTGAAACGACAGAATTCAATCTTATAACTTATCAATAAAGACATAAATGAACTTAATAAAACTATAGTGAATCAAATATATGTAGATAAGATTGTGAATTAATTAATTAATTAATTAATTCTATTATCTAGGATGTTAAGGTCAAGTGCAGAACACATTCGAACATAGGGTAAGGGTTTTCTCCCCGAACCCCCATTTTCATTCGGGTTTACACTTTCTCACTATTTATCCCAATTAAATTATTAATTATTATTATTTAATCCCCCTAAATACTGTTTTAATGTTCTATATGTGTTTACCAATCATAATACTTCTTTATTTTATGGTAGTTATTTTTTTATAATGATCTTTCTCAACTCTTCATGATAAACAAGCCTGATTGAAGGGAAATTCTCGATTTCTTACCTATTTTCAAGTGAACTCTAAAATATGTCTTAATAAACCATTATTTTTATAAAAGCACTCATTTTATTATATAAAAACTATATTATTTCAATTTTGTATTTATACAAATATTTTTTCCAAAAGAACTCTTATTTGCAAAGTAAAAGAGTCATTCCCTCAAATATTTCTCGATAATTGTATAAGAGTACTTATATATATTTTAACAAACATGTTGATTTTTATGTTTAATTGGGATTAATATTTTATGATATCATCTGCCATATTTTATTTAATTTTATATGATTATTTTTATTGTGGATTTTCAATCTTGATACTATTCTCTATATTACTCCAAATGGTTAGTGTTTGTGTTTACTGATTGGGGAAAGTTATTTACATTTCATATGTTAGTTTTAATATGAATTTATATGTTGATTATTTTTTCCACTTTCATATGAAAAATTCATTGTACTTAATAAGAAAAATTTGGGGCCCGCTATAGCCCCTTGATTTATTGGTAGGTCTCATGTGATAAACTAGCTTGGGTTTTTACACATTATGTATAATGTCTTGGATAAGGCCTTGATGGTATAATTATGATGTCTGGAATTATTAATTCCCTCATTATGAAACTTCTAATTTATAGTCCATTTGATTATTCAACTAGTATAGTGTCCATGGTTATGTTTTATTATGTCATTATTTATTCAACATTGTTTTTTTCTATATTATGCTCAAGTACTTCCACTGTATTACTTACCCTTAATGAGAAACTGATCTCACCCATTTCTTATGTTTTATTTTTCCCCAGGATGTAAATAAGTATATTATGAATGATTTTCATGGATAATCTAGGAGTTTATGTGTGATTTAAAAGAATTTTATATGTTTTCCCCTTTTAAGTTGTAATTTTGAACTAATGTATGTATTTGGTTTTCCAATGATACTAAAATATTCATTTATTTGGGATAAAAATTCCTTATTTATATGCCAATGTAATAAAATAATGCACCAGCTCTTGGAAACTAGGGTCAGAGTCATTACAGTCGATATCATAGGAAGTTTAGTGGAATCCTTAGAAACTAGATTTAGAATATGTAGATTAGGGAATAAAACCATAATATATACTTTGAGGATAATCTTACAAGAATATAATATAATTTTTGTAATTTATATATTATATAGATATTCTTATCAAATAAATCCATGTTTGGATAATACAAATGGACTGGGTTTTGGCACAGATGTACCTAGGAGTAAAAACTCTGACAAGGTGTTTTGGTCCTAACTCGAGGTAACCTGGTACACGACAACGAGCCTTACTACACACCTAGTTTGACACTCTCAGGGGATATTCTTAGTATAATTCACATTTTATTTAAAAAATATTATAAAGGATTTAATTTTAAATATTTCCCTAAAGAAACCATGCTTATTATTATGTGATTATAAATGCATAGGATTTCAATTTACGTTAAGTATTTTACTATTTTGGAATAATACATTATGGTTCATAACCTAATTTAGTTTATGAAATTATTTAGAAATGTAAAGTAGTGGAAGTGATGGAAACTGCATGAATGTGTGTATCCCATGTAGGGATTTACATCCTATACAAGATAATGATGTTGGTTCGGGAGCTGTGATTGGTGCTGAGCAACTTATAACTATATTGAGACTACTGACTCAGGTTATGAAAAACAACCTTACATGTATGGAGAATCCTGAACCACAACATGTATGAAAAATGTTATACCACTTTATGATACAGAAACCTCCATCATTAAATGGGAATAAAAACCCATTTGTATCTGAGCAGTTGATAAGTTCCCTAGATAATATATTTCTCACTTTGGGAAGTAAAGAAAGGGAGAATGTTGTCCTGGGATTTTATCATCAATTGGGAGATACAAATCAATGGCTGTCAGTAATTCAAAATAAAAAGTAGTATAAAGAGATTTAAAATATGGAATAGAGGGATTTTAAGGAACTTTTCCTAAAAAAATATTTTCCTCATGAATAATGAGTGGATATGGAAAGGCAATTCTTGAATTTGTGACAGAAGGAGGATAAAAATTTTTCGAAGTATGAATCCAACTTTATAATTCTATAAAGGCATTTTGATAACTACATACATAATTTGAGGATCTATATTGATTGATTATTTGATGATTTGAAACTATTCCTCCAAAGGGCACTGGTTTCCCTAACTTTCTCATAATATGAAAATATAGTCTCATGTGTAATCAAGACAGAAAAAGAATTTTCTAATTCTTATGACCTTAAAGGAATTCAAGAGAAGAAGAGGGATACTAAACACTCTAGAAAAGGAAATAAGGAAAAAAGGTAATAAGGGAATAGTTGATTTTCCATCCTGTGATAATTGTGGGAAGAAACACCCTAGCACTTTCCTGATGGGTATGGGTGTTTGTTACAAGTGTGGAGAAAAAGGCCAACAAGCACGTTATTGTAAGGGGAAGAAAGAAGATATCAATGTTCAATTATACAATTTCAATGAGATGGTACATTATGAAAATAATTTTCCTAATAATCAAGGAAACTTTCCCAAAGAAGGACAAGGGAGAAAGGCCATGCTTATTCAATCACAACTGCTAAGGTTGAAGTTCCTAATGATGTGGTGGTAGGTACCTTAATTGTTTCCTCAAAATTAGTCAATAATATATTTGATTTTGGGTCATCAAATTATTTTATATATTCCAAATTTACGATAAAAATTAGACATTTCCATTTTTATTTAATAAAGGAGTTGTCAATAAAAACTCCTAAGGGAAGTATCATTGAAATAAATATGTGTCGATCAGTCCCCTTTATGACACATAAACGTGCTTTAGTTTCTGATCTTATCATAATACCCATGATTTATTTTGATATAATACTCAGTATGAAATGGATTTCAAATTATGATACGAAGATCTATTGTAAAAAGAATGAAGTTAAATTTTTTTAGAATGATGTAGAGTCTCTTATCTTTAGAGCAGAAACATCGCCATCTAATTCTTATATAGATCCACCCCCAGTATCTCTACAGAATTAAATTCTTGGGGAAGAAGAGAAAGTAATATCTATGGGTGAGGAAAGAAATGTTCAAATTTATGATGTACCTATTATCCAAGAATACATTTATGTGTTTCTAGAGGATTTATGTAGGCATCCACCGGATTGGGAAATTCAGGATTCTTTTGATTTGATTCCTGATGCAAGGCCTATATCAAAGACTCCTTACAGAATTAACACAGTTGAATTAGTGTAGCTTAAGAAACAACTAGAGGATTAGAGTATTGAGTGATTTATTCTCCATATTATTTCTCCATGGGGAGCTCCTATTATTTTTGTCAAGAAGAAAGATGGGTCTATGAGACTGTGCATTGACTATAGGGAGATCAATACTATTACGATAAAAAATTATCCTCTTCCTCAGATTGATGATTTATTTGATCAAATTCATAGATCCCAAAAATTTTCAAAGATTTACCTTTGATCTGGATATCACTAGTTGCATGTGAGGAAAGAAGGTATTCCAAAGATAGTATTTCGAAATAGGTATGGGCATTATAAGTTTACAGTAATTCCTTTTGGACTGACTAATGCACCCTTTTTTTCATGGATCTAATTAATAGATTTTTTAAGGAATATCTTGATGACTTTTTGTGGTACTTATTTATGATATCTTAATATACTCTAAAATCTATAAAGATCATGAGAATCACTTTTTCATTATTCTAAAAACTCTTAGAAGAAACTAGTTATATGGTAATTTTAGCAAGTGTGAATTCTATCTTTAAACATTTTATTTTCTTGTTCATATTGTCTCTAAGGATGGAATCATAATTTATCTAGAAAAGAAAAAAATTAAATAATGTCATGAAATAACAAATATAACAGAGCTATATATTTCTATTGGTTTAGTAGGTTATTGTCTGTGTTTTGTTCAGAACTTCACCTAAATATCTAACCCATTAACCATGCTTATACATAAATGTGTTAAGTTTGTATGGATAAAAGAATGTGGATAATGATTCTAAGAATTGTAGAAAAGGTCAGTGAATGATGAAATCTTGACTCTACCGTTAGTAAATGGTGGATTTTTAATTTATAGCGATGCATCAGTGAAAGGGCTTCATTGTGTCCTTATGCATAATGATAGAGTTATGTCCTATGCATCAAGGCACTTAAAAACTCATGAATAGAGCTATCCAACTCATGATATTGAGTTAAAATCTATAATATTTTATCTGAAGATATGGAGACACTATCTATATGGTGAAATATGTGAGATATATACGTATCACAAGAGTTTGAAATATATCTTCTCGTAGAAATAACTCAAAATGAGGAAAATGATATGGCTAGAACTACTCAAGGATTATTATTGTTCAATACACTATCACCCAGGGAAGGGAAATAAGGTAGTTGATGCATTGAGTTGGAAGGATCATGGAGTTATAATAAAAAGGAGGATTGAAAGGGATCCTGTGTACATGGAAATATTAAAGATGGATATGGGAATTATCAAGGAAGGTGAAACATCATTACTTTTTCAACTGGTTACCCAACTATATTTATTGGAAATAATTAAAAGTTCTCAGTGTGATGATGATAATATTCAAAAGAAAATTAATGCAGTGAATGATGGGAAGTTTCTAGACTTCATGTGTGAGGATGGAATTCTGAAATTTGGGAGGAGGATATGTGTTCCCTCTATACTTGAGCTAGAAAGAGAGTTACTGGATGATTCTCATAACTCTAATTTCTTTATACACCTTGGTAGCACTAATATATATACAGATCTAAAGGAAAATTTTGGGTGGGATAATATGAAGCGAGAAATTTCTGATTATGTATCAATATGTTTAGTCTGTCAATAGGTTAAGGATAAAAGACAACATCCTATAGGTGTATTTAAACCTATTCTTATTCCTATATATAAATGGGATGAAATCACTGTGTATTTTGTCACTATATTACCAAGAACTCCAAGAAGTAATGATAAAATATGGGTGAATTTTTATCGACTTATCAAATCTTTATATTTCATCGCTATAAGGGAGGATTTTCCACTGTAGCACCTTGCACAAATCTATATTAATGAAGTTGTAATACTCTATAGATCACCTATCTCAATTGTGACTGATTTTGATCCATGATTTACATCAAAATTTTGGAAAAGTCTCCAAAAATATTTGGATATTGATCTTAATTTGAGTATTTGTTTTCACCCTCAAATTTATGGGTAGTCAGAAAAGATGATCTAGACATTAGAAGACATGTTGAGATCACAATCATTTGATTTTCAAGGTATGTGGGACCATTATTTACCTTTGGAAGAGTTTTTCTACAACAGTAGTTTCCATTCTAGTATTAAAATAGTACCATATAAAGCATTGTATAGAAATAGATTCCATACACCAATATTTTGGGAAGAAGTTGGTGAAAGGAAGATTATAGTACTAGAGCTTGTGGAGGAAACAACAGAAAAGGTAATGACAATTAAAACTCATATCAAAGCATATCAAAGTGGGAAAAAGAGCTATGTCGATAATCAAAGGAAGGATTTCAAATTTCAAGTAGGATATCACATTTTCTTTAAAGTATCTCGAAAGAAGGGTGTTATAAGATTTATAAAGAAAGGGAAATGGATACCTAGGTATATTGGTCCTTTTCAAATTCTAGAGAGAGATGGAGTTGTGGATTACTGTTTGGTGATGCCACCTAGCCTTTCTAAAGTACACAATGTGTTCCACATCTCATTGTTGATAAATTAAATGCAAGACCCAATACGTGTACTCACTTCTGAAGGTATCGAATTAAAACATGACTTATCTTACTATAAAGAGCCTATCTGGGTTTTGTACACTAAAGAATGGGTGTTGAGGAATTAGATGACTTTACTAGAAGAGGTACTTTGGAAAAATCATAAAATTTAATAGGTGATGTGGGAACATGAGGAGCTTATGATGAAGAACTACACAAATCTTTTTGTGAGGTGACATTTTGGAAATATCAAGGATGAAATTTTTGTAGGATGGGAGAATGTAATAACCCAAAATTATATCAATGAATTTCCCTTATTATGTTTATTTTATATAGTATAAGTCATATAAAACCACATAGAGAACATAATAAAATATTTATAAATTAAGAATAAAATAAATAAGAGGTATTTCTAGACATTAAGAAACCTATACTGATGAAATAGTAACTTATCCTTAGGAATAGTAATATGACCCTAATGAATAGTAACATCACCCATAAAAGTATAAATAAAATTTTGGAATCTCATAAATGAAAGTTTTATATAATTATATCCTAATAAAAGTAAGTGAATATTTTAAAAATTAGTATTTAAGTGTTACTATTTTAATAAGTCATAAATATCTATTTACAATTTTATAATTAATAAATTTATTTAAAAGAAAATTAATTATCATAAAATAAATTATTAAATAAATATTTTTCTGTCTTATTATTTTCAAATAATTTTATGAGACCTTAGTTAATTTTTGAAAGTGTTATAAAATCATTTTTAAATTTAAATCTTTATTTTTCAAGTAAATAATTATTTTATTTAAAAATTAAATTTCACATATTTATAAAATTAATTTCTTAAAATTGAGTTCATATTTTAATTCTACACATAAAAAATGGTTAGGGTGAATTTTTTGGATTTTTCTGAAATACTTGAAATTTTAGTGAATAGTAAAATTCGGTAATTTACAGCATAAATACATTATAAGCTAAATAAATTATTCCATGATTCCTGGATGATTTAACACCTTTGGTTTGAACTAAAATTAATTTATTACTTTATTTATTCACAATAATAAATACTATTGGTTTTCTTAAGCAAAATAATAAAATAATGAATAGAATAATGAGAAATCACCCCTCTCCGCCACTATAAAAAACACCCCTCACCCCCTCTTATCTTCACTCCTCTAATACTTGACACTGGTAAAATTTCTACCCAAATACTCTTCCCTAGTCTATACCCACGTCCATGAGGTCTTTGTCTTTCCAAAATACCAAAACCCATTCCTTTAAGGAGGTTCTCATGGAGTTTAATTCAAGAGGTATATCCTCTTCCTATTTCATTTAATTTCATTTCAAATTATTTTCTTTTATTATTATCTTCTCACCTCCTCTATAAAAATGATAATTAAAAATCTAGTATAATATATATACTATAATTATATCATGTTAATATATGATCCATCATCATTCTCCTTACTCTATCTCTTTTATTTTAAAAATGAAATCATTTTTTGGGATGTGCTGATTTACAACCTTTGTGGGTGATGAACTTTCATTCTTAGATTTCTCCTTCAAGGTTGTTCATGATACCATTTCTATGGTTTAACCAGATTATAAAATATGTATTATATATTATATATGGTTTGGGAACCATTTTATATACATGATATTAAATAATAGAACAAATCTAGTTCGTTGTGATCGAAAAACCGCTAAAATGAAGCTAAACGGTTATCATTAATATGTTATCTAATGATTCATCCTCATTTATGGAAAAAAATAATACATAACACCAATTACACTTATTTTTTTATTAATAACATTAACTTTCAATTCTGAATAATTATACCCATTTTACATGAACTCCATTACTTATAATCAATCGACCTAATCATGAAATCAAAGAAACGAACACTCTAAAACGATAGAATTAAATCTTATAACTTATCAGTAAGAACATAAATGAACTTAATAAAACAATAGTGAATAAAATATATACAGATAAGGTTATTAATTAATTAATTAATGTATTTAATTTTATTATCCATGATGTTAAGGTCTTGTGTAGAACACATTCGGACATAGCGCAAGGGTTTTCTCCCCGAACCTCCATTTTTCATTCAGGTTTACCCTTTCTCACACTTTACCCCAATTAAATTCGTAATTATTATTATTTACTCCTCCTCAATTCTGTTTGAATGTTCTTTATGTGTCTACCAATCCTAATCCTTCTTTCTTTTATGGTAGTTACATTTTTTGTAAGGAACTTTCTCAATTCTTCACGAAAATCAAGCCTGATTAAAGGGAAATTCTCTATTTCTTACCTATTTTTGAGTGAACTCTATAATCAATTTTAAGAAAAAAATTATTTTTATAAAATCACTCATTTTATTATGAAAAACTATATTAGTTCACTTCTATTTTTATACAAATATCTTTTTAAAAATAACTCTTCTTTACAAAGTAAAAGAGTATTTTTCTCAAGTATTACTTGATTATTTTGTAAGAGTATTTCCATCTATTTAAACGCACTTGTTGATTCTTATGTTTAATTGGAATTTATATTTTATGATATAATATCCCATATTTTATTTAATGGTTTATGATTATTTTTATTGTGGATGTTCTATCTTGATACCATTCTCTATATTACTCTGAATGGTTAGTGTTTATGTTTAATGGTTAGGGAAAGTAATTTACATTTCATATGTTAGTTTTAATATGAATTTATATTTGATTATGTTTCTACCCTTTTATATGAGGAATGAATTGGAATTAGTAAGTGATGGGTGGGGCCGATAATATCCCCTCGATGCATCGGTAGGTCTCATGAGATGAACTAGCTTGGTTTTTTACCCATTATGTATGGTGTCTTGGTCAAGGCCTTGACGGTATGATTATGATGTCTGGTATTATGTATTCCCTCATTATAAAACTAGTAATTCATAGTCCATTTTATTATTTGACTAGTAGATTATCCATGGTTGTGTTTTTTTATGTAATTATTTATTCATCTTTTATTCTTTCCATATTATGATCAAGTTTATGTTTTCATGGAATATTTACTTTTATTTATTCACCATGCCTTATTACTTACACATTCATTGTATTACCTACCCTTATTGAGAAACTGATCTCAAACCTTTATTATGTCTTATTTTTCCCCAGTATATGAAGAATTATATTATTAATGACTTGTAGGGATAATCTAGGAGTTTATGTGTGACTAAAAATAAGTTGATATGTTGTTTTTCCTTTCAAGTTGTAATGTTGAACTTATGTATGTATCTAGTTTTCCAATGCTTCTAAACTATTCATTCCTTCAGGATATGACTTCCTTGTTTACATGAAGATGTAATAAAATAAGTCATAGACTTTGGGTAACTTGGTTCTGGGTCATTATAATTTACCACTAAATCATATGAAAAAATTGTTTCAACCCCTAAACCATGTGATAAATTAGTTCACCCCCTAAACTGTGTCACAAATCATCATTTCACCCCCTAAGACACGTGATGAAACATAGTTTCACACATAAAATACATTAAAAAAGTGATTCACTCCCTGAATCACATCACAAGTCATGGATCATCCTCTGAATATCCTCTGGATCTCATCAATACCACCTTGATCTCGATGCCAATGCACCAACTCTAACCAACACTTGACCTGAACTTAAAATCTATAATTACCTGTGGAACCAAATATTTGCAGATTTTATCTCACATCATAACCATGGTGCCACCTCGACCATCCACCAATCAGTCTCATCATTCCACTACCCTTCCCATATAAGGTTCATTCACCCAAAACCAATATTATGCTCCCCACTATATGAGTGTCATTATCATCACCTTAAAAACTCAGACACCCATTATTTACAGCCCATGCTTCCTCCATCATCAAACACTATGATGAGATGTGGAATACCCACTCATACTCAAGTGATAATATGAAAAAATAACTGTTTCTCATTCTCAATATACTAGGAATGAATTTCTTCCCATAGCCAATGGTGCAGTCCCTGCCATATAACTACACTTACACCACTACAAGAACACTGACCCAAATGAGTCCCAAGAACATGTTGTGTCACTCTTCCTAAGACACACTCATCTCTATTAACCTATAACACCACACATCCTTGACAGTCCATGACAAGAAATCTACTTGGGTCAACCATACCATAATACCTTGATCCAATTTTTATGTAACCTAGCACCATTGAAAAACATATCCATTTTACCAAAACCCAATCCTCCATTCCCATGAATATATGACCACTACACTACTTCCTTATATTCTCTCAGGTTAATCCATAACTCAAAACATTACCAATGGACACTCACATATCCCGTTTACTTATTCAAAACTCAACTGAGAACTGCGTACACCCACTATTCACTTTCACTCACACACCATGACTCTTCCCCAAAAGAGTCATGAAAATGTTCACTCTCCTCCATCCAAGAAGAGTAATCCAATAAGAACCCACTCATGTGTTTTATCCCACTATGTACCCTAGTCTCAACCAAACACAGTGGTTACATGCTCCCTTACAACGCAATCACACAACTAGTTTCATGTTCTCATAAGTCATGTACCATCTCAACCAGGCTCATGTGTTTAACCCACTGACTATGCCCCATGCACATGACTGTCCCTCCCAATACCCATAAGCATCTCCCACTCTAATATTAACCACACGACCACCCGTCGTATAGGTGTCATTCCAAAATTGGGTGGGTTTTATACCCATTCTCACTCTGTATTACCCAACAGTGAATCTAGAGAACCACTAGTCTTGGAACCCAATAGGCCATACCCTCTAAACCTAGCTTTGATGCCAGAAATACTCCAAGAACATTTAATATTAAAATCTTAAGGCATAACACATGCCTTTCCTCAACTTTATGATTTAGTAAGTATAATTCCCCCAAGAATATATATAATAAAACATAATCTAGGTTTTTTGACACTTTAAAGAACCAAATAAAAATCTCAATGATTTATAGGGGCCTATTATTCTTAGGGAAACACATGCCCATTCTCATATCATTGGTCAGGAACATGATGCCCTCATTAAGTCATTACCAAGGCATCAAATTCCCAAACCCACCCACAAATGGTCTCTATGCATACCTTAATAAAGGGATTGTATTTCCATCAATAAACAACCCCCCACCCTAGGATCCACATGAACATACATCAAAAGAAAATATATTATATTATAGGTGAGACAAATTCTAGTAACAAGTTATATGACAAAACACTATATAATTTTTTATTAGAAAGTTAAATATTTGGTCCTCTTGTGAGTCAATATCCATAAAAAATAACATAAATTTAATGTAAATATTACATGAAAAATATGATATATTTCTATGGACTCTTTTAAATAGACCAAGAGCTAAACATGGGCCCCTTTACAATGTTCAAAGAGACAAACATGGACCTATTTCCAACATACTAAGAGTGAAACCACCATAAACCATAAATCCAAAAACATTACGTGTTTCACCCAAGGTGAAATCAAACAACCATAACACCAAAAACTAAGAACAAGAATCCCATCACCCTAGTAACCTATAATTTCTATCAGAATTGGTGTTCTCAACCCACCAATATGATATCCATTATAGGATTTGACATATTTCTAGACCAATTTTCTACCATATCCCCAAATCATAAAACAAAACAAAGGATCTGATACTTCTTTGTAAATCCCCAAACTATTCCACTTATTAGTGCCTAGACTGAGGGGTACCACAAGACCTTTGGTGAAACTCCCTAGATGTTAGAGGTAACCAAATAGTGGTGGGGTCATCTAAATAGTGGGGAGAATATGAAATTGAATTAAATTCATAAAAATAGAAGAAATAACCAAAAAATACGCATCAAAGTACATAAAATAAACCATCCAATCACATATAATAATAAATGATGATTTCATAAAAAACATATAAACATTGATCACTTGATGGGATGATCCTAGAAATATAATAAACCAAAAGTAGAATACATGTAGCCTAGACCTACCATAATCCCCATGCCTCATCCTGGTCTTCTAATTCCCTCATGTTTTCCTATCCAAATCCTCATCACGCCATGTTCTCTAACATGAAATATATTTATAAGGTCTACACATGCATTAATATGCCCATGTAGGGTGTGAGGGTCTCCCTAAGGACCCCTAATATACATTGTCATATGGGTGTGCATGAATGAGGAAGATAAATACATAAATAAGAATTTTCATTGAGTTATAATATTTTAACCTACCCATAATTAAACATAACGAGTTATAGAAATTTTTCAGTTCATTGGGTACTAACCATACCACCCCAACCCTGACCATACCTACTTCAACACTATTCTAAAATCCACTCATCACCTCACCACCATACCTATGTCTATCCCATACCTAAATAATCATGGAAATGAATCATCTAAAACCTCAACCCAATACCTATAGACACTAGGAATAATCATGCATCCATAATCCTTGGCCCCTCTCTTATCACTCAAGGGAGGTACATTAGTCTCATATCACATTATCACATGACCCAACCCCCAGGATAGCACATTTACATAAGCTAGTACACTTCCAAAAAGGTCCTCTATCATATATCAACCCAATATCTCTCACTTGGGATGTGCTTCTCCATTCCTTATCACTCAAGGATAATGTCCCTTATGTAACCATTACCTTATCACTCAGGGTATGGCCCGGCTATATACACACCAATCCATGACATATGTGGAAAGGTCCTAGACCCAATACATTATTTAGGGCATGGTCATTACACCAACCCATCCCCTACATGATTTGGGGAGGTCATCAAACTAACCCATTTGTGCTGACACTTAGGAGGTCCATCAAGAACATGCACAAAAGCAGGGCTGCAACCCATTACACATCTCACTAGATGATCCCATGGAACCAATCACTCAAGACATAGCTCCCCATTATAACACCTATAACCTCATTTTTTGGTATGCACAATAGTTTCTCTAGACCGATCATAATCTCTTCTCGTTGATACCACCTCAAGACCATAGTCTACTCTAACTCTTACCTCAAGGTATGATCCAACCTCGAAAAAACACCTCATCACTCCTAGTATCGCTACCCATAAATCGTTACAAGCTATCTTTCTCTACATAACCCTAGAAAAAAATCAAGGTCCAATTCCCAATAAAAACCCCCTTGGAATCCCAATTCTAATTCCCAAAGGCCACTTTTCACTTTAAGTGTGTATCAAGACATTCCCCCAACCTCAAGAGGTATTTTCTCACCATTCATGAGAAATACGTCTTCATATCCCATCATCACTTGGCCTCAAAAACCTCATAACTACCCATTAGTCCTAAAAACATATCCTAGGATATCCAATACATCAATTATCATCCCAAAACCTCTTATAGGTATCTCATCATATCAAAAAAAACCAAAACCCCTTGGTGACACAATCTTCAGGCATTCCCTATTCACCTAAGTGCTAATGGGAAATTAATCTCATCTAAGGAGGATCAAAGCCACCCAATCATCTCACATAAGGATTCTATTAGTCCTTATAACCTATTCCATAACCCATTCAATTATACATATATGTAAATTCATAAATATACATGCATTAGAAATTGTATCATAGGGGATGCCTAGCGTAATATTAGATTTAACCCCTTGTTGATCTCCATTGAGCCTCATCTAAGACAACCAAGCCTCACGTTCACTTATAGGAACCTGTATTACACCAAGAGGAATCAAAATTTTATTATAAATAATTTATTATGAATTAAACCATTTAATTTAAATAACAAAAATGCCTAAAAACTCATTGGTCATCAACTACTCACTGAAACCTTGAATAATAAGGTGTTGTCCACTCCCAACACACACCTAAACATATTCCATGAGAAATACCCTACTTAAATGTCTATTAAAATGACTAATTTCTCCCAAAATGACAAAAAACTCTAAATAAATTATTTAGGTGACATAACATTTTCCAAACCACTTTCAACGACATGAAGATCTTGTCTCAAGATATCCTCTATATAAGACAAGCAATATCCCCATCCATTTTAGTTGATTACACCATGCTCTGGTGTAATAACCACAAAACCTATAAAAACACATAAAATCATGGGATGAAAAAGAAAACCAAGAATAAAGGGAGGATATTATCCATATTTTCTTCAAAATCCACCAAAATTCACCCCAAATCATGGGGGGAGAGATAGGGAGGTTTGGTCATTCTTACCCTCCAATATGCACTCATCAATCAAAAGTAGGGGGTCCAACCCCACTCTATTTATTTAAAAAAAACCTTAAAGTTCCCTTTATATTGTGAACAAAAGGTTCATTAAATGAACCACCAAGGTAGGTACACTAATCCATCTGCACAAACTTTTCACAAAATGAATACCTACTTCATGGTATGAATGGACTACAGTAGATTCCTCTTATGGTATGTCTACTTCAAATCCCATAAAATACTCTAATGAATAATACAAGCATCCATAAAATCTAAAACCATGTCCAAAATCTCATTTTGGGACATTAAAATTCTCAAAAGTTTAGTTCAAGTCCCAATTCTCAAACCAAACCATCCACCAAACCAAAAATTCAAATTATATTATAAATTTACAACCTGTAATGATGTGGGTCGTTATAAAAAAAATTACTTAGTTTACCCAAATTGGGATAATCTAAGGATCATATAATGGATATGTATTGATGTACTGGAATAACTAAAGATCACTATTTTTTACAATTTTTAGAGTAAACTCATTGTCCTTCCTAGTTTACAAGCATTCAAAATTTGAGAAATCACTACTATCTCAATCTAAGTGTAGTCACTCTTTATTTTTTAGATTCCTTAGATGTATTGAATCTCATTTTTTTTAAAAAAAATTAATTTTTCATGAAGATCTTATTTTATAAAAATGATTACTTCCACTCTACCATAGTAATTCTGGGAAATTTAATCAAGGTTCACATAACCCCCTTTTGTGCACGCTGACATTCACATAAAGCCCATTCATGCAAACTTTGGTTTTCATAATGTTTTTTTGTGCTTAACTATTGGTCACAAAAAATTATTTTAATAAGAAATATGTTTACACAATTATTACATGAAAATAGAGACACTTGACCCTATTATCATTCCTCTAAATATTAATCATTCTTAATGATGGGATAAGTGCAATATTTATAAGTAAAACTAACCTGTAAATCACACACTGTGAAACCCTTGTGATTCCGAAAAAACTTCACCACCTATTTATTAATGTCACCATATTCATAAAATGGTATTTTCATGGGTATTTCACTTTGTGTGAGTGTATACCTAACTTTCATGAGAATCCTTTTTCACTCTAAATTTTTATACAATCTCTTCGAACTAACATCAAACTCTTCCAAAGACTTCTCTATATAATCTCCTAAAGATCTTCTCCAATATGGAACATTTTCAGCATAATTTTTAAAAAAACATGACACAAAACCTATAAAATTCAACTTTAGGGGTTTTTTATAATAATGTACCCCTTTGGGTTTGTTGAAAATACTTAAACTCATTGAAATGTAACACCTCGGCCCGAGAAACCCGGATCCGGTGCCTTGCTTTATTACATTGGCATGATTACAAGGAATAAAATCCCAAAGGACCGATCAGTTTAGGATTTTTGGAAAACTATATTACATACATGATACCCATATTACATTAGGAAGTAGAAAATAAAACATTATACATAATAAAATAAAATGAATAGAATCCTTGAAACCTCATTCAAATATTTCTTCTTCGTATCCTAGGGAAAGGAAAAAAAATAAGGGTGAGATCAAATGTTTAGTAAGGGTAAGTAAAGTAGAAGTAGAAATAAATCAATGAGAATAATTAACTTGTAAAGGTAAATAACTAAGCACATGTTCCTTTTATACAACTGGATAAGGACAAATCAAAATGGTAAGGTAAGTAACTAAAAAAAATGTCATTTAATCAATAAACTAAGAATGAACTACATCCATAGATAATGCCAAAGAAAAAACCTCATGTATAAATAATAACTGAGCTTGAATGAAGTATATTATTAATTATTGGATTTCATGTTTCCTAGGTACATGGAACATTTACCATCAAGACCTTTCACAAGATGGTTTATAACATATCAGGTAAAAACCCATCTGATTTGCCAAATGATTTGTCTCATGAGACTAATGATGCATTGAGGGGTTATCTAAAACAGGGACCCATCCATGTCATACTAATCCAAAAAATTACTCATATATAGAATAATTGATTTAATTTTTGAACAATGTGCCTTTCCAAATATCTGTATTGAGTAAAAGATACAGATTTTCCAATTTTTCCCAAGTTAATCAATTAACTTTCAAGTACACACCCAACGTAAAAAGGGTAAAAGGATTGGGAAATAATTATACGCATCACATAATAGTATAGATATCTAAAATAAACGTTATTTAAAATATAGAATGGTCACAAAGAAGTTATTTTTTCAATATAAAGTTAACAAACACAAAATAAAGTGAGATTGCAAAGATAACTTTTACAACTTGGTGATTTTTAAGTCAAACCCCCTTGGATGAGATAATTCAAATAGAAACATAAAATACCATTTAATATTAGTGAATTGTGATATTAAATTACAAAGGTTAATTATATACACCACATTAAAGTGAATTGGTGGAAAATAATAAATATGTATCAATGGAATTTAAATTGACATGAAATTGCTTACCATACGCTCTCTTTTGGTTGAACACTACTTAAAATCATATATAATCATTTTATAAAATTTATTAACCTATAACAGAACCATATTAATATTTATTATATCATATATATTACTATTATAACATATTATAACCCAGTCATTGATAATCTTTCATCATTTTAATCATTTTGGGTGTTAATAGCCTTGTTTTTCGAGTATGTTTTGACTTGTTATTTTGGTTACTATTACATATATAATGATTTAATCATATAAGAAATGTAAAAAATGATTTAAAAATTATATATATTCAGTATATATATATTTATAGTAATCCATAAAATTTGGAGATAGGAAATGAAATAGACCATTCATGGAGACGGTAGGCTATACATACGAATAAATGATGTTTACATTTTCTTATCATATTAAAAAATTAAAATTAAATTATATATATGTATATTATAAATAAATTAGAATATTTATGTCATATAAATCACATATTTTTATTTAAACTATCCTTAATACATTGCATGTAATGCCTGAATGCATCAAATCGCTTTGAGGAGGCGGTAGTCCACACATCCACAAATGATGTTATCGTATTCCTAAAAAATGAAACGCATGGAGGTATGAGTTATATAATAATTATAGAAGAATAAAAAATTATAAATATCATATATATCATACATAAACTATAAATTCATCATTATTTTCAGCCTTTAAATGTGGTAATGGAAGAACGAATGGCATCGGTTCGTGAGGCAGTAGTCTGGCATACACACGAATGATGATTGTGCATCCCATTTGATGGAAGTGTGTGTGAGTGTAAATCATGCCCTTGAAATAAAAACATATAAGTATATTTAAGATACCGAGGTTATTATATAATTATTATATAAAAAGAATCAAAGGGGTGGATAAGTAATTAAATAAAAGTGTTCATTAAAGAATGTTACCTCTTATTCAGGTAACTCCTTTTGGTTTATACCAAAATAAATCCTTGGATGGATTTATATCAAAATTTAGGCTTTTATGATGAGTTTATAGAAGTTAGGATCTTATTTGGGAAGGTTTTTCATGAGCCAAATGGATTTATAGGAGTGAATGAGTGGTAGGTGTGAGTGCCTTTTTATAGTGGAGGAGGAGTGGCATTCTTATAAATATAAAAAGGTAAACACTATAGGGAGGTATCCCTTTCCTCATGTGACTTAAAAATTAAAAATAATGTATTAAAGTGAAATTATGTTAGATAAAAACAACCAACAAACAAAAATAATTTCATTTTTATAATTTTCTTCCTTAACTTCTAAGTTTCCCCACTTTTACCATTTTTTATTAAGGTAACTAAATTTCTAACCTAAGTAATTTAACCATTAAGACTAAATTAAAGTGATATTTATTATAAAATATAGACCCACTAAACTATAAATATTTTATATAATTTTCAAAATAAAAATTCCATGTTTTTAGGAAATTAATTTTTACACAAGCACAAGTAACATGCAAAAACACTACTTAAACTGTAATCGTGCTAACATAGTTTTTACTATTTAACTATAAATATAGTCATTATAACAGAATAATTAGTCCATTAATAAACCATTTTTTATATTTATTAAAATTTAAAAATTAACTTTCATAATATAATATTTTTATTAATTTTAAGTATTTTAAGAAATCATAATTTATTATAAAATAACATTAATGTAAATTTTAATATTATTTGTTTGAATTAAATTTAAAAATAACAATAAAATGATCTAATTCAAATGTATTAAGTTAAAATATATTTAAAATCACATATTCATCTAAAAAATAATGGATCACAATAATTCATTCAATTTTCTTCACCTTTAATTTTTTTTATTATCATCTATTTTATTTTATTATTAACTAAATAATCACTATGTTAGTGTTTCTTAAGAATTTTAAGTGACTAATTCATATCTAAAAATAAAATATAAATTATTATGATAAAAATAACTCATTTATCTTCCAAAATGATATTTATAACAAAAAATATGATGTTTTTTCCATATCTCAAGGATTTATAAATGTTAATTCTAAGGAAGGTTATATTTTTGTCTTATTATTTACTTAAAATATTATATAGGTCAATTTCATGGAATAGTATCCCAATAACTCATAAAAGTAGAACCAAGAGGGTATATGGTAAAAATAAGATCATCCAATTTCTTTTTGAAAAGTTTAGAGTTCATTTTTTCCCTTAATATTAAATTTTTAACTACTAAGTAAATGAATTTTTATCTTAATCACTATAATTAATTTTAATTACATTATATAATATTTTTTAAAAAACTAAGTTTATATTTTTATAATATAAATATTATACTTATTAAAACTATTTAGGGTTGTTTTCTCAAATTCAATTCATGGAATTTGAAAATTTCAATTTAAATCTAATCCCTCAAACATGGTGAGAAAGCGGGTTTTTAAAGTGAAAATGTTAACACATTCATTAATTTTTTATATCTAAATTCAATATAAAAATGATTCTAATGACCTAAATGTTATTGATAAATTTATAATTTATCTATTTTGACCTCAAAAAAAATTTAAAATATAATTTAAATTTAATAATTATTTAAACAAAAAGGCAGTTTTTAACTAAAATGTAGTATTTTTCACTATTCATCAAAAAATAACACTTTATAGAAAATACCAAAAAATCACCCTAAGATATTTTTTACATTAATAATTCAAGAAATAAGTTTTTTTTACAAATTAAATTTACAAAGGGGTCAAATTTTAGTTTTAAAATAGGTGTGTCATTAAAATGTCGAAAAAATATCTTTAGAAAAATACAGTTTTTTAGACGTAAAACTGGATTTTTTCTTATCATATTTCTATAAAATCTGTTAAATAAATGTCAAAGCATTTTATTGAATATATGATATAAAAATAAATATATCATAAATACTTGGGATGTTATATAAAGTTCTAATCTTGGTCTTGTGTGTCTTATACGCTATATAAGAAACTCAGTATTGTGTGTAACAGAAGCCAACTTAGTGTTGTGTATAAAGAAAGATAGAAACAAAATTAAATTTATTCTAAAAGGAAAATATTTTAAATTATTTTTGTCTTACATTCTTCCCACCTTAAATAAATTTTTTCCTATCAATTCAAACTTGATATTGGTAATCCATTGTTTGATATTTTATAATTATATTGTTGAAAAACCGACATCATAAAAGGGTTAATAAAATATCCTCTTAATAAGAGAGATAGGGAAGTATGAAGGTCATGTAACTAGTATCCCAAGTAGGTAGACATAGGTGGTAAATAAAAACATATACATGGAATAAAATCATAAATAACTATAGTCATTGGTCATAATAAAGTAAGTAATCAATGGAAAGTTAAGGGCCTCAAAACCATAAATCTGTGATGATATAAAGGACCATTTGATTCATTAGATATGAACATAATTGGATAAAATTTTTATTTCAAGATCATTTCTATAGAGTTGAATAATTATTTATCACTCTTTTAATATAAGTAAATATACATTTCTATTTCATAAACACAATCTTATACTTTGTTTCTTCCTTGAACTATTTCTACTTTATTTATTAGAAAAGGTTACCTCATATGGTGAAGTAATACATTAACCTATAAAACTTCATACAAATATCAACTTACACCATTTACTAAATGGTTAAAGTTTCCAAAATTTTATAATCTGACACATTAGAAATTAGGTCACTGAATTTCTAAAATGAACTTATAATTAGTCTTTAATAAACATGATGTATCTCTTTAATCATCACATATCGAACATGTGAATATGGTAATAACTTGAATTACCATAAAATATTATTAAAAACATGCATTATTCTCTATTCCTTAAACAAAACATAGATTATTGGATATAATCCTTAAATCCAAAAATGTTGTAAACTCCATAAATGATAACATAACCCTTCTTGTCAACAAACCATTAATCAGTTTCAAGGTAATCTATAATATCCAATATAATTTATCCATATCAATCATATCTTTATCAAAAAAATGTTGTATCAATATCAGGAATGTGTTAAGGGTTACATTTCCCTCAACCATGTGTTTTCCAAGAAGTTTAACTTGCTTCTGAATCACTTTTCTTGGTACCATTCAATATATGCTTTCAAATCCTTAATTAAATGTACTATAGTATAATACTTAAATGTTTTATAACTATCATGACCAATACCTTACTGATAAAATACTTAGATGACATAATTATTTAATCAAAACACGTGCATATTAATCATTCATCTTCATCTATGGTAGTAACAAAATCTTGTCCATGATCCATTAATCTCTTTTAGGGTATATTCCTTTGACACTTGAGACATTTATTTTCATAGTGTCCTATATCCTTCCAGCTAAATCATTGTACAATTGAAATATTTTTCTTATCCTTGTAATAACCAGTATTGTTGCCTTTCTCACCAAACTTTTAGTAAACTCTCATTCCTTTTAAGAAAGTAACAGTGTGTTTATTTCAACAGTTTTCACATGTGGGAAAATACTTCGTTCCCTTCTTCCATTTATCCATATTTTATTTGTTATCCTCTTCTTCCATCTGTTCCCTTCAAAGTCATAGGGCTTTTAGAATTATTTACCTATATCATTATCACATTATTATATTTTCTTATATGATGAAAGTTCTTGGGAGATTATTTTCCTTCAAAATATTAGCTCAAGACCATAAAAGATATTATCCTTCTTACTCTTTGGATTATGTTCATTGTTCAGGTTTCCATTCCTTTTGATAGGTTCCATTTCTAAATGATGATGTACACTATTTAAGGTCATTTCATTATGAAACATAATGTTTAATCTTGAAACTAGTGAAATTCTTATCATAAATTGAAAAAATTTATGTGTAGCTAATTTTATAGTCATAAAAATGGTTTCTTTGGGTATATATTTACTTTCAAATCCTTTCTAATGATATGTAAAGAAAATTTGAATTTTCATAAGATTATACCTTAGGAGTATCAAACTAGGTGAAAATTAAGGTTCGTTGTTGTGTACCAGGTTACCCTCAAATCAGGCCCGATGCACCTTTTTAGGGTTGTTGCCACTAGGTACATTTGTGCCAGAACCTCATCCACTTGTAGTATCCAAATAGATGTGTATTTCTATGAATACCCACATAATCTCTACCTCACTAAAATTCTAGGATGATCTTATATACTTATCCTCAAATTATATCTTCAGTTTATGTTCCATAATCTATGTTTTCCTAAATCTAGTTTCTAAGGTTCCTACTAAACTTCATTTTATACCGATTATAACGCCCTGACCCTATAATCCTAGAGTCGATGCCTTACATTATTAAATTGGAATGATTATAAGGAATCAAATCCTGAAGGACTGGTCAATTTAGCAGTTTTGGAAAACCATATTACAAAAATGATACCCATATTATATTGGGAAGTAGAAAATAAAACATAATTCATAATAAAATAAAATGAACAACATCCTTGAAATCTCATTCAAATATGTCTTCTTTATATCCTAGGGAAAGAAAAAAAATAAGGGTGAGATCAAATGATCAGAAAGGGTAATTATAGTAGAATAAGTAATGAATCAATGAGAATAATTAACAAGTAAAGTTAAATATTTAAGCACGCATTAAATTTATATAACTAGATAAGGAAAAATCAGTAAAGAAAGGTAAGTAGCTGAAACACGTTAATTTCAATTAGAAAATGAAATACATCTATACATAATGTTAAATAAAAAATATCATGTATAAATAATAACTAAGTTTAAATAAAGTAAATTCTTAATTATTGGATACCATGTTTCCTATGTACATGGAACCTTTACCATCAAGACCTTTCACAAGAATATTTATAACATATCAGGTAAAAATCCAACTGATTTTCCAAATGATTCGTCTCATGAGACTACTGATGCATCGATGGGCTATCTATAAACAGTCCACACAAGTTTCATACCAATCCAAATAATTGTGAATATATCAAATAATAGACTTAATTCACAAACAATGTGCCTTATCAAATATCCATATTGATTAAAATATACGAATTTACCAATATTTCACTAGTTAATCAAATAATTGTCAAGTACACACTGTATGGAAAAATGGTATATAGTTTAGTAAATAATTATACTCATCACATAAGATTATTTATATCCAAAATAAATCTTATTTACATTAGAAAATGGTTATAGGTAAGTTATTGTTTCATGATAAAGTTAATAATCACAAAAGAAAGTGAGATTGAAAAGATAACATTTACCACTTTGTAATTTTAAATTCAAACCCCCTTAGATGAGATAATTCAAATTGAAACATATAATACCATATAGTATAAGTGAATCATGATATTAAATTAAAAATGGGAAGTGTATACACCACATTAAATTGATTTGGTTCATAATAATAAATAAGTATCAATGGAATTTAATTTGAGACGAAATTCCTTACCTAACGCTCTCTTTTGGTTGAATGCTCTTTAACATCTTTTACAATGGTTTAATTAATGTTATTAACTTATACTAGAACTATATTAATATTTATTATATCATATATAGTCCTTTTATAACATATTATAACTCCTTCATTAATAATATTTCATCATTTACATCATTTCAGGTGTTAATTGCCTTGTTTTTTTAGAATGTTTTGACTTATTATTTTTGTTTGTATTATAAAGATAATGATTTCATCATCTACTGAATTTAAAACATTATTTAATAATTATATATATTCTGTATATATGTATTTATATTAATCCATAAATTTTGGAGATATTAAACGAAATACACCTTTCATGGAGATGGTAAGTCGTACGTACGCATGAATGTTGTTTCCATTTTCTTGTCATATTAAAAGAATTAAAATTAAAATGATATATATGTATATTATAACTAAATTAGAATATTTATTTCTTATAAATCACATATTTTTATTTAAAACATCCTTAATAAATTTCATGTAAAGCGTGAATGCATCACATCACTCTGAGGAGGCAGTAGTCTATATGTCCACAAATGATGTTATCGTATTCCCACAAAATGGAAAACGTGGAGGTATATGTTATATAATAATTCAAAAAGATTAAAAACATTATAAATATCATATATATCATACAAAAACTATAAATCTATCATTATTTCCAACCTTGAAAGGTGGTAATGGAATAACAAATGACATCGGTTCGCGAGGCGGTAGTCCTCCGTACACGCGAATGATGATTGTGTGTCCCATTTTATGGATTTGTTTTATAATTTTAGGTCATAACCTTTAAATAAAAAATATAATTATATTTAATTCACTCATGATATTATATAATCGTTTTATAAAAATAATTTAATGGGTGGAGAAGTAAATGAAACAAAAGTGATCATTAAAGAATGTTACCTCTAATTCGGGTAACTCCTTTTGGTTTATACCAAAAGGCTTACTTGGTTAGATTTATTCCCAAATTTAGGCTTATAGGATTAGTAAAGGGGATTTTTTAGCTTATTTTTTCAGGGTTTTTATGATCCAAATTTCTTGATAGGTTTGAATGAGTGGGGGTGTGAGTACCTTTTTATAGTGAAAGAGGAGTAGTATTCTTGTAAATATAAAAAGGTAAACACTATTTAGAGGTCTCCATTACCTAATGTGTCTTAAAAATTAAAAAATAAGGGATTAAATTGAATTTATGGTCTACAAAATATCCACCACACAAAACTACGTGCATTTTTATAATTTTATTCCTTAATTTCTTTGTTTCCCCACTTTTACCATTTTTATTTTTATTAAGGTAATTATTTTTCTAACCGAAGTAATTTAACCATTAAGACTAAATTAAAGTGAGATTTATTAGAAAATATATACCCAATAAAATATAAATACTTAATATAATTTACAAAATAAAAAAAAACTTATGTGTGATGGAAATTAATTTTAACACAAGCGCAAGTAACAAGCAAAAACTCTACTTAAACTCAAATCGTGCTAACAGAGTTTTTACAATTTAACTATAAATATAGTCATTATAATAGAATAATTGTTCCATTAATGGACCATATTTTATATTTATTAACATTTAATAATTAATTTTCATAATATATTATTTTTAGTAATTTTAAGTATTTTAATAAAACGTCATCTATTATAAAATAAAATTAATGTAAATTTTGATATTATTTATTTAAATTAAATTTAGAAATAAAAATAAAATTATTTAATTGAATTATTTTAACTTCCAATTTATTTAACAAGACATGTTCATCTAAAATAATAAGGGATCATAATAATTCATTCAATTTTCTTCACCTTTAATATTTTTAGTATTATTTATTTTATTTTGTTATTCACTAAATAATCAATGCATTAGCATTTCTTAATAATTTTAGTAAATAATTCATCTCTGAAAAAATATAAATTATTATGATAGAAATAACTCATTTATATTTTAAGAAGACATGTATAACCAAAAATTTGATGTTTTTTCCAAATCTCGAGGATTTATAAATGTTAAATCTAATAAAGGTTCTCTTTTTGTCTTTTTCCTTACTAAACATGTTATATAAGTAAATTTCATGGAATAGTATCCTACTAACTCATACAATTAGAACCAAGAGGGTATACGGTCAAAATAGGAGCATCCAATTTCTTTTTGAAAAGTTTATAGATCATTTTTTTCCTTTAAGATAAAATTTTAACCACTAAGTAAGCTAATTTTTACCTTAATCGTTGTAGTTAATTTTAATTACTTTCTTTGATATTTTTGTAAAAAAAACTAAGTTGGTCTTTTTAGAATATAAATATGATACAAATTCCAACTATTTAGGGTCATTTTTTCAAATTAAAATCACAGAATTTGAAATTTTAAATTTAAATCTAGTCCCATAGACATGGTGAGAAAGAAGGTTTTTAAAGTGAAAATATTAAAACATTCATTAAGCTTTTATATCAAAATTCAATATAAAAATAATTCTAATGACCTAAATTTTATTAATAGATTTATAATTTATCTATTTTGAAATTAAAACCAATTTAAAATATAATTTAAAATTAATAATTATTTAAATGAAAATGCATTTTTTAACTAAAATGTTGTATTTTTCATTATTCATCAAAAAATGAAACATTTCAGAAAAATACCAAAAAATCACCCTAAGATAATTTTGTCATTAGTAATTATAAAATGAGGTTTATTTTTACAAATTAAATTTATAAAATGGTAAAAATTTAGTTTTAAAATATGTAACTATTAAAATGTGGCAAAACAATATTTAGAAAAAATATAGTTTTTTAAGCGTAAAACTGGATTTTTTCTTATACTATTTCGATAAAATCTATTGAATATATGTTAAAACATTTTATTTAATGTTTTATATAAAAATTAATGTATCATAAATACTTGGGATGTTATATACACATCTAATCTTGGTTTTGTGTGTCTTATACGCTATAGAGGAAACTTAGTATG
The DNA here is from genome assembly GCA_963277665.1 of Viscum album. Classification (NCBI taxonomy): domain Eukaryota; kingdom Viridiplantae; phylum Streptophyta; class Magnoliopsida; order Santalales; family Viscaceae; genus Viscum; species Viscum album. Next base: position 1,815,593,159 of record OY728159.1, on the reverse strand, counting down.
TTGTGTAACACAAAACAACTTAGTGATGCATATAAAGAAAGCTAGAAACAAAATTAAATTTATTCTAAAAGGAAAATATATTAAATTTTTTGGGAGTTGCATTCTTCATACCATAAATAAATTGTTTCCTCGTAATTAAAACTTTATCTTGGTAATCTATGGTTTGATATTTGAAAATTATGTTGTTGAAAAACCCACATCATAAAAGGGTTAACAAAATATCCTCTTAATAAGAGAGATAGGGAAGTATGAAGGCCACATAACTAGGATCCAAAGTATGAGAACATTGGTGGTAAATGAAAATATGGAAATGAAATAAAATCATAAATAACTATATTCATTGGTCATAATAAAGTATGTAATCAATGGAAAGTTAAGGGCCTAAAAACCATTAATTAATGATGATCTAAAGGACCATTTGATTCATTAGATATGAACGTAATAGGATAGAATTTTTATTTAAAGATCCCTTTTTTAGAGTTTAATAATTCTTTCTCTCTCTAATAATATAAGTAAATATATGTTTCTATTTTATAAACACAATCTTATCCTTTGTTTATGTCTTGAACTATTTCTACTTCATTTATTAGCACTGGTTGTATCATATAGTGAATTAATACATTAACCTATAAAGATTTATCCAAATATCAACTTAAACTATTTAATAAATGGTTAAATTTTCCAAAATATTATGATCCAATAATTTAAAAATGAGGTCATTGAATTTCCAAAGTGAACTTGTCATTATTTTTCAATAAAAATGAAGTAGCTCTTTAATCATCACATACCAAACATGTGAACATGGAAATAACATGAATTCCCATGAAATATTATTGAAAACATTCATGCTTCTATATTACTTAAATACTACATATATTATTTTATATAATCCTTAAGTCCAAAAAAAAATTAAACTTCATCCATGATAGCATAACCCATGGTGTCAACAAATCATTAATCAGTTCCAAGGTAGTCTGTAATATCCAATATAATTTATCCATATCAATCATATATTTATCAAAAAATTGTTTTATCAATATAAAAAACGTGTTAATGGTTATATTTACCTCAACCATATGTTTTTCAAGAAGTTTAACTTGTTACTGAATCACTTTTCTTGGTACCATTCAAAATATGCTTTCAAATCCTTAATGAAAAGTATTATAGTACAATCATTAAATATTTTATAACTCTCATGACCAATACCTTACAGATAAAATACTTAGATGAAATAATTCTTGAATTCAAACACATGTATATTAATCATTACTCTTCATCTATGGTAGTAAAAAATGATTTTCCATTATCCATTAGTCTCTTTTAGGGTATATTCCTTTGAAACTTGAGAAATTGATTTTCATAGTGTCTCATATCCATTTAGTTGAAGCATTGTACATTGGAAACATTTTTCTTATACTTTTAATAAAAATCATGTTGGCCTTTCTCTCTACTCTTGTAGAAAACTCTCATTCCTTTTAAGCAAGTAAAAGTGTGTTTATTTCCACAATTATCACATGTGGGGAAATACTTCTTTCCCTTATTCCCTTTATCGATATTTTTCTTTATTGTCCTTTTCTTCCCACGATTCCCTTCAAATCCATAGGACTTGTAGAATTATTTACCTGTATCATTATAACATTATTATATTTTATTATATGATGAAAGTTATTGGGAGATTATTTCCCTTCAAAATATTAGCTCAATACCATAAAAGATATTATCCTTATTACTCTTTGGATTATGTGCATTGGTCAGGTTCTCATTTCTTCTGATAGGTTCCATTTCTAAATGATGATGTATACTATATTAGTTCATATCATTATGGAACATAATTTATAATCTTGAAACTAGTTAAATACTTATCATAAATTGAAAAACTTTATGTGCAGCTAATTTCATTATCATAAACATGGTTTCTTTGGGTATATATTTAATTTAAAATCCTTTATAATGATTTGTAAATAAAATGTTAATTATCCTAAGATTATCCCTCAGGAGTGTTAAACCAGGTGAAAATTCAGGTCTATTTTTTTGTACCATGTTATGCTAAATTCAGGCCTAATGCGCCTTTTTAGAGTTTTTACCCTTAGAAACATATATTCCAAAACCACATCTACTTATAGTTTCCAAACAGAGGTGTATTTCTAGGAAGACTCAAATAATATATAACTTAAAAAAAATTATAGGATGATCTTCTATACTTATCCTCAAAGTTTATCTTAGGTTTATGTTCCCTAATCTATGTTTTCATAAATCTATTTTCCAAGGTTTCTACCAAACTTCATTTTATACCAACTATAATGCCCTAACCTTAAAATCCCAGAGTCGGTGTCTTACTTCATTACATTGGGATGATTGCATGGAATCAAATCTTGAAGGACTGATCAATTTAATAGTTTTGAAAAACCATATTATAAGCATAATAACCATATAACATTCGGAAAAATAAAATAAAACATGATGCACAATAAAATAAAATGAACAGTAGCCTTGAAAGAAAATTAAAATATTTCTTCTTCATGTCATGGGGAATGAAAACAAAAAAAAAGTATGATATCAAATGATCAGTAAGGATAAGTACAACATAATAAGTAATGAATCAATTTTCATAATCAATATATAAAGTTAAATATTTGAGCACACATTCCATTTAGATAACTGGATAAAGAAAAATCAATATGGACAGGTAAGTAATTGAAATACATTATATTTAATCAATAAAATGAGAATGAACTACATCCATAGATAATTTCAATGAAAATATATCATTGATAAATAATAATTGATTCTTAATAAAGTAAATTATTAATTATTAGATTCCATGTTTCCTAGGTACATGATACCTTTACCATCAAGACTTTTCACAAGATGGTTTGTAACATATTGGGTAAAAACCCATCTTATTTTCCAAATGATTCGTCTCACAAGACTACTAATACATCGATGGGCTATCTATAACCAGGAAAAAAAAATTCATACCTATCCAAATAATTCATAATACATTAAATAATTGATTTAATTATTGAAAAAATTTCCTTATCAAATATCCATATTTAGTAAAATATATGGATTTACCAATATTTCCACAGTTAATTAAATAAAAGTCAAGTACACACTGTATTTAAAAATGGTATATTGTTTAGGAAACAATTATACCCATCACATAAGATTATTTATATATAAAATACATTTGATTTATAATATAAAATGATCATAATTAATTGATTGTTTCAAGATAAAGTTTACAATCACAAAACAAAGTGAGATTGTAAAGATAACATTTATCACTTTGTAATTTTCAATTCAAACCCCCATGGATGAGATAATTAAAATTGAAACATAAAATACCATATAATATGATTTAATCATGATATTAAATAAAAAATGGGAAGTATATACACCACATTAAATTTAATTGGTACATAATAACAAAAAAGTATCAATAGAATGTAAATTGAGATGAAATCTCCTACCTTAAGCTCTCTTTTGGTTGAATACTCTTTCACATCTGGTATAATGGTTTTAAGCATGTTATTAAATTATTAAGGAACCATAAAAATATTAATTATATCATATATATTCCTTTTATAACATATTATAACCTATTCATTAATAATATTTCATCATTTTAATCGTTTCATGTGTTAATTGCCTTGTTTTTCAAGCATGTTTTGACATTTTATTTTTGTTCATATTATATAGATAATTATTTCATCATATCCAAAAGTTATACCATGATTTAAAATATATATTTTTTTATTATATATTTATTTAGAGTAATCCATAAATTTTGGAGATAGGAAATGAAATACACTTTTCATAGAGATTGTAGGTCGTACGTATGCATGAAGGCTATTTCCATTTTCTTGTCATATTAAAAGAATGAAAATTAAATTATATATGTGTATATTATAAATAAATTAGAATATTTATTTCTTATAAATCACATATGTTTATTTAAATAGTCCTTAATAAATTTCATGTAAAACATGAAAGCATCACATGACTTTGAGGAGGCAGTAGCCCACATGTCCACAAACGATGTTATCATATTTCCACAAAATGAAACACATGGAGGTATGTGTTAAATAATATTTCCAGAAGCATAAAAGCATTATAAATATCTTATATATCATACATAAACTATAAATACATCATTATTTTAAACCTTTAAATGTGTTAATGGAATAATGAACGATATCAGTTCGTGTGGCGGTAGTCCGTCGTACACACGAATGATGATTGAGTATCACATTTTATGAATTTTTGTACTATTTTAGGTCAAAAAATTGACATAAAAAGTATAATTATATTCAATATACCTATTAAATTATATAATCATTACATAAAAAAATTAATGGGTGGATAAGTAAATTAAACAAAAGTGATCGTTCAAGAACGTTGCCACTTATTCGAGTAACTCCTTTTGGTTTATACCAAAAGACTTCCTTAGTTGAATTTATGCCCAAATTTTGGCTTATAGGATTAGGATATGAAATTTTTGAGCTTATTTTTTTAGTTTTTGGATGATCCAAATGTATTTATAGGTGTGAATTAGTGGTGGTGTGAGTGCCTTTTTATAGTGGAGGAGGAGTGGCATTCTAGTAAATATAAAAAGTTAAACACTATTGGGAGGTCTCACTTGCCTCATGTGATATAGAAACTGAAAAATAATGTTTTAAATTGAATTTTTGGTCTATAAAAACATCCAACACACAAAATTAAGTGAATTTTTATAATTTTGTTCCTTAACTTCATTGTTTCCCCACTTTTACCATTTTTGTTTTTATTAAGGTAACAAATTTTATAACCTAAGTAATTTAAACATTAGGACTAAATAAAAGTGATATTTATAATAAGATATATACCCACTAAATTATAAATATGGTGTCTCATTTACCAAATAAAAAATCATCTTTTTTGGAAATTAATTTTAACATAAGCGCAAGTAACGTGCAAAAACACTGCTTAAACTGTAACCACACTAATAGAGTTTTTACTATTTAACAGTAAATATAGTCACTATAATAAAATAATTAGTCCATTAATGGACCATATTTTATATTTATTAAAATTTAAAAATAAATTTTCTAAATATGTTTCTTATTAATTTTAAATATTTTAATAAAGAATCATTTATTATAAAATAATATTTATGTTAGTTTTGACATTAATTAATTAATTTAAATTTAAAAATATAAATACAACTATTTAATTAAAATATATTAATTTTAAATCTATTTAACATGACATATTCATCTGAAAAAATAAGTGAACACAATAATTCATTTAATTTTCTTTACCTTTAATATTTTTAGTATCATTTATTTTATTTTATTATTAACTAAATAATCACTACATTGACATTTCTTAAGGATTTTTAATGAATAATTCATCTAAAAAAATTAAATATAAATTATTATGATAAAAATAACTCATTTATATTTCAAAAGGATATGTACAACAGAAAATATGACATATTTTCATATCTCAAGTATTTATAAATGTTAATGGTATGGAAGGTTCTTTTTTGTCATTTTCCTTACTTATTATATAGGTAAATTTCATGGAATAGTATCTCAATAACTCATAAAATTCAAAAAAAGAGGGTATATGTATGAAATATGGGCATACAATGGATTTTGATAAAGTCTATAGGCCATTTTCCCCTTAATATTAAAGTTTAATCACTAATTAAATTAATTTTTACCTTAATAATTATAATTGATTTTAATTAATTTCACTAATATTTTTGGTAAAAAAATAAGTTGATATTATTATAATAAAAATTTTATACTTATTATATCTATGTATATACATTTTTATGAATTCAATTCATATAAGAGGAAAAATTAAATTTAAAGCTAGTCTCACAGACGTAGAGAGAAATCATGTTTTTGATGTGAAAATGTTCAAAAGTTCATTAAGTTTTTATAATTAAATTCAATATAAAAATGATTATAATTAAATAAATTTTATTAATATATATATAATTGTTATATTATGAATTTAAAACTAATTTAAAATATAATTTAACATTAATAATTATTTAAACAAAAAGGCAGTTTTCAACTTAAATGCAGTATTTTTCACAATTCATTAAAAAATAAAACTTCTTAGAAAAATACTAAAAATCACACTAAGATAATTTTTACATTTTTAATTCAAAAATGAAATTTATTTTGACAAATAAAATTTATAAAATGGTCAGAATTTAGTTTTAAAATATGTGTACCATTAAAAGTTGACAAAACTACCTTTAGAAAAATATAGATTTTTATGCATAAAACTTGATTTGTTATTATAATATTTCTATAAAATATATTGGATCAATTTAAAAACATTTTATTGAATATATAATATAAAAATAAATATATCATAAATTCATAGGGTGTTATATACACTTTTAAGCATGGTTATGTGTGTCCTATATGGTATCGAAGGAACTCAGTATTGGGTGTAACATAAGCCAACTTAGTGTTGTGTATAAATAAAACCAGAAACAAAATTAAATTTATTCTAAAAGGATAATATTTTAAAGTATTGGGGTGGTATATGAAATCTTATTTAAAAATATTTCTTGCATCCTACTTCAAACATCATCCACTTTTTATAAATCTATATAGTGATCAAAGACTCACTTAACATATACTCTAATCCCACATGAGTCAAGATCAATGTGAGAAATAAGAGTAATATTTAAATCTTATGGATGAATCACTTTAAACACACAAATAATACTTTTTTCTTAAAAAAAAATTCAATCAATGGATTTTCTTATCCCATGTATATTTTCTTCCCCTAATTTATCATTGAATAACTCTCCCCTTTTTATCATCTCTCTAAAGATACTCATGCTCTTGAAAGTTTTTAGAAAGTATCTCTAACCCATTGAACAATATCTCTCTACCTATCCTATTGAATCCAAATATCATTTCAACATGGTATAAAATAGGAATAAAAACAGAACATACCTTTGGAAAATCCATAACATTTCTTTGAGAGTAGGGGTTTCACATACACACTATTAAGTGGGAGGGGTCGACTGGAATCTAAGAACCATATGATGTATCTCAAACACTTCCTTATATAAGGCCTTTGTTAGGATATCTATGACATGAATTTGGGTAGTAACATAATTTAATTTCACTAATTCAATCTCAACCTTAACCTTTCTAAAATGATAATTAATTTTAATGTGCTTTTTCATTGAGTGATGTACATAATTTTTGTTAAGGTTGATGTCACTTGAATTATCACAATTAATTTTTATTAGGAGACTTCACTTAAATTCCAATATCCTCAAGTTATTTCTTATTACATAAAAGCTTTTTGTGAGATTTAGTGTCCACAATATACTCATCTTCTATAGTGATTAATGAAATTCAATCTTTTTTTGTTAAAATAATAAATTCACAATCCTCCATGATAGATTTCACCACATAGTGTTAAATTTATATCATCTACTGAACTTTATAAATCTAAATCTATATATCCCAAATAATATTTCTGGGATGTTACACTATAAATAAAATCTTAATATATTATTCCTTTGATATAACAAAGTATTATTTTCACCATGGGTCAATGTATTTTTTTAGGATTACCCTAGTATTTAGCTTAATAAGTGGAATAAACAATATTAGATATTGTTACTATTAAGTATATAATCCTCTCGATGATCTTCATGTATTATTTGATGATGAACACTTTATCATCATCATCCCTTATCAACTTCACTCAGGTAACATCCAGTGTTTTAATTACCCTAGAATATTCCATTACAAATATTTTTAGAGCCTCTTTGGAATATTTGTATTGTGAGATGAATGTTCCATGATTTCCTTGTATTACCTAAAAACCAAGGAAAAAAGTTCAACTATACAATAATATATATTTTGAACTCCCACCACATAGATTCTATAAATTTCCTACATTGTTCCTCATTTGATCCACCAAATCTTATGTCATCAACATATACGATAAACATAATCCTTTGACCACTATCCTTCTTAACATAGAGATTATAATCAAATCCTCTACATTGGAAACCAAGCATCCTCAAGTATTGATATTTTCTGGAATATTATGATCTGGGTGCTTCATTTATCCTATAAATAACCTTATTCAGTTAAAAAAAATTATCATCTTTATGCATAATAAAACCATCAAAATACTTTATGTACACTTCCTGTTCAAGTAATCGATTCAAGAATATTGGTTTAATATCCATTAGAAAAACATTAAATATCTTTTACATAGGTATGGACAAAAATAAAAAAAAATTACAATATATCCATAGGATCAAATATTTTATCTACATTTATACATTCAATATGTGGGTATCCATTCCACACAAGTTGTGTCTTATTTTGAAATACTATATCATTTTTATTTAATTTTTTATGAAAACCCCATTTGGTCTTGATGATGTTATTACCCATAATCCAAAAACCAATATCCCATGTTTGATTCTTTTTTATTTTTTCATTATCTATTTACATCATCTCGATCCAATTCTTATCTTTATTATCATCTTCAAAACACTTTGTCTCTACTATTCATAAGTGTGAAATTTTTTATAGAGATTCCATTCCCCTCATTTTCACTAGCATTATCCAGTCACCAATGATATTTTATTCATCAATTTAAATGTAACACCTTGATATTTTATGAGATAGGTTCTTGTTAAATTTCATTGATGTCTTGTGTTGTACGCTACACCAATATTAGATTGCACTATACGCAACACCATATTATCTTGTAGTATACGCAACACAATTCTTGGCTTATGCTGCACACAATTTCAAGTTATTTTGATATAATTCATTTCACACAACACTAAGTATAGATTTCTTTCAATTTATAAATTCACTAAGTTTGGATTATGTAATATGAAACACTAAATAAATCTTACACTACACGCAACACTAACTTGGCTTGCGTTACACACGAGAGTGACCTTTTTCGATAGCTTGCATTGTATGCAATATCGAGTTTTACTAAACAATGATATATTAATAAAATATTATTATTTAATGGGATATAAACTAGACTTTATGAATAGTATTAAACAAAGTTTTAATTTTATATAACATTAGCATTCATCTTACACACTTTCTAGAAGTATTTTCAATAAATACAGTTTTACAGCCTTTTGATGGCACACCCATTTTAAATCTAGATTTTCTAGCTTGTATATGTTAAATTTTATAAAATAAATTTTTTATTTATAAGCAGAATTTCAAATTTACTTTGGATGAAATTTTGGTATTTTTCAGGTAAAATTCATATTTTTTTAAATAGTGAAAAATATTGTATTTTAATTCAAAACTACCTTTTAATCTAATTTATTTATATATTTAGATTGTACTTTTAATTGTTTTTAAAGTATAATTGGATTATATTTTATCATTTAGTCAAATGTTTTTCATTAGAAGTAATTTCACTTTTAAATTGGACATAAACACATATCAATATTTTGATAGTTATTGCTTCTTAAAAACCCGCTTTTTGGTTTTGACAATAGGAATTAATTTTAAATTAATTACTGAAAATTTGGTGTTTTGAATTTGTAAAAATGAATTTCATATTTGGAATCATAAGTTTAAAATTGTTTAAATAGGTACCTTTTATTTTTTGACATTATGAATAGTAACTTCGGAAATTATTTTGTTTACCATGGTTAAAGGGTAAATCTAGTAAATAAGGGTAAAAAATAATATTATAATAATAATAAACTATCCTAAGACATGTATTAATCCTATTTTATGAGATATTTCCGACCATGGGAATCCTTTGATCTATTTTGGGACCCCATGGATTCACTTGGATGTGAAAATGACATTTTATAAGAATTAATTTTAAGTAAAGATAATTATAACCTAAATCTATATCTTTTACTAAATCGATTTTAATATAGATTTATATAACTGATCTCTATATATATAAATAATCATTAGAAATATAAAAATATTTCATACATCATGGTATTTTATTTATAATTTTTATACATCAAATAAATATATTTATTTATGATACAATTATGATGTAGTGATTACCTCGTTAATGAAAGACTCAAATAAATGAATATTTATATATTAAAATAAATTTAATTTGAACATTTTGATGTCATAAAAAAAATTCAAGATTACATTGACATATTAGGGATGATTTTGTGCCTTTTTTATAATTAATAATGTTGTTATGGTTTTTTAAAAAAATCAAGTATAAATAGTATCTAAAATTGATATAATTCATAACTTAAAACATAAAATAGTTTATTAAATGATATTAAATTCAAAAAAAATATTATATTTGGAAAAATGGTTAATATAAGTCCAAATATGTCCTAAATAACTTTTTTGTTAGTTTTACATAATAATTTAATTACATTAACCCCCAATGTGTAAATAAGATTATATCACGGTTAGATTAAAAGGTGTAAAATAAGGGTTAAACCAAAAATATAAGGATAATAAAATATTCCAAACTTGTCTAAAAAATATTTTATGATGGGTATTAAAACTCAAGTCATATTATAATCTAATTAAATAAGTTTTGGATTATTTTAAATTGTAATTTTATTTATAATAAATTAATATTTTAAGACTTTACTAAAGTACCCCATTCCTCTCTTATAAAAAGGAACCTCCTCCTTATCCTCTTCAATCCATTTTGAGCCTTCAATATTGGTCAAAACCTACCCATTTATCTTATAAACTTCCCTAGTTCCATTCTATATGTTTATTATTCTCAAAAGACTAACTATAGTTCCCTAAGAGGAAATTTAAAGGAGGCGCATCGAGGAAGAGGTAATCTCTTCAGCCGATTCTTTAAAATTTATTTCTTCTTCTTCTTACTCTTCTTTAGTTATTTAATTATAAATTAATAACATAAGTATCAATAATATACTAATATGTTATTATAAATATAAAACGACCCTATTTTACCTTTTATCCATCTGATGAAAAATGAAATCACCGCACGTGCCTACGTACGGCTTACCATCTCCACGTCGTGGTGTAATCTGTTTTCACCAACATCTTACTTGGATGGGTATAATGGTGGAAATAATAACTGTATATGATTATTAAAACATTATACTAATTATTAGATATTATAAACCATACAATTCAATACTGTTCAACAAGTATGGGAATGATATCATCGCTCATTTTTTATACTGAATATATATGATATATAAATCATGTTTTTCATATTTTAATTAATTAAATCATTATCTAAGTAATAATATCAAGAATAAAAAGTCCAAACACATACGAAAAATGAAACTATTTTTACCCAAAAGGTTAATTTAACATGGAATTGACAAATAAACAGGTAATATAAAGTTTTAAGTGAATTATATATGATATCATAAATATTATTATGGTTTTTTTACAAGTTAATAACATGTTTAGACCCACTATAAATGAGTTTTGGACACATAGAGAAGAAATCGGACCTAAGGTAAGGGATAATTTCGCAATCTCATTTTTATCTGAGATTGATTATACATAAGTATTTACTGGGGTTATATTTATCATCCATGTCCTTGTTATCTAAAAATGTTTTCATAAAATGTTTACTATTATTCCATGTATGTTTAAAGTCACTTTTAACCCTTTTGAATTTAACTATGTGTTATGGAATGAATCTTTCTTTTTTTACTATACAAGGTACTTTTTGACTTTTCTAGTAAAAGTACGAGAAGAATTTTTTTAACTTATACGTCCTGAATTGATTTTTATAGTTTCATGAAGATTTATTTCCATGATGATTCCTCTACAATATCTCAGGTTTATTTTCAACTAATTTGTTTTGTCTTAAATTTGTGCATCATTTTTTAGATAAAAAAACATTTTTGAAGAAGAAAGGATATTTTCTTCAAGAACTGAGTTCAACTGGTTTATCAAAATTATTTTCCATCTAAGATGACTCTATTTAAATTGGGTTATGTTTCTATACCTATTATTACTATTACTTTATTTTTTTAATGATTTAATGTTATTTTATATGGATTATGTTATTTTGGAATGATTATAAGGAAACCCATTTTCTTTCTTAGGTTATGCCATGATGAATGATTTTTGTTTTTGTGGAACATATAAGAATGATTTCATTATGAGATGGGTGGGACCTATATCTCCGTCCAATGTATTAGGTAAAGATTTATATCTCAGGAGATAGACATGATTGGAATGGTATGTAAATCAAGTTCAGTAATGTTGGGATGGGAGGGTAAGTAAATCCGATTTAGTAATTTATGGATGGAATGGTATGTAAACTCGGTTCAGTAATAGACTATGTCCACTATTATGGTTTTGGCAGCAATGCCTTGGATATTATGGAAATCATATTATTTTATTATTAGATTTCCACAATTTTAGGTTTTATTCCAATTCTATTATATCATGGTTACTTTTCCTTTATGATCTATGCCTTACGTACTGACAAGATTTATTTCATGACTCAAGATTTTGATGTTTAAACTTTATGTTCATGTTTTTATGTTCAAAAGTTTATGGTTTGTTTTATGTTCTCCATGTTTACCCTTACTGAGAATTTGACCTCACCCTTTTTATGTTTTCTTTTCCCTGGGATATAACTAATGGTTTTAGGTAGGAAAACAAAATGGGAAGATCTTTATGGGAGATATTAAAGATCGTTCACCATGATTAGAAGATTTTTTTTTTAGTTTACAAAGAAACTAAACTAATAGTATATTTGGGAATATGTTGGTGTCATTTATTAAGTATTCCAAAAAATAAATGTATTTTCCATGTACATTAAGATTGCTTCTCAACAGTTGGTATCATAACGAAGGTTTAGTCAACATTTGGAAACTAGGGTGCGAAATATTTAGTGACATCACTAGAGATATTTCTAAGGTATGTTTAGGTATGTCTCTAAGTTTAAGTATAATTATAGGTTACAGTCCTAGAATAGTGATAATGATCATGAATAACCTAGGATTAAACCTAAGATGTTAGATATTGAAAGTACTCCCCCATGATAATGTTATTTTCTAAGTATGATTTTTTCCTCTCTCACTATTCTTTTTGGGTTTTACACAGTGGTTAGAACCCTAAGGAACTGTGTTAATGATTAATGCACTGGTAAATGCAATGATTTTCCTCCTGAACAACCAAATGTTATGGGAAATGGAGTGAAAAATATTATTTTTATACTTACACAATCAATGAATCATTCTGGACTTCCAAATGAGCAGAGAAGGGAACAATATTCTATTGAATCCTTCATGAGGCAACGTACACCTTATTTTAGTGGGTCTTATGATCCACTAGTTACTGAAAAATGGATTAGTACAATTGAAAATATATTTTCCATAATTCACTATTCGGAACATGAAAATTTCATTTTGGTTGCATATCGTTTAGAAGGTGAAGCAGGCCAGTGGTGGACTCTAATTAAAAATACAAGGTAGAAAATTGAAATTAAATCCATGGAATGGGATGAGTTCAAGAACTTATTTTTCAATAAGTACTTCCCTCGTATTCTTAAAACAAATATGGAAAAGGAGTTACTTGAGCTTAAGGAAAAGGATGATGAATCCGCTGGTACATACGAGGTGAATTTTATAAGGCTTTCAAGGAATGCTTCTGGATTTATCATCCAACCTATAAGTAAAGTTGATCGATTCTTTAGTGTCTTAAAACCAAGTCTTTGAAGGGAATTAGCTATAAGAGACTTCAGTATCTATGAAGATATTGTAAATTGTGCTATCAATTTAGAACTAGAAGTTGGTGTTACATATCCATCTCATGTTTTTGACAAGAAACAAAAGATGAAGTTTAAGGGAAAATCTCAAAACAATGATGAAAGGAATATGAATGTTTCCATATGATCAAAGTGTAGAAAGAAGCATGGTGGAGATTGTTTTAAAGGGACTAGAAAATATTTCAAGTGTAGAAAATAATGGCATTGATCAGTTGAGTTCCTAAATAATGGGAAAAACTTTCCAATGATGTGAATAGAGAAAAGACTACAGAGAATGCACCTCCAACACTTCAATGATACAAGTGCAAGGAAATGGGAAATCATGCTAACCAATGCCCTAATCCAAGGGTTAATGATGATCGATTTCATAAACCTATTAAGGAAAAAGACAAAGGGAAGTCACATCTGATCATTATTGGAGATCTACAGTATGACAACGAAGTGGTGGAATGATTAAGTGTTTATGTAATGGGATTCCAAAATAGTGATTTTGAATCCCTTTTATTATATTATGTAATATTAAAATATCTATGTATTGGTACATTTTTGTTTTACATAAGTATATGGTATTGGTAATCAAGAAAAATGATTTAAATATTTTTGGAAATCACATGATATGCACATAATGATGGGACAATGAGATAATGAGATGTTTGATAGTATTAGTAACCTCATGACTGATATAAGGACAAAGTGATATCATGGTTTGAATATATTGAGTTTTTTTAGGATTTTGGTATGTAGAAAGAGTTAAATTTTGATAGAATTCATGTTTTCACTAAGGTTCTATGGAAATTCATGTTATTATCATTGTTTAAAGATAATACATGATTAAGGTATTCGCATGTTTGGAATGTGACAACTAAGAACTGCCAAATAAGATATGGGAGATAAATTTTATATTGATTTAGTTAACCTCTTTCTAATGTTTTATATTATTAGTTTTTAGAAGGATTGTAATGTTGTCCCTTTATGGATAGTATAAGTTATTTTCTATTTTAAGTTTGTTAGATTAATGTATTATCACACTATAGGTGGACTTATATATATTTGATTACTTGTGCTGACCTTTTTATTGAGACGGATGGAATGACATATCATTCTATCACATGATCTTATATCACTTCAAGAATGAAAAAATCAACTTCATTTATTTAAATAAGATATTAAGTGGAAATTTTTCAAGGCATGAACAACAGTGATATTGTACCAAAATCAAGTAAGTATTTATTCTCATGAAAAATTATTAAACTTTAGGAAAAGGATCTTGAAAACTAAAAATGTTATACTAGTACATTATTATCTTATTAATCATATGTTCCCTTAAATCATCACATATTTATGTCTTTCTAGTAGTTAAATTTCTCCAAACCTTATTCTATATCATTATCCATCAGAAATTGATGGTTAGATTTCTCTTCCATATCCATGTTTTCACTTCCCACCTATGTTATCCTACGTGGAAACCCAATGATGAGTTACTTTAGGTAACCATTATTTTTTTAACTTTCCTTTTTAAAATGATGTTTTAATATCCCTTTTTATGATGTGGGTTTCCATGAAAGAAACTTTCAAGTAAAAAAACATTTATAACACCGACGAATTTTGAGGGGAAAATTCATTTTAATAGGGGTAGAATGTAACACCATGAGAATTAATAAGATAGTTTCTTTTTAAATTTATTTCATGTATTGTGTTATATGCTACACCAAGATTATATTTTGATATATGAAACACCGTATTAGATTGCAGTATACGCAACACAATTCTTTGCTTATGTTGCACACAATTTCAAGTTCTTTCGATAGAATTTATTTCACGCTACAATGAGTATAGATTTTGTTCAATGTATAAATGAAATAAGTTTGGATTATTTTATATGAAACACCAAAGGAAAATTTCACTACACTCAACACTTACTTGGCTTTAATTACATGCGAGAGTGACCTTCCTCAATAGCTTGTGTTGTACGCGATATCGAGTTTCACTAAACAATGATATATTATTAAAATGTTATTATTTAATGGGATATAAACTAGCTGTTACGAATAGTATTAACCAAATTTTGAATTTTATATAACATTATAATTCATCTTAAACTTTTTATGGAACATGATATGTGAACAAAATCAATTTTTTGGATAAAAGAAGTATTTTTCAATAAATGCAGTTTTACCTCCTTTTGATGGCGCGCCCATTTTAAATATAGTTTTTGTCACTTTTATATGTTCAATTAGAAAAAATAAATTTCTTATTTAGAATAGTAACATAAATATTTATTTTGGATTAAATTTAGGTGTTTTTCTAGTAAAATTCATATTTTTATGAATAGTGCAAAATACTGTATTTTAATTCAAAACTGCCTGTTAATCTAATTTATTTATATAGTTAGATTATAATTTTAATTAGTTTTAAAGTATAATTGGATTATATATTTTTAATTTAATACAATTTTGTTCATTTTAAGTAATTTCACTTTTAAATTGTACATAAACACATGTCGATCTTTTGATAGTTATTACTTTTTAAAAACCTGCATTTTGGTTTTGACAACAATAATTAATTTAAAATTAATTACTAAAACTTATATGTTTTAATTTTGTAAAAATGGATTATATATTTGGAATCAAAAGGTTCAAATTTTTTAAATAGTTACCTTTTATTTTTTGACATTATGAATAGTAACTTCAGTAATTATTTTATTTACCATGGTTAAAGGGTAAATCTGGTAAATAAGGGTAAAAATAATATTATAATAATATTAAACTACCCTAAAACATGTCCTAATCCTATTGGATGAGATATTTCTGACAATGGTCATACTTGAGTCAATTTTTGGACCACATGGATTCACTTGGATGTGAAAATGACATTTTATAAGAATTAATTTAAAGTAAATATAATTATAACCTAAACCTATACCTTTAACTAAATTGATTTTAATATAGGGTTATATAACTGATCTATATGTCAATAAATATTAATTATAAAGTTAAAAATATTTCCTACATCATGGTATTTTATTTATAATTTTTATAGATTAGATAAATATATTTATTTATGACACAATTATGATGTAGTGATTACCTCATTAATGAAAGATTCAAATAAATGAATATATAAATATTAAAAAAAATAATTTGAACATTTTGATATCATCCATGAATTTTTTGGATGACATTAACATATTATGGATGAGTTAATTTCTTTTTTTAAAGTAATAATGTTTTATGAATTTTTAAAAAAGTCAAGTCTGAATAGTATCTAAAATTGACATAATTCATATCTTAAAACATAAATAGTTTATTAAATAATATTAATTTTCTGAAAATATAAGATTTTTAAAAATGGTTAATATAAGTCCAAATATTTCATAAATAATTTTTGTGGGTTTTTTGATATAATATGGTAATTACATTAATCCACAATGTGTAAATAACATGATATCACAATAAGATTAAAAGGGGTAAAATAAGGGTTAAACCAAAAAGATAAGCATAATAAAATATTCAAAACCTTTCCAAAAATTATTTTATTATGGGTATTAGAACCAAAATCATATTATAATAGAATTAAATAAGTTTTAGACGATTTTAAATTGAAATTTAATTTATAATAAATTAATATTTTAAGACTTTCCTAAAGTACCCCTCTCCACTCTTATAAAAGGGAACCTCCTCCCTCTCCTCTCTACTCCATTTTGAGCCTTAAATCTCAGAAAACCCCACCCCATTTCTCTTCTAAAATTCCATAGTTACATTCTATAGGTTTTTTTTCTCTCGAAATACTAACTCCAGTTCCCTAAGAGTAAATTTAAAGAAGGTGCATCGAGGAAGAGGTAATCTCTTCTACCGATTCTTTCAAATTTCTTTCTTATTATACTTACTATTATTAATTTGTTTAATTATAAAGTAATAACATCAGAATCAATAATATACTGATATATTATTGTAAATATGAAACAACCCTATTTAACCTTCTATCCATCCTACGAAAAACGAAATCACCACGCGTGCGTACTTACAGCTTACCGTCTCCACACCATGGTGTAATTTGTTTTTCACCACCACCTTACTTGGATGGGTATAATGGGGGAAATAATAACTATATATGATTATTACAACATGATAATAATTCTGCTATATTATACCCCATCTAATTAAATACCATTCAACAATTATGGGACGATATCGTTGCATGTGCGTACGTACGACTTACCGTCTCCACGACGCGATGAGATTCATTCTCTATGTTAACCATTCAAGAATGATTATAAAGTATATATAATAAATAATAATAAAATATATAACATAATAATGATACTGGATTTATGTATATATATATATATCATTTACTTACTTTCATTCAATTCAATAAGGAAATGAAAACAGTGTTCATGTGTACATACAGCCTACCGTCTCTATGAACGGTGTATTTTATTTCATTTATCTATATATTAAATATATATTTATATAATGAATATATATGATATATAAATAAATTTTTATATCTTTTAAGTAATTGAATCATGATCTATGTAATAATATCAATAATAACAAGTCCAAATACGTACGATAAATGAAATGATTATTACCCAAAACATTGCTTTAACATGGAATTGACAAATAAACGGGTAATATAAAGTCATAAGTGAATCATATATGATATCATAAATATTATTAGGGTTCTCTTACTATTTAATAACATTTTTAAACCCACTATATAGGAGTTTAGGACACATGTGGAAGAAATCATACCTAAGGTAAGGGATAATTTCGCAATCTCATTTTTATCCGAGATTGCTTATACGTAAGTATTTACTAGGGTTATATTTATCATCCATGTCCATGTTATCAAAAATGTATACTATTATTATATGTATGTTTAAATTAATTTTTACCCCTTTTGACTTTTACTACATGGTATAGAAGGAACCTTTCTTTTGTTTACCATATAAGGTACTTTTTGACTTTTCCAACAAGAGTATGAGAAAAATGTTTTTTTAACTTATATGCCATGAATGGATTTTTATGGTTTCATGACGCTTTATTTTCATGAATATTCCTATACACTATATCAAGTTTATTTTAAACTAAATTCTTTTATTTTAATTTTTTGTATCATTTTTGAGAAAATAAAATGTTTTTGAAGAAGAAAGGATTTTTTTCTCAGGAACTGAGTTCAACTGGTTTATCAAAATTATTTTCCATCTAAGATAACTCTATTTAAATAGGGTTATCTTTATATCCCTATTATTACTATTATTTTATTTTATTAATGATGTAATGGTATTTTATATGGATTATGTTATGTTGGAAATATTTTTAATAAAATCCATTTTATTTATTGGGTTATGTTATGATGAATGATTTTTATTTTTATGGTACATGTAAGAATAATTTCATTATGAGATGGGTGTGACCTATATCTCACTCCAATGAAGTGGGTAAAGATTTATATCTCATGAGATATACATGAATGGAATTGAATGTAAATCTGGTTCATTAATGGAGGGCTGTAATGACAAGTATATTTGGTTCATTAATACATGGCTGGAACGGCAAGTAAACCTGGTTCAGTATTGGACTATGTCCACTATTATGGTCTTGGAATCAATGCCTTGGATACTATGAATCATATTATTTACTTATTATTTTTACACAATTACTTGTTTTATACCAAAGATATTCTATCATGGTTAATATTCCTTTATGATTTATTCCTTATGTACTACCAAGATTTGTTTCATGACTCAAGATTTTGATGTTTAAACTTTATGTTCATGTTTTTATGTTCAAAATTTTATGGTTTGTTTTATGTTCTCTATGTTTACTCTTACTGAGCATTTGAGCACACCCTTTTTATGTTTTCTTTTCCTCAGGATGTAAAGAAAGGTTTTTGGTAGGAAAACAAAATGGGAAGATCTTTATAGGATATGTTGAAGATCTTTCACCATGATTAGAAGATTTTTTTCAGAGTTTCCAAAGAAACTAAACTAATACGATCTTTGGGCATCTGTTTGTGACATGTATTTAGTATTTCTGAAAAGAAATGTAATGTCCATGTACATCAATCTTGGGTATCTACATTCATCCCTGTTGTTTGAATTGTATAAATTTATCAGTATTAATCCATTCTTCTCATCATCATTATCTTCCTTAGAATCAAAATTATCCCATTTTACTCCCCCTAAGATTCTCAAATACTCATCATTATCTTATATAATCTTATCTCTATTTTTTTAAAATTCCACTCATTTTCTACTATAGTAAAATCATGTCTTTAAACAATCATTCCAATCTAATTATTGAAACAATTGTATGCCTTTATTTGGGATGAGTATCCAAGGAATATCCCTTTATCTCCATGATACTCAAACTTCATATGTTTCTATTTACTGATAATAATAAAATTACTTATGAATATTTGAAAATACTTCAACTTTATCTTATTCATGTACCATATATATTATAGATCCTTTTATTCTCCTAGATATAAAAAATATCTATTAGAAATATAGAATGATGTCATGGAAATATCCTTCCAAAACTTCTCTAGAAATTATTTCTCAATAATAATTGTTTTAGTCATACTGTTTATGATCTGGATTCTCCTCTCAACTACACCATTTTTTAAGAGTTCTCACTACTGGAACTTAGTGCCTCGTCCCATGCTTCTCAAGATAATACTCAATCAGGTTATTGGTGAACTATGTGCCATTATCAATTTTGGAATTTTATAATTTTTTCCTAAGAATATTTTCATCATTCCTCTAATACTGAGTAATGCAATTGAACACCTAAAAAATGTTGGTGATGACCATTAGCCATGAAATAATGTTTTAATATTTAATGAATAGTACATAGTATCTCTTCCTATCAATTGATCTTGGTGATATCGGTCCACACACATCAGCATAAACCATTTCAAGAAACCTCATTGACTTATTATATTTTTCCTTATATGTGTTCTGTATAATATTCTTTTTTTGAAAAACATCACATGTGTGTGTATTATCACATGAAAATATAAAGATATCATGAGATACATAATTCTTTACAAGATATTTTGAGGGTTATTGGCTCATATGACCAAACCATTTATGCTATAATTTGTTTTCTTCTTCCTTAGATATAAAAAGTATATTTTCTTCTATAGTAATGATATAGAAATTCCTCTATGTGTGTTCTCATTCATCATAAATGTATTATCCATACCTTTGATGGTATAATTTATCTTAGGGAAATTTATTGCATGTACTGAGTCACAAAGTTAACTTACACTTATCAAGTTGTGATCAAGACCTTCAATAACCCATGCATATGCACATCTCATGTCTTTGTCCTCAAACCTATTTTTTCTAGATCCAATGATTTTTAATACTTAAAAATTTCCAAATATTAAAAAACTTTCCTTATTGTACTTGATTAATATAAAATGTTAATTAACCCCTCATAGAAAAAAAATATATAGCTCAATCCATTTATTTTTAGTAAATATCTCAAACCACTTCCTTCTTAGTTATTTTCTATTTTATCAATGTATTTGACTTCACATTTGATGATTATTAGTAAATTTGATCCTTATATAAATATAATGGACCAAATTCATGTTGCAAAGTCATAATATTATTTTTCATAATGATTCCTCAAACTATTTTTTATGAATTGTGTGGGTCTTTAGAGGCATATTCCTCTGCACTATAGATGAGAAAGGCCTAGATATATAACCATATCCACCACACCAAAAAATAATTCCAACCAAAATCATATTTGGAATGATGATTTATACCTTAATTCCATAATTTATCTTGGTTATTCCAATACCACTTTGTTATATAACATAGACTTTGATAATTTCCCATATTTCTATAAAAAACACTTGATCTAAGAATTTATCTTGTGTTTTTTAATTATTTATTCAAAAGTACTTTGTCTATTTTTATTTTTTTGATTCTGAGTCATTCCCAAATCAACCTTCAACTTTGAATTGGGTGTCTATGTCTTTTCATCAACCAACATTTCCTTCTTCTTATGATTAGACCACATTCCATATTTTCATTTTGAAGTGAATTTTATTTATATGTAAAATTTTCTAACTATCTTATTAGACCTCCATGATTTTACTTTACCTTTTATGAATCTCATTCAATATTATTTATCAATGTCAAACTAGGAGTCAAGAACTATATTTTTAATTTTTTTATATAAATTAATGATTTATCCCACATGACATTTGATAAATTTTACTCAATATTTGATTTTTCTATTCAAACAATTGAAAGTCTAGGCCTGCTCTATGACTTAGATCTTGTACTCAACAAACTTATCCAAGCTTTATTTCTTTTTATATTTTATCTTTTCAATTTATTCTTTTTTATTAATATTCTATTATTTTTTATTGTTCCATGTATATCTTGGTGTTATGAACCATCCCATTATATTTCTTCATTTTAGATCTCTAAACATATATCTCATTAAGTATGGCCACTAACTCTATATTTAGATCAACTTAACCTTCTACTTCTACCTCATCATCATAAATTTCCTCCCTTGTTTAAAATGTGTCTACAACAAACACTAAAAAACCTTCTTTTAGGTCTTTACAGTCCTCAATTTCTTTCAATTATTTTTCTTATGAACTATCATCCTCTTATGAAAGTAGGATATTCTTCTTAAAAACATATTATTGGTACTCCTTTTACCCTTAACATTCCTTTAATGTTTATTCATGGAAATTTCATAATCCTCATCGTCGTCTTGATACTTCTTGGGACACATTGTTTTAAGGTTCCCAATATTTCTACACTAGAAACAAGCAAGTAAAATATTGACATTAAACTTTAATTTTTACCCTTTTCAAGTTCTAGGAAATGAATGAAATTACTCCATCAACCACGTCCTCTTCCTAATTATTCTCCATAGTATGAATTTTCAATGCCTTGAATTCCTATTCCTAAGACTTCACTTTTTCAATAATGCCATTTTCATTGTTTATCTTATCATATAAGACATGGTTATTTTGAATACTATCTAATGTCAGATCCTTCGGATCCTTTTCCTTAAGCACAAAAACTTTTGGATTAAACTTGTAGGTTCTAGGAGCAGCAGAATCATGCAATGGGTGATTCCCAACTTTAATTTCTTCCATAATCAATGATAAATATGATATTTATACAATGATGAACACCATGATAGACATAATTGAGTCCAAGAAATATACCAAGAAGGATTACACCAGAATTCAAAGAGATGGATCAACACATATTATTTATAGTTAATTTAATTGGATAAAGAATTAACTCTAAGGAATTATTTATTCATTGATGTGTATGGAAATAGATATATGGTGCACCATCATTTTTTTGTAGAAACCAACTGTATATTTCCTTTAGCAGTGATCAACACGTGTTCCAAGAATCTCTAGACATTGTCGAAGGAGTCTCTATGTGCTAGCATAGAAGATCCTTGCGCTTTTGTCGTCCACCTGGATTGCCTTGAGAATATCTTCCAAAGTGTTCTCCTTGATCTGGTGGAGGAGGATTACTCTCCATTCTTGGGATAATTCTTAGAGAAGGGACCTCTCTAGGCTTGAGAGGATTCTCCTTGAATCATTGTGCACAATATAATTGGATAATAAGAAAATAATATAATTTGGTATTTATATTTCTAGGGTTAAAATAAAATAATTTCACAAGTTCCCTTATTATTATTTAATCCTAGAAAAAACCCGTGTCAAATAATAATATTATTATTATATTTATTTACACAAGCTTAACTTTCCAATTATAATTAAATATTATTTAATTAAATAATATTCAATATTATCATTTCTCAACGGACCATTAAACTCGATCTACCATTCATCCACAATATTTATCAGGCCTTAAAGAATGTCTATTTATTTAATAAATAAATATCACTAAATTATTCTCTAATAAATAAATAATTATTTAATTTAATAAAAAGTAAATAAATATTTATATACAATCAAGCATACATGAATTATTATTAAACCACGTATAGGAATAATATTTATTAAACCTGTTAAATAAATAATAATAATATATTATTTAATTGTAATTTTGGATACACTTATTGTGTGACCCTCTAGGCCTTTTTCTCATTGGCATTAAGCAAAGTAGCCTAAAGTCCAAGGTTATCATCTACCAACACGCCAAGGCACACATAGAGAAATAATTTAATTATGCAATGACATGTCACCTCATAATAATGCTTACCATGTAATCTAATATCTTTATCAAAATATCTCAAATCGAGTAGGTTGCATGCCAGTGCCATCAACCTATGTGCTCGATTATTTCTTTCTTTGACTTTTTAGAAATAGAACTAGCCTATTGATCACTATGGATGTGGATTTATTTATGCTATATCATTTCTATAAAAGGGCATGAGATATTAAATTTTGTTAAATAGCATAATGGGTAAATCCTTTCTCACGTTATTCATTAATGAAATATTACTCGTGACACACCCAATGTATCCTACTTCACCGCGAACATATGTCATCACGGTTTTTGTTAATACATTTAATTGTGTGACTCATAATACTCATTAATAATATTATTAATTTCTATGGACCAATACAAACATTCGTGGATAGGAACATCCAATGACATGTTCGAATATGGATTTCCTACTGGCAGATCTCATTTTCATAATATCCTACTAGATATTACCAAGGGAGTACACCATGATAAAGTGTCTCAAAGTACTATAAGTCTCCACCCTTGATAGACTATACCATTTGTGTCTCTCAAATGATATCATTCTTTTATATAACATATATTCAAGAATTGTGTCATAGCAATTCCAGGTTCTTATCATAGTAGGGAACTACGATGACCTTTTTGTGTGATAGCTACTCTTAATACATTTTCATATACTATGTCATGTATAAGAATAATCATTATTTGATAAGTAGTTTATAAATATTCTAAAAATGAATACAGGTTTATTATAAAGTAAAAAGAAGTTTGTTCTAGGGAAACAACTCCAACAGACTCCCACTTGAACTAGAGTTGACTGTTAACAACTTTTAGTCTGCTAGCTCTCACATGATATTCATGCTTTTGTTGAGATAGGCCTTTAGTCATGGGGTCCACCACATTCTCTTCTATGGGTACTCTACTCACTACAACTTCACCCCTCTGATAGAAATTACTTAAGAGGTGATATTTTTGGAGTATATCCTTTATTCATTAGTGTGACCTTGGCTCTTTTGAAAGAGACACTACTGTAGTATTGTTAAAATACAATGTGATAAGTTCTTTACTTCTAGGTACCACAAAAATCTCCTAGAAAAAGTTTCAAATCCAACCAACTTCCTTGGATGCATCATAAACTACTATATACTAAGACTCCATTATAGAATCAATGAAAACTGGATGCTTTGAACTCTTCCAGCTCACATCTCCTCCATTGAGACATAAAACATATCCTGATTGTGACTTCAGATCATTTTGATATATCTGAAAACTAGCATCCGTATAACCCACGATGGCCATCTCCTCATCTCGTCCATGCACCAGGAACATATCCTTAGTTCTTCTAAGATACATAAATTTAGCCTTAATATCCATCCAATCTTGTTCACCTATATTTTCTTGATATCTTCCAACCATGCTCAGTGCATAGGAAATATCAAGTCTAGTACATAACAAGGAATACATGATTGATCCTATCACTGAATTGTATGGGATATTACTCATTATATCTTTCTCTTATTATGTCTATGGAAACATTTTCTTATAAATATGTAAACCATGAGACACTTGAATCAATCCCCTATTGG
This sequence comes from Viscum album, assembly GCA_963277665.1. Taxonomy (NCBI): domain Eukaryota; kingdom Viridiplantae; phylum Streptophyta; class Magnoliopsida; order Santalales; family Viscaceae; genus Viscum; species Viscum album. Next base: position 1,815,567,602 of record OY728159.1, on the reverse strand, counting down.
ATTGTTCCATATTAAATATCTTTAGTATTTGGTCAATATAAGTACTTTGACTTTGTCCAAGAAACCTCTTGGATCTATCACAAATGATCTTGATCCCTAGAATGTAGGCTTCTTCACCTAAATCCTTCATGGAGAAGAACTTGTTCAACCAGTCCTTAACTGACTATAAGACTGGTATTTCATTTCCAATAAGTAATATGTCATCAACATACACTACTAGGATAACTACCACATTCCCATTAAACCTTCTATAAACACATGGCTCACATTAATTATTAATGAAAGAAAGTTATTTTATGGATTCATTGAATCGAGTATTCCATGACCTGGATTCTTTCTTCAATCCAAAAATGGATCTATGCATTTTGAAAATTATTTTGGAATCACCTAGAGTCACAAAACCTTCTGGTTATTTCATATAAACATCTTCTAGAAGGTTTCTATTAAGGAATGCAGTTTTGAAATCCATCTTCCAATTCTCATTATCATGGTAAGCTATTGTATCACAAATTATTCTGATGGATTTAAACATGGAAACTGGAAAAAATGTTTCATCATAGTCAATTCCTTTATTTTTTTTAAACCCTTTATCCATTATACTTACATTATAGGTACTTAATTTTCCTTCCATGTCCATTTTTCTCTTTAATAACCATTTGCATACAACATGTTTTACATAAATTGGCACATCAACTAGAACCCAAACTTGGTTTTGATACATGGAATCAATTTTAGAATTCATATCTTATATCCATTTTTTATCTTTTAAGCTCTATATTTTCTCCTTTTATGATAGAGGTTCATTGTTTTTAACCAATAATTAGTCAACATCCTTAGTGACTATAAAACCATATCTCTCTGGTCCTCTTATCTCTCTTATTCTCCTATGTGTTACTTGTTTTTTAGGAAATAATTTTTCCATAGGGAATTGTGGAATATTTTTATGTACCAACTCATGTATATCTTGAGGATCAATTTCATCTAATTCAATATTTATCCCACTATTTTTCTTGTGGATGTGATTCCTTCAAGAAAGACGTCTTGTCTAGTGATAGTCAGTTTCTTGTATGAGGGGTTGTATAGGTAGTATACCTTGTTTCCTTATGATGTCCTATAAAGATACACCTCATGCCCTGGGGTGCTAGTTTGTTTCCTAATAAGGCCTTAAAGAATTCTTTTCAACCCCATACACGTGTATGCGATAAAATGGGTTTTTTCCACTCCATATCTCGAATGGAATTCTATTTGATACTTTAATTAGTACTCAGTTAAATGTTTATGTCATATTTTGTAATGCATATCCTCAAAAGGATAATGGAAGATCTGCATGACTCAACATCAACCTTACCATGTCTAATATGGTATGGTTCCTCCCCTCACTAATACTATTCCAATGTGGTGTATAAGGTGGATTGAGTTGAGATAGAATCCCAAACTCCCACAAAAAGTTGATGAACTCTTGGTTAAAATATTCACCACCTTGATCTGATCAAAGCTTCTTTATATTCTTACCAAGATGATTCTCTACTTAATTCTTGAATTCCTTAAATTTATCAAAGGACTCAAACTTATTCCTCATTAATTAGATATAGTCATATCTACTCAATTCATCAGTAAAAGTTATTAAGTAAGAATATCCAAATCTATCTTCTACTAGAAATGGTCCATACACATCAATGTGTACCAATACTAGAAGCTATGTGTCCCTTTCAGCCTATCCCCCAAATGGTGGTTTGGTCATTTTTACTTGTAAATATGCACAAAATCTATCAAGTGGTTTTATCTTGAAAGATTCTAAATAACCATCTTGACAGAGCTTTGTCAAATGATTCTTGTTTACATGACCAAGACGGTGATGCCAAAGCTGGGTGTTATATGAGTTATGTGAACTTGATTTTTTTTCAACTACCAAGACTTGGTTTTTGTAATTTAATACATACAGGTTATTATTTAAATGTTTCATACCATAATATATGTTTTCCTTATAGAAGAAACAATTTTTATTTTCAAACTTGAATAAACCCATATGTATCTAAACTTGATATAGATTTTAAGTTTTTGGTAAGAGTAGGTACATAATAACAATCACATAAAACCAAAATCATTAATATTATCAAATAAGGGTGGTCTTCACCAATGGACATAGTAGCCATCCTTACACCATTGGCAGATCACAGATCCACCTCTCCTCTGGAAATCTTCCAAAATCTACTTGGATCATCTATTTGGATATATATGTGAGCACCAAAAGATATATCTAATAGCCAATGTGTATATATAAAAATATTGCACTCAATAATGAATGAACCTTTAGTTTCCCCATGATTTTTGGTATAATTCATCTTCCAGTGGTCTATATTTCCACATGAAAAACACATTACCTCCTTTTCTTTCCCTACCACTAGATCTTCTTCTTATTGTTAGGATGGTGCTCAGGAGGTTTTAGACTATTTATAATTCTTTGGGCCCTTTTCCTTGTCCTTCCTCTTCTTATTCATGATAAGTAATGTGGGTTTTTCACACCCCATTTTCTTATCCACTTGGAAAATCAATGTCAGGAGTTTGGATAGACTCTTCAAATAATTTCTCAAATTATAATTCACAATAAAAATAGAGAAGGTATTGGGTAGTGATGAAAGTATGAGATCTATATGAAACTCATTTGGGAATTTAATCCCTAAGATGTCTAGGTGTTCAAGGTAGCCAATAAGCTTGAATACATGAGGCCCAATCGGTGAAGAATCTCCAAGATTAGTGGTAAACAAAGCATTGGAGATCTCATACCTATCTTATCTCGACTTCTCTTGATAGAGATTCCAAAGGTGAGACAACATTATATATGAATCCATTTCCTCATGTTTCTTTAAAAGATCATTGTACATGGATGATAGCATGAATCACTGAACATTTATAGAATCATTCAGATTTTTCTCATAGAGAGATAGTTCTTCATCACTTTCCTCATTTCCAAGAACAGTTGGTAAAGGTTCTTCCAGTACATACAATTTCCTTTCATGGAAAAGGATGACCCATAGGCGCCTTTTCCACTCCTAGAAATTAGTGCCTATGATAAGTTTTTCCTTCTAAAGTATGGATCACAGTGATATGTTTCATTCCATTTTTAATGTTATTTCTAAAAATAAGATAAGCAGAGATTTATTAATTTACCTAATAAATTTAGACAGATAAATAAATATTATATTTATTATCCTCCCACTATTATATAAAAACCCAATATCCCTAAAATTTAGCTTCATAATATTCTATTTACTAGGAAATTTTAGTGATGAGGATCCATATTTCCCTTCCCATTACCCCAACTTTTTTTGGTCAAGAAACTTGAAATGTTTTAGAGAGTAATTCCAAATATCAACTGCATTAACTCGCAGTTCCTCGATCCGTTGAGTAGACTCTCTAATACTAAAACCCTTTAATTAGACTTCCTCAACCTTTTCCTCTCAGTTACACTAAGTCCTACTTTGGAATTCAACCCTTAATGTGAACCAATTCAAGACAACCCAAAACCTCATGTTAGAATTCCCTAATAATTGAAAGCACCCCAACTTTGGATGGTTAATCACTTTGAACTGTTGTTTGATTCTAACTGAATTAATGTAAGTTTATACCGAATTAATATTTTTTTGAGGGATTTTATCCTTTATGCATAAATTTCCAATTTTTATCTTGATCACATGATTTTTAATATTAAGTGGGATTACTTAAGTGATTAACCATGTATTTAGATAATATTTACTCATAAGCCAGCTCATTTTCGTTTATTCTTGCATGCTTGTTAATTAATTAATTATGTGATCATGACAAAACATCTATAATGAATAACTATTAAATTGATAGAAATAAAATAAATGGTATGTTAATAATCTTGTTCCAATGGTTATTTTATCTAGCCATTGATAAACTAACCAATTACCTAGGGGAGAAAAACCTTGAACCAATATTAGGTTCATGTTTAAATATTTCCACCTATCCACCTTTGTATCTTACTTGGATTGGTTTCACATCATCTCCTAACTTGAACCGCCTCCACTATCTTGGGAGCTCCATTCATTACATGTTCTTTTACTCACACTCAGGTGAGGGGTATAAGGGGGTTTACATAAAAGAAACCATGGTCTCGTAGGCCCCACATAATAATGGGGAGAGAAGGCACGCAGGCCAATAATTTAATTTAATAATAAATTAAATGAAACTAATCACATACAAAGGTCTGATCTAACTCGTGATCATCCACATTAATGAAATGTATTATGAATTTAATAAAACCAGCATTCAATTCTTTAATAATTCTTAGTTAATATAAATAATGCTCAAATCGATTAATTATTATATTTAATTAATAAATCCTTTTATCTTAATTCTTATTTGAATTTTCTTGAGATTATCATCCAATATAATTTTAAACAAATTAAATAAAATAATTTAAAATTAAACTTATACCTAAATGTGACTTGTAGGTAATATGGTGAATGCCTATCTAAATATACCCAAACATGAATTATACTTATATACTATTTTACTCTTCTAATATATGGAATACACGACTTATCATATAATTTCATAAAGTGTAATTCACAGATTATTACACAAATTATATGATTTTGTAGTAATGTGTTATACTTTAATATACTTAGATTAACAACTTGTAATATGACTCATACATGATATAATGATCTTAAACATTACATAGATATTAATTAAACATTGAAATATTGATGTATATTAAAACCTATCACATGGTGTGTCCTATCTTTACAATCACATGCAAATACATGTCTCAAGGTTTTTATAGTAAAATAAATAAAATTTAAATATGGGTAACTTGGTATAAGTACATGGCGTATAAATATAATCTACATGGAATGTACACCGATCATCATATATCTGAGACACACACCTAGGGACTTGGTGTATAGTTTTTGCCTTAGAAAATTTGGAGTACACGGTGTGTCCAATGGTTCACATGCCATTTTCACTACATGTTAAACAATCACCCATCTGGTAGGTCGTGTATTGAATACATGGATCGTCTTTGATGCAAAGGGACCACATGCCATGTACAATGGGCCACACTGTGTGTAGTCTGGATCACCGTGTGCCAGTATGTCTCATTCGACACACGATATAAGAATTAACTACACCTCATGTCACTAATGCACATGGTGGGTTGATTAATTTCTGAATTACCTCCTGCTGCATTAAACACAACTACACAGCATGTAAATTCAATTACACGGTGTGTACTACTGTGTTATCTGGGAATAATCCTTATCACCTCAAAATGAGTTCCTTGATTTTATTTTAATCAAAAAATTAAACACCTAGATTGGATATATGAGAAACAAATGAGGAAGAAATAGATCCCACAATTCCAATTAAAAGGAAGATTAAGTTTGAATTGAAAAAATAAATTATAAATACATAAATCACCAATTATCTTAAATAATTATAAACAATTATGTTCCCCCTATGATACCACTTATAGGTTCTGGGTGCAGTGAAAGCATGTGATGGTCGATGCCCAGGTTTAATTTTTCCAATAATAAATGATCAATCTAAGATCTATATTACAATAAAAATTGTGATCCATGGAATTGAGTAAAAGAAATAGACCAAGAATAATTTTATTGAAACTGATAGATATGGATCAACACATATTGTTTATAATTAATTTAATTGGATAAATAATTACCTCTAAGGAATTATATCTTTGTTGATGTGTCCAGAGACAGATCTGTTGTGCACCTTCTTTGCATTGTATAAACCAAGTGTAGATTTACTCTAGTGGTGATCCACACATGTTCTAAGAATATATATAATTCTTTGAAGGAGTTTACAGGTGCTATCATGTAATACCCTTTCACTTGCATCATCAGTCTTGATTGCCTCAAGAATCGCTTCCAAAGCATTACCCTTGATTCGATGGAGGATTGCTCAATGTTCTTGGGAGCGTTCTTAGAGAAGGGGGATCTCTAGGCTTAAGAGGATTCTCCTTGAATTATTGTGCATAACCAAATCAAATAATGAGAAAAATAATATAATTAGGTGTTTATATTTCTAGGGTAAAAATAAAATAATTACACAAGTGCCCTTATTATTATTTAATCCTAGAAAACACCATATCAAATATTATTATTATTATTATTTCTTAACACACACTTAAATTGAAAATTATAATTAAATGTTATTTAATTAAAAAATATTCAACATTATCATTTCTCATTAGACCATTAAACTCGATCTGTCATTCCTCCACAATATTTATCGGGCCTTGCATAATGTCTATTTATTTATTAAATAAATATCATTGCTTTATTCACTAATAAATAAATAAGTATTATATTTACTAAAAATAAAACAAATATTTATATGCAATCAAGCATACATGAATAATTATTAAACCACATACGGGAATAATGTTTATTCAACCTATTAAATAAATAATAATAATAATAATTTATTTAACTGAGATTTTGGATACACTTAGTGTGTCACCCTCTAGGCCTCTTTCTCAGTGCCATTAGGCGAGGAAACCTAAATTCAAAGATTAGCGTCTAGAAGCATGTTAAGTCACCCAAGGAGAAATAAGTTAATTTCATAATGATAATTCACCTCATACGAATGCTTACCATGTAATATAATCCCTTTATCACAATATCTCAAATCAATCAGGTTGCATGCCAAGGCTATTAACCTATGTTCTTGATTATCACTTTCTTTGAATTTCCAGAAATAGCCTATTGATCAACATGGTCATGGATTTATTTAGGCTATATCATTTCCATAAAAGAGCCTAAGATATTAACTTATATTAAATAATAGTATGGATAAATCATTTATCACATTATTCATTAATTCAATATTACTCGTGACGCACCCAACATATCCTACTTCACTGTGAACATCTAACATCACAGTTTTCATCAAAACATCTAATTGTATGACTCATAATACTCATTAATAATAATCTTAATGTCAAAGGACCAATACATTGTTCCACAGATAGGAACATCCAATGACATGTATGAATATGGATTCCCTACTGGCGGGTCTCGTCCTCATAATATAATACTGGATATTACTAAGGGCGTACACCATGAAAAGGTGTCTCAAAGTCTTATGAGTCTCCACCCATGATAGATTGTATCATTTCTGAGCCTAAAATGATATCATCCAACTATAGAACATATATTCAAGAATAGTATCATAGAACTTATGGGTTCTCATCATAGTAGGGAACTGCTATTACCTTTTAGTGTGAAAGATACTCTTAGGACATTATCACATACTATGTCATATAGAAGAACAATCATGATGTGATAAGTACTTTATAAATATTCAAACAATAAATACATTTTTATCATAAATTAAAAAGAAATTGGTTCTATTTCACCAACTCCAACAAAACCATGGTGTTAATTTTCTCAAGATTCACTTGATGATCTTCACATCATCTATGGTTCTCTAATTACATGGATATCATCCAAAATCACATTTACCCAATCAAATAATGAATTAAAAACTTAATTTGGGTGCATCCTAAATTCCTCATGCTTGTTTTATATAATATGTAGCTTATCTTTATGAAATTTTTATTTTCCTCCATAGATGTTAAGTAACTTTTCCCAAATGGTGTGTGAAGATTTACATGGCATAACCTTTATATAGATTATGATGGATAAGTATCTCCATAATTTATTAATTACTCTAGAATCAACATCAAGTGCTTGATATTTTCCTTATGATAAAGAATCATTTTCTATACCAACCAAAATTCTATGAATAGTATCCTTATAAACATATAGGACTAAAGATTTGAAATAGTGAAACATTTGATTCTTTCAAATAAAAAAGTTATTTTCATTGAATAACGAAATATTTTTTTTATTAACTGCTATAATGACTTCCAAAAAGAGAATAAATTCACTTATTTGAACCTTTAGATCTGATATCACTTATTGGCCCCACTAGTTCAAATATCCTAAGCGGAGGAGTGAATTAGGTCATTACTGATTAAAAACCCCTATTTTGATCATGTTTTATCATGAGATAAAATGATCTTCTCTAATAATTTCACAGGTAATGTGTGATAAAAATGAAATCATGAGAGAGACATATCAATTTTACTTGGTTCTCCCAAATTGGGCTAATCTAGAGTTCATACAACAATGATGTGTCAATGTGCTATAATCATTAAATTACATTATTGTTTACAATGTTTAGATTGTACTCATTTTCTCTTCTAATTTACAACAATTTATAATTCGAGTACTCACTACTCTATCAACTAAAGTTTACCCAATATTCTTTAGGATATTATGTGGATATAATAAATCACCTTTTTTACACCACAAGGGGTGTATCATAAAGATCTTCGTTAATCAAAATGATGAATTACACTCTACCATGAAAACTATTGTAAATTTTATTAAGATTTAGGTAACCCATTTTTTTCATACTTATATTCACATAAATCCTATTTATAAAAACTATGGTTCATGTCATGTTTTTTTTGTGAAACTGTTAGTCATGTAAAATCATTCATGTAATAAATATGTTTATGTAAGTCTTATGTTAAAAAAAAGTCATTTAACTCTATTGATATTCCTCTAAATCTATATCAAACTAAATAATGGAATGAGTTTCCCATTTATAAATAAAAAATCATAAATAATGCATTTCAAAACCATTCAGGATTCCAAAAAACACATTTTATTCCATTAATTAATGTCATTGTGTTCATGAAACTGGAGTTCCATACACCACCTTCTATTCATGAGAGTATGCTAACTTGCATGAGAATCCTTTCTTTACTCTAAATTTATATAAAATATCATTGAACTAACTTTAAAATACTCTAGATCCTTCCTACATGAACTCATTTTGATCTTATTAAATCTGGAACATTATCAATATTCTTTGTTGGCAAACACAACTCAAAACCAAAAAAATGTTAATTTTAGGTATTTTTACCAACATAACTCATTAAATTAATTTTATTTACCAATTTACCCTAAACTCTTTGAGGATATGTAGTGACTATGACTTTGAATTTGACTGGTATAATATTTTATTTTTAATTTTAACTTTTATAAGTACAAACATACCCTCACTATCCTTTTAGAAAATAAATTTTCTCTAAAATATCATGCTAGAAAACAAATTCTTTCTATTTATTTATACATTTATTGAGATTTTTTAATTCCAAATATCTATTCCTAAAAATAATTAAATCCTCACCCACTACTTTATTTGAGTTCTCATAGTCAAACTTGAACTTATTCAAATAATTTGGAATTTTAGTACCTTCTGTTAAATATTATCACACTATTATTATTTGGATGAAATTTTTTAAGTTAAGTTATCAATCATTTTATTCTTATTTAAAATAAATATGTTGAGAATTTCAGTCATTTTCAAAAATTATTCTTCATTTTATATAGGCATTAACTTAGCATTTTTTATGACTTAATTCTTCTTTAGGGAGATATTTTTTATTTTCTATTTTTTTATTTTCTTTAAAAATCATCTTGGATCTATTCTCAAACGAAATACTCTTTATTTATTATTAATTTTTATCAACTATTTATACCTCACAAGAGGAACCATTCTCCACATGTTCGTGATCTATAAAGACTTTCTCACCTTTTATATATGAAATTTCATCAACATATATATCACTTTCATAATTTTTTTATGTATATTCATAATTTTATAGGATGTTACATCATTTTATCATTGAGGTCACTTTATATTGTCACTTTGAGATTGATTTTAAATTTTTGTAAGGTTCACCCATACAAGTTTTTTTATTTTGAAATTATATTCATGTTTCCTCCCCCTCTTGATCCATATTATTATTCTTCAGATAATCATCCAAATACTAAACAATTTTACATTAGTTGAATCACTTAAATAGAAAATTATCTTTATATTTGTACCTTCCATTTTAAATATTTTTTAAGAAGTGACTTATTTGGTGACACTTCTCTCATTACTTTTTTGGTGATTTTGTTTCACATTTATTTATGTTTTATTAAATTTTTCAGAATCCAAGTTCTAGGTATTATCTTTCTAACATTGTTTGTTTCTAAAAGTGAGATTATTCGTTTTCATTATGCTATATTCATCCAATCACTAATCTATCCCTTTATAGATCTTATCTGGTGTTAGTATCTTGTGATACTGATATATTTTCATAAATTTTTTATCATAGATTCCTCAATTGATTCTTTTCCATTATGTAGTCATCAATATTTTTAGTGTAGCCTCTGAAAATTCTTATGATAGTATTAACCTAAAAAATCATCAATGGATTTATCCATAGACATACATTCATCCTCACATTTTTGTTTCCAAATATATAATTTTTTGTCATTAAATTTCTTATATTCCTCATATATATTATATAATTACACCATATATCCTTTGTGGTGTATAATCCAATGAAATTTGTAATATATTTCTATAAGAGTGAATATAACAAGTAATTGCTTTCATAAACATCCACTTAAAAATATTATTGATTTGAGACATAGGAGTTCCCCCTTCTAACATTATGAATCATATGGAAATAATATAAAAAACATCAAGCCTAATAAAAATAAAAAAATTATTATAAGTTTCTTATATATATGGAATATCTTCCTATAAAATATTAGATTTCCATTTTTGTTGACTAATTTATAGTTTCTCATAAAACTTTTAGAAAGTGGTCATATATGAATCCTAAAAGGATATCATGGATTTTATGTCAATAAAATTTCTCAAGTATTGACAATGATCACTAATTGGGGTGAATAAATTAGTTTAAAAATCTGTAATCTTTTTTGATACATAAATTATTAATTTTAATGTTGATTAAATCACGATGATCCAAGTATTTCATTATTGATTGATGATCACATTCAAATGTAATAAAATAAAATAATAAGCGATGATAATATTTTTAAAAGTTTCATCACTCTATGTGAGTGGATAGTTTTTAGTATAGAGTGGGAGATATCCCACTATGCATGTTTTTTTATTAGAAAAAACTAAAGATAGAGTAAAAATTATTTCCTTAAAAAATTATAATTTTTCTTTCAAACACCTTACTATGCATCTCTCACCAAAAAAATAAAAGTGATTTTTCATAATGAATAAGAATAGTGACAATGAAAAAATGTTATAAAAAAATATTCTTTATGTTTAGATTGATTAATAGTATTTATTTATTCAAGGGGATAATATCTCCATAAAATTTCATTCTTACATTTTTTTTAGATTTTTATCTATTTCTACACAAAATCATGTGTATATCTTGTTTTTCCTCTTACTTTATCATCAACCAATGGATACCCCAAAAATTATATTACCATTCCTCTCTTTTATTACATTTTTTCCTTACCTATTTTTCATGAAATATTTTTTTGGAGTATCTTTTTCTTTATTTTCATGATGGAACCACAATATTATTTTTTGTGTTTTTTTTATACATGTCCCTTCATTGATTTCAAAAAAAATAGTCAAATAGTCTCAAAACATTGATAAATATAAAAAAAACCTTTGAAAAAATAAATTTGGGAACTTGAATTATAATCATGAAATATTTTATTAAAAATTCATAATATTATAATTTTTTAAAATAGTTGTTAAAAATGATAAATCATAAAATAATTTGTTTATAGAATTTGGTTGAACATGAAACATAAAAATTCATCAGGAAAAATAATTTCACCGCATCGATTATGCTTAAGAAAAGACATAACATTAACTAATACATGAAAGTAATGTTTTCTCAATGAAAACATTCAAATGATACATCAAATAGTGTTGTGTCCTATATATTTTCAAACTCTTTTTTCAATAGTATTTCATAAATATTTCATTAAATAAAGATACATCTATTATACTTTTCATATGTTATGTCATTGGATTTCATAAGCATTGTGTCCAATAAATTTAAAAAAGTGTTGCATCCAATAGCATTATAAGTGTTACATCTAGTGTAGTAATCAATTATTGAATTTAGTAGAGTTATATTTATTATAATTTTTGGATACTCTATATAACCATGACTTGGATAAATGGTCTCTCTATGTTTAGTTCTGATGAACCTAATTATTTAAGTGAGTTATTTACTGTAATTTTGGGTCATTTAATTGTAAAATTATGAAATTATTAATTTTAATGGATTGGAAATTGAATTGGAATAGTTTTTTTTAAGAATATATGACCAAAACATTTATATGTATATGTTATATATAAGTTTTATTATTTTTCATGAAAAATATGATCTCCATGTGTTATGTATAACAACCCCGAAATAACTATCCAATAATTATAATTTTAAAATAATTTAGTTCACATTATTACATTATAATGATCATTTAGGTTTAGAATATTATAAAATTAAGAAAAATATTACATAAAAATGTGTAATGTTCCATGTAGTGAACATGTTTTCCACAAAAACAAGTTCTTAAATTTACACCCCTTTTTTATTCAAGAAATTTTTTCTTCATTTTAGATGAGTCATTATGGTAGAAATATTAACCTTAATATAGTTCCTACACATCCATAGATCCTGTGAAAAACATTTAAAATCATGGTATGGGCACAAAATTATTAATATGGGATATAAAAATTAAGTAAACTCATTACACTAGTGAAAAATATGAAAACCATAAAAAATTACCCTTTTCATAATAAAATTTTAGCATATAAATAAATCATAGCCACATATAAAAATAAACCTTTTCCTAAAGAATAATTTTAAAATAACTATAAAGAATATAAAAATCATTAATTCATCTTGAGATGTCATATTAAAACCTATGGTAAACTCTTTTATTGAACCCTTTCAATAGGAGTAACCAAATAGGTTATCTCTAATATTTTTAATTTAGAGGATAAATCATTACCAATTTCATTAAAGATCTATATCTATAGATAAACTATCATTGTATATAAATCTCATGAAACATATCATGAAAAAAATTTATAATATTTCTATTTTTCATCACAAAACCCTTTAAAAATAATTTTAATCTATAAGTAAATCACTTTCCATTTTCACTTAAAAATAAGGAAGGATATCCTTTTCATTTGAGAAATCTTAAAAATAAAAGAATACCAGAAGAATAGGAATAGTGTATTATTTTAAAAAATAAAAAAAAATTGATAAATATTTAGAATGAATAAATTATATTATTGAAATAAAAGGAGACCATGTGATAAACTTTAAAAAATATTATTTTTTCACTTCTATAAAAAGGGTCAAAAGTAACATGTATGGAAAATTTTAAAAGGATTTATCTTTAAAAAAATTTAAATAAATTAAAAAAAATTAAAATAAACTTTAACCATATTTAATGTATAAAGAACAATATTCATGAAACATTTTTAATAATATGGATATAGAGGAAAATGAGTTGAAAGGAAAAAATTTATAATAAGGTTTTGAAGAAATACCACTTACCTTGAGTCTCATATTGATTTATAAGTTATATAAATCCTGAATAATAAGCTTATATTAATTATTTAATTGATTAATAAACTTTATAGTTTTAATTACCATATTATTATCCCTTTTATTTTATTTATTAATATGTTCTACTTAGTTACTAAATCAGTTAAGTTTACCTCAGATGTTTAGAGGTCGTTCAATACTTAACATTTAAAATAGCTGAGGTAGGATGACCAAAGTCAAATTATTCATGGTCAAAAAATCTTCATAATATTAAACACATTATACTTATAATTTAAATACATTCAAAATACTTTTATAACCATCTATATAATGTGTTCATAACAACTGAAATACATCATTTCATGGAGGCGGAAGTTTGAACGTATACGTGAGCTTGTTTTCATTTTTCTAATGAATGAAAAGGGAATAAAATAGATAAAGGATTACCATTATAGAATAATAATTTTTATTATAGATATAAGATTAATTAAATTAATCCTTATTACCATCCATGTGGGATGGTAGGCGGCGGTATTCTATACACACGCACGAGTGACATTTTCATTTTTCAATAGTTGAGAGGGTGAGAAGGAAGATAATATGATATCTTTACATAATTATACTTATGTAATAAATATAATATATATTAATTAATTTCATATTTATAACCATATGTTTTATGTGGTAATGAAAAATTAAACACATCACTTCGTTGAGGTGGTATTCCATACGTACGCACAAGCGACGTTCTCATTTTTCATTGGATGGAAAAGTTATGGAAAATAGTTGTTTTATCAACATAATAAAATTTTAGGAATGGTATATATACTTATTTAATTATATTAAGATATTTATAATATATTTTAAGGAGGTATAAGAAGAAATAAACTTGAAATAATTCAATTATGACTTATACCCCCTCCAAGAATATCTTCCTTTGGCTAAAACCTTAAGCCTTCTAGGATTGGTCTTTTGGTGAGACTAGGATCACTAGAATTTTGTAAGTATTTTTTAGTGGATTTTTTTTTATATCTTGGATTATATAGGGTTCTCAAATTGTGTCTATAAATGAGGAGTTATATTTCCTTTTATAAGTGACTAGTGGAACCCTTGAAAATATTAAGAATATTAAAATATAATAAATGCCTTTCTCTTGTAAAGAGGATTAAATTTAGTAAAAATTCAAAGATAGGATAATTTAAGGTAAAAATAAACTAAACCAATAAATTTTAGACTATATCTTAGTTAACCCTCCCCCATTGACTCTTTTAACCATTACCGTAGTGACAAACATTTTACCATGGAAACTATTTAATATGACTAAAAATGAAATGGTTGGGACTTATTACATAATTATAAGATGATAATCCAGAATAGGGAATCTGTTTTACAATTTTAAATTTCCATAAGTGTTAAAAATTACTTTTAATGTAAGTTCACAAGACGCAATGAAAAATCTTTTTTAGAAAAATACCTATTTTAAGCATAAAAATGATTTTATACCAAACTAGTGTAGAATTTTTATTCCCATGGAATTAATTAGATTATTTTTAATAAAATTATAATTAATTTAATTTCAACCCAAAATAAAACTAAAAGGAACTTTGTGAATAGTTAAAAAAAGAGAACCAAAAATAGTTTTTATTTGAATAAAAATATTACTTAGATTTAAAAAATGTAAAAAAAGGATATATAAGTTCAATATTATATTTTAAAATGAATTATATAACATATAAAATATATATTTATTCTAGAAAAAAATTATAAACTTTCAAGTAATTCTTATATCATGATAATTTCATAAAAGTGATGGTGTTTATAAAATGGGTATTTTCCACTATTCACTTAAAAATCAACATTTTCCAAAAAAATCCACCAAATTCACACTAAAATAATTTTAACTTGATTACTTAATAAATTAATTTATTTTTATCAAATAAAATTTTCATAGTTAGAAGAAATTAATTCTAATATTTGTGCACAAATTGTGTAAAACTCATTTTTAGAAAAAAATGTATTTTTGAAGCATAAAATGAATTTATTCTTATTATTTTTCAAGTAAAATACATTATATAATTATTAATTAATTATATTGAATTTATTATAAATATATTCTATAAAAAAATATGTATCAATGGTGATTTATTTAATTTATTAAGATAAAAATACATTGCGCACTTAAAACTTATTTTTTGAAAAATATCTTTTTCACCATCATATGATATTATATTCATTTTAAAAAAAATAATTAATGTATGAATGATTATTCGTTCGTTTAAATTTATGAAAAAATAATTTTATAATAAATTTAATACTCTAAAGAACGGAAATTTATCTTTTGAATAAATCATATAATATATAATAAAAATAATATTTGAAAAAAACATTTACTTTTGGCCAAGAATTATTAGATTAGTATTCCTTACCATTATATAGTCATTTCAAGGATGTTATTAATTGATTTTAATTAATTTTTTATCAATTCATTTATATCATTCCCTAAAATTATTAAATTTAAAAAAAATACATAATTTATCAACACAATTTCTCTATAATCAATCATATTTTCCTATATGAAATAAAAACCTTTTAATTTTAAAAAAATTATTTGTTTTGTCAATTATGTTTCATTTATACCACTTTTAATCTCTCTCATTTTTTATTTTAATAAATCATTATTCACTTTAGTTAATTATTTCATGTAATATAATCTATCAAACGTAGTATTATTTAAATGAAAAATACATTCTAAAATCTTAGGGTGTTATATTCTCCCCACTTAAAGAAATTACATCCTCGCAATTTTTTCCATTACCAAAAAATATTGAACCATGAAAAAGTAATAAAATTTAATGTATATTTTATCATTATAAGTAATTTCTAAGTCACTATAAGTAAACTTAGTATTTTTTAATTAAATATTTCTAAAACCATGTTTGAACTATTATAAGAATCATACTTTTGAATAGCTTTCCAAAATAATACCTTGATAGCTGAGTGATGTTTTATATATAAGACCCGATATTACTTGAGTTAGAGGAATTATTTTACCATAAAGATAGAGAATAAGTTAAAATATACTTACTTAATTTCATTCCATATCATAAGTGTTATTTTATCCTTCTATTGTTTTTTTTCATTTTCCACCTCCACTTCATATCATATAAATAATAATGATTTATTTTTCATGTATGAAGCACTAAAATTAAATTTTTATGGATCATAAGATCTATAAAAGGGATGAAAAGTTACGTTTCCTATGACTATACATTTACTAAAACCAAAAATGGTTAGCACATGTTAAGATAATATCTAATATGAATAAACCTTCATATGAAAAACTAATGCATTAATATCCAAAGAATCAATAATAACATAAAAATTTCTACTTAAATGCTTCCATAGATAACTAAACACTAAGATTTTTAAAAATATACCTAACCAAATTTAAAAACCAAAAATTTAGAAAAATTTGATCGCACACTCTTCTAAAATAAACTTAACATTTATCTCCAAACAACATTAATCACTCATAATATTGTAAAAAAATTATATACCTAAATCATATATTCTATAGAATATAATAATCTTCCCAAAAATAAATTAAATCACTAAAAAACAACAATATCATATATGCTTCCAAAAGTTACCTCAAGATTAATTCCTTAGATAAACTCCCATCCTATAAAATAATGTTTTATTTACCTTAATCATGAAATGTTTCCAATATGATATTTTCTTCAAAAATAACATTAATCACTTAGCCACCAAATCACATTTCAATCCCATTTTCATCTATATAATAAAACATATTTTCCCAAAAATATAATAACGCTTTATCCTAATTAACCATAATTACCTCAACATTAAAGATCATATTAACCCTAAAGGTTATATTTACCATACAACTTTTATCCCCAATATAATAACATTATTTCCGAATAACCATCATATTAAATCATAAAATAAACTTACGAGTTTTATATACCTCTATAATCTATTAAGTCCCAATAAACAACTCCCAAAATCTCACTAATCACTTTAAAATCTCATCACATGAAACTTAAAAAGGGTATCTAAGCCTTTGAACTTATGATCATCCTTAAATTTATCAACCCTTAAATAAAAAAACACTACATCAAAACTATTTAAACCTTATATTTAGACACTTCAATAATTCAAATTCCTTTATTAACCTTTAACTAAGATTTTCCATCTTATTACCTAATACTTCCTTTATATAATCAAAAATATTAATCATTTACTAATATTCATAAATCTAAATATAAACATGATTACTACTTTAAACATAAGAAAAACTATTAAAATAATTCATACATTTTATATTTTATTCATAATTTCTTCATTTTCGCACATGAACATTCTAAGTCGTTATTCATATGATCTTTTTGACCCCCCCCCCCTCATGATATTTCCTCCTCGAGAATCAATTTTAATAATGCCCATACTTTCCATATTTAAAACATTCAGTTAATACCTTATAATTGACTTTATTTCACTCCATTGTGTTATCCAAACTCTCCATTTTTCACATAGTATTTTAAACATATGTTATCCAAACTCTTCATTTTTCACTCCATTTACACACATAAAATATTTTCCTATTCCTTATAGGAATTTCCCTAGGTTCTTATTCCCATATTCTTTTCACATAGTATGTTAAACCTTTCTTCCTCCATGGTATTTATCACTTAAACTTCCATGAAACTACATTTTTTTCTTATTTGGTGGGTTTTAAAACTCCCCTAGTTTTAGGTTGTTAATCATAACTCAAGATATCTAGTTAATAATAGACATAATATGTTTCACTCTAGCTTATATCCCATTTAGTTTATCACTCAAACAACTACCATAGTTTCCTTTACACCCATTGTTAACTTGGTTCCTCTATATTTTAGCCATTAACTAAATCCAAATGGTTAGGGTGGATATATGAAATCATAATAAACCATTTTATGAAAAACAAATACTATGATTTCCATAACTATGTGACCTTATATTTAACTTTTTCAATTAAAATCTAATCCCATAAATATATATAATTATCCTTAATATACTAACATTTAAGGTTATATAATACCTCAAACTTATGATCCCAAACCAATATATTAACCCTTTAAGATTCATAAATATTTTAAATTGTGATAATATAACAATATTATAGCCTCTAAAGTTATTTAAACACTTTCTCTTATACCAATTATAATAACCCCAAAATAACCAACCCATAATTATGACTTTAAAATAAAGTATTTCATATTATTACATTCCCATGATATTTTAGGTTTGTAGTTTTAAATTATTAAGAAAATAATTACATAATATTGGAAATTTGTACACATTATACAATTTTTCCCATAAAGAAAAGATTTTAAAATTTACACCCTTGTTTCATTTAGGACATTTTTTTATTCATTTAAGTCAAGTCATCCTAGAAAAAATATTGACCTTTAAATAGTTCTTACACATCCTTAGATCTTGTGAAAAAACATTTTATAACATGGTATGAGAAATAAAATATCAATAAGGTATATAAAAATAAATTAAACCCATTAGTATAGTGAAAAACATGAAAACCTATAAATTTTTTTACCTTTATTATAATAAACTTTTAGCATATAATAAATAATAGCCATATGAGAAAACATATTTTTACTCAAAGAAAACTTTTAAAACCCATATAAATCATATAAAACCATGAATTAATCTTGATAAATCATATTCAAACCCATTTTAAACTCTTTCATATAAACATTTCAATAGTATTAACCTAATATGTTATCTCTAACATTTTTTTTAAGACTAAATCATTAACCAAGGCATTAGAGAGATATATATCAAGATCACTTGTTATCATATGTAATGTAAAAGTAAAATATCATAAAAACATAATTTGTAATATTTCAATTTTTCATCATAAAACCCATGAAAAAATAATTTAAATAAATTAGAAAATCAATTTGCAGTTTCATATAAAAATAAGGAGGGATACCATTTTCATTTGAGAACTCTTCAAAATAAAAAAATCCAGATGAATGGGAATAGGATATTCTTTTAAAAACCATGAAAACATTTAGAGTAACCTTGATAATGAATAATTTATATTATATAAAGGAAATTAATTAATTTTATAAACATTAAAAAACCATTCTTTTTCACTTTTGTAAAAAAGTCAAAAGTAAGTCGTATGAAAATTGTTAAAAATACTTATTTTTAAAAATTTAAAAATAAAATTAAAATTAGTCGATAATTTCCAATAAAAATATTTTAATTATAAATAATAATATTAATGAAACATTATTAAGATCATGGATATGAAGTAAAATGAGTTTAAAGGAAAACATTAAAGCAAGGTTTTGAAGAAAAATATCTTACCTTGAGTATCATCTTGCTTCATATGTCCTCTAAATTCTGAATAATAAAATTGTGTTAATTAATAACTTTTTTAAGAAACTTTTTCATGTTAATTAACTTATTATTGTTCCATTTTTTATTTATTACCATTTTTATTTATTAACTAAATAAGTTAAATTCACTTGGATGTTTTGAGGTCATTTGGTTCTTAACCTTTAAAATAGTTGCGGTGTGTTTACCAAAGTCAAAGGTTTCATGGTTCCAAAATCTCCAGAATATTTAAAAATTTATAATTATTTTTTTTATAAAATAAATATACTTTTATAACTATCTATATAAGGTAGTCATGAAAAATGAAATACACCATTTCATGGAGCCGGTAGTCCAAACATATAGATTTGCATCATTTTCAATTTTCAAATGGATGAAAAGGAAATAAAGAAGTTAAATACTTAAAATTATATAATCATAGAGATATATAAATATAATATTCATTAAATCAGTCCTTATTATCATCCATGTGATATGGTAATGAAAAATGAAATTCATCACTTTGTGGGTGTGGTAATCTGCAAGTACGCACGTGTGACATTTCCATTTTCCAATGGATGAAAGGTTAAAAATATATATAATAAAATATATTTTTAGAATAATAATTATGTTATAAAAATCATATATATTAAAAAAATACATCTTTATAACCATATTTGTGTGCTGGTAGGGAAAAATGAAACGCATCTCTTTGTGAAGGCAGTATTTAGCACAAACATGTGAGCGATGTTCTCATTTTCCATTGGATGTAAATGAGGTTAAAACTAGTTTTTTCATCAACATAATAAAATTTCAGTATATTAAATATATTTATTTTATTATATTATGATATTTATAATAGACTTGAATTAGGTATAAGAATAAATAATCTAGAAATAATTCGATTAAGACTTATACCACCTCCTTTGATATCTTTTTTTGGATTATGCCTTAAGAATTCTAGGATTGGTATTTTGGTAAGACCAAGACATATAGAACATGGGGAGGAGATTTGGGGAGATATTTGGGTATTTCTTGATCGAGATAAGGTTCCAAAAGTGTGTATAAGTGAGAAGATGAGGTTCCCTTTTATAAGTGATAGGAGTGGCACCCTTGTAAATATTAAAAACTTTAAAATATAATAAATGTAATTCTAAATAAAAGCGGATGAAATTTAGACCAATTTCAAATATAGGATAATTTAAGGTCTAAATACACTCAAAAAAACTTTTAGACTATTTTTTGAGATATTTTAAACCTTATCTCTTACTTTAATCCCACTAACCATGTTAAATTTTTAAACCATGGAATAGTGAAAAACTTTTAACCATGGTAACTATTTATTATGAGTAACAAATAAAATTGGAATTATTACATAATTATAAAATTATAATACCAAATATTTAATCCATTTTGAAATATTTAATGTCTATAAGTGTTAAAAAATACTTTTGAAAATAAGTTCTTAAAATACAATGAAAACCCATTTTAAAAAAATAACTTTATTAAGTATAAAAGTGATTTTATGCCAAAATCATTTATAATTATTATTCACATGGAATAAATTGGATTAGTTTTAATAAAATGAGACTTATTTTATTTTAAATTCAAACTAAAACTAAATTTAACCTTGTGAATACTTTACTAAAAGAAAATATCCAAAAAAATATTTTATTTTAATAAAATCATTATTTTAATTTAAAAAATGTAAAATATAGATTTATAAGTTCCAAATTATATTTTAAAATGAATTATATTAATTATAATATATAAATTTTTCTTTTTAAAGGGTTTAATAAACTTTCAATTCATTCTTATATCATGATAACATCATAAAAGTGAGAGTATTTGTAAAATTGGTATTTTCACTATTCACCTAAAAATCAGTCTTTTCAAAAAAAATACCAAATAATAAATAATAAAAATTTATCTTTTAAATAAAACATATAATATATAATAAAAATAATGTTTTTAAAAAATATATCTCTATTTTTTCAATAATTATTATATTAGTATTCATTATCATTGCTTAATCATTACATAGATATTATTAATTTATTTTTCATGATTTTTTATCAATACATTGAAATATTTCCTCAGAAGTATTAAATTTAACAAAAATACATAATTTATCAAAATAGTTTAAAATAGTTTCTCTAGAATCAATAAAATTTTCCTATGTTAAATAAAACCCTTTTAATTTTACAAAAAAATATTATTTTGATTATGGTTCATTTGGACCTCTTATAATCTACCTCATTTTTTATTTTGATAAATCATTATTTACTTTAGTTTATTTTTGTGTGTGGCATAATCTATCAAACATAGTATTATTTAAAAGAAAAATACATTCTAAAATATCAAGGTGTTACATTATGGGTATATCATCGCATGCTACCTATAACTTTAATTAATCACCTACATAATATAACATTTATTATACTATTTTATATGATAAAGTGTTTGGAGGAGAAACATTCATGTGATGAATGTATGTATAGGTTTTGGTATTTACTCAAGTTTTATAAACACATGATTAAATTAATTAGTAGTCAAGTATTTTCTTTGAAGGTACATATATATTTACTATGAGATGGAAGTATATGGTGTGGAAGTTACTCATGCATGTCCAAAACTCCTTAGTACCTGAAGCTCTCTCCTCCTCCATCATCGCATATATGGTGGTATCACACTATTATAGGTGGAGGAATCTCATATTAAGGTCATATGATTCAGGCTCAACCCATGGATACATAATGGAGAGGTGATATCTTTTGTATTCCCTATGTGGTCTCTCTCAAACCCATGTGATGGTGATTGAGATGATACGGATTCTCCTCGATGTACAGTATGCAAATTTATAGTATTTCTTTATTTTTGTTTATTTTTTTTATATTTACTGTATGGGATATCCTTGGTAAAGGGATTTAATATCTTCTAATTGATCTAATTATTGTTATTAGACCCTAAAAAAATTCAACAGTGGTATAAGAGTGATCTCATTCTTCAGATTAATGAAATATTTATGAAAATGAAGAAGAAAACACAAAACAGAGCATCATTTTTTATTTTCTATACATTTTGTTTAAATTTTCATATAGTGGATTTGATTATAAGTTATTTCATTTTTACCCTTACATACAATGGTTTATCTAAGGGTTATTCCATTTTACCTTTACTTAAATTGGTTTACATAAAAGTTTTTTACATTTTACCCTTATATAGAGTGGTCTATGTAAGGATCACTTCAACATACCTTTATATAGAGTGATCTACGTAAGGGTTCATTTAAGATTAAATAGATTATTCAATGTAAGGGCCACCCAAACTAACCCTTATGAAGAAAAATCTAGGTAAGGATCATTCTGATTTTTCCTTATGCATAATGGTTCTACAAAAAGTTAAATAGTTTTACCCTTACACAGAATTTTTTTCATAAAGGTAAATGAATTTACCCTTAAACAAAATGGTTCTATATAAAAGTGAAATAAATTTCCCTTATGTGGAATGGTTATGTTTCAAGGTAAATGAAATTACCTTTACACTAAAAGTATCACTTGTGTAAAGGTAATATAAAACTTTAAAAAATTAATTTTTTTTAAGTTTGATTATAAATTTTAAATTTTTTATAAATTATAATAAAAGTTATTTTGTAAATATTTATTAACTAATAAAGGGTTTATTAGTTAATTAATTATAAATATTTTAGAATTAATTAATAAATTTTTATGAAATTTTTTTATTAAATATTCCTTAAATATTAAACTTAAATATTTAAAATTAATTTTAATAAATTATTTGGCATGCCTTATAATCTAGAAAAAAATTATTTAGAAATCATATGGGGTGATTTATAGAGTTATAAATTACATAAATAAGGCCAAACTATAAAAATTTTATATTTAAATTACGAATTATTCATAATTAATTAATTTTGTCATGACATGACCACATTGGGATATGAATCTGGTCATATGGCCCCATGGGACTCCTATAATAAATTGGTTTCCTTCCTAGAACATTGTGAAATATTACCCATTGGGGCCAATTATCAAACTAATGACTTCCCCCATATGGTAACACATGTTCTTTTAGCGTGCTTCATCCTCACTCAAACACACCCTAGGAAAATTCCCAAGAGGTAACCCTTCCTAACACTACTCTAAGCCAAGCATGCTTAACTGTGGAGTTCTAATCAGATAATATCCTGAAAATAAAGGTGAACATTATTGACATGGGCATAAATATTTAGGCTAATTGTCACTTTTTAAAGGGTGTTACACTCTCCACCCCTTTAAAGTATAACACCCTCATTATAGAACAAAAACCTAAAAACTGTGTAGTTCCTCTACAATTATGGATGGTAATTGTTTCTGATACCATTTTATATGACCTAACACTAATCCAAGCCGAGCATGTTTAACAGTGGAGTTCTAATCAGGTAAGATCCTACAAATAAAGGTGAACCTTATTGACATGGGTGGTAATATTTAGTCTAAGTCTCACTTTTCCAAGGGAGTTGCACTCTCCACCCCTTTAAAGCATAACAACCTCATTATGGACCCCAAACCTCAAACCTAGGAAGTTCCTCTACACTTCCAGTTGGGTATTGGATCTGAAACCATTCTTCATGACCCAAAATACTTAGGCCATGAACTTGGTCATTTGACTCCATGGGTATCCTATAATAGCTTGGTTGCCTTCCCAGTACACCACAGTTTATTACCCATCAGGGTCACTTATCAAACTAATGATGATCCCTACAAGCCAATACATGTTCATTTAGTATATTTTTTCCCCGATCACACACACCCTAGGAAACATAAGTTTATCTAATGAAAAACCCAACTATCCAAACCAGAATCCCAACTTCATGTGACATGGGGTTCTATATCCCACCATGCCACCACTAATATCCCACACCCCCTGGCCTGTATATCCCCCATCACCAAGAAGAACATTCTCATTACCTATACCTAACAAAAAAAGTGTTTATATAACCATTGGTATATTTAGGGTGTGATCTCAACAAGTCTAGTAAGGTCCCACTAAGTATTCCATAAGCAGAATTTAAAAAATAAACCAAATTTTCTCATTTTAAGGGGATCTAAAAAGAACACCTCTTTTGTATAGCTTTATATAAGGCATGAAAAAATAACCATTAACATATCATTTAGATAAAATTGTATCAAAGAAGAATTTATAAAACCATGAATGAATAAATAATTTTAATAATATATGTAATTTCTATATTTCAAAAACAAAATCCATAAAAAAATTTGAAAGGTATAAGTATTTAATAATTTCATCAAGATAGAGCCATGGGGTAAAGACATTGGGTAAGTTAGATCTTACGCAACTAGGATTCTTGAACTTCAATGATGAGTGACACATCAATTGTGCATCGAAATCCTCTAGACAGATCAATCTTATAGCCTAGGGAAGGATACCACATGGTCTAGTGGATCCCCATTATTTCTAAAAAACATGTTAATATTGTAGCATAAATCCACTTCTATGTAACCTCAAACCATACTAGTGTCCTAGAATTTCCACTTAAATACCTAGTTTCCCATGTTTTATCATCATCACATATTCAAAAAAATATTTGGTTCATTTCAACAAACACAAGTAGTTCATCAATCATAAAACAATGGCCCCAAACCATTTTCCCATACCTTTCTATTTCAATTTATTACTATTATCAAGGAAATGTTCTTCAAATATTTTCATCATTAAAATCCAATATCATCAAACCATAACATGATTCAAAACCCATTAATGATATGGAACCCATTAAAACATGTTAAATAATCACAAGTTTATAGAGAAAAGGTATCTTAGGAAACCACCTACATCAACAGTCATATTCCCAATTAAAACTCACGCGATCTAATAAAAAATGAATTATCCCACCTTCTTAATTGATTGATCTAAAAGAATTTCCATTAGATCATACCCAAAATTTTATATTTATTCATGATGGTATATATAAATTGTTCCTTTCAAGGATAGATGAGGATATCTAGAAGTGGGAAGAAAAAATACATGCCTTTAATTTTTTATATCCATAACCCTTCGAATCAATAGAATCACTCTCTAGAGAGAAATAAATCGCCAAATCCATCAAGGGAGAGCCTTAGGATGGAGACCCTATGACACATGAGAGAGAATAAAGTATTTTTGTGGAAATTAGATTAAAAATATATATATATTGGATTATTAAAACTCAACGGAACGGTTTAATCACATAATTACATAGACCATATGCCAATTGTGTGAGGCTTACTATCTATCAAAAAACTCGCACAGTTTAGTCACTAGGTTAGATAAACCATGCACCAACCAGGTATAATTTCATTGCCATAAGATGTATGTTTTTATGGATAAGGCCATACGGTTATCCCAAACCAAGAACTACCCATGTACCCCCCCCCCCAACTCCTGGAGACCTCAACTAGCTACATAGTTTCCTGGGAAAACACGTGATTTTAACTAACTGTGAACCCACATTGGACCTTCCTAAACACTCTCAAAAACTCTAAAAACTACCCAAAACAACTTGAGAAAATATAGAAAAATTCATGGTAAAAATAAAGGTCATAATTACCTAATAGTTACACTGGGGTGTGATAATTCTTACCATAAAATCTCTTTATTCCCCCATTTAGAAAAATTTAAGAAGTTATACTCTCAAAAAGCTAAGGCCACTACTCCCTCATCATTGATTCTTGTTCCCTAGTCCTGTGAGAATCCATATTATGCTAAAAAACTCTCAAACCAATGGAATTGAATTCCCTTATAATATATTTTCCTTATAATCTACTATGTGAATAATCTTCTCAATAATTGAAAAATATGGTTCCAATTTGAGCTCCTCCAAACTCATAATGTGATAGGGGTTTGGATGATACTTCTTGAGCTAAGATACATGGAATATATTATGGATTGAATTAAAATGAGAAAATAATTACAAATGATATTCCAACATATCAATCCACTAAATGATCTCAAAATGTACCAAGTAACTTATATCCAAATTTCCTTATTATACTAACCACCATTTTCCCAATCGAGGTAACACATTCAAGAAGACACGGTCACCAATCATGAACTCCAAAGGTCAACACTGACTATCCGTATAGGATTTATACCTACCTTGATCTATAACCACCCATTTACATATGACCTAGATATCTTTCAATTTCTCATAAATAATACTCAGCCTTATCAAGTAATTTTTGTCCACCTCCAACCATCAAAGAGTTGATTTTCAGGGTCAGCCATATAAAGCTTCAAAGGACTCCATTTTGATATACAATTGATAACTATTATTATAATTAAGCTCAAACAATACCAAATGGATATACCAAGATCCTATAAATTATTATACATAATCACGATGAATTTACTCAAAAATACAAATATCTCACTTTGTTTTATCATTTGTTTAGGGATGATAAGTTATGCTCAGCCTAACCTGAGATCCCATCACCTCCGGAAGACTCTACCAAAACTGGGAGGTAAAATGAGGATATCTATGTGATAAAATGTATGATGGAAATATATTCATGTATCAACCTAATATTTAATGATATTTTTATCTTTAAATAATTCTTTTCTTTTCTAACTTATGTTACATGCAACACCAATTTTAAACAAACCGCAGTATACTATTGAAATATTATTATTTAATGTGAAAGTTATCACCTAGACATTGGATTATAGAGTATTAATAAGACTTAATAAATTATTTAAAAGTATTTTTTACATATTTATAAAATTAATTCATTGGTTATCCATTGGTAATAAATGAAAATAAAATAGTTGGAATGTAAATAGAGATGTCTTTTAAAAACAGTTTTTATGCGCACAATGTGTTTTTATTTAAATAAATTTGATAAATTTGTATTTATGAATGATTTTAATGAAATTTATAGATTATATAATCAATAAAATATTTTAACATCCATATAATAGTTTTTACTAGGCATGGAATAAGAATAAATCCAGTTTTGTGCTTAAAATGCATTTTTCTAAAAATGATTTATTTTGTGTTTTTCATGCCTATTTTAAAATGAATTTATACCACATATAGAAATTAAATTTTATAAAATTTATTCCATATTTTTAATCAAGAGGTTAAAATTTGGTAAATATTTTCCTTATATTTTTTTCATTATGAATAGTAACCATGATAAATATTTGTCACCTTGGTAAGGGTAAATCGGGTAATTAAGATTAAAAATAATGTGATAAAGCTTTGAAATATATTTTAAGGCCTGAATTATTTATATTGGATTATTTTATCTCAACCATACTCATAAAAAATTTAAATATATGGAAATTTTGTGCCATTACTCTTTGATAATGACCTTAATATTATTTTAAATAAAGAATAATTACAAAATGTCACTCTCTTTGTTTTAATATCTATAATATTTTTTTCATAATTTTAATAAGAGTTTATGTTTGGTTATAAGTATTTATTTTAAATATGAATTAATTTTTTTATCATTTTAATTTATTTTAAATTTTTAGTGATGGAATAATTACCTTAAATTCTTACACAACACTGACATAATACTTATTCAAGTAATAGAAAAACTAAATAAATGATTTTAAAAATACTAACATAAATACAATTTGGATAAATTATTATGTTAAATTAATTTTATAGATAAATATAATATATTATTTTTATTTTAAAAGTTTATATTTTAATTCAATTTCAATATTATTCTTTTCAAAAGTCAACTATTTAAATATTTATGAAAATGACTTTAATGGTATCTTGTGTGAAATAATATTTTATTAAGTGAATTAAAATTCATAAAAATATTATATTAAACTAATTTAATGATATATTGTCTAAATATTAACCATATTAAATTTATGGTTCACTTTTACTTTTATAGTAACATTATTGGACCCTAAAGAGTAAAACACTTTGATATTTCAGTAATCATCAAAAGGGTTAATGGGGGTTAGAACTAGGATTTAAGGGTTAAAAACATCACCTAAACATCTATAAATATTATTAAATGAGAATATTTAGACATATAATAATCCTATATTATAAATATATAAATTTTTATCCACTTGAAAATGAAAAATAATTTATATTAATTTAATACTTTAAGTAATTCCAAGGGTTCCCTTCCCCTTGCTTATATAATGGAACCTCCTGTACTATCTTATTCATAAATTATGAGAAATTTTGATGAACCAATACCTACCCCAATAACTTACTATATTCCTTTTAGTTTTCCTAGAAACCATGTTCATATCCTAAGACCATTATTTCAAGGCTTAAGGTGTAAGCCAATGGAGTTCTCTCAAAGAAGAGGTAATCATCTTTACCGACTCTTTCAAGTTTATTTATTCTTATAATTATTATAAATATGTTTTAATAATATTAAAATAATTATTATAGTTTCATAAATAAAATAATATGTAATTATTATGTTACAACCATTTTCAACCTCTTTTCTATCCTACAGAAAGTAAAAACATCACTCATGCGTACGTACGACTTACCGTCTCTGCGCAGCGGTGTAATTTATTTTTCATCACCATTTTAATTGGATTTTTATAAAGATTTAAAATAATGATTATATATTATATTTATGAAATAATTATGATTTTTTAAATATTATATATCATTTACCTTCTTACCCTTACACCCGTTAAAAATGATAATGTCGATCATGCATACATGTGAACTACCACCTCCATAAAGCGATGTGACTCATTTTTCATGTCCACCTTACATTGATGATTATATATATATATATGATATTTATTTTATGATTAATATTCTATATATTATTACACCATGACTAATTTGCAAGTACTGAAACCATCTAATAGAAACATGCATGGAAAATGGACCAGTTTTCACCGAATGTCCATTTTAAAGAATAATTGTTAATAAAATGATAATATGAAATTATAAAGAAATGTTAAATATAAATTTGTTTATTAATATGGTTATATAATATATTTATAATAAATATATATTTTTTATAAAATAGGTTTGAATATATATAAATAAAAATGAGACTTGACGTAAAGGTTTATTTCACAATCACATTCTTATTCAAGATTATTTATGTTTAAGTTTATATTTGGATAATTATATGATATTTTTAAATTAAAATAAATTTATTTCATTATAATATATTTTAATCAAGAAATTAAAATTTTTCCTTTCATTTTCATCTCTTTAATTACTTAAGAGACTGAAAATATTTTTTTAAGTAAATATGACATTGATTTCTATTCATTTGGTAATCTTTCTCTTTTGGGTCCATATTTTTTTAAAAAAAATTCAATATTGTTATTAATATTATAAAATTATTGATTAAATTAATTTCTACTCATGTTTATATTTTTATAAAAATCATTAAAATTAATCTTCTTTTCATTTTCTTAACAAGGCACTTTTTACCAATGTTTTGAATAGAATCTTTGTTTTAACATACAGGGCACAAACAGCTTTTACCATAATCATGACTAATATTTTCATTGAATATTAATTTAAAATCTTATTTATTTATTTCTTTAGGAAATATTTTTCCTCATATTTTTGAAATTTTAAGATTTTGATTAAGTGGTTTCAAAATTAAAATGATATTTTCCTCAAGAAATTTTCAAAATATATTTGTTAAGTATTTTCATCTATGTCAACATACTTTGATGAATATTATGCCTTAATAAGGTTATAATCTAAAGATACAATCCACCATATTTCTTTAGATGTACTATGATTAGTTTTACTGGTAAAATTATTGACATTTTTTAATGTTAGTTATTACAATATGGGAAATTATTGGTTATTAAGGCATGTTGATTAAGGTGTATTATTTATTAATATGATGAATGCATTGAACTTGATAAGTGATGGGTGGCTCTTGGAATTACATAGCTCATTGATTGATTTATAGGTGTCATGAGACAAAATAGGTTAGGTATTTTTCCAAACCTTGTCTATTTATGTAAGATATCTTGGCATAAGACCTAGACAGTATGTTTAAGGTGTCCAAAATTATGAATTCCATCATTATAAAATAAATTATTGATTTCAATGTAAATTTTTGAATAGTTATGATATACATGGATAATTTTTAATCTCATGTGATTATTTAAATGTAATTATTTGATCATCATTTATTTTTACCATATTATTCGTGCCTTATTTATTCTATGATAGCTTCTACTATACGCATTTTCGTACTGAGCATATAAGATCACCTTTTTCTTATATTTAATTTCCCTCGGATGATAGGAAGTGTACTATAAATGATATAAAAGTATATTATAGAGATAATAATTATGTTCTCAAATAAAATACTATTTTATATTTTATGTTTTCAAATATAATGTGAGATTTGAAGAATGTATCTAGTTCTATAAGACCTTTAAACTAATAAATCCTTTAGGATAAGATTAATTATATCTAATTCCAATGTAATAAAGTGACCGTTGGATCTAGGCTATAAAGGTTGAGGTATTTACAGTGCTACATCAGAATCTCTTTCATGTAAAACTTTACCAACTCTTCAACTCTAGTGGTATCCAAAATTGGAAGTAATTGATCTAACTTGGTGAGTTGGTCAATCACCACCCATATAGAATTCCTCACTCGGGGTTTATATTGTAATCCAATGATAAAATCCATTGAAACATAATCCCATTTCAATATTTTCATAGGGAAAGTTTGAATTTACCTAGATTTTCATCGGTGTTCTTCCTTAATTCATTGAAGGGTGAGGCAATCATACATGAAGTCAGATATATCTCATCTCAAACTCATCCACCAAAACTGACACTCCACATTGTAAGTAACGACCCCCTCCCCACAAACTGTACCCCTCCTAGTCATGAAATGTGAGAAGGGAGATAATGACCCCCGAGTCCCACCTCTAGTAGGCCCTAGGTTGGCGATTAGAACTGAGGGTATAATAAACACACAAATGGGAGGCATTACCCTCTAAGAGAACTCATGCAGAAGAGAGAGATAAAATAGACACCAAAAAACTCCAACTCAGAACTGAAATATAAAATAAAACCCAAGTGCACATATGTAATGTCGTGAAAAACTACTACAACTGTAATGGGAAAACTACAAGTACCCAAAAGAAAGTAAAACAGCATCAAACACAAGCCCAAACAGTTCCTACAACCCCAAGCTAGTAGAAAATAGATTGATCTCCAACCTGCTCCAAGTGACCTGAAAAACAGTTTATATATACATAGGGTGAGTATAACAGTATACTCAGTAGGATCATCCCTGAATCCTCTCATGCAAAAGTAAAGAAAGCATGCTAAAGCATAGTGAACAACAAGTGAAACTAACTCGTCACCTAAACAGGTATGCTAAGTTCTCAGCCTCACCATGTCTACTCTCATCAATTAATGCATACAAGAGTATATATTATAATAAATAATATCAAGGGTACCCCACTACTACTTCCCCACTGGTTTTCCTCTTTTCCCCAACACCGCACGTCCTAAGAATCTCTCTCCAAAAAGGCTTGCCCGCAGACACCTGGGTGAAGCACTAGAAAATGCACCTCATGCAACAAAACCAACACGTCCACAAAAGAAAGTAACCAGGTAGTTTCTAAGAGCCACCACAGCTCGCATAACATGTATCATACGTCAGGTACTATACCTCAATCCATTACATCCCATACACTGAGTAAGGATCCTCAAGCCATCACAACCTATACACGTTACACCTATAGTAGTCCATAGGAAACTATATCCAGAATATATGTTTGTGAATAACCACAGTGCATTACATCCCTCTACACACATGTATGGAGAAAACTAATCATTATGCCTACTAGCACAAGTAACTACCAAGATAAGAGATCAGGGCCAAAGGGGGTAGTCATCCATTCATCCTCCCACTAAAATGTTGGAGAAAACACCCCCCCAGGGATCAAAATCCCCAGGGTATCAATTTCCCTTACTGATGGGGTGGAGTAGCATATAGAAACACAAAAAGTACAGAATATACTTTATCTCACAACCACACTATGGGAATAACATAGTCTTAGACTCAACTGCAGCTAACATCTCTCGGACTCCCAGCTGCCACTTCTAAGACTAGGTGTCTTATAAGCACACAACCTTTTTAAGAGATTTAATACATTACTTCATTCCATTTTATCAGTTGAAATTTACATTAATTAACTCTTTAAACATTAATTAACCATCAATAATTTCCACATTATATTTCATTACCATCACACCCAAAGTTTATTGTCCCTTCAAATTACAACCTCATCATTACGTCCCAGTAAGCTCCAACCCCATGGGTTAACATCATTTATTCAATTATTCATTACATCATTAATTTATCATATTCCCAGGAATTCTAGAAAAACATTCTATGATACTAAACACAAGGGGGCTCAATACAGTGAGTAAATAAACTACCTGTCGAGTCTTTTCCACCTATAGTAAGAGCGTAGACCCATCCTCCCTTCAGAAGCTAAACACGAATATCAAGTGGCATACCCCATGCATCTTCACCCCTTTTAGAATAAGGGTAAGAAAGACCAGATGTCTTGAGCAGTAGGGAAATTAAAGTATATAGTCAACCAATAAGAATCAGTAAGCATCTAACAATCACATCTATCCCATTCCATCATCCCTGATGTCCTCCCTGAAACCCACATGCATAAACTGATTCATCTCATCACTATAGGCGTCATCTACTACCACAAATAAAAGGCCTCCATGCCCCCACATATCGAAATATCCATCCAAGCTCACATCACAACACAAGAAGCAAGAAAACAAACATCCTACCAATTTGGGCTCATATCCCTTAAACAAGAAAGAGGGTAACTCAAAACCCCACAAGAAGTTGTCTTTTATCAACAACTAGTTCTTTAATCCATCATGGACTATACGATTTATTATTCTTAGGTTCCAAATTTTGGAAACCCAACCAGTAATCTATCAAAAATTGATTAAACATGCTTACTGCATCAATTTAATTAACATAAAATTACAACAACCATCAGATTCATTCATATGCCTCTTTATCTTTAGCCAAACAATTATCAATTAATTCTGGTTTACGTTCTTTACCAATTTCCATCAAGAATGAAAAAATAAACAATAAAGCTTTGATATCACACTATCTAAAAAAATAAGAGGCAATAACATACGATTGATATTAATTTATTTATCTAGTTCAAATATTTATTATGTCAATTCCATTGTGATCTAGTGGGATAAAACATTCTAACTATACAGTTGCACATAAAATAAAATAGAATCAATGAATCCCCTACCTCAAATGGTTCTTGATGTTCTTTATACGAGAACGAGCCACACAATGGGTTACAATCTCCTCCCCCCGTGATAACTTATATCATAGATCGATACTGTTTGGTTGCATCAAAACAGAGCCGAACCAATCCTAGGAGGAAATTTTGATTATGAAACTCATATGGGATGGAATGAAATGTTCTAGCATCTCAAAATCGAGAACAAGGAGGAATAATTAGGGAGGACAATATCTTATTTATTTAGAAGATTTAATGAAGAGGAGGTTTAAGATACGCTAGATTTTTAATTAAAAGAAGATCACATTAAACCACGTGGTATGACCAATTAAAAACATCCTGAGCCTTAGGAGAAATTAATATAGGATTTATGGCCTTTGAATCTGCCTTAGAGTCCTTAAAACAAGGCTTTAAATTCATTTTAAGTCAAAGGAAACGTCAAAAGGGAGAAACTGTAGGAAGCTGTAAACACTGTTCACAAACTTGAAATTTGGAAAAGGAAAGACACTGTTCATGAACCTCACCATTGGAACCTCACCGTTCTAGAAACACTATTCATGAACCTCACCTTTGGAAACTCACTGTTCTAGAAACACTGTTCATGAACTCAAAATTTGGAAAAGGAAAGAGGTCACTGATGGAACCTCACCATTCTGGATACACTTTTCATGAACTCAAAATTTGGAAAAGGAAAGAGGTCACCATTGGAACCTCACCGATGGAACTGTTCACCGATGGAACTGTTCATGGATTTGAAAATTTGGAAAGGAAAGGGGTCACAGTTGCACTATTCACAACTGTCTACCATTGGAACTGTTCACTGATGGTCACTGATGACACTGTTCACATAAGGTCACCATTTCACTATTCACAACTGTCTACCGTTGGAACTATTCACCGATGGTCACTGATTACATTGTTCACATAAATGGAAAATTGGAAAAATGTTGGGGATAAGTCACATTGACCTCCTGAAACACCTCATACAGCTTATTTTCTCAAAGGAATAGACCAGAGAGGTCTGGTCCATTACATAATATGCTTCTCAAAACATTCACATCCTCGAGAATTCAAAGCCCACCTAAAGGGGACAAGAAACGGGGTCTGAACAACCACCCATTGTGATACCTCTCAAAAGAGAGAAAGCCACAAGAAGAAACAAAATAAATCCATATTATAAACATTAAAGGTCTATAACCAGTAAGTTTACATCGATACAGGATAAGAGATAAACATAAAACAACTCTGGGTACTGAGCACGTATATGTGACTCACGTTCCCAGGTACTCTCCTCCATGCCACCGTGTTGCCACAAGATACGAACCAAGGGGATAAAATTCATGCGCAACACCTTCTCTTTTTGGTCTTGGATCTCCAAAGGTCGCTCCTCAAAGGCTGCATCATCATCAACATCGATCTCTCCCCAAGAAGATAACGATGGATTCGTGATACATGGAAAACATCATATATCTGACTCATCTATGGGGGAAGTTCTACTCGATACGCCACAGCTCCAACACAAGCTAACACCTCGAAAGGCCCAAAAAACCAGGGAGAAAGCTTACTCCCACGACCAAACCTTCGCTTACCATGATGTGGAGTCATCTTCAGAAATATGTGATCCCCAAAATCAAAATCTAAGGGTCTCATCCTTTGATCAGCATATGATTTCTGACGATCTTGAACTATCTTCATCCTCTCACGAATCACCTGAACTATTTTTGTTGTATTTTGGACTAGTTCCGGTCCAAGAATTGTTGACTCTACAACCCCAGTCCAGCACAACAAAGAATAGCAAGGCCAGCCATACAAGGCTTCAAATAGTACCATACTGATGGTGGAGTGAAAACAATTATTGTAAGATAACTCCATCAAGGGTAAGTGCCTCATCCACGAACCTCCAAAATCCAGGACATAAGAGTGTAACATGTCTTCAAGAGTCTAGATGGTTCGCTCTGTCTGACTGTCCATTTGAGGATGAAAAGAAGTACTAAGGAAGAGCTGAGAACAAAAATCATTTTGGAGACCTCTCTACACCCTGGAGGTAAAACAAGGATCTCGATTGGAAATGATCGTCCTTGGGACTCCATGAAGTCTCACCACCTCCTCCAGATACTACCTCGACAAAACATCCACTGAGATCGACTCCTTGATTTCTATAAAGTGGGATGATTTCGTTAAATAGTCCACTACCACCCAAATAGCATCATGTCTGCCAGAGCTCGAGGTAAACAAGTAACAAAGTCCATTGAGATGTCCTCCCACTTCCATTGAGGAACATCTAACAATTATAGGAGACCACCAGGAACACGGTGTTTGGACTTAACCTTCTGGTAGACCAAACATCGAGACACAAACTCCGAAACTTCACGCTTTATCCTAGGCCACCAAAACTGGATCCTCAAGGCTCGGTACATCTTTTTCATGCTAGGATGCACCGCTAACAGAGAACTATGGAACTCTCTGAGAACTGCCTCGCACATTTAAAAAGGAACAAATATCCTTCCATGATACAACACTTTGTGTTGTTCATCCTCAGTCCAACCATCATGGGCCTCACCACAAACAACTCGGTCTCTCCAGACCTCCACCTTAAGATCCCCCAACTGGGACTCTTCCACCTTCTGCACTAGATATGACTACACTGTCATCTGAAAAAGACAACCTCTACCCCCAAATTCTCCCATATCAAGATGTAATGGTGACAGTTCTTCCATTACCCTCCATAAATCACCAGATTCATGCACTGCATCAACACATGACTTCCTTCTCAGTGCATCAGCTATGAAATTCCCCTTTCTAGGTGTATATGATATTTTGAAGTCATATTCCTGTAACAACTCCATCCACTGATGTTGTCATAAGTTCAAGTCACACTGGGAGAAAACATACCTCAGGCTCTTATGATCATTGAAAACCACAAAGCGCTCACCAATGAGGTAATATCTCCACAACTTCAAAGAAAACACCACGGCTGCCAACTCAAGATAGTGGGTGGAATAGTTACGTTCATGAGGATGCAACTTCCAAGACCCATAAGAAACAACCGATCTTTGCTGCATCAGAAAACAGCCCAACCCTATATGCGAAGCATCGCAGAAAACATCAAACTGAACTCCCTCAACTAGAAGACAAATAACTCTAGCACTTACTAACTTATTTTTTAGATACTCGAAGGCAGCCTGAAACTGATCAGTCCATATGAACTCCTAATCCTTCCTAGTCAAAGCTGTTAGAGGAGTCGTAACTTGAGAGAAATCGGCTATGAACCTCCGATAGTAGCCTGCAAGACCAGGGAAACTTCTCACCTCTAACACTGTCTTGGGGGCTTCCCAAGACACAACTACTTCTATCTTTGATAGATACACAACTAATCCCCACTGGGACACAACATGACCCAAGAAACAGACTTCTCAAGCCCAAAACTCACACATTGACAACTTCCCTAATAGCTGATGTTGAAGAAGAACTCCCAAAATGGCATGTATATGCTCTGCATGATCCTCTTCAAACGTGGAGTACACAAGGATGTCATTGATTAGAACTATAATGAACTTGTCTAGGAACTCATGAAACATAGCGTTCATCAATCCCATGAGCACAACTGGAGCATTTGTCAAACCAAATGGCATTACAACGAACTCATAATGCCCATGATGACAAAGGAAGGTAGTCTTCGGGATATCCTCATCATTCACATGCATCTGATGATATCCTGACCGCAAGTAGATCTTTGAGAACCAACTTGAACCCTTCAGTTGATCGAATAAATCATCAATATGCGGAACAGGATAGATATTATTTATTGTCACTTTGTTTAAGTGATGATAA
Source organism: Viscum album (assembly GCA_963277665.1). Lineage (NCBI taxonomy): Eukaryota > Viridiplantae > Streptophyta > Magnoliopsida > Santalales > Viscaceae > Viscum > Viscum album. Next base: position 1,815,529,583 of record OY728159.1, on the reverse strand, counting down.
TTTACACACAACCGCAAAATTTCGTCAGTATTCTTCATGAAAAAAACTGGTGCACCCCACGGTGACACACTCGGCCGAACAAAACTGCACTATAATAGACCATCAAGCTGTATATGTAGCTCTCGTAACTCAGAAGGGGCCATACTATATGGATACATGGAGATAGAATATGCTCCTGGTTGTAGCTCGATCCCAAACTTGATCTCTCATCGAGGATGTAATGCTACAACCTCTTCTGGAAAGATTTCAGGGTATTCTTCTAAAACCCTATGAAATGCCAACTGTTGAACCTTTGAAGAACTCAGCATCAGCTCAGCCATCATTGATGATAAGGACGGAACATGCCTCTAACATATCTGAGGGTCTCGCTCGCCGACGAAGACCACCAGATCTCCATCCACATCAAAGAACACAACCTGCCTCCTGAAGCAATCCATGATAGCCTACACCAAATATAACCAATCCATGCTGAGGATGACATCATAAGTTTGTATCCATAAACATAGAAAATCTCCCCAAGAGCGGTGTTACCCCAACACTAGCTCACAGTCTCTACATAATTCAAACAAGTCAGCTCGACCTCTAACTAGAGTAGTCAATGCCAAGGGCAATGGAAGCCTATCTACCTAAAGTCCCAAAGCATGGAAAAGGGTAGGTGATATGAAGAAGTGTGTCGATCCTAAATCAAACAAGGCATACATAAAGGTAGAAAATAAGCAAAGGGTACCTCAAACGACGTCTAGCTCACCTGGTGCTAGAAACACTAAATCATGAAGCATACCATAACCTCCTCCATGACCTCTCTGACCTTGATGATGAACACCACCACAGTCGCGCTCTTCTCTCTGAGGACGGGGAGAATCACGAGGCTTTCCTCTACCTGCCCCATCTACCCTCTGCTGATCTAAAGCTGGTGCAACCTGCTAATGTTGCCTCGGCTGGAACTGCCTAAAAGGAAGAACCAGGAGAGGAAAACCTGGTGCAAAATGACTGCTCTAAAAGGTCGGGCACTCTCGCTACTGATAACCTCGACCACCATAATAAAAACAAGTTTCTGATCCCTTGTAATAGGCATGAGGGCCTCCACCCCTGGAGAAACGAGATGTGGAGGGTTGGGACCTTCTGCCCTGAAAACCGGGAACCTCAGACCACAGCTCTACTTCATGAGGAATCATGATGACTCCCCTCTCATGATGATCCAGTTCTGGCCAAAGTACTCTCGACGACCTCTACCCTTTCCATCACCTCAAGATATGTCTTCACCACAAATGGGGTGACCTCGCACTGGGTCTCTAGACGCAAAGCCTCCTCTAAATTCCTCGCCTTGGCCTCCTCATCTGGAAACAGGTCCAAAGAATATCGAAAAAGGTTTCTAAAACAGATTCCAAACTCTCACACACTGGAGTTCCCCTATCGAAGGGTAAGAAGCTCCTGGCGATTTGAATCCTTTGAAGTCGAAGAAAGAAACTCAACTCTAAACATGCCTCAGAACTCCTCCCATGAGATCAAGGACTACTCACGATCCTTGAGGAACAAGAACCACTACTTCCTCACTGCTCCATGTAGTATAGTCACAACCAAGGACACCAAGTTATCCTTCCGATCATTGATCGAACTGAAGCCTATCTCGACCTCCTCTAACCAGTATTCCATGACTGTATTTGAAACAAAGCCTTCATACTTCTGTAGACTCTGGCACTGAAACTCTCGAAGTTTCCTCCTCCAAGTGTCATTGTCGTAGACCTCTAACCGATGGCAATCTGCTGGCACAGCCTGCTGGACATCTTCTATGCAATCCTGACGAGAAAGTCGACCTAGAGCCATACCTGTAAAATAATAAACTGTTAGATCTCCTAAACCTGGAATATGGAAGACTCAACATCAATTAATTAATTTTTTTCTTTTATTCATTTTAGTTTAACCTATCTTATGGTCTACCCATTCAAACACAGGCACAAAGAAGAATGGTGTATGATCTTTTCCTAGGTCTCTACCCTGCAACTAGTATCACATTGTTTAGTATCCATTGTAAACTTAAAGTTACGTACATCAGATCATAGGGTGGCCTAAACACCTATGTATCAGTCGGTCTCTAGTGTTTACATCACTTGATAAACTTGACTAACACTATTTCCCTACCAACCAATGCAACCTCACCTATGCCTAACTCCAAAAACCATCATATCCCTCAACCAGACCTCTGATACCACTCTGTCATGACCCCCTCCCTACAAAGTGTACCCCTCCTGGGCCAGCAATGTGAGAAGGGAGATAATGACCCTCGAGTCCCACCTCTAGTAGGCCCCGGGTTGGTGAAAAGCACTGAGGGTATAGTAAACACACAAATGAGAGTTATTTCCCTCTAAGAGAACACATGCTAAATAGAGAGATAAGATAGACACCAACCAACTCCAACTCAGAACTGAAATATAAAATAAAATCCAAGTGCATATATGTAATTTCATGCAAAACTACTACAAATAGATGGGAAAAACTACAAGTACCCAGAAGAAAGTAAAACAGCAGCAAACACAAACCCAAACACCTCCTAAAACCCCATGCTGGTATAAACCAGCTTGATCTTCAACCTGCACCAAGTGACCTGAAAAACAATTTATAAAGACATAGGGTGAGTATAATAATATACTCAGTAGGATCCTCCCCGAAGCCTCTCATGAAAAATTAAAGAAAGCATGCTAAAGCACAGCGAACAACAAGTGAAACTATCTCGTCACCTAAATAGGTATGCTAAGTTCCCATCCTCACCATAGATACTCTCACTAAGTAACGCATACAAGAGTATATAATATAATAAAGAATATCAAGGGTACCCCGCTACTACTTCCCCACTGGTTTTCCGATTTTCCCCAACGTCGCACGTCCTAAGCATCTCTCTCCAAAAAGGCTTACCCATAGATGCCTAGGCAAATCACCACAACATGCACATCGTGCAACAAAACCACCACATACACACAAGAAAGTAACCAGGTAGTTTCTGGGAGCCACCACGGCTCGCATAATGTGTATCATACATCGGGTACTATACCTCAATCCATTATAGCCCATACACTGAGTAAGGATCCTCAAGACATCACATCCTATACAAGTTACACCTATAGTAGTCCATAGGAACTATAGCCAGAATATATGTGTATAAATAACCACAAGACATTACAGCCCTCTACACACATATATGGGGAAAACTAACCATTGTGACTACCAGCACAAGTAACTTCCAAGAGAAGAGAGCGGAGCCAAAGGGGGTAGTCAGTCATCCATACTCCCACCAGAATGTTGGGGAAAACACCCCCTAGGGATCAGAACCCCCAGGGTGTCAGTTGCCCTTACTGAAGGGGTGGAGTAGCGTATAGAAACACAAAAAGTACAAAATATACTATAGATCACAACCACACTATGGGAATAACCTAGTCCTAGACTCAACTATAGATAACGTCTCTCGGACTCCCAACTGCCACTTCTAAGACTGGGTATCCTATAAGCACACAACCATTTTAAGAGCTTTAATACATTACTTAATTCCATTTTATCTATTGAACTTTACGTTAATTAACTCTTTAAACATTAATTAACCATAAATAATTTCCACATTATATTTCATTAGCATCACACCCAAAGTTTATTGTCCCTTCAAATTACAACCTCGTCATTACGTCATAGAAAGATCCAAACCCATGGGTTAACATCATTTATTCAATTATTAATTACAACATTACTTTCCTATATTTCCAGGAATTCTAGAAAAACATTATATTCTACTAAACACAAGGTTTCTCAACAGGGTGAGTAGATGAACTACTCGTTGAGTCTTTAGCGCCTATAGCAAGAGCATAAACCCATCCTCCCTTGAGAAGCTAAACATAGAAACCACGTGGAATACCCCATGCGTCTTCTCCCCTTTCGGAATAAGGGTAAGAAATAATAGCTACCTTGAACAGTGGGGAAAGTAAATCAGATAATCAACCAATAAGAATCAACAAGTATCTAACAATCATATTCATCCCATTCCATCATCCCCGGTGTCCTCCCCAACACCCACATGCATAAACCAATGCATCTTTCCACTCTAGGTGTCATCTGATTCCCCAACCAAAAGGCCTTCATGCCCCCACATATCACAACAGCCATCCAGGTTCACATCACAACACAAGTAGTAGAAAAACAAACATCTTACCAATTTGGGATCTTGTCCCTTAAACAAGCAATAGGGTAACTCAAAACCCCATAAGAAATTATATTTTATCAACAAACATTACTTTAATCCATCCTAGATTAACCAATTTGTTATTCATAGGTTCCAAATTTGGGAAACCTAACTAGTAAGCTATCACAACCATCATATTCATTCATATGCCTCTTTATATTTAGCCAAACAATTATCAATTAATTTTTTTTTACGTTCTTTACCAATTTCCATCAACAAAGAAAATCTAAACAATCAAGCTTTGATATCACACTATCTATAAAAACAAGAGGCAATAACATACGATCGATATCAATTTATTTATCTGGTTAAAATATTTATTATATCAATTCCATTGTGATCCAGTGGGATAAAACATGCTAACTATACAGTTTCATTTAAAAGAAAATAGAAGAAATTAATCCCCTACCTCCAACGGTTCTTGACATTCTTTATATAATAACGATCCATACAACAGGTTACAATCTCCTCCCCCCATGACAACTTATATCAGAGATCTATACTGTTTGGTTGCATCAAAATAGAGCTGAAACAATCTTAGGAGGAAAGTTTTATTATGAAACTCCTACGGGATGGAATGAAAGGTTCTAGAATCTCACATCCTAGAACAAGGAGAAATAATTAGGGAGGAAGATATCTCATCCCTTTAGAAAATTTAACAGAGCGGCGGTTTAAGATACGCTATATTTCCCATTAAAATTGGATCGTATTAAACCACTTGGTTTGACCAAGTAAAAACATCCCAAGCCTACGAAGAAATTAATATAGGAGTTATGGCCTTTGAATTTTCCTTAGATTCCTTAAAACAAGGATTTAAATTCATTTTATGTCAAATGAAAAGTCAAAGGGGAAAAACTGTAGGAAGTTGGAAACACTGTTCACAAACTCGAAATTTGGAAAAGGAAAAACATTGTTCATGAACCTCACCATTTTGGAAACACTATTTTTGAACCTCACCATTGGAACCTCACCATTCTAGAAACACTATTCATGAACTCAAAATTTGGAAAAGGAAAGAGTTCACCGATGGAACCTCACCGTTCTGGAAACACTGTTCATGAACTCAAAATTTGGCAAAGGAAAGAGGTCACTGTTGGAACCTCACCAATGGAACTATTCACCTATGTAACTATTCATAGAATTGGAAATTTGGAAAAGGAAAGAAGTAACCGTTGCACTGTTCACAACTGTATATCATTGGAACTGTTCACAGATGGTCACTGATGACACTGTTCACATAAGGTCACCGTTGCACTGTTTACAACTGTCTACTGTTGGAACTATTCACTGATGGTCACTGATAACATTGTTCGCATAAATGGAAAATTGGAAAAGTTTTAAGGATATGTCACCTTGACCTCCCAAAACACCTCATACACCTGATTTTCACAAAGGAACGGACCAGAGAGGTATGGGCCATTACATTGTAGTATATATTTTTAGTACTAAGATGAATGGACCATAAAGAGTAATGACATGAATCCCACAATATCCTTCTCACAAAAAGTGAAACTACTCATTTATTCTTCAAACAAAGAATTCCTTTTGGGGAGAGAGGACACTCAGTGTTGGTCTCACCACCATATAAATAATACATGATACTCAAGAATTTATTTTCTTTTTGTTTCTCCTAGAAAACCAACTCGTGGAGAGATGGTTTCAGCTTAATTATCACTAAAAACATAGAAATTCATTTATCCTATGTATTCAAGTGTATTATAGCAAAGAGAGTCATGAGATTCTACTCCTCTTTTTGATTATTTAACGACCTAAGAGGGAAACTTCCTACTGAGAGAATATATAACAACATTCCCCTTTCATAATTTATATGTGATGTATAAATAAAATAACTAAAGATACTCTATATATTTCCTCTTCCTGAGATTTAGGTCTTTCTATGAAAGTTGGTAACTCAAAATCTTATAGTCTAATTAAATGATGGACCTTTTCATAAAAAGGTAGTTTCTCCAACACTTAAGGAATGCATAACCAACTATAAGTTATAAATAATTAGTGGGTGAATTCTTATCATGTAGTAGAAGTTGATGATAACCATACACCACCACGTGATCTACCAAAATAATAAAACAACCCAATATTTCATTTAAATCATCACAATAGGCCACATATCCTTGACCAATATTTGGAAAAATTAAGATAGTTTTTTATGTATAACATTGTTTCAAATAATTGAAAGAAGTATGAAACTTTGATTCACACGTGAAATTTACCCCATTTTGGGTAATATTGGTCAACAACAATACAAGATTAGATAAAACCTTCACAAACCACCAGTAGTACCCTTCCAATCCCAAGAAACTATGAATCTTGAATACATTCTATGGCTTATCCCATGACATGAAATCCCTCACCTTCTTAGGGTCGACTAAGATTATACTTTTCAAAATCACATATCCTAAGAACTTAACTTATTGGATACAAAAATTAAATTTTTATAACTTATCATAAAGGAAGTTTTCTTTTAGGATTCCCAAAAATAGCCCTAAGGTGAAACTCTTTCTCTTACCTAATTCTCGAGTGAACCAGAATGTCATCCATAAATACTAAAATAAAGGATTCAAGGTATTGGTGTAATATATAGTTCATAAGATCCATGAAAACTATAGGATCACTAGTCAAAAAAAAGTCAAAACAAGATATTCAAAATGGCCATAACTATTCCTAAAATTTGTCTTAGGTATGTCAAGTTCTGTAATTCTAAGTTGGTGATACCCCTATTGAAGTTCTATTTTTGATAACCACTTTTCCCACTTCAACTAGTCGAACAAATTAGGGATACAGGTAAAAGGGTACTTATTATTAATCATCACCCAATTAATCTTTTGATAATTAACACATAAATGAATCATCCCATCAACCTACTTGATTAAAAGTATTAGAGATACCCAAGGTGGAACCCTTATATGGATAAAACCCTTATATTTCAAATTATCCATCTATTTATTCAACTCCTTTAACTTTTCTGATGTCATTCGGTAAGAAAGTATAAATATAGGTTGGGTTCCTGACACTATATCTATCAATAAATCCACCTCCATCTATGGAATTATACTAGAGAATATTTTTTGGAAACACTTCATAAAATTACCTGACCACTGGGGAAAGTTCACAACATGAAAGTTACACTTTAGAGTCAACTGAAAAATAATATATTGATTTTATAAACTCCAAAAATTAAAGTCCCACTTATCTGGACCTCATATCTAATTCCACTTAAAACACCAGACAGCTCCCATTAGGGGAAGTAAAGGACACTCACTAATAGTAATAATCGATCTGAGACTTATGGTAAACTAAACAATCCTTGTTAAGGACTGCATAAAAGAGATCAATATCGAGGACTAGAAGATATCATACTCATTATGGAAGACATGGGATGAGGATTTTTTTGGGAACCACTACCAATTTCTTTAAAAAACTCACTATACTTCCTAGTTTTTCTATAAGAGTCATTAAAACTTACATCTAGCATAAGAGGAATCCCAAGAAACTCATTATTTCTTAACTGGTCAATATTTTACATCATTTATCCATCCACCATCTTATCATGGTTGGAAAGATTAATCATGAAATTATAAGAATATATGTATAGTTTTATGACCATAAAAACCCTCTAATCCTTTATTTGTTCATTCAATACAACCTTTAGTGAGAAATGTTCAAGTTTAGAAAAGAATTTAGCATACTCCATCACCACCTGATCACTTTGTTAAAGAATGAGTAACTCCATGGAATTTTCCAACATCAATGTATCTAAGACACATTATTGTGGGAAGATGACCTTGATGTATTTCTACTCCAATCCCTCATATTTATTTCCAAAACTAATATATCCCACCATCTCCAGCTAAGGCCTTAATGTTTGAAAATAATGTACTTCACCTTAACTAAGTCTGAGGTTTCTAAGAAATCTAATATCCTTTTATTATTTTATAACCAATACTATACTTCCTAAGTTTCATTAATACCTTGGAAGGAAGTCAATTTCTGGAAAAGAAACTCTAGGGATAGATCTCTTCCTTATCCATCTTCTAGTTCTACTTCTCTAACTAGAATTTGAATAGGTTTGGAACCAAAATCCATGGCACAGACCATGCACACAGTCTCAATAATATTTTGTTCTACTTGATTATTCTCCCAAATAAAATTATCTACAACACCCTCTTAGAAATTCATGAGAAATATTATGGGAGGCATGATACTACACAACATCAAAGGAAAAGAGAGAAAATCAATAAATAGTAAAATCCATAAAATTGAAATTTGTCATTAAAGATGGATTTTTAAAATAAGGAAACTAAATTCACTTCAATACAGGACTCAAAGAATCATTTTGTCAACACCTCAGGGTAACTTAAGGATTTTTTCGATAATAGATGTACAATCACTCATCTATAACATACATCTTAAGTTAGGTATATGCAGACCTTGTTTTATTGGGTATAGATAAAGGAAAGGTGTCACTTTGTGATGGTGGGTATGTGGGCTAGAGGTTATGGGATGTTGGTGCTAGTGTGGTGGGATGCAGACCCTCATGTTATGAGAGTTAGACTTTTGGTTTGTCTAGTTGGGTTTTTCATTGGATCTGCTTCTTTTTTTAAAATTTTCACAGTTTGTACATAGTGTTTTTCTGTACCACTATATTATTTCTTCTTGGTTATGTTATTTTTTACACATATGTTTGATATATTTTTTTCTTCTATGGTAAAAATCATTCCCAAAGGTGTCCATCAACACCCAGAAACTAGTTTCCAACCCATGGGGATTGGGGATGACCTCTGGGCCTTGTTGTGAGCTAATTTGGGTGCCTATTTTGATGGGTGATCTAGTTTGGTTCATGAAAAAATTGAATTATTCAAATTAAATATTCTTATTTGGGATATTATTTAAACCACATCAAATGAGTTTTGATTATTAATATGATCATGGTTTAAATAATTCACAGTGTATGAAATTTATATTATGTAAAATCTTGACATAATATAAATTGGATTATAAATTGTTTATAATTCATAAAATATCATATATTTAAAATTAATTTCCATATAATTAATAATATGAAATAGTTCATATTGTAATGAATATAAAATTTTTATATTCAAAATTATGGAATTTCTATAATGTTAAATCTAAAATTATGAAATATTTATAATTATATTTTATATATAAATTATTCATAAATGATTTTATCATGTTTAAATATTTGAATTATTAATTTTTTTAAAGGTTACTCCCTGATTCATTCATAGTTAAAAAAATATATAATTAATGGAGTATAATTTAGTTAAAATGGTAAATAGATTCTAAGAAACAAATCCCTACATTATATGCTAGGTATGATAATGAATTTTTTTAATATACCTTGACCTCATTTTGTAATTAAAGTTATTAAATTGAATTTAGTTTTTGAAAATTTTTTTTGAATATTAAGTGTTATAGTTATCATGAATTGAATTTTCTCTTAAGTAAAGTCTCTTTGGGGAGAGGGACTTGTTGTCAAACTACATACCATCTTGGAGGATTATGCCTTTTCTAAAAAGGTGAATAGGGTTGGTTATATGTCTCTTTGGGCTTACTCATGTGGAGTTTATTGATCTAATATATCTCCAAACAATTGTATGAATTTTTCATGTACCATATGCATATGATTTCCTCGAATATCCATGATTATACTTGACTTGTATTTTTTGGTGAATTACACAAACTTGTGGTTTCTGTAAAGAGTTACACATCAATATGGTTTGAACATTTTGATTAAGTGGAGGGAATAATATTCCAAACTAAATCACTAGAATCGTTAATATGGAATAAAATAAGATAATATGGTGAGATTAAATCCCATTTAAATACTAAGTGTGAGATTCTTTCCAAAGTGGTACTTTTCAAAACCTTAATCATCCAACTGGGTAGTTTTGTGATTAAATGAGTGCCTCTAATTATTTTTTATAAGGAAAAAAAGGATAAGTAACTATGAATCATCATTGGGTAGGTCTTGATAAAGCTAGGTGACCTTATATTGTTCTTTTTTATCATGTTCTTGGTGTTTGCATTAGGTTACACTATTTGGGATACCCTAATAGTATTAGGTTACTAGAGTAATTAAGTTGAGTTTATCCATGTGATGGAGTGAAAAAAAGAGTTGTTTTCTCGAATATCCAAGAGTTATATATTATATTATTTTGAAAATTCCCTACCTAAATATCTATGTGATGATAGAAACTCTAATGTGACCCAAAACATAGTGAAATGTAGATCTTGGCCTACTAATGGATATTATGGATTTTAAAAGGGGCCATCATTTTAATGGGAGCAGATTTAATAAAATTCTATATAAAATGATTATAAAATATGATACTCATATAATAAAGGCTTCTGTTGTGGATGAATAGCATCATAATCATCAAACTCAACTTTGAGATTAATCCTTGCAAAGAGGATCTTAATGTAAGTTACTCCTAATAATGGTGATTTAAGAAAAGTTCTTAAATAATAAAAATATTCTATGTTCCTTCCTGAGTTACCAACTATTGAAATAGTTCAATAAGTGGATTTAGATACTTATAAAACATAGTGAGGTTCACTTGAGATTTCAACGGCATTAGATGCATATTAAACTAAGGAACTTTAATCTCATATACTCAATATGATTGGGTATTCCAATGATATTCAATATAATTGAATATTATAATGACTTGGAAAGATTAAAATATTTAGTTGAAGCTTGTTTTGGTTAATTATTAGGATCACTTTGGGATGACCACATTGAGAGGGGGTGAATCAGTGTAAAATGATTGTTTATAACTTTAAAAAAATTATCCCATTTATATACCTCTTTCACTTATTTAGTGAATGGTTATCTTGTCCTATTCACATGTGGTTAAAAATCATACACACAAAATAATAAATCATAAATAACACCAATATTTTTAATGAGGTTCACCTCCAGTGTGGATGAATACGTCCTCATTATAAGGTGGTTATTATTCCACATGTACACTGCTTCCTTATTATTATCAAAGAAATCATGGTCATGGGAATGACCTTGAACCTTATCTCCTAGCAATGAACAGGTACAATGTATGATTTATCCTTGAAGAAAAATATTATAGTATATTGGCATGTCCCTTATAAATTGATCAGCAATATATGAAAAGTAATCTTCAATAGAAAACAATGAACTTTGATCAGCTTCCTTTGTATGTAGTAATCTATTGGGATACCTATACTTCACAACAATCAAAGGTAAATCTCAAATATGAAGCAATAAATTAGGTTGCCTCTTCTTATTCTTCATTAATAAGAATAATATGATAATTCTAAATAGACTAAATATCCCAGAATTCTCTAGCCTAAAAAATAAAAAAATAACAGCAAGATCACAATTTCTTCTTATACTTTTGATCTTTGAAAAACAATATGAGATATTAAATTTTAGTATCATATTCTCAATGTATCTTCATTAAATTATATCATATGTGACATTAATATAATCATAACAATTTCCCATGCATGAACAACATGTATCATGAATGGAATATTTCAACCTTCCTTCTTTTTTCTTAGTGCAACACATAAAATCCTGAATTCTCAATGTCTTTTTTTATATGTGTGAACTATTATGTATTCCTTTATGTAAGGGTTAATTAATTCATGGATTTACTAAAGTTTATTCATGTGAAACATATCACCTAGATTATCCTTCTTTCAAGCACACATAGTTTGGATTTATTATTATTAATTTTGTTTGAAAATTATTATAAACCAGTGTGCATAATTATTTTTTGAACTTATTCACATAAAGTTATGTATATTGATCCAATGTTATTATTCTTTTTCCCTACATGATAGAATCACATGGGTTCTCAAATATCTTCATATACCACAGAAGGTACATTTCCTTATTCTTCTTTATTTAGGTGAGTGAATAAGATCATCATCTTTAACTTCATGAAGTCTTATGCTTCAAGGAACATATCAATCTTATTCACATAACTAGGGTGGTTCATGGGATCTTTTATCCTTATTATGAACAATGCATGTGGGATTTACTTTACACAAACAAGAGTGTATAGAACTTATCCTTCACGTAGTTGAGTGGATCTAAGAACCTTACTTATTCTTCATGATTCTTCATAGATTCTCTATTTTCATAATGTAAAACAAGAGTTCTCAAGGTTTTAGTAAAATATCTCAACTCAGGTACCTCAATATTTATAGATGAGGTTCACCACATCTACCCCATGTATTCATCAACTTAAATTCCCTAAAATATATGTTGTATCAATAAATTCTTTTGAATTCCCAAATATCTTGAATATTCAAGGCCTTAAGATAATGAGAAAAACGACATCTTATTCTTCATAAACTTAGCTTATTCCTTCATAGAAATGCATAACTTGATTATGAATAACATAAAATGTTTCATATCAAAATAATTTTAAAACAACCATGAATTTTAATGTATGATAAACTATTTACAACTTCATTTTTCACCTTGTAAGAATCCCTATATTTAGAATAGTTAGTGAAATGAAAGATGGAGATTACATGCTAGAGATTTTATTATTTGGGATTGTCTCGATCATCACATGATCACTGAATATAGTGGATGTTGCATCCTAGATATATCTCACATCATCAAGCTAGGTTTTATAATCGTGGTATGAACATGGGGCACACCAAGGTTGAAGGCAATGTGGAGGCTTGATCAGATGGCTGACATTAAGAAAAATATTAAATCATGAATTATATATATTTTTTTAATAAATAAATAGTATAGAATTGTTTCATGTCCTACACTGATCTTAAATGTGGATTCCATATTCTAAATAATCCTCTTTATATCATCCACACCTCAAGTTGGAACCAAGATCAGCACTCAAACACACCTACACACATGTTCACATGAGCCAAGCCACACCATTTTGTGGTCTCCCAGGAACCTAACTATTTTCACACTCATGCGCTTCTCGTGCAGGAACTTTTCACCCACTATACTCACATGTTTCCTTGTCTATCCATCTAGGCTAGTTCGACCATGTGGTGGATATTTCTCCCACATATATGGGATCGAGTTGGCCTCTCTTTGTTTTCTAAGGCTGGCCTAATTTTTTAATAAGGCCTATTCAAAAATATTCTAAGTATCTAATATAGGTAGCCTCAAATACCTTGATGAAAAAATATATTGTGCATGGTCTTAAGATTAATTAAAATAATATTCTCAATAATTCATCATAAAAATATTATTTTATATGGTATTCAAAATACCCCCACAACCAGGGCATAATTATTCATTCAAATAAATATTTTAATGCTATTCATAAATTAATTCTTCACTTATTGATGATAATGTGCTTACTCTAAACCCCATTATTACTTTTCCTTTAGAAATACGATCGATTCAATAATCATCACTGTACATTCACTTCATTCAAAATATAACATGTGACCTTTGAACTCCTTGGTGATGAATATTACTTAAAACTTAAAATACTTACAATATTATTAAAGAAACTTTGATACTCATAAAAAACATTCACAATGCAATGCACATAATTTCTTGGGAACTTCTATCTTCACACAAAAATAAGCTTAGGGACACAAAAAACCTACTTCAAGCCAGAATTCTTATTCAATACACATTGAAATCAAGTTTGTCATCTATTAATAACTTATTGAAAACAAATATAATAAAAACACAAAGTGGGATCTTCAATCTCTCCCTTTGTATTTGTTTTCAATAAAAATGTAGAAAATTGTATGTAAATATGTTCTCTCGATATCTTATATCATTTTTTTATTTTCTTATATCCTTCTTATTGATAAAAAAAATAAAATTTAGATGATATAGGATGGTATCATTTCCCTCTTAAGTGATGTGTTGTCAATTATATCACTCAAGGTCTACGTGATAAATGCTTAGTGTATAAAACAAGAAGGTCTAATTTAGATATCAATGTTATCCATTATCAATTAAAAATATAATACCAACTAATATAACACAAATTGTATCTTTTCTCAAATACTATTCAAATGTTTTTAGGTTGATAGTGATAAATAATACCAATTTATGAAATAAAAATTGAAATTTTAGGATACCACTTATTGAAAAAAAAGTTTCAATAAACTTTAAACCTAAAATTCTTATACTAATCTCAACACATAGATTAAAAATGTCCAAGTATACTTTCTATTTTATATTCTTGAATTTAGTACTAGAACATCTTTAAATATTATCCATTTTTTATTTTATTGAATTATTAAAATTATCCCACTTAAGTTCATATATTATTTTTATTTTTTGAATAGATATGAGAAAGTAAGAACACATACCTTATAAATGACTTTCTGAAAGATTGCCTTCTGCACATGTTATATTTTTATGAAATATAATTCTCGAGGAACATCTTTGGATACTCCCCCTCAAGGGATGATCTCTAAATTTACTTCATCGAGATAGATCTTTTCATTTTTTGATATTCAAAATAAAATTTATTATGAATACCAATTATTTTGATCTCATCCATGATGGTGAATTTAAGTTTATTGTTCAGTTATAATAACTTGATTATCTTTATCAAGTTTGATCTATAGCCTTTTTCAATAATTAATTTTTAAGATATTATTATATATATAAAACTAATATGGTTTCTTCTATTTATCTTGGAATACATATTCTATATTTAAGATATATTAATATAATATTCTTTATAAATTATCACCTGAATATATGTTTCCCCATCAATTCCCTACAAATAATAAAAAAACACAAAGTGGATGGGAATAAGAAGGATATCCTTTGATTTTCAGTAAGAGAAACAAGTTTGAGAATTGTTTATAAACCATAAAAATCCTTTATTTTATCATCCATGTGAGGTTTAAATCTTTATGATAAATTTAATATCTTTTATAGTAGCCTTGGGTATCATGAAATCTTTACTTTTTTCAGTAGTAATTTTTTTTGGAATTTTCTTATTAACATTGGCCATCAAGGAACATTAATCATTTGGTTCTTTATGATTATAATTTAGTACTTATTCTTGAGCTAGTGTTATAAAAAAACAATCATCAGAGATATGTTCATACCTTTTTTACCTTTCACACAGTACTTATGAGATTCTTTGGTTATCATTTGTCAATATTGTTTCATGAAATTTGATTCATTCAAATGGAATATTTTTCTTTCCTTTAAAACCTAACTCCATCCTTGTCTCTTCAATTTTCCTTTCACATTCCAAATTAGTGGTCTTGATTAAAAATATATCATTTGAAATATATATATCATTCTTGGTTATTCCACATATCTTTTCAGGTGTGCCATTTTCCACTTCAGTCCTTTTATTTTGTTCATGGAATCTTATTACCCTTTGTCACTTAAGTGTTCTTATATTAATTGTTATATCCATGGTCTTATTACAATTATCCATGGTGTGACATCTTCTTCCAAAAAATAAGAAGATTGTTCTCTTTGGTGTAACACTCTTTTTATTCTTATTGGTTTTCAATTGAGCATCAGTCTTCTTATAATTTTCACCCAATGTTGACTTATCTATATTCTTTGTAAACTTCTTCGGAATATTTTTCATCTGGTTCTTTCCCAAGGTTAAATTATATATATAATCTAAATCATGTGGTTTTTTCATCTAAAGTGTTTTAGTGGAATTCTTGAATGATTTATAATTGCATACCTCTTTATTATGACCACTTCCATTTCAAATACCATTGAGGTTATTAAAACTTTAAAAAAAATTACAATAGGAAGGCACTTATATTTAATTTTTGGTCTTTTCTTCTTCACTACATTGATCCCCCTTGATGTAGGCACTCTTTTATTATCAGATACTATTATATTATAGCATTATTCATATTCCATGCGCCTGAATCTATCACAACACCAATTGTTCCCAAAAAAATATTAATATTTTCTTTTGATTAATATCCTAGACTGATTAACATACTTGTTGTTTCTATTTATTTTCATTATTATGATGGTATTATTTAGGGGAAAAACTTATTTTACACTTATATTTATTCACAAAAAAAATAGTGTTGGTCTCTCTATAATTTTTCATCATCCACTATTGGATGGGTTTTGATTTTGAACATACACTTTTCATAAGACTGGAGTTATCACATATATTATTATTAGAGGTGGATGGTAAATTAATTTTTAAGACTTATTGAGATTTAAAATTTAATTATTTCAATCTATAATTTCCACTAGATAGATTTATTTTAGGATAATAGTCCTCATTTGAAGTTTTTGTGGACACAACTATTTTTTTAGCTTATTGTGAAGACTCGGCTTGAAATTTTTTAATATTTTCTAGTTTGACTCCAAGTTCAAGACATTTTCTATTTAGGATGAATTTATAATCATCTATTAACTTAAAACTTTCTTTAAATTCTTTCTTGATCTTTATAACTTAATTTTCATGCATTTTATTTTTCTCTTATAGAAAGGTTTCAAGATTCTTGATCTTTTTTATTTGATTTCAAGTTGATAATTCTTGAAATCAATGATAGCCTTATATTTTTCATATAATGCATGTAAATTTTCTTCAAATTACATAGTGTAATCCACTTTCTTCTGAATTGTATTTGGACACTGATATTCAAAACTAGATCTTATTTCTTCAAGTTGACCAATATCTTCTTCTGTGTATCTAATTTGTTTAGGTAACTTAATAATGGATTTCATTCATTATTAAAAATCTTTCTCTAAGTTCTCAAGATTCAATTAAATCTCAGTGATCTCTTCCTATATTCCATTGAATGGGACACAAATAAAAGTGACTATTTCCTTAGGAAAATTTTGGATTATATCATTCAAAGTATCAACTAAATCAATTATAGGCACATAGGTCATCATTATTTCCCACAATTCTAATCAAAATATAAATTTATAAAACTTATATCAATTCTAATTAATTAATTAAGATAAATATACAAAAATTATCAATATTAATCCCACATAGATGATGAAATTATTTTTATTTGGTTTTTTTAAAGAATTTTGTTATTTAATTTAGTTTGATGAAAGAGGTGAAGAAAATAAAGAAGCAGTTTGGGTTTTGTAAACAATTTTGGTTGAATGAAAGAAGAAAGAAAATTACAGCAGATTGTTTGGTTTGAAATCAAAAATTAAAATGCATTCCAGGGTTTTGCAGTTTCAAGGTTTAGGTGAAATTTTATTTTATAAAATAAATTGATTGATATGTGTTTTGAATTGAAGTAGATACAAGGTTGATCTGATGGTTATGTTATCCCCTCAATATGGAAATCTCATGTTTCCATTTTTTCAGTACTTTAGGGTTTTTCTTAATCAAGTTTATCTCGATTCCATATTTAAATCTGGTTACCCTGAATGTGAAGATGGTCTTACCTTACTCTAGGGTACCTAATTTCATAATTAAAATTTTCATTCTAGATTAATTATCCAATATTCATGATTAAACAAAAATAAATGTATTTTAATTGGATAAATAAATTACGGAAAACCAAATACATAAATGAGAATAAGAAATAGATCCAATGAAACCTCCCCCCCTTCAGATGCATAATAATAACACAAGGTGGTTTTTACCCCTTCATCATAGTAATGAGGGAGTAAGTCAAAAGGAAGAGATAAAATAAAAACACAAATGAAAGATTAAGATTAAATTAGTTGAGGACCCTGCACAGTACAACTTCTCGCTCCAAGCTTTGATCACTGGATTTTTTTGGAAGTAGTAGCATTTCCCTCTATTTATAAAAATCCATGGGGGATTAGTTTTTATTTAATTAATAATTAATATAGACCATATTTATTGGTGGTTCCACCACAGATATTAATGGTGATCTGGGTAAAAAAAATGGTCTTTTATTGTGCTAAATCCTGTCAAAGGCTCATTTTTTGAGTCTTTATGATACTTTCACATCATGTAAATTGATTTCATGATGTGAAATTTTTGAACCCTCCTCCAAATGATTTTTATCCACTTCATATACTATACTCAGTTCAGATCATGTAATGCTTCATGCTGTGTAATATTTACATGATGTGAATCTTCAATTTTTAGTGTTAGAACCTCCAAAATGTCTCGATTCTTCACCCTCGACCCCCAAGAGTATCTTGTGATATTTTTTATCATGGTAGGTATTATTTTATGTTGTGATAATTATGTTTTCAATATTATTTTACTCTTACCATCCCCATTGTAGCTTCAAATTTTTGGTGTTGTGCTATGGATTTTTCTCCTCAAATTCACCTCTTTTTATTCCTTTTCAGATTATTGGTTGTATCCTGCCATAAAGAAAAAAATGAAACAGTCCAAATATTTTCAATAATATCAATTATATTATTCAAATTAATGTATTAAAGTAACTTAAAATATATGAATTAAATACATGTATCAATCAGTATTGAATTATTCTAACATATGATCACTCCCATTAATGCTTGGATCTTCTTAAGGAAAATTTTAACAAGATATTTTTATTTCTTTATATTTATATAGGGATAAAGCACTATATGAAGTAGAACTATTTTCCTTCTCTTTAAAAGTAAAATAGACTAGTAGATCTTTGAATCCCATGAATGACTTGTCTTTCTTATAAATAATGCATTGGAAAAATGATTCATCATACTTTTTTAGCAATAGGGATGCCTTCTTTATATTTTTAAATTATTTCTTCTATTTATTCTTCAGTGGTATTTTCTAGGATAGAATTATGATATAAACTAGATATAATTCCTCTAATTTTTCATTCTATACTTTTCTATGAATAATAAGAAACATAAATTTGATCTTTAATAGATACTTTGTCCCCATGTTTTCACTTAATTATGAACTAAAAATATGAACCAAATCTTCAACAAGAATATAATACAAGAATCCAATAATAGTTTTTACCCCCTATGATATTAATTTTTAGGATCACTTTGGGATGACCATGATGATAGGGGTGAATTAGTGTGGGATAACATTTTATCACTTTAAAACTTGTGTCCCCTTTGTATACCTCTATCACTTATTCAGTGAATGGTTCTCTTTTCCTCTTCACCTATGGTTAGAAGTCATGCACACAAAACAATAAAGAATAAATAACACTAGGATTTTTAATGAGGTTTGCAACTAGTGTGGATTAATATACCCTCAGTGTATGGTGTTTATTATCTCATAAACACACTGCTTCCTTATTATTATCAAAGGAAGAATAGGAAAGGTAATGGACTTGAACTTGATCTCCTAGAACCAACCAAGTACAATGAAAGATTAATATTTAAAGTATAAGATTACATGATATTTTCATGTCACTTATAAAGTTATATGAAACGTATAATATGCCTTCTTCAATATACACCAATGAATTTTAATAAGATTTCTCCATGTGTAGTAATATATTGGGATGCCTCTAATTTACAGTAATAAAAGGGCTATTTATAATATACAATATTCAAGTAGGATTCCTCTTCTTCTACTTCTTTGGTCTAAATAATATTATCATTCTAAATAGACTTGATGTATTGGAATTCTTTGACCCAAATAATAATAAGAAAATACTAGCTCGGTCATAATTTCTTTTTTACTTTTGATATTTGAAAAAAAATATGATATATCAAATTTAAATATTGGATTATCAATGTATCTTCATGAAATCTTGTAATATTTCACATTTATGTAATATCAACAATGTATCATTAATGTATAATGTGTACCATGCATGGAATATTTCAACCCACATTCTTTCTTCATGGTGAAACACACGATGGCCCAAATTCTCAATGTATTTTTTTTTGTATGTGTGTACTATTATGTATTCCTTCAATAAAGGGTTAATTCATGTGTGGATTTACTCAAGTTTATTCACATGAAACAGATCACGTGGATTCTCCTTCTTAAGAGTACACATATTTTGGATTTATTATTATTATTCTTGTTTGTAAATTATTCCAAAATAATGTGTACAAGTATTCTTAGAACTTCTTCATATATATTTATATACACATATCCACTACTATTATTCTTTTTCCTTATGTGTTAGAATTATGAAGGTTCTCAAAGATCTTCATATACCATAGAAGGTACATGGTCTTCTTCCCCTTCACACAAGCGAGTGTATGGGATTTATTCCTTCAACTTCACAAAGGCTTATTCTTTAGGGAATATCTCAAGATTCTTCATGTAACCAGGGAGGTTTTTAGGATATTCTATCCATCTTATGAAATAATAATGTGATATTTCATTCACATAAATAAGAGTGCATGTAACTTATCCTTCATATAACTAGGTGGATCATGGACCCTCACTTTTTCTTATCACTTATTCACATGTATTTTCATGATAGAAAAAAATATTTCTCAAGATTTAAACATGTAACGGTCCATACCCTCCTGGTCCATTACTTTTACAGTTTTTGTTGATGGAGGAGTTCGGAGGAGGCTCGGAGGAGTTTGGAGAAGATTGGTTAATAAAAGTTGAAAGAAGGTGGATTACAAGTCATGTAACTGAATTACATGGTGTGAAATTTGGTTTTATATATTTTCCAAGGTGGTTCAAAGTGGGTAATGTTTTGGGGTTAGAAAAATAAAATAAATATAAAGGTAGTGGGTTTTTCTGCAGAAGTCTACTGCAGGGCATTACACGGCATGAAAGGGTATTACACATCATGTAACACGCCGCTGCTATAATGTTTTAATCATTTTTATAGCTATTTTGTTTTTCAAACCTTATAGTTTCAGTGACCTTCCCTCAACCCTAGGAAACCCAAAAACTTCTCTACAGTGTTTTGAGGATTCCTTTTTCAAGGATCAATTCTTAGCTTCTCTACTTTGATCTATAGTGATCCTTCTTCGATCTAAGGTACATTCTTTCCCCATTTCTATAATTTATTCCAGTTGATCTCCTTCTTCCTCCCATTCTTCTTGTCATGTAGTGGTGAATGTGTTCATCTGGTTATAATGGGGTTCTCTTCAGTTGTTGCCGATGCAGTGGGGTCGCAGCATACTTGGGTGGATACAAATCTTTCAGGAGAGGTTATTGGAGGTCCGTTACATGATCTTCTCTCATAAGAAGAACATTGACACATTTTAGAGGTAGGATTTCCATTGTTTCTATTCTAATGTGCATCTTTCAGGAGGGTTTTACTCTTGTCTACCTATAGATTTTGGTCGTGCCAAATTAATAAAATATAATAATTGGATAAATTAAATTGAAAGGGGTATAGGGATTTTTCTTCACAGGGTTTTGAAGATTGATGTTGATTGTTATATTTTGATTATATGGGCTAAAAACCCCACTAAAAATTATGGTTATTGGTGTCTTTGATTGCACAGGGTATGTGTGTTGTGGTTTTTTCTTGATCAATATTGTTTAGTATCACCTAAAAATGTAAATTGGTTAATCACGTATATCCAGATAATTAATGGATTCCCTAAGATCATACAGTTCTATGATAACCCTTTAATTAAACAAGAGGAATTAAATAAGGGATGCCTTGTTAAATTTGTAATTGTTTTTTTTCCTTGGTGCATGGGGTGATTTGAGGTGTGTATTTTCTTTGGTTTGTGTTGTAGTATGTCTATGAGCCCAGTTGTGTTCTATGGGATGGCCTGGGTGGTGTAATGGAATCTCAGGTTGAGAGATTGGTTGATTGTGGAACGCACATGAGCCTCAGCATGGTTAGTGAGGACTCCTTAAGTGAATCTAAGAGACCTAGGATCAAATCTAGGTGGGGGCTAATTTCTGGAACTGTAGTAGTACTGTAGAAGTATTGTAGTGGGAACTGTGCAGTATTGTAGCAGGTACTATAGCGAAAACTGTAGCAGGTACTATTTTTCACTATAGTAGCTGGGAATATTCCCCCATTTGGGCCTTCGAGTCACCGATTTGGTCCCCGAGTCCTTTAAGGCCTTTGGGCCACCCAGGCCTTTGGGCCACCCAGGCCTTTGGGTCAGTAAGGCCTTCAGGCCACCTCAAGGCCTTCGGGCCACCTTAGTGAAAATGAAAACCAGAAAACCTACAAGGAACAAGCTTCAAAAGGAGGAAGCGCAAGGAGCTTTCACCATAGTAGAAGCTAAACGGATTGCAAGAATGAGAGGGTATGGCACCTACCATCGGGACAAGCATGTGCATGCATGGGAAAGCCTAGCCGAACATCCATGCAAAGGTGGAGAGATGATTTCACGATGAAGATGCTGGGGAGGAGCAGTTCCAAGTAATTATTCTGGGTTGTATGTATTGTTTGAAGCCTATGGGAAATTAATTCCTCTAAGGCCTACAGGACATGTAATACTTACACCTACGGGCCTTGTAAGGGTTCCACCTCACCCCTTGAAAGGTAGAATATCAAAAATCAATAAAAAATGAAGTCCTTATCACCATTGGATGGAGATTATGGAATGGATGAGAAGTGTTTTGTAGTGGTGTTGTGAAACTAGTTTTACGGTAATGTGTTATTGGTTGGTGTTGTGAGTAGGGGGTTGGTTCTAATGGTATGTGAGCTGATTGAGATGAGTTTGAAGAATGAAAGTAGTTATTGGTATCAGTGATTCTCCTATATTTTATCCTTCAGTAACATGAAGAAGGTTCCATCCCATATCTATATATAAATATATGATATACCATGAGTGGGTTTTAAACGTAGAGGAAATGTGAAGTACTTTTAGTTTATTAGGTCTCTTCACCTTATGAGAACTTTGTTTCATGTTGTGTGTTGTGCTTAGTAGTTTCTTAGGTAGTGGTGGTATAGATAAATGACTTGTTTATTAAATAATTAATTTTTTTAAATAAATTGGTTAGGAATGTAAATCAGGTTTTATAGATATTGTGTGGTATTATGCATTTATAATTAGTTGTAAAGTTGATAGTGTTGTGATTTGGTGGTTTTTTTGAGAACCCATGGGTTGGGATTCAGTTTTTGGTATCATATATTTATATATTTGTATTTTACTTGTGATTTATATATGCACCCCACCCTAGTTGAGCACTATGTTCTGAACACCCCCATCGTCATGAGGGATAGTGTATTTCCCAAAAATATTGGTGGGAGGATAGATAGATCACCACCTTCTCTTCCATGCTCCCTCTTCTAGGTAGTGATATCCCAATATTCTTTGGGAAGGTTGTGGTTTGTGAGGCCTAGATGTGTGCAGCAAAGTTGTGCTTTCCCAATTGTCTTCGGGATGAGACGTGTTGTGTTTTCCCAGGTGTCTTCGGGATGATATGTGTTATTCTTCCCAAGTATCTTCAAGATGATATGTAGGTTGTGTCCCAAGTTTCTATGGGTGGTATGAGATATGGGTGGTGGCCTAGGTGTCTATGGGAGGGATTTGATGTGGGCTATGGCCCAAGTGTTTGTGGAAAGGATGTGATGTGGTTTGTGGCCCAGGTGTATGTGGGAAAGATGTAATGTGGTTTGTTTCCTAGGTGTATGTGGGATGGATGAGATGTGGTTTGTGAGGCCTATGTATGTGTGTTCAGGTTATGACGTGGTAATTTCAGAAGAGTTGGGAGTGAGGGGACCTTTTCCATTAGGCAAGAGTGACTAATCAGTGGGAAAGTGGTATGGGGTACCCTATCATAGATTTTAATTATATTATAATACTTGACTTGTGTTATATGGTGATAATTTCTTAGTAAGGTTGGGTTGGTTAGTATATATGTTAGGTTTTGTTTGGTTCTGTTGTTTTTTTATAGGGGCATTAGTATACTTCTTTCACATGTTCACAAGAGACTTTGTTTTTCCTGCTAAGTATACTCATATTCTTACCCTACATATATACAATTATTTTCAGGTTTCCATGAGGATTTCACAGACCATTCTATACCCTACTAGCTTGAATATTGATAGTTGTTATGTCACTTCTTAGATTTACTTTTGGTATTTACTTTGGAGACTTTGGTAATTTTAACAGTTCTACTTTATGCATGCATGTGGGATAGTTTTTTGGATTTATTTTGTATATATTTCTTGGAGTTATTTTGGGGATGAACCATCTTATCTCTTTATCTTTTTTTCCTATAAAAAGAAATGCCTCCCATTTTTGTGATATTTGTATACCCTTAGTGATAGTCTCCAACCTGGGGCCTACTGAAGATGGGACTCGGGGGTCATTTTCTCTATTTCTTCATTTCTAACCCAGGAGGGGCATCTTTGGAGGGAGGAGGACATGATAGAATGGTATCAGAGATGATATTTTAGATATATGATGGAGTTTGGGGCTAGTAATAGTAATGATTGCATGGGTTGGTAAGGAAATAATTTCAGGTGATCTTGGTGCATGACATAGGCCAAGGAAGACTGGCTATGACACCAAATTTTAGGGGCCCCCATGATCTGATGCAAGGACTCTGAGCCTACCAAACAAAAAAGTGATGATACATTGTTTTTATGGTAGAGACCCTAGTAAAAGGTACCTGAAACATAATGATTTGTGTTCTTGTTTGAATTGGGTTGTTTTAGGAAAGTTAAAATGGATAAAATGAGTCAAATTAATTAAAATAAATTTTAATAAAAGTTACATACTACTCAAGATTAAGAAATCCTTGTTTTCCTTTTAGATATGGCTTATGGTCATCGTCTGCATGTGGCTCATGCAATTGAGGATCAATATGATTATCTAGTTGATCGAAGGAGGGTTGATCTAGTTGAGGAGGATGACTAGTGGTATAGGACTTTGCATGATTTCCATCGACAGTCTTTGGGAAAGTAGGAGGCCAGTATTTTAGATTTGGAGATGGAGAGCTGGCTCGAGGAGCTTGAGATAACCTTCAGTTTTATTTAGTCCCAAACAAATTATTGGGTTCCTTTGGAAGTTATTTGGATGTGAGGATTTCTGATTCAAGGGTGGATGCTTTATCTAGGGGAGAGGAAGGAAGAAAAAATTTCGTGGGTTGAATTTGAGAAGGAGTTCTGAGAAGAGTTCCTTTCATCAGTCATGAAAGCTGAGAAGAGATGGGTGCTACTCTCCCTTCAGTAGGGGATAATTTCAGTGTGGGCTATTGGGATCAAGTTCAAGGGCCTTCTTCATTTTTCTCCAGATTAAGAGTCTTGTGTGAGACGTCTTGAGTAGGTGCTCCATCCTTCAATCCAGTATGCGGTTACTCCTTTTATGTTTCCAATGTACTTGGAGGTTCATAATAAGGAAGAGGTGATTGAGCAGATGCAATCACGAGGAAGTATACAATGAGAGAGGATCCAAAAGAGTTATTATATAGGTAGGGTTATCTGCAGAAAGTCTCAGTCACCAAGACCTTTGTGATTTTGACTAGTAAGGAGTCAACCTCAACAAATTCCTTTATCGCCTTCTGGTTCTAGTGGTTCTCATGCTATTCTTGTGGTCTTGGGGATAAGGTGTTTATTCTATGGATTTCTGGGATATATTTAGATGATAGGTTCAGCACTAACCTCAGCAACAATTTTTGATGATACCATTTCAGTAGTAGGGGTATTATAATTTTTCTTCGCTGGGAGGAGATGGAGTATGTAGAAGTCAACCTTAGAATGTTCCTCGTGTTTAGGGGCCTCGACTAGGGCATGGACGTAGAGGCAATTTTCATAAGAGAGGAAGAGGAGTTGGGTGTGGTCAATTGTATGTATCAGAGGCAGCAATTCCAGCAGGGCCAGAGATTGTTAGAGGTGCGATCAGTTTGTTTAGTACCCTTGCTTGTGCTTTATTTGATTCAATATATTTTCAATCCTTTGTTTCATCGACTCTATCCCATGCTATAGGAATATATATAGAGAGGATTCACATTCTCCTAGTGTTGAGTACGCTAGTCGAAGACCAGACCAGCTTGTTTGATGTGTGCCAAGGATGTAGACTGATGATTGGATTGCATCAGTCCTGTGGGGATCCTTTATTTCTATAGATTCATCCATACAATGTCATTCTCAGCATTGACTAGTTGTATTCTGTGGATTATTTTATCAACTATTTCCATAGGAGAGTCATGTTTTCAGATTTGGATGGCTAGCATGTGGTTTTTGTCGGAGAGAGGATTTATCATATGGGAATTCGGAATATATAACCCCTTCTCTCCTTGTTGGATGATATGTTAGCAGAATCAATAGATGTTGGGATGGTGGAGGTTCCCAAGGTCATTAGGGAGTTCCTGTATTCTTTCCCTGAGGAGGTTTTGATGTTTCCCCCTCGATGTGATGTTGATTTTGGGATAGAATTATAGCTCGGTGCTTCTCCTATTTCAATGGGCCCTTATCGGATGGAACCTTTTTAGCTATGGGATCTGAGGATTTAGATAGATGATCTAGTGAAGAAGGGTTTTATTGGGCCCAGTGTGTCGTCATGGGGTGCTCTAATGAGTATGGTAGTATGAGGCTATGTATAGCCTACTGATGGTTTAATTTTCTAACGATCAATAATTGTTACCCTCTTCCAAGTATATATTAACTTTTTGAGCAGCTCATAGGGGTGAGTTGACTTTGTAAGATTGAACTATGGTCTAGATATCAAAAGTTAAGGGTAAATGAGGGTGATATCTTGAATACTATTTTCAGATGCAGGTGTGGGTACTTTGAGTTTGTGGTCATGCCATTTGGTGTTACAAATTCATAATTTGTGTTCATGGGGATTAATAACTCTATGTTCTATGAGTTCCTGGATTGGTTATTCATCATGTTCATAGATGATATCTTAATCTACTTGAAGTCAAAGGAGGAGCACATTGAGCATCTCAGAATTGGTTTATAGGTTCTTCAACACCACAAACTCTATAGAAAGTTGTACGAGTTTAATTTTTGGATACAAGTGGTGCATTTCCTTAGGAATTTGGTGTCTTAATTGGGTGTAGCAGTCGACCCATCAAAGGTTGAAGTAGTTTTTTATTAGGAAACACCCAAGAATGTGGCATAAGTTCATAGTTTTATTGGTCTTTCAGGATATTATCAGAGGTTTTTATATTATTTATCTTGAGTTTCAGCCTCATTTATGGATTTTATGAGGAAGTACCAAGATTTTTTGTGGAGTGACCAATTCCAATCAGTGTTCATTTGTCTAAAGGAGAAGTTGATTATTGCTACAATGCTCTGGTTTCCTGAGTAAGGGGTAATTTTTGAGGTTTTCTGTGATTCTTCCCATCTAATCTTAGGATTTATCATGATGAAGTAGTGGGTAGTGATCTCTTATGGGTCTAGTAAGTGACGTTTCCATGATTTTAACTATGCCACCCATGATCTATAGTTTGAAACGCTGGTTTTTTTACTGAATTTTTGGTTCTATTGCCTCATTAGGGAGAACTTTTTGGTCTTCATAGATCACAAGAGTTTGAGGTATATATTTTACCAGAATAACCTAAATCTACAACAAATAAGGTGGATAGAGTTTCTTAATTACAACAATTTTGAGATCTCATACACTTTAGGAAAGGGTAATTTCATGGTTTATGCTTTAAATAAGAAGTCATAGAAGGTGGTTGTTTGAGAATCTTTGTATGCATAGAGAGTTATAGAGGATTTAGCATCTTTTCACTTGGATGCATGAGTGGATGACGGTAGAGGAAATTTTTTTCAGATGATAGTGAAGTCTTCTTTGATGCAGTAGGTGGAAGAGTCTCGATGGGCAGACTCGGAGGTAGAGGTTTTGGGCAATCGTGTTGGTCATGGTGATGTTCTGGAGGGTTGGTTGGAGGATGGTTAGAAACAAATTTATTATGCGGGAAGTTGTATGTTTCAGTATAAATAAGGGAGTTATTTCTTCATGACTTTAATTTATCCCCTTTATTGGTACACCTAGGAGTTTCTAAGATGTATTGTGGCTTGAGGATGTAGTTTTGGTGGCCGTGGGTGAAGTGGGAAGTGACAGAGTTTGTGGCAAAGTGCTTGGTCTTTCAATAGGTAAAAGTCGAGCACCATGTTCCTAGTGGTTTTTTACATCCCTTGGATGTTATGGAGTGGGAGTGGGATGGAATCTCAGTGGATTTTATCATAGGGTTACCCATATCTCAGGGAGGCTATGATGTTATCTAGGTAATAGTGGGTCAGCTAACGAAATCATCTCACTCTTGGTGATCAAGGATTCAGGCACAATGGATTCCTTGGTAAAGAGGTATGTGGATGAGGTGGTGTGGCTACATGGAGTTCCAAGTTCCATTTTCTCATATTAGGACACATATTTTACCTCATGAGTCTAGAAGGTATTGTAGCATGCCTTTGGTACCCAGTTACACCTTAGCACTTTCTTCCAACCTCAAATAGATGGTCAGAGGAAATGGATTATCCAGACATTGGAAGATATGTTGTGAGAATGCATCTTGAATTTTGGAAAATCTTGGGTATGACACCTTACCTTGGTGGAGTTTACTTATAATAATAGATATCACTCTTCCATTGGCATGGTGTTGTTTGAAGCTTTGTATGGAAGACCATTTTGTTCACTATTGTGTTGGATAGAGGTTGGGGAGATAGTTTTTCTTGGTCCTGAGGTAGTACAGAGCATGATAGAGAAGGTTCATCTTGTTCATGAGAAGATGAAAGAAGCATAGGACCAGAAGAAGTCTTATAATGATCGTATGAGGATACCTTTGGAGTTCAATGTTGGGGACCACGTCTTATTGAAGGTTTCCCCTCGACATGGGCAGCAAAGGTTTGGAAGAGGGAGTAAGATTTCTCCCTGTTTTGTTAGACCCTTTGAGGTGTTGGGGTGAGTTGGTGAGGTGGAATATTAGCTGGTGTTTCCACTGTAGTAGGGTAGAAACCATGATGTCTTCCATGGCTATCAACTTCATCGGTATATCCATTATTACTCCCATTTCATTGACAAGGGAGAGTTGGATATTGAGGATGACATAATGTTTTTGGAGTGCCTAGTAGAAATCGAAGATCGATAAGAGAAGGTGCTATGTGGATGGACCATTCCCTTAGTTTGTGTTTTATAGAGGCATGGTGTCCTGGAGGAGAGTACCTAGAAGCAATAAATGCATATTCATGCCCAGTACCTAGAGTTTTTTTGAGTTTTTCCTTTCTCTATTTTGTTTTGAAATGTTATGTTTGAACCTTCTTTTATAAGATAATCAATTTTTACCTTGGTTTCATATATGTGTTGTGTGGTATGTGATAAATTCCTAACTTAAAAAGAGGGTAGGACCATATTCCTAATCAATATGCATTAATTTTGATGTAATTAAACCCATTCAGGTTAATCAGTGATTCCCAAAGAATATAGTATCTTAACATGGAGGAAGGAATTGCTTAATTCATGTGTTTGGGACAGTGTAGTTCGTTGGCCATAATGGTTGTTGGTTTGGTATCTATAGAGGGTGAGATAGTTACACGATGGTTTTTTGGCAGTGTGGTTGTGTTGGTGAAGTTATGTGTAGTGTGGTTGTGGTCATTTGAATTGATGTGTTTGGATGGTGGTAATTCTTTAGAAGTGGTGAGACTCTTGAGAGGTATCTCACATGGTGGTTGTTCGGTCTCCTTATTCATTATGGTCTTGGTTTTTGATTCGTGGGGATGTAAATTGTTTTAGATGTATCTAATGTAACATTTGTTCCTTATTGGTCTGTTACTTTTCCATTTTTGTTTGTTGGAGGTGTTCGGAGGAGGCTCTAAGGAGTTTGGAGAAGTTTTCTTGCTAAAAGTTGGAAGAAGGGGATTACACATTGTGTAACTAAATTACATAGCATGAAGTTTGGTTTTATGGATTGTCTATGGTGGTTTGTGTCATGTAATGTTTTGGGGTTAGAAAAATAAAATAAATCAAAAGTTGATTGGTTTTTTAGTTGAATTAGACCATGAGGAATTACACAGCGTTAAAGGTTATTTCACATTGTGTAATACCCCACTGTTGTAATGTTTTAATCATTTTTTCAACCATTTGTGTTGCCAAACCCTATGGCTTTAGGTACCCTCTCACAACCCTAGGTGACTTGGAAACTCCTCTTCCTATATTTTTAGGATTCCTTCATCAATGATTGATTCTTATATTCTCTCCTTAGATTTTTATTGGTTCTTCTTCTATATAAGGTGAGTTCTTTCCCCATTTCTATAGTTTCTTCCAAGTTAAACTTCTTCCTCCCATTATTCTTTTCATGTAATGTCAAATGTTCTCCTCTTTTTCTAATGGGGTTATCTTCAGTTTTTGTTAATATGGTGTGTCACGGCATCCATAGGTGGATGCAGATCTTGTGAGAGAGGTAATAAGAGGTCTGTTACATGATCCATTCTCGTATAAAGAACATTGACACCCTTTAGAGGAAGTATTTACTTTTTTTCTCTTCTAATGTGCATCATGTGGGAGGGGTTTACACTTGTCTACCTACAGACATTGGTTATTCCAAATTAATCAAATATAAGAATTTTCTAAATGAAATTGAAAGGTGTAGATGGATTCATCTTCACATGCTTTTATATATTGATGTTGATTATTATATTGTGATTATATGGGCTAAATTCCCTACTGAAAATTATGGTCATTGGTGGATTTTCTTGCATGGGGTATGTGTGTTGTGTTTGTTGCTTGAACAAGATTGTTTGGTATCACCTAAAAAATTGAAATTGGTTAATCATGTATATACAGCTAATGAATGGATTCCCCAAGATCATATAGTTCTATGATAACTCTTGAATTAAACAAGTGGAATTAAATAAGGGATGCCTTGTTAAATATGGAATTGTATTTTTCCTTGGTACATGGGGTGATGTGATGTGTGAGTTTTCTCTATTTTGTGTTGTAGTATGGTCATGTGCTTGGTTGTGTGTTATGGGGTGGATTGGGTGGTGTAATATAATCTCAGGTTGAGAGATTGGTTGATTGTGGAATGTATGAGAATTTTTGTGAAGTGGGGATGCGAAACTGGTTGTACGGTAATGTGTTATCGGATGGGTTTGTGAGTTGGGGGTTGGTTATAATGGGACATGACTTGAGTGGGATGAGTTTGAAGGTGGAAAATAGTGGTTGGTATGGGTAATTATCCCAGAGTTTCTCCATGAGTAACATGCAGAAGGATTCATCCCATATCTAGATATCGATATATGATATACCATGAATGGGTGTTAAACATAGAGAAAATGTGAAGTCCATTTAGTTTATCAGGTCTCATCACCTTCTTAGAACTTTGTTTCTTATGGTGTGTTGTGCTTAGTAGTTTCTCGGGTAGTGGTGGAATGGATAAATTACTTGTTTAATAAAGAAATAAATTGGTTAAATAAATTGGTTGGGAATGTGAATTGGGTTTTGTGGCTTGTTGTGTGGTATTTTTCATTTAGAGGTAGTAGAAAAGTTGGAAATGTTGTGATTTGGTTATTTGTATGAGGAACCATAGGTTGGGATTGAGTTTTTGGTATTATATATGTCTATAATTGTATTTTCCTTGTGATTTCTATATGCACCCAACCCTAGTTGAGCACTATATTTCAAACACCATCATCATCATGGGGGAGCATGTCTTTCCCAAACATCCCAGTGGGGGATGGATGGCTTGTCACCCTCTCTTCCTTTCTCCCTATTCTAGGTGGTTATAGCCCATGATTTTTTGGGTAGGTTGTGTTTTGTGGAGCCCAGGTGTGTGTGGGTTAGTTGTGATTTCCCAGGTGTATTCAGTATGAGATGTGTTGGTTTTTCCCAGGTGTCTTTAGGATGAGATGTGTTATGTTTCTCAGGTGTCTTCGGGGAGAGATGTGGGTTGTGGCATAGGTTTATATGGAAGGGATGAGATATAGGTTGTGGCCTAGGTGTTTGTGGGTAGGATGTGATGTGGGTTGTGGCCCAGAAATCTATGGGCAAGATGTGATGTGGTTTGTGGACTAGGTGTCTGTGGGTAGGATGTGATGTGGTTTTTGGATCAGGTGTCTACAGTAAGGATGTGGTATGGTTTGTGAGGCCTAGGTGTGTACGGGCAGGTTGTGACATGGTACATTCAGAAGTGGTGGGATTGTGAGGACGCTTGTCATTAGGCAAGAGCATCTAATCAGTGGGAAAGTGGTGTGGGGTTCCCTATCATCAATGTGAATTATATTACATTACTTTACTTGTTTTATTTGGTGAGTGTGCCTTGTTGAGGTTGGGATAGTTAGTATACCTGTTAGGTGATATTTGAGTCTGTTATTTTCTCATAGGGTAATTATTATGATTATTTCACATGTGCATGAGAGACATTGCTTTTCCTACTGAGTATACCAGTATTCTCACCCTATGTATATAAAACTATTTTCAGGTTTCCATGAGGATTTTTCAGATTGTGCTAACCCTTACTATCTCAAATATTGATGGTTATTGTGTCACTGGTTAGCTTTACTTTTGGTATTTACTTTGGATACTTTCTTACTTGTAACAGTTCTACTTTATACATTCATGTGGGATGGTTTTTGGATTTCTTTTATATATATGTCTTGGAGTTGTTTTGGGGGTGAAACATATTATCTTCGGATCTTTGTTTTCCTATAAATGGAAATGCCTCCCATTTTTTGGATTTGTATACCCTTGGTGTTAGTCACCAACCCGGGGCCTACTGAAGGCAGGACATATGGGTCATTATCTCCCTTTCTTCATTATCAACAAAGTAGGTGCATCTTTGGAGGGAGGGTTTGTGACATAATAGTAGCTCTCGACATAGGTACCTTAGTATTTATAGATGATATTTTCCACATATTCCATATGTATTAATTGACTTTAATTACTTGTCGATCAGTTCTTTTGAATTCCTAAATATATAATATATTTGATACCTAATGATACTGAGAAAATCAGTGTCCTTTTATTTATGAACTCAACTCATTCCTTTATAGAAACACATCACTTGATCATGATTAACATCACATGTTTCATCTCAAAGTAATATAAACACAACCATTCATTTGAATTCATGATAAACTCTTTACAACTTTAGGTTTCATCTTGGTAGGAGCCTCATATTTCTAATAGTTAGTTGCGTGCGAGATGGAGATTTCTTGCAAGAGATATCAATATTCTGGATTGTCTTGGTCATCACATTATCATCATATATGGTGGAAATTACATCTTATAGATATCTCACTTCATCAAACTAGGGTTATCGATCAAGGAATTACCTCATGGAACACCAAGGTTAAAGATGAAGTAGAGGCTTGATCATATGGATGAGATTAAACAGATCTAACGGCATGCATTATATCTGTATATTTTTAACATATGAATAGTACAACACAGTGTCCCATCCAACATTGGCCTTTAATAAGGATTATATACACTATATAAGTATTCCTATTTCATCCACACCTCGATCCAACACCTAGAAACACCTACACATTCATCCACACGGGCTATGCCACACCATTGTACGATCCCCCAGGAACCTACCTATGTGAACACCCATATTCTTCTTGTACAGGAACTTTACATCCACTATACCCCCTTTATACCTTGGATAAAATGATGGTATTGTTCTCCCACATGGTTTTGTTAGCTCCCACATGTGTTGTATTGAGCTAGCCTAGATTGGTTGGCTACGTCTGGCTCAGTTTGTTAAAAAAGTCCCACTCAAAAATATTTTAAGTATTCAATATAGGAAGCCTCAAATCTCCTCATGAAAATTTATATTTTTCATGGTCTTCAAATTAATTTATCCCAATAATATTCTCAATAATTCTTCATGAAAAATATTATTTTTCATGGTCTTTAAAATAATTTCATAACCAAGGTGTAATTATTTATGAAAATAATTTTTTCATGTTCTTCATGAATTAATTATTCACTTGTTTATGACAATCTTTTGGCTTCAAACACCATTATAACTTTTCCTTGAGAAATATGATCGGTTCAAAAATCATCACAGTTAATTTACTTAATCCAAAGTATAAAATGTGACCTTTTAAATCCTTGGGGATGGATCTTCTTCAAAACTTCAAATGTTTCCATTATTCTTAATGAAATTTTGATCCTCATAAAAATAATCACAATGAAATGAATATAATTAATTAGTAACATCAATAATAAAACATTACTAAGCTTGGGAACACCAAAAACCTACTTCTAATCCAGCATTCTTCTTAAATGCATACTAATAGCAGGTGATTCATCTCTTAATTCCTTATTGATGGCAAATACAATACCAACACAAAGTAGGATCATCATTAAAGAATTCATTCTTTCTTCATCTATCGAAATATTATGAAAAGATGAAAGAATTCATTAAAATTTCACCCAATATTCTCAAATAATTGAGAATAGATAAAATGTTTATATGATGTATGATTTTTTGTACTAATTATATAGTATGAGTAAAAGTTAAAACCAGAAGAATAAAATTTAGTTGGATAATCCAATAAAAAAATTTCAAGTAGCTAGCCAAGTTCAATGAAACATGTAGGTAAAATCAAGAAGGATAAAGGATTATTAATTCCTTATGATAGAATTTCACCAATTTCATGAAGGGTTGAAAGAATCCTTGTAGAGAGTCTACACCAGGTATAAATGTTACAAAATTCAATTCTACTATTATGATAGGTATATGAAACCAATTGTATATTTTACAAAATTTGTAGATATACAAGTTGTCAGGAAGTTATGAAAATAATTGAAACATTAATCTCACTTTCAAGTAGTGAGAAAAGGATTTGTTATATTGATGACTTGGATGATTCAATCTTAGATGAACTTTCTATAAGATGTGTATTAATTATCTCGTTTTTCTATTAATAAGAGCATGTAAACAATTATTGTTTTAATAAAATGATATGGGTGTTTTTATACACATAGTTTATGATTTATTACTATAAAATGCTTCAATGGATACTTAAAATGGATTTTTATAATTAAGGATTCATTCTATTTTAATTTATGTAAATTTTTT
The DNA here is from genome assembly GCA_963277665.1 of Viscum album. Taxonomy (NCBI): domain Eukaryota; kingdom Viridiplantae; phylum Streptophyta; class Magnoliopsida; order Santalales; family Viscaceae; genus Viscum; species Viscum album. The sequence goes on along the minus strand of OY728159.1, from coordinate 1,815,494,573 downwards.
GACAATGTGTTTGAATTAAAGAAAATTTTACCTGATGTTATAAAAATGTTAAGGATTGATGAACTGGATATATGATGTCAACATACTAGTGCTGTGTAGAAAATTCTAGTGGGTAAAAGTTCAAACATGAAGAAGAAAATCTAGTTGAAAAGTTCAAAAAAATATACAAGAATCTAGTTAAAGTCATTAAAACCTAGGTATGTTATGAATGAAAAGTAATAATTCAATATGGTTGGATTTTCCTAGATACACGAAGGGGTTTAGGAAAATCCGTGGAATGTCCATGTCTGGTATGGATGTTATAGTAATTAATTATTCAATTTTAAATGGTATGTGACACAAAAATGACTATTTTACAATTGTTGTAAATATATAGAAGATCAAAATCAAAGGAATAATCAATAGAGATTATATTTTATATTCAAATTATAAAATAAGTAGTTGTTACATCAATATTTTTGAATATAAAGGAATGACTCAAACTCAAATGAATGTAAATAAAGGATGTGTCTATTCATCTCATTTCTTATATATAATAAGAGAAGTTATTAGTTAACAAATAGTTGTTATGAACAACATGTTATGATTAATTTCATACACATAGTTTATTATTCATCTGATTCTATAACATGTTTTGAAAGAATATATGGATAAAAAAGTTTTTTCTAGGATAAAATGTTTATCCAGTTGTTTGTTAAAATATAAATAAATGTGATTCCCACTCATTAGTAGTGTATTTTAAAGAATATTCTTATTTTCAAAGAAAATAATCATAACACATAGAATTCCATATATAATATGGAAACAATAGTTTATTTGTTAAATTTTCATAATAAAAGTAAATAAATGTTATTTTCTAACACAAAAGTGTTTGTGTTTATCAGAAATATATTTTGAAAATAATATAGTGTCTAAGAAACAAATAGAATTATTTATAGACTTAGATAAGTTCAAAGTCAACAAATAAAGGATTAAACCAGTCAAATATTAAAACTATTTTTCACTTAATATCCTAAAGAGATTACGATATATGATGATAAATAAAAATATAAATATTTACATTTAGTTATTGTGAATAAGTGAACATCACTATTTACTATAGGATTATACAAGTAAAATTACAAATTGAATTACACTTGACATCCTAAAAGAGTATGCGGTATAGTGTTAAAGATAAATGTAATGAGTCACATTAGTTACCATAATAGATGAAATGTCACTTTATCATAAAAGGGTTTAGGATATGTTTGTAAAGTAATAATAGAAAGGTTATATTATTTGAAAATTTTCATGGAAAAGTTTTATGGAAATAGTTCCAATGATGATAATATTTCTCTTAAAAAGAGTTATGAGTAGACAATAGAAGTATACATCATAACATTTGATTTGATGAATATAATAAGTTTAAATATGTTTAAAGAGTTAAATAGTTGTGAATATAATTTCTAATTCTCTCCATTATTCAAATTGTCATACTTCATAGATGTTTATCACTAAATAATTAGTGATAAGGTTTTATTATATGATCACACATAGATTTTATAGGAATCACATGTGATATAATGAGTTAACAAAATCCCTAAAAATTTTAACATACATAAGGTTGATCCAATAGTTTATCATATATGATATGATAGATAATAGTTTATGTTAGATATGTTAAGAATTATTAAAAGGATTTAAGAATATTAAAATGTATCGTAATAAAAGGTAATATTCACTTTATCATTATTTCACATTGGTTATATTAATTTATATATATATATAAATTTTATAAAGTGTAATAATAATTAACCACTTAAAGTATGACTTTGAGTTATCCCTAAATGATTTTCTTTGTGGAGTATTATATTTTATAAATAAATTTCAGGGTTATCATGAGTCAGATTCATTTATAGAGATACAGAATATTCTCATGAGGTATATAAAAAAGAATAGGATTCTTTGCATGTGTTGGATGACCCATAAAGTATTTCACATGGAGTTTTATATAGACGTATTTGGTATACTAGGGGTGCACAGATCATATTTGAGTCTCCACTACCTTAGGTTGGTGAGATACCTAGAATGAGAACCTTCATGATCTGATACCCTACTTACACAAGTCCACATATTGACTTAGATAATACGGTTGGTAGTTAGGTGTGTTGAAGATCATGTTGTTGGTTGGAGCTTAACCAAGATGTGATTTTTCCTATTATTAGATGAGTGTATGTAAGATCCCATATTTTTTTAGGTATATCTATCTTTTAGTTTTTCATTAACTTTTCTTTAAGTTTTATTTTTGTCATGGATTTCTATTATTTGAATAAATGCAGTCTTGGGTTGCGAGGAAACTTGAGGAAATTAGATATGATCCATGTAGAGAGCCTTTGTTGAGGTAAATGACTTAAAGTTCAAGGATGTGTGGATGTTTGAGTTAATGGAGTTTGGGTAAATGGCTTAAGTGTTTCATGGGTTCTTGGTAATTTGAGAAGCTTTAAAGGGTGTTCGGGTTGTTTAAAGGGAAAATGGGAAGAAAACCCATCTGTAGAACATTTACATGCAGTGTAAATGGATTAAAAGTCATGAAATTATTTGATTGTTTTAATAAAATAAATCTTAGATGATGGGTTTTTTGGCGCATCCCATTAAAAATATTTTATTACATGTAACTACATTACACAACATGTAATTCCACGACCTGCTATTTTAATGTATGTAGTGTAGTTTAATTTCATTCTATTCTACTGCAGCCTTCTTCTCTCAACCCTAAGGCATCCTATAGGTGATTTTGGAGGTCCAAACTCCCTTTTGGAAATCCCAAGAATTCCTTAGATACCTAGGAAGTGGTTTTTGTCTTATTTTTCCTTCTCTCCCATTTTCTTCTAACCTTTTCAATGAAATCCTTATAACTTATGAATTGTTGGTTTTGATCCTGATTAGTTTTGATCTGGGTTTCTCTTAGAAACCATCTACACCTTCTTCCTCATGGGTTTTTTCCATTATAAGTTTTGTTGGATCATCAGTAAAAGGTATGGGGTCTAAATCTTAACCCTATGGTTTGATAATTTCTATATTTATGAAACGTTGTGATAGCACAAAAATAGCATTCTCCCAAACCAATTAAATAATGAATGGGATTATTCCTTGGAGTCTTTTGTTTTCAATTGGCTTCTAACCTGGATTATGGCTACCCATTTGGTGAGAATACCATGAATATAAGTGAATTTTATAATGTATTGAAGTTTGTTTAGCATGACATGCGATTTTTTGATATAGAATCCTTAAGTTATGGATTATTTATTATTTTTATAACTATTAATCAGTTGTGATTTAATTGAACGTGGTATATAAAAGATAAATGATAATTCTCATAATTAACCATTGAGATCTAGGATGTGATATTATGATATCCATGTTGTATGACATGACTTGTGTTCCATGCTGAAATGCTTATATATCAGGCTTGGCCCTGGAACTTTCACCCTTATATGTTGTAATGCTGATATTGAGAAAACTCAGCCCAATCCTATGCATTATTGCTTTTAGAGAGAAGGATTTTCCCAGTCCCATGTTGTAATTCTTATAGGTATTTGAACCGGATTCTATAATTCTTATATGTATTTGAACTAGATTGTTGTGACTATACCATGGGTATATGGTGGTGGTTGGAATGTTCCTAAGACATGCTCTGAGATATTATAACATGGAACCAAATCATGTTATTTTACCTTAGTTATATGGTTGTGGTTGGCATGGTTATAAGACATTCTCTATGATATTCCACCATGGAATTGAAGAAAGTTATTTTACCTTGCTTCTATGTTTGTATTTTTCATAGTTGTAAGACTTTCTTAGAGATATTCTGGTATGGAGTCGAAGTAGGTTTTTTTGTATTTTATTAATTATTGAATTAATTAATACACTTTTTATTGATTTATTGCATACACTTATTATAAAACTGGTTATTTTAGAAATTATGGTGTTGACCTACTAAGTTATACTCACACCCTATTCAGGTCTCCATTTGGTACCCGATCAGATTATATGGATGCAGGTTTGGGCAAGGTCAAAGGACCTTGTTATTGATTGTTTGCTTGGTGAATGGGCTGGAGTTTAGAGGTGGGATTGACATGGGGTTCAAAACTGGTGAATTTTGATTATTTATTTGAGACTTCAAGTATTTTACTTTTATTGTTCCTATCATGAAATTTAGTTACATTTCATCGCATCATTACATTATTCCTTTATAATTTATTGGATTATTCAGTTGTATCTGGTTTTTGGTTTCTTCTATGTTTATAATTTGATTTATTTTGGTTATATGGTTTATTTATTCTACTATAACACTTTATACTAGGGTTTATAGTCTCCCCAATATGCATTTCACACTCCTGATGATGTTTGGTAAACTCTGGTGTACGGGGAGGTGTGCTTGAGGTCTCATAACCAACAATTTTTGGCCACATGAGATAGTGTCAGATCGGGGGACGTTACAAAGTGGTATCATAGGACAAAGTTTTATTTTCTTCCAATTTACTATTTGGGAAAGGTATAAAGGATACTAGGATGTGTCTGGACATGGAAATTAGTTTGTTCATGCGAGTATTTAACCCATGTACAGGGGGAAATCTGAGTGCCCAGTGATGGGTTTGCTATTTTTATTGTGTGCTTGTTACAGTTGATGTTATTTCACCTTAGGTGATTCACAGGTTGTGTCAGGTTATTTTTTTATGATGTTATTGTTTCTTGAAGTTATACTCATGGACTGTTATGACGTGAGATGATAATACATGCATCATAATAGGTTCATTGGGATATATTGACATGAATTGTTCATGATAGGAGCATATCTATTTTTTCATGTGATATATACTTGCCTTTTGAACTATGATATGAGATATTTGTTTCACTGGATAAATGAAATGAGTTTATGTATCATTCTATAAAATTTGTAAGCCATGTTTATAGATAGACCAGGATTCATTGGTTATCTATTATAGTCACTTAAATAAGTTGACCTTATTACTAGTCGGTTCTCTAATGTGTGTGTTTTTCATGTAGAGAGAATGCCTCTTTATCATCTTTGACTTGAGAATTAGGAGAGTAGAAATCATAATGATCCTAACACGGATGAATCAGAGCTTCCTGTAGTTCTTGTGGAGTAAATAAATGTTAACCTTCATGACATCTTCCTATGGTTCATGTGATCCATGGAATGGGATAATGTTCATACCATTCCTTTAATGTATAGGCTGACAAGAGAGTTTCAACAGCAGTATCCACCAATGTTTAATGGGGAAGGAGGACCCCAGGCAGTCAAGTTTTATATTGAGTCATTCCAGATGATCTTCAAGAATCTTGAGACACCCACGAATAGGAGGGTGAAGATTTCTACCTATATGCTTCTTGGAACTTCCGATCATTGGTGGGATATTATGGAGGAAGCTGTGAAAAAGTATGAGTTATCTTGGAAGGACTTTGATATTGAGTTCCTGATCCATTTCTATATTGATATGTTGAAGGAAGAAAAATCTCATGAGTTTGTGCATCTAACATTAGAGGGCATGTTAGTGATGGACTATGTTGGACGTTTCACCAAACTATAGTGATTTGCGCCATCTTTAGCGGCTTATGAGATCTCTAGGATGAGAAATTTTCAAAACTTTTTTCTCTATGAGATCAAGTCATAGGTAAACATATTTAATTTGAGAAGATTTGATGACATGATGAACTAGGCACTCATCATGGAATGGAATCTAAGAGAGGCCCCAAGCAGTGGTCAGGCTATTTCAATAAGGAAATCTGGTAAATCTTCTTCAAGTGGAAAGAAGTGTCATTATGACAGTTTCTACCAAGGAAGTAGTGGGAAGAGGTTCTAGGGCAGTGTATATCCATCTCAAAACCATAATCCATTTTAGTGATATTAGTGTGGAATGTTTGGCCACAAGCGCTCATAGTGTCTTTACCCCAAAGTTGAGGGTAATATTTGTGGAAGAATGGGTCATCTTCAGAGGTTCTATGAAAACTTTCTACATCAGACTCATGGAAAGGGATTAGGATAGGTGTCTGAGTGGGGAAGGGGCTCAGCTACCCCGCAGTAGGTTGGTAGATGGAGTTCCACAGGTCGTTCAGGCTGAGGCAGGGGATGTGGTACCTCAGTGCATGAGCAGCAGTACCAAGAAATGGAAATAGATCAGGGTACTCAAGATCGATACCATGGTAGAGGGATAATCCAGATGCACGTTATATAGACTACTCCATCTATCATTGATACAGGACCATCTACCGCAAGAGGTACAATTCTTATATCATCTACCTTAACTTGTGTTTTTTACATTCTTTTCTATCTTCTTTAATTTCAAATGGTTTGGGTTTGGATGTTGAAATATTAGATGGTTCTTTGACCATAGGCACACCATTGGGAGTGCTTTTAGAGAATATCAAATGTTTCAAGGTGTGTTCTCTAGATATTAGTGGTTACCATTTCTTTTGGGAACCATTCATACTGTAAATGATAGGTTTTGATGTGATTATTATTATGGATTGATTAGTACTATACCAAGATCATATTTACTATTACAATATGAGAGTTACCTTTATATCTCCATAAAGAGGTATCTATTTTCAACAAGTTGAGTAGGATCTTCAGGTTGGTCGTACAGGACCAATTCAGTGCATATTGGACTATCTCATGGATTAGATAGCAGGTCTTGCTCTAGATAATGGTGAAATGCAGTAGTATTATTTTCCTCCAGTGGTAGACTATTTTTTGGATTTTTTTCCTTGATAAGTTATATGTCTTACCACCTAATGGAGAGATCAATTTCATGGTCGATTTGGTGCCGGGAGCAGAGCCAGTTTTTATCCTTCCTTACAGAATGGCACCAGTAGATCTTTAGGAGTAGAAATTTTAGTTAGAAGATATATAATCTAAAGGATTCATACATCTTATTACATCTCATTGGGGTTCTCCATTTCTCTTCACCAATAAGTTTTATGGGTATTTGCACTTATGTGTGGATTATCGTAGGTTTAACCAAATGACAGTTAATAGTTGGTATCCTCTACCGCACATTGATAATCATTTCAATCAGTTGAGAAGTGATAAGATCTAATCCAAGATTAATTTTAAATTAGGATACCGCCAATTAATGTTGATACCATCATACATACCTCATACTTCTTTTAGGAGTAGGTATTTCTTGTATGAATTCATAGTGATGTCATTTGGGTAGAATAATTCACCTGTGGTAATCATGGCCTTGATGAATATGATATTTTATCATTTTCTAGACTGGTTTTTGGTGGTTTTTTCAAAAATATCGTAATGTACTCCTATTCTATAGAAAATCATTCCAATCATATTGACATCATCCTGAGTACACTGAGAAAGCATCATATTTATGCTAATCTATTCAAATACAGTTTCTGGATTAATAAATTTCACTTCTTATGCCATGTCATTTTAGAGGAAGAAGTTTTAGTGGACCTACAGAAAGTTAGATTCATGGTATATTGGGGAAATCCCAAGAAAAACTTCAAATTTTAGAGTTTTTTGGGTTTAAAATGTTATTATTGGTGCTTTATCCAAGATTTCTCTCATTTGGAAGCACTGATATCTGGGGTGACCAAGAAAGGGTTGAATTTTATTTGGTTTAATTATTTCGAAATATATTTTCAAGAGTTGAAAGGTAGTTATACCTCAGCACCTATCCTCACTTTACCTATGTTGTGTAAAAAAATATATCATGTATTGTGATCTATCTGGACTGGACTCAGAGCAGTTCTAATACAAGAGGATCGAGTGGTTTCATATGGCTCCATGCAGCTCAGACTACATGAGAGGATTTTCCCTACTCACTATCTGGAGTTAGTAGCAGTGGTATATGACCTAATATGTTAGATAAAATATCTCATGGGTGAATGTTTTATGGTATACATGGACCATAAGAGCACCAAGTGTATCTTTTCTCAGTGAGACTTGAACCTTTGGCAGAGGATGTGGGTCAAGTATCTGAAGTATTTAAACTTTGAATTGGATAATACACCAAGAAAGGGAAATTTTGTTGTAGGCACTTTGAGCCAAAATACACAGATAGAGGTAGTATAGGAATCTTGTGATGATTGGTGGATAATGTACCTCTTTGTAGACATGCATCTATATATTTAGGAGTCTCAGTGATGGAAAACTCAAAATTCTACATCTATTATACCCTTGTTTTTAGAATGTATTAATATCGAGTAGTTGTCTGATCTGGAGGGCTCGGTTCTGAGAGAAAAAATTTATGGTGTGGAGACACTATCAAGATGTTCTCTTGATAGTGGAAATTATTTTCTTTTTTGTAGATGTGTATGGGTTCCTATGGGCTTATGTGGGGAGATAATGAGGGAGTTTCATGATTCTAAATGGGTGGTGCATCCTATTTTAACAAAGATGTATCATGATATCCATAGAAAATATTGGTGTTCAGGTATGAAGAATGAGGTGGAAAGCTTTTGTGGATAGGTGCTTCACTTTTCAGGAGGTGAAATCTGATCATCAGAGACCAACTGGGATTTTCCAAGATTTTCCCATTCCTGAGTTAAAATGGGATGATGTCACAATGGATTTTGTGATAGGATTACCCCTAAAAACCCATAATGATGATGTCGTATGGGTCATTTTGGATCGAATGACTAAGGCATCCTACTTTTTACCTATCATGGAAACCTTCATAGTTGATGATCTAGGTATCCTTTATGTGTGCGAGGTGTTTTGGTTTCACAATGTTCTAAGGAGTATCGTTTCATATAGATATCCACATTTCACATCATGTTTCTAGAAGGGTATTCATAAGGCTCTAGGATCTCAAGTTATTTTAAGCACAACCTATCATACACAGATTGATAGTCAATCTAAGTGGACTATTCAGGTTCTGGAGGATATGTTATGAGCCTGTGTTTTGAATTTTTTTGGTTCATGGGAGAAAAATATGGAACTCATAGATTTTTTATATAATAATAGATTCTAGGAATCAATCCAAATGAAACATTTTGTGTCTTTTTATGGTATTCTATGTCATTCACCTCTTTTTTGGTTGGAAGTGGGTGAGTCAATCTTTTTGGATCTTGTCTTGTGAAGGATACATCTAAGTAGGTTCAGTTGATTAGACGGTGGATGGTGACCACGAAAATCAAGAAAAATCATATTCTGACCATTGGAGATGACCTTTTTAATTCTACGTTGGTCATATTTTTTTCCTTTTGGTGTCACCTAGATTGGGTCAATGTTGTATCACAAAACAGGAAAATCTAGCACCCAGGTTTGTCAGTTCATTTGAGATAGTGACAAGGCTCAATCTAGTGGCATGCCATTTATCCCTTCCATAGTGCTATAATACCATGCATGATATTTTACATGTGTTTCATCTATAGAGATATTATCCATACCATTCCCATGTGATGGACATAGCTAATATTGAGATTTGTGCTAATACATCCCTTAAGGAGAATCTGATACAGGTTTTGGATTGTAGTGAGAAATGTATTTGGGGTAGGAATATATTGTTAGTTCAAGTGCAGTGGAAGCATGGGTTTTTTTAGGAGTATATCTAGGATAGGGAGTCTAATATGCAAACATAGTGTTCATACTTGTTTACTGAGACCTCACAGTGATGTTTGGAGAAGTTCAGGGATGATCTGTTATATAGTGGGAAGGTTATATGATCCCTTATTTTTTCAAGTATGTCTCCCTCTAATTTTTTCATTAACTTTTATTTCAGTCACATTTTCATCATGTATGTATGTAATTTGAATAAACGTGGTCTTAGGGTGTGAGGAAACTTGAGGAAACCAGAGAGGATCCATGTGGAGAGCCTTTGTGGAGGTAAATTACTTAAAGTTCATAGATGTATTCTTATTTGAGTTAATGGAGTCTGAGTAAATAGGTTAAGTGTTTCATGGGTTCTAGGTAATTTTAGAATCTTTAAAGGGGGTTTGGGTTGTTTAAATGGAAAATGGGCTGAAAACCCATCTGCAGAACATTTACATACCATGTTAATGGATTACACATCATGTAATTTTTCAGGTATTTTAATAAAATAAATATGAGGCAATGGGTTTTTTATCATATCTCATTAAAAATATTTACATGGCATGTAACTACATTAAAAACCATATAATTTCCCAACCTTCTATTTTAAGGTATGTTGTGTGTCTTAATTTCATTCTATTCTATTTTAGCCTTCTCCTATCAATCCTGGGGCATATTCCAAGTGATTTTGGAGTACCAAACTCTCTTCCATACATCCCAAAAATTCCTTTGACTCCTACTAAGTAGTTTGATCCTGTTTTTACTTCTCTCTCATATTCTTCCTACCATTGTGGTGAAATACTTGGATCTTGTACATTGTTGGTTTTGATCTTGATCATTTTTTATCTAGGTTTCTCTTGGAAATCACATGAACCTTCTTCATCATGGTAATTTTACATTTTAAGCATTTTGGATCATCAATTAATGGTATGGGGTCTAAATCTTAACCCTAGGTTTGATAATTTCCAAGTTTATGCAATATTGTGATAGTTCCAGCATAGCATGTACCGAAACCAATTAAATAATGAATGGAATTATTATTTGGATTCCTTTGTTTTCAATTGGATTCTAACCTATATTATGGCTACCCATTGGTTGAGTATACCATGAATATAATTTAATTGATTAATGGATTGAAGTGTCTTTATCATGACATGAGACTTTAGGTGATCGTATGATATATAATCCCTAATTTGTGGATTATTTCTTATTATTATGATAGTTAATCAGTTTTGATTTAATTGAATGTGTTATATGAAATATAAATAGTAATTCCCATAATTAACCATTGAGATCTATGATTTGATATTGTGATATCCATTCTATATGATAGGACTTGTGTTCCATGATGAAATTCTTATATATTGGGCTCGATCCTATAAAATTCATAATTATATGTTGTAATGCTGATATTGAGTGGGCTCATCCCATTCCCATATTATAATGCTTATAGAGAGTGGGATTTTCCCAGTCCTATACAGTGATGCTTATAGGGCTTTGACCCAGATTTTGTAATGCTTACAGGGATTTAACTTAGATTGTTGTGACTATACCATGGTTATATGGTGGTGGTTGGCATGCTCGTAAGACATGATCTGATATATTCTATCATGGCGCTGAATCAGGTTATTTTAGCTTGGTTCTATGGTGGTGGTTTTCATGGTCATAATACAAGCTCTGAGATATTCTAGCATGATTCTAAAGAAGGTTATTTTACCTTGGTTTTATGGTTATAGTTGGAATGGTTGTAAGACATGACCAGAGGTATTCTTGCATGGATCTGAAGAAGGTTTTTGTTTATTTTATTAATTATTGAATTAATTAATACACTTATTTATAACTTTATTGCATACACTTATTATAAAACTAGTTAGTTTAAATATGGTGGTGTTGACCTACTCAGTTATGCTCACACACTATTCAGGTCGTTGTTTGGTACCCAAGAAGATTACATGGATGCAATTTTGGATAAGGAAAAATAACCTTTTGTTGATTGTTTTCTTGCTGGATGGGCTAGATTTTTGGAGGTGGGACGAACATGGGGTTCAAAACTGGGGACTTTTGTAACACCCGGAGATTTTATGAAAAATATTCTTTTTAATTTCATTAATGTCTTGTATTGTACGCTACACCAAAATAAGCTTGCACAATATGCATCCTTGACTTGCCTTGCATTACATGCAATTGCGACGTTCCTCGATAGCATGTGTAGTACGCAATACCGAGTTTCACTAAACAACGATATGCTATTAAAATATTATTAAAACTAGCCATTATGAATAGTAATAACCACTTTTTGAAATTTTGTAAATTTTATTTTCAAAATGGACTTCATTTTTGGATTCGGAATATCGAAATTAGCTTAGGGTGAAATTTTGGTACTTTTTGGATAACTTTCATTTTCTGATGAATAGTGAAAATTACTAAATTTTAATTAAAAACAACCATTTTAATAGAAATAATTAATAGTGATAAATTATTAATTTGAGTGGTTTTAAAGTATATTTAGAATATATTTTTACAATTTAATACAATGTTGTTTATTGGATGTAATTTCACATTTAAACTAGACACAAACAACTGTCAATCTTTTGATAGTTATTATCTCTTAAGAACACGCTATTTGTTTTGACGACGGGAATTAATTTTTAAATTAATTAACGAAACTGATATGTTTTTAATTTGGTAAAATAGACATCATTTTTGAATTCAGAATATCAAATATATCTTAGGCCTAATTTTTGGTATTTTTCTGGAAACTTTCATTTTTTGATGAATAGTGAAACCACTAAGTGGTGGTTAAAAAATGAATTTTTCATAAAACTTAATTTTACCACTTCTATGAGTGTAATTTCAAAAATCCGAGAGACACGGTTGATGTCAGTAAGTAAAATGTGGTTCAATGAGATGAAAATAATTTTTGTTGAATAGTAACTTTTTACTTTTTTTACCACGGTTAAAAGTAAATAGGGTAATTAAGGGTAAAAATGATATTATTATTACCCTAACACATGTCCTAATTCTATTGGATAAGTGTAATTAGACCAAAAACAAACTTAGGAATAAAATATGACCATTTAGGCCCACTTGGATTAGATTAGGACATTTATTATTAATTTATTTAAAGAAGGGTTAAAATAGTTAAAATCAAAGTTTAATAAGAAAATAATTTTTAATATAGGGTTATACATAAGATAAATTCGACTATAAATATTCATTAGAAAGATAAAAATATTTACTACATAATGGTATTTTATTTTTAATTTTGAGACATTAAATAATTTAATTTATTTATGACACAATGATGATGCAGTAATTATCTTATTAATGAAATATTGACATAATTGATGTTATAAATACCCAAATAAATATAATTTGAGACTTTTTATAAATTCCAATACTTTTCTAGGTTAATATGACATGTTAGTATTTATTTAATTAACTTTTTTATAACTAATAATTCTGTTATGATTTTTACAAAAATCTATTACTAAATAGTGTCAAAATTGACATAAAATAGTTTTTAAAACAAATATTATATTATTAATTGTTATTTTATTCCTAAAAATTTAAGGTTCGGCCAAATGACTTAGATAATGTTATATATATTAATAATAAACAACTTGGGGTTTGTTTGTCTTGTTATAGTAAGTTTATTAACCTTATAGTGTAAAAACAAAAAAAGACACGGTAAAAGTATAATTATCTAACTTAAAGTTAAATATAAATGATAAGGTTAAAATAGGAACCTAAACCTGTATAAATTCAATTTTATGAGAGGATTTCGACCCATCCCCACCTTATCTTCGAAATAAATCAATTTTGAGCTATTTAAAACCGAATTTGGATTTATAATAAAATAATATTTTTAGTTATTCCAAAGGTGCCTCTCTCCTCCCTTATAAAAGGGCACCGCCTCCCTCTCTTCCTCACACCACTTTGAGCCTTAAAGCTCGTCCAACCCCTGCCAAATTCTCTTCTCCACTTCCCTAGAAAAATCCTAGAGGTTTTGTTCTTCCTCAAAGACCAATTTTAGTGCCCCAAAATGAGATCTCAAAGAGGCGCTTTAAAGAAGAGGTAATGTCCGTTACCGATTCTTTCAACTTTATTTCTTCTTCCACTTCTTCTTCTTAGGTTGTTTTATTATGAAGTAATAACATCAGTATCAATCATATACTGATATATTATTATAAGTATGAAACAACCTTATTCCACCATCTATCCATCCTACGGAAAACGAAATCACCGCGCGTGCGTACGTACGGAATACCGTCTCCACGCCGTGGTGTAATCTATTTTCCACCATCACCTTACTTGGATGGGTATAATGGTGTAAATAATGACTATATATGACTATTATAAAGTTATATTGATTCTGAAATAGTATACATACACTCCAATACAGTTCCACGATCATGGGAACGATATCATCGCTCGTGCGTACGTACAGAATACCGTCTTCACGATGTGATGTGACTCGTTCTACATGATCTTAATTGCATAATGATTATATAAATGAATTGAGTTAATAAATATGATATATATTACACTAATACCATTCTGTAAATGAGGTATCTATAACCTAAAAATAAGTATAATAATTTATTCGACAAAACACGCATAAGAATAAAAAGTAATAAACACCCGAATAAATAAGTAGTAATGAAATATTACTAATAAGAAGCTAAGAATATGACCATATATGATATAATAAAAAATATGTATGATTCTGTAATAAGTCAATAACATTATTTAAATCATTATATAGGAGTTTCGGACACTTACGAAGCAAATCGGACCTAAGGTAAGGGAAAATATCACAATCTCATTTTTATCTGAGATTGTTTATACTTTGAAATTTACTGGGGTGTATTTTATCATCCACATCCAAGTTTCCTTAATATTTAATATTATTTCCATCCACCTACAATTTTTTAAATCCAATTTTACCCTTCTGTTAGTTTTTAGTAAAAGGTATGAAAGTAATCTTTTGTAGTTTTTTTGTACGAGGTACTTTTTGACTTTTCCGACAAAAAGTATGAGAATAATGTTTTTTTTAACTTATACAGCATGAATGAATTTTTAAAACATTATTTCCAAGAAGCTTACTTTACAAGTTTTCAAGTTTATTTTTAATCAACTTCTTTTAGTTTAAAATTTTATGACATGTTAAGAAAGGAAAAATGTTTTTGAGGTAGAAAGGATATTTTCCTCAAGAATGGAGTTCAAGTGTTTTATCAAAATTATTTTCCATCTAAGATAATAAAGGGTTCTGTTTCTATCCCTATTTTTACATTGATTTGTTTATGTTATGATGGAATTATTTTTATTATGTCATTTTATCTTATATGGATTATGTTATGATGGCATGATGTTTAAGATTCCCATTTTTATTACATGGGTTATGCAATGATGTATGATTTTTGATTTTGTGGCACACATAAGAATGGTAGAATTATGAGATGGGTGGGACCTATATCTCCCTATAATGCATTGGGTAAAGATTTTATATCTCATGAGATACACATGGCTGGAATGGCAGGTTAAACCGGTTCAGTGAAACAGGACTGAAACGAGGAGTGAACTCCATTCAGAAGTGGACTTTGTCCACTAAGATAGTCTTGTCAATGAGTCTTGACTAATAATAAATGATTCTCTATGATTATGTGTGTATGCCACAAATTTTCATGTTTTAATTTATGATTATTGGTATTACATTTCACTACTATGATTTATCCCATGTTATGAAATTATGATATCTTTTGCAGGTTAAGATATCCAAAAGTTATGTTCTTATGTATATGATGTGATTGATATTTCTTTTGTTTACCCTTACTGATCATTTGAGATCACCCTTTTATGTTTTCTTTTCCCCAGGATAAAAAGAAATGTTTTAGGTAAAAAAAAGGAATATCTTTATGGGAGATGTTGAAGATCGTTCACCACGATTAGAATATTATATTCCGAGTTTCCAAAGACACTAAACTATTACGGTCCTTGTGTGTGTGTGTTTTTGTTATGTACTAATTATTCCGAAAAAGTAATGTAATGTCCATGTACGTTAAGGTTAGGGTCTCTACAGTTGGTATCAGAGGAAAAGTTTAGTCAACCTTTGGAAACTAGGATGCGAAAATGTTAGTGAGATCCCTAGAGATATTTCTAAGGTATGTCTAGGGATGTCCCTAAGGATAAGTATACATATAGGATATAGTCCTAGAACTATGGTAATGATATTAGATTAAACCAAAGATGTTAGATATTGAAGTTACTCCCCCTTTATTGTGATTTTTGCCTCTCACACTATTCTTTTTGGGTTTTATAAAATGGCTGGAAACAAGATGATTCACGATAATGGAGGATATGATGGACAATGGAATGATATTATTCATGAGCAACCAAATGAAATGGGATTTGGAAGTCCAAACATCATTATTATGCCGAATCAGCAATCTCATAATATGATCAATAAAGTAAAATTTGGTAAGTTTCCTAAATCAGCTAATAATATAAAGATGGAGTTTCATGATGATCATAGAGGAAAGAAAGTTCAATTTCCCCTATGTAAATCATGTGGGAAGAGGCATCAAGGAGAATGTTTCAAAGGAACTGGAAGATGATTTGGGTGTGGAAAAGAAGGACACAAAGCCAGTAAGTGCAAAGGAAAAGGTTCAGTTAAAACCAGGGATGAGGATAATGGTATTGCTACGACATCAAAAATGGTTAAATGTTTTAAATGTGAAATGTACGGGCATTATGCAAACCAATTCCCTAAGGGAAAGTCTCGTGAATAGAATCAGTATGGTCGTATGGGTAGTATTTATGTTGATGATGATGAAGAGACTACAAATGATATGTGAGATGAAATAATTGTTGAAGCTCGGTCAATGGTTTAAGAATGTAGTGGAATTATTACATGTTTATCAAGTGTAATGTTGTATAAGTAATCTCATGGTACTATGGAATAAAGAGACATCTAAGGATTGTTACACTGTTGTCTTTCCTTGAGTTTTGAAAGTATATGATTAATGGTACCAGTATCCATTAAAGGTTATTCAGATATTTTTGGAATATAGATGATATGCGAATAATAAAGGGATAAAGAGAAAATTAAATGTTTGATAGTATTCATGAGCTCATGACTGATATAAGGAGAAGGTTATATCATGGTTTGAGTATATAGAATTTTTGGATTTTGGTATGTGGAAAGAGTTAACTTTTGACAGCATTCATGTTTTCACTAAGGTTTAATGGGTATTCATTTTCAAGAGAATACATGATTAAGGTATTCACATGATTGGAATGTGATCAACAAGATATATGGGGGATAAATGATGGTATTCACATGCTTGGTTGATGACATTTCAAGTAATCATTTTCTTTATACTATGAGCTTGGACCGAAGTATTTTAGATAAGCCTAAATATTGGAATGGATTATGTTGGACATAAGTTAGTATTTTTTAAGGATAGATTTTTTTTTCGATATTATTGATGGGATGTTATAGTAATATAGATTTAGAAAAAGGACAACTTGCAGGATAGGCGACAGCCCATCGCGTTGGACAAGGCTGTGGGAATCGAACCCACAACCGAAGTGTGACTGGCCTTTATTGCCTACCACTGGCCTACAGGAAGTTCCTGGTTAGTAGAAACTAGTTTTATTTTATTATGTGGTATGATATATGAAGTATAAGTTCATTTTTGGAATCATATACGATTAACCTCACCATATATGGACTTATGTATATTTGATAATTTTTTCTAACCTTTTGTTTGAAATAGATGGAATGATCCCTCATTCTATCACATGATCTATTAACACTTCATGAATAACAAATTCAACTTCATTTCTTTAAGAGATGAAGTGGAAATTGTTCAAAGCACGAACAACAGTGATATTGTACCAAAATAAAGTAAGTATTTATTCTAATTCAAAATATTCAGCTTTAGGGAAATGATCTTGAAAACAAAAAAAATGTTATCCTAGTGCCCTTATATCCGATGAATCAGACGGTACCCTAGATCATAAAAAATTTATGGCCTTGTGATTGCTGGATTTTCCATAGCCATGTTCTCTACCACTCTCCATCAAAACATGATGATTAGATTTCTCTCCCATATCCATATTTTCACCTATGTGGAAACCCAGTGATTAGTTTATTTGGGTAACCGTTACGTTTCATACTTTTGTTTTTAAAGATTGGTTTTGGTATTCCTTTTTACGATGTGGATTTCTATTAAAGATACTTTCAAGTAGAAAACCATTTATAACCCCGACGAATTTCGAGGGCGAACTTCATTTTAAGGGGGGTAGAATGTAACACCCCGAGATTTTATGAAAAATATTCTTTTTAATTTAATTAATGTCTTGTGTTGTATGATACACCAAAAGAAGCTTGCACAACATGCATCCTTGACTTGCCTTGCATTACACGCAATCGCGACGTTCCTCGATAGCGTGTGTAGTACGCAATACCGAGTTTCACTAAACAACGATATGCTATTAAAATATTATTAAAACCAGCCATTATGAATAGTAATAACCACTTTTTGAAATTTTTAAAATTTTATTTTCAAAATGGACTTCATTTTTGGATTCGGAATATCGAAATTAGCTTAGGTTGAAATTTTGGTACTTTTCGGATAACTTTCATTTTTTGATGAATAGTGAAAATTACCAAATTTTAATTAAAAACAACCTTTTTAATAGAAATAATTAATAGTGATAAATTATTAATTTGAGTGGTTTTAATGTATATTTAGAATATATTTTTACAATTTAATACAATGTTGTTTATTGGATGTAATTTCACATTTAAACCAGACATAAACAACTGTCAATCTTTTGATAGTTATTATCTCTTAAGAACACGCTATTTGTTTTGACGACGGGAATTAATTTTTAAATTAATTAATGCAACTGATATGTTTTGAATTTGGTAAAATAGACATCATTTTTGAATTCATAATATCAAATATAGCTTAGGCCTAATTTTTGGTATTTTTCTAGAAACTTTCATTTTTTGATGAATAGTGAAACCACTAAGTGGTAGTTAAAAAAATGAATTTTTCATAAAACTTAATTTTACCACTTCTGTGAGTGGAATTTCAAAAACCCGAGAGACACGGTTGATTTCAGTAATTAAAATTTGGTTTAATGAGATGAAAATAATTTTTGGTGAATAGTAACTTGTTACTTTTTTTTACCACGGTTAAAAGTAAATAGGGTAATTAAGGGTAAAAATGATATTATTATTACCCTAACACATGTCCTAATTCTATTGGATAAGTTTAATTAGACCAAAAACAACATTAGGAATAAAATATGACAATTTAGGCCCACTTGGATTAAATTAGGACATTTATTTTTAATTTATTTAAAGAAGGGTTAAAATAGTTAAAATCAAAGTTTAATAAGAAAATCATTTTTAATATGGTGTTATACATAAGATAAATTCGACTATAAATATTCATTAGAAAGATAAAAATATTTCCTACATAATGGTATTTTATTTGTAATTTTTAGACATTAAATAATTTAATTTATTTATGACACAAAGATGATGCAGTAATTATCTTATTAATGAAATATTGACATAATTGATGTTATAAATACCCAAATAAATGTAATTTGAGAATTTTTATGAATTCCAATAATTTTCTAGGTTAATATGACATGTTAATATTTATTTAATTAACTTTTTTATAACTAATCATTCTGTTATGATTTTTACAAAAATCCATTACTAAATAGTGTCAAAATTGACATAAAATAGTTTTTAAAAAAAATATTATATTATTAATTGTTATTTTATTCCTAAAAATATAAGGTTCAGCCAAATGACTTATATAAGGTTATATATATTAATAATAAACAACTTGGGGTTCTTTTGTCTTGTTATAGTAATTTTATTAACCTTATAGTGTAAGAACACAAAAAGACACGGTAAAAGTAAAATTATCTAACTTAAAGTTAAATATAAATGATAAGGTTAAAATAGGAACCTAAACTTGTCTAAATTCTATTGGATGAGCGGCTTTTGACCCATCCCCACCTTATCTTCGAAATAAATCAATTTGGAGCTATTTAAAACCGAATTTGGCTTTATAATAAAATAATATTTTTAGTTATTCCAAAGGTGCCCCTCTCCTCCCTTATAAAAGGGCGCCTCCTCCCTCTCTTCCTCACCCCACTTTGAGCCTTCAAGCTCGGCAAACCCCTGAAAAATTCTCTTCTCCACTTCCCTATAAACATCCTATAGGTTCTGGTCTTCCTCAAAGACCAATTTTAGTGCCCTAAAAGGAGATCTCAAAGAGGCGCTTCAAAGAAGAGGTAATGTATGTTATCGATTCTTTCAACTTTATTTCTTCTTCCACTTATTCTTCTTAGGTTTTTTTATTGTGAAGTAATAACATCAGTATCAATAATATACTGATATTTTATTATAAGTATGAAACAACCCTATTTCACCATCTATCCATCCTACGGAAAATGAAATCACCACGCGTGCGTACGTACGGAATACCGTCTCCACGTCGTGGTGTAATCTATTTTCCACCACCACCTTACTTGGATGGGTATAATGGTGTAAATAATAACTATATATGACTATTATAAAGTGATATTGATTCTGAAATAATATACATACACTCCAACAAAATTCCACGATCATGGGAACGATATCATCACTCGTGCGTACGTACGGAATACCGTCTCCACGATGTGATGCGACTCGTTCTACATGATCTTCATTGCATAATGATTATATAAATGAATTGAGTTAATAAATATGATATATATTACACTAATAACATTCTTTAAATGAGTTATCTATAACCTAAAAATAAGTATAAGAATTTATTCTACAAAACACGCATAAGAACAAAAAGTAATAAACACCCGAATAAACAAGTAGTAATGAAATATTACTAATAAGAAGCTAATAATATGACCATATATGATATCATAAAAATAATTATGACTTTGGAATAAGTCAATAACATTATTTAAATCATTATACAGGAGTTTTGGACACTTACTAAGCAAATCGGACATAAGGTAAGGGAAAATATCACAATCTCATTTTTTTCCGAGATTGTTTATACTTTGAAATTTACTGGGGTGTATTTTATCATCCACATACAAGTTTACTTAATATGTAATATTATTTCCATACACCTATAATTTTTTAAATCCAATTTTACCCTTCGGTGAGTTTTTATTAAAAGATATGAAAGTAATCTTTTGTCGTTTTTTTTGTACGAGGTACTTTTTGACTTTTCCGACAAAAGTACAAGAAGAATGTTTTTTTAACTTATACGGTATGAATGGATTTTTAAAACATTATTTCTAAGAAGATTCCTTTACAAGTTATCAAGTTTATTTTTAATCAACTTATTTTAGTTTAAAATTGTATGACATGTTAAGAAAGGAAAAATGTTTTTGAGGTAGAAAGGATATTTTCCTCAAGAATGGAGTTCAAGAGTTTTATCAAAATTATTTTCCATCTAAGATAATAAAGGGTTCTGTTTCTATCCCTATTTTTACATTGATTTGATTATGTTATGATGGAATTATTTTTATTATGTCCTTTTATCTTATATGGATTATGTTATGATGGCATGATGTTTAAGATTCCCATTTTTATTACATGGGTTATGAAATGATGTATGATTTTTGATTTTGTGGCACACATAAGAATGGTATCATTATGAGATGGGTGGGACCTATATCTCCCTCCAATGCATTGGGTAAATATTTTGTATCTCATGATATAGACATGGCTGGAACGGCAGGTTAAACCGGTTCAGTGAAACAGGACTGAAACGAGGAGTGAACTTGGTTCAGAAATGGACTTTGTCCACTAAGATAGTCTTGGTAATGAGTCTTGACTAATAAGAAATGATTCTCTATGATTATATGTGTATGCCACAAAGTTTAATGTTTTAATTTATGATTATTGGGATTACATTTCACTACTATGATTTATCCCATGTTATGAAATTATGATATCTTTTGCAGGTTAATATTTCCAAAAGTTATGTTCTTATGTATATGATGTGATTGATATTTCTTTTGTTTACCCTTACTGAGCATTTGAGATCACCCTTTTATGTTTTCTTTTCCCCATGATATAAAGAAAGGTTTTAGGTAAAAATAAGGAATATCTTTATGGGAGATGTTGAAGATCTTTTACCACGATTAGAAGATTATATTCCGAGTTTCCAAAGACACTAAACTATTACTGTCCTTGTGTGTGTGTGTTTTTGTTATATACTAAGTATTCCGCAAAAGTAATGTAATTTCCATGTACGTTAATCTTAGGGTCTCTGCATCTTTTGATTATTTATTTGAGTCTTCTAGTATTTATTTGTATTTTTTCTAGCATGGAATTTAGTTACATTCCATCGTGTCATTACATTATTCCTTTATTATTTATTAGATTATTAAGTTGGCTCTTGTTGTTGTTTTTTACTATGTATATAATTTGATTTATTTTGTTTATATAGTTTATTTCTTCTATTATGACACTTCATACCAGGGGGTATAATATCCCCACTATACATTTTACACCCCCTCTATTAGTCATCATCCTCTGGTGTATGGGGAGTTTCACTTGAGGTCTTATAACCAACCCATTTTGGCAACGTGGTAGAGTGCTAGATCAGGGGATGTTACAGTGTTACATATGGGACCTCGATTGAGATATAATTTGGAGTGTTCATCCACAGATTGATAATATATATGATTTCATTATATATTCAAATAAGGGGATGTGATATACTTACCCATAAGGTTGAATTACTTATGATGTATTCACTGACTAGTTCAGTCTATATTATGAGAATTGAGATTGTGTGAGTTGAATATAAGGGATTTACATGATCTATGTCCCATAGTCATTTGATTTATTAGAAAAAGTTGAAATATTATAATGCATTTTTTCATATAATTTAAAATTGTGGATACGAGTATAGAGATATATGTGTTTGATGGAGACTATGTTGGATCCCTTTATAGATTAAGTAGCATTGACACTCTAGAAGCTGCTCTTTTCTTACATTTATAAATTTTGAGATTTGTATTTTTTTTCAATGTTGTAAAGGTATTTGGTGTTACACTTTGTGTTTGATTGAATGGGTATTGAGTTTTAAATCGGACATCTACTCTAAAAGTGTTTTAGATTCAATCAAAAAATGTTTTGGTTGGGTATTCACAAGGTATTTCATATGATGTGAAACAGGTTGAAATTAATGATAGATTTCAAAAAGAGTTTTGGAGGATATATAAAAAAAATTGAAGGATATAAAAAATATTTTTGGATATTATTTTATAATATATCACATATGATACAATATAAGGTGAAATGGAATAAAGACTACTAGGATTTAGTGCAAGTAGGAGATTAAAGGAGGTATTCCTTAAGTCCTTATATGTATATGATATATATAAGATGTATTATTTTGTATATAAATTATGATTTGAATGAATTATGTGTATATAACTTCACACTAACTATAGATTCTATAAATCATCCATATAAGCTATAATTTATTATACTATTTCATACTATGAAATGTTTAGAGTAGAAGCGTTCATGTGATGAATGCATATACAGGTTGCAGTATTTACTCATGCGTTATAAATGCATGGGTAATTGCAGAAGCAGTCAAATAGTGTCTTCTATGTTCTATATAAATATATATATATATATATTATGCAATGGAATTATATGGTGTGGGAGTTCCTCATGCTTCGCTAAAACTCTTTGGTACTCAAATCTCTCTCCTCTTTCATCCTCGCATACAAGGTACTAGCACACTATGATGGGAGGTGGAATCTTGTCTAAACATCATATGATTTTGGATTAACACATAGATATATCATGTAGAAGGTATTTAATTTATATTCCATTATTTATCACTCTTAAACCCATGTGATGGTGATCGAGATGTTTTAGATTCTCTTTGGTGTATGTTATGCATATTTATAGTATTTCATCATTTCAGTTTATGCATGTTTTCATATTTATTGCATAGTAAATCCTTGATCAAGGTATTTAATCAATTATTATTGATAAAATAATTTTTATTAGGATATAATGAATCATATTTGATATAGGTAAAACTTTTAGGAAGAGAAATGGGTAAGGTGTAGTATAGAGCATCTAAAGCCCAGTAGCTAACCATTAGGAATCCAATGGCACTTTTGTGGCCACTGAAATTCTAATGGGTTCTAGGGTTTTTTTAATAATAAAAATAGTATTTTTGTATTTAAAATTTAACACCTAAATATTCATTCACTCAGTATTTTCCTCATTTTCCCCAATCAAAACCCACTTAAGAGCTCTCCTCCCACTGTCTTCATCTCCCTTTGGTTTCCAAGCTCTAATCTTGTTTGGATCACTCACTGAGGTTTTTCAAGGTTTATATTTTGGTTAAAATAATTTATGACGACCTATATTATATTTTTTTATAAAATATTTATATAAGTGACATGAATACCTATCCACTTTTTCTATATAGGTTTGTAAATTTATTTTTTACTTTATTATCCCTGCTTTAAGTGGTAGAATGAGATTTTATTGGAAAATCTTGAGGTAAGACCATAATTCTTATTACCAAATTTATATTTTACTTGTGGAATCAAGTTAAATATATATTTCCTTTAACATTATATTTTTATATTTTTGAGTAGTGGCATACTCTCTTCCTCATACGTTTAGTTTAGGAATCAATAAATAATTCAATAAGAGATCCCTCCTTTTCTCTCACACTATTTTAGTTCCAATGATAGTAGTGTCATGGGGTAGAGTGAGTAATAACCAAATATATATATTTTAAAACTATTTTAAATATGGTTTTATTTCAAAATAAAATTAGTAGTTGGTTGTTCCTTAATGATTTATTGATTATTATGCTTCAGCATACTTATTTGATTATTTTCATGCTAGTTTCTTATATAAAATGCATGTTATAGGTTACTAGAAATGTTGGTTGATATCAATTCCATGTTTACATGTTTCCTTATATGATATGGGACATTTATATCCTTGGTGTTTTTTAATATTACATATTCACATTTGGAATGCTTTGATCATAGTGATTATAAATTGATATGTGTATATCAACTACCCATATCGATACACACATGCTCAATGTTATTTATTCCTATGAGAAGAGGGGCCTCCTAAATGATAATATATATATTTATTTATTATGTTATATATATATATATAGATATGTGTATACATTCCAACCTATGATGAGAGGGGTCTCATTTGTGAAGATGGATATATATATATATAACTATACGTGGATATTTTCCTCCTATAGAGGATGTATAAACTCTACTATATTGGATTCTAAGTGTGTATAAAATTAAGTTTAGTCAATTTATTTATGAATTTGTGAATATAATACCAAATAATAATTAGTTTACTTTATTAAAACTATATCGATGAACTACTTATTGTTCATCTCATTGATTTTCTAATTTATATTGTCACTACATGTACCGAGTCTTATGAAAACAGGTAGGGGCTAGGTGGTGACCTCATACTAGTGAAATTTACTCACACGCTACATGTTCTAATTTGGTATGGATTTTGACCATATTGTACATGATCCAGGTAAAGAAAAAATTACATTTGTGTAAGGGACTATGGTGATAAGATCTAGGAGTCATGGATTTATCAAATAGATGATGATCATATTATATAGATATGGTCTTGGAAAGTTTTTTATTACTATTATTGTTATTTCTTGTAGATTCTTATTACTCACATCTTGGTTTGTTTCCCATTTTCTTTTGGATCATGCATACATATATTTTGGGTAATTTTTTCATGTTTGATTATTAGATTTTATGTGGTTAAACTATGGTTTTCCTAGAGTTGTGTACATATATAAAGTAGTTTTATTATTATATATATTGAACAAGTACCTCTTTGGCATAACGGTTTTTTCCCTTTATTTTATAAGTTTTATTTTCATTATGTCCAATGTATGTATAGTGTAGATATCCTAGTTTTCTGGATTTTGAAATTTGATCAGACATTTAAAATTTTGTTCTTAGGTTGTAATGAAGGGTAAAATGGTCATTTTACACTAGAATATGGTCTAAAATATTTTTTATGACCACTCCATTGGTCCCAAAATATGATTTTTACCCTAGTACAATAGTTTGGTGGGGTTCCGAGCAGTTGGGGTTTTGGTGGAATATTTAGTATTTAATTAATTAAATATTAAATTATTCAAGCAGTTTCAGGAGGATATATCTTTTGAACGAAGCATCGGATTGAGATTTTAACTCTTTGGTTGATTTTTTAATGGGAGTTTTTTCATAGGCGGGGTATAAACCCATGTCGGGTTATGGGACTCAGGTTGAATGTTAAAATGGGTAATTAATTAATTAAATTAAATTAAAAAAGAATTTCCCCCTCCCCATTTTGGATCTCATTTGTAGAAGAGAATGGGTATAGGGTTCTCCCTCATGAAATTCCTATACCAATAGTATGAGTATGATAGGATATGTCTTCGAACTTCGTCCTTAGCATTGATCAGGACCGGATCGAGGTGCAACAGCTTCCGAGAGCGGATTTGGACCTGAAGCTTTGGTTTTTACACATGTGATAGGATAGTTTTTTTGTTTTATGCCTTCATCCATGTATATTAGTTGTTTTAAGTTTTAATGCCTTATTATGGTTTCTAAAGACCCATTAGAGGTTTATCTGTGCTTGTTTGGGGAAAATGGGGGTTTCGGGAGGTTTGGAGGGGTTTCCTATCGGAAACCCCATCTATAGGGTGTGTGCTTCTAAGAAAACATGACTTGTGTTATTCCCATTTAGGGAAGAAGAAATTTTCAAAATTACTTGTTGTGTATTTTAAGTACATGTATTTTAGTATTACATGGTCGTTTTTCTGTTCATGTGAAAACATACATGGAAATATGATTTTCAGAAAGTACACGTCGTGTAGTAGTACACAGTCAGACCCCTTGTTGCTCTATCCATGTAAATGTAAATGTATAGGTGGATATATGATATTACATACTGTGTACTCTAAATTACATTCCATTATTTTTCTAGCTTTGATGTTTTGGGTTTTTTTTCCCTGGAAGTCATAATTGGGCTTTTAAGTAGTCCATTCTGAGCATTTTTTCCACATAGATCACAAAAGTTTGATACTTTTGACATATAGAGGTTATCTAGATTGTGTTTTGGGAAATTTTATTTCATAAGGTGTATTTCCTTGTCATTTGGATTCATAATACTTTAGTGGATTGAGTTTTTAGCTGGGAGACCCAGGTGAGGGTTTTGAAGTCAGTGTTTTATATCGAATGAGCATACCATGGTGTTTTGTTTGAGGTTTCTTAGATGAATCCCAGAAGATGGGATTTGACAAGTATCTATGGGAAGATCTTGGTTGTCCCTATGTATTGGGACTAGTAACTCAAAGTTAGAGTAGTTGAGGTTTAGATCCTATATTTGAGGATCAGAGTAGATGGAGCCTTTGAGGATTGGTTGACACTATAGGATTATGGTTATGGATGAGTGTTGTTGTGGTGTTGAGTTGAGTCTAAGGGAATATTTATGATTCCCATGGTGGGAAGGTTTCTAGTTAAGTGATCATTATATTTCATGGTTGGTGGTTGAGAATTCCCACATGTAATGATATTGATTTTTAATTTCTTGGTGTCATGTTGTTGATCAAGGATCAGTTAGAGGCCGTTGAGGGCCACCTGAGGATTTTTCTTATGATGGAGCTTGGATGATATTTTGATTATTATGAGGGTTTGGAGAGGATTCCTCCAATTTAGTAATAGTTCTAAGGATCCTAGGAGGGATGCCTCTATTTATGTGTGTATAGAGGTCCATGTGCGGGCCGTATTGATAGGACAACCCTGATTGGGTGTGTGTGAATATATAGTTTAGTTAGGGGAGTTCCTTGGGACCCAGTATGATGTTTGATCCGATGGGGCTGAGATATTACTAGATGAAATGGATTTATATCTATCCATTATTATGTTTTAGTTCGTTGAGGTTGAGACCTGGATTTCACCCATGGGGTAGTTCAATATGGATGGGTTTCCATGTTTTGGAAACTGGCTGTTTGGTAAGGGTTGTGATAGAAAAGAGAACTGGACATATGATCCATAGGTATGGTTCTGGATATCTGTGATTGAGATTGTTGGACTAAGGCTATGTATCAGTATCAATAGATGGTTTATAGTTTGATTATGGGACCGAGGTTCTAGGCATGTTGTTTTATACTACTACATAAAAGTGGATGTGATGTCACATGTATATGGATTGGTGTTGGACTGATGTTTTGGGCACAATAAGTTTACTATGTATATGGTGTTAGACTGAGGCTATGGACACTGATATTATACTTCATAGATAGTGTGTCAAACTGAGGATGTGGTAAATGATGGCATACCATATAGAATAAAGAGGTTTGGATGATTCTTCTTCTCCTTGGGTTTGGTCCAGACTGATGTCCTGGGCCATACCGATGTTATATATATGGATGGGTGTTGTACTAAGGTTATGGTCATAGGAATTATACTACTGATATGGTGTTGGACTGGGGATCTATAAATTGATAGTATACTTCATGGATAGTGTGTCATATTGAGGCTTTAGGAATTAACTATAGCGACCCAGCCTTTTCTTACATTACTATTACATCATTTCAAAGATAAACAACACAATAGTATTACACATAGAGGATCCATAGGTTTAGTGTCTTGGGAAAACTAGGACCATACATAACAAATACAACATCAACCATAAACATTTATTTAATTTCTTCTTTACTAGCTTCTTAGTGGCACTTGTCCTCTCCTTAGTACATGTATCAACCTAAGGATATACATAAAAAGGTGTGAGCTGGAATCCCAGTAAGAGGATAGATAAGAACAATATATCATGGGGTGATCATAATCATGACATAGTAAAAAGATCATGAACATGAGAGGAGCATAAACAATAAACTTGAAATGTGTCAAAGCATAAAAATAAAACATCATGTCTTAGTGGTTAACTACCACACATACTTGTGAACAAAGCTAGAATCTTGTTCACACATCATTTCACATTTACTCATGAGATTCATCACTTTACCCAATGCATTGGAGCGCTATATAATTCTAGGCGCACCCGTCACATTTAAACATTCATATTGCGCTATATAATTCCGGGCGCACCTGTCACATCATAACATTATCATTATCATGCTTGACACATAGAACACATATCAAACATGTACATAAATAAACCATGGAAAGGAATGGGTTTCATCTCATAATAACACATTCATAATCTTTGGGTTCCCAAAAGGAAGAGGGAACAACATACATGATACAAGAACTATCAACCATGAATGAGAGGTAAAAGGTGAGATCTTGAAAGAATAGTTATTTTGGAAAACATTTTGATGGACATAAAAACCAGTGACAAACATGTATATCCCAGAAAAGTAAAGGAAACAATGAACAAATGATATTTGAGGAGTAACCATATCAAAAATGGAGTGAAAGAGGGAGAACCCGAAGGAAGAAAAATTGGGTTCGAGATTTCCCCTTACCTTGTACTCGAATGCCTCCTTCTCTTTAATGTCCTATATAATGACATTATATTCTTTAATTAGATATTAAAGAACCTTTTATAAATTAATAGGGTTCATTCTGGTTTCATTATTTCATATTATGTTCCTTTGGATGACTTATAGAGTTTAAAAACACTGATCGGGGATGTTCGTTTCCATGGTTTTCTTGAGCGGTCCACTTGTATTCTTAAATTGATGTTTGGGTAGATCATGGGTAAACATCCAGAAATTATATTACATGTTATTAATTATATTACAGAAGCTTGAATTATTTTATAATGAGTTATATTAGATCCATGTGGATGAATCATTAGATAAGAATTAAATGAAGATTATTTGGGTTAATTTGAGCGGTTTTTGGATCACAACGAACTCATTTTAACTTTTCACTTAGTAATATGGACATAGGTTATTTCTAGAACTAAAAATAGAACATAATAAATATATAATATTCTGTTTTAACCATAAAAATGGTTTCATGACCATATTTGAAGGTATAAATGGAAAAAGAGAGCATGTCGTTTTTGAAGGTGATAAATTAACACCTCATGAACAACGTTCTCTTAAATAAAATAAAAAAAAGAGGGAAAGGGGGTGGGGTGATATAATATCCCATTAGAATCATAAAAATACATTATATGTATAATAATGGAGTTACAAAACAATTTGTATGAGTATAGGTGGGGAGAGATCAAGAAAGGAACCTGAACTTGAAAGGAAATTAAAGGAGAAGAGAGAGAGAAATTACCTATAGAATCTTCCTCTTGAGATCCTCCTTAAAGAAGATAGTCTTGGTCTTTTGATGAGACCATAATCTTTTGGACGTGGGGGATGTACTAGGAAAGATGTTTGGGCAGAGTTTAGAGGAGTCTTAGAGCTTGAGAGGTGTGAGGAAAAGAGGGAGTGAAGGGTGGCTTTTATAGTGGAGGGGAGAGGGGTTTCCTTAATATAAAATTGATTAGTTTATTAATTTCACCTAAGACAAGGAATAGTGAGTCTTGAACGACCAAGAATAGTAATTTTATAATTTAATCCCGAACCAAGTGGGCTTACATCAGCAGAACATCATCGGTGACTCAATTAATACATTATTTATCATTTATTGTGAATTATCGGATTCCACTATTCATCAAAAATTCAAGTATCTCAGAAAAATCTCAAAAATTTATCCCAACCATTTTTCAACATGTAGAATCCAAAAATGAAGTCCATTTTTCAAAAATAATTTTCTAAATATTATTAATTTAATATTTAATTAAAATCATAATTTACTTAAAAACAGTTTTTAAGATTAAAACTGAATTTATAGTTCTTTCAAAAAATATGTAGGGTCTTATAAAATTATCTAAAAACTATTAGACATTGATTCATTAATTTATGAATACATTACAGGAAAATAAATATTCTTTTAAATTAATTAATTAATTATAATTAATTATTTATGAATTATAAAATACAAAAAACATTTACTAAGGTCAAATTGTCACTTTCTAAGATGTCTAAATTTTATTTTATTATTCATAGGTAATGTTCCTATTATTTACTATTCATAAGGGTCATGTTACTATTTATAAGGGTAGGTTACTATTCATAAGGGTAGGTTACTATTCACCAAAAATTATTTTTGTTTCATTAGACTCCAAAAACCATCTTCAACACAACCGTGTATGTTGGATTTTCAAAATTCCAAACATAGGGGTGACAAAATTATGTTTAAAGGTCACTTATCACTTAGTAGTTCATTATTTTGTGTTTTTATGACATAAATATAAGAAGAGAATTTTCCATTGAAAAACTTTGGGTTGTTACATTCTTCCCCCCTTAAGAAATTTCGCCCCCGAAATTTCACTTTACACAAACAGGTGAGGGTACTTCTCCTTCATTGCCTCTTCTGGTTCCCAAGTTGCTTCCTCAAACTTATGGTTCCTCCACAACACTTTGACAAGGCAGGTTGTCTTGTTGCGTAGAACCTTATCACTTCGGTCCAAAATTTTTACCGGCTCCTCCTCATAGGAGAGATCATCTTCCAGATGCACTACCTCTGAGTTTAGTACATGTGAGGGGTCTGGTATGTACTTCCCCAGTAGTGATACATGAAACACATCATGAACTTGAGCCATATTCGGTGGAAGTGCCAGATGATAGGCCACGGCTCCTATGCGGTCAAGGATCTCAAAGGGGCCAATGTACCTTGGGATTAGCTTCCCTTTCTTCCCGAATCTCATTACTCTCTTCCATGGAGATATTCGAAGGAAGACTTTATCTCTAACATCGAACTCTAAGTCTCTTAGACGGTTGTCATCATAGCTCTTTTACTGACTTTGAGCAGCTTTGATGTGTTTCTGGATGACTTGAACCTTCTCTGTCATCTCTTGAACAAGATCGGGACCAAGTAGCTTTCTTTCTCCAACTTCATCCCAACAGGTTGGAGTTCTACATCGCTTCCCATAAAAAGATTCATACGAATCCATCTGAATACTCGAGTGGAAGCTATTGTTGTATGATAACTCAACCAATGGGAGGTGCTGATCCCATCCACCTTTGAATTCTAGAGAGCATGCTCTTAGCATATCTTCGAGCGTCTGAATAGTCCTTTTAGACTGGCCATCGTTTTGGGGGTGATAGGTTGTGCTAAAATTTAATTCAGTACTCAAATCATGTTGAAGGCTCCTCCAAAATTTATATGTGAACCTTGGATCACGATCAGAGACAATCGAGAGTGGAACACCGTGCAATCTCACTACTTCCTTCACATATATCCTTGCAAGTTGTTCAAGTGAGAGGTCTTCCCGAATAGCGATAAAATGGGAAGTCTTGGTGAGTCGATCAACCACAACCCATATCGCATTATTTCCTCTTGACGTCTTCAGGAGACCCATGAAAAAGTCCATAGTAACATTTTCCCATTTCCACATGGGTATAGGCAAAGGCTGAATCATACCTTTGGACTTTTGTCGCTCAGCTTTAACTTACTGACATACCAAGAACCTTGATATATATTCCACAATCTCCTTCTTCATGTTATCCCACCAGAAGTGTTCTCGGAGATCACGGTACATCTTGGTAGTCCCAAGATGGATAGAGAAAGTTGAGCTATGTGCATTATCCAATAACTCCTTCTTTATCCTGGGTGATGAAGGCACACAAATCCTCGTTCCAAACTGAATCATGCCATCATCGTCGATATGGAACTCTTGCATCTTCCCTTCCATTACTGCATTCACCCTCTTTTGTATCTCCACATCATCCCTTTGTGCTTCGTTAATCTTATGTTGGATGGATGGTTGTGCAATCATTTGGGAAAGGTAGGATGTATCCCATGCCCTTACGATTCCCAAATCCATCCTTTGCATATCCAAGAAGATAGGGTCTCTCTCAATCCTCAACATGGATAGAGTAGTAGGTTCTTTCCTACTTATTGCATCATCTACCTTGTTCTCCTTCCCAGGATGATAGTAAATAGAGCAATCGTAATCCTTGATTATCTCTAACCATCTCCTTTGACGCATGTTGAGCTCCTTTTGTGTGAATATATACTTTAGGCTCTTGTGGTCGGTGTATATGTCACACTTCTCGCCATAAAGGTAGTGCTGCTAGATTTTCAAGGAAAAAATCACGGCTGCCAGCTCTAGATCATGCGTCGGGTAGTTCTTCTCATGGATCTTCAACTGTCATCAGGTGTAGGCTATCACATTATCATTTTTCATGAGTACACAACCCAAGCCTTTCTTTGAAGCGTCGCTGTATATCACAAAACTTTCTCCACTTTTTGGTAGTGTGAGTACAGGTACAGTGATCAGCCTTCTCTTTAGATCCTTGAAGCTTCCCTCACATTCATCCGTCTAGACATACTTTACCCATTTCCTTGTTAACTTAGTTAGCGGGCTTGACAATCGTGATAAATTTCTCACAAAACGTCGATAGTACCCAGCTAATCCAAGAAAACTACAGATTTCTGTGACACTAGAGGGCCTGGTCCATTCCTCAATCGCCTTTGTCTTTGAAGGGTCCACAGAAATTCCCTCACTTGTGATCACATGTCCCAAGAACGTGACATGATTCATCCAAAAGTCACACTTTCTGAACTTGGCGTACAACTTCTCCTTTCTCAATGTTTCCAACACAAGTCTTAGATGTTCTTCATGTTCCTCCTTGCTCTTGGAGTAGATGAGAATATCATCAATAAACACTACCACAAATTTGTTGAGGTAATGTCTAAAGACTCTATTCATCAAATCCATGATGATTGCAGGGGCATTGGTAAGTCGGAAGGGCATCACCAAAAACTCATAGTGCCCATACCTTGTATGGAAGGCAGTCTTCTGAATATATTCCTTCTTCACCTTTACCTGATGATATCCAGAATGAAGATCCACCTTTGAGAAGTATTGAGCTCCTCTTAACTGATCAAACAAGTCATCAATCCTTGGGAAAGGATACTTGTTCTTTATGGTGATCTTGTTGAGTTCCCGATAATCGATACACAGCCGCATGGTTCCATCCTTCTTCTTCACAAAGAGCACTGGCGCACCCCAAGGTGATGCACTAGGGCGTATGAACCCTTTGTCCAAATTCTCTTGCAGCTGCTTCTTTAACTCCTCCAGTTCGATAGGAGACATCCTATAGGGGCACTTCGAGATAGGATTAGCTCCGGGTATGAGTTCAATTGAGAACTCTACCTCACGATCTGGGGGAATTTCGGGTAACTCTTCGGGAAATACATCACTGTATTCCCTCACGATGGTCATTTCCTCAAGGTTGGCACTTTCCTTTGACTCAGCCATTTGGGTGAGGTATGCTTCTTCATAGGGAATCAACATCGAAACCATTGAAGGATTTATAAAAGGAGATTCATGATCTTACTTGCATTTGTAGAGGAGCATGGGATGGTTTGGAATATGAAAATATATTTCCTTTTCCCAACAATTGATATGTGCTCTATATAATGAGAGCCAATCCATTCCCATTATAGCGTCGAATTCCACCAAGGGAAGTATTACGATATTTGCCGGAAGAATCTTCCCACATACGTCAACAGGAGAAGAGTCAAACACTTTGGTTGCAATGATTGCACCACTTGGTGTTTTTATAGATATCTCTACTTCAAGGTTTCGGGGCTTCGATTCTATAGTTCTATAAAACTTGCAAGATATAAAGGAATGCGTAGAACCAGAATCAAACAAGACTTTTTCCATTCTTGAGTGAATAGGAAGTGTACCTTGTATGACTTCATTATCATGATCCACCTCCATAGTAGTGATGGCATAAGCCTTACCTTGTTCCTTTGGCTTTGGTGGTTGCTGGCGCTGATTACCCTCAAGAGCTCGAGGTTTAGTGCACTGGTTTGAATAGTGCCCTAGCTCCCTACAGTTGTAGCATTGAACCACGAGTGGTTCTCACCTTTCATCGACTACATTATCCTTCTTTTTCATGTCTTTTCGACACTCGTGAGAAAGGTGTCCTTCTTTCCCACAATTGAAGCATTTCCCCATCCCTTTAAGGTAGTTCCCATGGTGCAACATCCCACATTTTTGGCATGTGGGTCGTTGTGTTTTCTTCCCACCTTTGTCATTAGATCCACCGGCTTAAAACTCCATCTTTCTTTTCTTATCACCATATCCATGGGACCATTCTCCAAACTCCATCTCCACTTTGAGAGCACACCGAACAACTTCTTCATAACTCCCAAAGTCTCGAATTGCAAGAGCCTTTCGAAGATGTGGTTTTAATCTACTAAAGAATCTATCAATTTTTCTATCATTGTTGATAACAAAACCCGAAGCATACCTTGCGAGCCTTGTAAAATTTGCTTCATAGGTTGTGATAGATTCTCCTTCTTTTTTATTGAGCTCTATGAATTCTCTCTCCATCTTCGTGCGAAGAGTTCTTGGGAAGTACTTATTAAGAAACATTATCTTAAAGTCTTCCCATTCTATATCTTCAATTTCCTCCCTTGGCTTGGTGTTCTTAATCAAAGCCAACCATTGATCAGCTTCTCCATCTAGACGATAAACGGCTATAGTCACCTTCTCCGTCTCGGAATAGTGAAGAACAGAAAATATCTTTTCCATGGAGTTGACCCACTATTCTGCAACTAGTGGATCGGAAGATCCACAAAACTTTGGTGGTCGTTGCCGCATAAAACATTCGATTGCTAGTTTCTCCCTCTTTGGTGAAGGAGGACATTCCCCATTATTGTGGTTATTAATCATAACCTGAGATAATTGGGTAAGCATCGCCATGAAGTTTTGAACTCCACCTCTCAAATCATTGGGGATGTTGTTCAGGCAATCGTTGCATTGGCCCTCGCAAGAGTTGTTGGCTTGATTTCTCCTAGTTCCCACCATTTTCTAAAATAGAAAAGGTTAGAATAAAACATAAGTAAACAATTCATGAATAACTTATTCATTTAAAAAATTATACCAAAAACATAACATATGGTATCCCTAGGTAAATATTCTTGTGTATGTGTTTGTACTTATTCTTATGCTAGAGGTTTTCTCTAGGGTTTACTAATCCTAATTCCCAAATTAACTAAACCTTTCCTCTGATACCAACTATAGCGACCCAGCCTTTTCTTAC
Organism: Viscum album; assembly: GCA_963277665.1. Taxonomy (NCBI): domain Eukaryota; kingdom Viridiplantae; phylum Streptophyta; class Magnoliopsida; order Santalales; family Viscaceae; genus Viscum; species Viscum album. The sequence continues at coordinate 1,815,458,822 of OY728159.1, read as the reverse complement.
ATTACTATTACATCATTTCAAAGATAAACAACATAAATAGTATTACACATAGAGGATCCCGAGGTTTAGTGTTTTGGTCAAACTATGACCATACATAACAAATACAACATAAACCATAAACATTTATTTAATTTCTTCTTCACTAGATTCTTAGTGTCACTTGTCCTCTCCTTAGTACATGTATCCACCTGAGGATATACATCAAAATGGGTGAGATAGAAGCCCAGTAAGAGGATAGATAGGAACAATATATCATGGGGTGAGCATAATCATGACATAGGAAAAAAATCATGAACACGAGAGGAGCATAAACAATAAACTTGAAATGTGGCAATGCATAAAAATGAAACATCATGTCTTAGTGGTTAACTACCACAAATACTTGTGAACAAAGCTAGAATCTTGTTCACACATCATTTCACATTTACTCATTAGATTCATCACTTTACCCAATGCATTGGAGTGCTATATAATTCCATGCGCACTCGTCACATTTAAACATTCATATTGCGCTATATAATTCTGGGCGCACCCGTCACATCATAACATTATCATTATCATGCTTGCCACATAGAACACATATCAAACATGTACATAAATAACCCATGGAAATGAATGGGTTTCATCTCATAATAACACATTCATAAGCTTTGGGTTCCCAAAAGGAAGAGGGAACAACATACATGATACAAGAACCATCAACCTTGAATGAGAGGTAAAAGGTGAGATCTTGAAAGAATAGTTCTTTTGGAAAACATTTTGATGGACATAAAAACCAGTTACAAACATGTATATCCCAGAAAAGTAAAGGAAAAGATTAAAAAATGATCTTTTAGGAGTAACCATATCAAAAATGGAGTGAAAGGGGAGAACCCGAAGGAAGAAAAATTGGGTTCGAGATTTCCCCTTACCTTGTACTCGAATGCCTCCTTCTCTTTAATGTCCTGTATAATGACATTATATTAATTAATTAGAAATTAAAAAACCTTTTATACATTAATATGGTTCATTCTGGTTTCATTATTTCATATTATGTTCCTTTGGATGACTTATAGAGTTTAAAAACATTGATCGGGGATGTTCGTTTTCATGGTTTTCTTGAGCGGTCCACTTGTATTCTTAAATTGATGTTTGGGTAGATCATGGGTAAACATACAGAACTGATATTACATGTTATTAATGATATTATAGAATCTTAAATGATTTTATAATTAGTTATATTAGATCCATGTGGACGAATCATTAGATAATAATTAAATGAATATTATTTGGGTTAATTTGAGCGGTTTTTGGATCACAACGAACTCGTTTTAACTTTTCACTTAGTAATATGGCCATAGGTTATTTATAGAACTTAAAATAGAACATAATACATATAAAATATTCTGGTTCAACCATAAAAATGGTTTCATGACCAGATTTGAAGGTTGAAATGGAAAAAGAGATCATGTCATTTTTGAAGGTGACAAATTAACACCTCATGAACAATGTTCTCTAAAATAAAATAAAAGGAAGAGGAAAAGGTGGTGGGGTGATATAATATACCATTATAATAATAAAAATACATTATATGTATAATACTGGAGTTAAAAAACAATTTGAATGAGTATAGGCGGGGAGATATCAAGAAAGGAACCTGAACTTGAAAGGAAATTAAAGGAGAAGAGAGAGAGAAATTACCTCTAGAATCTTCCTCTTGAGATCCTCCTTAAGGAAGATAGTCTTGGTCTTTTGATGAGACCAGAAGCTTTTGGATATGGGGGGTGATTGGGAAGATTTTTGGGCAGAGTTTAGAGGAGGATTTGAGCTTGATATGTGTGAGGAAAAAAGGGAGTGAAGGGTGGCTTTTATAGTGGAGGGGAGAGGGGTTTCCTTAATATAAAATTGATTAGTTTATTAATTTCACCTAAGACAAGGAATAGTGAGTCTTGAACGACCAATAATAGTAATTTTATAATTTAATCCCGAACCAAGTGGGTTTACATCAGCAGAACATCATCGGTGACTCAATTAATACATTATTTAGCATTTATTGTGAATTATCAGATTCCACTATTCATCAAAAATTCAAGTATCTCAGAAAAATCTCAAAAATTTACCCCAAACATTTTTCAACATGTATAATCCAAAAATGAAGTCCATTTTTCAAAAATAATTTTCTAAATATTATTAATTTAATATTTAATTAAAATCATAATTTACTTAAAAAACAGTTTTTAAGATTAAAACTAAATTTATAGTTCTTTCAAAAATTACATAGGGTCTTATAAAATTATCTAAAAACTATTAGACATTTATTAATTAATTTATGAATACATTACAGGAAAATAAATATTCTTTTAAATTAATTAATTAATTATAATAAATTATTTATGACTTATAAAATACCAAAAACGTTTACTAAGGTCAAATTTTCACTTTCTAAGATGTCTAAATTTTATTTTATTATTCATAGGTAATGTTCCTATTATTTACTATTCATAAGGGTCATGTTACTATTCATAAGGGTAGGTTACTATTCATAAGGTTAGGTTACTATTCCCTAAAAATTATTATCGTTTCATTAGACTCCAAAAACCATCTTGAACACAACCGTGTATGTTGGATTTTCAAAATTCCAAACATAGGGGTGACAAAATTATGTTTAAAGGTCACTTATCACTTAGTAGTTCATTATTTTGTGTTTTTATGACATAAATATAAGAAGTTAATTTTCCATTGAAAAACTTTGGGTCATTACATTAACGGTATACCAACTAGGATGGATGGTGGATTGATGTTATGCATCCATGGTTTAAATGTTGGAATGATACTCCAGACATGTTTAACTTGATATGTGGTATAGGTTTGGACAGATTCCCAAGGACTTTCATTTATGGTATTTGAGAAATTTATCAGGCTAAGGTTATGGTCTTGGTATTACTTTTTTTGTAATTGGGATAGATGTGACAAGGTTCAAATTATGAGACAATAGTGGATCATGAGGACACAGTAGGGGATGACTTAGATTAGTATCCCAAATGATAGGACTATCATAGTATGGCTCCCTAGTTTTGTCAAGCTTTGTTATGGTTGAAATGGATTTGGAGCTAGTAGGTTATTTGGTATGTACGGTTATGGAGACGTGCTCAAACACACTCTGACTTAGGCTGAAGTATGTATGGTTTATCGATGTCTTGGACCTAAGGATCAATGATTGTTTTATTTATAATTATTTTTCAGTTATATTTCTACTAGGCTGAGCATATTGCATGAGCATGAACTTATGGTAGTATTTTATAGGTTCACCATTGGGGGTAGCCTTATGATATTTATTTCTCACTCCTTATATGTGCACCTCTATGTGATTATAGACCTTCTGTCTATTTTCAATTTGAGCATGGATTCATGATGGATCGGTCTGAGGACCCAGGTTACATTGTTGAGTAGGATGCTCATGTAGATTTGATTGGTCAATTTGGAGTATCTTGACAGGGTACTGGAGACCGGGTATGTGTTATGGCCTGGGGTTGGCAGTAGGTCCTGTTGTATTTACTTTTCAGTTATTTATTTTTGTATGTGTGATCGTCCAAGTGGGAGATCATTGTTGTATGTATGACATGGTCATTTGGGCCTTTACTACGGTTTCATTTTATTACAACATGTTTAATTTAAGTTTATTTATTCTTCTTATTTCTCTGATGTGTATAATGTTTGGTTATTTACTTCTAGTTTTTTACTCTGATATAGGGTTATAGTATCCTCACAAATCCACTTTAGACCCCATTTCTAGTCATCAGTCTTTGGAGTACGAGGAGGCACACTTGAGGCCTTGTAGAAAACCAACTTAGTGTACCATTTTAGTGGCTACCGGTTAGGGACATTACAAATTGGTATCAAAGAATTTACTTTCCTAATATTTCACTATTTGGGGTTTGTTAGACAATAGATATTGGAATGTGTCGAAACTTATAATGGATACCGGGATGGTGCATCACGAACACCTATTCCAATAGTAAGTCCATGTTACCAAGGACTGGGACTGATGTTATGGATTTTTGATTTTATGGTTTTAAATGATTTTTTATTTGATCAATGCACATTATGTTTGGATTTTATGGTTTATGATGGATTTTATGCTCTTATCCCATTGTAAAGAGGCATGTTAGTTGGTTTCAATCTTAGACTATAGAGGAAATAGGAATCTCATGCATCATGATAAGAATGTATTATCCCCATGTTGTATGATTGATAGTGTGTTATTTTACATATTTTCTTCTGATAGTGGGTTTTTCAATCTATGACTGGATGCTTGATGGTTGGGATGTTTGTGTGGTTTTGTGTGCGATTGTTGTAGTGACCTTGGTGGGTAAGTATGGTATAAGAGTAGGGATGTATACCCCTTGTAGATGGTTTTTTAGGTTGCTATTATGTTTGGGTCCTCTAAGGAGTGGTCTAATGTATAGATGCTCGAAGAGGGTGGACACCCTAGTTTTGGGTAGTTTTTTGTTGTATGATACCTTTATAGTTTGAGACCCTATATATGGTTATTTTGTATAGTTGATGTTTTTTTATGATGAGATGGGTTCATTTTGATGCCATGTGAGTTGTGTCCTTCTGTGAATTGGCATAGACCTAGGTGGTTAGACTTGGTGGCTTGACATGAGACTTGATCAGTAGGGATGGGTGGGAGAGCCTAGTGGCCTTTCTGACATGACTTTAGATAAAGGAGTCAAGGATGTTAACTTTTTAGGGTGACCTATGAGATTGTATGAACAATTTATGAGATCCTTATGATGTGTGATTCATAGATGGGTGTTTTGGACTTGTGAAAATGGTTCATGAAGTTTGTTGTTTGGTTTAAGGTTTAGTCTTGTTAGATTCATTTTGTTTTAATATGGTGTGCTTGTGTGCCGGTGACTATACCTTGTGGTTGGTTTTGAGAGGGTAAAGTTTTTTCAGATTCCTATCCTAGGAAATATTTGTTCAGTAAAGTTGATCATGGTGTCTTTAGGTTTGATTAGGAGCACAATAAGTGCTTCAGTTTTCATGGTTTAGTCTTTTGATCTAAGTTATCATGAGAGGTGACTCACTGGAGTCAGAGTAAATTTTTTGGTTTGGTTACACAACAGCATGTGACAAATATGTGATAGTGTAACCTTGGATATGAGAGCACTGGTGATGCACTATGTCCTTTGGTTTATGGATAGGACATTATTGGAGTGTGTTTCCAAGGTTCTAGAGTTGGGATAGTGGTCATGAGTGGGATGATAATTTTTGCGGGTGTAATAAGAGGCATGTGGTAATGGTGACCCGATTCCTTTGGATAAAACTATGATGTTGTGGTATGGATGGGGTTGTGATGGTGTTTTTCGATGATGTATTAATATACTCAATGTTTAGAGATGATTATGCCTGATATCTTGACATCATCCTGAGTATGCTAAGAGAGCACTAGAATTATTCCATTCTATATAGATGTTTTCTTAGGTTGATAATGGGCCTCCTGGGAGGCTGTTCTCTTGGAGCGGTGTCTATAAAGTCATATATTGGGGATCTCACCATTGTATTTCTATGAGTGAGGTCCATGTGATAGATTATATATCGAAAAATACCATGGGTGTTGTTCTTAGATGTCGAGAATGGGAAATAGTATCTATTTGGTTTTGTTTATCTGGTGGGAGTAAGATGGCCATGTCCAGCTCCAGGGTTGGGTTGTGATTGTGTCATGGTATAGGGAAAAAGATATTTGGTTATGAGGAGATGATAAAGATACTCCTATGGTGGGGATTACCATATCGGTTATGGTGGTGTGACCCTTGTGTGGGTAGAATCAAGGATTCAATGAGGACCATGGAAATAAGGTTGGTGTACTACTGAGAATATGTTTTAAGGGCGACTTCCATGATGGGAAGCATTGTGGATCAGAATTGGTAAATGTTGGTCAAGTTATATGGTGGGCAGAACCATGAGTTTGATGAATATTTTTAAATGATGTTGTGTCATATAAGGATGGATGGGTGTGTATTTGGAAATGAACTATGGGTTGTAAATGGTGGAAAGTGGTGGCTTGGCCTTTGATAAGTTGTATTCTATTTCTTTAGAGTTCTGCAGAGAAGATCAATTGGAATATTGGGGTAGAACACAACAATTTGATCTTGTTTTGATGACCAAGGTGGGTCTGGATGTGTGGTTTGAATACCAATAATACTTCTCAAGGATGAGAAGGTTTATGGTGGGTATGTTATAGAGACATGAGTTTTCTGGGTTTTTAAATTTGATCAAAAATTTAAATTTTTGTTCTCAGGTTCTCATGAGAGGTAAAATGGTCATTTTACCCTAGAATATGGTCTCAGATAATTTTTTTGACCACTTTTTTGGTCCTAGAATATGTTTTTTACCCTAGGATAGGAGTTTGGTGGAGTTTTGAGTAGTTGGGGCTTTGGCGAAATATTTAATATTTAATTAATTAAATATTAAATAGTCAGATGGTTTCTAGAGGCTGTATATTTTGAATGGATAACTGTATTGAGATTATCACTCTTTAGTTGATTTCGTAATGGGGGGTTCTACCTAGGTAGTTTATAAACCCACGTCGAGTTCTGGGACTTGGGTCAGTTAAATTGGGTAATTAATTAATTAAAAAGAGTCCCCCCTCCCCATTTTGGCTCTCACATATGGAAAGGAAGGTGTAGACATTTATCCCTCATTAAATTCCTATATTGATAGGATTTTGAGGATATAATATTTCATCTAGCTTCATCATTGTCGTAGATCGATATCGAATCGATGTACAGTAGCTTTTGAGAGCTGATTTGGACCCGAAGCTTTGGTGTTTCCACCACGAGGTAGGCTAGTTTTTATGTTTTATGAATTTATCACCATAGATTAGTTTTTTTTTAAGTTTTAATGCCTTATTATGGTTTCTAAAACCCCCTGGTGTTTATTTATGCTTATTTGGGGAAAATTTGGGGTTTTGGGAGGTTTGGAGGGGTTTCCCGTCGGAAACTCCATCTACACAGCATGTACTTATAAGAACACACACCATGTGTTCTTCCCATTAGGAAAAGAGGGACTTTTCATAAGTACTCATTGTTTACTTTAATTACATGTCATGTAGTAGTACATGGATTTTTTTCATGTGAAAAAGTACACAAAAAGATGGTTTTTGGAAATTACATGTCGGGTACTTTGGGTACACGCTGTGTAGTAATACACAGTTAGAACCCATGTTTCTCTATACATGTAAAATTACATGGATAGGTGGAGAGATTAAATTACACACTGTGTACTCGAAAGTACATTCCATTTACTTTTTTCATCTTGTAGGTTATGGGTGTTTTGTTCCCTAGAAGTCAAAAATGGGCTTGTGAGTAGTCCATTCTGAGTGTTTTTTCACATAGATCACAATGGTATGATAATATTGACATATAGAGGTCATCTAGATGGTTTTTTGGACAAGTTTTTTTTATGAGGATAATTTCCTTGAGTTTTGGATTTAGAACCCTTTAGTGGGTTTGGTTTTGAGTTGGTAGACCCAGGTGAGGGTTGTGAGCTCAGTGTTTGATCTAGCATGAGTATATCATGGTGTTATGTTTGAGTTTTATTAGATAAATCCCAAAATATGGGGTTTTATTAGTATATATGGGAAGATATTAGTTGTCCCTTCATATTAGGACTAGTTAATTGAGGTTAGAGTGGTTTATTTTTAGATCCTATATAGGAAGATCAAGGTGGATTGAGCCTTTGAGGATTGTTTGACACCATAGGATTGTTGTTATGATTGAGTGTCCTTGTAGTGTTGAGTTGAGTCTTATAGAATCTTGACTATTCCCATGTTGGGAAGGTTTCTGGTTAATCGATCATTGTATGTTGTGTTTGGTGGTTAAGAATTCCAACATGGCATGTTATTGATTTTGGATGCCTTGGTGGCATGTTGTTGATCACGGATTGGTTGGAGGCCATTGAGGGCCACATGAGGATGTTTCTTATGATGGGGCTTGGCCAAGAGTTTGATTGTTACCAAGGTATAGAGATGATTCCTCCACTTGAGTGATAGTTTAAAGGATCCAAGGATGGATGCATCTATTTATGTGTTGATCCAGCGAGCCATATGTGGGACCAATTGATAGGATGACCATGAGAGGGTGAGTCTGAATATGTATTTTGGTTATGGGTGTTCCTTGGGACCCAAGATGACATATGAGCTGATGGAGATGAGATATTATTAGTTAAAATGGACATATATCCAATCATTGTTATTTTTTAGTTTTTTTAGGTTGAGATGAAGATTTTTACCATAGTGAAGTTTGATATGGATAGGTTGACATGTTTTGGAAACTGGTTTTTTGGTAAGGGCTATGATGGCAGAGAGAAATGGAAAGATGATCCACAAGTATGGTTCTGGATATCTATGATTGATATTGTTGTACTGAGGCTCTATATCAGTAGTGATATATGTTTTATGGTTTGAGTGATAAACTGAGGTTTTGGGCATGTTGTTTTATACTATTATGTAAAAGTGGATGTGACGTCACATGTATGTGTATTGGTTTAGGACTAACATTCTAGCCACATGAACTATACTACGGAGATGGTGTTAGAATGAGGCTCTGGAAACTGATATTATACTTCATGGATAGTGTGCCAGACTGAGGTTCTATCCAAGGATGGTATGCCATGTGGAATAAAGAGGTTGAACTGATGATCCTTCTCCTTGGGTTTGGTCCAGACTAATGATCTTGGCCCCACCGATGTTATATATATGGATGGGTGTTAGAGTGAGGTTCTTGGCACATGAAGTATACTAATGAGATGGTGCCAGACTGAGGATCTAAAAACTAATAGTATACTTCATGTATGGTGTACCAGACTGAGGTTCTAGGTGTTGACGGTATACCAACTAGGATGGATGGTGGACTGGCACTCCTCATCCATGGTTTAAATGTCATACGGATTCTCTAGGAATGTTTAACTTGATATGTGGTTAAGGTTTTAATAGATTCTCAAGGAATTTTATTTATGGTATTTGAGATAGTTGTCAGACTAATTTTTTGGGCTTGGTAGTACTTTTGTAGTAATTGGGACAGATGTGTCGAGTTTCTAAGTATGAGACAATGGTGGTTCATGAAGACATGGTTGGGGATAACTTAGATTAGTATCTCGGATGATATGACTATCATAGGATGGGTCCCTAGTCTTTTTAGGCTTGGTTACGGCTACCATGGATTTAGATCCATTATGTTATTTGGGATGCCCATTCATGGAGATGTGCCTAGAGACACTCCGTATTAGGTCGAAGCTAGTATGTTCGATCAAGGTCTTAGACCTAAGGATTGACAGTTGTTTTATTTATAATTATTTTTCAGTTATATTTCGACTAGGTTGAGAATATTTCATGATCATACACTTATTGTAGCAGTTTATAGGTTCACCATTGGGGTGGCTAAATAAGATTTATTTATCACTCCCTATACGTGCACATTGGTGTGCATACATACCTTCTATCTGATTTAATGTTGATCATAGATGCATGATGGATCAGGCCAAGGACCTGGGTTACATGGTTCAGTGGGATACTCATGTGGAGTCAACCGATCAATATGGATCATCTTGATAGGGTATTGGAGACTAGGTATGTGTTATAGCCTAGGGTTGGCAGTAGGGATTATTTTATTTACTTTTTATTTATTTATTTTTTATGTTTGATTGGCCTAGTGTGAGATCATTGTTTTATGTATGAAATGGTTGTTCAGGACTTTACTGCAATTTCATTTTATTACAACATGTTTAGTTTCAGTTTATTAATTCTTACACTTGCTTTGATGTGTATGATGTTTGGTTCTTTAATTACAGTTGTACACTCTGATATGGAGGTATAGTCTCCTCATATATCCACTTTATACACCTGCTGCTAGTTGGCAGCCTCTAGCATATGAGGAGGCATGCTTAAGGTCTTGTGTAGAACCGACTCGAAGCACCGGTTTAGTGGAATCCGAGTCAGGACATTACATATAGTGAATAATGATTTTATGGAGATATTTATTTTGTTTTAGTCAACGGCCAGAGAGAATATCTCTTTCCAATATATCCTTATGCATTCTTCTTCATTTACACCAACCACTAGTGATTGATAAGCGCACTTGAGGTTTTATGGTGGTTTAGTTCGAGTTAACAAGTGATCCAAATCAGGTTGTTACACTAGTAGATTCAAACCCTATCTAATGCAACCTATATTTTTTAATCATAAATCTTGAAGATACTATATATAACTTAAATTCTATTCTAAATAGATATATCTACTATAATTTTCCACACACTGTGTCTAGTAGAGTTCATATATAATCCTCACAAATCGAACTCTATCATACATAATGAATAGTTTATTTTTATCATGCAACCAATAAAATTTATCATGATACATATAGTATTATCCAAAAATGTTCTATATAGTCATTACTTTTCCAATTTTATAGGATTATTCAAAACGTTTTAAAAATTTCTTCTAATTATTTTATCATAGCCTTTTTAGCTTCTATGTGTAATAGTATGGACCTTATGAGATTTTTAATTTGTCATTTTTAGGGATTCATATGTTTTTAGGGAGAGATTGAGGAGGAATAGGTCAAGATAGAGTTGAGATTATGGCTATAGAGGAAATTCATGGTGTGAATTTTGAATTCACATTTTGAATTATCACTAACATGGGGAGATTTATGGTTTGAAGGGCATTCATGGATTGGGGTTTTGAGGAGAGGATTTATGGATTGATTTTATGGTTTTCTAGTTGATTCTATTCATGGTGTGAATGGAGATTTCATGAAATGATTTAATTCCATCATGAGGTTCCAAGAATTTCAATGGATGTTCGATGGATGTTGACTTGAGGGAATTTACAGCATGAAATGGATTCATGCCCTGAATTGGTGTCCATCTTGAAAGTTCATGGTATGACTTAATTTTTCATGCAATAAATTATGTTCTTACAACCCTAGTATAATTTCCAATATCCCTATAGTTTTCCCTCATTAATCTCCCATTTATCTCAACTTCAGGTGAACCCTGGGCGATTTTGAGATATCTTTCAACACCACTCCCTTGGTTTTGACCCTTAGCTTCTGAAGTTTCAGTATCAGTGATCTAAGTTGAGTTCTCCCATTTATCCCTTTTTTCATTATTCTATTTATAATTTTCCACGATGTGGGAATTTCAATCAAGGTATTTTTGGTTCTGGTTTTGATGAAACATTGATGTGATATATTTTGATCTGGGGTTCCTTTGTAAAGATTTGATCATATAGGTGTCTTATCTCTTGATTAACTTAAGAATCAATTGAGAAAGTGTCACTTGAGCTGGGGTATTTTAGAACTCATTTTTTTCAAGTAAATTTTTGAATTATAAAGCCTTTGTTTTCATTTCATGGATGGTATGGACCAGCCTAATGAAGATAATGATCAGAACTGAGAATAAATTGAGTTGGGATTTGTGATCATATGTGGTTATTCCATGTTTTCCTTTTTCTTCTAGGTAGTGTGTTATCCTTTTCTTGGTTGTTTATAGTGTAATATATTTTCATGTAAATTGATTAAACAAATTAAATCTGGTAATTATTTTATAACTAATGAAAGAGTCATGGAATCTATTTACTATTTTTTTATGATTGGAAAAATCTGGAAGTATTCTATGGTTTATCTTAGATATTGTTAACTATTGTTTGTGAATTATTTTTTTGAAACATAATTATGAATAATTAATAAACTTCAAGATGATAATGAAATGGTTGCTTGAAAATATAATTTATTAAGGTTGAAATGCTAGATATTAGTGTAGTAGGGGATGAAAAATATTCCATGGATGGTATGGGATATGATTTTTGGTTATATTGGTATATAAAGGATTGTATATTCCTTGACATGATTGGAAAGAGGAATGTTTGGGTCATTTTAAACTTGGTAGTGGTCCAGCAGCATTAGAATGGGATTGAGAATAATGAAATTCATTTTCTTTAATTTAATTAGAAATGAACGCTTTTATAAACTTAAATGATTGATGATTCTGGGTAGCATATGGAAGTGTTTTTGGAATGTTATGGTAGTGTATTAGTGTATGGAAGAGACATTTCAAGTCTGTGCAATCCTAGTTAGTGGTTTTTGGATGATAATCCATAGGTTGGTCTTGTTTGTGAATTATTTGTTTTTTTTACTTGTAATCTCTATCCACACCCCCACTTGAGTTGGATAACCTGACCAGTTCCTGACATACTATAGATTGGGTTTATTTTCCCCAATATCCAAGTTGATGAAAAATTGGATGGGTGACTCCTCCCTCTTTCCCACTCTCATTTCTATGTTTGATGTTTAGTATGACCTCATAAGGTGTACCGATAGACCCTATGGGGTATTGGTTCTAGAAGATCCTATAGGGTATTAGTGTGGGATGTACTTGTAGACCCTTCAGGGTATATACACATAGAATATTGTGAAAAAGTATACCCTATAGGATATAGAGTGATACTTGATGTACTAGAAGACTCTATAGGGTGTTGATCGGTACATGAGGTATTAGAAGACCCTATAGGGTATTGGTGTGATATTTATGCACTGAAAACCCTAAGGGGTATTGATGAAATGAGATGAGGCATTTTTGATATGATAATATGTGGTGGGGTTCATTCATGGAAGGAGGTGGGAATGAGGTTTATTTCCTTCATGTTCATAATACCCTACTATGCTGGATTCAGTTTGAGATACTCATTGTGCAACATCGCAATTGTAAAAGCGATTGGGATCAACATGAAATATGATATTGGGGAATAATATAGAAAAACCAATAGGGTAAGTGTTTATGGGGTTCCTTTCTTATAGTTCTTGATATTGTTCTACTACCTTGTATGTGATATTTGGTGAGTTAGCCTTGGTGAGGCTGGGGGATTAGTTGACCTTGTAGGTGCTTGTTGTTTCTATTTTTTATTCACTATATAGCTAGTATACTTCATCAACATTTGTGTGATAGGTCTTTAGTATGATCCCACTAAGTATACCTATTATGATCACCCCATATATTCATACATATTAGGTTTCCATGAGGGATTTGGAGACCAATCTAGACATCACTAACTTGGGTTGGAGCTATTGAGGAGTCACTTCCACAAGATTTTTGGTATGGTTTTATTTTGGATATTTACATATTTTTATGACTTTCACATGCATGATGGGATATGGGAACCTTTAATTTTATATTTATGGAATGGAGTTGTTTGGGTATTTTTATCTTATCTCTCAATAATTTCTTTTATTATGAGGGAAATGCTTCCCATATGAGTGATTTTATACCCTCGATGTTATTTTCCACCTTGTAACCTATTGGAGGTGGGGTTTAGGATTCATTATCTCCTTTTTTCTCTAAAAACCCAAGGAGGGGTATAGTGAGGGAATGGGTCATGTCATAGTGGTATCAAAGGTGATGTTTGAGAGAATGGATGGAGACTAAAGTTAGAAACTGGTGAGGACTATGTGGGTTTGGTAGGGAAAAGGTATCACTAAAATTATTATGTGATGTAAGAAAGGGATACCGACTAATACATAGTATTTTAGGGGGCCCTATGATTTAACATGTGGAACTTAATCTTTCTGAATGTGCTAAGTAAAGCAGTATTATTTGTATGGTAAAGAATTAGGATAGGTTCATGAATCATTCTTACATATGTTTTGTTTAAATTGGGTAATTCTGGAAAAAAAATTAAAAAAAATTAATTAAATAAATCTAAATTTATTCTATATCGTCGGTCTTATGAGTTTCCCCCTTATTTGTAGAGATGTATCCTAAGAACCAATCGCATGTAGTTTAGGCTTGTGAGAATCAATAGGTAGACCTGGTTGATCATCGAAGGGTCAACCTAGTAGATGTGTATGAAAAATGGCAAAGGAAACTTTGATATTTTCAATTTAAGATATTGGGAAAGTATGAGGTGGGTGTCTCTGATCTAAAGATGGAGTATTGTATAGAGGAGCTAGAGATAGTGTATAGTCTGATTCAAGAATGAGCTATGTACTGGGTTCTAATAGCAGTGAATCATATGATAGGGGTATCCCATTAGTGTTGGGTTCTATATTTTCAAAAGTGGATAGAGGTGTATGTTTCATGGGATGTTTTTTAGAAATAGTTTTTTAAAGATTTTTTATCATCAATGATAATTTGTGAAGAGGTAGGAGTTACTTTCCCTTCAATAAGGGAGTCTAAGTGTGTGAGAGTTTAGGATCAGGTTCAAGGACATCCTTCACATTACCCCAGATCTATTTATAGAAAGTGTGGTGGATTAAGGATCCTTTAAATCCAGTTATTAGATATTTGATCACTCCTTTTACATTTCCTATGTATTTATAAGTATAGAAAAACTTTTAGTTTATTGGGAGGATGATTTCATTGGGAGTATCACATTAAGAGGGAGACCAATAGATAGTTTTAAGGAGTAGATATTTAGATAGAGTATCTCAAGATACGAGGAGATAAAGGTTTAGATATGAAAGGATTTAATTATAGAATTCAATTACACATTTTTTTGGGGCTAGTAGTTCTCATGCACCTACCAGGGGCTCTAGGTCGGTGTGTTGTCCTTTTGGGAATCTTGGTCACCATCAATTCCAATGCCTAACCTTTCTTAGAAATCAACATGGTACTGGTGGCCATATCCCTTATTATCCCCAGTAGTATATTCTAGTTTAATCTCAAAGGTAGTCTTATCCACTGAGAGGAGATAGAGTCAGTGGAGGTCAACCCTGGGATTTCCCTCATCCTCAGGGGCCTATGCCTAAGCATGGTTGTGGTGGTCATCATCAATATTGAGGTAGGAGATTTTTACATGGTAATCTTCATGCTATGGATGTGACAACACCAAAAAGACCAAATATCATTTGATGTACTCTATGCTTATCATATACTATGATTTATTATTTTTTTTATTTTGGAACATCACACTCTTTTGTTTCACTCACCCCGGTTTGTGCCTTGAGACTTAAGGTGGAGAGGATTTTGGTGCCCCAAGTGTTATCCACACTATTTAGAGTTCAATATTTATTATTTGATGTGTGTCAGGGATTTGGACAGATTATAGGATAGCATCAGTCAGTCATATATTTATTTATACAACAAATAAAATCATATGAAATCATTCTTGGTATCGACTGGTTGTATTTTGTGCATGAATTTGTCTACTATTTCTAGTTTAGGGTTGAGTTATATGATTATGAGGTACAATGTGCATTTTAGTTGGTGAGAGGGACCACCGAATGGTTTGACGGTGTTTGATGGTGTTTTTATCCCAGTTAGCATCTTGGTTATTGGGGTTAGTAGAGGCATGGTAGTTGAGTTTTAGAGAGTTGTGGGGGATTTTTATAATGTTTTTTCTGAGGAGGTTGTGCCTTTACCCCCTTAATGCAATGTTCAGTTTGGGATCCAGTTACAACTTGGTGCCATGCCAATTTAGATTTCACATTATCCAATGAAACCTTAGAAGTTATGGTATTTTAGGATCTAAATAAATGATCTGATATAGAGAGGTTTCATTTGGCCAAGTGTGTCCCCATGGAATCCTGTGGTGTTACTCGCCAAAAAATTGGATGGTAATTTTTGGTTATACATAAAATACCAATGTTTGAACTAGGTAATAGTAAATAACCATTATCCTCTATCGATGATAGATGATATGTTTGTCTTATTGAGGAGATACAACTAGTTTTCTAAGATCTATTTATAATCTGTATATCACCATATGAGGGTTAAGGAAGAATTTATTTTGAAGACTTAATTCCAATGTCGATATGGGAACTTCAAGTTCATGTTCATGTCACTCAATGTCATTAACGCACCAATTATGTTCATGGGGATCATGAACTCAATGTTTTATGAGTTCCTAGACCATTTTTTATCCATTTTCATCAACAACATCTTGATCTACTTAGAGTCATAGGAGGAACATGTTGAGAAATTAGAGTTATTTTTTAGATTCTTCAACAACATTATATTTATGGGAATATGTCTAAGTGAAAGTTTTTTATGTGATAGGTACACTTCCTTGGGCAGGTTGTGTCTCCTTAAGGAGTTTTAATGGATCTATCTAAGATAGAAGTGATAGTTTATTGTTAACCACCCAAGAATCTGGTAGAGGTTCACAGTTTCCTTGGTCTTATGGGATACTATCGGTGGTTTGTATCCAATTTATCTCAATCCATGGACCCATTGATAGATATGACCAGGAAAGACTATAATTTTATTTAAACTGATCAGTTTCAGTTATATTTTGAATACCTTAAGTATAATCTTATTAGTGCCTCGGTGCTTTGGTTTCCTAAAAAGAGTGCCATGCTTGATGTGTTTTTTGACACATCCCACTAGGTATTGGGGTGTGTCTTGATAAAATAGGGGTATTGATATCTTATGGGTTTGGTCAATTACATCCTCATGAGTATAACTATTCCACCCATGATTTTTAGTTGGTTATAGTTGTGTTTTCCCTGAAGTTGGATGGCATTGCCTCATCGACGAGTGCTTTTTGGTCTTCACAGACTATAAGATTTTGAAACATGTCTTCTAATAATGTGATTTTAATTTATAATATTGAAGGTTAATGGATATTCTTTAGTACTAAAATTTTTATACCTCTTATAATTTTGGAAATGGAAATGTTGTAGCTGATGTGTTGAAAAGGAAGTCACGGGGTGATATCGCTTGAGAATTTGGAGATTCTTGGAGAGCGATGGAGGACCTAGTGGTGACGTATATGGTTGTAGAAGAGGATGGTGGTAAAGTTTTACTATTTTATATGACCATGTAATACTACTTTTTATAGTGGGTAAAGGAGTCTTAGTGGGAATACACTGAGGTAGAGGTGATACTGGACTCTATTCTTTATGGTGATTCCCCAAAGGAATGATTTGAGGATGATCAGAATCAGATGTTATTACAAGGAAGCTTTTACATTCCATTATCAATGTGATTGGACGTTCTTAATGAGTTACATGGATCACCTTTATCATTGTATCTAGGTGTATCCAATATGTATCATGGCTTGAGGAGTAAATTCTAGTGGCTCGAGATAAAGCAGTCCATGGAAAATTTTGTTGCGTGATGTTTCATCTATCAAAAAATAAAGGTTGAGAATCCAGTTCTGGAAGGATTACTACAGACCTTGTTTGTCTCTATATGGAAATAGGAGTACATATCAATGGATTTTGTTACTAGTTTACCTTGGTTGCAGGGAGGTTTTGATGCAATTTAGGTGGTTGTCGACAGAATAATGAATTCAACTCATTTTTTAGCAGTCAATGAGTTGATTTCAATGGATTCTTTAGAAAATCAATATATAGATGAGGTTTTATAGCTTCATGGAGTACCTAAGACCATCATCTTGTATCAGGGTGCTCATTTTATCTTAGGATTTTATAAGAGATTACAGTATGCCTTAAGTTCCCAATTATACCATAGCACTAATTTCCACCCTCATATGGAAGGTCAGACTGAGTAGACCATCCAAATGATAAAATATATTTTTTAGTCTTACATTCTAGATTTTGGAGGATCATGGGTGAAGAAATTTTCTTTGGTAGAGTTTTCTTAAAACAATAGTTATCATTCTTCCATCGCCATGGCATCTTTTGAGGAATTTTATGGGAGACTATGTTGATCTTTGTTTTGTTGGGATGAGTTTGGGGAGTCATCTATTATTAGATAATATGTGGTGTAGAGTATGATTGAGAAGATATAGTTAGTTTAAGAGTGGATTAAGGTGATGTATGACTATGAGAAGTCATATGAGTATTAGAGGTGAATACCTTTGTAGTTTTAGGTCAGAGGCCATATTTTCTTGAAATTTTACCCTCATAGAGGATAGTAGAGTTTTGGTTGGGGGATAAATATTTTACCTAAGTTTATTATACCTTTTAATGTTTTGGATCATGGAAGTGAGGTGTTGTATTGGTTGGTGATTCCTCTATGGTTGGAAAAATTTCATGGATTCTTCTATGTGTCATGGTTTCATCGATATCTTTACAATTATTATCATGTCATTATCTAGGGAAAGTTGGATATCAAGGATAATTTTAAATTCATGGAACATCCCAATGAGATCAAAGACCATCAAGAGAAGGCATTTTTTGGGCAATCCATTATGTTAGTTCATATTTTGTGGAGGTGTTATGGTCTAGAGGAGAGTACATGGGAACATGATTCATAGATGAAAGATTAGTATTTTAAGATATTTTGATTCAACCTTTTGTGTTTTTAGTTGATGTAATGTTTGGGATGATACTAATTTATGATATTTCTTGTTTCTTCTCTTTTTTTTTGGTTTTTGGTTTTTTTCTATTTGAGAGGTATCTCTTGATGAATTTTTTATGGTTAGATATTTTTTTCTTAATCTAAGTTTAGTTTTTATTATTGAGGATGGTAATTTGTTGATAGGTATCTAATATAATGATATCGACCTTTCTTGAATGCTAGTTTTTTCTTTTTGGATTTCTTAATTGTTCAAGGAGAGATTAAATAGTAATAGGTTGAGTTGGAGATGATATTCTGGATGTAGTGGTGGTTTATAGCATAAAGGTTGGATTCATGCTATGAATGAACTCTAACATGGGTACATTTATGGCCTGAAAGGCATTCTCAATTTAGAGTTTCAAATGGGGGATTTCTATGTTGATTTAATGGTGTTATAGTTGAGTAGATTCACAATGTGAAAAGAGAATTCACAGTGTGAATTAATTACATCCTACGGCACCATGAATTTTAGTAGATATTCAATGGGCGTTGACTTGAGGGAATTAACAGTATGAAATGGATTCACACCATTAATAAGAGGCTATCCCAAAATTTCACGGTGTGAATTAATGTTTTACAACCTTAATTATGTGTTTCCAACCCTATTATAAGTTCCAATGCCCTTTAAATTTTTCCCCATTCCTCTATTGTTTCTCTCAACTTTAGGTGAACCCTAGGCAGTTTTGAGGGATATTTAAACCTCGCTCCCTTGGTTTTTACCTTTGGATTTCAGAGGCTAACCATTATAAATATAAGGTGATTTATCCCCTTTATCACTTTGGTTTATTCTCATTATTCCCTCAAGAATTATCAGCAGTAGTGGCGTTTCAATCAGGGTATGTTTGGGCTATGGTTTTGATGGGATATTGATGTGATCTAGGTTGATCTGGGGTTCCTTTGTATGGAATTGATCCTATGGGTGTCTTCTCTTCCATTTTTTCTTGTATAATGGTTTAGATTGCATTAGTTGAGGTAATGGATTCAATAACTCTATTATTTTTATGTAAATTTTGGAATTATAATACCTATGTTTCCATTGGGTGGATGGTATAAACCAAACAAATAAATATAATTATCAAAAATAAGAATGAATCTGGTGGGGAATTGTGATCGCATGTGACTATGCCTTGCCTTCCTCTCTCTTTTTCTTAGTAGTGTTTTATCTTTTTCTTGGTTGTTGATAGTGTATTTTTTTATGTGTAATTTATTAAACAACTTAAAGTTGGCAATTTTTTTATGACTAATGGAAGAGGCATGGAATCTATTTATCATTATTCTTGGGATTACTGAAATATGGAAGCATGTTATGGTTTCTCTTAGATATTTTTAGTTATTATTTGTGAGTTTTTTTGTGAAAGATAATTATTCATACTGAATCAAATAATTCAAGGAGGTAATGAAATGGTTGTTTGATAATATAATTTATTGGTGTTGAGAAAGCCTATTTTTTATAAAGGCTTCAAATCCTTGGTTTTTTTGCCTTAGTTTCGTCATGGGTTTGTTACTGAAATATTTGTGTCACCTTATAAGTATGTTCTAAGATGTTAGAGCCCTAATGTGAGTTGTGTTGACTTGGGATGGTTAATATATTAGTGTAATGGGGGTTTTGGTAGATGATATTATGGGTATATCTTCATGATACAGGATATTAGTGTAGCTAGGGATGTGGTAGATTCCATGGATAGAATGGGATATGATTGTGGGATATCTTGGTACAGTAGGGGTGGTGGAAACCTTTTCATGATTAGAAAAAGGAAGTTTTTTGTCATGAAGAATGTGGTAGTGGTCTGGTAGCTTTTTAATAGGATTTAGAATAATTAAATGGTAGTGTATTAGTGGATGGAAGAGACATTCCAAGGATGTGAAGGCCTTATTAGCAGCTATTGGATGAGAACCCCTAGGTTTGTCTTGAGTGTGACTTCTTTGTTTTTTACCTTCTTGTTATTTTTATTCGCACTATGCATGAGTAAGATAACTTCACCAATTTCCAAGATATTGGGTACCAGGTGTATTTTCCTCATCATCCAGGTTGGTGATCAAATGGACAACTGACTTCTCCCTCTTTTATACTCTCCCTTATAGGTTTAAAGTTCGGTATGACCTCTTAAGTCATATTGCCAGACCCTATAGGGTATTGGTTCTAGAAAACCCTATGGGGTATTGGTATAGGATGTACCAATAATCCCTACAAGGTATATATGCATGGTGTATGGTGGACATGTATATCCTATCGGGTATAGAGTGGTACTTGTTCTATTGGAAGACCCTATGGGGTGTTTATTATTATGTGAGGTACCGATAGACCCTATGACGTATTAGTATGATATTGGTGCACTGAAAACCCCTAAGGGGTGTTGATGAGATGAGATGTATAATTTCTGATATGAGGATATGTGGTGGAGGTTTTTCATGGAAAATGAGGGAATGAGGTTTATGTCCTTCATGTTAACGATACCCTACTACCTTAGATACAGTTTAAGATACTCATTGTGTTACTGCATGACTGCAAAAGGGATTGGGAGCAACATGATATTTTATGTTGAGTCATAAGAGTGCTAAACCAATAGAGTAAGTGTTTGTAGGAATCCTTACTTATACTTATTGATATTATTCTACTACCTTGGATGTGATATTTGGTGAGTGAAGCCTGTTGAGGCTAGGGGTATTAGTTAAACATGTAGGTACTTATTGAATCTATTGATTATTTATTGGATAATTAGTATGATTCTTCCAAATTTTCATGATAGGTATTGAGTATGTTTCTACTAAGTATGTTTTTTATGATCAACCTATATATATATATATCATGTTTCTAGAAGGTATTTGGAGATTGAACCAGACATCACTATCTTGGGTTAGAGTTACTAAGGAGTCAGTGCCAAATGAATTTTGGTATGGTTTTATTTTGGAGTTTTAAATTCTAGTATGACTTTCATATGCATGGTGGGATATGGGTACCTTTAATTTATATTTATATTGTGAAGTTATTTGGTAGATTTTTATCTTATCCCTTGATCTGTTGTTTTATTATGAGGTTAATTCCTCTCATATGAATGATTTTATAACATAAATGCTAGTCACCACCTCTTAGCCTATTAGAGGAAAAAATTAGGGGTATGTATCTCCTTTTCTTCACTATCGGCCTAAGTAGGGGTACTAGTGGGGGAAGGGGATTGTGACACTATGACTCTCATGTTAAAAAAAACTAAGAATTTAAATATAGATCATAACCAATGAATTAAAAACATGTTTACTCATTAAAAAATAAATTTTATATTTTAAAATCATGAAAAAAATTTGTGAAACTACACCATAAATTATAGTGATATTTTTTAATAACCTTCATTCCTCTATGGCATGAATTCTCATAATAATAAAATTCTTTAATGCTCGACTCAATGATCACTTCGGTAAAATAAATATATCAATATACATTTTATTTAAAATTAATGTATATATAGAATATATAAAAAATATATGAGATAGATTTAAATAATAGTGGATATGCATAAGATGCATGAATTAATTTAAAAAACATCCAGAAAAATTTAAGATATGAATTTGTTATATATAAGTTTAAAAGTCATATCAATTAAAATACATCAAAAAAAATTATGTGGTATATGCCTTCTAGTGGTTTCATTATTCAAAACGTTGATCAAAAAAATGAGTGGTTTTTTGTTAAAGACAAGAATCCATGGTAAATTTTATGTGAGGCATACATAATAGTAGTTATTTTACCATAATAATCAAGATGCACTTAGATGATCCTGGTTTTATAGATTTGATATTATTCATATGATAAATATGGATAATATAGTTTACACTCAAATATCCAATAGTTTTATAATATTAACTTCAAAATATTTTTCCACCTAAATAACTATGAATTGAGAGGATTTGGTGGAATATATATCTTGAAATAATATCAATGGTGTGGGATATTTTAACAAAATCATATTTAATAAAAAAAATTATTAAACATTAACATGTATTATACCACTCTTTTATATTAATTTTTTACAAAATTTTATTGAATATAATGAATTGACTGATTTATATTTGAGGTTAATCATTAGGAAGGAAAATTGAATAGAAAAAACATCATTGATTGATGTCAAAATTTAAGAATAGTTATAAAAATGAGAAAAGGTGATGATAGACAAAATTTTCAAAAAAAAATTAATTTATTTTCATTGATAATAACCTTGATTATTAATTTAAAGTTTAGGTAATTAATTCATTTTTTATTCTTTGTTGAATTCTAGAATTCATGAAAAAATGGCTTGAAATATTGATTTTTATCAATTTATTCATTTTTTATATTAATATTGAAGTCATACATTGATTTTGAATTTTTAATTTTTATTGTTTGATTAAATATATAATTAAAATTCTTAAAAGGATTTATTTAAGCATTTTAATTGTTTTATTTATTTATTAATTTAATAAAATCTATAAATTGAAATTTTTTTAAAAATAATTTTGAATTTTAAATTATAAAATTTCATTATAGAATTTTAGAATGTGTTTTTAAATTATAAAATAAAAATTAATTATGATTTTGAAATATGATTTAAATTGATAACAAAAAAATAAAAAATGAATCTGGAATTTAATTATTTAAAAATTTATTTGATTAATTTAATTTTGTTTGGGACAAAACAAACACTAAAAAATTATTATGATTTTAATTATGTAGAATTGGGGAATTGAAAAAGGGAAAATAATCAGATATTGTGCCATGTACCTGCTTCCACTGTGAAGCTACTACCATGACAGTTGAGACTGTGAGAAAAAAATGTGCTACCATAAAGTCCCACTTGATTCCATAAAAAAAATGTGTGATTGTGTTGTTTTTTTGTGACCAAAAAAAATTTCTACTACCATGAACCTACCTTAATACCACAAACCCTGCCTACTACTATGAACCAGTATACCATCACAAATGTACGACTTTTTAAACCTCTTTCTTCCATGCCTGAAAATTTATTCGACTATGGATCATCCTTCATTCATGTATGACTCCTTCCCCATGGATCCATTCCTTCATATCAACCCTCATAGAATCACTATCCCATAAATTATTTGTGTCAATCCTTTATATTTTCCCTACTCATAATTCCCACCCAAGCTCAAGGTCACTTGATTGAATTGTAAAATACAATTGAAACCAAGGACGGGGGAAACTGAACATCAAAGGTGGTGCCAAAATATGATCATATAGGAGGAATATGGCTGAGATTGATGAGGAAAAATATAGAATCACATAGGCACCAATTAAATCTGTACTAAATGAAGAACCCAAATTGTTCTTGTTGATAAAGATGAGTGGAAGCTAGTTGGGGCCGATCTCAAGCCTTAATTATAGAAGATAATTGAACAATGTGAGGTGATTCTAAGGTTGGTTAAATTTTATCCAATGATGATGAATCCTAATGAAGTGTGTTACCAAAGAAAAGTTTGAACTCAAGAGATTCAAAGAGTTTGATGAAAGGATCTTCACCTGGGATTTTTTGGATTCAATTAATTTGAATTGAAGATAAATAACTAAATATGATGGTTATATTCGAGTTCTGGATGTATTTTTTTCCTCTGTGCAGGTTTCTAAGATCAGTGAGGCCTTAATGATCCCATTATATTGACTACGGGTATGAATATTTATACACACAAGGTTCTCATTGAAATGATTAAACTAGTTCTCAATAACATTTTCATGCCTGATCAAGTGCACACACCCAAGTATGAATCTCCACCTCATGAAATTTACACTTTCCCCCTTCCATGCCAAAAAATATAACTTGACTATTTATGATATATTCTCTAATGGATTTCACACCCACACTCATTTCGATTCAATGTGAGACTTCTTTCCAAAGGTAGGTGGTCACTGGGACTTTTCCAAATACATCTTAGAAAATGTGTTTTTTGGGAGGATAGAAGGTCTAGTTCATCACTCCCTTTTGGGGTGAATTATTTCCTACTTCCAAACTATCTTATATATTTAATAAGTATTCATGAATACATCCCAAATCTCATTGAATTATTGTTTAACCCTATACCAATGATCTAATCGAGGCTATGTTTTTAATGAGAACCTCAATAATTCACTACTGGAAAATCCATTTATCCCCACAGAGTTATACCCACGTTTTAGGAAAATAGTGGGTATAGAGTTGTTGTCCAAGGCTATACCAATATTTTTTTAAAACCCATTGGTATAGGTTAGTCTATACCAATGATTTATTAAAATTATTGTTATAGAGGTTTCGATATTGGAAGCCTACTCAGGCTCCTCCTCCCCTCCTCCCTGTTTGAACCCTAAGACTCTCATGCATCCGCACTCCCCCCCCCCCCCCTCGGTTTAATTCTGCCACCTCCCTCCCCTGATCAAGTATATTTGACACCCCCTCTCCCCTCCTCAGTTTATTTTTGCCTCTTCCTTCCCTCCTTGGGTGAATTTTGAATCCCCCCAATTGACATTTCACCCATTTGATGGTGTTCTTGCTCTATTTTTGGAAAAAAAAAATATTGGTATCTTTGAGAGGTAATATTTCTTTCCCTTCTCTTATTTATTCTCTTGTGTTCCTCCATTTTCATAGGTGTGAGTCACTTTTATAAAAATTAATTTGTTTTCACTATAGTTTTTTAATATTTTTCAACTATTTTAGATTAAAAATTCATGATTTAATATTTAATTTTAGGTATTTTATGGGAAAAGATCTTCACAATGGTTTATTTGATCACTCAATATTGGTTTTCAACCACTGGGGATTAGAAATATAATTGACATTTTGAGATAGAATGAAATGAAATTTATTAATGATTAATGATTTTATAAATATATATAAGAATGTATATCAAAATTAAATAATACCATCTTATATTTGGTCACTTGATATATGTTCTTAGAAATATGGTCATTCAGACTAAGGTCATTCAATATATGGTCATTGTCCAGGAATGTATCCAATAGGTATATTTATTATATGTATTTTTTAGTAATAAGTTTAAAATAATATAATTCAAAAAATGATAAGAAATGCAACAAAAATATTGTATTTAACAAAATTATTTTATTATATAAATGTTTCATCAAAGTTTCATATTATTATACTCATTAAAGATCCATTTTATGTACTAAAAAAATTAATTTCATTCTATTTTATGTATTAAACAATTGGGTGATATAATTAATGACATTTCTTTATCCCTATGTAATTATTGGGCCACTTTCATTGAAAATTTCATTCCATTCATATTATTGAATTTTTATATAGAAAGCATCCACCCAACCATGCCTAAAAATGTTATATCCACTACCCCTCTCAATTCACTCCATTAAATTAAAATTATCATGAATATAATCACATTTTCAATAATAATATATTTAAATTAAATAGTTATGTAAGAATGACACAAAAATTGATGAAATTTATAATGTATTATATTTTTATTATCAAATAACCTCAAATATTATTGTATTACATTCCATTCTTGTAAAACATAATCAAACCATAAATAAAAAAAGTAGTGGAATGAATGAAAATTCAAACATGATTTTTTCACTAACATTAATAATTTTAAAATTATGAATATGGTATGTTGGAATGATGACTGATGTCACGATTCGTATACACATATTTTTATTGAGTAAACATGATTTATATGTGATTTTATTTTGTTACTTTGATTTCATATAATTAAATGGTTGTTTTTATTATATGTTTTTCAAAATAGAATTTCTTCTTTTTTTTCTTAGAGGTTGTTTTGGATGTTTTATATGATAGTTTTATATATTTAAAAGATATTTATTATGTTTATATTTGATTTATTTATGTTTTATAATAAATTTAATATTTCATTATGTTATTAAATGGTTTTTTTCTTATTCGGTGTCATCACATGACACCATTAACTCATAGAAAAATGTTCTATCACATCCCTTAAAACTATAACTATTCTCAATCTATACATCTTCACACAACTACCATTAATAATGAGGAAAAAATACAAT
The DNA here is from genome assembly GCA_963277665.1 of Viscum album. Lineage (NCBI taxonomy): Eukaryota > Viridiplantae > Streptophyta > Magnoliopsida > Santalales > Viscaceae > Viscum > Viscum album. Next base: position 1,815,432,517 of record OY728159.1, on the reverse strand, counting down.
ATTTCAATGATTATAAATAGTATATTTTTTTAATATGGGAAATACCACATGCTACCCATAGGTATATGTGGGGTGGGGCAGGATTAAATTTTTTTTGTTCGCATTATTTGGAGGCTTTTGTTGACAAACTCGCACTGGCTCAAACTCATGCGGGCTTGGCCTGCCACACCCCACCCCACCTGTTTTTCATTACTATACAATATTGAGTATAGGGATAGATAGATATGGTTGGTTTATTAAAACATAAGTGAGTAGAAGGGAATAATAAGGATTTTAGTGTTAAAGTTATTCAATTTATCCACCATGATAGTGAATTCTAAAATGTTAGGGATACCCACCTTGATTAGTTATTTGTATTCATCACTTATATCATATTTTAGTTCACTTATTTTTTATTTTTCTGAACACTAGTATGATTTGATGATTTTCATATTAAAATTGGTTATAATGAATTTTTTAATTATGGTTCACATTGTTGATTAGAACATAACTATTTTTTCCTTGTAATATAATGGATAGAATTTGGATATATCATGCCAATTGGATTTTAACCGAGTTTCAAAATAATTGGAAAAAAAATTAGATTTTGAATTTAACAATGATTCAGATAGAGGTTGTATATAATTTCCATGATATAATTGTGTTGGAATACCATGGTTAATTCAATAAGAAGTTATATACCATATAATGAAAGTTGGATTTCAAAAAAAAAACTATTATGTTTGGTATCTCCATGGAGATATAGGACAATCTTCTACTATTTAAGAACAAAAAGAAAAAAGTGTTATGGATAATTTGATATTTGATCAGTTTCCATTTTTGTATCATAATGAGAGATATAGTATGCCAATTCAAGAAGGCAATGATTTTAATACACATGAGTAAAAGACTGAAGATGATGATATTAAGAGAGTGAAAAATTTAATGGATGGTTCCATAACTCTAGTATATCATGAATGTACTAAAATTATCAAGTTGGAATTTTTAATGTATTTATATCATGAAAAAATAATATATGGAATTTATAATACCTCCATTTATTATATCCTTACATTTTTTTAAGGACTTGATTCCTGATGGTGTTGATATTCCCTCAAATCATTATAAGGCATGGAAGTTAATTAAGTACCTTGGATTTGCTACTAATAAATTTCATTCTTTCCAAAAGATTACTATTTATTTTGAGAGGAAACTGTTGACTATAATGACTATAAAGAATGTGGTACATCTTGATGGAAGTAAAATAAAAATGGAACACTATATTGTGTTCCACAAAAAGTCATATGGCACTTTCCATTAATTCCAAAACTTCAAAATCTATTCATCTCTGCAAAAATCTCATCCAATATGAGATGGATTGATGCTGAGAGAATTAAAGGTAATGATGAGTTGGTTCATTCTATAAATGGATTGACATGGTGGAAATTTGATGCACAACATCCTGATTTTTCATCTGAGGTGTGTAATGTTAGTTTGGGTCTATCCTATGACACTTTTAATCTATTTGGTCAGATTCTTACTGCTCACATCACATGGACAGTTTTTATTCATGTTTATAATCTTTCTTCATGAATGTGTATAAAAAACCTTTTAATTTCTTGAGTATAGTGATATTTGTACCTTTTGATCCTGGAAATGATATAGATGTCTAATTGTAGCCTTTAATATTATATTTGAAGAAAGTTTGGGATATGGGTGTGTGGACATTTGATGCTTCTTCAAAAAATATATTTCAGATATGTGCTACACTTCTATAGAATGTAAATAATTTTCTTGATTATGTAATGATGTTTGGTGGGAGAAAAAAGGGAAAACTATCATGTCTTGTATGTTTGAAGAATACACGATCAAGAAGTCTTAAATATCATCATAGTTTCAGTTTCATGGGGAATCGGCGATTCTTTCCAATAGATCATTAATATAGGAAGAATCATCAAAGGTTTGATAATACTATTGAAACTGAACAACCACCTCAACGTATGTTGGGTAGTGATGTAATTGATGAATTTAAATATTTCAGTTTTTTATTAGGGAAAGGTCAGAAGAAATATAAAAATAGGAAGAATGTTGACACTAAATCCACTTAAAATTAGAAAAAGAGAAGTATCTTTTTTGAGGTTCCATATTGGTCTACCAATTTGTTACATCATTGTTTAGACGTAATGCACATTGGGGAAAATATATGTGAAATTTTTCTTGAAATTATTCAAAATGTCAATGGGAATACCAAAGATGACATTCGATCTCATCAGGACTTGTTGGATTGGGGCATTCTACCGAAAATGCATCCTTTGTGTATCGAAAAAAAATGGAAAGTTCATTGTGCTTCTTATGTGATGACACCATCAGATAAAGATCAATTTCTATAAGTATTAGAGAATATCAAGGTTCCTAATGTCTATTCTAGAAACATATCTAAATGAGTCAGTAGAAGGGATTTGAAACTAAAATCTCTAAAAGCTCATGATTATCACATCCTTCTTCATGAATTGATTCCAATAGCAATTTAAAATTTTTTATCTAATAATGTATGGGTGATAGTGATTCTATTGTGCCATTTTTTAAGAGACCTTTGTGTTAAAAGGTTATCCAAGAAATTTTTAATAAAAATTAATCAGGATGCATCATTAATTTTTGTGTGATGTGGAAAAAAATCCTCCATCCTTTTACATATGCGTGCTGAATTTAATAGTCCATATTCCAACTGAAAAAATTATTGGGGGTGTAGTTGATTTTTGGTGGATGTATCCTACTTTAGTAGGAACTATATCAGGCACTGTTTGGAACTATAGCAGCCAGGAATATTCCCCTGTTTGCGACTTTGGGCCACCGATTTGGTCCCTGAGTCCTTTAAAGCCTCCGAGCCACCCAGTCCTTCGGGTCAGTAAGGCCTTCAGGCCACCTCAAGGCATTCGGGCCACATTAAGTGAAAATGAAAACCATACAACCAACAAGGAACAAACTTCAGAAGGAGGAGGAGTAAGGAGATTTCATCATAGTAGAGGTTAAACGGCTTGCAAGAATGTGAGGGTATGGCACCTGCCATCGGGACAAGCCTATGCATGCGTGAAAAAGCCTAGCCGAACAGCCATGCGAAGGTGGAGAGCTGATTTCACGATGAAGATGTTGGGGAGGAGTAGTTCCAAGTAGTTATTCTATGTTGTATGAAATGTTTGAAGCCTATGGGCAATGAATTCCTCTAAGGCCTATGGGCCATGTAATACTTACGGCTACGGGCCTTGTAAGGGTTCCACCTCACCCCTTGAAAGATGTATTATCAAAATCAATAAAATATAAAGGCCTTTGTGCCATTGTAGGTGAGCACAAGACATAACTAGCCAATGAGAAATGAAGATGACCTGTATGGGTAAATAGATCCCTCCTTTCCATCTCTTCCCCAAACATGAGGAATTTTTGGGTCTTATACATTGTCTATATTGATCCTTGAATAATGAGATATGGCACATCGCAAAGTCTAGTTTAACTGTGGTTTTTTCAATAACTATATCAAATAAGTAATTTTGATATTTATATGTTATATAATATTATGTAATTTCACATATACCTTAGAATTTTATTATCATTTTATGCAGGGATCATAAACAAATTATAAGTAGAATTCATCAATCTTTTCCTTTGAGAAGGATAGAGGCTTTGCATAGCCTAGAGTTTCTGACTTGGTTTAAGTCAAAGATATAACCATAACTTTAATTAGATTTAAATATATTTATCCATTTAATTTTATTATTAATATATATTCTAGGTATTGAGTTTACCTACTAACTATGTTTCTCAATAATTAAGAGCATTGTCTTTTGGTCCCAATTCTTTGGTTCGTGGTTGAAAATCTTTAATAATCAATTGGTATAAATTTGTTACAACTTATCGAGCGGTGAAAATAAGAACATGTAATGATGGAATTATATTAACTACTAAAACAGATTTGTATTCCAGTGCATCAGATAGAAAAACCCAATATGAAGATGTATATTATTATAGAATTATTGAGAAAATATTGTTATTGGATTACTACTCTGAAGGTCAAGTCACTATAATTAAATGTAAATAGTTTTATTCAATGATGCAATATGGTACATTTATTGATGATGGTGGATTCATAGTTTTTTACATGATTTGATTCCTGTATACTAATGAACCATACATTTTAGAATCAATGAAAAACAATTTTTTTTTGTGAAAGATCATCTATGAAATGATTATGGTGTCATTAATGAAGTAATCCCAAGAAATATTTTTCATGGTACTGGGGAAAAAATTTCCATCATTGATGCCCACATTGGTGTTGACCAAAATATTTTATTTGATGACTCAAATTTTCCCATTGTGAGAGTTGATGTTAAACCATAAGTAGTGGTGGGTAATATATAGAAGCAACCATATATGTTCACTCTTCATTCAGTTTACATTGACATGAGTTTCTTAGGTTAGTATTACTGTAATTAGTTTTAGTTTGGAATGATATTTTTTTTAGTTTTGTCTAGTTTCCTTTCATTTAATAACATTTATTTCAATTCAAAAAACTAGGTTTAAAACAAGTTTTTAAAAAATGTATAAATTGGTTTTACTAAAATATGTTATGACATTGCTTATTCCTTCTTTTAATTCTAACTTGTATGCACAATTTTTAAAAACTATTTCTAAAAAATGTACATTTCATTCTTATGTAGATTATGAAAAATACTTCAAAACTTCAAAGGAAGCAACTCTTTGATCCTGATCAATAGGTGTGTGACTGTGTGTTTCCTCTTTCGCTTCCCTTAATGAGTATAATAATTGTAATATTTTTCTTCTACATTGCATATTATGTCATGTCAATATTATTTATCAAAAAAAATTATGAACATTCAATTCCACTAAATTTACCTCCTCATCCTGCTAGTGTGGGTCTGAGTGTGGATGGTTCAAAACCTAGATAAAGTGTCCATCATACCCATTCCCACACTTACCCACTAGTGGACACCCCATCTACCACACCTTTCCATACTCTACTTGATCCTACATGGATTTTCTCACCCATGCCTCTATTATCTCATTTATCCTTTTATTCCCATACCATGTCTACACCACTTCCATGGATGTTTCCACCTTTACCATATCCATATTTATTGATGTATCCCCCAACATATTACCCATATTATTCCATGTTGATTCCACCTCCATTTCCTACCATCCATCCAACATATGATGAGTCTATTCCATCATATTCTACTCCAATGCATAAAGATCACCCAGAGCATTCACTGGAATAGACACTTCCTTCATAGGCCGTTGATCCATAAAATCACACAGATTTATCACATCCTATTGAGAAGTCTTCATCAAGTTTTTTTATTATAACTATGTCAAATTATATCACTTCATTTTTGTTCTATTTTATCATGACTTAATTCTTCTTTTTTCCCCTCATATATTATTCAGTGGTATATTCTAGTAAGAAATGTGGGAGAACTCATATACAGGAAGCCTGAAATCTCCAGACCCAGATAATGGTGGATTACAATGAAGATAAGAAGATGGTGGGTAAAAATTTTAGGTAGTGTATAAGTTTCATGGCCACTTTATCCAAGTACCATGATATCATTCCATTGGAACTGGTCTCATGGAGATATCTCAGTAATGACATCAAGTACAAATCATGGTCACAGATATTGGTAAGAAAATTTTATAAATTTATATCTATATTATTTTTGTATTTATATAAATTAACGTGTTCATTGTAGAGTCTATTTAACTTTCCTGGTGGTGAAGTTTCTAAGACTATAATGTTGATAATTCTACGTGAGTCATGGAGATCATACAAGCATGAGTTGTATGTTGGTTTAAAGAGAATATTTGGTTCTGATTTAGAGCGTGTACCCATATTCCATAACTATCCAAAAACTCAATATCAAAAAATTATTGCATATTAAAAGACTGTTGAGTTTAAGGTATTCCCAATATTTAATGGTTTTCATATAAAATTTAATTCTTATTAATTGTATTTATTTTTTTAATAATCATTGGGGAAAAAAGGAACAAAGTTTCAACGACATATCTACACACATTGGGGTGCACTACAATTCCTGATCATGAGAAGCACCAGGTACTTTAATCTGAATTGAAATAATTTAATTATTTATATTGTTACTTAGTTATCTTTTCATACTAAATTTTAAGTTTTATTTTCATTAATAACTTTAATATAAGTCTTAAAATACCCCTTTAATTTAATGGTTGGTGTTCCCCCTCGGCACGTTACTTTGCCGGTTTTGGGTGTTGGGGATGTTCGGGGGAGGTTCTGAGAGTTTTTCTAGGATTTCAAGGTGCATCAAAGCTACTGCAAGGATTACATGTTGTGTAAGTAGATTTCACAGCTTGAATATCGGTTTCATGTATTTTCCAAGTTGGTTCATGGTGTGAAATAATTCAGGGTATGAAAAATAAAAATAGATCAAAATTCGATGGGTTTTTCGGCGGAAACCGACCCCGAGGTATTACACGACATGAAAGCGGATTACACATCATGTAATCCCTCAATTCTGTAATGTTTTAAAACATTCCATCCACTCAAGTTTTCAAAAACTATATAGATATAGCAGTCTCTCTAATCTCAAGATACCTGGCAGTCCCTTCCTTAATGTTTTGGAAATCCCTTAAACGAGAATTGATCATCGAGCTTCCATCATCAATCCATAGCGATCCATCTTCAATAAAAGGTGTGTTCTTCCTCCATTTCAATGATTTCTCTTGGGTTGGTCTCTATTTTCCTCCCACTCTTCTTTCCATGTGATGGCGGACATTCTTCATTGCTTCTAATGAGTTCTACTTCGGTTATTGATTGGTGTGGTGGTGTTGTTGCATCCTCAAGTGGATGCAGACCTCACGAGAGAGGAAATCAGAGGACCATTGTGAAATCTGTTTCCATACAAAGAACATTGACACCTATTTGAGGTAGGGTTTCCTTTATTTCTCTTTGTTTTTGCATCATGTGGGAGGGATATAATTGTTTTACTATGGATCATAGTTACCCCACACTAATCGAAGATAAGAACTGGGTAAATGAATTGAAATGGGTAGAGGGACCCTATTCTCATGTTTTTATGGCCTTGATGTTATTGTGATGTTGTGAACTATATGGTCTAAACACCCAACTAAAAATCTTGTTCATTGGTGGTCCTTGTTTGTGCATTAAATAAGTTTCATATTGGTTTATTCCTGATGAACACTTGTATATGGAAATTTTTAAATCACGTACACTTGGATAATAAAGGGATTCCCTAGGATTACCCAATTTATGTGATATCCCCTGAATTAACAAGTGAAACTAAATAAGGGATGCCTTGTTAAATCCAGAATTGTGTTATGATTAGGTATTTGTGGTGATTTTTTGTGTGGGATAGTTTTTGTTGTGTGTGTGTGGTAGATGGAATGTAAAGTGGCTATGTTGTAATGTGTGGATACACTCTGGTTTTTATTGTGGTATGTCTATAAATCACGGGTGTGTGTTGTGGGTTGGTTTAGGTGGTGACATGGATGAACTTGTAGACGATACATCAACCTGACCATGTAATGGAATCTCAGGTTGATAGATTGATTGATTTTTGAATGGATAAGAATTGTTGCATTGAAGGGATGCGATCGGTTTGTGTGGTGATGTGTTGTTGTGTTTCTTGTTGTGTGATATGATTGGAAGTTACCCAAATAGTAGTGGAATAAATGAATAAATAATTGGTTAATAAATTTTGAAACTATCTTGGGTTGGTTTGGTAAATAGAATGAATAAATGATTCGTGAATAAATAATGGTAATGGTTAATTAATATGGTTGGAAATTGAAAGGAGGTTGTGGCTTGATGTGTGGTGTTGTGCATTTATAAGTAGAAGAAAAGTTGGTAGTGTTGTGAGTTGGTTGTTTTTTGGGAACTCGTAGGTTGGGCTTGAGTTTTTGGTATCATATATGTATATACTTGTATTTCCCTTGTGATTTATATATGCACACCACCTTAGTTGAGAAATATGCGTCGAACACCCCCATCGTCATGGGGGAGGGTGTCTTTCCCAAACATCCTAGTAGGAGGATGGGTGGTTGGACACCCGATCTTCCCTACTCCCTCTTCCAGGTGGTGATATCCCAAGATTATTTAGTTAGGTTGTAGTATGAAATTCCCAGGTGTGTGAGGGAGGGTTGTGTTTTCCTAGGTGTTTTTGAGATGAGATGTGTTGTGCTTTCCCAAGTGTCTTTGGGATGAGATATGGTTTGTGAGGCCCAGGTGTTTGTGGGTGGGATGTGGTGTGTTTTGTGGCCTAGTTATCTGTGAGCGGGATGTGGTGTGGTTTGTGAGGATTGGGTGTGTGTAGGCTGTATGTGGTGTGGTTTGTGAGGTCCATCTATTTGTGGGTGGGATATGATGTGGTTTGTGAGGCCCATGTGTGTGTGGTAAGGTTGGGATGTGGTAATTTCAGAAGATATGGGATCACAATGATGTTTTTCATTAAGAAAGAGAGAATAATCAGTGGTAAGTGGTGTAGGGTACCCTATCATTGATTTTCTTACTATATTACTTTACTTGACTTGTCTTACTTGGTAATAATGCCTTAGTGAGGATATGATGGATAGTATACCCTATTAGGTGTTGTTTAGTTATGTTGTTTTCTCATAGGTGCATTAGTATGCTTCCTTTCATGTGTGAGAGATAGACTTAGGTTTTTCTTATTGAGTATACCTGTATACGCACCCTATGTATATAAAACTTATTTCAGGTTTCCAGGAGTTTTACATTGATTTTTTTGGGAGTTACTAGAACTGGATTTGGTATAGTTGTTGAGTCACTACTTTAGCTTACTTTTGGGTACTTTACTTTGGATTTTTATTGTAGTTTCACTAGTTCTATTTTATTCATGCATATGGAGTGGTTTTTGGATTTCTTTTATATATGTATTGGAGTTGTTTTGTGGATGATCCATCATATCTACCAATCTTGTTTCAAAAAAAAGGTAATGCCTTTTATATTGTGTGACCTGTATACCCTTAGTGTTAGTCTCCAACCTGAGGCCTATTGGAGGAGAGACTTAGGGGTCATTTTCTTATTTTTTTCATTGTCATCCTAGGAGGGGTATCTTTGGAGGGGTGGGGTCATGATAGAATGGTATCAAAGGTGATGGTTGAGAGATAAGATAGAGTTTGGATTTAGGAACATTTAAGATTTCATGGCTTGGTAGGGAAACAGTTTTAGGTGATATTGGTGTGTGACATAGGCCAGAGAATACCTATTAGAACATGGAATTTTAGGGCTCCTTGTGATCTAATTCAAGGAATCTGAGACTAATAAATGACCAAGTGATTTTACATCATTTGTAGGGTAGAGATCCTAGGAAAGGTACATGAATCATAATGTCTTATGTTCTTGTTTGAATTGGGATTTTTTGGGAAGGTTTAAATGGTTAAAAATGAAAAAAAATGAAATAATAAAGTTAAAATGAATCTTAAATCCCATACTACTCAGGCTTAGGAAATATATTTTTTTCCTTTTCATCTATGGATCATGGTCGATGTCCGCATGTGGCTCAGGCAGTATAGGTATAGTAGGCTGATCTAGTTGGTTGATGGCTGTTGAGTAGGATGACTAGTGGCAGGGGATGTTTCATGCTATCTCGTAACAGGATTTGGGAAATTACGAGGGTAGTGTTTCAGACATAGAGACATAGAGCTGGCTCGAGGAGCTTGAGATCACAATCATCTTGATCCAGGCACCAATGGAGTACTGTGTTCCTTTGATGGTTAGTCAGAAGTGAGGATTTTTGCATCAGTGGTGAATGATTTATCCAGGGGAGAGGAAGGAAGTGGATGTTTCATAGGTTGAATTTGAGAAGGATTTTTGAGTATAATTACTATCATCGACCATAAATGCTGAGAAGAGGTGGGAAATACTCTCTCTTCAGTAGTGGAGTATGTCAGTACAGGAGTTGGGGATCAAGTTCAAGGATCTCTTTTTTTATAGATCTATTTCTAGATGAGGATTCTCATTTGAGATGTCTAGATGAGGTGTTTCTTCCTTATATCCAGTACATGGTTACTCCCTTTATGTTTCTGATATACTTAGAGGTTCAGAAGGAGGCAGAGGTGGTTGAGTGTATACACTCACAAGGATTTATACCAAGATAAGGGATCCATCAGGGTTCTTCAAGAGGTAGGGTTACTAGTGGAAGGTCTTAGGCACCAAGATATTTGAGGTTTCAACTGGTAGGGAGTCGACCTCAATAGATTACTTTTGGACCATCTAGTCCTCATGGCTTTCCTATGAACTTAGGATTGAAGTGTTTCTTTTTTGGAGTTCACAGTCATCTTCAAAATTAGTGCCAAGTGGTTGTTCTAGATCAGTATGGTAGAGGTGGAAAGGTTCAGTGCCAGCCTCAACAATAGTTTCTAGCTAGTATATTTCAGTAGTAGGGATAGCAGGATCATGATCCACTGAGGGGAGATGGAGTAGGTAGGGTCTGACCTGAAGATTTTCCTCAGAGACCTTTACCCAAGAACGTTCATGGTGGTGGTTTTCAATAGAGGGGTAGAGGAGCTGGGCATGGTCAGTTGCACACAGTAGAGGTAGCAGTTCCTATAGGACCTGATACTTTCAGAGGTACGATTAGTTATTTTAGTACTCTTTTTTGTTCCTTGATTGATTTAGGATATTCACACTCTATTGCACCTACTCCAGCCTATTCTCTAAGACTATATGTAGAGAGGCTTCCTGTGACCTTGGTGTTGAGTACCCCATTCGGAAGCTGGGATAACTTGTTTGATGTGTGGTTAGGGTGTGGACTGGTGATGGGGCCACATCATTCTCGTGGGGATCTCTTCTTGCTACAGATGCAACCATACAATTTCATTATCAATATCAACAAGTTGTATTTCATGCATGCTGTTATTGACTACTTCTATAGGAGAGTTGTGTTTTTAGATGTGGATGGTCAGCGTGTGGTTTTCATTGGTGAGTAAGGTTGTCAAGTTTTAATTTGTCATGTAGAACCCTTATCTCTTTTTTGGTTTAGTTATTAATAGAATCAGTTGATTCTAAAATGGTTTAGGTTCCTATAGTTGTTGGGGAGTTCCTAGATATTTTCCCCAAGGAGGTGGTGACACTACCCCCTTGACATGATGTTGAGTTTGGGATAGACTTACAGCCCAGTTCTTCTCCAAATTTGATGTATACCTATCGAATAAAACCTTATGAGTTGCGGGAGGTGAGGATTCAAATAGATGATCTGATGAAGAAGGAATTTATTCAGCTCAGTGTGTTGTCGTGGGGTGATCCAGTGTTTTTTTCAAAGAAGAAGGATGGTGTTCTGAGGTTGTGCATAAACTAACAGAAGTTGAATCAGGTGATGGTCAAGAATCATTACCCTCTTCCAAGTATAGATGATATTTTTGACCAGATAATAAGGGAAATTTGGTTTTCTAATATTGATCTATAGTCTGGAAATCACCAGTTGAGGGTGAAGGAGGGTGATATCCTTAAGACCACTTTCAGATGCAGGCATGGGCAATTTGAGTTCATAGTCATGTTGTTCGGTGTTACGAACACACCAACCGTGTTCATGGAACTTATGAACTCCATTTTCCATGAGTTACTGGACTGGTTCATCATTGTGTTCATCAATGAAATCTTTATCTAATCAAAGTCATTGGAGGAACATGTTGAGAATCTTAAGACTATCTTGTAGTTTCTTTGATTCCACCATCTCTATGGAAAGTTGTCCAAGTGTAATTTCTAGACATGATAGGTGCATTTCCTTAGGAATTTAGTGTCACATAAGGGTGTGCAAGTGGACCCTTATAAGGTTTAAGTAGTTGTTTCTTGGGTGTCACCCAATAATGTGGCATAATTTCACAGTTTTCTTGGTCTTGTAGGCTACTATCGGAGGTTTGTACCTGATTTCTCTCAATTTTTAGCTTAGTTGATAGTTTCGACTAGGAAGGACAATGATTTTTTGTGGATTGAGTAGTTTCAAACATCTTTCATCTATCTGAAGGGTAATTTGGTTAGTGATCTAGTGATTCAGTTCCTACAGGAAGGGTTGATATTTGAGGTATTTTTTTATGCTTCCCGTATGGGCTTGGGATGCATCTTGATGAAGCAACAAGAAGTAATCTCTTATGGGTCTAGGAATTTATGTCCCCACAAACGTAACTATTCCACCCACGATCTGGAGTCAGAATCAGTTGTGTTCGCACTGAATTTTTGGTGTCATTGCCTCATCAGGGAGTTCTTTGTGGTCTTTATAGATCACAAGAGCTTGAGGTATATCTTTTACCAGTGAGATATAAACTTGCATTAAAAAATGTGGATGGAGTTTCTTCAGGACTGTGATTTTGATATCTCCTTTACCTTAGGAAATGGAAATGTCTTGGTCAATGCTTTCAGCAATAAGTTGCAGAACAAGGTTGTTTGGGAGTCTATGGATGCTTGTAAGGTGATGGAGGAGTTGGTATCCTTGCACTTAGATGCAAGAGTTGAAGGTGGTAGAGGTTGTTTTCTTCAGATGATAGTGCAGTCTTCCCTGATGCATTAGTTAGAGGAGTCTCAGTGGGGATACTCATAAGAAGAGTTGTTGCACAATCATGTTGGCCATGGTGATGCTCCGTAGGGATGGTTAGAGGATGGTCGGAATCAAATGTTGTCATGGGGAAAGTTGTTTTTTTTTTGTAGCGGTACATGATGGGGTCCTTCGTGAGTTTCATAGCTCACCTTTAGCATTACACCAAGAAGTTTATAAGATGTATTGTGCCTTGAGGATGTAGTTTTGGTGGCTCGGGATGAAACAGGAAATGGCAGAGTTTTTGGAAAGGTGCTTAGTTTTCCAGCAGGTGAAGGCTGAGTACCATGTTCCCAGTTGTTTGTTACATCCCTTAGATGTCCCTAAGTAGAAGTGGGGTGACATATCAATGGATTTCATCATAGGGTTACCTAGGGATCAGGGAGGTTATGATGTTGTCTGGGTTATAGTGGTTCAATTGATGAAATCATCCAACTTATTAACGTTTAAGGAATCAAGAACAGTGGATGTTTTGGATAAGAGGTATGTGTATGAAGTAGTGTGGTTGCATGGATTTTTTAGGACTATTTTATTCTATCATGTCATGTAGTTTACCTCACGAGTTTGGAGGGGATTTCAGTATACTTTTGGCACCCAGCTATGCCTCATCACTACTTTCCACCCTCAAACAGATGGACAGATAGAGAGGACTATCCATATATTGGAGGATGTGTTGCGAGCATGTGTTTTGGACTTTGAATAATATTGGGTTTGAAACCTACCTTTCATAGAGTTTGATTATAATAATATTTATCACTCTTCCATCAAAATGGATCCTTTTGAGACATTTTATGGAAGACCGTGTCATACTCTGTTATGCTGGACAGAGGTTGGGGAGACATTTTTTCTTAGTCTGGATATGGTGCAAAGCACAAAATATAAAGTTTATCTCATTTGTGAGAGAATAAAAGCATTTAAGGATCATCAAAAGTCATATGATGATCATAGGAGGAGGCCCTTGGAGTTCAAGGTTGGGTACCACATGTTCTTGAAGGTTTCCCATCAATGTGGGCAGTAAAGGTTTGGTAGAGGGAGTAAGCTTTCTCCCAAGTTTGTTGGACCCTTTGAGGTGTTGGAGTGAGTTGGTGAGGTGGTGTACCGTTTGGCATTTCCACCATAGTTGGATAGTATTCATGATGTCTTACATGTCTCATAGCTCCATCGGTATCTACACAATGACTCCCATGTCATTGACTAGTGATAGTTGGATATTGAGGATGACGCGATGTTTGTGGAGCATCCAGTTGAGATCCAAGACCTTCAAGAGAAGGTGTTGTGTGGATGAACCATTCCTTTGGTCCATGAGTTGTGGAGGGATGGTGTCCAGGAGGAGAGTTCTTGGGAACGATAGACACAAATGTGTTCCCAGTACCCAGAGTTGTTTTGAGTTTTTCCTTGTTCTATTTTTTTATAATGTAATGATTGAACCTTGTTTTATATGAGATGAGTTATTTCACCTTGGTAGTGTTATATGTGGTGCACTGTGTGATAAAGTCCTGACATGTGGAAAGGGGGGACCTAACACCTAATCAAGATGCATTGATTGTGATGCTATTAAACCCATGCGGGTGAGTCATTGCTACCCAGAGCAGATAGTATCTTGACATGGAGGATAGAATTCCCTAATTCATATGTTCAGACAGTGTGGTTGTTGTGCTTGAGTGGTATGTTTTGTGGTTGTTTGAGTTGACATGATAATATCTAGTCACTAATATTGAAGGAGGTTTTCTTGGATGTGGGGGTTTCCACTTCAGTTTTCGAAAAGCACAGGGTGGTTTATCATTGAATGTTAATGTGTTTGGTTATTAGCGGTGTTTGAAGCATAGCGAGAGTCTTGAGAGATGTCTCACAAGGTAGTTCTTCATAACCCTATTTATTTTGGGATTGTTTTTTATTCTCAAGGGTGATAATCATTTGATAGGTATCTGATGTAATGTTTTGTGTTCCCCTCGGTCTGTTACTTTTCCAGTTTTGGTTGTTGGGAATGTTCGAGGGAGGTTTCGGGAGTTTTTGAAGGAGTTATAGGTGAAACAAAGTTGTTGCTATGATTACAGGTCGTGTAAGTAGATTTCATGGTGTGAATCTCAATTTCATAGATTTTCCAAGTTGGTTCACGGAGTGAAATGCTTTGGGGTCTAAAAAATAAAAATAAAAATCTAAAGGTGAGGGGTTTTTCAGTGGAAACTAACCCCAAGGTATTATGCTACATGAAAGGGGATTACAAATTGTGTAATCCCCAAATGTTGTAATGTTTTAAAACATTATAGACACTTAGGTTTTCAAAAAACCTATGGATACATAAATCTATCTCATCCTAGGCGACCTGGCAGTCCCTTACTTGACGTTTTAGGAATCCCTTCAATGATAATCGATCACTGAGCTTCCATAGTCAATCCATAGCGATCCATCTTCGATCCAAGGTGTGTTCTTCCTCCATTTCACTGATTTCTCTTGGGTTGGTCTCTCTTTTCCTACCTCTATACTTGTTATGTGATGGCATACATTCTTTCTTGCTTCTAATGAGTTCTTTTTTATTCATTGATAGGTGTGGTGGTGTCGTTTCATCCTCAGGTGGATACAGACCTCACAAGAGAGGAAATCATAGGACCGTTGTGAAATACGTTCTTTCATAAAGAAAGTTGACACCTCTTCAAGGTAGGTTTTTCCTTCATTTATCCTTGTTTTTGTGTCATGTGGGATGGATCTATTTTTTTCCTATGGATCATAGTTTTCCCTCACTAATCAAATATAAGAACTGGGTAAATGAATTGAAATGGGTATAGGTACCCGATTCACATGTTTTTATGGCCATGATGTTATTGTGATGTTGTGAACTATACGGGCTAAACACCCCCACTGAAAATTGTGGTCATTGGTGGTCATTGGTTTTTCACTAAACAAGTTTCATGTTGTTTGATTCCTATTGAATACTTTTTTATTAACATTTTTAAATCACGTACACTTGGATAATAAATGGATGCACTAGGATTAACCAGTTTCTCTGATAGACCCTAAATTAACAAGTGAAACTAAATAAGGGATGCCTTGTTAAATCTGGAATTTTGTTATGCTTAGGTATGTGGGGTGATGTATTGTGTGGTATAGTTGGTTGTGTGTAAAGGATAGATGGAATGTGAAGTTGCTATGTTGTGATGTGTGGATACACTCTGTTTTGTGTTGCGGTATGTCTATAAAGCACAGGTGTTTGTTTTGGGTTGGTTTGGGTGGTGACATGGATGAACTTGTAGATGATACATCAACCTGACCATGTAATGGAATCTCAGCTTGAGAGATTGATTGATTGTGGAATGGATGAGGTGTGTTGCACAATGGGGCTATGATCGGGTTGTGTGGTGATGTGTTATTGTGTTTTTTTTGTGCGTTGTGCTTGGTAGTTTCCCAGATAATAGTGGAATAAATGAATAAATAATTGGATGATAAAGTTTGGAATTGGATTGGGTTGGTTTTGTTAATGAAATGAATAAATGATTTATGAATAAATAATGGTAATGGTTAATTAATTTGGTTGTAAATTTAAAGGAGGTTGTAGATTGATGTGTGGTGTTGTGCATTTAGAGGTAGCAGCAAAGTTAGAAGTGTTGTGAGATGGCTGTTTGTTGAGAACCCATAGGTTGGGCTTGAGTGTATGGTATCATATATGTATATACTTGTATTTACCTTGTGATTTCTATAAGCACCCCACCCTAGTTGATCACTAAATTCCAAACACACCCATCATCACAAAGGAGGGTGTTTTTCCCAAACATCCCAGTGGGAGGATAGATGGATAGCCACTCACTCTTCCCTACTCCCTCTTCCAGGTGGTGATAACCATGATTATTTAGGAAGGTTATGGTATGTGAGGCCCGGGTGTGTACAGATAGGTTGTGTTTTCCCAGGTATTTTTGTGATGAGATTTGTTGTTATTTCCCAGGTGTCTTCAATTTGAGATATGGTTTGTGAGGCCCAGGTGTATGCGGGCGGGATGTGGTGTGGTTTGTGGTCTAGGTGTTTTCGGGTGAGATGTGATGTGGTTTGTGAGGCCTAGGCATGTGCAGGTTGGATTTAGTGTAGTTTGTGAGTCCCATTTGTATGCGAGTAGGATGTGATGTGGTTTTTGAGGCCCATGTGTGTGTGGGTTGGTTGTGATGTGGTACTTTCAGAAGAGGTGGGAGTGCGAGGATGCTTTCCATTAGGAAAGAGAAACTAATCAGTGAGAAGTGGTGTGGGGTACCCTATTATAATTTTTCTTACTATATTACTTTACTTTACATACATTACTTGTTGAGTGTGACTTGTTGAGGATGGAATGGAAATTATACCTTGTTAGGTATTGTTTGGTTCTTTTGTTTTCTCAGAAGGTCATTAGTATGCTTCGTTTCACGTGTGCTTGAGAGACTTAGTTTTTTCCTAATGAGTATACCTGTATTCTCACCCTATATATATAAAACTTCTTTTAGGTTTCTAGGAGGATTACATGGACCGTGTTGGGTATTACTAGATTGAGCTTTAGGACATTTTCTGAGTCATTTCTTTATCTTTATTTTGGTTACTTTACTTTTGAGTTTTACTATACTTGCACTAATTCTATTTTATGCATTCATAGAGGATGGTTTTTGGCTTTATTTTATATATGTCTTGGAGTTTTTTTATGGATTATCCACTATATATTCATATATTGTTTAAAAAAAGGGGTAATGCCTTCCATATTGTGTGACCTATATACCCTTGGTTCTATTCGCCAACCCAGGGTCTATTGGAGGCGGGACTTGGGGATCATTATATCCCTTTCTTCATTGCCAGCCCAGGAGGGGTATCTTTGGAGGGAGGGGTCGTAAAATTTAAAATTCTCATTAGGCATATAGGCCAATTCACTAGTAGGTCAATAGGATAATTGGCCATTAGTCCTAGAGCCCAATTGTCCATTACACCTAGAGGCCAATTGGCCTATAATCCTATAGGTCAATTGACCTATAGGCCTAATGGCCAATTGGCCTATAGGCCTAGAGACCAATTGGCCATTGGTCCTAGTATCCAATTGGACATTCTAAAATGAATATAAAGAATTCATATTCAAGATTATTGAATGTTCATAAGGAGTACCTAAAATTATAAAGTGTTTATTATTAGATTTTATATATGAATATTTGTCATCAATTGTTTTCACATTTTTAAAATTTAAAAAATTTCATTCATTTAATAGTTATTCCCTTTTATTATTATTCAAGATTATAAAATTTTTACATTGTGAATATATTTATACTAATAAATTTCATTTTCAGCAAGATATATTGGGCATCGAAGGTTGTGTACCTCTAGCTAAATTATTTTTCTCAAGTAGGAAGAAAAGGGATGGAAGTGCAGTAAATGCACAAATATAAGAAAATATTGCAAGATTTTTTATTTATATTTCAAATGTTTATATGAAATAAATAATTAAATATCTTTCTTATATTTTCAACAGACTTACCTAGAGGCCCTTGATGATAAATAAGTTGAAAACTTCGATCTGAACGATCATTTGAGTCAAGTATTCATTGACGAGCACCAGGGAAGAGTCCAATGTCAACTAGAGAAAAAAATTATACCATCTAGGTATTGT
The DNA here is from genome assembly GCA_963277665.1 of Viscum album. Lineage (NCBI taxonomy): Eukaryota > Viridiplantae > Streptophyta > Magnoliopsida > Santalales > Viscaceae > Viscum > Viscum album. The sequence continues at coordinate 1,815,414,325 of OY728159.1, read as the reverse complement.
TCCTCACCAGTATCCTCTCAACCCTCTTCGACCCTTGATCTGCAAAGCGCTCATGTAGAAGTAGCTAAGGAAAAAATAACTTTAGAGGAGCGTGAAAGAAGTAAAAGAAGTAAGATGATCAGTAAACAATTCCTGATATCTATGTCAGTTATAATTCAATCACTTCCACAATAGAATGATTCTACTATTGATTCATATATGGAATTGATGCGTTCTTTAAATGATTCCCTGAGTGATTCCAATGAGGTTCCTAGTGGCGATCGAGCTTAAGGTGGTGGTGGTGATGTTGTTGATGATGTTGTTGCTCTAAATTATGTTGTTGGTGAGGATGTTATTGTTGCTACTGATGATGATGATGTTGCTGATTTTTTTTAGGATAAGGATGTTGGTGATGGGGGAGATATTGATCCCCTCCATTTTTTACTTAGTAGTAAGTAGACTTTTTCAATTCTGTAATGACTTTAATTGATTTTTTTATGGATGTATATGTATATTTTAGTATTTTATATGGTTTGAAAACTATTACAAGCTGTTTTATGGATGTTAAATGTAGAAATTTTGTATTTTATTGAATGTATATTGTATTTTTATTTGATTTATAGGTTTAGGAGATGGAGGAAGAAGTGGTGGTGTTGATACCATATGTAAGTATCTACCTATACCCACGGTTTTTGGAACCGTGGGTATAGGTTATCTAATGGGAAAAGATATACCCACGGTTTTTGAAACCGTGAGTATATATCTATACCCACAGTTTCATTAAAACTATGGGTATGGCAGAATATATGGGACCTATACCTACGGTTTTTATAAAACCATGGGTATATATCTATACTAACACCTCAAGAGGCCATAGTTTTGAAAAATGTGGGTATAGACTATACCCACGGTTTTAGGGACTATACCCACGATTTTAAATAGTGGGTATAGGTGGATTTTCTAGTAGCATATAATATAGGTTCCCCATAATTCTCTTATTAATTTGTTATGCTTTATTTTAAAGCCAACTAGTTAGGCTATCTGGGTTTATTTTTGTATAGGGAGGTGGTTGGTATTTTGGAGTTTGGATTGAACCTCAAAGAGGAATCCTATGTATCCTATGAAAATAAGAATCAAAACCCACATAGTTTAGTTGAATAGTTGGGGATTACACTTGAAAAGGAGGTTCATAGTGGAGTAACTTTCATTATATTGATGGGATGATCATCACAGATGTCTAATACTATATGATTCATACTCAGTGTGAGGAGTAAGAGACAACATAAGATCATTCACATTGCATGATAGTGTACTATTAGATTTTAAAGGAGGGCTTACACATTGAGGATACCTTGAGAATATTTTTGTTTCATGAAAGGGGTAGAAATAGGAAATAATGTGGGACTTATATATGATTTTCCCTAATATACCTAACCTAGTAGGCGGGTCAGGTGAGAGTATGTTTTGAGGATTACAATTAGAAGGAGACCCATATTTGGGAACCAAGAGGAATATATCGACTCAATGTATATTATGGAATAGTTTGGGATTACACCTAGGAGGATTTCAATTTTTTAGAACCAAGATTAATATATCTACTTGAGGTATATTAAGTAATGATCAGGTATTACACTCGAGAGGATTCCCATATGGATTAATCTAGAGGAGCATATGAGTTTGGACTCATGATGCATAATGAATCCAAAATGAGGAATATCTACATAAGGCATTTTGAAGGAAGCCACATGGAGATATCTAAACATGAGGTGACATGATACGAAATCCACAAAGAGGAATATTGACTTGACAATATATGATAAAACCAAATGGAGGCATCTCTATTTAAGGTGTTTGAGATAATGGTTGGGGTCTTACACCTAGAAGGATACCTATGTGTGGACTCATTCCTCATTCGTTGATGGATAAGTAAGGATGATCGCACTCATAAGATAATTTTTTCTTATTAGATATAACAATTAGGGGATTACACCAAATTGGATTCCCAAACATAGAGGATTATCTCAACTCTAAGTTCTTGTATAGGACTTACACATAGGTTCCACCCTGGTGATAACCCAGAGGAATATATCAACCCAAGGTGAGAAATGATATCCATGAAGATTATCTCAACTCAATGGTGTTTTATGAATCCATGAGGGGTATCTCAACTCAAGGCAATTATGTGGGTCTTAATCATTAATGTTTCTCACACATAACTAAGGGTACCCTTGAATTATCCCCCCCCCCATCTTCTGGTAAAAATATGAGGAAGGGAGATTGTTAAGGTTTGGGATTACACCTATTAGGAGGCCCTGGTGAATGTTTCTATGGTTTACACCTAAGTAGGAGGACCATTATGGAAACTTAGAGGAGTATCTCAACCCTAGTTGTATATATAATGAATGGGTGCATAGGTGTGATACCTAAGAGAATTGGTGCTTAGCCCTAGTTTAGTGGCCTTGGGTGAAGGGTCACCTAAGTGAGGGCTCACTCGAGTAGGGGGTGCCCAAGTTGTCCACCCAAGTAAGGTGGGGTGCTGAAGTGAGGGTCACCCAAATGGGTATCCCAAGTAGAGTGGGTTTCCCAAGTGAGGTTTTCACTAGTGATGGATCACTCAAGTCTCTCTCCATAATGAGGATTGGTAGAAGATCAACTCATAAGGAGCCTGGGCAACCAAGTGTTTCACCCTAATAGAGGGCTGGTAAATGGATATTCCCTAGAGATAGTTCTCCCAAGTATCTCTCCATAATAGAGGGTTGGGTGAAGGTTCACCCAAGTAGGGTTGAATAAAGGGGGGACTCACCCTAGTGAGGGTGGACCAAATTTTTTTGAATTATTATTGGAGAACTTGTGACCTCACCTTAGTAATATTGTGTCATGGTGTTTCTCACTAGTAAGGGTGAATAGGTAGGGAAAAAGGTGGGGTGAGTAGAGCTATCGCGTTTCTTCGTCCTTTGAGAATTTTTATGTCCCCCTGAAAATTAGAGGTGGGGTTTATTTATAGACTATCCCATAGACCTGGGCATGAAAGATTGGAAATAAACTTTCATGATATGGGTGATTGAGTTGGTTGAGTGGCTTGTGTGAGAACTAAAATTCCTTTATAAAAACTATTTGACTTCTGGTAGCCATATATTTTGATCTGTATGTATGTTTGGGCTCTAAGAGCAATCAAAACAAAGCTTGTTAAGTATACTACACTCCTAACTATAGTGTATACACCCTATTAGGATGTTTTAGGATTCCAAAAAGCACCCTGAAGACCCTCAAAAAAAATTAAGGAATCGATGCCTTTTTATCAGCAATTTGTGAAATCCATAGCCTACTCCAAAAGGGAGGTTCTCACTACCATGCCGCCATATTGGGAAAATTTTCTAAGGAATCACCATCCCTTAGTGTGTAAGAAGTCTTGTAGTACATTGAAATCTAATTTGATTCTTATTCCAGATTTGTGGCACATTTCTACTCTAATTAAAAAGATATTGTCTAAGTGAGGATTGTATCATGGGTCATGTAGAAAATTTTGTGGCATGAATTTTGTGATGCCAACATTAACCCAATGAAAATAGGGCCCAAGTCTGTTTCTACTATTAAAGACCCAAAATTTTCCTAAACCTAACACAAGACGTAGTCGTGGGACTATGTTTGAAAATAGTTAAGCATTAAAAACCTGACCAGGAGCCTCCCAATGTTAGATCTGAGATACCCCCACATTTTTCTAAATTGAAGCCAAAGTGTAGTGCCAAGAAAATACTTGAATATAGACTAGGACCACCAACCAAAATAGTACTGATCTTACTCACTCCATCTTGTGTGTAGTGAGACCGATCCAACTTCATCACATGCATGGAAACACTCCAATTCCATTAGATCCACAAAGTAGTGAAGCATTACACCTCTAGTTATTCTCAATGTAATAATAGAACTCAATCGTGGGAGGTAATTATTTTAACCAGAAGGTTCATGAGGTTTCTCTCAACTGAAGTGATCACAACCCTTGGCTACAACACGTAGATCCCATCCAAGGAAGTAAGATCTCACTCTCGACACTGAAATTACTAGATAATAATAAATAAGAGTTCCAAACACTACATATAAATATTTCCCCTCTATATAAAAAAAATTAAACCTTAGTCTTCAATCAGGTCTTGATTATATTAGGATTTATTTCTTTTATACTTTTTAAATTTCAATTCAATTCATGCTATGTTCTTTATTTATTATGTTGTGATTCTCTTCTCCATAGATTTATTTATGTTTTCTCACCCCTTTGATCTACCTAGTGATCTTGAGCTCCATAATTATGAATCGCTAATCTATTTTGGGTGGTGCAAGGAGAATTACAGTGATTTTTTGGAATTTATACAATTAATTTACAACCCACTTCACTGATCCTAGTGTGAAAGAGAAGTTGGGTTTTAGAGGCTGTTATCATCACTCTATATTACATTGAAACTATTTCATTCCTCCTACTTTTTGTGCACCAAATTCTCCCTCTATTTGGACCACACTTCATACTAGTGGTGTTTTGTGGTTTGGAAGGAAGAATGGTGATTGATTGCTATCAAGTGGGTAAGTAAGTTAATATAATCAATTGAGAGGTTTTCTTACCCATTAAATGAAGAGAATATATTATATTTCTTATTTTTTATTGGATCCCTTGATAATATTAGTGGTTTCATTCTAAAAGAAATAATGGAGAGTTAATAGATAAAAGATATTGAATCTGTTCATTAAATTACAAGAATTAGAACAAATGTAAATGATTATTATACTCACTAGAACTCCTCCCTTAATCCCTATAATATTCATTAAAATTTATTTATTTATTTTATTTATTTATTTTTTTTTTGTTTTTTTAAATCAGAAAACCAACCAAATAAACATGTCTTCCTACTTTCAATAAATTAAGAAAAAAAGAAACATAAGTGTTAGGATAGTGGATAAATGATCTAGATACACTCCTTGAGAAACAAACTTGGTCAACTCTATGATTTATTCCAAGTTTTAAATAAAATAAATTGACTATGGTCTATGACAACTATGCAATAAACATTGCATCATTATTGGGGAGTAGGTTCGGGTATTCATTATCTTAAACACCACTGTAATTAGTGTTTTCAACTTTTCTTTGTTTTTTTCTACTTCCTTTATTTTATACACTATGGGATGAGTATTAACTAAGAGACCATTCTATAATAATGTATCACTAATTATATTCCAAATACATAATCCCATAGGAAACCTAGGAGATAATTTTTCAATGGAAACACCATCATCAATCTTTTGTAGACACACATGGGTGAGAGGATGGAAGATACTACTTAAATAGAACCAACTACTATCAATAATGCATTCCCCCACACCATCAAACTGAAGATTATCATACACCATAAGATATTCAAATATACTCCTCTATGTTTAAGGACCTTCAAGTGAAATATAAATAATATGAAGTAACACTAAAATAGTTTAAGGACATTTTGACTTTAATAATCATCGCCCTCCAAGAACTCATGGAGAAAATTCAAAAAAAATAAGTTGAATAATTAGTTTCCATTGTCTTCTCTAAAGAGGATATTGAAGAAGAGTTAAAGTTTTTAAAAGTATGAGATCTTCCATTCTATACCATTGAACAGATCTTTCTTTATCTCATACACCTTGAAAAGAAATTAAAAGTTGAAACATTGAGGGGGTCTCTTATTCAAATTTTTCACTCTCTCACTTTCTTGAAAATAAACTATCTTCTAACCTCCCTTATATTGTAAAATAAAAATAAAAAAAGTTTTTATAGTCCATGGATGACGAAGATGAATTGGATGATCTCATATTTGAATAAAAGATGGAATGACCACTATTTTTCCCATCCTACACAAGAAAAGTTAGAAGTTTCATTACACTTGGAAAACAAACTACATGCTAAAATTGATGGAGATACCAATAACCTGGATTAATTTCATTTTAAATTTTTGAAAGACAAATTATCTACTAATATCCCTAGTATTTATTTTATAGACTCATCTCAACTGATTCCCATCTTGGATGATGATGATGAAGAACCTGAGGTATCCACCCTAGGAGAGAAACTAGAGCTATAAATTAATGAAGTGGTTGCCAAAAATGAAGAAAAAGAGTGGTATGAAGAGTTATTTAAAAATATGTGGAAATATACTCTGGAATAAGACACACCAGTTTCTAGAAAACCTAGAATAGACCTTAAGATTAACCAATTTTAATAACAATTCATACATCCAACCCTAGAAAGTGAATACAAGTCCACTCAAGTAGTGGAAGAACAAGATGAATAATCTTTAGGAACATTAGTGAATCAAATACTCCCTCAAAATCATCTTGAACATCAAATAGATGGAGGAAAACTAGAGGAGTCCCTCGTGGTCCCTCATAAAGAAACAAAATTTCAAGCTACTACATATGAAAGGGATAATTTGGATTTGAACTCAACTTATTTTAATATTATACATTTAATTTTTTATAACTCCCCCTTATTTTAACATGTCCAAGAAACATAAGTGGAGGATTCAGTAGATGAATAGGAGGCCATGAAAACTATGAAATATACCTAGGAGACCCCATAAATCAACCTACCACCCCCATTTTATGAAATAAATTACATTAATGGGGGTTGGAAATTAAAAACTATGGAAAAGGGGGCTCTAAGTAAATGTTAAGTTGAGAATATTTATAAGGAATCAGATGTGGTGGTTCACATCCTCTAGGGAATTGAGGATGACCACAAGACTGTCTAGCTATGGACAGTCTAAATATATCCTCTCTCGAGAGTGAATATGCCAATATTCTCTTACCTTCTCTTTCTTTTTTCATTTTCCTTATTTTTAATAAAAAATTTAATTTCTTTTATATTCTTTGTAGGTTTCCCAAATTGAAAAAAACATAATAGGCTAGATCAAGTTGTCTATAACTGCACCCATAGGAGATCTTAACTCAACATGTTGGAAAAATAAAGATGTGGTTGTACCTATAATTTTATACTGTTTATTCACTGTAATTTTTATGAATATTTGGTGGAACTTAAATAGATAATGATGAATAAGTGTTGGGGAGGGAACTCAATTTTTATAGTTTTAAATTCTTTTTAGAAACTATTTATAAATCTATAAATAAATAAATAAATAATTATTTGATGTTCTTATGAATTTCTTTAGTGAATCTATTTTTAAAAAAAATAAAAAAAAACTATTCTATTTATAAATATTGTATATAGTTCTTTTGTATAGTTTTTGTTATGTTTTTTTTCAAATTTTCATTGAAATTAATTATTTCCATGTCTAGTTTAAATACCATGCTAGATTTTGAGAAATTCATTGGTTCTGAAATTGTGAGAGATTAATTATTTTTGAGTGAATTATAACACTAATTTCATAGAAATTTGGTCTTAGCACTATGAAGGAGAGTGAGTGAAAAGATTTATATGGAATCAGAATTATAATATATGGTCACTAAAATTTAGAACATAATATGGTTTAACTTGGTCCCTATGAAAAATAATAGTTCAAGGATCCAAATCAAAATAAATTGATATAAATCCTTTGAAACTATAGTAAAATGGAAAATTAAGATCCCATAGTGAATCTCTAAGACATTAGGCACTAGGTTCATGATTAATAACATTTTTACATATTCAATAAGTGATTTTTTACAATACTTTTCATATTCATGGCTGGGAAAAATTCAAAAAAGAATGATGAATAAGTGTCTAATAGTCAAAAATTAATTCCTTTAGGTGTGGGAAATATTGAACCCATATGAATAATGGTACAATTGACTTATAATTAATTCATTTGAGTTATACCAATGAAGTGAAAAATTGAAAATTGGTTTAATAATATTGGTAAAGAGGTATGAATGGAATTTCTTCTTATTAAAACTTTTATTCCTCTAAAATCTAAATTCTTTTCACTCGTGTACTAGGAACTTTGATTGAATTGAAGTGAGTAAATGACTTGATTCATAGAAGAGACATGATAATTTTTTACAATGGTTGAATCTGTGTTTACTTCTTCTCTATTTTTTATATTTAGATTGAGTAATGATAAATCTTTTTGTTGGTCTTTTTGAATAATTTAATTCAATATATTGTCTGAGAGTGAAATATTTCAAGTGTGGGGTGATTAGAGCCAAAAAAATTAAATTTTTAATTGGTTTTCATTGATAATAACAACCATTGTTAATTCAATACCCAAGTAATTAATTAATTTTTTATTATTTGGTGGATTATGGGATTCATGGGAAAATGGCTTGAAATGTTTATGTTTATCGATTTATTCATTTTTTAAGTTAATAGTGAATCCATACATTGATTTTGAAATTTGAAGTTTTTTTGTTTGATTCAATGTGGAATTAATATTCTTAAATGGATTTATTTATGAGTTTTAATTGTTTTATTCATTTTTAAATTCAATGAAATCCATAAATTGAAAGTGTTTTAAAAATATTTATAAATTTTAAATTATTAAATTTTATGGAATTTTAGAATGTGTTTTATAATGATACACTGAAAATTATTTGTGATTTTTAAATATGATTAAAATTTATAACAAAAAATTTTGTGACTATGCAGTGTTTTTTTACTATGGAAATGTTATGCTACCATACCTCTATTTTGTTACCGTGAACCCTCTCTACTACTATGAACCCTTATACTACCCCAAATGTGCAACCATGCACACCTCTTTCTTTCATGCCTGTAAATTTATTTTATTGTGACTCCACCTTAGACCATGGATCGTCATTCATCTATGTGTGCCTCCATCCCCATGGATCCATTCCCCTAAATCCACCCTCATATACTCACATTCCCATGGATTACCTATGTTGATCCTTCATCTGTGCCCTACTAATAATGCTCACCCAAGTTCTATATCTCCTGATTGAATTTGAAAATCCAATTGAAACTTAGGATGGGAAAAAATGAATTTTGAATGAGGCCAAGCTCAGTTTTTACCATGTCAAGGGAAGATGACTGAGCTTGATGAGGATGAACAAAGAATCACGCTGGTACCAATTGAATCTCAACTGGATGAATAACCCAAGTCGCACCTGCTAATAAAGATAAATGGAATCCACTCATGTCTGATCTCAAGACAAATTTAATGAAGATAATTGAACCATGCAAAGTGAGTCTAAGGACAATTCAATTTTATCTGGTGATGGTGAAGTTAAATGATGTGTGCAATCGAATCAAAATTCAAACTCAAGAGATTCGTTGAGTTGTATGAAGGGAACTCAACTTAGGATCCCTTTAGATTCTATTAATTCAAATTGAAGATGAAGAACTAGAGATGATAGTGATGTTTGATTTCTGGATGTATTTTTTCCTCTGTGCAGGTATCTAAGTACAGTGATAATCTAACACTCCCATTATGCCAGTTGCGGGTATTGTTGGATTTGGTGTAGCTCGATCCCCTTTGGATATTGTTAGGCCGAATGGTTCTATCCCATACTACTCAAAAGGATGTTAACTCCATGGGTAGATATTTATGAGGTTTTATGGGGAAATGTGCCCCTTCTTTGGGGGTTCGGGGGTCGAATCCCATCAGTCCAAATTTTTGGGGGAACTGTAGAAACTATGACACTATAGCAGAGCTGACTGATTGATACTGATAGGACACTATAGCAGTGTAGACTTTGGCATGACTACTGTAGCTCTTTGGCTTCCAGCCACTGGACATTTTACCACTTTTAAATTGAGTTTCTATGAAACTGTAGTGATAGATACCTCCATCCACCTTTAACTGTAGTGATGTAGAATTTATGTGTAGTTGGTGGAAAAGTGGATTGTATTCCTCCTTTTTTAGCCCACTTTGGGCTAGGGTTTCTATGTGAGAACTCTAAAAAACTCTATGTAATTTTTTCTATTGAATATATTAAAATTATGTCTCTCAATGGATGTAGGGATTATTTCCCAAACCACGGAAATCATTGTGTCTTGTGTGTTTCTTTCTTCTATCTTTTCTTCATCTGCAAACCATTTTTGTCACCTCGACTCCCATTATTTTTGCATCAGGTATAAAGATTTATGCACACAAGGTTCTAATTCAATAAATGAACTATCTATCCATGAATTTTTCATGCCTAATCGAGTGAACACACCCAAGTCTGAAGCTCTACTTCATGAAATTCACACTCACCCCCATCCATTCTCAAACAAAAAGAAATGCAACACAATGAAAAGAAGACCCAAGTCTCTTTCCATTAGTGAAGACCCAAAAATTTTATCAACCTGCCACAAGACCTAGATATATGTAAATATTATAAAATGGTGAAAAAAATCCCAACCAAGATCCTCTCAATGTCATATTTGATCTACCCGAAAATTTTTATAAATCGAATCCAAAGTGTAGTTCCAAGACAAGAACTGAATCTAGACCATGCCCCCTAACCAAAACAGGCCCAATATTACCCACTCTAGAATGTGTGTAGTGAGCCCAAGCCAACTTTACCATGTTCATGTAAACACTCCTTTTCCACTAGAGCCACAAAGTAGTGAATCATTCCACCTATGATTATTTTCAAAGGCATAATAGAAATCAATCATCAAAGTGAATTTTTTCAATAAAAATATTTATGAGGATTCTCTCAACTGAATTGATCTTGACCCTTGGCTGCTGAACTTGGAGACCATCCAAGGAAGCAAGAGCTCACACTTGGCACTAAAATTCCTAAAGAATGAGTAAAAATAGAATTATCCACTACTTATAAACATCCCCCCTATTTTAATATTTGGTGCACTGGACCCAACTTGAATAGTACTTTTGATTACTATACAATGTATAAAGTTAGTTATATATGATGTACACTTACCATTATAATATAGATATTTATGCATCCACTATTTAAATCGTAATTTAAATATATTATTTGTCATATCAAAAGGTATATAATATTTCATACTATAAGGAGAACCTCTGGATACTATGATATTAATCTTAAACATATGTCTTATGGTATAGATACATCATTCTTACTGGACATAGATGATGTTTTACTATTGGGTGATGGGTCTCATAAGTATTGAAACTTTTTCTCATGAAGTTTTCACTTACTGATCTCTAGTAGGTTAGATCATTAAAATAGACCCTCCAATAGAAACACTACATGTTTTGAGTTTCATTAGTTGTTTATATCTGCGGAAATGTGTATTGGTATATTTAATTGAGATCATTATCAATGTGTGTCATTTGATCACAAAATTTGATTCAAGGAAAAATCATGACAATGAAATTATGGTAATGTAACATGTGTTGTGTGAATCATTGGTGGTATGGTATTGGTTCAATGATCAATATGGAATTTTTCACTTTCAAGCTGAGGAAGTAATATCTCAGGCCTAGTTTATCAGGATGGTGGTACCTTCATAAATCCTTAGTCAATATAGTTGAAGGTAATTTTTTTCATTTATACCAACAAATGATAAAGCGAGAAAAGGATGATGACACAAGTTTTCATCCTGCCTTATGTGATATTGCAATACAAAGAGATTATATTACATAGTGTGTATACATAGGATGGTTGTCATTACTATTATTATTCATTATCTCTTTAGGGGTCTTGATGAGTTTCTAGACACTGCTCTTGGTCTATAAATAGTATTTACTGCTATTGAGATAAGGGTATAGAGGGTTATACACAATAACATATTCAAAAATATACCCTATTTTTTTGAATAGGTTTATTGGACATAGTGGTCCCCACCATGGGGTCTGAGAGTTGTCTAAATAATCAATAATCAACAAATAAATAAATTCATTATTATTCAAGTATATAATAATTGGGTTGAATGTATTTATTAAATGTATTTACAAGTGTTTAAGTAAATACAAGGAATAATATTATTCAAATGAATATTATTTCAATATTCAAGATTCATTTAATATTAGTGGGAATTTAGAGCGAAGTTAAATGACTAAGGTTTATCACTATTGGAGTTGGTGCCCTAGAACCAACTTCTGTGTACTTTATGATAACTTGTATTCATATTTTTTAATATTAATAAACTTCTTATCACATCATGATTACTCTTCTATGTAACATAGTATGTGATCATCTCTTAATAATAGTTGACATACTGAAAGGTCATAGTAGTTCCCCTCTATGATGAGAACCCATAAGTGCTATGACACTATTCTCAAAATATATGTTCTATAGTCAAATGATATTATTTTAGGGATAAAAATGATACAAGATATTAGGAGTGGAGACTCATAGGACTTTGAGGCATCTTCTCATGGTGTACGCCCTTCGTAATATCCAGTATGATATTATGAGAACGAGACCCACCAGTAGAAAATCAACATTTATATGTGTCATTGGATGTTTCTATCTATAAAAATGTATATTGGTACTTAGCCTTTATTATTATTAATAATTAGTATTATGATTCATGTACTTTGATGTATTAATGAAAATCTTGAAGATAGATGTTCGTGATGATGTAGGAAACATTGGTTGCTTCATGAGTAATATTGCATTAATGAATAATGAGAGAAAGGATTTGTCCCTAATTTTCTTTAATAGAAGTTGATATCTCAGTCCATTTTATGGAAATGATATAGCCTAAATAAATCCATGTCTATGGTTTTCTATAGGCAGGTTCAATTTCTAGGAATTCAAGGAAAGAGACATTGAGCACATAGATTGATGGCACCGACACCCAACTTTCTTGATTTGAGATATCATAATAAAGGGATTATATTACACAGTAAGCATCTGTATGAGATATTATATAGTTATGACATTAACTTATTTCTCTATGGGTTCCTTGGAATGTTGCTAGATGTTAACCTTGGACTTTAGGCTGCTTCGCCTAATGTCATTGAGAAAGAGGCCTAAAGGGTCACACACTAAGTATATCCAGAATCTCAGTTAAATAATATTATTATTATTTATCATTTAATAATTTGAATAAATATTATTATAATATGTGGTTTAATAATTATTCATGTTTTCTTGATCGCATTTATTCCAACATCAGTTATTTAAGAGAATATAATGTGATCAAAATATTTAATAAATATTTATTTGTTATTTATTGAATATAATATTTATTTATTTATTGGTGAATAATGTATTGATATTTATTTAATAAATAAATATTCATTATACAAGGATAGATAAATATTGTTGAGAAATAGCAGACTGAGTTTAATGGTATAGTAAGAAATAATAAATATTGAATATTATTTAATTAAATAATATTTAATTTAATTTGTAATTTAATTTCATGTTGAGAGATAATAATAATAATAATCTTATTATTATTATTATTATTATTATTATTATTATTATTTGACATCGGGTTCCACGGGGATTAAATAAATAATAAGGGGAACTTGTGTAATTATTTATTTCTAACCCTAGTGATATATAAACCTAATTATATTATTTTATCTGAGATACAATTCATTTGTTTGGTTGTGAAAAATGGATTTAGAGAATACTCTAAATCCCTAGAGAGATCCCTTATCCAAGAATTCTTCCATAAATGGAGATATATCTTCCTCCACCTCCCACTCTCAATTTAAGAGAGATCCAGGAGAATGCTTTGGAAGTAGTGCTCGAGGTGATCAAAGGCGTATGATGAAAGTGATAGGATATGTCATGCTTGAACCTGAAGATTCCTACGATGACATTTGGATATTTTTGGAACATGTTTGGATCACCACTAAATATAATCTACTTTGATTCCTATAATGAAATGATAATACAATACAAATTTTTTTTCAGATCCATCAATGAAGAAATAATTCCAATAAGGTAATTCTTTAATTGATTAAATTGATTATAAATAATATGTGATGATCATCACTCTACTTTTTTCATTCTATCCTTTTTTTATATTCTTTGATTCAATTCCATAGATCATGAAGTTTATCATTATTTAAATCTTTCATTGATCATCGATCATGGAAAAAAAGAAAAGTTGGGAATGACCCATCACACACTTCTTTTGTGCCTGGAACCTACAAGTGGTATCAAAGGGGTCACATAATTATTTATAATTATTTAAATATCATTTATTGATTTATTCAATTTTAATTTAGTTTTCATTTCAAGTTTAATCATTCTTTTAAACTGAATTGTGAGATCTGATTCTTTCTCATTTATTTCTCATAGATCTAATCAATATGATTAATTTTATAAATGAAATAAAATCAAGGAACTCATTTGGAGGTGCCAAGGATTATGGACAGAAAATATGGGAGTATACTTTGTGTAACCATAGTTACATGTTTTGTACTTGTGTTCAATGCATCATAAATTAATTCAGCAATTAATTCAAACTGTACGCATTAATGAAACATGGTATATTTATTTCTTACACCATGTGTTAACTGGGATAGGGTAGTACATAGTCAGAAGTAGTACATGTTGTGTAGTCCATGTATATATTGTGTAGTCCCTTTTAGTCACATATGGGTCATGTATTACCATAAATAGCATGCCTGATTAGTGACCATGTAACTCGAAGACCACACATTATATAGTTGTTTTTACACATCGTGTACTCTAATTGTCCAAGGCACAGTTTACATGCCGAGTCCTTAGGCGTGTGCCTCAGATACACGGTGATAGATGTACATGTCGTGTAGTTTGGTTGTACACATCTTTTACTTATACCAAATTACATATATTTAAAATTTATTTATTATACTGTGTAAACCTTATCGGCATGTGCTTGCGTGTGGTCATTAAGTTGATAGGACACACCATGTGATCGGATTAAATATATATATATATATATATATATATATATAATATCTATGTGATGTTTAGATCTACATATCATATATGAGTCGTATTACAGTTGTTACTCTACATTCATTAAAGCATGACACGTTACAGAAAAAAATCTAATTCATGTAATCATTAAGTTGATACAGCATGTCATGAAAGTACGTGATAAGTTGTTCATGATATATGTCACAAAGAATAAACAGTATATGAGTATAATAAATGTTGGGTAGATTCAGATAGGTATTCAGTATTTTTCCTCCAAGGTACATTTATATAAACAATTAATTTTAAATAAATTTATTTAATTTGTTTAAAACTATAATGTATGAGAATCTCAAGGAAATACAGATGAGAATTAAGATAAAATAATTAATTAATTAATTAATTATAATTAATTGATTTGAGAGTGATTTATCTTAAATAAGAACAATTAATAATGGAATGTTAGTTTTATTAAATGTGTCATTTTTTTAATACATGCGCATGATCATGAGAATATACAAGACCTTTGTATTTGATTGTTTTCATTTAATTTATTATTAAATTAAATTTTTGGTCTGTGAGACTTCTCTCCTCTTATTATGTAAGGTTCTACATGCCCATAGTTTCTTTTATGTAAACTCTTTTCCCCTCACCTATATGTGAGTAAAATCATATGTAATGGATGGATCTCCTAAGATAGTAGAGGCGGTTCAAGTTTGGAGCTGAGGTGAAACCAATCCAAGAGAGAGAGACATAGGTGGATAGGTGGAAATCTATAAAACAAACCTTAATTGGTTCAAGGTGTTTTTTCCCTAGGTCAAAAATTAGTTTATCAACCGCTGGATAAACGAGCCATTAGTATAAGTTCATGATCACACCACTTTATTATTTTATTTCCTTCAAGTTGCATGGTTATTTCATTATGTATGCTTTGTTTTGATCACGTGAATTAATGAAATTAATGTACAAACAAGATAGAAATAAAATAAATTGGATTATGCAAAAATATTATATAATACATGGATAATCACTTAATTAAATCCACTTAATATTAAAAATCATGTGATAAATATAATAATTGGAAATTTATGAATAAAAGCATAAAATACCTCAATTATATATATTAAGTTGGTATAGTCTTCCACTACTTCAGTTAAAATCAAACCATAGTTCAAAGTGCTTAACCAGCCAAAGTTGTGGTGTTTTCAATTATTGGGGAATTATAACTTGAGGTTTTGGTTTTAATTAACTTAGTTCACATCAAGGGTTGACTGCAAAAGTATGGCATAGTGTAATTGAGAGGCAAGGGTTGAGGAAATCCAATTTCAGGATTTCAGGATTGGGGAGTCCACTCAAAAAATCAAGGAACTGTGAGTTAATATAGTTGTCATTTTGAATGTCTACCTAAAACCATTCAATTTTCTTGACCAACCAAAGTTGGGATAATGAGAAGGGGAATATGGATCCTTTCTACTAGAATGTCCAAGAAACTGGATATTCTGAAGCTAATGGTGAGGGTTATTGGGTTTCAATAAAATATTGGGGTATTTATATATATAATATTTATTTATTTGTCTAAATTTTATCAAATAAATTAATAAAATTATGCCTATCTTATTTTGTAGAAACATCATTAAAATGACTTCAAACATATCACTACGATCCATACTTGAGAAGGATAACCTTCTCACTGTCACAAATTTATAAGAGTTTCAAATGCGCTAACACGTTATCCTTCACCATGAAAGGAAATTTTATGTGTTGTAAGAACATATTCCTAATACACCTGGTAATGAGGCAAGTGATGAAGAGTTATCACTCTATGAGAAACATTTGAACGATTCCACAGTTGTTCAATGTTTCATGCTATCATCTATATCCAATGATCTTTTAAAGAAAAATGAGGACATGGATGCATATATTATTATGTCTCGCATTCTAGATCTCTATCAAGAGAAGGTGAGATAAGAGAGGTATGAGATATCCAATTATTTGTTTAGAACTAAGCTTGGAGAGTCTACGCTACTTGGGCCTCATGTAGTTAATATTATTGGCTACATTGAATGTTTAGACATCTTAGGGATTAAATTCCCAAATGAGTTGCGAACAGATATCATACATTCATCACTACCATATAACTTGTCTAGTTTTACTGTTAATTATAATATGAGTAATAATGATAAGAGTCTTTTAGAACTTATTACTTTGATTTTTCAAGTGAATAAGGACATGGGGTATGATAAACCTGCAGTCCTTATAGTGAAAAAGAAAATGAAGAACAATAAAAAGGGTCCCAAGGATCATAACAATTCTAAATCTCCTAAGCACCATCCTTCCAAGAAGATTAATATCAAAAGGCATAGAAAGGAAAAGGAGGCAGTATGTTTTTCATGTGGTAAGACAAGACACTGGAAGAGGAACTACACCCATAAGCAAGGGGAATCTAAAGGTTCTTTCATTATTGAGTGTAATCTTTTAATATATACACATTGAGTATTAGATACATATTTTGGTTCTCAAATCTATATCCAAATACATGAACTAATTAGATTTTAAAATATTTCTAGAGGAGATTTTTAGAGTTGGTGTCCTAGGACCAACTATTTTTACTTTGAATACATGAATATTTGATGTATTAAATATTAATAAAACTTCCTATTACATATTTTTTGTTTTTCTACATGAATCTAATGTAATAATGTCCTAGAATATACGTCACATTTATAAGTTCATAGCAGTTCCCCGCTATGATGAGAACCTTGATGTGCTATGATGATATTATCAAATAATGTTTTGTGGTTGGATAAAGTACTATGATGATACACATAGTGTTGGATCAGATTATACTAAATATACACAAGAGGGGGGTGAATTGTGACTTTTTAGAATTCTTCGCGAGATCGTGTTCTGCCCTTTAACTTTAATCAGATGAATTAATGTAGTAGAAATTTAAATAGCAGAGACACAAGATATATAGTGGTTCGGGGAACATAAGGCCCCTAGTCCACTCCACCAATGCTTTACTCCACAATCTTGGTGATTTTCACTATCTGATACTCGTTTCCATAGAACATTTCACAACTGAGTATAGGTAGTTGACACCTTTACAATCTAAGTCAAAAAAAATCCTTCTGGTTCACTCAAAGAACCTACATAGCTTAGTATGAGAAGCCGGTCACTTGAGAATATAAAAGAAAGGTATCTGTATTTTTGAAAATACTTTCCAGTTTTTCTTCACAATTGAAACAGAATTCAATTAACAGTAGATGGATCATTGCCTTCAGAAATAATGATCTTCAAATAAGAGTGGTTCTGAGTCTATCCTATTACAGTAGATATAGAAATATAATTCACAACTTCAGCAGTAGTATATTTGCAAAATGATATTTGATGAGTGAATCTTCTATCGTTATTCTTCTTCAAAAAAAAGAGCTTTGTCATTTTTTTGAATCAGTAGATCTCTGTGTGTTTTTAATAGTCTATGTTTTTCTTCCTTTTTATAAAAATAAAATATCACATCTATATAATAATGTCGAGCACTTATCCTATAAATTTAGATCCACAAAAGTCACCTTCTGACTCGTTATATTCAAACATTTGAATTTACAGAGTAGTCGTAACTTCCCTTGAATTTTTCCAAGAAAATATCCTTTTAATTTGTTCCTTAAACAGCTCTGAACTTGTCAAAGACACATTTTAAAATCATCTTTAAATCCGGCTTGAAATCAACCTAATAAACAGCTTGCTAACCGTTGCATAATAATATCGACTTTAAATTCTCCAACACCAAATGTAACGTTGAGTTGTATAGAGTTCATCCTCTGAATGTAACGTAGATAATAAATGTAGGTTTGATGACGTAGACTTAAAACGTAAGTCTTTCAATGTAGGGTTGATCATAAAAGTAGGGTTGATCACAAACATAGGGTTGGCAACGTATGGTTAATCACAAACATAGGGTTGGTCATCCATACTTTTTCTCTTCAACTTTCAAACGTATGATGAAAGATCCATACTTTTATAATCTTTCAAACGAAAGGTACATGATCCATAATTTTCTAAGAACGTATGGTTTTTTATAAAATTAAGGTTGATGAACCATACTTTTGAGAAACAAAAGTAACATTTAAAACTTACGTACAGTTTTTCTTCCACACTTTTTCAACAACCCAAATGTAGGTTTCCTTCCTAACGTATGGTTCCTCTTCCATAATTTTTCAATAATACATAAAGTATACACTTCATTTCATCCTTACGCTACGTTTCTCCACGTAGGGTATGAATAATGTTTTCAGAATAGGATAAAGTAAATCCTGAATATGTAGAGAATGAACACTGTTTCTAGAACACGCTAATATGAATACTTTAGTAATTAATCCTCATTGTTCAAGAACTTAAATATTTCATCCAGAAAAATAAAAATATAATGAATAATAAATTCCTGCAATATACTTCAAAAATAAAATCATTAGAAAATAATTAAGGGTATTTTTGAGCATCAAAATTATCATAAAGATATAAAGTATTGTTTTCAACAAACTCCCCCTTTAAATAAAAACATTATGTATTATTGAAAACAACACTTTCTCAAAAATATTTTCCTTTTTTATGATCACAAAACCCATAAAATAACCAATGAAATTAACTTGAAAAATTAATTACATATAGTTTTGAATGTTGCAAAGATAAATACAATATTATATTTAACTTAATTTCTACCTCTAATTTCTCCCACAAGAGAAAAGAAAAAAAACATTTAAAATATATAATATGAAACAAAAATAAAATGTTGTGTTTATCTAAATTTCTCCCCATTTTTGTGATATAAAAAAGAATCATAGAATATAGAATAGAACACATTTAATGTAGCACTGAACTGAAGTAAATTCTATATCATTTATCATTTGTGAATAATTAAATCTGGATTACTGACATAGTGAAACAAGGACAAGAAAACAAATAATAATAAATAACAGGAATCCAAATTTTCATTGAGTACATGGAATAGGTATAATCATGATGAACACCTGAATCAAGGTTTGGTAAAGTGATAAGATAGGTTTTATCTCCTCTGAACTACGGACTTGATTTCTGTCAACTACTCCCTCAGCCTTTTCATCATTCTATCACCAAGTCTAACAATAAGATCCCTAGTCTCTTGAGTCATATGAATATATTCTATGAGGTTTACTATAAAAAACTCATGAAGTCTTTATTCCTTTTCCATAAACAATGATAGCTTTTCTGTAAACTGAGTCAGCACATGTCTAATATTTGGTTCACTTGATGTCAACTGATCAACTAAAAATTTCTGATTATCTAATAAGACTGATAAAGGAGCATTGTTACACTGAATATCTTGCAATCTATCATTCATATTGCTCATGTCAATTGTGATATCTTGAAACCTTATGATTAAATTAGGTGAAGTACCTGATCCACTAGCAGCACTAGTCCTGATAGATGCAAATTGTGTCTCCAGAAATTCTTTAAACTCTAACAGATCTGGTTTCTTTACCATTTCTGATTTCGGCTTGTATACCTCTATCGACATCTCTTGCTTAAAATTTTCAACTTCTTGTCGTGAAACTGTACTTTCCTTAAGTCTCTAAAATTTCAACTGTTCTATTTCTAAGGCTCTCCTCAGAGTAACATTTTCATATTCCAAATGAGACAACTTTCTATACAGCTCTTTGACTTCCTTATTCCCTAAATTAGAGGCACCCTGTGCTTGATTCTCATTCTCAGTTTCAATGTGATGAAGCAGTACTAAAGGCAGCAAATCTGCATCAGATTTTTCTTTTTCCTTCTCCTGAGCTCGTTGATCTACAGATTTTTCCTCAGAGTCTTTTCTGGACTCTTCCATAGAAAAATCCTCATGAATTAATTTAGTGTGAACTTAAGAAACATTCTCATCATGAACATCAGCAATATTTTCTTCCATTGGATTTTCTAAAATAATATCTTCTTGATTTTCCTGAGGACTGGACACTTCCTCATCAGGATTTGCCTCTTTTTATTGTTGAAGTGTAACTTTAGCGTCAGCTACAACTTGAGGTTCAATTTTAGTTTGGAATTGTGGAGTCACTGGAATTTGAGCAGTATCCTCTTCCTGTGGCTTCTCAATAACTTTTTCTCTGATACAACTATAAGATAGTAAATCTCTTGTTGTCATTACAGGGGAAACAAGTTCCTCATTAACAGTTCTTTTTCTTTGAGTTTGAAGTCCCTCCTGGCTTCTTTCTTCTTTAGTATCTTCAGTTTCAAATCTTATTCTTCTTGTAGCAATGCTTACTATTGATTCAGCTTGTCCCTCTTTGGACTTAGCAGACTAAGCTTGAGAACTTTCTACTTCTTCCTCATCTCTTACTGGACAAAGTTTCCCTTTTAATGTGCTCCAGAAATAGCTAATTTTTCTGAGGGTCCCAGCACCAAAGGTGTTACTGTGATGGCATCTAACTCTGGATTCCACCAGCCTTACCATATCCTTTTTGAACAAAATTTTTTATATGAATCTACCAAACGAATAAAAATTCATCCTAGCTTCACTTTGACAATAGTAATGAAGATACCTTATCATGTACCTAGGAAAGTTAAGACTTATATCACTCATTAACAAAAATATTATATACATATATGGATACAATATTTTCTCTAACTCATACATCCTCGGTATAATCCCTATTTTCAAAAATTTTATTAGAATTTTCTGATCTGGCTCCAGGTCCTTTATGAACATCTTCTTTATAAGAGTATAACCAAAAATAAAAGACATGATATCTTCAGAATTATGCATGGAATCTCCAATATTTTTCAAATCAAAATGAAAAACTCCCTCATGAGGGTAGTTCAAAATCTAACCAATCTCTACAGAGGATATTGAGACATCTCGATCTTCTATCTTAGCTACCATGGTATCCTCATCATCTCCCAGACTAAATTGTACATACTTAAATAAATATCGCAGTTCTACTTCATACAAAAACTCAGATTTCTCACCATTGAAGGTCTGATCTATATTTTGAAAAGCGAGATCTTGTTTCAACAGAAGATTCGTCTGATATATCCATTCTAAGTCTATGAACTTTCCTTGAAAAAAATTTCTTCCTTCAGAGCGCTATTTCTTGACGGTGTCGGTCTCAGCCTCATCGGTTCTCTTGGTTTTGGCCATTTCTGCAAGAAATATCTGAAGGTTTGAAAGAGGATTAGGGTTCTGAAGGTTTTTAGGTTTTAATGGACAAAGAGTAGTAAAGCGCCGCGAGTGAGAATGGGTTTTTGGTATAAATGAAACAATTTATAATTCGAAAGGTTTCTGACATCCTTGATTCTCGTGTCATCAATAATTATTACTTAGGTTTTAAAAATGAATAAAATTGATTACACGGAGAAAAAAACTTATATTGTTTGAAAAAAAAAATAATTTATTTTAAAACAGTATTAAGATAAAGAAACAACATGATAAAATAAAATTTTATTTAAAATTAAATAAACCTAGCTCCCCCTTAATAAAATCAAACCTTGCAGTGGGAAGTGGTTTAGTAAAAATATCAGTTAATTGAATTTCAGTACTTACAAATTCCAAATATATATCTTTTTTAAGAATATGATATCTTAGAAAATGATGTCTGATATCAATATGCTTAGTTGTAGAATGATTAATATAATTTTTTGAAATATTAATTTCACTAGTATTATCACATAAAATAGGCATATTATTAAAATTTAGTCCAAATTCCATAAGAGTGTTTTTCATCCACAACACTTGTGCACAGAAACTACCAGCAGAAACATATTCTGCCTCAGTTGTTGACAGGGTAACTGAATATTGTTTCTTACTTGACCATGACACTAAGGATTTCCCTAAAAAGTAACAAGTTCCTGAAGTACTTTTTCTATCTAATCTACAACTTCCAAATTCATCATCTAAATATGAAATTGAATTAAAATCATAAGTTTTTGGATAAATAAGAGATTAAAAAACAGTTCCTTTTAAATATCTAAAAATTCTTTTAATAGCAGTTAAATGGGATTCTTTAGAATTTGATTGAAATATTGCACAAAGACATACTGAATACATTATATCTGGCCTGCTAGAAGTAAGATATAATAAACTATAAATCATACCTATATATAACTTTTTGTCAACTGATTTTCCAGTTTTATCCAAATCAAGTCTTATATTAGTACATATAGGAGTTGTATATGTCTTGCTGTTTTCAAGTCCAAATTTCTTCAGTAAATTAGTAATTTATTTTCTTTGATTTAAAACATTTCCAAAATATTTTTGATAAATTTTAAGTCCTAAAAAGAAATTTAATTCTCCCATAAAACTCATTTCAAATTATTTTTTCATTGGTTTTGAAAACTCATGACAAATGGATTTATTAGTTGATCTAAAAATTACATCATCAACATAAATTTGAACTAATAAAATATTAGAATTTACAGTTTTCTTCAAAAGGGTTGGATCTGTCATTCCAATAGTAAAATCATTTTTCAATAGAAAAGAGCTTAATCTTTCATACCAAACTTTAGTTGCTTGTTTAAGGCCATAAAGAGATTTAGTAAGTTTAAAAAAAGAATATGGTTTTTGTGAATTTTCAAAACCAGGAGTTTGCTCAACATAAAGTTCCTCCATTAAATAACAATTTAAAAAGTCATACTTAACATCCATCTGAAATAATTTAATGTTAATATGAGATTAATAAGCTAAAAGGATTCTAATGGATTCTAATCTAGCTACAGGTGAAAAATTATCATCATAATCTATACCTTCTTCCTAATTATATCCTTTATCTTCAAGTCTTTCTTTATTTATAGTTATTATTCCTTGATCATCTTGTTTATTTCTAAAGACCCATTTGGTTCCTATCACTGGATAATTCTGTGGTATTTCAACTAATTCCCAGACTTCATTTCTTTTGAACTGGTTTAATTCTTCTTGCATTGCTATGATCCAGCTTTCATCATCTAAAGATTCTTCTATAGAATTGGGTTATAATTGGGATAGAAAGGCAGATAATTCTACAAGATTTCATATATCTCTTCTAGTTTTTATTCCTGTGTCTAAGTCACCTATTAAAGTTTTCAAAGGGTGATTCTTTAGGATTCAAGTCTGTCTAGGCAGTACACTTATAGGTTCTTTAGTATCATGTTCTTCTAAACTGGACTGAATTTCATTTATATCTTTTTCAAAATTATTTTTCAAGTTCTCAAGTCTCATGTTATCATTAGAGTCAGATTCATCCATTTGATCTGTCCTTTTTTCAAAGGGATCAGATTCATCAAATTTCACATGAACTGATTCTTCAACAATCCTTGAATTCTTATTATAGACTCTATAAGCTTTAGAAGTAGCAGAATATCCTAAGAAAATTCCTTCATCATATTTTGGATCAAACTTACCAAGATTGTCCTTGGTGTTTAAGGTGTAAACCTTGCATCCAAAAAAAATAAAGTAATTTACTTTAGGTTTTTTGTTATTCCAGATTTCATAGGGTGTCTTTTTCAGAATTGGTCTAATTAAAACTATATTCATTATATAGTAGGTTGTGCTTACAGCTTCTGCCCAAAAATAGGTAGGAAGACTGTATTCATTTAGCATAGTCCTAGCCATTTCCTAAATATTCCTATTTCTTCTTTCAACAATTCCATTTTTTAGGCATTCTTAGTGCAGAGAAGGTGTGTTTAATACCCATATTTGAGAAAAAGTAATTAAATTCTAGATTCTCAAATTATCCACCATGATCAATTATTAATGAAATTATTCTAAAACCTTTTTCATTTTGAACAGCTTTACAAAAAAATTCAAATAAATTAAAAGCTCATTTTTAAATTTTAAAAAGAAAATCCATGTAAATATAGAATAATATTAAACTAAAACATATACATATAATTTACCAGCCAATCTTGCTACTCTTGAAGGTCCAAAAAAATACATATGGATAAGTTCTATAGGTTTAGATGTAGTAATTTTGTTAACATATTTGAAGGATGATTTGTGTTTCTTGCCAAGTTGACATGCATCACAGAATCTGTCACTTTCAAATCTGAGACTAGGAAAATCAAAAACTAATTGTTGCTTAGATAATTTATGTAAAACATATACATTACAATGTCCAAGTCTTCTATTCCAGATCCATGATTCATTTATTTTAGCAGTTATACAGTTTACTTGTTTTTTACACAAGGAATTTAAATCCAGGGTATACACATTGTCAAATCTAGGTGCTCTAAATTTAAGTAGTTTATTTTTGAAAATAGAACAGCAATTGTTAGAAAAATCAACAGCATAACCATCATCACATAGTTGAGAGATACTTATCATATTTTGTTTCAATTCTTTTACATAAATTACTTTGTTGATTGAGACAGCTTCTGGATCTCCAACTGTTCCAATACCAATGATTTTCCCTTTGGCATTATCACCAAAAGTGACAAGTCCACCATCTTTTTTAGTGAGTGTAGAGAAATTCGATGAGTTTCCACTCATATGCCTTGAGTAGCCACTATCCATATACCATATGTCCTTTTTTATTTTGTGACATGCTCCCTACAAAGTCATTTACAAAATTTGATTTGGTACCCATATTCTGTTGGGTCTAGGGGTGTTAGCCAGCAAAGATCTGGGAATCCAGACTTTCTTTGATTTTCTAATTACAGAAGAGTCAAATAAATTATTTGTTACAAAATATTTCTTAATACCACTAATTTGGGGTTGTCTTAAGAAATAGTTTTTAGAAATATGTCCTCTTGTTTCACAGTAATTAAAATTTAATCTTTTTTGTACTTGGAATAAAATAATTCTTGTACAGCTTAGGTTTTTCACCTTTACAGCCAATTCCAAATATTTTCTTTTTAATGACAGTTTTTTCCAAGAATTTAATTTAAAGTATTTTCTCCTTTATTAAAAATAAGATCTTCATTTTTATAAGTTTCCACTTCAGTTTGCAGTGTTTTTATATTTGATTCATAATCTGTATTGTTAGTGTTAATTAAGTTAAACTTTTCAGTTAACTCTTTATATTGTTTCATCATTGTATCTCTTTCATCATAAATAGCCTTATGACTGTTATTTAAAGAATTATGCTTCCTAAATAGATAATCATATTTTTTTTCAAGCATATTGCAGTAAGATGCAAGTTTTTCATTAGAGTAAATAGATTTGGAACTAGAACCAGAAGAGTAGTAAGATTGTACCTCATCTGTTTCTGCCATAAAACACATGTTAGCTTTCAGATTTGCTTCTTCCTTTTATGAGTCTAATTCAGAAGTGCTACTAGAGTCTTCAGAAACACTCCATGTAGCTTTCATTTCCTTCTTTTCCTTATGCTCATAATCATTTCTTTTGAAGACTTTCTTTTTCTTGTCCTCTTTTAGCTGAGGATAGTCAGGTCTGATGTGCCCCATTTTCTTGCACTCATAAAATATGACTTCCTTGTCATCCTTTTTGAAGGATTTTCTGAAGCCCTTATTCTTTATATAGAATTTAGTGAATTTTATGTCTAGCTGAGGCAGTTCCACATTAGGATTTGATAAATCAGAACTTTCTGATTTCACTTTTACAATTTTCTTCATCTTTCTGTTTTTGCTCTGTGATGACACTTTCAAGGAAGTGTCATCTATTTTGATAAATAATTTATACTCATTTTCTTCATCTTTCATCTCAACTTCATACATCATTAGTGTTCCAATCAGTTCTCTCATGGTTAAGTCTTTGGCAGGTGTCGACTGTCTGATTGCAGCAGAGATTCCATTCCATCTTGTAGGCAGTACTCTCAGTACTTTTAAATATTGGTTAGCTTGTTTAATGGAATCTCCCAAGGAAGTTATGTTATTGAAAATCTCTGTCAATGTTCTATTCATTTGAGTAATAATTTCACCTTAAACTATTATGAATGTATCAAATTTAAGCTTAATAGTATCATATGTCATTTCCCTAGTATTTTTAGTTCCTTTATAAGCAACAACAATAGTTTTCCACATTTCATATGTTGTCGGGCATTAAGATACTCTGTTAAATTCATCAGGTCCTACACCACATATAATTTCATTCATTTCCTTCGAGTTCATATCATATTCTGCTTCAGTAGCTGCACTCCATGTTTCAGGTTTTTCTATTATTTCATATGGAGTCAGAATATTAGAATATACTCTGTATCCAAGGTTTTTCAGATAGATAATCATTCGTGACTTCCAGCATCCATAGTTTTCTCCATAAAAGTACGGTTCTCTGACCATAGACATTCCCTCTCTTGTATCAGTCATCCTGCTCTGTGTATAATCACTTTCATCTTGTTAAGGCTTTATCAGAAAGCTCAACCTCTGATACCAATTGTTGGATCAGATTATACTAAATATACACAAGAGGGGGGAGAATTATGTCTTTTCAGAATTCTTCGCGAGATTGTGTTCTTCCCTTTAACTTTAATCAGATGAATTAATGCAGTGGAAATTTAAATAGCAGATACACAAG
The DNA here is from genome assembly GCA_963277665.1 of Viscum album. Lineage (NCBI taxonomy): Eukaryota > Viridiplantae > Streptophyta > Magnoliopsida > Santalales > Viscaceae > Viscum > Viscum album. The sequence goes on along the minus strand of OY728159.1, from coordinate 1,815,387,114 downwards.
ATATATAGTGGTTCGGGGAACAGAAGGCCCCTAGTCCACTCCACCAATGCTCTACTCCATGAGCTTGGTGATTTTCACTATTTGGTCCTCGTTTCCATAGAACATTTCACAACTAAGTACAGGCAGTTGAAACATTTACAATCTAAGGAAAAACTAAGTCGTATGGTTCACTCACAGAACCTACAGAGCTTAGTACAAGAATTCGGTCACTCAAGAATATAAAAGAAAGGTATTTGTATTTTTGAAAATACTTTCCAGTTGTTCTTTACAATTACAATAGAATGCAATTAACGGTAGATGGATCATTGCCTTCAGAAATAATGATCTTCAAATAAGATTCATTCTGAGTCGATCTTGTTGTAGTAGATATAGAAATATAATTCACAACTTCAGCATTATCAGATTCTCAAAATTATCTTTGATGAGTGAATCTTCTGTCGTGATTCTTCTTCAAAAAACAGAGCTTTGTCATTTTTTTGAATCAGCAGATCTCTGTGTGTTTTTGATAGTCTCTGTTTTTCTTCCTTTTTATAAAAATAAAATATCACATCTATATAATAACATCGAGCACTTATCCTGTAAATTTAGATCCACAAAAGTCACCTTCTAACTCGTGATATTCAAACATTTGAATTTACAGAGTATTCATAACTTCCCTTGAATTTCTCCAAGAAAATATCCTTTTAATTCGATCCTTAAACGGCTCTGAACTCATCAAAGACACATTTTAAAATCAGCTTTAAATCCAGCTTGAAATCAGCCTAATAAACAGCTTGCTAACTGTTGCATGATAATATCGACTTTAAATTCTCCGACGCCAAACGTAAGGTTGAGTTGTATAGAATGCATCCTCTGAACGTAACGTAGATAATAAACGTAGGTTTGATGAAGTAGACTTCAAACGTAAGGTGGTCAATATAGGGTTGATCACAAATTTAGGTTTGATCACAAATGTAGGGTTGGCAATGTATGGTTGATCACAAATGTAGGGTTGGAAATGTACGGTTGATCACAAACGTAGGGTTGGTCATCCATACTTTTTCTCTTCAACTTTCAAACGTATGATGAAAGATATATACTTTTGTAAGCTTTCAAATGAAAGGTACTTGATCCATATTTTTCTAAGAATGTATGGTTGTTTATAAAATTAAGGTTGATGAACCATACTTTTGAGAAACAAACATAACATTTAAAACTTACGTACAGTTTTTCTTCCACACTTTTTCAACAACCCAAATGTAGGGTTCCTTCCTAACATACGGTTCATCTTCCATAATTTTTCAATAACACATAAAGTATACACTGCATTTCATCCTTACGCTACGTTTCTCCACGTAGGGTATGAACAGTGTTTCCAGAACACGCTAAAGCAGATCCCGAATATATAGAGCATGGACAGTAGTAATTAATCCTCATTGTTCAAGAACTTAAATATTTCATTGAGAAAAATAAAAATATAATTAATAATAAATTCCTGCAATATACTTAACAAATAAAATCATTATAAAATAATTAATGATATTTGTGAGCATCAAAATTATCATAAAGCGATAGAGTATTGTTTTCAACAAACTCCCCCTTTAAATAAAAACATTGTTTATTTTTGAAAATAACACTTTATCAACACATAGTACATAGATTGTTAGGTGAAAGTACTCATAAGCAGATGAGTCTTCTTCTCATGAATTTTGCACTTGGTAATCTCCAAGATGGGCGATTATGATAATAGACCCACCAGTACAAATTCTACATGTTTTGGTGGCATCGAATATTTCTATATATGACCGTGGGTGATGGTAATTATACTTTAAGATTATTATTAATTCATGTTATAATTCTCATACTTTGATTTATTTTGTAAACCATGACAATAATAGTTCATGATGAAGTTGGATATGTTGGGTGCATCATGAGTGACTTGTCATTAATGAATAAGTCGAGGAAGGATTTTTCCATTCCATGTTTATGGAAGAAAATATCTTGGCCCTTTGATTGGAATAGAACTATCGCATTAAATTCCATGACCATGGTGTAATGATGTGTTTATTTTATATAGTCAAAGAAATACATATCGATCATATAGGTTGGTGACACGGTTATGCAACCTTCTCGATGAGATATTGTGATAAATGGATTATATTACACAGTGAGAGTTCATATGTGGTTTTTGATGTTGCGATATTAAGTTATTTCTCTTAGGTGCCTTGACCCATTAATAGATAGTAATCTTGGACTTTAGGCACACTCTCCTAATTCCAATGAGAAAGAATCCTAGAGGATTACACACTAAGTGTTTTCATTGATCTCGATTAAATTCTATTTGATTTTAATTAATGGAATAAATATTATTCTCAAGTCTGAGGAATAATTTTATTAAAGTTATATTGGTAGCATAAATTAAATTAATATTTATTTGCTGGCATGTGAATAAAATATTTTTTTTATTTATTAGATACTTTAATAAATATTTATTCGCTATATTGTAATTATTCAGTTGTTTAATAAATGATATAGGAGTTCAAGTGGACCAAGACTGAGTTTGGTGAAAAATATTAATTAACAAGACCGTTACATAATATTTTTTATTGCACAAGTTTTCGTGTGCCAAAAAATAATAATAATATAATTATTATTATGTGTCATGGGGTTTATTAAAGGTAATAAATGTTATTTAATGGATAGTATGAAATTAAATAATATTTTAACTTAAATCCAAACTCTATAAATAGATGGCTATATATATTTTGTAGAGTATCTAAAATTGAGAATAGAGAATTTTTGAACACAACTAATTCTCTCTCAACTCCTCATTCTATCTCCCTCTTAATAATGAGAAGTGTAAGACAGATTTCTTCAAGGTCAAAGGAGTGATCAAGAATGAACAACCTAGGACATTCGACTCACTATACTAGCACTTGAAGATCAAGTGGTGTTGCTTGGAGATCATAGGAGCATGTGTGGATCACTGCTAGAGAGATTCTATCCTTGGATCCTCATAGTACAATAAAGGTAATATGAAAGGGTCCTTTTGGATTATCAACATTCACCAATGAAGAAAGTTCCAAAGATTAGGTATTTATTTATTAAAATATTAAATAAATTAATTATAAATTTGACATGAAAGATCCTCACTCTTGGTTTTGGGAAAAGATTATTAAAATAAATTTAATATATTTCCCATATATGCATGCTTCCTCTATGCTCGAAACAATCAAGTGGTATCAGATTATTCATGTTTAATTTTATAATTATTTATTTGATTGTTGATCTATGAGTAATTGTGGTTATATTTTAATTTCATTTTATTCATTATTTAATATGATTTGAATTAACATGTCATCAGCATATTAATCATGTTTGTTCAGTATTTCATTTTCTTAAAGGCTTAAGAACAAATGAAGAACAACCGAATATGACATCATGAAATTCCAAATCATTGGCCGGTAAAACTGGGTTACACAGCATGTGGTCGGAGCACACGTCGTATACCCATGCGCATTGTATCTATATGTTCTAAGAAATTAATTATACATGGTGATTTTATTGCACATTGCATGTTGAATGGGCCAACCTGGCACACAGAAAGTGGATAAGGGGTGTGTAGATGGCATGTACACACCATGTAATCCGGTCATGTTAACACACCAAAACCCCATGAATGTGACTTGGATATACGACAACTGAGGTATATGACATGTAGTTACACATACACACTGTGTAGTATCCCATTAATGGATAAAATTAAAATTATATTAAATTTTAAAATTACAGTATTAAAACCTTATTTTATTGATTGGCACATTGTTGTGGGATTGACAATTTAATAATGGTTTTAAAGAATTTTAAATGCTCAATTAGTTTATTGTAATTAATATGACATTATTGGTTCTGCTTTTTATTTTCCATTAATTCCATTAATGATGAGTATCTCCAAATAATATCGGATTATCATTAAGATGAAAGGGAATTAATTAATTGATTGATTGATTAATTCAAGTGAATTTATCTTAAATAATAAAATAACAAATAAATAAATGAATTTTAGTCATTTAATTTTGTGTATTCATTGCATGTATGATCGTTCATGATCTTGATCAAGACTGGTGTATGTGTTAGATGTTTTAATTTAATTTATTGCATTAGTTTTTAATTATTTAATATTAAATTAAATGATGGACTACAAGTCATACCTCCATTAATTATTATTTAGGACCTACATGTCCAAAAATATTTATGTAACCCCCTTTAACCAATCCTTTGGTTCCCCTCACCTGCATGTGGGTAATAAATATTTGTAACTAATAGAGCATCCCAATGCACATGGAGGTGGTTCAAGACAGAACCATAATGATGCCAACCCAGGTGATACACAGGTGGATAGGTGGAATGTTGTAACTCATGTTAAAACCAGAAATAGGATTTATTTCCCCTAGGTCAAAGGTTGATTTAATGTTAGATCATTAAAATCAACAATTTGATAAATCTCATGAATGGATCATTTAATTAATTAATTAATTCTTTCTATGCAATTATTTATTTTGTGGATGCAAGGTCATGATCACATAAATAAATGTATTAATATGTAGAGATAGAAATTAAATAAATGAATTATGTGTAAATGTTTAATCTAACATGGTTAATTAATTAAGTAACATCCACTTAATATTAAAAATATGTGTAAAGGATAAAACATTATAAAAATTCATACATAATAAATTAAAATTCCTCAATTAAATATTGGGGAGTTCTCATGAAAGTTTTGAGTTGACTTAACCAAAATTTTATTGGGTTTAATGGCTAAATTTTGTTCAATACAAATTTGGAGGTAATTTTTGAAGATATCCAAGTCAGGTTTTCAGGATAGGGGAATCCACTCAATGGATCAAGGAGTTTAAAGTCCACATTTGGAAAGACCTCCTACTTAATTACTTTATTATGGTTTTCATGGACAAATAATGGATCATTAAGAAAGTTAATGGGGATCCTTTACACTATAATGTTAAAGCAACTAGACATTCCAAGTTTAATGGTGAGGACTATTGAGACTTTATAAAATAGTGGGAGATTTAATAAATAAATAAATAAAAACATTTAATTTATTATATCTCAATTATTTTGTAATCAAGAAAAGTACTAATAATATGCTTTTTTAATTGTAGAATAAAATAAAAATTTCATCATCCACACTATCCCTATGATCAATATTGTAGAAAGATAACCTCCTAACTGGCAATAACTTCCATGAGTGGTTTAGATGCCTTAGGGTTGTGCTATGCCATGAATAGAAATCTTACTTACTAGAATCCTCAATGCTAAATCTACCTTCAAAAGAGGTGAGTGATGAAGAGTTCCTTGTCTATGAAAAACATTTTAGCAACGCGATCGATGTACAATGTTTGATTCTTTCATCGATATCTAATGAACTAATTAAGTCTCATGAAAACATGGATGCATATAGCATGATTGATCACCTTTGTGGTCTTTACTAGGAGAGGGCTTTATAGGAATGATTTGAGATTTCCAAGGTTCTCTTTCAGAAAAATATTGGAGAGGGTTCCCTAGCTAGGACTCATGTAGTCAAGCTCATTAGATACATTGAGTGCTTAGAGGTTATAGGGTTTAAAACCACCACTCCCTCAGAGATTCTCCAGTTTTGTTGTGAATTTTAATATGAACAACATTGAGAAGATTGTACCAGATCTTCTTACTCTTCTTCACCAAGTATATAAGGATAAAAAGCGTGAAAAACCTTCTGTCATTATGGTAAATAAATGGAAATGGGGAGTGAAGAGCTTTAAACCCCAAGATTCTTCATGCCCTTCCAAGAAGAGGAATATCAAGGGGAAAGAAAGGGAATGGGATGTCATCTGTTTCAAATGTGGCAAGAAGGGCCACTGGAAGAAGCAATGAACCCAGCCAAATAAGTAAGGGGAAGATTTAGGTGCATTTTTTATCAAGTGAATTTTATCTATTTATACAAATTGGGTATTAGATAAATATTGTGGTGATCACATATTTATTAAAATACAGAAACAAAGTAGATTCAGAAATATTGACCAAGTATTGGTAGATCTTTGAGCATCCAATGAATCTAAACTTGTTATTGTAACTATTGGGGACGACCACCTCATGTTTCCAACCTGAATGATCTTGGTTTTAAAGGATTGTTATTATGTGCCTTCATTTACCAAAAACATTATTTCTATATCCATACTTGATATGGATGGATTTATTTTCAAATTTGGGAATAAATGTTGCTTATTTTATAAATATAGCATTTGTTATGGTAAGGTGCATTTAAATAATTGTATGTATATGTTGGATTAAATGAACCAAATAATGGAAATTGAAAACAAAGTTACTTCACACAAATCATACCACACCCAACTTTGGCATCACCGGCTAGGTCATGTAAATAAAAAGTGCTTGACTAAATTACATCAATATGGATATTTAGATTCTTTTAAACTAAAACCTCTTAGTCTATGTCATGCATGTTTACAAGGAAAAATTACCAAAGCCCCATTTAATGGGAAAAGTGAAGGAGATTAAGAGATTATTGAATTAGTTTATACAGATGTGTGTAGACCATTTCCAATTGAAGAAAGGGGTGGGTACTCGTACTTCATAATTTTTACTGATGATTTTAGTAGATACGGATTTTTCTAATTAATGTGGTATAAGTTGAATTATTTTTATAAATTAAAGAAATACAAGAATGAATCTAAGAACTATATTGGTAAGAATATTAAGAAACTTCGCTCAGTCCATGGTGGAGAATATCTTAATCAAGGATTTATTTATTATCTATAGGATTTTATGATTTTATCTCAACTCACTCCTCCTTGTATGAATCAGTGGAATGGTGCAAGTGAAAGTAGGAACCACAACTATTTGTACATGGAGAAATTAATGATGATTTATGTGAATCTTCTATTATCCTTTTGGGGATACACATTACAAACAGCATCATATATACTAAACTAAGTGCCAACTAAAGCAAAAAATGGTATACCATACCAATTATGTAATTGAAAGAAACTTGTGTTATCTTACTTACATGTGTGGGGTTGCGAAGCATTTGTTAAGGAATATTCAGGTAAAAATCTTGAACCCTAATGCATAAAGTGTATCTTTATAGGATATCCAAAAGAAATAAATGGATACTATCTATAAAATCCTTTAGACAAAAAGGTTATGGTTGGAAGACTTCCCACATTTATTGAGGAAGATGTTATCTCTAAAAGAGATCGTGGGAGTGATATAGACTTCGATGAAGTCAAGAATCAAGATACACAAGATTCGGCATAGGAAAAAATTCCACAAATCCCCTTAGAATAAGAAATTGTTCCAGAGACACAATTACTACATAAGAGTACTAGAGAGGTTAGAGAACTAGAATGGTATAGTTTTCTAGTCACCGATGATGGTGAATTTTTATTAGTTGATAATAATGATCCTCTAACATATAAGGAAGCAACAAGTGGCACAGATATTTCCAAGTGTCAAGAAGACATGAATTCAGAAATAGATTCCATGTACCAAAACCAAGTCTAAATTTTGGTAGACCCAATTGAAATAGTGGATTCCCTAGACCCAACTATGCAGTACTTTTGATTACTATATCATATATACAGTTAGTTATACATGATTTTATCTTATCATTATAGTGTATAATTTTCTGCATCCACTATAATGGTAATGTCTAAAGATTAATTTTCGTGTCGAGATGTTATAGTAGATCTCATGCTATAATTATAACCTCGAAATACTATGAAATTAATCTTAAATATATGTTCTACAGTATAGATACATCTTACTGACTGGACACAGTATATGTTTGACTATCAGGTTTTAGGGGCTCATAAGCATTGATACTTCTTCTCATAAAGTTCACACTTGGTGATCTTTAGTGGTGAGATTATAGCGACCCAGCCTTTTCTTAAATTACTATTACATCATTTTAAAGATAAACAACATAATAGTATTATACATAGAGGATCCAAAGGTTTAGTGTCTTGGGAAAACTAGGACCATACATAACAATTACAGTATCAATCATAAACATTTATTTAATTGTTCCTTCTCTAGATTCTCATTGGAACTTGACCTCTCCTTAGTACATGTAACCACCTGAGGATATAAATCAAAATAGGTGAGATAAAATCCCAGTAATAGGATATATAAGAAAAATATAACAATGGTTTATAATAACCATAACATAGTCAAGGTATCATGAATATGAGAGGAAGTATTAATGAGAGACTTGAAATGTGGCAACGCATAAAAAATGAAACATCATGTCTTAGTGGTTAGCTACCACACATACTTGTGAAAAAAGATAGAATCTTGTTCACACATAATTTCACTTTCACTCATGAGATTCATCACTTTACCCAATGCATTAGAGTTCTTTATAATTCTGGGCGCACCTGTCACATTGAAACATTCATATTGTGTTATATAATTTCGGGCGCACCCGTCACATCATAACATTAGAATTTATCATGCATGCCACAATGAACATATATCATAAATGAACATAACTAAATCATGAAAAGGAATGAGTTTCATCTCATAAGAACACATTCATAAACATTAGGTTCCCAAAAGGAGGGAATAACATACATGTTACAAGAACCATCAACCTTGAATGAGAAGTAAAAGGTGTGTTCTTAAAAGAAGAGTTCTTTTGGAAAACATTTTGTTTGAAATAAAAACCAATGACAAACATGTATATCCCATAAAAGGAAATAAAATGATTAAAAAATAATTTTTAAGTAGTAACCATATCAAAAATGGAGTGAAAGAGGGAGAACCTGAAGGATGAAAGTTAGGTTCGAGAATTTCCCCTTACCCTGTATCTGAACGCCTCCTTCTCTTTAATGTCCTGTATAATGACATTATATTAATTAATTATAAATCCAAAACCTTTTTTACATTAATATGGTTCATTATGGTTTCATTAAGTGATTTTATGTTCCTTTGTATGAGTTATAGATTTTAAAAACTTTGTTCAGGAATGTTCATTTTCATGGTTTTCTTGAGTGGTTCACTTGTATTATTAAATTGAAGTTCGGGTGGAACATGGGTAAATATACAGAACTGATATTAAATGTTATTAATGATATTAGAATATTTTTAATGATATTATAATGAATTATATTAGATCCATGTGTATGAATCATTAAATAATAATTAAATGATAAATGTTTGGGTTAATTTGAACGGTTTTTCGATCACAATGAACTTGTTTTATTTTATCACTTAGTAATATGGACATAACTTAGTTACAGAACTTTAAATAGGAAATAATTCATATAAAATATTCTTTTTCAACCATAAAAATGGTTTCATGACCAGATCTTAAGGTAGAAATGGAAGAAGAAAACATGTCATTCTTGAAGGTGATAAATTAACACCTCACGAACAGCTTTCTCTTTAAAAAAAATAAAGAGGGAAAGGGGTTGGATGTTATAATATACCATTAGTATAATAAAACTCCAATATATGTATGATACTGGAGTTAACATACCATTTGGACAAAGATACATTGGTAGGTAATAAGAAAATAACTTGAAATTGAAAAGGAAATTAAAATAAAAGAGGGAGAGAAATTACCTATTGAATCTTCCTATTGAGATCCTCCTTAAGAGACCTATGCTTGGTCTTTTGATGAGACCAGAAGCTTTTGAACGTGGGATAGGGGATAGGTAATATTCTTGGGTAGATTTTAGAGAAGGCTTGAAGCTTGAGAGGTGTGAGGAAATGAGGGTGTGAAGGGTGGTATTTATAGTGGAGGGGAGAGGAGATTTCTCAACATAAAATTCATTAGTTTAATATTTTCCCACAAGACAAGGAATAGTGAGTCTTAAATGACCAGTAATAGTAATTTTATCATTTGAACCTGAACCAAGTGGTCTTAAATCAGTAGAACATTACACATGACTCTATAATTAGCTTATTTATCTTATTTTGTAAATTATGGTATTTCACAATTCATCAAAAATTCAAGTAATTCAGAAAAATCCCAAAAACCACCACAACCATTTTTTGACATGTAGAATCCAAAAATGAAGTCCATTTTTCAAAAATAAATTTTTGAATATGATTAATTTAATATTTAATTAAAATCATAATTTACTTGAAAAATACAGTTTTTAAAATTAAAATTGATTTTGTAATGCTTTAAAAAATTACTTGAGGTCTAATAAAATTATCTTAAATATAAAAGGAATCGATTTGTTAATTTATGAAAAAAAATTAATAAAATACATTTTCTTTTAATTAATTATTTATAATTAATTATTTATGACTTATAAAAATACCAAAACTTTTACTATGTTCAAATTTTCACTTATAAGATGCCTTAATTTTATCTAATTATTCAAGGGTAAGGTTACTATTATTTTGAACTATTTACTATTCATAAGGGTCATATTACTATTCATAAGGGTAAGTTAATATTCATAAGGGTATGTTACTATTCACCAAAAAATTATTTTTGTTTTATTAGACTCCAAAAATCATCTTGAACACAACTGTGTATGTCAGATTTTCAAAATTCAAAACACATAAGTGAAAAACTTATGTTTAAAGGTCACTTAGCACTTAGTAGTTCATTATGTTGTGTTTTCATGTGATTTTATGACATATTTATAAGAATGGAAATTCCATTGAAAAACTTTGGGTCGTTACATTCTTCCCCCCTTATGAAATTTCACCCTCTAAATTTCATTTTACATAAACAGGTGAGGGTACTTCTCCTTTATCGCCTCTTCCAGTTCCAAGTTTCTTCCTCAAACTTATGGTTCCTCCACAACACCTTGACAAGATGGTTTTTCTTGTTGCATAGTACCTTATCTCTTCAGTCCAGAATCTCTACTAGCTGCTTCTCATAGGAGATATCATCTTACACTTGTACCACCTCTGAGTTTAGTACATGTGAGGGATCTGTTATGTACTTCCTCAAGAGTGATATGTGAAACACATCATAAAATTGATCCATATTCAGTGGAAGTGCAAGAAGATAGGCCACGTCTCCTATGCGGTCAAGGATCTCAAAGGGGCCAATGTACCTTGGGCTTGGCTTCCCTTTCTTTCCAAACCGCATGACTCTCTTCCATGGTGATATTCTAAGGAAGAATTTATCTCCAACGTCAAACTCCAAGTCCCTTCGATGGTTGTCAACGTAGCTCTTTTTTCGACTCTGAGAAGATTTGATGTGTTTTTGGATGACTTGAACCTTCTCTCTCATCTCTTTCACAAGATTGGGTCCAAGTAGCTTTCTTTCTCCAACTTCATCCCAACAGGTTGGAGTTCTACATCACTTTCTATATAGAGCTTCATATGGAGCCATCTGAATACTCGAGTGGAAGATATTTTTTTATGAGAACTCAACCAATGGGAGATACTGATCCCATACACCTTTGAATTCAAGAGAGAAGGCTCTTATCATATCTTCAAGCATATGAATAATTCTTTCAGATTGGCCATCAGTTTGGGGGTGATAGGTCGTGCTAAAATTTAATTCAATACTCAAATAATGTTGAAGACTCCTCCAAAATTTAGATGTGAACCTTGGATCACGATTAGAGACAATAGAGAGTGGAACTCCATGCAGTCTCACCACTTTCTTCACATATATCTTTGCAAGTTGTTCAAGTGAGATATCTTCCTGAATATTGATAAAATGGGCAGTCTTAGTGAGTCGGTCAACCACAACCCATATCACATTATTTCCCTTCAACGTCTTTAGGAGACCTATAACAAAGTCCATAGTAACATTCTCCCATTTCCACATGGGTATAGGAAATGGTTGCATCATCCCTTTGGACTTATTTCGCTCTACTTTAACTTGCTGACATACCAAGCACCTTGATATCTATTCCGCAATCTCCTTCTTCATGTTATCCCACCAGAAGTGTTCTCAGAGATCACGGTACATCTTGGTACTCCCATGATGGATAGAGAATGTTGAGTTATGTGCATTGTCCAATAGCTCTTTCTTTATCCTGGGTGATGAAGGCACACAAAGCTGCGTTCCAAATCGAATCATGCCATAATCATTGATATATAACTCCTATAGCTTCCCTTCCTTTACTTCATTCACCGTCTTTTGTATCTCCACATCATCCCTTTGTGCTTCCTTAATATTCTATTGGATGGATGGTTGTGCAATCATTTGGGAAAGGTGGGATGTATCCCCTGCCCTTATGATTTCCAAACCCATCTTTTTCATATCCAAGAATATAGGGTCTTTTTCAATCTGCATCATGGATAGAGTAGCAGGTTATTTTCTGATTAGAGCATTAGCTACCTTGTTCGCCATTCCAGGATGATAGTTAATAGAGCAATTTTAATCCTTGATTAGCTCGAACAATCTCCTTTGACATATGTTGATCTCATTTTGTGTAAATATATACTTTAGGATCTTGTGGTCGGTGTATATGTCACACTTCTCTCCATAAAGGTAGTGCTGCCAGATTTTAAAATCAAAAATCATAGCTGCTAGCTCTAGATCATGTGACAGGTAGTTCTGCTCATGGATCTTCAACTGTCGTGAGGCGTAGGCTATCACATTTTTATTTTTCATGAGTATATAACCCAAGACTTTCTTTGAATCATCACTGTATATCACAAAACCTTATCCACTTTTTGGTAATGTGAGTACAGGTGCAGTGATCAGCCTTCTCTTTAGCTCCTTGAATCTTCCCTCACATTCTTCTGTCTAGACATACTTTACCCCTTTCCTTGTTAACTTAGTTAGCAGGCTTGAAAATTGTGAGAATTTTCTCACAAAACGTCAGTATTACCCATCTAATCCAAGAAAATTATGAATTTCTATGACACTAGAGGGTATGGGCCATTTTTCAATTTCCTTTGTTTTAGAAGGGTCCACAGAAATTCCCTCACTTGTGATCACATGTCCTAATAACGTGACTTGCTTCATCCAAAAGTCACACTTGCTAAACTTGGCATACAACTTATCCTTTCTCAATGTTGCCAACACAAGTCTTAGATGTTCTTCATGTTCCTCCTTGCTCTTGGAGTATATGAGAATATCATAAAAAAACACTACCACGAATTTGTCGAGGTAATGTCTAAAGACTATATTCATCAAATCTATGAAGATTGCAGGGGAATTATTAAGTCCGAATAGAATCACCAAAAACTCATAGTGCTCATACCTTGTATGGAAGGAAGTCTTCTGAATATCTTTATTCTTCACCTTTAGTTGATGATATCCAGAATGAAGATCCACCTTTGAGAAGTATTTATCTCCTCTTAACTGATCGAATAATTCATCAATCCTTGGAAGATTATACTTGTTCTTTATGGTGATCTTGTTGAGTTCCCGATAATCGATACACAACCACATTATTTCACCCTTCTTCTTCAAAAAGAGCACTGGAGCACCCCAAGGTGATGCACTAGGTTGTATGAACCCTTTGTCCAGATGCTCTTGTAACTACTTCTTTAACGCCTCCAGTTCGATAGGAGCCATCCTATAGGGACACTTTGAGATAATAGTAGCTCCAGGTATGAGTTCAATTGAGAACTCTACCTCATGATCCGGGGGAATTCCAGGTAACTCTTCAGAAAATACATCATTGTATTCCCTCACGATTGGAAATTCCACAAGGTTGTCACTTTCCTTAAACTCAACCATTTAGGAAAGGTATGCTTCTTCATAAGGAATCAACACCCACACCATTGAAGGATTTTTCAAAGAAGATTCATGATCTTCCTTGCATTTTTAGAGGAGAATGGGATGGTTTGGAATATGAAAAGATATTTCCTTTTCCTGATAGTTGATACATGATCTATATAACGAGATCCAATCCATTCCCATTATAGCATCAAATTACACCAAGGGAAGTATTACAAGATTCGCTGGAAGAATCTTCCCACATATGCCAATAGGAGAAGAGTAAAACACTTGGGTTGCAATGATTACACCACTTGGTGTTTTTATAGATATCTCTACTTCAATGTTTTGGGGATTCAATTATATAGTTCTAGAAAACTTTCAAGATATAAAGTAATGTGTAGAACCAGAATCAAATAATACTTTTTCTATTCTTGAGTGAATAATAAGTGTACCTTGAATGACTTCATTATCTTGCTCCACTTCTATAGTAGTGAAGTCATAAGCCTTCCCTTTTTCCTTTGGATTTGGTGGTTACTGACATTGATTACCCTCAAGAACATGAGGTTTAGTTCATTGACTTGCATAGTGCCCTAGCTCCCTACAGTTGTAGCATTAAACCATGAGTGGTTCTCTCCTTTCTTCGGCTAAATTATCCTTCCTTTTCATGTCTTTTCAACACTCTTGTTCATGGTGTCCCTCTTTCCCACACTTGAAGAACTTCTTCGTCCCTTTAAGACAGTTCCCATGGTGCAACTTCCCACATTTTTTTCATGTGGGTTGTTGAATTTTCTTCCCACCTTTTTCATTAGATCCACTAGCTTGAAACTCCATATTTAGTTTCTTATCACCATATCTATGGGACCATTCTCCAAACTCCATCTCCACTTTGAAAGGACATCGAACAACTTCTTCATAACTCCCAAATTCTAGAATTGCAAGAGACTTTCGAAGGTGTGTTTTTAATCCACTAAAGAATCTATCAATTTTGTTATCATTGTTGATAACAAAACCCGAAGCATACCTTACAAGCATAGTGAAATTCGCTTCATAGGTAGTGACAGATTCTCCTTCTTTTTGCTTGAGCTCTATGAATTATCTCTCTATCTTTGTGTGAAGAGTTCTCTGGAAATACTTGTTAAGAAACATTATCTTAAAGTCTTCCCATTCAATCTCTTCAATTTCCTCCCTTGGCTTAGTGTTCTTAATCAAAGCCCACCATTGATTGGCCTATCCATCCAGAAGATAAATGGCTATGGTCACCTTCTCCATCTCAGAATAGTGAAGCACTGAAAAGATCTTCTCCATGGAGTTGATCCACTGTTCCGCAACTAGTGGATCAGAAGATCCACTAAACGTCGGTGGTCATTACCGCATAAAACATTTGATAGCCAGTTTCTCCCTCTTTAGTGAAGGAGGACATTCCCCATTATTATGGTTATTGTTCATAACCAGATATAATTGGGTAATCATCACCATGAAGTTTTGAACTCCACCTCCCAAATCATTGGGGATGTCATTCGGGCAATCATTTCATTGTCCCTTTCATGAGTTGTTGGACTAATTTCTCCTGGTTCCCACCATTTTCGAAAATAAAAAAGGTTAGAACAAAACATAAGTAAAAAAGTCATGAATAACTTATCCATTTAAATAATTTATACCAAAAACATAACATATGGGATCCAAATTTAAATATTCTTGTGTGAATTTTTGTACTTAGTCTCATGCTAGAGGTTTTCTCTAGGGTTCACTAATCCTAATTCCCAAATTAACTAAACCTTTCCTCTGATACCAAATATATCAAACTAGCCTTTTCTTACATTAATATTACATCATTTTAAAGATAAACAACATAATAGTATTACACATAGAGGATTCAAAATATTTAGTGTCTTGGGAAAACTAGGACCATACATAACAATTACAACATCAGTCATAAACATTTATTTAATTCTTCCTTCTATAGCTTCTCATTGGCACTTGACCTCTCCTTAGTACATGTAAACACCTAAGGATAAACATAAAAATGGGTGATATAAAATCCCAGTAATAGGATATATAATAAAAATATAACAATGGTTGAGAATAACCATAACATAGGCAAGGTATTATGAATATGAGAGGAAGCATTAATGACAGACTTGAAATGTGGCAACGCATAAAAAATGAAACATCGTGTCTTAGTGGTTAGCTACCACAAATACTTGTGAACAAAGATAGCATCTTTTTCACACATAATTTAACTTTAACTCATGATATTCATCACTTTACCCAATGCATTGGAGCGCTGTATAATTCTGGGTGCACCCGTCACATTGAAACATTCATATTGCGCTATATAATTCTAGGCACACCCGTCACATCATAACATTAGAATTTATCATGCATGACACAATGAAAATATATCATAAATTAACATAAATAACCCATGAAAAGGAATGGGTATCATCTCATAATAACACATTCATAAACATTGGGTTCCCAAAAGAAGTAGAAAATAACCTATATGTTAGAAGAACTGTCAACCTTGAATGAGAAGTAAAAGGTGTGTTCTTAAAATAAGAGTTCTTTCGGAAAAAATTTTGTTTGACATAAAAACCAGTGACAAACATGTATATCCCAGAAAAGAAAATAAAATTATGAACAAATTATTTTTAAGGAGTAACCATGTCAAAAATGGAGTGAAAGAGGGAGAACCTGAAGGATGAAAGTTAGGTTTGAGAATTTCCTCTTACCTTGTATCCGAACGCTTCCTTCTCTTTAATGTCCTATATAATAACATTATATTCATTAATTATAAATCCATAAACTTTTCTAAATTAATATGGTTCATTAAGTGATTTTATGTTCCTTTGGATGAGTTATATAGTTTAAAAACTTTGTTCAGGAATGTTTGTTTTTATGGTTTTCTTGAGTGGTTCACTTGTATTCTTAAATTGAAGTTCGGGTAGAACATGGGTAAACATCCAGAACTGATATTACATGTTATTAATAATATTACAGGAGTTTTAATGATATTATAATGAATTATATTATATCCATGTGTATGAATCATTAGATAAGAATTAAATGATGATTCTTTTGGTTAATTTGAACGGTTTTTCGATCACAATGAACTTTTTTTATTTTATCACTTAGTAATATGGAAATAAGTTAGTTCTAGAACTTTAAATAGGACATAATACATATAAAAGATTCTGTTTAAACCATAAAAATGGTTTCATGACCAGATATGAAGGTAGAAATGGAAGAAGAAAACATGTCATTCTTGAAGGTGATAAATTAACACCTCACGAACAACTTTCTCTTTAATAAAAAAAGAAATAGGGAAAGGGTTTGGATGGTATAATATCCCATTAGTATCATAAAACTTCAGTATATGTATGATACTAGAGTTACCATACCATTTGGACAAAGATAAATTGGGAGAGAATAAGAAAATAACTTGAAATTGAAAAGGGGATTAAAGGAAAAGAGGGAGAGAAATTACCTCTTGAATCTTCCTCTTGAGATCCTCCTTAAGAGACCTAAGCTTGGTCTTTTGATGAGACCAGAAGCTCTTTTACATGGGGAGGGGCTAGGGAAGATGCTTGGGTAGAGTTTAGAGAAGTATTGAAGCTTGAGAGGTGTGAGGAAATGAGGGTGTGAAGGGTGGTATTTGTAGTGGAGGGGAGAGGAGATTTCTCAATAAAAAATTCATTAGTTTAATATTTTCCCACAAGACAAGGAATAGTGAGTCTTCCATGACCAATAATAGTAATTTTATCATTTGATCCCGAACCAAGTGGTCTTACATCAATAGAACATCACACATGACTCTATAATTAGCTTATTTAGCTTATTTTGTAAATTATGGTATTTCACTATTCATCAAAAATTAAAGTAATTCAGAAAAATCCCAAAAATCACCCCAACCATTTTTCAATGTGCAGAATCCAAAAATGAAGTCCATTTTTCAAAAATAAATTTCTGAATAGGAATAATTTAATATTTAATTAAAATCATAATTTATATGAAAAAATACAGTTTTTAAAATTAAAATTGATTTTGTAATGATTTCAAAAATTACTTGAGGTATTATAAAATTATCATAAATATATAAGGCATCGATTTTTTAATTTATAAAAAAAATTAATAAAATACATTTTCTTTTAATTAATTATTTATAATTAATTATTTATGACTTACAAAAATACCAAAACTTTTACTATGTTCAAATTGTCACTTATAAGATGCCTTAATTTTATTTAATTATTCAACGATAAGGTTAATATTATTTTGGAACATTTACTATTCATAAGGGTCATATTACAATTCATAATAGTAAGTTAATATTCATAAGGGTATGTTACTATTCACCAAAAATTATTTTTGTTTTATTAGACTCCAAAAATCATCTTGAACACAACCGTGTATGCCAGATTTTCATAATTCAAAACACATAAGTGACAAACTTATATTTAAAGGTTACTTAGTACTTAGTAGTTCATTATGTTGTGTTTTCATGTGATTTTATGACATATTTATAAGAAGGGAAATTCCATTGAAAAAATTTTGGTCGTTACATTCTTCCCCCATTATGAAATTTCACCCTCGAAATTTCATTTTACATAAACAGGTGAGGGTACTTCTCCTCCATCGCCTCTTCCAGTTCACAAGTTGATTCCTCAAACTTATGGTTCCTCCTCAACACTTTGACAATAAGGGTTGTCTTTTTGCGTAGTACCTTATCTCTCTGCTCCAGAATCTCTACTGGCTGCTTCTCATAGGAGAGATCATATTACACCTGTACCACCTCTGAGTTTAGTACATGTGAGGGATCCAGTATGTACTTCCTCAAGAGTGATATGTGAAGCACATCATAAAATTGATCTATATTCAGTAGAAGTGTAAGACGATAGGACACGGATTTTATGCGGTCAAGGATCTCAAAGGGGCCAATGTACCTTGGGCTTAGCTTCCCTTTCTTTCCAAACCGCATGACTCTATTCCATGGTGATATTCTAAGGAAGAATTTATCTCCAACGTCGAACTCCAAGTCCCTTCGACGGTTGTCAGCATAGCTCTTTTTCTGACTCTGAGAATCTTTGATATGTTTCTGGATGACTTCAACCTTCTCTGTCATCTCTTTCACGAGATTGGGTCCAAGTAGCTTTCTTTCTCCAACTTCATCCCAACAGGTTGGAGTTCTACATCACTTTCCATATAGAGCTTCATATGGAGTCATCTGAATACTCGAGTGGAAGATATTGTTGTATGAGAACTCAACCAATGGGAGATACTGATCCCATCCACCTTTGAATTCAAGAGAGCAGGCTCTTAGCATATCTTTAAGCGTATGAATAATTATTTTGGATTGGCCATCAGTTTGGGGGTGATAGGTCATGCTGAAATTTAATTCAATACTCAAAGCATGTTGAAGACTCCTCCAGAATTTAGATGTGAACCTTGGATCACGATTAGAGACAATCGTGAGTGAAACTCCATGCAGTCTCACCACTTCCTTCACATATATCTTTGCAAGTTGTTCAAGCAATATATCTTCCTGAATATAGATAAAATGGGCAGTCTTGGTGAGTCGGTCAACCACAACCCATATCACATTATTTCCCTTCGACGTCTTCGGGAGACCTGTGACAAAGTCCATAGTAACATTCTCTCATTTCCACATGGGTATAGGCAATGGCTGCATCATCCCTTTGGACTATGTCACTCTGCTTTAACTTGCTGACATACCAAGCACCTTGATATATATTCCACAATATCCTTCTTTATGTTATCCCACCAAAATTGTTCTCAGAGATCATGGTACATCTTGGTACTCCCAGGATGGATAGAGAATGTTGAGCTATGTGCATTTTCCAATAGCTCCTTCTTTATCCTGGGTGATGAAGGAACACAAAGCTGCGTTCCAAACTGAATCACGCCATCATCATTGATATAGAACTCATGCAGCTTCCCTTCCTTTACTTCATTCTCCCTCTTTTGTATCTCCACATCATCCCTTTGTGCTTCCTTAATATTCTATTGGATGGATGGTTGTGAAATCATTTGGGCAAGGTATGATGTATCCTCTGCCCTTATGATTTCCAAATCCATCTTTTTCATATCCAATAATATATGGTCTTTTTTAATCTGCATCATGGATAGAGTAGCAGGTTCTTTTCTGCTTAGAGCACCAGCTACCTTGTTCACCTTTCCAGGATTATAGTGAATAGATCAATCATAATCCTTGATTATCTCTAACCATCTCCTTTGATGCATGTTGATCTCCTTTTGTGTGAATATATACTTTAGGATCTTGTGGTCGGTGTATATGTCACACTTCTCTCCATAAAGGTAGTGCTTCCATATTTTCAAAGCAAAAATCACAGCTTCCAGCTCTAGATCATGTGTCAGGTAGTTCTGCTCATGGATCTTTAACTAACGTGAGGCGTAGGCTATCACATTTTTATTTTTCATGAGTACATAACCCAAGACTTTCTTTGAATCATCACTGTATATCACAAAACCTTCTCCACTTTTTGGTAATGTGAGTACAGGTGCAGTGATCAGCCTTCTCTTTAGCTCCTTGAAGCTTCCCTCACATTCTTCTGTCCAGACATACTTTACCACTTTCCTTGTTAACTTAGTTAGCGGGCTTAACAATCGTGAGAAGTTTCTCACAAAACATCAGTAGTACCCATCTGATCCAAGAAAATTACGGATTTCTGTGACACTAGAGGGTATAGACCATTCTTCAATTGCCTTTGTTTTAGAAGGGTCCACAGAAATTCCCTCACTTGTGATCACATGTCCCAATAACGTGACTTGCTTCATCCAAAAGTCACACTTGATGAACTTGGCATACAACTTCTCCTTTCTCAATGTTTCCAACACAAGTCTTAGATGTTCTTCGTAGGTTGGTAGTAATTGCTATAATTATCCTTATCTCTTTAGGGGCCATGATGGGTTGTAAGACTCCACTCTTGGTCTATATATTTTTATTCACTACTATTGAGATAAGGGCCTAGAGAGTCACATAAAATAGTGTATTCAAGAAACCATCCTATTCAGTTGAATAGGTATATGGACATTGAGGGGCCCACAACAGGGTCAAAGTGTTTTCCAAAGTATCGATCACCAAAAATTAAATAAATTCATTAATATTAAAGTTGTGAATATTTGGGATTGAATTTATTTAATGTATTTACAAGTTTGGTAAATATGAGAAAATATTAATCCAACGAATATTATTTTAATATTCAAGGTTCATTTAATATTAAGCGGGATAGAGAGTCAAGTTAAATGGATCAGATTTTATCACGTAATATATTTTATATATTACAAGTATGTGATAAAATAATAAATAATATTTACACAGTTTAGTTTGTCAAAATTATTTATTTAATGGATGTTGAAATAAACGGGGTTCGGGGAACCCAACCAGGTATTTTTCAACACCACTATAAATATAGGAGGAGTCTCTCTCTCTTTTATGGCCATCCACACTATTCATTCATTTCATGGAATGACATCTAGAGCATCTCTCTTCTCTCACTCTCTAGAGAGACAATCTCTCGATCCAAGAACCAGGATCATGTTCTCCCTCAAGCATCGAAGGGATCTTGATGCGGTGATCATCGGGATGTCGAAGATATCATCGAATCTCCATGATAGCACTCTTAATTTGATTATCGACGTTCCAACGTATTTTTGAAGCACGTATGGATTGTCTAGAGGAATCCTGCTATGGATTCTTCAAGTAGTGATCACCAGCGACGATTTGTAGTCGAGCGCACCTTCAGATTTGAAGCGGGTATGTTTTAAATTTAATTTTGTGCTCTTTACAATTTATGAGATATCCTCAGACCTTTCCAGGGCTTGGATCATTGGCGTTGACAAGTCTCATCGACCCGTTGATGAAAAATTTTAAAATTATCAGCCCACCGGCTTCCACTGCGGGCCCCAGAACCTTTCATTGGTACCAGAGAGATCGTGTATATTTTCTGAGCCAAATAAAATTAATTTTCATAAAATTAAATAGAGGGTTCAAAAATGGTCTCGGTGGTTCAAAACGTGTGTTGATCCGATCTCAAACGGCCAAGTTATGGCTATTTTAAATTTTCAGCTTGGATCGAATATACGGTTTGATCTCGGGTTCTAAAATTTTATTTCATCCTGATGAACTGATCAAGTTTCGATCAGCTCATCAGAAATAATCTTAATTGTGAAAATTATAATTTTATAATTTAATAATTTGCATAATAATTCTATTATTATAATAATATTTATTTTATTATTATTATAATATAATAATAATAAATTATTATTTTATTATAATAATTTATTATTATTAAATTGAAAGGCTATTAAGTAGCCTTTAGAAATTTGGGGTGTGGAAAATTTTGGGGGAGGGAAGACTTCCAAAGAAGACTCAAAAAAAAGGAAGGGTGGAGACTTTAAAAATAAGGGAAGACTTCTTTAAAAAATTAAAGAAGACTTAATAAAAAAAGAGAATCAAAAGGGGGTCCGTGCGACCCCCCCCCCCCCCCCGGTCGGCTCCTTCCTTGGGATGCCATGCACTAGGTGTCCCAGCCCCGTCGTCCCCTTCCTCGGCGCAGCAAACCAGGGTGCCGCCCTGTGTCCTACACGGTGCACCACCAGCCAGGCCTGCTTCCTCTCAGGCAGCTGACCCCGTTCCCACCTGGTGACCCGCAGCCATCCAATGTCGGCCTTCGACAGTGACAAGGTGAAGCCCTTGCCCTCCCGACCTCCTCTACACATAGCAGAAGACCCGACGTGCACCAATCGCCGGAGACACCGCCCTCCCCAGATCTGGTCGTCCCGATGCCCTCGCCCCGCACCTAGCAGGCCTCCACCGCACTATGTCCTGAGCTCCTCATAGCGTCGTAGATATCCCCAAGCTGCATCCTGGCGCCGCATCGGCCAGTGACCCTTGGTCCGCCCTCTGTCCAATGCTCTGGCCCCCCGCCTCCTCTCTTCATTCTTCTGACGCACCTCTCATACATCGTGCCTCCAAACAGTGGCCCCTCAAGTCGGCCTCCTCCTCCTCCTCCTAGCTACCACCCACTCCACACGCAAGTGGTTGCCTCCCTATCTTGGCTTTCACACAGCCTTATCACTGTTGGCCTACACCAACCCGGCCATCGCACCGGCCAACCAACAGCAGGCCCCCACCGTCGACGCCAACCTCCACACTACAGTAGCGCTCCACCATGCTCGGCTCTATCCATGCCTCCACGCGCCATTGGCTAGACTTGTCAGACTGAGACATCCCTATAGGATAAGACACAGTCATTCTTGGATGAGAGGTACTCCCCAACCTGAATCACCCCAAGTAGGGTTCGGGTGGGTCTGCCCAACCAGTTTTGGTTTGGGCAGACCTGCCTGACTCAGCTAGCCCAGTACGGGATTTTCCAAGCCTCTTACGGGTCTGTGCAAGTTTGGCGCAACCCGCAACGGGACATAACGGGTGTTTTGTGACCCAATTTAATTATAGAATTAAATTAAATTTATTTATTTTATTAATTGTGGTTTAAATAAATAAATTTTAATACTCGGACAAAATTAATTCAATTTAATTACTAAATTTAATTAAGTTAAATTAATTTAATTTTGATATTAAAAATTAAATTAATTAGTGGACCAAATAATAATTAAATTATTTGAATTATTTAATTCATTTAATTTAATTATATAACCCTCGTACTTATTTAATGAATTTTAATTTTATCACGCATTATATACCCACATTTTGGTCTTGATCACTGATCCATGTATGTTTGCATTTAATAATTTATTTAATTAATTATTTAACTGTGTGTGATGATTGTAATTAATTAAATATATGGTATGTGCATCGTCTTTATTTTTTGGTTAAAATGTATAAGGGCATTTGTGCCCAAATTTTACCCAATGTATATTTATACCCTTAGTCCCCCTCGCTTGCGCGTGAGTACCTTTGTACTTCGGACAAAGATGGTGAATGACGTGGACCCCACCAAGATGAGGCGGTGAACCTTGATCAAGAAGGTTCAAGATGACATGTGGATCCTACCAAGATGAGGAAGTACTCCAAGACGTGATGTAGACCCTGCCAAGATATGGTGATACTTCAAAAGCAAAGTGAACATACAAGATGAGGGAAAGTTGCATCAAGAGTCAAGCTTCGACTCGGGTACAATTCTCTTAGGCCGTTTAGATGCTCAAGACCAGTCGGGTAGCAGTTTACCTTTATGCATTTATTTATTATTTTATGAATTTTAGAATAGTGGGAAAATACATAAAATAATAGATAATAAAATTCATAAATAAGCGGTGTATGTTTTCATATTAAAGTTCAGTTGTGAGCGCGATAATATAGATGAACAAGTTTTATAAAAATGGATCATATTCTTTGAGAGAAAAACACAAAACCCTAAAATAAATATTAAGTCACCATATCCTTTCATCATTCAAGTTTGAACAAAATCAGGTGTTTGGGGTGCCATTCATGTCATAGTTGAGGGTGCCTCTTACTATCGGGGTGTTCTTATTAGAATGGTGGGTCGACTTAACTAAAATTGCAGTAAAGAAATATCCATATCCAGTTTGTTGTAATTTTATATGCAAGTGTTGAGTAAATCATATTATGATTTTAGAAGTTGGGACTTCACTCAATAGATCAAGGAACCATGAGTTAATGTGGTTAGATATCCAAAAGCCTACCTTGGACCCTCTGAGTAGTGACATAGCCATAGCCTATAGACTATGAGGGAGGTTCAGGGATCCTTGCCACTAGAATACTCAAATGATAGAGTATTCTGATTCTAGCACATATAGTTCCTATAATTCTAAAAATTAGTGGGAGACATTTAATGATTAAATTAATCAGTAATGTTACATTTGGTAATCCACATTAAAAGTACAATCTGCTAAAGTTTATTTTTGTAGAAAAATAGAAACTAATACCACAATAAAACTACGATAAATATTAGACAAAGTTAATGTCCAAAAAAGCACAAATTTCCAAAGTGTAGTATAGGTGCTCGTGCACATTACTTCTATATCATAAATTTAAGGTGCTTGTGTCCCAACTTTTTAAGCCACTTCAGCAAGCAAGGGTGTAAAAATACTTACAGGAGACTCATATATCAAGCATATGATGGTTCTATCATAATGTTATCATAAACATATGATGTTAGTTTCAGTCACTACATCATGACATGGATGATGTTACATGTAGTATCATCTCCAAGAATTTTCCAAGGAGAAAGCTAAGTAAGATTTGAATGTGATGATTGCACTTAGTTTCTATAAAGTAAAAGACAGTTCACAATCTTTCATGTCATCCCATTCTAATACCTTTTACACCCATTTACTCTAGTTTCTTTTAAGGATACAAATGAACAGTATGGATTAATTTCTTCATTACCTTTAAGGTAACATTCACCAAGTAATAAGAATATTAAAGAAGGTATCATCTTTTGTTATTATGGAAAATAAATTGAATGACAAGGCGAAAAGTCCTATGGAAAGTTACGCTGAAGGAACCTTCGTCATGTCCTTCAAAAAAAAGTGGTTGGTTATTTCACAGGAGGATATTTTCATCACATATTAAAATAAATTTATAAAAGTTAAAAATGCAATAGACTGAAATACTAGAAGCAAGTACTCACTTCTCGTTCAGGTATATTCATCAATATAAATTAATGTTTCTAACATACTTCTTGGGTAGTGAATAAAATGTTCCAATAACATTTGTGCATTTAAATACAGTAACCAAGTAAGTATAGAAACATTATAAGAAGTAAAGTGTCTTCTCCAAGCAGCTGAGAAAGGTTAATTCCTAAATCAGCGGTGAGAAACACATAACTTCTAATTTCCAAGTGATTGATTAAAATTGAACAAGTTTTTGAGTATAACCAAAAAATTTATCTCACATTACCTTTTTGGACATAATGATACATTATTCCAAATTTTGGAATTAATGTTGTTTGTGGTGCAACGTACTTAACAAATAATTCATATATATTTGAATCAAAGGCAATACATGATGAATATAAAATGTAAGACCTACCCAGTTGTGGAAATATGATTATTTGTCAAGTAAAACTAAAAGTGGATGTCAAGAATATACCCAATATGGTATTTAGGCTCGGTACAGCTAAACAACTTTGGTATTATTGACATCTTTAGTTTAGACATAGAAAACCTTTAGAAATAAAGGTATGCCACAAAGCTTCTGGGGTTATTTCAACAAGAGAGTGTGAACTATTCCAAAGGAAATATATAGGTAGAGATACTTCATAAGATTCATTTATGTTATTAAGTAATGTAATAGTGAAGTAGATCCATGGTTAGAAGATATTAGTTTCTTCAAATCAGCATGCCGAAGAATATCTTGACCAAACATTCATCGATCATGATAATGTAGCATGGAGTAATTCCTAAACGCATGTTACCTTATCTACATCACGACATTGATGTTTATAAGGAGGATCGGTGATGAGTATTACATGTTAACATTGATCAACAAAATTTAGCATGGAGAAATTCCTAAACATGCATTTTATACATCAAAGTTATGATTTATGGAGTATCAATGTTACAACCTGCAGTAACTTCCATCATATTTCAAGATGTACTTTTCAAATAATGGTGAAATCCCATAACCTATATGACAACTAAAATGAAAAGTGGATATCATACGAGTCATAGTATCATGAAAATCCATTACATCATAGGACATGTGTTAAAGATACAAAGAGTTTGTTAAGATATAAACAAACATGCATCAAGCTAAACACATTGAGAATCTAAGTAAATATCCTAAAAGTTTCTTAGTATATTACGTAAGTCCCTAAGATAGAAAAGTTGTAGTCAAGTAATAGACTACATTTCTATATATGGATACACATCTCTATTAGGGATAGTGGGAGTTGAATTGACTTGGATTTAGTCAATGCTTGAGATTCACAAATGGTTGGCATAGGAACAATTTCCACAAGTGCATGTGGAATAGGCATGTTCTGGTGATACATACTGCGTAAGAAGGATGAAACCATAGTGATGGTTTTATATTCACCATGGACGGTGATAAATTATTCATTGAGAATAATAAATCCTACAAGTAAGCAGTATATGGAAATGAGATAAGATTGACAAGATCAACTAAAATTCAATTAATGGATTCTATGTATCAAATTGTAAAGGGTCTTATAAATTGAATATTGTGGTGGGTATTCAAATGATATGATACATGGATGGTACAAGCCTGGTACTAATAAGGATCAATTAGTTATACCAAGTCGGTATTCCAAAATCCATTAGAATTTTTACTTGTCATAGCTAACTTTTAAGATCATTCAATTGGCCATTAGATGTCAAAATAAACTTCCGTGGAAGGTGTTTATACAAAGAAACCAGAAAAGGATGATGACACCATCAAATGCCAATGAAGGTTTCAAGTTACTGAAATACATTTTAGGATTAAAGTAAGCAAAAAGATCTTAAATCATTCATTGGGAATGAATCTTTTCCTTGTGTCTAACAAAGTTTAGTGGGAGTTCCAATGTTTTCCAAGAGAAACATGTTTGACAACATATAAAAAACAGATCTTGATCTTATAGTTAGATAAGATCAGGAAAAAAGTAATACTCAAATGATTGGATTAAATTATAAACCTAAGTTCTAGGTAACAGGATCTACTGAGGTAGATCTAATGGTTTCTTGGACCTAATCATTCATACATATATTGTCATTGTATTGAAAAATACAAGTTAGAACAATTCAAGTTCAGAATTTTTGTCAATGTCACATGGATTAATCACTTCAGGTTGACATGTTCAGAACATGGGAATATATTGAAGTTGTGATTTGAGTCCCATATGCTTCAGCGATGGATCAATCATGTAATCCATGATATGTATAGGAATTGATACTACCAGGATATACTTTATAGTAGGCAGATATCAAGTATATCTAGGAGCACTGCAAGTTAAGCGGTCAGAACTATCATCTTGTACTGCGGATAGTACAAATGATATGTACTTGGTATATATAGAAAAAGGTATAATAGTTTTTTTGGGACACAAACTAGTAATCCTTAGATCAATTTGTTCTAATATCGTAGTTAGGTAGAGGTGATGAGCAGGTCAAGCTCATAAAATCCAATGGTAGCCATACCTACAAATATTAAGTACGTTGTAGCTTCTAAGGCAGATAAGAAGCAGTTATCAATAACAACGATTTGTTCCAGATATTGGAATTGAACCTAGTAATAAAATTATTATCATAATGTAAATTATGATATTATTATTAGCCAATTTTTCTGGTTATGAAAATGGGAAAAATTGATATACTTAGGGATACCTTATCTTGAGAAGTTTTGCTCAAGAAGATCAGGTCGCATACAACAGATATGCAACACATAGAAAATTTGGTAGGCCCAGTAGTTAAATACATTACTCAGAAGAAGCATGATATTTATCATGTGAGTATCTAACAAGTGTGGTTAGCAAGTTGGCTCTAGTGTAAGTGGGAGTGTTGAAATAGTGGGTGCCCTAGACCCAACTATGCAGTACTTTTGATTACCATATCATCTATACATTTAGTTATAAATGATGTTATCTTACCATTATAGTGTATACTTTTCTAAATCCACTATATAATGGTAATGTCCAAAGATTAATTGTCATGTTGAGAGATTATAGCAGATCCCAAGCTATAATGAGAATCTCGAGATACTATGACATTAATCTTAAATATATGTTCTATAGTCTAGATACATCTTACAGACTAGACACAGTAGATGTTTGACTATCAGGTGTTGGGGGTTTATAAGCATTGAGACTTCTTCTCATGAAGTTTGTACTTGGTGATCTCTAGTAATGAGATCATGAGGATAGACCTACCAATAGGAACACTATATTTTTTGGGTGTCATTGGTCATTCTTATCTATGGATGTGTTTATTGGTCTCTTGAATTGAGATCATTACCGGTGTGTATCATTTGATTGTGTACTTTGATGCAAGGAAAAAACCATGGTATTGAAATCGTGGTGAGGTAGCTTGTGTTGGGTGTGTCGTTGGTGGTATGACATTGGTTGAATGGTCAAGAAAGGATTTTTCGCTTCCAAGTTTAAAAATTTGTATATCTCAGACCTGGTTGATCAAGATGGTGTTGCATTCATAAGTCTTTGGCCAAAATAGTACAAAGGAAACTCCATCTGGTAATATCAAAAAATAATAAAGCAAGAAAAGGATGATGACACAAGTGTGTGTCCTGCTTTATGAGATATTTAATGACAAAGAGATTATAGTACACATTCGGTGTTCGTAGGTTGGTAGTCATTGCTATGATTATCCTTATCTCTTTAGGGGTCATGATGGGTTGCTAGACTCTATTCTTGGTATGTGGATTTTATTCACTACTATTGAGATAAGGGTCTAGAGGGTCACACACAATAGCATATTCAAGAATCTACCCTATTTAGTTGAATAGGTATATGGACATGGTGGGACCCACCATGGGGTTTGAGTGTTGTCCAAAGTATCGATCACTGAAAATTAAATAAATTCATTAATATTCAAGTTATGAATATTTGGGATTGAATTTATTTAATGTATTTACAATTTTAGTAAATATGAGAAAATATTAATCGAACAAATATTATTTTAATATTCAAGGTTTGTTTAATATTAAGCAGGACATCAATTCAAGTTAAACGTCTCAGATTTTATCACATAATATATTTTATATATTACAAGTATGTGATAAAATAATAAATAATATTGATGTATTTTAGTTCATCAAAATTTTTTATTTAGTAGACGTTGAAATAAAAAGGGGTCAGGGAACCCAACTGGGTATTTTGAAATGCCACTATAAATATAGAAGTAGGATCTTTCTCTTGGGTCTCCATTAACACTATCCATTCATTTCATGGAATGAAATCTTGAGCATCTCTCTCCTCCCGCTCTCTAGAGAGAGAAGCTCTCGATCCAAGAACCAAGATCAAGTTATCCCTCAATAATAGAAGGGATCTCAATGTGGTGATCATCAGGATATCGAAGACATCGTTGAATCACTTCTCTAGCACTTGAAATTCGATGATCAACATTCTAGAAAATTTTTGAAGTGAGTGTGGATGATCTAGAGGAATCCTGCTCTGGATTATTCAAGCAATGATCGCCAACAATGATTTGCAGTCGAGAACACCTTCAGATTTGAAACAGGTATGTTTTCAATTTAATTTTTTTCTCTTTACAATTTACGCGAGATCCTAAGACCTTTCTAGGGCTCAAATCATCAGCGTCGACAAGCCCCATCGACCCATCGATGAAAAATTTTAAAATCTCTGACCCACCGAATTCCACTACGGGCCCTAAAACCTTTCAAACTCTTTAGTAGATGTAAATCCCATTGGCTGAAAATGGGTTTTCAAGAAGAAATTGGACATCAAAGGACAATTCAATACCTATAAGGTGTGATTTCTAGAAAAGGGGTTTAAACAGTGTCAAGTCATTGACTATGAAGAAATTTTTTTAGTAGTTTCAATGCTAAAATCTATCAAAATTCTACTTTCCATTGTGGCTTTCCATGATTATGATATTTTAAAAATAGATTTCAAAATATCCTTCCTTAATGGGAACCTTCAAGAAGATGTATATATGAAATAAACTGAAGGGTTTGTAACTCCAAAGGATTCCAACAAGGTATGAAAGTTGTAAATATCCATTTATGGATTAAAGTAAGCATCCAAGTCATGTAACATTTGTTTTTATGAGTCTATAACCTAATTTGGTTTCATAAATAATGAATGTGAGTCGTGTGTCTAAAAACGGTTTAGTGGGAGTGAAATATTTTTCTTAATAGTATATGTTGATGACATATTACTCATTGTAAATGAAATACCAATATTACAATCTGTTAAGGAATGGTTGAATAAATGATCCACTATGAAGGAATTGGGTGAGGAAGCATATATTCTTGGTATCAAGATACAAAAGGTTGCTTAGCCTAAGTCAAAGTACATACATTGACAAGATACTGAAGAGATTTAGTATGGAACAATCCAAGAGGTGATTTTTTCCAGCATCACATGGAATTCATCTTTTTAGGAAAATGTGTCCTCAGACACATGAGGAAAGAAACAAAATGACAAGGATTCCATACACATCAATGATTGGGTCAGTCATGTATGTTATGATATATACTATGATATATTTCACCTATGAATTAAGTGTGGTAGTAATATATCAAGATGATCCAGGTGACCGCCATTAGATGACAGTCAAAACTATCCTTAAGTATCTAAGGCATACTAAGGATATTTTTATATTTTATGGAAGAGATAAGGAACTAGTAATCATAGGATATGAAGATTATAGTTTCCAAACTGATCAATATGACATGAAGTCACAAAGAATATACATATTTGATTTGAATGGAGGTGTTGTGTTTTGTACGAGCTTAAAGTAGGATATGATTACAGATTCTATAGTAGAGTTCGAGTATATTATGGATTCTAAGGAAGCTAAAGAAGAAGTATGGATGAACAACTTAATCCAAGAACTTGATGTGGTACCTAGAAGTAAAGATAATATCACAATCTATTGTGATAATATTGTATTGGTGTATATTGCAAAAGATACAAGGAAACATCAGTATATGAAACACATACTTCAGAAGTATCATCTCTTGAGAGATTTTTCTCAAAGATTTGAAGTTATAGTGAGTATTATTTCCATATAAGAAAACATGGAAAACCCCTTGACTAAAATTTTGACTCATTAGAAACATGACTATCATGTGAGTTCTATTGGACTGAAGGTCATAGGCAGTTGTCTTTAGTCCAAGTGGGAGTTTTTTGGAGTTTCTATCCTAGGACCAACTGTTTGTACTTTGATTACATGAATATTAGATGTATTGAATATTAATAAAACTTCTTATTTCATATTGTTTATTGTTATCCATGACTATAATGTAATAATGTTCTAGAGTATATGTCGCATTGATAAGGTCATATTAGTTCCCCACTGTGATGAGAACCTTGATGTGTTATGATGATATTCTCAAATAATGTTATGTGGTTGTATAATGTACTATGATGGGAAAAAATGTACATTGACTGTCAGGTGTGATTACTCATAAGTATATGAGTATTCTTCTCATGAAGTTTACATTTGGTAATCTTCAAGATGAGAGATTATGAGAACAGATACACCGATAAAAATTACGTGTGTTTTGGTGACATTGAATATCCATATCTATAAGCATGTGTTATTTTCCTTAGACTTTAAGATTATTATTAATGCATGTCAGTTTCCCCAGACAGATTCTACAAAAAAAGGAGTAGCCCTAGAAGAGGATTCAGAGCAAGTGCACTCACCAGAGTAGAGCCAAATTGATTGGTTAGAATGAGAGGGTATGGATATGTCATCGGTACCAGCATGTGCTTGCACGGGAAGCCTGGAGGGACGACCATGTGAAGGTGGAGAGCTACTATCATGATGCAGATGTTGGGGAGGGGCAGTTCCTTGTAGATAGTCTGGTTGAATTCCCTAAGACCTTTGGGTCATGTAATCTCCTAAGCCTATAATCCATGTAATCTCTGAGCCTATGGGCCTTGTAATGGTTCCCCCTCATCCCTTGAAAGGGGGGTTATCAAAAATCAATAAAAATGAAGGCCTTTGGGCCATTCGGGCTAATGCATGTTACAAGTCACGTACTTAGATTTATTTCATAAACCATGATGATAACAATCATGGAAAAGTTAGATACATTGGGTTCTTCACAAGTGACATGTCATTAATGAATAAGTCAAGGAACTATTTGTATCTTCCATCTTTATGGAAGCTGATATCTCGTCCCTTTGATTGGAATAGAACCATCATATTAAATTCCATGGCCATGTTGTAATGATGTGTTTATTTCAAATAGTAAAAGAAATACATATCGATGATATAGGTTGGTGACATGGTTATGAAACCCACTTGATGAGATATTATAAAAAAGAGAATATATTATACAGTGAGCATTTGTATGTGTTTATTGACATTGTGAAATTAATTTCTTTCTCTTGGGTGCCTTGACCCATTTCTAGATAGTAATCTTGGACTTTAGGCAAGCCCACCTAATGCCAACATGAAAGAATCTATAGGGTCACACACTAAGTGTTTTCATTGATCTCAATTAAATTCTATTTGAGTTTAATTAATGGAATAAATATTATTCTCAAGTTTGGGGAATAATTTTATTCAAGTTATATTGATTTCATAAATTAAATAAATATTTATCCATCGGCATGTGAATAAAATATTTATTTATTTATTGAATATTTTAATAAATATTTATTTTATATATTGTGAATAAAATATTTATTTATGAATAAAATATTTATTCATTTTTTCAATAAATGATAGAGGAGTTCGAATGGACCAATACCGAGTCTTGTGACAATTATTAATTAACAAGATCATTACATAATATTTGTTATTGCGCAAGTTGTCACACAACACAAAATAATAATAATATAATTATGTGGAATGGGGTTTATTAAAGGTAATGAATTTTATTTAATGGCCAGTATGAAATTAAATAATATTTTAACTTAAATCCTAACTATATAATTAGATAATTATGTCTATTATGTAGAGCATCCAAAATTGAGAATAGATAATTTTTGTGCACAATGAATTCTCTCTCAAATATTCATTCTCTTTCCCTTTCAAGAAAGAGAAGTGCAAGAGAGATTTATTCAAGGATTAAGAACAAGCGATCAATAACGAACAACCCAATACATTCTACTCTTCATGCTAACACCCGGAGATCAAGTGGTATTTCTCAGAGATCATAGGATCATGTGTGGATCACCGCTAGAGGTATTCTATCCTTGGATCCTCACAGCGCAATAAAGTTAATTCAAAAGGGTCCTTTCGGATGATCAACATTAACCAATGAAGAAATTTACTAAGCCCAGGTATTTATTTCTTCAAATATTAAATAAATTAATTATAAATTTGACATGAAAGATCCTCACTCTTGGTTGTAGGCAATGATTATTAAAATAAATTTTAATATATCGTTCACCTCCGCACACTTCTACTATGAAAAGAACCATCAGAGAGTTGGATCTAATAGATACTAATGGTTTGAGGCTAGATACCCTCACCATTGGTGGATACCATATTTTATTACCAATAGAAATGATTTTGGTTTTAAAATATTGTTATTATGTACTGACAGTTACCAAGAACATAATTTTTGTATCATGCCTAGATGGAAATGGTTTTATTTTCAAGTTTCAAAATAAAAGTTTCTTATTTTATAAGGACAGCATATTTTATGGTATGGAACATTTAAATAAAGGTATTTATGTATTAAATTAAAAAAAACAAGTATTGGAAATTGATAACGATTCATGTTCGCACGAATAATATAACACCCAGTTATGACATCACCATCTTGGTCATGTAAATGAGAAGTGTTTGACAAATCTCTATCAAGATGGTTATTTAGACACATCTAAGTTAAAAACCACTTGAAATATTCCATGCTTGTTTACAAGTAAAAATAACCAAAACACTATTTGGTGGATAGTGTGAAAGGGTCACAGAGATTTTAGGATTGGTACACACTGATGTGTGTGGACCATTTCTAGTAGAAGCTAGAGATGGATATTCTTACTTCATAACTTTTAATGATGACTTGATTAGATATGGATATGTTTAATTATTGAGGTATAAGTATGATTCCTTTAATAAATTTAAGGAATTCAATAATTAAGTATACAATCAACTTGATAAGAAGATAAAGAAACTTATATTGGATTGAGGTGGTGAATATCTTAACCAAGAGTTTATCAACTTTCTATGGGAGTTTGGGATTATATGTCAACTCACTCCACCTTACACACTATAGTGGAATGGTGTTACTCAAAGGGGGAACCATAGATTATTATACACGGTAAGGTTGATAATGAGTCATATAGATCTTCCATTATATTTTTGGGGATATATATTACAAAATTTGGCATACACATTATACCGAGTATCAACTAAAGTGGCAAATGGAATTCCCTTTGAGCTATGGAGTGGAAAGAAACCCATTTTTTCACACACATGTGTATGGGGTTGTGAGGAATTTGTTAAGGCCTTTTCATGAAACAAAACATCACCTCTAGGTAAAAATTATATCTTTATAGGGTATCCAAAGGAAACAAAGTGATAATACCTATACAAACCCTTAGAAAAGATATTGATTATCTCCAGAAAAGTAGTATTTATTGATAGGGAGAACATCCTCAAAAAGGATAGTGAGAGAAAGATTGACTTTGATAAAGTTGATACTCAAGATACACAAAATTTGGTATAGGAATAGATTCCATAGGTCCCCATGGATTAAATAGTTTTTGAAACACAAGTACTACCTAGGAATATAAGAGAGGTAAGAGAACTAGAGGGATATGGTTTTGTATTCACTGAAGATGGTGACTCGTTGTTGGTTGAAAATGATGAAACTCTATCCAGTAATGAGGTAGTATAGAGCTCAAAAATTTAAATATTTAAATAATACATGAATTTTGAAATGGATTCCATGTATCAAAACTAAGTTTGGGTTCTGATCGATGCGTTAGTTCATGTAAAGCTCATTGTATGCAAATGGGTATTCAAGAGGAAACTGGACATGGAAGGTAAATTAAATGATTATAAAGAAAGGCTAGTGGCTAAAGGGTTTAAAAAGCATCAAGGAATTGACTATGATGAAACATTTTCACCAGTTTCCATGTTTAAATCCATCATAATTCTACTTTCTATATCAGTTTACCATGACTATGAGATTTGGCAGATGGATGTCAAAATTGGATTTCTTAATGGGAACCTTTAGGAAGATATCTATATGACACAACCAGAAGGTTTTGTGACTCCATGTGATACCAAAATGATTTTAAAGTTTCATAGATCCATTTATGGATTAAAGTAAGTATCTAGGTCATGGGACATTCAATTCAATGAATCCATAAAATAATTTGGTTTCATTAAGAATGAATGTGAGTCATGTGTTTACAAGAGGTTTAGTGAGAATGTGGTCATTATACTAGTAGTATATGTTGATGACATATTACTTATTATAAATGACATACCATTCTTAAAATCTATTAAGTACTGGTTAAATAAGTGTTTCTCTTTGAAGGACTTAAGTAAAGCAACCTATATTCTAGGGATCAAGATCATTCGTGATAGATCCAAGAGGTTGCTTGGACTAAGTCAAAGTACATATGTTAACCAGATACTAAAGAGATTTATTATGGAACAATCTAAGAGGGGATTAGTTATAGTGTCATGTGATTCACATATTTCTAAGAAAATGTGTCCTCGTACAAAACATGAGAAATAGAGAATGAGTAAGATCTCATATGCTTCGGCGATAAGATCAATCATGTATTCCATGTTATGTACTAGACTTGATATTGTCTATACATTAATCATGGTAGGAAGATATTATAGAGACCTTGTCCTTTTACACATATCGTTACATGAATTTAAGCATAATTAAACATCAAATTACAATTCAGGGATCGTAAAGTCTAGTATCTTTGGAAGATTAGATACATAGTTATACAACATGAAACCAAAATAAAACATAATTTATTTAATCTTTATAAGGATATACTAACTTAATTTTAGCCCTTATATCTATATAGGATACCTTGGGAAATACATGAATAAAGGGATGAACTAAAAATCCCAATAAGGAAATAAAAATTAAAATAAGTCTTATCACGTGGGTTATAAGGCATAAAATAATGATATAAAAAGGCATGGAACATGATTAAACATATGTAATTGTAACATATAGAACATGGGATCATATAATCATGGAATCATAGTAATGTGGAAGAAAAATAAAACATGACTTTATCATGATTCAAGTATAATTTCACATGGATGAGCATGAGTCAAGGCTAACCACCAAGACCATTGTACATAGAACATGATTCAAGGCTAACCACCAAGATCGTTGCACATGACGTCTCATGAGACTAAACATTACCCAGTGAATTGAAGCGCTATATGGGTGAACCCATCAAAAAATGTTCTTGAATATGTGTTCCACATGAAGAATTATACATAAGTAATCAAACATAAACATAATGGTTACCCGTGGAAAGAATTGGGTATCATAATCATGTCAAAAGGCATAACATAAGAGAATATCAAAATGGTGTCCATGAAAGAAATGATTTAAATCATACATGGATGTTAATAAGTTAAAATAGGCATATATCATGATAAGTGATGTCAAACTGATGTAAACAAATGTAAAAAAAATATTTTTTGATAAACTTTAGAAATAAAACATTTTAGTGTGGTTTAAGGAAAATATTAAAGATCATTTAAAACAGAAAAGGAATAATTGTTTGTATAAAACCAAAAATTATCCAAAATATATTTTCATTCTAAAATTATTTATTTTTAAAAAATCTGTATTAAAATAGATTATGGTGTACACTTGAAAATGGGTAAGAAATTGTGAAGTTCCCTTAAATCGGGCTTGCTTATCGAGAAGAAGTAGGGAACCTTTAAAAAACATATATATCCTCAAAAAATAAGGATGAAAGGATATTGATACATGAGTTTGAAACATATTTATAGTATATATAATATGTACATAAAATAATAGATAATTTTATTTGAGTAAAAAGAGAGAAAGAGTAACCCAGAGGAATAATGGAGGTTCGGGTAGAATCTCTTACCTTATATCAGAAACGGTTCTACACTTGATCTTAATGTCCTGAATAATCAAAATAGATTAATTAATTAATAATTATAGTACCTTTTATACATTTAATTTATTTATTATAATTTATTAAGTATATTTATGGACTTTTTGATGAGTTGTAGTGTTCAATTTCATCGTTTGGGAGTGTTAGTTTTCTTAGTTTTCATGATCGGTTCGCTTTGTAAATGACTATGAATATTCATGTAGAATGGGTAAAATTATATAGAATTGAAATTATATATTATTAATGAATAAATAGAAGTATAATTTTTCATATATATTTTTTCATATATGAGGATGAATCATTAGATAACATGTTAATGATCAACATTTAGATTAATTTTAGCAATTTTTCGATCACAACGAACTAGTTTTGTTCTATTATGTAATATCATGTATATATAATTGTTCTAGAATATTAAATAATATATAATACATATATTATAATCTGGTTCAACCATAAATTTTTTTTCATAACTATCCTTGAAGACGATAATAGAAATTGAAAACCCATCATCCTTGAATGCGATAAATTAACACATCACAAAAGATGTTTTCATTTTTAGTATTAAAGGAGGGGGAAAGATAGATGATGATGAATTATTACATTAGCATAATAAAATTTCAGTATATTTAAGGTACTATATTTATTGTACCATTTGGATGATAGAAGGTTGGGAGAGAAAAAGAAAATAAATGAACTTGAAAAGAAATTAAAATAAAGGGAAGAGGGTTTTACCTCTTGATTCCTTCCTCTTGAGAACCTCCTTAGGGGATTGGTTTTGGTATTTTCTTAAGACCAAAAGATCCTGGATGTGGGGGAGGATATTTTAGAATAATTTTTACAAGGATCAAGTCTTGAGATGTGTGAGGATAATATGTGGTGAGGGGTGGTATTTATAGTGGAGGAGATGGGTGTTTTCTCATTATTTTAATCATTAGTTTATTATTTTGGCTCAAGACTATGAATAATTTGAGAATTATCATCAAAAATATTAAAATAAATAAGAGTAGTTCTAGATTATTATTATTACATCATTTATGACTCAAGGAATAGTTTTTTAACTTATAATGTATAAATACCGTAAATTAACGTATTTCACTATTCACAAAAAATTCAAGTATTTTTTAAAAATTCCAAAAATTCACCCTAAAAATTTTTTGGTAGGTATAATTCACAAATTAACTACATTTTATGAAAATAATCTTCTAAATATCATAAATTCAATTTTTAATTAAAATCATCATTTACTCAAAAAAATATATATTTTAAAATTATAACTCATTTTATAACACTTTTGAAAAATTAACTAAGGTCTCATAAAATTATATTATAATCATAAGACATAAAAATATTAATTTATGAATACATTTTATGAAAATAAATTTTCTTTTAAATTATTAAATTAATCATAAAATTGTAATTAAATATTTACAACTTACAAAAATACCAACACTTAATTAATAATTTTTAAAATATTTATTTACTTATAATATGATATAATTATATCATATTATCACTTATGAGATGGATAAATTTTATTTATACTTTCATTGGTGAGGTTACTATTGAATTTTTTGGTTTACTATTCATAAGGGTCACATTACTATTCCAAAGGTTGGGTAACTATTTTATCATTATAGGTTCCTTAACATCTAGAAATAACTCTTATTTAATTAATTATTCATTTATAATGTTTGTATTGTGTTCTTAATGTGATTATATTATATATCATAATTATAAGAAGGTAATTCCCATTGAAAGAATTTAGGGTTGTTATAGATATCAAACTGATCCAGGAGAACAGCATTGGTCTATTGTTAAGTTTATCCTTAAGTATCTGAGAATAACTAAGGATATGTTCCTAATGTATAGAGGAAATGAGGAGATGGTCATCATGGGTTATACTGATTCTAGTTTTTAGACATGTCATAATGATCTGTAGTCATAGTCAGGATATGTTTTATGTCTCAATGGAGGATCTTTGATCTGGAAAGAGTTCAAAGTAGTCAGTCGTCATTGATTCTATAGTGGATCCTAAGTATATAGCAGGTTCTGATGTATCCAAGGAAGTTGTTTGGATTTAGAACTTTTTTCAAGATATTGATGTAGTACCTAGAAGTAAAGACCCTATCACGTTGTATTGTGATAATAATTCAGTGGTGGCTCTTGAAAAAGAGACAAGGTCACACCAACTGACAAAGAATATACTCTGGAGGTATTGATCGCGTTGTCGAGCGCGTCAAATTAGTTGTTTAATTTTGAATATAATTTCTGCAGTATAGCAGCAACCCTAGGTCGTCTCTCGATGGAGCCTTAGATCATTAATTTAAAAAGAGGGTTCTGATTATGAAATTAGAAGTGGAATGAGGTTTTTTAAAACTTGGGGGTTTGATGATTAAAGATGAAAATAGAAAATGAAAGCGGTAAAACAAAGTAGAAATGAACAAGATTAATTAAGTGTGATCAACCCGGGGTACTCTCACGATGTTCATCCTTCATCACTTCATGATATAGGGTTATGATATTTTAATCCTTGGTTTCTAATAACTAGAACCAGAATTTTACTGATTTTATACTAGGATACCTCCTAGGGTTCAGTTGAAAACACACAATGATTCACCGGACACCGCCGATGATTGGGTGATTTGTGTTCGACATCATAACTGAAACTCACCAAGGCAACACACGAAGAACTCGATGTGATGTCCAGGTTTGTATTTTATTTCATTGTAATACCATGAAATAAATGTATATGAACTTGAAAGTGCTTATGTGAGTTCAATTGACCAATATGAACCACACAAACACCGCAATTAGAATGTGGAAAAGAAAGTGGTGAACGGTGTGTGAAACATCACATGAATGGGTACCCCCAAACATGATCATATTAGTTGAGCATGACATACCAGTACATAACTCAATAAAATAAGAACATTGGATGATGAAAAACAACACAACAAATTGGAATTAAAAAGATCATTCAAATATTACAAACATGAATCTTGGGATTTACATCACGTTCCTCCCCGGGTAATCACAAGGGGTTTAGAAACCCATGGGAGGGGAAGAAGAAGAATATGTTTAAGTAGCACTTAACATAGCCTCCAGAACTTCTTGGTATGATTAAAAGACCTCTTTGGGACTCCAAAATGGCAGCACCATGCCTCTGGTCTGAACTCTCAAATGGGGTGGCCAAGGTTCCAATTTATAGGCAAAGTAGGAGGTGGTTTTGGGCACCCTGATTTTAATAATTATCTTGGTCAATAATTTTGGCCAGTCAGAAAGTCATAAATCACTTTGTACAAAACTAAAAAGTTGTTTAAAGACACTTTTTCTACCTCCGTGTCAAATTTTACGGCCGGATATGGAATATAATAAGAGATATTGTCGAAATACATAGGCAACGTTTTGACCCCTTGCAGATCCACTTTATTGGACAGATTTGTTTGTATGGGCCTCTTAATGAACGAATTGGGCTTCTATTCCTTCATATAAAATTAAGATAATGAAATTTCGTACCATCCCACAAAGTTTCAGACCATTTTAATTCAATTTTAAGTAGAAACATTCGTTTTAGTCCACTGGTGTTCTTAGATTGGCCCATCTTTCTTGGACTTTATCATGGGTCCTTCAAATCACATTCACCTACAATATAATTATCAAAATAAGTAACATTTCCCTTTTTAACAGTGTTAAACACAAAATAATTGAATCAAACATGGAGTGAAGTTTTTTATTATACTTGTAATTTTCAATACAAAACCAATTTAATACATTGGTATAAGGGTGAAATAAAATAGTGAATCGTGGTACGATCACACCCCCACACCTAAACATTTGCACTCCTGGGCAATGTATAATATCATAATCATGTATCATTCCTAAATAAATGGTTTTAAAACATAAAATATTCTTTTGGAATGAAATTCATCATGTCTCGTTTATGGAATAAATTTTCCTATCATTTTTCTTTTCTCACATTCAAATTTGTTCAACTTCATTTGTTAACCCATGCAACATGTAACAACCTACCTCACCTAAAAATTTTCCCTCTTCACTCAAAGAACATTTGAAAGTGGAGTTATTCTCTTTTCTCAGATTTCATGATATCTTACCATATTATTGAAAATATTCTAATTTCTTTATCGGTAGAAACTAGTGGGGTACTCAAGAGGACTTTCAACAGGTTATTCTGAGGTT
Organism: Viscum album; assembly: GCA_963277665.1. Lineage (NCBI taxonomy): Eukaryota > Viridiplantae > Streptophyta > Magnoliopsida > Santalales > Viscaceae > Viscum > Viscum album. The sequence goes on along the minus strand of OY728159.1, from coordinate 1,815,345,489 downwards.
CAAGGGTTGGTAGGATTTAATGTTTAAAAATTTGAGGCTGAAGATGAGTGTTTAATATCTTGTGTACAAAACATGTAAAAATTCAACTAGACTTCACAATGAATTTACACACTCAACACCTCAAAAAGTGTATCTTCTCCAACTCACTCTCCCCATTGTCCATTTTTGTGGGTCACAACCAAACAATGAATAATAATGACTAAACATCCACTTTCTCCATTTTTTTTCTTTTGTTCTGTTTCTTTTTTTTTAATGTATGGGACTATATTTTTTTTAGTTTTTTTTTAGATAAAGAGGGAAACATGTATAAAACAGTGATGTAATATGGCTTGTGAACCCATTGCCCAAGGAAAATATAGGCACCCTTTATATCAACCCATAACGATGATTCTCTCCCAGAATTCCCACAGAAACACCCTCTCACCCACACTTGCTAAAAATAAACAAGAATATACACAAGATATGGGTAGGTAGGGATAAATTAGCTTGTAATGTGGCTACCTAACAGGAATTCCATGGTCTCTAAGGCTTAATAAGGATAAAATGTAAAGGTTTCCAAAAATAGAGGATAATTATAGAAAGGGCTTTTCAATGAACGATTACATCTATCATGAATGTAGCATACTTAAATCTTATGGCTTCAAATAGAATCAAGGCAAGTTCTAATTTCTCTACATGACCCGAGATTCTCAAGAAAGTGATTAAATTGAAGAATATGCAATAAAGGGCTTAGAATGTCTCTCGGGTAAGGGATTAAAATATTGGTCAATGCTAATGAGGCATGGATTTCAAAAATCCATTAAACACATAAGAGTGATTTAAAAATAAGAATTATAGAAAAAGATTTCATATCAAAATTCATTTGAAAAACATTTATCCAAAAATAGTGGAATTTCCAACACAATTAACTCAAGCATGAAAAATGATTTTGGATATTCTTTTTATGATCATTTTTTATACAAAAACACAAAATAAGGAAAAATAAATCAAAAATGAAAACAATTTTTTTTGTTTGATTTTAATTTTTTTATCCTAACTATGACATGTCACCCTCCCCCACACCTAAAAGTTACATTGCCCTCAATGAAATTGTTTTAAATAAATATACAAGTAAATAAAAGTTAGGGAGAAGGGACATCCTACTAAGTGGTGTCATATGTGGAATCTATCAGTTAGATTTCCTCCATGAGATTATTTGGAAAATCCTCATAGAAGTGTTTCAGCCTCTTCCCATTGACAGTAATCCTTATTCCACTCTTCTCATTCAAAATATGGGTGGAGCTTTAGCCTGGAATTATACATGAGAACCTTCTCACCAATATGGAACTTCCACTGATGAATCATGCTATCATGGATAGCTTTTGTATTCTCTTTATAGATTCGGGAGTTCTCATATACATCATATCGAATTTATTCTAACTCTTGAATCTGTAGCTTTCTATGCTCACCTGTATCTGAAAAATTCATATTACATTGTTTAACAGCCCAATATGCACGGTGTTCTACCTCCACTGGGAGGTGAAAAGCCTTTCCAAACATAATTCTATATGGTGAAATTCCGATTGGGGTTTTAAAAGCTATACGGTACGCCCAAAGTGCATCATCCAAGCACAAACTCCAATCTTTCCTATTGGGCTATACCATTTTTTCCAAGATTCTCTTAACTTACTAATTTGAGATTTCTGCTTGTCCATTAGTTTGGGGGTGATATGATGTAGAGACTTTATTAACAACCCCATACTTACGAAGAAAAATTTTCATATTGTGATTGCAAAAATGTGAACCCTGTTCACTAATGATGAATCTAGGTAAACCAAACCTACTAAAAATTTGGGACCTCACAAAATCAACTACTAATCGAGAGTCATCGATTCTGGTGGCTTTTGCTTACACCCATTTAGATACATAGTCAACAGCCAATAAGATGTACAAAAAGCCAAATGAATTTGAAAAATGCCCCATGAATTCAATACCCCATGCATCAAAAATTTCACAGAATAACATGGTTTGTTAGGGTATTTCATTCCTCTTAGAGATATTCCATGTGAATTGACAATGACTACATGAGTTACAAAACCGATGGGAATATCTATACAATGTTGGCCAATAAAGTCCTAAGTCAAGGATCTTTTGAGCCATACATTGAGAGCCAAAGTGTCCCCCACAGGCCAAAGTGTGGCAGAATGTCAAAATAGAGGTGAACTCATGGTCAGGGACACACCGACGAACTACTTGGTCACCATGAATTCTCTACAAATATGGGTCATCCCAAATGTACCACCTATAATCATGCTTAAGTCTCTAGGATTGTGAAATTCTAAAATCAGTGGGGACCCTAGATGTTTCTAGAAAATTCACAATGTCTACATACCAAGGGTTAAGGTCCACAATGTCACAAAGGTTCTCATGAGGGAAGAATTCTCCAATGGGGAGGGGTGATTCAACATGATGGTCCAATGGTGGGGAAATCCTACTAATGTGGTCAGATACCACATTTTCCAGTCCTCTCTTATCTCTAATCTCAAGGTCAAACTCCTGGAGTCATATCATCCACCGAATGAAGCGGGGTTTAGCTTCAGGTTTATTTAGGAGAAAATGAAGGGCAGCATGACCATAAAAGACAATGATTTTTGACCCAATAAGATATGAACAGAATTTTTCCAAGGAAAAAACAATAAAAAGAAGTTCTTTTTCAGTGGTTGTGTAGTTCTCTTGGGCTGGGTCAAGGGTACGTGAGGCATATGCAATGACATGAGGAGCCTTCTCAGCCCTTTGTGATAAAACTTCCCCAACTACAAAGTTATAGGAATCACACATAAGTTCGAAGGGGAGATCCCACCTTGGTGGTTGGATGATGGGAGGTGATATGAGACTCCTTTTTAGTGAATTGAAATCATCCTCACATTTTTTATCAAAAACAAATTCGGAATCCTTTTGTAATAACCTGGATAAGGGAAGTGTGATCTTACTGAAGTCTTTAATGAATATGTGGTAAAAACCAGCATGACCCAAGAAATATCACACCTCACGAACACATTTTTGATATGTAAGGGTTGAAATTAATTCAATTTTTTATTTATCCACTTGAATTCCATATTTTGAAATAACATGCCCAAGAACTATCTCTCGTTCAACCATGAAATGACATTTCTCATAATTTAATACAAGACCTTTTTCTATGCAATAGCAGAGGATAGAACCTAGGTGAGCCAAACAATCATCAAAGGAAGTTCTATAAACCGTGAAATCATCCATAAAAACTTTCATGAAATTCTCTAGGTACTTTGAAAATATACTCAACATAAAACGCTAAAAAGTACCAGGTGCATTACAAAGACCAAATGGCATCCTTTTGTATGAAAATGTGCCAAATGGACAGGTAAATGTTGTCTTTTATTGATCCTTAGGGGCTATATGGATTTGAAAATAACCCTAATATCCATCAAGGAAACAATAATGGGACTTACCATCCAATCATTCTAACATTTGTTCAATGAAAGGTATAGGAAAGTGGTCCTTTCGTGTGGCTTGATTCAGTCGATGGTAGTCAATACAGACTCACCAACTATTTTTCACACATGTTGTAACCAATTCATTTCTTTCATTTGACACAACTATTATTCCTATTTTTTAGGAACAATTTGAACTAGGCTAACCCATTTACTGTCAGATATAGGATAAATGATCTCAGTAGCAAGTAACTTACTGACTTCCAATTTTACCACTTCAAGGAGAGTGGGATTCAACCGGCGTTGAGATTGTCTTACGGGCTTAGCCTCATCATCCAAAAGTATATGGTGTATACAAATATATGAGCTAATCCTGGGAATATCAGAAAATGTCCATCCTATTGCCTTTTTACACTCTCTCAAAATGTTGATCAGTTTTGATTCCTATTTTTGAGAGAGGTTATTAGCAATAATGACGGGCAATTGGTCAATACCCTCAAGATAGGTATATTTTAAATTAGATGGAAGTGGTTTTAATTCCAACATCGGGGGTTTTTGGACTGAGGGAGGGGATTTAGTGGGAGTTAGGTCCCTGAAACTATCTATCTGCTCATGTTTATTCTCTAAGGATAGAGAATATATTGAAATGATATTTTCATAATCATCGATGGTCATGGGTACCTCAGAATGAACACACTCATCAATTAAATCACAAAATTTACATTTTTCAGAACCCACACAACACTCAAAACATGAATCAAAACTCAAATCATCCAAGGGTGAAGAAGAGGAAAATGAACCATAGTATGGGTTGAGAAGAGAGTTGTGTGTGTGTGCATCATTTGATATCACTTCCATCGAATAGACAGGAAGAGTGGAGTGCTCTTAAACGAGGTGTTTCATAGCCGCAAGGATGTTAGAACTTACCTTTTCTCCACCAAACTCCATGGACAGCGTACCATTGTGAACATTGATGATCATCTTTGCTGTTTTGTGGAATGGACTCCCAAGTATGAGAGGAGTGTGTCCTTGGGTTCGGGTATCTTCCATCTCAATAATGTAGAAATCAGCAGGGAAGATGAGATTCTTCACTCTGACAAGGACATCCTCAATCAATCCATTTGGATGCGTTGTACTCCAGTTGGAAATTTGCACAATAATGCCTATTGGTTGAAGCTCTCCAACCTGCAGAGAAGTATACATAGATTGAGGAATTACATTAATGGAAGCACCTAAATCTAGCATATCATCAGAAAAGAAGGTCTCCCCTATGGTACACGGTATTGTGAATGTGCCAGGATCCTTGCATTTGGTTGGAATTACTGGTTGAATCAAGGCTGATACATTCCTCCCCAATTTGACTCTCTCATTCCCCTTCAGTCTCCTTATATGGGTATAAATCTCTTTAATAAATTTGGCATATCGAGGTATTTGTTTAACTGCATCCAATAAAGGAATGTTAACTTGCACCTTTTTAAATGTATCCATTATTTCTTTATCAATTTCATTATCAGAATTTTTCTTAGATTTAGAGATTCTTTGTGGGAAAAGAAGAGGAATGGATTGATCATTTGAATCATCAATGATAACTCAATTACTCTTTTTGTCTTGTATTTCATTACTTAAAATTTTTTAGGGTTGGTAAATAGAGTTTTCAAGAGGGGGACATACCTGTTGTGCAGAATCAGTAGAATGAGAGACTTCTTTACCACTACGAAGTGTAACTGCACATACATTACCTTTGTCCTTAGGATTGACAATAGTTTGGGATGGTAGTTTTCCAGAACCTTGCATCTTAAGCTCACCGATGGTGTTCTCCAATTATTCCACTTGAGTTCGTAGGTCTTCAATTTCTGATTGTGTGGTTTGTTAGAATTGTAGGTTCTAGGTTTCCATTTTCTTCACCATATCCTCGAGGCTTGGTTCTGATTTGGGAGGATGAGGATTATTTTTTTGAGAAGTTGAAGTATAAGAAGGTTGCATACCTTGGCCTTATGGATACCAATTCTACTTGGGGTAGCTTGAGTTTCCTCCTTGTCAGTACTGGGGTTGTGTTTGCCATACATGGTTTGGATTTGGCCTAAATTGTTCCTACTTAAAGGGAGGTTCTTGTTGGAATGGACGCCTTGGGAACACGGCTGCACAAGACTCAAGTGAATCTTGAAGTTGTGGGAACTGGTCAAAAAAATGAGTACTGTTAGAACAAATACCACAATGTAATGGAATAGTAGGAGATTGTGAGTTACCTTGTGTTTGAGATAATTACCCTAGAAGGGTATGCATCTCATCAAGTTTATTATCTACCTTTTTTTAGGGATGAATGACTTACCTCGTGGACTCCTCGGGTTGGTGAAATTGCTCGTATACCAAATTGTTGTGCATTTTGAGCCATGTTGTCTATTAAGCCATGAGAAGCGGAAGGAGTTTTATCAACTAGGGCACCACCAGTTGTAGCATCTATCATTCCACGATCCACAGGGACAAGTATCTCATATAATTATTTGATTAAAATTTGTTCACTAATTTGGTGGTGGGGGCAGCTTGAGCAAATTCTCTTGAATCTCTCCCAATATTCATGAGGGGTCTCTCCTTATGATTGCCTAATTCCACATATTTCTTTCCTAATTGATGAAGTTTGGGAGGTAGGAAAGAACTTCTCTAGAAAGAGTCATTTAAGGTCATTCCAGCCCCCAATTTTGGTAGGTAGATAGTATAGCCAGTCTTTGGCTACACCATCAAGGGATAAAGGGAAGGCCCTAAACTTAATTAGGTCCTCAGACACATTTTAGAGTTTCATGGTGGAGCAGACTATATGAAACTCTTTGAGATGTTTGTGAGGGTCCTCACCAGGAATACCATGAAATTTGGGAATTAGGTGTATGATGCCTGACCTCAGCTCAAATTTGGCTGCTTCCTCAGGATATTGGATGTACGCAGGTTGGTACTCCACATCCAGGGTGGTCAGTTCTTTTAAGGTTCTATTATTTGCAGCCATGTTTTCTTGGATAATATTGGGTTAAATTTTTGATTGGTTTATGAACACTTGAGGTTCCATAATGGGTTCATTAGTGTTACTTGATTGACCTTCTCTAGATGCCTTGATTTGTGTGTGAAATGTCTTTTCAATTTCTGGGTCAAATTCAAGCAGTTTTTCTTTTTCTGATCGGGTCATGCAAATAAGTTGTGAAGTTTGTTTTTTTATTGAATATAGATAAAATAACTTAATAAGGGTAAAAAGATAATAGAATTTTATAATACAGAATTATATATAGGTATATGGAGAAGAATAAGAGAGAGAGAAGGGAAAAAACACACAAAAACAACCAAAAATAAAGACAAAAACCCAAAACAAAAACAATCAAATGGGGGTGGGGTATTAAAAGGAGTACTAATTAAGAAGTAAAATAAATAAATAAATAAAATTAAATAATTAAAATAAATTATCTTGACTCCCTGGAAATGGTGCCAAAATTTGATCGCGTTGTTGAGCGCGTCAAATTAGTTGTTTAATTTTGACTAGAATTTCTGCAGTATAGCAGCAACCCTAGGTCGTCTCTCGATGGAGCCTTAGATCATTAATTTAAAAAGAGGGTTTTGATTATGAAATTAGAATTGGAATGAGGTTTTTTAAATCTTGGGGTTTTGATGATTAAAGATGAAAATATAAAATGAAAGCGATAAAACAAAGTAGAAATGAACAAGATTAATTAAGTGTGATCAACCCGAGGTACTCTCATGATGTTCATCCTTCATCGCTTCATGATATAAGGTTATGATATTTTAATACCTGGTTTGTAACACCTATAACCAGAATGTTAGTGATTTTATACTAGGATACCTCCTAGTGTTCAGTCAAAAACACACAATGATTCACCGGACACTGCTGATGATTGGGTGATTTGTGTTCGACATCATAACCGAAACTCATCAAGGCAACACACGAAGAACTCGATGTGATATCCAAGTTTGTATGTTATTTAATTGTGATACCATGACATAAATGTACATGACCTTGATAGTGTTTATTTGAGTTCAATTGACCAATATTAACCACAAAAACACCGCAATTGGAAGGTGGAAAAGAAAGTGGTGAACGGTGTGTGAAACATCACATGAATGGGTACCCTCAAACATGATCATATGAGTTGAGAATGACATACCAGTACATAACTCAATAAAATAAGAATAGAGGATTATTAAAAACAACACAAAAACCTGGAATTAAAAAGATCATTCAAGAATTACAAACATGAAGCTTGGGATTTACATTATGTTCCTCCCCGGGTGATCACAAGGGGTTTAGAAACCCATGGGAGGGGACGAAGAAGAATATGATTAAGTAGCACTTCACATAGTCTCCAGAACTTCTTGGGATGATGAAAAGACCAATTTTGGACTCCAAAATGGCAGCACCTTTCCTATGGTCCGAACTCTCAAATGGGGTTCCCAAGGTTCCAATTTATAGGCAAAGTAGGAGGTGGTTTTGGGCACCCTGATTTAAATAATCTGATTAGTCCATGGTTTTGGCTGGTCATAAAGTCATAAATTACTTTGAAAAAAACTGAAAAGTTGTTTACTGACACGTTTTCTACCTCCATGTCAAATTTTTCGGTTGTATATGGAATATAATAAGAGATATTGTCGAAATACAGAGGCAACATTTTGACCCTGTGCAGATCTTCTTTATTGGACATATCGGTTTTTATTGGCATATTAATGAACGAATTGGGCTTTGGTTACTTAATATGAAATTAAGATAATGAAATTTCGGACTATCCCAAAAAGTTTAACCCCATTTGAATTCACAGTTAAGTATAAACAAGCGTTTTATTCCACTGGTGTTCTTGGATCATGTGCAGATTGGCCCATCTTTCTTGGACTTCATCATGGGTCCTTTAAATCACCTCCACCTACAATATAATTATCAAAATAAGTAACATTGACCTTTTTAACAGTGTTAAAAACAAAATAATTGAATCAAAAATGGAGTGAAATTTTTTATTATACTTTTAATTTTCAATACAAAACTAGTTTAATACATTGTTATAAGGGTGAAATAAAACAGTGAATCGTGGTACGATTAGGTATCAATTCTTGAGGGATTTTTATCAAAGGGATGAAGTTGAAGTAAGTATAGTACCCAAAAAAGATAAAATGTTAGACCCCTTGACTAAATACATATCTCAGAAGAAGCATGAGTATCATATGAGAGCTATCAGACTGAAGGTCGTTAGTAGTTGGCTCTAATTCAAGTGGGATTTTATTGGAGTTAGTGCCCTAGAACCAACTTCTATGTACTTTATGATAACCTGTATTCATATTTTTGAATATTAATAAACTCCATATCACATCATTATTATTCTTTTGTATATAATTGTATATGATAATGTCCTAAGAGTAGTTTTCATACTAAATGGTCATAGCAGTTCTCTATTATGATGAGAACCCATAAGTGCTATGAAATTATTATTAAAATAAATATTCTATAGAATAATGATATCATTTGAGGGACACAAATTATACAAGATATCATGGGTGGAGACTCATAGGAATTTGAGGCATCTTCTCATGGTTTACGCCCTTTATAATATCCAATAAGATATTATGAGAATGAGGCCTCCCAGTAGGAAATTTATATTTATATGTTTCATTGGATGTTCCTATCTGCAGATGTGTGTATTATCCCTTGGAAATTAATATTATTATTAATGAGTATTGTGAGTCATGTACTTTTATGTATTGATGAAAACTGTGATGACATATGTTCACGGTGAGGTGGGATACGTTGGGTGTGTCATGAGTAATATTGCATTAATGAATAATGTGAGAAAGGATTTTTCCCTTCTATTCTTTAATAGAAGTTGATATCTCAAACCCCTTGATAGAAATTATATATCCTAAATAAATCCATGGCCATGGTTTTCTATAGTAAAGTTTAATTTCCAGGAAGTCAAAGAAAGAGACATCAAGCGCATATGTTTATGGCACCAGCATGAAACCTGATTGATTTGAGATATCATGATAAAGGGATTATATTACATGATAAGCGTATGTATGAGGTATTATGTTGTTGTGGCATTAACTTATTTCTTTATGGGTGCCGTATCATGTTGCTAGACACTAACCTTGGAATTTAGGTTGTTTCACCTAATGCCATTGAGAAAGAGGGCTAGAGGGTCACACACTAAGTGTATCCAAAATCCCAGTTAAATAATATTATTATTATTTATTATTTAACAAGTTGAATAAATATTATTACCTCATGTGGTTTAATAATTATTCATGTTTTCTTGATCACATTTATTCCATCACCAGTTATTTGAGAGAATATAATGTGAAAGAAATATTTAATAAATATTTATTTTCTATTTAGTGAATATAATGTTTATTTATTTATTGGTGAATAATTCAGTGATATTTATTTAACAAATAAATAGTAATTATTCAAGGCCCAATAAATATTGTGGAGAAATGGCAGACCGAGTTTAATGGTCTGGTGAGAAATAATAAATATTGAATATTATTTAATTAAACAATATTTAATTTAATTCACAAGTTAAGCACATGTCGAGAAATAATAATAATATTATTATTTGACATGGGGTACCATAGGGATTAAATAAATAATAAGGGGCACTTGTATAATTATTTATTTCTAACCCTAAAGATATATATAAACTCAATTATATTATTTTCTCTCAAATCCAATTCATTTGTTTGGTTTTACACAACAGATTTAGAGAATCCTCTCAATCCCTAGAGAGCTCCTCTCTTTAAGAACGCTCCCAAGAATGGAGAGAGATCTTTCCCCACCTCCCACTCTCAAGTTAAGAGAGATGCATAAGAATGATTTGGAAGCATTAGGCGATCAAAGGCGTACGACGCAAGCGATAGGATATGTCATGATAGCACTCGAAGATTCCTACAGCAACGTTCGGATATTTTTGGAACATGTTTAGATCACTATTAGAGGGAATCTACTTTGATTCCTATAATGCAATGATAGTAAAATGCATATATTGTGTCAAATACATCAACAAAAAAATAATTCTAACAAGGTAATTCTTTAATTAATTAAATTTATTATAAATAATATGTGATGATCCTATCTATGGTTTCATAATTTGATCCCTTTTCTATACTCTTTGATTCAATTTTGTAGATCACGATGTTTATCATTATGTAAATATCAGATTGATCATCGATCATGGAAAAAAATAAAAGCTGGACACGACCCATCGCATGCTTTCATTGCACCTAGAACCTACAATCTCATAATATATTTATTATATATTACAATTATGTGATAAAATATAAATTATTTTTATGATGAATTTAGTTCATCACAACGTATCATTTATTACTTATTTAGTGGGTGTTGAATTTATGGGGGTCGGGGAACCCTTTCTGAGTATTTGATCCTCCCACTATATAATAAAGAGATTGAATCAATTCCATAGACTATTCATTCATTCAAAATGAGATTCTCTATATCCTCCCACTTTATAGAGAGATAAATTCTCTCTCTGAGTGATTCATCCAAGAACATCTTCGACAGATTGAAGGCATGGGATCGAGGTGGTTGGCACATGAGCCTTAGCATAGTTGGTGAGGACTCCTTAAGTGCATCTTGGCGACCCAGGATCAAATCTAGGCAGAGGATAATTTCCAAGTACTGTAGCAGTACAGCAGTAGTACTATAGCAAGTACTGTAGCAGACACTATTTAGCACTATAGCAGCCGAGAATATTCCCCCGTTTGGGCCTTTGGGCCACTGATTTGGTCCACGAGTCCTTTAAGGCCTTTAGGCCACCCAGGCCTTCGGGTCAGTAAGGCCTTCGGGCCACCTCAAGGCCTTTGGGCCACCTTAAGTGTAGATGAAAACCATACAACCTACAAGGAACAAGCTTTAGAAAGAGGATGAGCAAGGAGATTTCACCATAGCAGAAGCTAAATGGATTGCAAGAATTATAGGGTATGGAACCTGCCATCGGGACAAGCCTGTGCATGCACGGGAAAGCCTAGCCGAATAGCCATGCGAAGGTAGAGAGCTGATTTCACGATGAAGATGCTGGGGAGGAGCAGTTCTAAGTAGTTAGTCTGGGTTATATGTAATGTTTGAATCCTATGGGCAATGAATTCCTCTAAGTCCTATGGTCCATGTAATACTTACACCTATAGGGCTTTTAAGGGTTCCACCTCACCCCTTGAAAGGTGTATTATCAAAAATAAATAAATAATGAAGGCCTTAGGTCCATTGAAGGAGGGATCAAGGTGATTGTCGTGATGATGAAGGTTTCATCAGAGCTTCATGCTAGCACCTGGAATTCAATGAATGGTGAGTGTGTGGAATCTTAATGTTTGTGTGGATGATCTAGAGGGTTTAGTTTGTGAATCCTTTGAGAAACATTCATCGGTGGCAATTTGCAATCAAGAATGCTTCATTTCGAATAAGGTATTTTTTTTAGAATTATTTTTTTGCTTTGATTAATTAATGTGAGATTTTTATACCTCTACTGGGGCTCAGATTTCTAGAGATGACAAGTTTTATCTCTCTAGTGAGGAAAAATTTTAAATCTATGGCCCCATCGGCTTCCACTGCCCACCCCAGTACTTTCATCCTCATTGTAAAAAGGATCTGAACCATGGCCTTCATCTGAGACTCGATTATATTAGGATTTCTTTCTTTTATATGCTTTTAATTTCAATTCATTAATTCTATGTTTTTTGTTCATCATGTTGTGCTTCTCTTCTCCCTTGATTTCTTTGTGTTTTATCACCCTTGTGATGTATCCAATGATCTAGAACACCATAATTATGGAGCACTAATCCATTACAAGTGGTCAGAGGGGAATCACAATGGCATTATTTAATTTATACATTTAATTTCCAAACTATTTCACTAATCCTGGTGCGACAATGATGTAGCATCCCTGACCCAAATAGCCACTTGAATAGTACTAACGGGTCGGGTGCCACTGGTCTTAGGCACACCTCCCCGAACACCAAAGGTTGTCTACTAGCAGTGAGGATGTAAATAGGTATAGTGGGGAGGATACACCCTCTAGTAATAGATAAGATACTAGTCCGAGTGTAATAAGATAACATGCAGTGGAAATAAATGACTCAGCCGACTCAAACTAGACCCGTAAAGTGGAATCAAATTCAATATAAATAAACAGCAAAAGCAATATAGAAACAACTACAATGGAAATTAAACAGAAGATCATGCTATAAAATCATTTTTAGCTACTCAAAACAAGACAATAAAAGCATGCATTCCATGTCAAGTTGTACAATACAATATCTAAGGTTCTCCCCATGGAAGACCACAGTAACTACATATATAAGCAGGCTGAAACTGAAAAGGAAACTAAAAAAATTAAAACACCACCTAGGAACGACCTCAAGGTCCATGCCAATATTCATGCCAAATAGTACTATGATCCAGCTCCTGAAGCTGGCCCTTTACCTGTATGTAAAACCATAAATTCTACACACGTCTCAAAGGGCCCGTATAGGGTGTGAGATGAATCTATCTAGGATACAACCCAATGGTGTGTACCTAGTATAAGTGTTTAAGTGTATATTCATATCTAATTAAAGTAAATAGCATGATGAAATAAATAAACACAACCTCCAATGGTGCTCAGCAGCCACTAGGGAGTGTCACCTGCTTCAGCCAATGCCAGAATCTCAGAATCAAGGAGAGTCCTTGGACCATGTCCCAAGGTACCCCTATAGTCAAAAAGTTCTTTTGAACCCTCAAGTTATACCTCAATCATATATCCTGGTACCACATGCCTCCTGACACCTCGTGTCTCAAAGTATCGACGTCCCAAAGGCACATCCAAACAATAGTGTCCTAGTCCCAAGCACCCCTGCTTGAAAGTTCATGTCATCCCATGGCACGACAACCATAGGAACAGTAATGTATTCCCTCAAATAAATATCCACACCCATGGACTCAAGCACGGGGAGCCTCATCCTCCAACTCGATAGCCTCATTGCTATCAACTGAATTCTCCTCACCTTCCATGTGGATTTCTACAGAAATCACCCCCAAATCATAAATACCTAAGCTGCAACTATTAGGGGACTCTACCCAAACAAGTAGTCAAAAACACCTCATCATGGATTCAACCTATGTTCACATGACTCAATTGGCACTTTGGCCATCATGGGTGAGTGTAAATCACCAAATAAGAACCTAAGCCACACTATATCTCTCACCTCGTGCCCCTGTGACCATGTCTCTCAAATTTGATGGCCTTGAAATCCAAGTATCATAGGCATTTCCCAAACTAATAGTCTTGTCGCCTCAATCTGATGTCCATGACACCCAATCCTGTGGTTGAAACCACTCATAAAAATCTGGTCTAAGCCCAACCAATGATCAACATCACTAAATCCCAATGGCCATGCCATCCCAACCTGATCTCGGGCCACACCCATCCCAGTCCATTGGGTCATATATCATGCAATTCAAGAAATTACATATATATAATTTAAACAGAACATTTTATACAAGAAATTAAATTTATACAATTTAATTTCATATCTTAACAATCATCATAATTTAACATAGATGTCCTGAATGCCTTGGAATTGAATAACCATCTTGATTTAATTTAAAACAAAACAATTGAATTAAATTAAACACCCCTCGATAAACAACCCATGGAGAGATTGCCTCTAACCTGACCTCAATCTCATAACCAAGGTAAGGGAATTCCCAACAGAATCCCACAAGTAATATGGTCAATTCAATATGAATCAACAGGGGCCTCGCTCAAAATCCGTCGTTGCGCTAAAAATACGCAACCCCCAAAAGTCTGTGAAAACTCAAAATAAGGTATGCACCACCTACCTTAGACTCATAGATGTAGGCACGTCAAATATCGAAGTCCAATTCGAAGCAGATTGATGTAAATATGAGTTTCTGTATAAAACCCTGAAATTGGCTCATATGGAAAGAGTGGTTTGTAAAATGAAAGATAAAAGAAGAAGAGGTATGTATAGGTTTAGCCTTATCGAGGTGATCCCATAGCTTCTGATGGATCAAAGAACAGAGGTCGTACAGAGGAGTTGGATCAAAATCCACCAAAGGAAGGGAGGAGCGCTCCCTACTATGCGTGTAACCAAGAAGGAGAGGAAGAAAATGGAAGAATGAAGGGAAAAAGAAAGAAAAATAAAATAAATAGAAAAATTAAAAAGAAACAAAAAGAAACTTGTACAGGCCATATGGTTTACCCGTACGGTTTTCCAAACCATGTGAAAATTGTGTGGAAGACATTGCTTAAGGTTGCATTCCCACATGGTTTTCCATATCATGTACAAACCGTGAAGTGACCCTCTACAATTTTGCAGATGCATCTGCATGGTCGTGAGCCATCACTTGCACGGTTTCCCTAAACCGTGCGCCTGCACCTGTTTTCCAAAAATTATACCTTTAGAACTTTGACGCTCCTGAAACCCTTCTGAACATCCAAGTCACTCTCATAGCCTCTAAAATAACCCAAAAATACCATTTAAGTCTAAAAGAACTCTTAGAGTTGAGTTCCAATCAACAAATTAAAAAAGTAGCATTGCCACTAATGGAAAATTCAAACCAGGTGGGTATTTTACCCATTCCAAAAACCTAGGTCATTACAATATCTCCACCTTAACATAGCTCATCCCTGAGATATCAAACAAAACTTAGAGATGGTATCGAATATAAAAATCCCAGTAAAAGAACCCACACTACCCTAGTCTCAAGGGTTCGGGCCAAATTCCTCAAGGGGATCCCCACCTTAGAAATTTCCTAACCTGTTCAATCCCAACCCAAAGCTCAAATCAATCAAAGGTCCATCGAACTATTTCTGGACTCATGGTCCTCCTGTGATGCATCATCACCCCTGCACCTTATCAAGTGATCTCGTATCTCTTTTGACACCCAATCATATCTCACACTGCATTGGTTCCCACCTCAATCCCATGGAACCCATGGCACAATGATGCCCCACATCCCATGGATGCTTAAAATAAACTCAGTGCCTCGCACCTCAACCCCAAACCACATCCTTGATGCCCCAATTATAAAGGCTCCTCAAGTAACATGCATCCCTCAGATGCCCCGATGCCTAAGCACCACAAAACGCGCATCCAAAAATGCTCCTAATGCCAATAACCTCATGTGTGTGTGTGTGTGTGATCACGCACCCGAGATGGTTCCAACCCACTAACCAGCATCTAGTCAGTCCATATACATTTTGTGCACCTCATGCAATCAAAACAGACATGACTCAATAGGTCATTCCAAATAAAAGTAAAAACAACCACATCTCACAACAACGCCTGCAGAAAACCTCTAACTGTCGTCGGCACACCAGCCTACTTAGCCCCTAGAAGCTCCATAGTGTGCACCTGGCCTAGCACACAGCTTCCTGAAGCCTGGCCTCCCTACATTGTTGCACCAGTCATCAGCCACTGACCCCATGACTGGGTCCCATTGTCTCTTACACATCCTCCACATGCAGTTGAGCCTTGGATACCCTCACCCGGTACTAATCTTGATCTAACACTAGATGCTATAGTTTATCCTAGTCCCTACCTACCGATTATCTGATAATGCTACCTACAAAACCTCTTGAGATGCCCCACCTATCCACATGCCTGGAACTTCTTTGGATGCCTATCACACTGAGTCTGTACATTCCCTGGTTTCCCACACTAAAATAAAACCACTGTTGAGATACCATGAGGTGGTCTAGATGAGTCCTTGGTTTGACCGCCCTGCTAAAACTCATCCTGAACTCATTTCTCACCATCTAAACCATCACCTGAAGCCATTATCCAGCCCAAATGGGATCTGTCTATCATGTTTACCACATCTACGAGTGCTTGATTCACCACATCTAAGAAAGATGCCAGCCTAAAGATGTTTACCTGCACCCAGATGGTGTTCCATAAGCCATCTTCAAAGTGCCTCACCCTCGAGGTTTCATCACGTACCATACCTGGTGCAAAGAGAGACAACTCAGTGAAAGTAGCTGTATATTCCATGAAGTACATGTCACCTTGTTGAAGGCTCAAGAACTCTTGAGCTATCTATTCTTTCAATGTCTCTAGAAAAAAGTGCTTGAAGAACATATCCTTGAAGTCCTTCCAGGTCAGTCCCTTGTGTCTGCAAGCTTGAACCTGCACATCCCACCAGTTCTTTTTCGGACCTCTAAGCATGTACGTCTCTAGATTGACCCTCCACCATGGAGGTGTCTTCAGCTGCTCAAAGATCATCTTCATGCTCTATATCTAGTTCTCAACTTCCTCTAGACCACCCTCACCCTGAAAATATGGCAGGTAATGTGACTAGAACTCCCGTTTCAGATACGTCATCGATGGCTCTGATCCCTTAGCACCTTTATCGGTCCCCTTTAAGACACGTACTAGGCTCGATCGGAGATTTTCATCAAGCCATGGCCCGAACACTATAAAACCTGACATTTTCCCTACTTATATTAAATCCTAAACCTAATCCTTCCCCTGAGCCTATACCTGCGGCTCATGCTCTTCTTGACCCTCAAGGGTATGAACCTGATCATGCTCCTGTGGTACTATATCATCCCCCTTCTGATGCTCCATCTGATCCATCTAAGAGGAACCTACATAATACCATAAAATGGTCAGATATCCCATATATATATAACAATATATTCAACAAAGATAGGGAAAATAGTAAAGAGGCAGTGTATAACAACTACCCACACTCTCCCCTATCACAACCATGCCCCATTGCATCCCAGCCTCATGGGCTCCTTACTCTCCCTTAACAGAGACAAGTATCACAATATCCCCAGGCCATGCTCATCCTAACAACCGGCATTTCCTCAATCCAATGACTGAGTCACCCAATCCTAGTGATAAAAATCACCTCAACCATAATACATGCCTGCTCTTATAAGATCCATGCTAAATTCACATGCCACTTGCAATTTTATATTAATTTAAAGTATGGCATATCACATTACATAAAAACAAGAAATTCTATCTAGGATTTCACCCTTTTCACATGGAAATTGACATATATCACATGGTATTATCACTTCACAAAGCATACATGCATATATGAAATTTAAATACCCAAAAAATGTTCCTATCAAAATCCAAATAGCCATGCCTTGACTTACCATGCCAAGGTCCAATTCTCCCTTACCACACCGGGTCAAGGGTCACATATCACAACCAATAATCATCACAAACAAAGTGATCCACCAAGGTTGAAATCATATAAATTGTAATCTGAGAAAAATAAAAACAACATAACCCACCCAAGGTAACTCAATCTATACCTCATACATGGGGCTACAGGTACCCAAGCACGAGTTCGAAATCCAGTTCTGAAAACAACCTATCTCCAGCCTACCATAATCCCAAAT
Organism: Viscum album; assembly: GCA_963277665.1. Taxonomy (NCBI): domain Eukaryota; kingdom Viridiplantae; phylum Streptophyta; class Magnoliopsida; order Santalales; family Viscaceae; genus Viscum; species Viscum album. The sequence continues at coordinate 1,815,327,623 of OY728159.1, read as the reverse complement.
ATTAATACCAATAAAATAGGTAAAAGAAACTTCTTTGATACCACTTGTAGCATCCCTGGCTCAAATAGCCACCCGAACAGTGCTAACAGGTCAAGTACTACTAGACTTAGGTGCACATCTCTGAATTCCAAAGGATTTCGACTAACATTAAGGGTGTAAACAGGTATGGTGGGGAGGCTATACCCTCTAGAAATAGATAAGATAATAGTTCAATCATAATAAGATAATATGAATCAGAAATAAATGACTCAAAGGACTTGAACCAGACCTGCAGAGTGGAAAAACATTCAATAGCAATAAATAGCGGAATAAATATAGAAACAATTCTAGTAGAAAGTGAACAGAATGACAAGCCAGTAAATCACTTATAGCCACTAAAAATAAGACAAGCAAATCATGCATTCTATGTCAGGTCATACAATACAATATCCAAAGTGCTACCCATGGTAGACCATAGTAGCTACATATATAAGCATGTTCAAATTGAAAAGAAAACTAAACAAAAGTAAAACTCCAGCTAGGAATGACCTCAAGATCCATTCAAAATAGTACTACAATCCAGATCATAAAGTTGGACATTTACCTATATGTAAAACCATAAAGTATACACACATCCTGAAGGGGCCGTGTAGGGTGTGAGATGAATCTCAATAGGATGCCACCCAATGGTGTGTACCAAGTATAAGTGTTTAAGCAGATATGCATCTCTAAGTAAAGTAAATAGTATGATGAAATAAATAAATGCAACCCCCACTGGTGCTCAGCAGCCACTAGGGAGTGTCACTTACTTCGGCCAATGACGGAATCTCAGAAGCAAGGATATTTCTTGGCCCATGGCCCAAGGTACCCCTATAATCACAAATTCCTGGTGAACCCTCAGGTTCCACCTCAATCATATAGCCTAAAACTACATGACTCCTGACACCTCATGTCTCAAAGTATCGACAGCCCGAAGGAACATCCAAACAATATTGTACCGGTCCCAACGACCCATGCTCGAAATCTCATGTCATCCCATGACACAAAAACCAGAGGAGTAATGATGTTTGTCCTCAAATAAATATCCAGTCCCATGGCCTCAAGCGTGGAGTGCCTCAACCCCCAACCCGATAGCCTCATTTTTATCAACCGAAGGCTCCTCACCTTCTGCGTGGCTTTCTATGGAAAGAACCCCCAAATCATAAATACCTAAGCCGCAACTATGGGAGAATATACCCACATGAGCGGTTAAAAACACCTCATCATGGATTCAACCTATGTTCACATGAATCAATCGGTGATTTTCCTATAATAGGTAAGTGGAAATCACCAAATAAGAACCTAATCCACACCATCTCTAGCACCTCGTGCCCCTACGACCATGTCTCTCAAATCCGATGGCCTTGCCATCCAAGTATCACGGGCCTTGCCTAACCTAGCGGTCTTGCCTCCTCAATCCCACATCCACGACACCCAATAATTTGGTCGAAACCACTTAATAAAATGTGGTCAAATCCTAACTAGTTATCAACATCACTCAATCCCAATGGTCATGCCATCTCACCTAATCTCAGGCCACACCTATCCCGACCCCTTGGGTCCCATCTCATGCAATTCAATCAATTACATATATACAATTTAAACAGTACATTTTAGACATGAAATTCAATTTAGAAAATTGAATTAAATATATTAACAATCATCATAATTTAACATGGATGTCTTAAATGCCTTAGAATTGAATAACTAGCTCGATTCAATTTAAAAAAAACAATTTAATTGAATTAAACACCCCTAGATAAACAACCCATGGAGCGAAGGCCTCTAACCCGACCTCACTCACATAACCAAGGTAAGGGAATAACCAATGACATCTCACAATGAATATGGTTAATTAAATATGAAGCAGCAGGGGTCTTGCTCAAAATTCGACATTGCGCTAAAAATATGCAACCCCCAAAAGTCCGTGAAAACTCAAAACATGGTATTCACAACCTACCTTGGACTCGTAGATGTAGGAACATCTAATATCAAAGTCCAATTCGAAGAGGATTGACGTAGATATGAGTTTCCATCTAAAACCCTAAAATTTTCTCAGACAGAAATAGTGGTCTGTAAGATGAAATATCAAAGAAGAAGAGGTATGTGTGGGGTTAGCCTTATTGATGCAATCCCATAGCTTTTGAAAGATTGAAGAACGAAGGTTGGACAGAGGAGTTGGATCAAAATCCACTGGAGGAAGGGAGGGGCGATACCTATTGTGCATGAGGCTAAGAAGGAGAGGAAGAAAAGGGAAGAAGGAAGGAAAAAAGAAAAAAAATAAAATAAAGAGAAAAATTAAAAAAAATAAACTTGTACAGGCTGCACAGTTTACTCGCACGGTTTTCCAAACCGTGTGGAAACTGTGTGGCAGCCACTATCTAAGGCTACAGGACTGCATAGCCACCCAAAACAATTTTCCATACCATGCACAGACCATGTAGTAACCCTATGCAATTATTCATATGCATCTGCATGGTCGTGCGCCATCACTCGCACGGTTTCCCTAAACCATACACTAGCACTTGTTTTCCAAAAAATAGGCCTTCAAGCCTATGACACTCCTAAAACCCTTCTGAACACCCGAGTCACTCTCATGGCCTCTAAACTAACCTAAAAACACCATTTAAGGCTAAAAAACTCTTTTAATTGAGTTCCTATCAACAAATCAAAAATAGCATAGTTGTTAATTGAAAATTTCAAACCAGGTGGGAATTTTTACCAGTTCCAAAAACCTGAGTCTTTATAAGTGAAGGTGGATCATAGAGGCCACGATCATTACCCTATATTCCATTAATATTGTTTCATTCCTCCAACTCATTGTGTTCCAAAGTCTACCTCCATTTGGAACACACTTCATACCATTGGAGTTGTGTGGTTTGGAAGGAAGAATGGTAACTGGTTGCTGACAAGTGGGTAAGTAAGTTCATCCACTTGATTTCTGGCCTATTTAGTGGATCCCTTGTGAAGATTAGTTGTTTCATACTAAATTAAATAGTAGAGGGTGAATAGATAAATGATATTGAATATATTCATTGAATTGTAATAACTTGAAAAAAGTTAAATAAGTATTTCACTCATTGGAACTCCTCCCTAGATACCCTGTATTTTCATGATATTTTGTGTCATTTTTGTCTACAATTCTTTCAATTTTAATTTTTTTAATCAGAAAACTAATCAAATCAACTTGTATTTATTCTTTTAAAAAATTAAGAAAAAAAACAAATAAACATAAGTACTAGGATATTAAAGAACTAACCCACATAGAATCTTTGGGAAATGACCTTGGTTGTCTCTATATTTTATTTCATGTTTTAAATAAAAATTCAGTTTGATTGCGGTTTGTGAAAACCACACAATCAAAAAGTTATATAATTTATGATGAGCCTGTTTTTTACAACATTATTTTGTGAGTTATTCTTATCAAAATGGTTCAAATGTAACCTAATGTGTGATTTATTGTTTTTAAATGATTTATTTTGGAGTTTTGGCTAACATTTTTTCTTTCATGAAATGTTGCATGATTTGAAGGCGTTTAAAAGCAAAAAAAAGATCACTTAAGTAGAAAATGCAGAGTTTCAATTCACAATTAAACTTTTTTTCATTTTACTCTAAAAAAAATACATGATTATAAACCACACTTAGTAAAGTGTGTTTTTTAATCATGTTTTGTTGCATATCAATTCAACGAGCATTTTTCTCACAGTTTTTAATGGGGAAAGGAAAATAAATCAAGAGGAAATATTATAAACTCAATATTTATCCTTATGAGAGCATAAAGGGTATATCAAGGAAGAATTATAATGAGGATTTAATTTCAATTAGGTAAGGAACATCTAAATTGAGGAATTTTCATCGGGTTTTAATAGGTTAGGGGTTTTATTTCTTGTTTTTTATGGAATTTTCCTTCTTCACCCTAGATTTATATTGTATGGATAATTTATTTATTATTATGGGATGTATATTATACAGACCCTACTTCTTAAATATCTTATTACATCTTTTTTAAGACAAAAAAAATAAAATAATTACACAATGAGGATCCAGAGGTTTAGTGTCTGGGAAAAATTATGACCATACATAACATTTACAAAATAAAACATAAACATTTATTTAATTATTTCTTCTTTAGCTTCTTATTAGCCCTTGAATTTTCCTTATTACATGTAATAACCTGAGGATATACATAAAAATGGGTGATATAAAATCCTGGTAAGAGTATAGATAATAACATGAAATAATATAACATGGGTTGATCATAATCATTATCATCATTATATAGTTATAGGATCATAATCATGGAAGGAGGCATTAAGAAAAGGCATAGAATGTGGAAATGAATAAAAATGAAACATAATGTCTTAGTGGTGAAATAACACACATATTTTTAAAAAATATATAATAATGTTCATGAATATTTCACTTTTCTCATGAGATACATCGCATTACCCAATGCATTATAGTGCAATGTAATTTTGGGCGCACCTGTCACATAATCATATTTACATTATCATGCATGCCATGTAGAACATACATCAATATTGAACATAAAATAACCCATGGAAAGGAATGGGTTTAATTTAATATTCATAAATTCATAAAATTTGGGTTCCCAAATTAAAGAGATAATAACATACTTGATATAATAATCATCAACCTTGAGTGAAGAAGAAACAATCTCAAGAAGTAAAAGGTGTGTTTTTTGAAAGAAGAGTTCTTTTGGGAAAAAAAATTTTCATAAACTCAAGTATAAAACATGTATATACAATAAAAGGTAATATAATGATTAATAAATTATATTTAAGGAATATCCATACTGGAAATGGTGTGAAAGATGGAAAACCCAAAGAAAGAGGGTTGGGTTCGAGAATTCCCCTTACCTTGAGTCTGAATGCTTCCTTCACTTTAATATCCTATATAATCACATTAGATTCATTAATTAACAAATAAAAACCCTTTTATACATAAATTTTATTCATTATGGTTTTATTAAGTTAATTTATGGGCTTTTGGATGAGTTATAGACTTTAATTTCATCATTTGGGAGCATTTGTTTTCATGGTTTTCATGATTGGTTCACTTGTATACATGAATGGAAATTCATGTAAAATGAGGATAAATATCCAAAATTGTTAGTATATATTATTAATTATATTATAGAAGTTTAAATTATCTTATAACGAAATTGTTTATATGTTATGAGTATGAATCATTAGATAAAAGTTAATGATGGTCGTTTTGGGTTAATTTTGGAGGTTTTTCGATCACAAATAACTCATTTTATCTTATCATTTAGTATTATATAAATAAGTTAGTTAAAAAACATAAAAAAGTTTTTAACATATGATTTAAAATATGTTTCAACCATTATAATTTTTTTATTAACATCCTTGAGGTCATAAAAGGAAAATGAAAGTGCATCGTCCACGATGTCGGTGAATTGACACATCACAGGCAACAATTTCATTTTTAGAATAAAATAGGAAGAGGGAGGAGTTTAATGATTTATATTCCATTAACATTATATAATTATAGTATATCAACATAATGGAGTTATCATGTCTTTTATAAAATATAATTTGAGGATAAGAGAAGAAATGAAATGAAATTGAAAAGAGATTAAAAGAAAAAGGAAGAGGATTTTACCTCTTAAATATCTCCTCCTTGAGAACCTCCTTATGAAAAGGTTTTTGGTATTTTTATGAGACCAAGAGATCTTGGACATGGGTGATGTTCTTTGGGAGAGGTTTGGGTATTATTTTTACAAGGCTAAAATCTTGAGAGGTGTGAGGAGAATAGGGTGTGAGGGGTGGTATTTATAGTGGAGGAGAGAGGTGTTTTCTCATTATTTAATTCATTAGTTTATTATTTTTCTCAGTACAAGAAATATTATTTATTATTGAGACTAAATACAGTAATTATATTATTTTAGTTCTAACCAATTGTGATTACATCATCTATGACTCAATGAATATTTTATTTAGCTTATAATGTATATATATAGTAAATTACTATATTTCACTACTCACAAAAAAATTCAAGTAATTCAGAAAAAATTCCAAAAATTCACCCTAACCATTTTTCAACATGTAGAATTAAAAAATAAACTCTATTTTATGAAAATAATTTTCTAAATATGATTAATTTAATTTTTAATTAAAATCGTCATTTACTTGGAAAATACATATTTTAAAATTATAACTGATTTTATAACACTTTGAAAATTTATTTAAGGTCTCATAAAATTATATTAAAATAACAAGATATTAAAATATTAATTTATTAATACATTTTATGAAAATAAATTTTATTTTAAATTGTTAAATTAATCATAAAATTGTAATTAAATATTTATGACTTATAAAAATACCAATACTTAATTAATAATTTTAAAATATTTACTTACTTATACTATGATATAATTATATCATATTTTCACTTATAAGATCCCTAAATTTTATTTATACTTTTATGGGTGATTTTACTATTCATTTTTCAGTTTATTATTCATAAGGTTCATATTACTATTATTAAGGTCAAGTTACTATTTCATCGGTATTGATTCCTTAACTTCTAGAAATATTTCATATTTCATTAATTATTCATTTATAAAGTTTTTATTATTGTACATAAGTGATTATATGTGATTATGAAATTATTATAATAAGGGATAAATTGTATTAATAAAAGTTTGGGTCGTTACATTCTTCCCCCCTTTTGAAAATTTTCCCTCAAAATTTCTTTTTACATAAACATGTGAGGATACTTCTCCTTCATCACCTCCTCTGGTTCCCAAGTTGCTTCTTCATACTTATAGTTCCTCCGCAACAATTTTAAAAGATGGATTATCTTGTTGAATAGAACCTTATCTCTCTTATCCAAAATCTTTATTGGTTGCTCCTCATAAGAGAGATAATCTTCTAGTTGTACCACCTCTGAGTTCATACATGTAAGGGATATGGTATGTACTTCCTTAGGAGTGATACATGGAACACATCATGAACTTGATCCATATTTAGTAGAAGTGCAAGTTGATAGGACACATCTCATATGGGATCAATGATCTAAAATGGGCCAATGTACCTTGGTCTTAGCTTCCTTTTCTTTCCAAACCACATGACTCTCTTCCATGGTGATATTCAAAGGAAGACTTTATCTCCAACGTCGAACTCCAAGTTCCTTCAATGGTTGTCAGTATGGCTCTTTTTCCAACTCTGAGCATATTTGATATGTTATTGGATGGATTGAACCTTATTTATAATTTATTGCACAAGATTGGGTCCAAGTATCTTCCTTTCAACAACTTCATCCCAATAGGTTGGAGTTCTAAATCACTTTCCATACAGAGCTTCATATAGAGCCATCTGAATACTTGAGTGGAAGCTATTGTTGTATGAGAACTCAACCAATGGAAGATACTGATCCCATACAACTTTTAATTATAAAGAGCTGTCTCTTATAATATCTTCAATCATATGAATAGTTCTTTCATATTGGTCATCAGTTTGGGGGTGATAGGTCATGATAAAATTTAATTCAGTACTCAAAGCATGTTTAAGACTCCTCTAGAATTTATATGTGAACCTAGGGTCATGATCAGGGAAAATTGAGAGTGGAAATCCATGAAGTCTCACCACTTTCTTCACATATATCTTAGCAAGCTGTTCAAGTGAGAGAACAACCCAAATAGAAATAAAGTGGGAAGCCTTGGTGAGTCGGTCCACCACAACCCATATCGCATTATTTCTTCTGGATGTCTTCGGAACACCCATGACAAAGTCCATAGTGACATTCTCTCATTTACACATGGGTATAGGAAATGGTTGCATCATCTATTAATAATTATGTTGCTCGGATTTAACTTTCTAACATATCAAGCACCTTGAGATATATTCTGAAATCTTTTTCTTCATGTTGTCCCACTAGAAGTGTTCTCGGTGATCACGGTATGTCTTGGTACTCCTGTGATGGATAGAGAAAGTTGAACTATGTGAATTTTCCAATATATCCTTCTTTATCCAAGGTGATGAAGGCACAAAAATCCTTATTCAAAATTTAATCACACCATCATCGTCGATATGTAACTCTTACAGATTCCCTTTATTTACTGCATTCACCTTTTTTTGTAACTCTAGATCATCCCTTTGTGCCTCCTTAATCTTCTCTTAGATAGATGGTTGGGAAATAATTTGGGCAAGGTAGGATGTATTCCCTAATGTTATGATTTAAAAATCCATCCTTTTCATATCCCTAAATACATGTCCTTTCTCAATCTACAATATGGATAGAGTAGTAGGTTCTTTTCTACTACGAGCATCAGCTACCTTGTTTTCCTTGCCAGGATGATAGTGAATAGAGAAATCGTAGTCTTTGATTAGCTCTAAACATCTCCTTTGATGCATGTTGAGATTATTTTGTGTGAATATATATACTTTAGGCTCTTTTGATTGGTATATATGTCACACTCTTCACCATATAGGTAGTGCCACCAGATTTTCAAGGAAAAAATCACAGCTGCTAACTTTAGATTATGCGTTGGGTAGTTCTGCTCATGGATCTTCAACTATCGTGAGGTGTAGGCTCTCAAATTATCATTTTTTATGAGTACACAACCCTAGTATTCCTTTTAAGCATCACTGTATATCACAAAACTTTATCCACTTTATGGTAATGTGAGTACAGGTGCAATGATCAGCCTTCTCTTTAGCTCCTTGAATCTTTCCTCACATTCATCCATCTAGAAATACTTTACCCCTTTCCTTGTTAAATTAGTTATTGAGCTTGAAAATTGTGATAAATTCCTCATAAAATGTCGATAGTACCCTAATAATCCAAGAAAACTATGTATTTTTGTGACTCTAGAGGGTCTGAGCCATTCCTCAATCGCCTTTGTCTTTCAAGGGTCCATGGAAATTCCCTCACTTGTGATCACATGTCCTAATAATGTGACTTGATTCATCCAAAAGTCACACTTACTAAACTTGTTGCACAACTTCTCCTTCCTTAACATCCCCAATACAAGACTTATGTGTTCTTCATATTCCTCCTTGCTCTTGGAGTAGATGAGAATATCATTGATAAAAACTGCCAAAAATTTATTTAGGTAATGTCTAAATACTTTATTCATCAAATCCATGAATATTTTAGGGTCATTAGTAAGTCTAAAGGGCATCAAAAAAAACATGTTGTGCTCATACCTTTTATGGAAGTTAGTCTTCTAAATATCTTCTTTCTTCACCTTTAACTGATGATATCTAGAATGAAGATCCACCTTTGAGAAGTACTGAGCTCCTCATAACTGATCAAACAAGTCATAAATCCTTATAATAGGAAACTTTTTCTTTATGGTGATATTGTTTAGTTTCCGATAATTGATACACAGCCGTATTGATCTATCCTTCTTTATGAAAAAGAACACAGTCTCACCCCAAGGTGATGCACTATGGAGTATGAACCCTTTGTCCAAATGCTCTTGTAGATTCTTCTTTAACTCCTCCAGTTTGATAGGATCCATCCTATATGGAAACTTTGAGATAGGAGTAGCTCTAGTATGATTTATATTGAGAAATATACCTCATGATCTGGGGGGTTCTGGGTAACTCTTTAGGAAATACATCATTGTATTCCCACATGATAGGAATTTCCCCTTGGTTGATAACTTCCTTTGACTCAACCATTTGAGTGAGATATGCTTCTTCATAAGGAATCAACACCCACACCATTAAAGGATTTTCCAAAGAAGATTCATGATCTTCCTTTCATTTTTAGAGGAGCATGGTATAGTTCCGAATATGAAAAGATATTTCCTTTTATTGACATTTTATGTGTGATCTATATAAATAGATCCAATCCATCCCTGTTATAGCATCGAATTCCACCAAGGGAAGTATTATGAGATTCGCTGGAAGAATATTCCCACATACACCGACAAGAGAAGAGTCCAACACTTGGGTTGCAATGATTGCACCACTTGGTGTTTTTACAGATATCTCTACTTCAAGGTTTTGGGGATTTGATTCAATGGTTCTATAAAACTTTCAATATATAAAGAAATGCATAGAACCATAATCAAATAATAATTTTTCCATTATTGAGTGAATAGGAAGCGTGCCTTGTATGGATTCATTTTCTTGATCCACTTTAGCAATAGTGATGGCATAAGCCTTGCATTTATCCTTTGTATTTGATGGTTGTTGATGCTGATTACCCTTGAGTACTCAAGGTTTAGTGCACTGGCTTGCATAGTACCCTTTCTCCCTATAATTATAGCATTGGACCATGGGTGGTGCTCTCCTTTCCTCCACCACATTATCCAACTTTCTCATGTATTTTCTACATTAATGAGATTGGTGGACTTCTCTCCCACAATTTAAGAATTTCCCCATCCCTTTGAGATAGTTCCCATGATACTTCTTCCCACATTTTTGACATGTAGGTGGTTGAGTTTTCTTTACACCTTTCTCATTAGATCTTCCAGCTTGAAGCTCCATATTTTTTTTCTTATCACCATATCCATGGTACCATTCTCCAAAATCCATCTCCACTTTTATAGAACATAGAATAACTTCTTTATAACTCCAAAAATATCTAATTGAAAGATCCTTTTTAAGGTTTGGTTTTAAACCACTAAATAATCTATCAATTTTGTTATGATTTTTTATAACAAACCCCAAAGCGTACCTTTCAAGCCTTGTGAAAATTGATGTGTAGGTTGTAACAGATTCACCTTCCTTTTTCTTCAACTCTATGAATTCTCTATCTATATTTTTATGAAGAGTTCAAGGTAAATACTTGTTAAGAAACATTATCTTGAATTCTTACCACTCCATCTCTACAATTTCATCCTTCGGATTGGTGTTCTTAATCAAATACCACCATTATTAGTTTCTTTATCTTGATGATAAACAATAAGATTCACCTTCTCTATCTTAGAATAGTGAAGAATAGAAAATATCATCTCCATCAAGTTGACCCACTATTTCGTAACTATTGGGTCATAAGATCCACTAAACGTAGGTGGTCTTTGTCGCATAAAACACTCGATAGCCATTTGTTCCCTCTTAGGTGAAGATGAACATTCCACATTATTCAGGTTATTATTCATAACCTGAGATAGATGGGTAATAATCACCATGAAATTTTTAACTCCACCTCCCAAAGCATTGGGGATGTCATTCGGGCAATCACTGCATTGTCCCTCACACAGGTTTTTGGCCTGATTTCTCTTAGTTTCCACCATTTTCTAAAATAGAAAAGGTTAAAACAAAACATAAGTCAACAAGTCGTGAATAAATAATTTATTCCTTTGTGAATTTAAGTACGAAGGCATATCTTGTGGTATCCCTATGTTTAACATTTTCTAAAACAAAGCTTCTTGGGTGCTCACTTATAATTAGTCTCATACTAAGGGTTTTCACTAAGGTTATCTAATCCTAATTCCCAAATTAACTAAACTATCCTATGATACCAACTATAGTGACCCTGATTTTTCTTACTCATCTTATTACATCATTTTAAATACAAACAACATAAAATCATTACACAATGAGGATCTAAAGTTTTATTATCTTGGAAAAATTAGGACCATACATAACATTTTCAAAATAAAACATAAACATTTATTTAATTCATTCTTCTCTAGCTTCTTATTGGCCCTTGAATTATATTTAGTACATTTAATAACCTGAGGATATACATAAAAAATGGGTGAGATAAAATCCAATAAGAGGACAGATAAGAACATGAAAAAATATAACATGGGGTGAGCATAATCATTACCATCATTACATAGGTATGGGATCATAATCATGAGAGGAAGCATTAAGAAAAGACATGGAATGTGGTAATGCATAAAAAATAAGCATAATGTCTTAGTGGTCAACTACTACACATAGTTTTGAACAAATATAGAATCATTTTCATGCATATTTAACTTTTCTCATGAGATACATCACATTACCCAATGCATTGGAGTGCTATATAATTTCGGGCGCACCCGTCACATCATAATATTTACATTATCATGAATGCCACATAGAACGTACATCAGTATTGAACATAAAATAATCCATGGAAAGGAATGAGTTTCATTTCATAATAATAAAATTCATAAAATTTTGGTTCCCAAATTAAATATGGAATAACATACTTTATATAAGAATCATCAACCTTGAATGAAGAAGAAACAATCTCGAGAAGTAAAAGGTGTGTTTTTTTTAAATAAGAGTTCTTTTAGAAAACATTTTTTTTTGTCATAAATTCAAGTAGAAAACATGAATATCTCATAAAAGGTAATATAATGATTAATAAATTATATTTAAGGAATATCTATACTTAAAATGGGGTGAAAGATGGAAAATCCAAAGAAAGAGAGTTGTGTTCGGGAATTCCCCTTACCTTGAGTCTGAATGCTTCCTTCACTTTAATATCTTGTATAATCACATTATATTAATTATTTAAAAAATAAAAAACCTTTTATACATTAATTTGATTCATTATGGTTTTATTAAGTTCATTTATGGTCTTTTGTATGAGTTATATATTTTAGTTTCATTATTTGGGAGCATTCGTTTTCATGGTTTTCATGATCGGTTCACTTGTATACATAAATGGAAGTTCGTGTAAAATGAGGATAAATATCCAAAAAAATATTATATATTATTAATGATATTATATAATTTTAAATTATTTATAAATAAATTTATTATATGTTATGAGGATGAATCATTAGATAAAAGTTAATGATGATCGTTTTAGGTTAATTTTGGCGGGTTTTTTTATCACAAATAACTCATTTTGTATTATCATTTAGTATTATGTATATAACTTAGTTCCAAAACATAAAAAAGGTTGTAAAATAATATTTAAAATCTTTTTCAACCATTATAATGGTTTAATTAACATCCTTGAAGTCATAAAAGTAAAATGAAAGTGCATCGCCCATGATGTCAGTAAATTGACACACCATGAACCATGATTTCATTTTTAGAATAAAAGAGAGAGGGGGAGGAGTTTAATGATAGATATTCCATTAACATGATATAACTTGAGTATATAAACATATTGGAGTTATCATACCTTCTAGATAGGATAATTTGAGGAGAATAGAAGAAAATAAATGAAATTGAAAAGAGATTAAAAGAAATAGGAAGAGGATTTTACCTCTTAAATATCTCCTCCTTGAGAACCTCCTTAGGGGAAGGTTTTTAGTATTTTGATGAGGCCAAGAGAACCTAGACATGGGATAGGGGATTGGGGAGATTTTTGGGCATAATTTTGATAAGGATAAAATCTTTATAGGTGTTAGGAGAAGTGTGTGTGAGGGGTGGTATTTATAGTGGAGGAGAGGGGTGTTTTCTCATTATTTAATTCATTAGTTTATTATTTTGCTGAAGACAAGCAATAGTTTTGATTCTTGAGACTAAATACACTAATTAGATCATATGAGTTCGAACCAATGATTTTTACATCAGTAATGACTCAATGAATAGTGTATTTAACTTATAATGTATATATACCATAAATTATTATATTTCACTATTCACAAAAAATTCATGTAATTTAGAAAAATACCAAAAAATCACCCTAACCATTTTTAAACATGTAGAATTAAAAAATGAACTTTATTTTATAAAAATAATTTTATAAATATGTGTAATTTAATTTTTAATTAAAATCTTTATTTACTTAGAAAATACAAATTTTAAAATTATAACTAATTTTATAACACTTTGAAAAATTACTTAAGGTCTCATAAAATTATCTTAAAATCATAAGACATTAAAGTATTAATTTATGAATACATTTTATGAAAATGAATTTTCTTTTAAATTATTAAATTAAACATAAAATTTTAATTAAATATTTATGACTTACAAAAATATCAACACTTAATTTATAATTTTTAAAATATTTACTTATACTATGATATAATTATATCATATTTTCACTTATAAGATCCCTAAATTTTATTTATACTTTCATGGGTGAGGCTACTATTTAGTTGGTCGGTTTACTATTCATAAGGTTCATATTACTATTCTTAATGTCAAGTTATTATTTCATCAGTATTGGTTCCTTAACTTATAGAAATACTTCCTATTTCATTAATTCTTCATTTATAAAGTTTTTATTATGGCCTGTAAGTGATTATATGTGATTATGACATTACTATAATAAGGGATAAATTCTATTGATAATGTAGGATCGAAATGTATATGCATAAGACACAATACAAGAGGGGGTGAATTGTAGGTTTAAAAACATTTGTTTTTATCCCTAAATGAATAGTTTGAAATGACTTAAACTAATTCAACTCACAAATCCTCTTAATGTATTAGAACAGTAATCGGAGAGGGCCCTGGGTCCGATGGAAAAAGTATCGTAATGAGTAGGTTATGATAAGTATTCCACAGGTCGTAATTGAAATTAATCATATTCACAGTAAGAAACGAGATAATCATAGTAAGCGTAATATGGATCGTAATCACAATGGTTATGATAAATATAGTGAAACAATTTAATGATTCTATCATAAAGCGTATAAAATCGTATTGGGTAAATGAATTGATCATAAGGGTGTAATTTTGGCCCGGAGGCCCAAAAGCCCAACAGGCCTGGCCCGAAAGCCCGAGCGGCCCGGGTCGGCAAAGCCTGCGTCGGGCCAGGCCGGGCTCGGGCCGTAGGTTCATCGGTTCGGGCCTGGGACTATCCAATAAGGCTCACGGGCTTGGTTGGGCTGGCCTGAAAAAGCTTAGCCTGTTGGCCCGTGTGAAGCCCAGCACTCGCTGGCCCGTACAAAGCCCACCTGCTGTAAAAAAAATTAACGGGGAAACTGCAGGTAGGGGGATTCGCCTGGACCAACTGGTCTAGGCGCTGCGCCTATTATATTATTCTCAGAATTTATATATATGTATACATATATCATTATATATTAACAAAAATTAATATATATTATATATTATATATTTAATAATGTGTATATATATATACATATTATTATTATTATATATAATTATAATGTGTGTGTTTATATATATATATATACAAAGATATATATATATATAATAATGTATATATATAAACAAATCCATTAATAATATATATCAATTAAGTGTGGCTTTTAAAAATCCATTAATAATATATATATAAATGATTTAATATAATATATATATATAAACAAAGCTATTAATATATATATATATAATAACTTGTTGTATATTGATAAAAAAAATAAAACATTCACCTAATGATGTTTGTTCACGTCCCGCAACCTCATTAATTTTTTTAAGTATGTTGCAACTTTCATATATTATATATGCTATATATAAAATAACTTGTTGTATATTAATAAAAAAATAACGCATTCACCTAATGATGTCCGTGCACGTCCCGCAAGCTCATTAATTTTTTTAATTATGTTACAACTTGCATATATTATATATACTATATATTTATAAATCTATTTAGAAAAAAAATAACCCACCCACTGTAGTGCACCCCCCATCCCCGATTATTATTTTTACAATTTTCTCATATTACATATATATATATATATATATATATCAATCATTTAACATTATATATATAATAACTTATTATATATTAACAAAAAAAATAACACTCACCCAATGATGTTCGCACACACCCCCCAACCTCGTTATTTTTTTAAAATATGATGAAACTTGCATATTATATATATAAACAAATCCATTAATAATATATATATCAATGATATGATAATATATATATATATATAAACAAATCCATTAATAATATATATATATAAAGCTATTAATAATATATATCAATTGAGTGTGGCTTTTAAAAATCCATTAATAATATATGTGTGTGTGTGTGTCAATGATTTAATATTATATATATAATAACTTATTTTATATTAACAAAAAAAACAACACACTCACCTAATGATGTTCATCCACATCCTCCAACCTCATTAATTTTTTGAAATATGTTGCAAATTGCATATATTATATATAAATCTATTTAGAAAAAAAAAATTAACCCGCCCACTATGGTGCACCCCCCAACCCCTAATTATTTTTTTTTACAATTTTCTCATATTATATATATATAAATTATTATATATTAACAAAAAAAATAACTACTCACCCAATGATGTTCGTACACCCCCAACCTCATCAATTTTTTTTAAATATGATGAAACTTGCATATATTATATATACTATACATAAATATATAAATCTATTTAGAAAAAAATTAACTCACCCATTATTGTGCACCCCCTAAGGCTGTAATTTCGGCCCGGCCTGGATAGGATTGGGCCGAGCCGGGCCTACCCTACAAAAAAATTAAAAAACATTTAAAAAAATGTTTTAAATTAAATAAATGCTTAAAAATAATTTTCATAAATAAGTTAAAATAAATAAATGTAAAAAAACATTTTAAATAAATGATAAAAAATGTTTAAATAATAACACTCTAAACCCACTACCCACTGATGCACACCCCTCAATCCCTAATTAATATTTTTTTTCAATTTTCACATAATATATATAAATTCATAGACATATATAAATCTATTTAGAAAAAAATAACAAATCCACCCACCGTAAAATGTTAATAAAAAATGTTTTTACATAAAACATGTTAAATGTTTACAAAAAGACGTGTAAAAAACATGCATTCAAAAAAAGTTTTAAATTGAACGTCTAAAAATAAATGTAGAAACATTTTAAACTGGTGTTAAAAAATAGTTTAAAAAAAGTTTTAAATAAAAAAATCAACAAATGTTTAAAAAAAGTTTTTAAAAAAAACACTTAAATTATTTTTTTAAAACAAACACTTAAAGAATACTTTTTATATTAAAATATTAAAAATGTTAAATGCTTTAAAAAAATACTAGTAAACAGCATTAGTTTAAAAATAATTAAAAAATGTTTTAAATTGATCATTAAAAAAATGTAAAAAAATGTTTTAAACAGATGTTAAAAATGGTTTAAATAAAAAAAATTAAATAAAAAAATTAAAAAATGCTTAAAAAATTATAAATAAGTTAAAAAAATTAAATGTAAAGAAATGTTTTAATTAAATGTTAAAAAAAACATTTAAATAACAAGGCTTTAAACTCACCCACTGATGTGCACCTCCCAAAACCCCTCATTATTTTTTTTACAATTTTCAAATAATATATATAGATTCACAATATATAAATCTATTTAGACAAAAAAAACATATCCACCCACTTTAAAATGTTAATAAAAAATAAAATAAAAATTTTTACAAAAAACATCTGTTTAGAAATAAATGTAATTTTTTTTAAATAAATGTTAAAAAAATATTTAAATAAAAACGTTTAAAATAATTTTTAAAACAGACAATTATTTTTAAAATAATAAAGGCTCATCATGGCACGACTTGAAAAAGTTTGGCCCGGCCCAGCCTGAATAGTGGCTAGCGGCCAGATTTTTTGCATGCGAGGCCCGGCCTGGCCTGGCCGGTCCGAAATTACACCCTTAATTGATTGTAATCATAGAGATCGTAATTACAAATATTGTAATCACAGAATAGAGAATAGAAAAATGAATATATAAAACAATTCACTTTCTATTACAATGCATTAGAAAAGTAAAACAAGTAAATGAATACAATTATTTTAACCCAAAGAGAAGAGTATCCAATAACCTTGTATAGAGGTCCATTGATTTATACTTTCAAGCATGTAAGTCTTACCCACACTAGGGTAAGCCCTCGATATGATGATCGACCTTTGTCTTGCTATCCCCATAATCCCTCGATCAAGAAGGTGATCAGCACCTCTGTCTTCCTAACCTCGGAAGCCCTCGATTCGTAAAATATCGGCACAAATTTCTTCCTATCCATGGAATCCCTCAATCATAATCACAACTATCAGCGTTGTATGAAGAAAAACAAAAACTCTTGAAAGATACAAGTTTGTGGAACAAGAAGTTCATGACATGTGCACTTTAGAGTTTTCACATGTAGCAGCAATTTGGTAGAGCTCTCGCAGAGTGTCAAAATTCAGCATCAGCAACAACCAACCCGAGCTCATACAAATGAACTAGTATTTATAGGCCTTCGTCCCAATGGTCATCTTGATCTCCAACGATCATATTTTCTTCTAAAATTTCAGAGGGACTTGGACACCTGGCACTCTATTGGTCATCTTATAACTAAAACAATGACATTGTTTTAAATGCATATTAAAACAAAATACATGACATCGCTTTGTTTTAAAGGTTTTACTTTCATTACAATGTAGTTTTTTGGATATGGAAAAGTAAATGAAAAAAGGGTCTGATGATTTTTGTTATGATAGTCGGTACGATTTATATCATTAAAAAAATATTTCTAGTATGAAAACTATATAGTGTGTATGATAAAAATCATATTTGGTGTGTATGATATAAATCATATCCAAGATCATTACGATAATCATATAATGAATTATTTCTGCAAAACTCATGAGTACGATTATTATCGTATGCATATAAAAAATCATATTGATAAAATATGAATCAAAAGGTATTAATGAAAGTATGGTAAAACAATATATGATTCTTTGGATGTCACACATGTTTTTTTTAGTCATTTTATCAATTATATTTCTCTTGGTGTCGAGTGTTTTTGCATAAGTGCGGGTGAGTCCCGGTTTAAATTTTTAATGTTGTGATGATTTTATGGTTTGGGATAGTGCGTGAACACCGTACGCTTAAGACGCGCAGTTCGCTTGGGCACGTGCTTTCTGCTTGGGTACGTGCAGCCCGCTTGCAGTCTACTTGGATACCGTACGGCGTGCGAACACCGCACGATCATCCAGTTTTAACATTATGTTTGTATATGTATGTTTGTATGTTTATATATGTGCATATATATGTGTATCTGCATTTGTATACGTTTATGTTTTAACGTTGTGTGTATATATATATAAGGTATGTGTATATATGTTTATAGGTGTATATATATACACATATGTTTATAAATAACTATTTTTAAAGTTATATGCTTATGTGTATATATGTTTATATATATGTTTATATATGTTTATATGTTTATATATGTTATATATAGGTTTATATATATTTATATGTTTATATATGTTATGTATATGTTTATAAATATATATGTATAGATGTATTTATGTTTATATAAGTAGGTTTATATATATGTTTATATATATTTATTTATGTGTATAAGTTTATTATTATTATTATTATTATTATTTTATTATTGTTATTGTTATTATAAGATAAAAGAAAATAAAGAAAAAAAATTAAAAAAAATCAACCCTAATCTACCCGAGCCTGCCCCCTCTCCCCCTCTCTCCCCCATCTCCCCCCCTTCCTGGTTCGGTCGCCCCCCCCCCCCACCCCCCCTCCGTGCGACCCCGCCTCCAGCCGCCTCCCG
This sequence comes from Viscum album, assembly GCA_963277665.1. NCBI lineage: Eukaryota > Viridiplantae > Streptophyta > Magnoliopsida > Santalales > Viscaceae > Viscum > Viscum album. Next base: position 1,815,308,198 of record OY728159.1, on the reverse strand, counting down.
TCCACCGCTGTCCACCGTCGTCCGCCGCTGTCTGCACCGGCCACCCCGACCGCACCGGCGTCGCCGCCTCCCCTTTCCCTCGGCTCCGCCGTGCACCACCCTCCCCCTTTCCCTCTGGCTAGCTGTCGCGCGCAGCCCCCCCTGCTGGCCTCCTCTTCTCTAACCCGCAACCCCCTTCCAGCCGAACCCGCCTGCTCCGGCCGACCCCACCTCCTCCAGCCGACCCCGCCTGCTCCAGTCCTCCCCCTCCTCTCGCGCACCGGCCAGCAGCCCTCGGCCTCCTCCCGGTGTTCCAACCATCCTTCGTGCCTCCACACCACTGCCCCACACCGGATCTCCCTTCCCCCACTCCTCCGCCGACATCCCTCCCTTCCGCAGGCGTCCCTCCTACCGGCCGCAGCCATCTTCAGCGACCGCTGCCTCGAACCTCCCTTGCGCGCCCTTTTTCCAGCAACCCGAACCCTTGCACGTGCCTCTGCCTCTTTCGGCGCGACCCGAACCCTTTCGCGCACCTCCGCCTTGTTCCGGCGCGACCCGACCCTCTTCGCAGCACCTCCTCTTTGCTCAGGCACAGTCTCGTTTCCCCTCACCGATATTTGGGTAAGGATATATTTATACTCTGTTATTTATTCTTACACTAATTTAAATGTGAATTGAGTTGCTGACCCTTGAGGTCTTTATCTGGTCCAGAGTCGGTTCCTGGTTTACGTCTTCTTGTGTCTGCAATGTTTTTCTTGTCTAAGTGACAAATATTATTTTGACGATTTTTAAAATGTAATTCGTATCACTGTGGTTTTTTCGTCGAGATTTTTTTGATGCTTCGACATTGTTAAATTGTTTAAAAATTGGTCATTAGTGTGATTCATTAATTATTTTTATGTGTTTATGCACTTGAGGTGTTGATAAATTGTGATATGAGTTCTTAAAATAAGTTGATACAATTTTGGGGGTGTTTCCCTTAGTTTTATAAAAAAATGTTAAAGTGTTATTTGGGTTTTACATGTGAACGTTGTGGTTTTTGTAGGGTTGGTTTTTGATTTGTATCTTGATTGCTTTGTTTGGATGAATTTTATTTTAGGGATTTTTGGTGTTCTGAGTCTCGGGGATCTATCGTAGGGAGTTGCGGTGGGTTTCAAAGGTGTGCATGCATATTCTCAGGTATGAATATGTGTAGATATATATATATCTTCTGTGTGCGTGTTCCCTCATGGCGCAGGGAACACGTGTATCGGTTTAAGGATATATATATATGTGTGTGTGGAAGTGCGTGCATGCGAGTGAGTTTCTGCTTGAGTTAGAAAGCTTGACGTGACCTTTGGTCGAGGTAGGTGTTCCAACCATTTTTCCTTTTTTGATTCAAACCCTGAGCACTTGAATGTTTTCAATTAATCATTTTATACCATTTTCATTTATATCGTATTTAGGAAAATCATTTGGCTTTGTTATATTGCTGTTGAAAACTTCTGAAAGTGGCTTTTGATGTTGGTTTATATGAAATGCATAGTTTCTTGGTAAGATTAAACTGAGTGCCTTATGATGTGTTCGGTTGTAATTGATAGTGATTGTGTTTTGGAAATGTAAGATTTGGTCTGGTGCATTTTTTTGACAAAATGATGAACCAATATGTTGTTTTAGGAAAGTTTTGGAAAAGGGTGGTTGGTTTGAAAGATGCAGCTTGATTTTATAAAGTGTTATGAAATAATTGGGTGTGGTTTCAATGCTAAGTGTTTTATGAAAATGGTTTCTACGGTGATTCTTCAAAAAACTAGATGTGCCATTGGATGTTGGCAATCCATGGGAGCACCAGGTGCTCACATGGATGTGACTCCAAATGAAGATGAAACATTAAAGATATGTTTTCTTAAAACTTGGTTTTAGAGAAAATAATGTGTTGTTTCAGAGGGAATTGAAAGAAGCTGGTCTGGTTGGCTTTTGGTGTGAGTTAGATGGCCGTTTTTCTTAAAGGCCTATTTGTATCTTCCAACTCAATTGTAATATTTGTGTTGACTCTTTGAAAAGAATGTGTTTGCACTGACTCTTGGGAAAAAAATGTGTGTTCCCGATTGGCAAACTAACTCGTTTACGAAATGTTTTGAAACTGCGCATGTTGTGAAGGCTCGGTTGGCACCTTACTGAATGTGAAAGAACTTTTGATGTGTGCATGCTTGTGGGGCACCTCTACAGGGGGACTTCCCTTGAGGGTTTCATGTATCGGTGTCCGTGTAAGGGGTTGGCAAGTGCGGTGAGATGAGTCACGCGTGCGAGGGCCTCCCACTTACACAGTATTACTAAAACCACTATGGGTTCCTGGGCGTCTTATATATTATCGAGTGACGGTTGCTTACTAGCCCTGATTAGACGGGTTAGTACCCCCTGGAGTCGTGGATAGGCCAGGAGGGATGTGCCACTGGTTGACTATTAGGGCGGCCAGTTGGTTATTGACTATGGAGTACCATGCCGGTAGGTAGTCTGAACCCGAGTACGTCCAGGGGTTTTCTAGGGATGTTTAGGATCACCCATGGTTATTGCTTATATCTGTTTGTTTACTTTTACTTGCACTTAGTTTCCAATATTTATTTATTTCCTGTTCTTCTTTTTCACAAATGTGATAAACATGAATTTGAAATTTCAGCTTTCAAGAAATGCATTGTTTTGGGGAAAACGGGTTGTGGCGTGTGTTGGTTTTTGAGATGGTAAAACGGGATCCTTTTTCCGTTAAAACATGAAAACCCTATTTTCTATCTTTGTATGTGCAAACTAGTGTTTTGGGATTGTTTCTGGAAAGTGGTTTTGGTTGGATCCTATGGTTTACTTTGGCATCCCTACTGAGTTTTTTTAATGATCACGCCTATATTATCATTTTAGTTGCAGGTTCAGCTTCTCGTACAGGTTTCTGGTTCAGCTGCTCAATGTTGGAGCATCGTGGTTTTGAGTTGGGTGGTGACCTAGGAGGTCGCATGGATGTATGTTTGACTTATTTGTCTTTCTGCTGCCAGTTCTTATTTTTATCGTCAGTTTTTACTTGTCTGCTTGTCTCTTTTGCATGGGACAAATCGTTCCCAATGATTAAAGTTTTGATGCCCGGAACTAGTTTCCATCCTGGGGGGATCGGGAATGCCTCTCGGGACTTTCCGCGGACTGGCTCGGGTGACCAGCTCATGGTCGACCCGGGCTGGTTTGTGACAAAATGGTATCAGAGGAGGCCCTTGATATTTGGTATGTCTGGTAGAAGGAGATTAGGACTGTCGGGCATCAGGAGGTAGGTTACGGGTCGGTACCTGATCACCACCGATCATGACGAGACCTGAGTTACCAGGGTTAGTCTGGGATTTGAGTCTTTTGTCTTTGGTTATTTTGGATTGAGGGATGAAAATGGGAGCGAATCGGTTCACATTGCGGCCTCACGTGGGGTGGTGACCCATGTGGAGTCCAAGTGTCCGGTCTAAGGTCCTCTTAGTGTTATGTCTTACTTGGGGCATGGCTCACCACCATGTCGTCGAGTTAAGTACAGACAATAGTCCCTCATTCCGATGGTTTATAGTTGGTTGTGTTTCGTTTTAAACTCGGTCTATGTGTGTGTATGTGTTGAAAATGAAAGTGATTTCGAAATGAAAAAAAAAGGGGTTTCTTCCAATTTGTTTTTGAAATTAATAAAGTGGGTTTTTAAAGAAAAAGTGTTTCGGTTTGGAACAATATGGTATGTGTTTGGATTTGGTAAGGAAAGAAGTGTTTGAACCTTGGCACTCCTTATGGAGGGTCACATGTGTGTGGGTATGCACGAAGAGTGCGTAGGGGCACTTATTTTCAGATGATGTGAGCGAGATTGAATAAATGCACATGTGACGGTTCATAAGGTGCCATAAGAGGGTTTTAAAATTTTAAAGAAATGATGGTTTTGGAAAGTGATTTATGCTTTTGTTTGTATATGTTTGGCTTATGGGCCTATTGACCTTGACTTGTGTTGTTGCCTTGATTGAGTTTTGGCTTGATGCCGGTTTGGATGATGTTTCTCGTGTTGTCATGATTATGCTGCCCAGAAAGGTCGTTAAGGTTGCTAATGAGTCATGCCCAGTTTCCAGTTCTTTCTTCATATTTCCTATCGATCAAAGTAATCAAAGTCCGTAGAGGCAGTTGTGTTGTTGTGAAATTGGAGTGGGTTTTTAGGTTGTTGGGAACTCCCAGGGTCGTTATGGTGCGTATCATCTCAGGTTTATTTGAGGGTTCAGTTTTAGACTAGTAAAGATGAGATGTCTCATCGTCGTTGGAGTTTTGGGTGTGATTAATGGTGGTTGACTTCCGTGAAGGTTTCCCACCTGGCAAGGAGTGCGGGCCGGTGGAACCTGTCTCCAAGAAACCATCCTTGTCGGTATTGGCTCATAGTTCATTGGACCGCTCTCTTTTGCACCACCATTATGGCTTGTCCAGACATTTTATGTCGCCTTTCCGCATCCCTCCGAAGTCTTGCTACCGTGTGGCTGTTCAGGCCACCAGTGAGAGTTATGGAAGAAGTGTCGTCCGAGAGGAAGGATCTAGGGACCATAGGATGCAAATGCTTGACTGTGAGGTAGGGGATGCTTCATCCATCAGAGCCCCAACCACAGGTCTTGGGGTGAAGCTCGTCCACAGTCAGGAGTTGTCGAGGGTGTGTAGAACCTCGATTCGGATTATGTTTTCAGCTTTTTTAAGGGAGATACCCAAAGTTTCCTTATTCTGTTCTAGTCATCGTTGTAAGATCACCTTTGTTGCGGTCGTGTGATGAACTTGTTCTACCTCAATCTAAACGGTCTTATCTGTTCTCAGTGTGTTTTCAAATCATTCAGTTCTCTTGAAGGGTGATGGGCCCGCATATGAACGGGTCATTATAATTTTGAGTTGGGTATCAATTGTGTGCGTTAGGGGGATGTTTGGTTTTGTGAAATTAATGGGCGTTGTTTTGGGGTCCTTTCTGAGTTTGGGCTGGGAATTCCCTAGACTCTGGTTGCGGTGAGGTTTTTCTTCGGTCAGTGTGTGAGGGGTTGAGTTAATTCCTTATCCTCGGGTTGTTGGGTCGTTTCGTATAAAGCTTTCTGTTTAAGTATCTGAGTGTCGTTCGGTCTATGTGTAGAAATTAAATGGGTTCGGTTTGGGAGTTCCCGTGTGCCCCCCCAGGGGTGGTGTGTTCGAGTTTCAAGGTCTCCATGTTAGTAGATTTTTGTGGTGGGGAGAACCCTCTTGTGTTCTCCCCTCAACCTCGGACAATAATTGTACTCGAGTTGGTCGGGTGTGACTTGTGTTGGTAATGGCTACCCCTAGCCTCTCAGTTTCTTCTGATTTTTCCTGGGCATGGACTCGAGGTATGCTAACTGTTGGCTTGGTGACTTTATGGGGGCAGAAAGTGTTTGTGGTGGGGAGAATTGTCACCCATGTTTTTTTAGTCATTTTATCTATTATATTTCTCTTAGAGTTGGGTGTTTTTGCATAAGTTCGGGTGAGTCCCGGTTTAAATTTTTAATGTTGGGATGATTTTATGGTTTGGGATAGTGCACGAACACCGTACGCTTAAGACGCGCAGTTCGCTTGGGCACGTGCTTTCCGCTTGGTACGTGCAGCCCGCTTGCAGTCCGCTTGGATATCGTACGGCGTGCGAACACCGCACGATCATCCAGTTTTAACATTATGTGTGTATATGTATGTTTGTATGTTTATATATGTGCATATATATGTGTATCTGCGTTTGTATATGTTTATGTTTTAACATTGTGTGTATATATATAAGGTATGTGTATATATGTTTATAGGTGTATATATATACACATATATTTATAAATAACTATGTTTTAAAGTTATATGCTAATGTGTATATATGTTTATATATATGTTTATATATGTTTATATGTTTATATATGTTATATATAGGTTTATATATGTTTATATGTTTATATATGTTATGTATATGTTTATAAATATATATGTATAGATGTATTTATGTTTTTATAAGTAGGTTTATATATATGTTTATATATATTTATTTATGTGTATATGTTTATTATTATTATTATTATTATTATTATTATTTTATTATTGTTATTGTTATTATAAGATAAAAGAAAATAAAGAAAAAAAATTAAAAAAAACAACCCTAATCTACTCGAGCCCGCCCCCTCTCCCCCTCTCTCCCCCGTCTCCCCCCCCCCCTTCCTGGTTCGGCTGGCCCACCCCGCCCCCCCCCCCCCCCCCACGTGCGACCTCGCCTCCAGCCGCCTCCCGTCCACCGTCGTCCGCCACTGTCTGCGCCGGCCACCCCGATCACGTCGGCGTCGCCGCCTCCCCTTGCCCTCAGCTCCACCATGCACCGCCCTCCCCCTTTCCCTCCAGCTAGCTGCCGCGCGCAGCCCCCCCTGTCGGCCTCCTCTTCTTTAACCCGCAACCCCCTTCTTGCCGAACCCGCCTGACCCGGCCGACCCCACCTGCTCCGGGCGACCCCGCCTGCTCCGGTCCTCCCCCTTCTCTCGTGCACCGGCCAGCCACCCCCGGCCTCCTCCCGGTGTTCCAACCATCCGTCGCGCCTCCGCACCCCTGCCCCACACCGGATCTCCCTTCCTCCACTCCTCCGCTGACATCCCTCCCTTCCGCCAGCGTCCCTCCTACCGGCCGCAGCCATCTCCGGCGACCGTTGCCTCGAACCTCCCTTGTGCACCCTTTTTCCAACAACCCGAACCCTTGCGCATGCCTCCGCCTCTTCCGGCACGACCCGAACCCTTGCGCGCACCTCCGCTTTGTTCCGGTGCGACCCGACCCTCTTCGCAGCACCTCCTCTTTGCTCGGGCACGGTCTCGTTTCCCCTCATCGATATTTGGGTAAGGATATATTTATACTCTATTATTTATTCTTACGCTAATTTAAATGTGAATTGATTTTCTGACCCTTGAGGTCTTTATCTGGTCCAGAGTCGGTTCATGGTTTACCTCTTCTTGCATCTGCAATGTTTTACTTGTCTAAGTGACAAATATTATTTTGACGATTTTTAAAATGTAATTCGCATCACTGTGGTTTTTTCGTCGAGATTTTTGTGATGCTTCGACATTGTTAAATTGCTTAAAAATTGGTCATTAGCGTGATTCATTAATTATTTTTATGTGTTTATGCACTTGAGGTGTTGATAAATTGTGATATGAGTTCTTAAAATAAGTTGATACAATTTTGGGGGTGTTTCCCTTAGTTTTATAAAAAAATGTTAAAGTGTTATTTGGGTTTTACATGTAAACGTTGTGGTTTTGTAGGTTTGGTTTTTGATTTTTATCTTGATTTCTTTGTTTGGATGAATTTTATTTTAGGGATTTGTGGTGTTCTGAGTCTCGGGGATCTATCGTAGGGAGTTGCGGTGGGTTTCAAAGGTGCGCATGCATATTCCCAGGTATGAATATGTATAGATATATATATATCTTCTGTGTGCGTGTTCCCTCATGGCGCGGGGAACACGTGCATCGGTTTAAGGATATATATATACATGTGGAAGTGCGTGCGTGCGAGCGAGTTTCTGCTTGAGTTAGAAAGCTTGACGTGACCTTTGGTCGAGGTAGGTGTTCCAACCATTTTTCCCTTTTTGATTCAAACCCTGAGCACTTGAATGTTTTCAATTAATCCTTTTATACCATTTGCATTTATATCGTATTTAGGAAAAGTATTTGGCTTAGTTATATTGATGTTGAAAACTTCTAAAAGTGGCTTTTGATGTTGGTTTATATGAAATGCATAGTTTCTTGGTAAGATTAAACTGAGTGCCTTGTGATGTGTTCGGTTGTAATTGATAGTGATTGTGTTTTGGAAATGTAAGATTTGGTCTGGTGTGTTTGTTTGAAAAAATGATGAACCAATGTGTTGTTTTAGGAAATTTTTGTAAATGGTAGTTGGTTTGAAAGATGTAGCTTGATTTTATAAAGTGTTATGAAAGAATTGGGTGTGGTTTCAATGCTAAGTGTTTTATGAAAATGGTTTCTAAAGTGATTCTTCAAAAAACTAGATGTGCCGTTGGATGTTGGCACATCCATGGGAGGACCAGGTGCTCACATGGATGTGCCTCCAAATGAAGATGACACATTAAAGCTATGTTTTCTTAAAACTAGGTTTTAGATAAAATAATGTGTTGTTTCAGAGGGAATTGAAAGAAGCTGTTCCGGTTGGATTTTGGTGTGAGTTAGATGGTAGTTTTGCTTAAAGGCATGTTTGGCTCTTCCAACTCAATTGTAATATTTGTGTTGACTCTTTGAAAAGAATGTGTTTGCACTGACTCTTGGGGAAAAAATGTGTGTTCCCAATTGGCAACTTAACTCGTTTACGAAATTTTTTGAAACTGCGCATGTTGTGAAGGCTCGGTTGGCACCTTACTGAATGTGAAAAAACTTTTGATGTGTGCATGCTTGCGGGGAACCTCTACAGGGGGAATTCTCTTGAGGTTTTTCATGTAGCAGTGTCCGTGTAAGGGGTTGGCAAGTGCGGTGAGATGATTCACGCGTGCGAGGGCCTCCCACTTACACAGTATTACTAAAACCACCATGGGTTCCTGGGCGTCTTATAGATTATCGAGTGATGGTTGCTTATTAGCCCTGATTAGACGAGTTAGTACCCCCTGGAGTCGTGGATAGGCCAGGAGGGATGTGCCACTGGTTGGCTATTAGGGCGGCCAGTTGGTTATTGACTATGGAGTACCATGCCGGCAGGTAGTCTGAACCCGAGTACGTCCAGGGGTTTTCTAGGGATGTTTAGGATCACCCATGGTTATTGCTTATATCTATTTGTTTACTTTTACTTGCACTTAGTTTCCAATATTTATTTATTACCTATTATTCTTTTTCACAAATGTGATAAACATGAATTTGAAATTTCTGTTTTCAAGAAATGCATTGTTTTGGGGAAAACGGGTTGCGGCGTGTGTTGGTTTTTGAGATGGTAAAACGGGATCCTTTTTCCTTTAAAACATGAAAACCCTATTTTCTATCTTTGTATGTGCAAACTAGTGTTTTGGGATTGTTTCTGGAAAGTGGTTTTGGTTGGATCCTGTGGTTTACTTTGGCATCCCTACTGAGCGTTTTTAATGCTCACGCTTATATTATCATTTCAGTTGCAGGTTCAGCTTCTCGTACAGGTTTCTGGTTTAGCTGCTCAATGTTGGAGCAGCGTGGTTTTGAGTTGGGTGGTGACATAGGAGGTCACATGGAGGTATGTTTGACTTATTTGTCTTTCTGCTGCCAGTTCTTATTTTTATCGTCAGTTTTTACTTGTCTTCTTGTCTCTTTCGCATGGGCCAAATCGTTCCCAATGATTAAATTTTTGATGCTCGGCACTAGTTTCCATCCCGGGGGGATCAGGAACACCCCTCGGGACTTTCCGCGGACCGTCTCAGGTGACCGGCTCACGGTCGACCCGGGCTGGTTCGTGACATTGGACATAAAGGAATTAGTAATTAGGTATTTGAGAAATAGTTTGTGATTTCCAAAACAAAAGGAATATAGAAATCAAAAGAAGATTTTTGACTCAACAATCTTCTCCTTTTTGAAAATCACAAACCACAATTTGAAAATGGAAAATTACTATGTAAAACTTGAGTCCAAAAATGTTTTAAAGAACTATAATATTCATAAGTAAACACTTATACTTATCTCCTTTTGAGTTTTAAAACTCTTCAGAATATGATATTGAATACGACTAACTCCCCCTTAGGATAACAAAATCCCTAAGGATCATATTCTATTTCAAAAAAAACCTTACTAAAGGCATTCTCATTTTTTTTATTATCATTATCCCATTCACCCCCTATGAAATACATTCTCCCCCTTTATAAATCATTCTCCCCATTTTTGATTTACAAAAAGGAATATGGAAGGTCTTCTAATACCTAAAAAAGGTTTATATGGACAATAAAATACACGAAGTAATAAAGAATTTGATCATCTAGAATAATTTAAAGAACATTCATAAAAAAAATGGAAAACATTCAATCAAAATGTTTATAGATGTCAAAGTCTTTCATTTATGTTTCAAAAAAATAATACAACAAGAGTTTGAAAAAAAAATATTTATTCTCCTTTTCCTTCTCCATCTTCACGAGATCTAATACAACTATCTTCATTTTATTGAATTCCTTCCTATATCCATCAGCTTATCAATATATTCCTTTTGAGACTGAAATTTTTCTTCATATTGTTCAAACAACTGGTCCAGGGTATAAATCTTTTCCTCCTCTGATTGCAACTTTTCTTTTATAGTATAAATTTTGTCTTCCTAAGATTTGATTTTCCGATCCTAAACTTCAATTATATTATTCAGCAAGACATTTTTATTTTTTTAAATAGATTATCTCATCTTTTTAAAACATCAAACTTGAGAATTCTAATTGAATAAACTTTAGCTTCTTTTCAATGTCTTTGAATTCATAAAATTTAGAATCATCTGGGCTTATTAAGTCTTTTATTTTTCTAGTTGTATCACTAGTCAATTTGTTGAATGCAACAATAACTTCATTTACAAGCCTTATAATATCCTCAATTGAATCTTCATGAAGTTTGATACTTGAATCATATTTATGTGACTACTTAACCACTTTATTACAAGCCTTTCTATGTTTATTAGTAATTTCATTAATCACTTTGATATTGGCTTCAAGACTTATCAGTATTTGTCTTAGAAGATCGATTAAGTCTGATCGTTTATTTTGGTTATTTATAACAAAATAAATCTTCCCTTCAATCCTTGGTAGATATGGAATTGCCTTTTAAATTATCTTTAGGGATTGAACAACATAATGATCTCTTTTCAATGATATGGTATTATCTGAATCAGTGTCTTCCTCATAATCAGTAATTTATCTCGAATGACTTTTGGCATCATCCTTTTCCAATTCCTGATTACGAACTTCATCGGTCCTAGATTCTTCATCTTTTTCTGAAATATGAATGACTTTTTCAGCTTGAGATATCTTAGTAGCTTTCTTTGAAGAATCAACTGCCAGAGATGGTAATTTTCAAGAATTTTCTTCTGAATATCTTACTAGTATTCTATCATATTGGGATTTTTCTTTCTGACTAGAATCTTTATCTTTTTTATCTTTCTCTTCATTCTCATCTTCCAATTTTTCTTCTTTTTCATTTTCTTCTCTTTCATCCTCTTCATTTCTTTGTACCTATTCACCGAGATACTCATCTATCTCTCTCAATTCACTATATTCTTGTTCTTCTGAGAATTATTTTTGAGTATCCTTTGGTGGAGCTAATTTTTCACCAACTTTTTGTTTCTTCTTTCCCTTATCTTGGACAGAGGGAGTTATTATTTCTTCTTGAATTACTTCCCTTATAGAAATTCCAGCACTCACCTTTTCAAATCATTTTAACAACTTATCAACATAAAAAAATCAGCTTTTCTCTTTTTTAACCTCTTTTTCTTCTCTTCTTCTTTGAGAGTTTCTTGAGTTTTAATTTTTTTCATCTAGGGTTTCTGCTAGATCAAGACCAAACTATGGTTCTCCCTATTTTCTTTAGAATTTTCTTTTTATCCACTGAGCAAAAAATTCATCACTATAAACTTTTTTCTTATTTATTTTTAAAGTAGATTTAGACTTAGCTTTCTTTTCTTTCTCAGAAACAATTGGTTTTGATTGTTTTGGAATACCCTAACTTTATCTAAATATTTCTTTTGGAACTTCAGCTACAACATCTTTGACAAACATCTTTGATTTTGAATCAAAATGAAATTTCAACCTCTTTATTAAATCATCACTAATCCAAGGGAATTTCAAATTTTGTGGCACTGACTTGAGTGGGAGATTATAAGATTTCAAACTTTCAAAAATCAATTTGGTCAAAATTTCTAGAAACATAATTAGTTGAGACTTGGTAGCACTGGACTTCAAATTGTTGATGGTTATGAAAATGTAACCCATCAAATTTATATTTCTCATATTCACTAAATAATCAAGAATAAACACATATGAAACCTTAAGAGTTTCTCTGTCACCTTTTCTATTAATTATAAATCCTTTCATCTAGAGTGTTGTTAGATGATTGTCCACTAAAAGATGATTAGTTTTCCTTTTTGATTCATGAATCTCAAAAATGGATTTCTCAGATCTTTCCTTATTGAAGCTTCCTTTTACTTTTGGTAGTTTGTGAGAATGAAAAAGGAACCGCCTTTTGATGGTACATTAAGAAACTGTGTGGCTTGATTTGTTGATATACTAATATCTCTATCATAGATGGAAAATGTTACTTTTAAATCATCATCAACTTTCACAGTACTATAAGACTATTTAACTTTATCAGGAAGAATGGGATCTTGACTGGTGTTGGGTTTTTCTACAAAAATGAAATCTCATCCTTAGAATTGAATAAATATGTTCAATGAAGAATCGTACTTATCATAATAATCTCTGGTTACTAACATTTATCTGAAGAATCTCATCCTAATAAATCTTTTCGCGACATCGTTTTGGGGGATGTAGCTGATGATTTTAACATGAGTACAATTAAATCTTCTGAGTAGGAAAAACTATCAGACTCGGCTACTTGAAGGATGTCATAGGTTCTATGAAAATAAGAGACAATCGATGTGAGATAGGGAAGGAGGGTCCCTTTATATAGGTGAAGAAATATGACCATTGAGATTCTACTGCTCAAATTAGATCAAAAAAGATCCAACGGTTGAAAAATTTTGAACTCTTGAGGTTTTTATTAAAAAAATTATCATATTCATCATGAATCCGATAAGGTTTTAAAATAAAGAAAGAAAAAAATGAAATACCAACAATTAGATTTGGAAAATAAAGTGTAAGGTAATAAATTTTACCTTTCAAAGTCTCATGATAGATCTATTGGTTTTGATATATTTTTTTTATAAAAAATTTAGTATGAAAACTATTTTATTACGAAAAATTTTCTAAGTATGAAAATAAAGAATTTGAAAATGATAATGTTTTGAGTACAAAAAAAATATTATGGGTATGAAAATAATATAACATGTATGAAAATAATATAACACAAACAGTAAAAATATATGAGTATGAAAAAAAAATAGTACGAAAATTTATAAGTACGAAAATTTCTGCGTACAAAAATTTCTGAGAAAATAAAAGAGAAAAAAATTAAATCATATGTACTCCTCCTAAGAAAAAATAGTATCTTAATGTAAGGAGATTATTTAAACAAGAAGTATATATGAATGATTACTTTACAGTGATCATTCCTAGCTTCTATTTAATGTATTCAAATCTATCAGAAGGTAATGGTTTTGTAAAAATATCAGCAAGTTGTTCTTGCATTCTGATGAATTGTAAAATGATATCTTATTTAAGTGTGTGATCCCTAAGAAAGTGATGTTTAATATATATGTGTTTTTCACATGAGTTATTTGTAGGGTTTTTACTTAAAGATATGAAACTAGTGTTATCACATAGTATTTGAGTTTTAGTAAAACGCATTCCATAATCAGTGAGTGTGTGTTTCATCCGCAACACTTGAGCACAACAACTTCTGGTTGCCACATATTCAGCTTCAGTAGTGGAAAGTGCTATTGAGTGTTGTTTCTTACAATACCAAGAAACCAATGAATATCCTAATAAATGAAAAGTTTCAAATGTACTTTTTCTATCCATTCTACAACCACCAAAGTCAGTATCCGGAAAAAAAATCAAAATCATTTCTAAAAGAATAGAATAGTTTTAAATCCATAGTTCCCTTTAAATATCAAAAAATTATTTTCACGGATTTTAAATGGGATTATTTTGTATTTTCTTAATACCCTTAACATAAGCATACTGAAAATATTAAGTTTATACGACTAGCTGTTAAGTATAGTAAGCTTCCTATCATACCTATAAACGTTGTTTGATTAACTGGTTGCTCATCTTCATCAAGATAAAGTGTATTTGAGGTACTTATTGGAGTACTTATACTTTTATTATTGTCATATCCATACTTTTTAAGAAGATATTTAATGTAATTATATTGAGATATATAAGTTCCTTCTATTTTTTGATAGATTTGAAAACCAAGAAATAATGTTAACTCACTCATCATACTCATTTCAAACTCAGATTTCATAAGTTTCACAAAAGAATATATTAAGGATTACTGAGTTGATTTGAATATAATTTCATTAATATAAATTTGAACTATCAAAACATTTTTGTTTTATTTATTTATGAAAATAGTTGGATCAACATTTCTCTTAAAAAAATTGTTTTGTAACAAAAATATTGTTAATCTATCATATCAGGCTCTAGGGGATTGTTTAATTCCATATAAATCTTTGGTAAGTTTGAAAACATATTTAGGATGGTTTTTATCTTCAAAACCATGAGTTTTTTCAACAAAAAAATCCTCTTGAACATATCTGTTAAGAAAAGTACACTTCACATCCATTTGAAAAAGTTTGAAATTAAAGAATGTTGTAAAGGTAATAGAATTATAATAGATTAAAATCTAGCTACCATTGAATAGGTTTCTTCATAATCTATATTCCCTCTTTTTGATTATAGCCTTTAGCAACTAGTCTTGCTTTATTTCTAACAATTACTCCATTTTCATCACATTTGTTTCTGAAGACCCATTTTACTCTAATTACAGAGGTTTCTTTAAGTTTTTCAACCAAGGTCCAGAATTTATTCCTTTTGAATTCATTTAGTTCATCTTGAATTACTTTAATACAATCTGCATCACTTAAAGCCTCATCAAGACTTTTAGGTTCAAATTTAGAAAGAAATGCTAATTGTTCTACTTCATTTCTCAAGGAACTTCTAGTACTTACAGGTTGATTTACATCACCAATGATACTATCACTAGGATGATTCTTAAGAAACAACCATCTTGGGTTTTGTAAAACCTGTTCATCAACATAAGATAGAAATTCTTATGGAGTGAATACTTCAGAAATAATTTCTTGAATATTTTCCTTATTAGAAGAGTCTTATATCAAAGGTTGATAATCAGTTTTGGAAAACACATCAGAAGGTGTAGGTTGGGATTGTTTAGAAACAAAAGGGTTGGTTTCATCAAATTTAACATGTAATGTTTCCTCAATAGTACAAGAGTTTTTATTGAAGACTCTATATGCCTTAGAAGTAGTGGAATAGCCTAATAATATGCCTTCATTGAATTGGGATGCAAATTTATGTAAATTACTTTTGTATTCAAAATGAATACTTTGCATCCAAATACTTTAAAGTATGAGATTTTTGGTTTTTGGCCAGTCCATAACTCATAAGGTATTTTATTAATAAATGGTAAAATTAAAACTCAATTTATAGCATAGAAAGTAGTACTAATAGCATTAGCCCAAAAAAATCAATAGAATATTCACTTAACACGATTCTTTTTATTTCCTGAAGAATTTGATTTATTCTTTCAACAACGCCATTTTATTGAGGAGTTCTTAGAGATGAAAAGTTATGTGCAATACCTTTATTATTACAAAAAGTTTCAAAATCATAATTTACAAATTTTCCACCATGATCATTGATCGCGTTGTCGAGCGCGTCAAATTAGTTGTTTAATTTTGACTAGAATTTTTGCAGTATAGCAGCAACCCTAGGTCGTCTCTCGACGGAGCCTTAGATCATTAATTTAAAAATAGGGTTTTGATTATGAAAGTAGAAGTTGAATTAGGTTTTGTAAAAGTTGGGGGTTTTATGATTAATGATGAAAATAGAAAATGAAAGCAATAAAACAAAATAGAAATGAACAAGATTGATTAAACGTGATCAACCTGGGGAAGTCTCGTGATGCTCATCCTTCATCGCTTAAAGGGATGGGGTTATGATATTTTAATACCAGGTTTTTAACACCTAGAACCAGAATATTACTGAGTTTTTACTAGGATACCTCCTAGGGTTCAGTCGAAAACACATAACGATTCACTGGACACCGCTGATGATTGGGTGATTTGTGTTCGACATCATAACCGAAACTCACCAAGGAAACACATGAAGAATTACATGTGCTCTCTAGGTTTGCATGTTATTTCATTGTGATACCATGACATAAATGTATATGGCCTTGAAAGAGCTTGTGTGAGTTCTATTGACCAATATGAATCACACAAGCACCGCAATTGAAAGGTGGAAAAGAAAGTGGTGAACGGTGTGTGAAACATCACATGAAAGGGTACCCCCAAACATGATCATATAATTTGAGCATGACATACCAGTACATAACTCAATAAAATAAGAATAGAGGATGATGAAAAACAACACAAAAACCTGGAATTCAAAAGATCATTCAAATATTACAACATGAATCTTGGGATTTACATCACGTTCCTCTCCAGGTGATCACAAGGGGTTTAGAAACCCATGGGAGGGGAAGAAGAAGAAGATGTTGAAGTAGAACCTCCCATAGCCTCCAAAACTTCTAGGGATTTTGAGAAGACTCCTTGAGGACTCCAAAATGGCAGCAGCTTGCCTCTTGGCCGAACTTACAAATGGGGAACCCAAGGTGTCATTTTATAGGAAAATTGGAAGGTGGTTTTAGGCACACAGATTTCATCAATCCAATTGTACCACGCGTTTCGGCCTTCAGAAAGTCTTATCTCACTTTCGAGAAAATAGAAAAGTTGTATCCCTACCTCTTGACTGTCTCCACAGAAATTTTGGAACCCTTTGGACAACTACAGATCAAGATATTGATAAAATACAGAACACCGCATTTGACTTGGTCCATATTCGGTGTCTTGGACAGATCAGTTCGTATAGGCCCTATAGAAGCCGAATCAAGATTGGGTTACTTAATATGAAATTTATCCTATTAATTTTTGGACAGGCCCACAAAATTTCAACCCATTTGGATGCATGGATTTCGTGTAATATGCAAAACAGTGGACAGATGTCCATGGATCCATGCAATTTTGGCCCATTTTTCTTTCACTTCATCAAGGGCCCTCCAAATCACCTCCACCTACATTGAAACAATAAAAACAAGTAACATTTCCAATTATAATATTGATTAAAATTAATTTATTGATTTAAACATAAAGTTCAATTTATTATTATATTTGGAATATTCATTACAAAACTAGTTTAAAACTGCGGTGTAAGGGTGGAATAAAACAGTGAATCGTGGTACGATCACACCCCCACACCTAAACATTTTCACTCATGGGAAAAGTCACATATCCAAATACAATGATTCATATATATATATTTCCAACATCCTGAAGATTTATCATTTAAGGAAATTTTATTTAAAGTAAAGTGATCAATGCATGAACCACACCAAGGAGTTATTCCTAGTGAAAATAGAAAAAGATGTCTCATAAATCATATCATAGCAAAATTCAAAAAGATTCATGATACCCAATTGAGAAAGGAATTCAGAAGTAAACCATGACACTAACTCTCCATGTGTGTGTGTGAAAAAAATTCCATGCTATTCTTTCCACTTGATATCCAATAAATATATGTTATTTTAACATTTTTCAGCTTAAATGATTTTGTCACTGAACCTGTCCTACATCCTTTGCAATAATATTTCAAGACCCACTCATTTAAGCATTTCCAGAAGTCAACCCATAAGCTCTCGACCTAGATATCCCCATATGTTGCACATTTCATCACTCCCCTCATTTATTTATTTATTTATTGAAGTTGCAATTGGAACAAATCTCACACTCATCTCTCAACCCTTGTTTGATCTCCTCCCGACACTAATTGAAATAGTTATAACAAGATCAAAGGTTGAGGAGGAGTGGTTTTTGACCTGCCCAAGACACAATAAATTTATTTATTTATTTTTTTTTTTTGAGGGCGTACAATAGTCGGACATTAGGTACACACGCATAGGTCAATCTGGTACAGTAATGAAACAGATCGGATAAGGAACAAACGTATGGAAATATCATTTAAAGACAAAAAATATTAACCCAACATATATTTACCTTATATTAAGTAAGAAATAATCACACTTTGTGGTTTGGTGCAAAAATTTGTGGAGATATTAGTGACACAGTTTTCCAAAAAACTACTCACACAAAGGGCATCAATCATCTCAAAGGTTTCACATAGATACGACCATTTATATCATTGACAGAAAACCAATTCACTAAAAATCACTCCTTGATGGTAAACTCATACACAAATTCTTTTTAGCCTTCGTTATGGTATTTTTACTTTCCCCACTTTATGGTCGCCAAATCATGGAACTTCAAAATTGTCGATGGGGAAAAATGAAAATACCATAAAGAAGGCCAAAAAGAGAAAACAATGAAAATTCCTAACTAACCCAGGAATGTATCCACCCCCCCCCCCCCACACCTAGAGTATGCAGTGTCCTCACTGAAATAATTGAGAGTGTGAGAAGGATAAAACCTGGTGTGTTTTATTGGTATGATGCGTCAAGAAGGTGGATTTCCTCCACCGGATTCTTTGGAAAATCCTCATAGAAGTGTTTAAGTCGTTTCCCATTGACGGTAAGACTTCATCCCCTCTGCTCATGCAAAACTTGTATTGCACCAAAAGGATAAACATTAGTAACAGTATAAGGACCGAGCCATCGGGAACGAAGCTTACCTGGGTGGAGCTTAAGCCTGGAATTGTACATGAGGACCTTCTCACCAATATGGAACTTCCGCTAGTGAATCATTCTATCATGAATAGACTTTGTCTTCTCTTTATAGATTCGGGAGTTTTCATATGCATCACGTCGAATTTCTTACAACTCTTGAATCTGCAGCTTTCTTTGCTCACCTGCATCTGAAAGGTTCATATTACATTGTTTAACAGCCCAATATGCACGATGTTCTACCTCCACTGGGAGGTGACAAGCCATTCCAAACACAATTCTATATGGTTAAATTTCGATTGGGGTTTTAAAAGTTGTACAGTATGCCCAAAGTGCATCATCCAAGCGCAAACTCCAATCTTTCCTATTGGGTTGTACCGTTTTCTCCAAGATTTGCTTAACTTCTCGATTTGAAATTTCTGCTTGTCCGTTAGTTTGGGGATGATATGTAGTGGAGACTTTATGAACAACACCATACTTACGAAGCAATTTTTTCATGTTACGATTGCAAAAATGTGAACCCTGATCACTAATGATGAATCTTGGTAGACTAAACCTACTGAAAATTTGGGACCTCACAAAATCAACAACCACTCGAGAGTCATCGGTCCTGGTGGCCTTTTCTTCCACCCATTTAGATACATAGTCAACAGCCAATAAGATGTTCACAAAGCCAAATGAATTTGGAAAATGCCCCATGAAGTCAATTCCCCATGCATCGAAGATCTCACAAAATAACATGGGCTGTTGGGGCATTTCATTCCTCTTAGAGATATTCCCTGTGAATTGACAACGACTACACAACTTGAAAAATCTATGGGAATCCCTATACAATGTTGGCCAATAAAGTCCTGAGTCAAGGACCTTTTGAGCTGTACGTTGAGATCCAAAGTGGTCCCCATAGGCCAAAGTGTGGAAAAAGGTCAAAATAGAGGTGAACTCATGGTTAGGGACACACCGACGAACTACTTAGTCACTACAAATTCTCCACAAGTATGGGTCATCCCAAATGTACCAACGAGAATCATGCTTAAGTCTCTGGGATTGTGAAGTGCTAAAATCAGGGGGAACCCTATATGTTGCTAGAAAATTCACAATGTCCGCATACCAGGGGGTAAGGTCCACAACATCACAAAGGTTCTCATGAGGGAAGAATTCTCCAATGGGTAGGGGTGAGTCAACATGATGGTCCAATGGTGGGGAAATCCTACTAATGTGGTCAGCTACCACATTCTCTACCCCTCTCTTATCTCTAATCTCAAGGTCAAACTCCTAGAGGAGGAGCATCCACCGAATGAGGTGGGGTTTGGCTTCAGGTTTCTTTAAGAGGAAACGAAGGGCAGCATGATCAGAAAACACGATCACTTTTGACCCAAGAAAATATGAACGGAATTTTTACAAGGAAAACACAATAGAAAAGAGTTCTTTTCAGTGGTTGTGTAGTTTACCTAGGCAGGGTCAAGGGTACGTGAGGCATATGCAATGACATGAGGAGCCTTTTCAACCCTTTGTGATAAAACTGCCCCAACTGCAAAGTTAGAGGCATCACACATAAGCTCGAAGGGGAGATCCCACCTTGGTGGTTGGATTATAAGAGGTGATGTGAGACTCTTTTTTAGTGAATTGAATGCATCCTCACAATTTTTATCAAAAACAAATTCGGAATCCTTTTGTAACAACCGAGATAAGGGAAGTGCGATCTTACTAAAGTCTTTAATGAATCAGCGGTAAAAACCAGCATGAACCAAGAAAGACCGCACCTCACGAACACATTTTGGATATGGAAGGGATTAAATTAATTCAATTTTAGATTTATCAACTTGAATTCCCTTATTTGAAATGATATGACCAAGAACTATCCCCCGCTCAACCATAAAATGGCATTTTTCATAATTTAAAACAAGATCTTTTTCAATGCAGCGGCGGAGGATAGAACCTAGGTTTTCCAAACAATCATCAAAAGAAGATCCATATACTGTAAAATCATCCATAAATACTTCCATACATCTCTCAAGGTACTCAGAAAAAATACCCAACATACATCGCTGAAAAGTACCAGGAGCATTACATAGACCGAATGGCATCCTTCTGTATGCAAATGTGCCAAATAGATAGGTAAATGTTGTCTTTTCTTGATCCTCAGGGGCTATATGGATTTGGAAATAACCCAAATAGCCATCAAGGAAACAATAATGGGACTTACCAGCCAATCGTTCTAACATTTGGTCAATGAAAGGTAAAGGAAAATGGTCCTTCTGCGTGGCTTGATTCAGTCGACGATAGTTAATACAGACTCGCCAACTGTTTTGCACACGCATTGGAACCAATTCATTCCTTTCATTTGACATAACTTTTATTCCTATTTTTTAGGCACAATTTAAACTGGGCTAACCCATTTACTATCATATATAGGATAAATGATCCCTGCAGCAAGTAATTTACTGACTTCCAATTTTACCACTTCAAGGAGAGTGGGATTCAACCGGTGTTGAGCCTGCCTTACGGGATTAGCCTCATCATCCAAAATTATATGGTGCATACAAATAGATGGTCTAATCCCAGGAATATCAACCAATGTCCATCCTATTGACTTTTTACACTCTCTAAAAAGTTTGAGCAGTTTTGATTCCTGTTGTGGAGAGAGGTTATTGACAATAATGATGGGAAATTGGTCAATACCCTCAAGATAGGCATATTTTAAATTTGATGGAAGTGGTTTTAATTCCAACACCGGGGGTTTTGGATTGAGGGAGTGGATTTAGGGGGAGTGAGGTCCATGAAACTGTCTATCTGCTCATGTTTATTCTCTAAAGATAGAGAATCTATAGAAATGAGATTTGTAGAATCATCGACGGTCATGGGTACCTCAGAATGAACACACTCATCAATTAAATCACAAAATTTACACTTTTCAGAACCCACACAACACTCAAAACATGAATCAAAACTCAAATCATCCAAGGGTGAAGAAAACAAAAATGAATCAGAGTTTGGGTTGAGGAGAGAATTGTGTGTGTGTGCATCATTTGAGAGCACTTCCATCGAATAGACAGGAAGAGTGGAGTGCTCTTCAATAGGGTGTTTCATAGCCTCAAGAATGTTAAAACTTACCTTTTCTCCTCCTAATTCCATGGACAACGTACCATTGTGAACGTTGATGATCGTCTTTGCTGTTTTGAGGAATGGCCTCCCAAGTATGAGAGGAGTGTGTCCTTGGGTTTGGGTATCTTCCATCTCAAGAATCTAAAAATCAGCGGGGAAGATGAGATTCTTCACTCTGATAAGGACATCCTCAATCACTCCTTTTGGATGCGTTGTACTCTGGTTGGCAAGTTGCACGACAATGCCTGTTGGTTGAATCTCTCCAACCTGTAGAGAAGTATACACGGAGTGAGGCATCACATTAATGGAAGCACCTAAATCTAGCATAGCATCAGAAAAGAAGGTCTCCCCTATGGTACACGGTATCGTGAATGTTCCCGGATCCTTGCATTTGGTTGGCATTTCTGGTTGAATCAATCCCAAGACATTCCTACCCAAGTTGACTCTCTCATCCCCCTTCAGCCTTCGTCTATGGGTGCAAAGTACTTTAAGAAATTTGGCATAACGGTGAATTTTCTTGACTGCATCCAACAATGGAATATTAACTTGAACTTTTTTAAATGTATCCATTATTTCATTGTTAATCTCATTATCAAAGTTTTTCTTAGATTTAGAGAGTCTTTGAGGGAAAGGAAGAGGAATTGATTGTTCATCTGAATCATCAATGATAATTTGATTGCCCTTTTTATTTTATTTTCATTACATGAAATTTTTGAGGGTTGGGAAGGAGTGTTTTCAAGAGGGGGCATACCTGTTTCATAGAATTAGTAGAAGGAGAAGCTTATTTACCACTAAAAAGTGTAATTGCACATAAATTACCTTTGTCCTTCAGATTGGAAATGGGTTGGGATGGTAGTTTTCTAGACCCTTGCATCTTAAGCTCACTGATGGTGTTCGCCAATTGTCCCACTTGAGTTCATAGGTCTTGAATTGTCGATTGTGTGGTCTGTTGGAACTGAAGGTTTTGGGTTTCCATTTGTTTCACCATGTCCTCGAGGCTTGGTTCAGATTTGGGAGGAGGGGGATGATTGTTTTGAGAATTTGAAGGATAAGAAGGTTGCATACCTTGGCCTTCTTGATACCAGTTCTGCTTGGGATAGCTTGAGTTTCCTCCTTGTCAGTATTGTGGGTGTGCTTGCCACCCTGTATTTGGATTTGTCCTGAATTGTTCTTGATTGAAGGGAGGTGCTTGTTGGAATGGACTCCCTGGGAACACAGCTGCACAGGACTCAGATGAATCTTGAAGTTGTGGGCACTGGTCAGAAAAATGAGTGTTATCGGAACAAATCCCACAATGTAATGGAATAGAAGTAGAGTGTGAGTTACCCTGTGCTTGAGCTAGTTTCCTTAGAAGGGTATGTATCTCATCAAGTTTAGTATCTATATTTTGTTCTAGGGCTGAATGACTTACCTCATGAACTCCTAAGGTTGGTGCAATAGCTCATGTACCAAATTGTTGTGCATTCTGAGCCATGTTGGCTATTAATTCACGAGCGGCAGAAGGAGTTTTGTCAACTAGGGCACCACCAGCTGTAGCATCAATCATTCAACGATCCATGGGGAAAAATCCCTCATAGAAGTATTTGATTAATAGTTGTTCACTAATCTGGTAGTGGGGGCATCTTGAACAAAGTCTTTTGAATCTCTCCCAGTATTCATGAAGGGTCTCTCCATGTGATTTCCTAATTCCACATATTTCTTTCCTAATTGAAGCAGTTTGGGAGGCAGGGAAGAACTTCTCTAGAAAAAGTCTTTTTAGGTCATTCCAGCCCCCAATTGTGGTAGGAAAATAGTATAACCAATCTTTGGTTACACCATCAAGGGAGAAAGGGAAGGCCCTAAACTTGATTAAGTCCTCAGACACATTTTGGGGTTTCATGGTGGAGCACACTATGTGAAACTCCTTTAGATGTTTGTGAGGGTCCTCTCTGGGAAGACCATGGAATTTTGGAAGGAGGTGGATGAGACCTGATCTCAGCTCAAAGTTGGTCACTTCCTCAAGATATTGGATGTACGCAGGTTGGTACTCCACATCTGGGGTGGTCAGTTCTTTTAATGTTCGGTTATTTGCAGCCATGATCTCTGGGGTTTGATTTGGTTCAATTTTTTATTGGTTTAAGACAACTTGAGGTTCCAAATGGGTTTCCTTAGTGTTACTTGATTGACCTTCTCTAGATGCCTTGATTTTTGTGTGAAGTGACTTTTCAATTTCAGGGTCAAATTCAAGTAATGTTTCTTTACCAGATCGGTTCATGCAAATAAGATGTGAAGTTTGTTTTTTTTTTTAATATGGATGAAATCACTTAAGAAGGGTAAAAAGAGAATATAATATTATAATACAGAATTATAGAGAGGGAGATGGAGAAGAAGAGAGAGAGAGAGAGAGAGAGAGAGACCGAACACACTAAAAACAACCAAAAATAAAGACAAAACCCAAAATAAAAACAATAAAATGGGGGTGGGGTATTTAAAGGATTACTAATTAAGAAGTAAAATAAAAAAAATAAAAGGAAATAAAGAAAAAAATGATCTTGGCTCCCCGGCAACGGCGCCAAAATTTAATCGTGTTGTCGAGCACGTCAAATTAGTTGTTTAATTTTGACTAGAATTTCTGCAGTATAGCAGCAACCCTAGGTCGTCTCTCGACGAAGCCTTAGATCATTAATTTAAAAAGAAGGTTTTTATTATGAAAGTAGAAGGTGAATTAGGTTTTGTAAAAGTTGGGGGTTTTATGATTAATGGTGAAAATAGAAAATGAAAGTGATAAAACAAAATAGAAATGAACAAGATTGATTAAACGTGATCAACCCGGGGAAGTCTCGTGATGCTCATCCTTCATCGCTTCAAGGGATGGGGTTATAATCTTTTAATCCCTGGTTTGTAACACCTAGAACTATAATTTTACTGAGTTTGTACTAGGATACCTCTTAGGGTTCAGTTGAAAACACATAATGATTCACCGGACACCGCCGATGATTGGGTGATTTGTGTTCGACATCATAATCGAAACTCACCAAGGAAACACATGAAAAATTCGATGTGCTCTCCAGGTTTGCATGTTATTTCATTGTGATACCATGACATAAATGTATATGGCCTTGACAGAGCTTGTGTGAGTTCTATTGACCAATATGAATCACACAAGCACCGCAATTGAAAGGGGGAAAAGAAAGTGGTGAACGGTGTGTGAAACATCACATGAAAGGGTACCCCCAAACATGATCATATGAGTTGAGCATGACATACCAGTACATAACTCAATAAAATAAGAATAGATTATGATGAAAAACAACACAACAACCTGGAATTCAAAAGATCATTCAAATATTACAACATGAATCTTGGGATTTACATCACGTTCCTCCCCGGGTGATCACAAGGGGTTTAGAAACCCATGGGAGGGGAAGAAGAAGAAGATGTTGAAGTAGCACCTCTCATAGCCTCCATAACTTCTAGGGATGTTGAGAAGACTCCTTTGGGACTCCAAAATGGCATCACCTTGCCTCTTGGCCGAACTTACAAATGGGGAGCCCAAGGTGTCATTTTATAGGAAAATTGGAAGGTGGTTTTAGGCACACAGATTTCATCAATCCACTTGTACCACGAATTTCGGCCTTCAGACAGTCTTATCTCGATTTGGAGAAAATATAAAAGTTTTATAACTACCTCTTGAATGTCTCCACCGAAAGTTTGGCACCCTTTGGACAACTACAGCTCAAGATATTTCTAAAATACAGAACACCGCATTTGACTTGGTCCATATTCGGTGGCTTGGACAGATCAGTTCGGATGGGCCTCATAGAAGCTGAATCAGGATTGGGTTACTTAATATGAAATGTAGCCTATTAAGTTTTGGATAGTCCCACAAAATTTCAGCCCATTTGGATGCACAGATTTCGTGTACTATGCAAAACAGTGGATAGATGTCCATGGATCCGTGCAATTTTGGCCCATTTTTCTTCCACTTCATTAAGGGCCCTCCAAATCACCTCCACCTACATTGAAACAATAAAAACAAGTAACATTGCCCATTATTATATTGATTAAAATTAATTGATTGATTCAAACATAAAGTTCAATTTATTATTATATTTGGAATATTCATTACAAAACTAGTTTAAAACTGCGGTGTAAGGGTGGAATAAAACAGTGAATCGTGGTACGATCAATCACTATGAATAGTTATCAATGGAAGGTTTTCTCATTTTTGACTTTGGATAAAAAAAGTTTTAAAATAAAAATAGGATTCGGATTTCTTTTCTAGAAAATAGACCTATGTGTATCTTGTGTAGTCGTCAACTAAAAAAATACATAGTACTTACCTCCAACACTTCTAGATTGTATCGGACTGAATGAGTCCATGTGCACTAACTATAAAGCATCAGTAGTTGAGACTTCACTAATTGATTTAAATCTTGACTTATGTTTCTTTCCATATTGAAAAGGGTCACAGACTTTTGAAGAATCAAATCTAAGTTTCGGTAGATCCTTAACAAGTCTTTTCTTAGACAATTTATATAAGTTCCTAAGGTTACAGTGTCCTGACCTTCTATGTCATAACCAAGATTGATCTTCCATTGCACTAAGTCAAGGTAATTCTTGGATCCTAAGGTCTTCTAAGTTAAGTGTGTAAACATTCTCATGCTGATGGGCAGAAAGAATGAATTCATCTTTCGAATTGTGTACTACACATTTATCATTCCTAAAATTCACAAGGTAACCTTCATCAAATAATTGACTTGTGCTTATAAGGTTGTTCTTAATACCTTTTACAAATGAAACATTTGAAATTAAAGCTTTTCTGAGAAGAATAATATTACCTATACCAAAAGTCTTTCCTTGAGCATTGTCTCCGAAGTTAACTCTTCCACTATCCATGTACTATATGTTTTTATTGATGGTACTTCCTTTATTTTCTTGAAAAACAAAATAATTAGACTTTTGGAACCCAAACTTTCCTAAGTCTATAAATTTTAGAAAGCGAAATTTTAGGAATCCACATTTTTCTTGAAAAATGGGATTTGTGGAACCCTAAAGATTGAATTTTATTTAAGGAACAATTTTTATTCCAATGAACTCCGCTTTGAAATTTTGTGCAAAAGGTGGCATTTTCAGGAATAAAATAATTTTTATAAAAATAGGTTTTAAATGAGAATAACCAATTCCAAAACTATTCCTAAGAGGAAAAAATTGGTTATATATCTTATCAAAAACTTCCTTTCCAGAAGTGAAATTTGATAAGAGTTTCTTTAAATGAAAAATTTCACATTTTAGTTTTATAACTAAATTTTTATCCACATTAGTATTAGTTTCATAAGTGAGTTCTATTTCTAAAACATTTTTCTCATAAATGACTTTTTCAAAATCTTTAGAAATATTATCCTTCTCAAAATTAGTTTCCTCAAGGTTTTTAGAAATAGAATCAATTTCAAAAAAAATCTTATCAAGATCTTTAGAAAGATCTAGTACTTATTTTGTCAAAATATTTATTCTAGAATTTTCTTTCTCAAACTTCTTATTGACTTTTCAATTTTCATTTTCAAGCAATTTTGCAAATATAGAAACTTCTTTATATGAAGGTAAAGTATTATCTTCTGTTGAGGAATTTTCTTCATCAGAATAAATATAACCTTTCTCATTAGGATAGTTTTCATTTAAAGACATATTTTTTAAAGATTCAGAAGTGTGTAACTTAGCCACAATACATTGATTTTCATAAGGTATTGTGGCATAGAGACCAATATTCTTCTGTCTAGAATTTTCATTGTCTGAAGAATCATCAGAAGAATCTCCTCCACTAGAAATACATGAGTCATTGGATTTCAAAACTTTCTTTCTTTTTTTCCTGTAATACTTTTTCTGATTTCTATCAAGATTTCTTTCCTTTCTATCTTTTCTTTTGAATTTTGGATAATCAGATCTTATGTGTACAACTCTTTTACATTCATAACAGGTAACTTCAGAATCTTTTTTATCAGTCCTTTCCTTATTAATTTTCATATACTGATACTAAAAATCCTTTTTACCAACAATCTTGTTCATCCTTCGAGCAAGATTGGATAACTCATTCTCAGAATGTTTTGTATCACTTGAGTCTGATTGAACAATCACTTTCTTTTTCTTTGACGACTTAACTATCTTTTCGGGAGTTTGAGATTTCATTTGATTTGAAGTAAAAGTAAAAGAAACTCCACTATTCTTATTTTTTACTTTATCTACATCTCTTTTTAATCTGTTCTTGTATTGAAAAATAATTCCAAAAAGATCATCAAGAGTAAAATTAGTAATCTTTATTGATTCATCAACTGCTATTCTCTTTGATTATCATCCATTTGGCATGATGTCTATAATATTTTACACAAGGATCCCATCATCTAATCCTTTTTGACCCATAGCTTGTAAACTATTCACAATTGTTATAAACCTTTGTCGTACCTTAATAACAGATCCTCCATAAGGAAATTCAAAAGCTTGGTAATATACTCTTAGCACTGCTCTTCTAGTCTCAGCAACTTTAGAAGTACCGAAATGAGTGATTTCTAACTTCTTCTAAATATTGTTGACTGCTTCACAAAAAGAAATATCGTTATATATATTTCTAGTCATAGAAAAAATTAAAGTATTACATACCTTATAATTCAATTGATATTCATGCTTCTCTTGATTGGTAAAGACTCTAACGTCCTTGTCAGAAATTTTATAGTCACCAGTCAGCATAACAAAGTTGTCAACTCCTGTGTTGATCACAAAAGTCTTTATTCTATCTCTCCAATATTCATAATCATGATCATCAAAAAATGGTGGTCTTGTGGGATTTATATTTTCAATTGAATCAACATTTAGTCCTTCCATCTTTAAAACAATACAAAAATACTTTTTCCACAATACACGTTTGTGTAACAAGTATTTATAAACAAAAAAAGTTTATAAAAAAAATAGAACTAACTTGCAAAAATAAAGTAAGAAAATATATGAGCAGTGGAAGTCTGCCTCTGATACCAATTGTGAGTATCAGTATTACAGAGACTTGGATCTGATACCAATTGTAGGATCAAAAAGTATATGCAGATGACACAATACAAGAGGGGGTGAATTGTAGGTTTAAAAACTTTTTTTTATCCCTAAAGGAATAATTTAAAAGGATTTAAACTAATTCAATTCACAAAGTCGCTCAATGTATTAGAACAGTAATCAGACAGGGCCCTGGGTCTGATGGACAAAATATCATAATTGGTAGGTTACGATAAGTATTCCACAGGTCGTAATTGAAATTAATCATATCCATAGTAAGAAACAATATAATCAAAATAAGCGTAATATGGATCGTAATCACAATGGTTACGATAAACAGAGTGAAATGATTTAATGATTTTATCATAAAGCGTATAGAATCGTATTGGGTAAATGAATTGATCGTAATCACAGAGATCATAATTACAAAGATCATAATCACAGAGATCGTAATTACAAAGATCATAATCACATAATAGAGAATAGAAAAATGAATATATAAAACAATTCATTTTCTATTACAATGCAGCAGAAAAGTAAAACAAGTAAATGAATACAATTATTTTAACCCAAAGAGAAGGGTATCCAATAACCTTGGATAGAAGTCTCTTGATTTATACTTTCAAGCAAGTCTGTCTTGCCCACACCAGGGTAAGCTCTTGATACGATGATCGGTCTCTGTCTTGCTATTCCCGCAAGACCTCGATCAAGAAGGTGATCGACACCTCTGTCTTTTTAGCCTCGGAAGCCCTTGATCTGCAAAAGATCGGCACAACTGTCTTCCTATCCACGAAATCCCTCAATCATAATCACAATAATCAATGTTGCACGAAGAAAAATGAAAACTCTCAAAAGTTACAAGTATGTGGAACAAGCAGTTCACGACTTGTGCACTTTAGAGTTTTCCCACGTAGCAGCAATTTGGAAGAGCTCTCGCAGAGTGTCAAAATTCAGCACCAACAACAACCAACCCGAGATCGTACAAATGAACTGGTATTTATAGGCTTTCACCCCAACGGTCATCTTGATCTCCAACGGTTATATTTTCTCTTGAAATATCAGAGGGACTTGGACACCTGGCACTCTATCGGTCATCTTATAGCTAAAAAAATGACATCATTTTAAATGCATATTGAAATAGAACACACGACATTGTTTTGTTTTAAAGGTTTTCCTTTCATTACGATGCAATTTTATGGATACGAAAAACTAAATGAAAAAAGGGTCTGATGATTTTCCTTACGAGAGTCGGTGCGATTTATATCGTTACAAAAATATTGTCAGTATGAAAACTGGACAGTGTACGATAAAAATCATATTCGATGTGTATGATAGAAATCGTATCCCAACCCGTTACGATAATCATAGAATGAATTATTTCTGCAAAACTCGTAATTATGATTATTATCTTATGCATATAAAAATCATATCGATAAAATATGAATCAAAATGTCTTAATGAAAGTTTGGTAAAATGATATATGATTCTTTGGACATAAAGGAATTAGTATTTGAGAAAGAGTTTGTGATTTCCAAAATAAAAGGAAAAGAGAAATCAAAAGAAGACTTTTGACTCAATAGATAAAAGTTTGGGTCATTACATATATGATGTGGATGATGATTGTTGAAAATATATTGGTTGCTTAATTGTGTTTTATTTTATGACTGGTGTTGGATTATGTTGTAAACAATATTTGAGATTTTTATCTTTTTGAGTTACCGAAAAAAGGCGCTTAGAGTGATGGAAACCAATATGATCTAGAATAAGGGATACCATGACCATTGGGTTTTCTATCTATTGCATTAGAGTTTTTGATTCATGAAAACCTAGATAAATCTAATATTGGACTAAGGTTTGAGTTTAGTTAGTGTTATTTGTGTGTATTGGATCAAGGACTCACATGTTTTTGAATCACACAGTGATCAATTCATGAATTAAGGTCAATTCAATTATTAAAATCCAAATATAATTTTGAAATTGGGATGCACCTTGGCATGTCACTCAAATTAAGATCAGTCCCATAGAACTAATTTTGATAGTTTTGTTCATTTTTTGTTCATCATTAAACTGCTGAGAGAAGCCTAAAAATGTCTCGTTTTAATGGTAAATAAGGGAAAATGCAAGGCTAAGGTCAAAAAGAATGATATTAGAAATTTCAGTCATCTTCGACATTGAAATCAAAAGAAAACAAGGTTAGGGAGGGACAACACTTCCATTACAACATGGATGGACATTGGAAGAGGGAAGTACGTGAAAGATCTAAAAGATGCAAAGTGAAGATAATACTCACTTTAGGTATTAAAGTAAAAATTATTCCAACTACTCAAAAACCTAAAAATGTATCATTTTAATGGTAAATGAGGAAAAATGCAAAGCTAAGATCAAAATGAATGATATTGTAAATTCCAAACCATCTTCTCCATCACTGAAACTAAAAAGAAAAGAAGTTTAGAGAGGGACAAAGCAAAGCTAAGATCAAAATGAATGATATTGGAAATTCCAAACCATCTTCTTCAGCACTGAAACCAAAAGAAAACAAGTCTAGAGAGGGACAACACTTCCACAACATGAATGGGCATTGAAAGAGGGGAGGAGAGCACATGGAGGATCTAAAGATGCAAAATGAAGAGAACACTTTCGCTTTAGGTAGTATTTAGGTCAAAAAATTAATTTCTTATTCAACTTCATAGATATTGGATACCGCGTCACATATTTGTGTTAATGTGAAATAACTCAAAATTATAAGAGTTGACTAATGAAGAGGTGTATCTTGGCATTGGAAATAGAGTGAAAGTAGCTTGTATTTGTGGGGACATTTCATGTGACAAGTCTGTTTTATAACACACATAACAAAAGGGACAAGGAAATGATTCAAATACCACGTATCTTTAACCTTACTGGGACACATGATTAACAATTACATAGAAATACTTCATAAAGATAAGTCTGGTTATGCATTTTTACCGACAGGATAAGACTGGTTATGCATTTTTACCGACAACTTCAAGAAGTTTGGTTATGCATTTTTCATGAGATAAAAATATGAATCCTTCATCAAATCTAAAACATCCCAATGGAATGGACCACCTTTTAAAGCATCCCAATGGAATGGTGTGTTAGTAAATAAATTGAACTTTAACCCACCAAGTAAAAGCTAGAACTGTCTTCTAGTATAAAAACCAAGTGTTAAAATACCATGGGATCACATGCAGATAAATATACGTAGGATTGAACATGATATGCTAAAGAATATGACCAAACTATATCTTGTTAACAAACATGGACCGCATAGAATTGAAAAAACGGCATGTTGGCGTCACCACCTAAAAGGGAATACACAAATAATGTAAAACAAATCAACACTCAAGTTGTGATTTACATAAAAGAATTATAGAAACCAGACTCAGGGTCTGCTGGCCGGAAAAAACAGGACGCAACAAAAGTTGCTGGCATATGTAACTTTCCAGATGATACGGACAATCCCAACAATACCACATTTCCACGGATCTACCATACTTTGCCAACAAACCTAGAACCCAAAAATCTAGATAAACTACTTCACTAACGAAAATTGCACACCCACCATCACACTCGGCCGCCGCCGCCGCCGCCACGCCCCCTAGCACGCCCACCCATCCTCCTCTGATCCCGCCCAAATCCACCGCCCCCGCCCCTCTCATACCCACCATTCCCCCTCTCATACCCGCCATTGTCCCTGTCATAACCTCCGCCATTGCCCCTGTCATAACCGCCGTTGCCCCTTTCATAACCGCCGTTGCCCCTTTCATAACCGCCGTTGCCCCTTTCATACCCATCACCACCTCTCTCTCTTTCGTATCCCCGATTGCCTCTCCCATATTCCCCGCCACCTCTTGGGTATCCCATGCCACCTCTTTGGTATCCTCCTCGCCCACCTCTGCCTCGTTCATATCCTTCCCTCTCATATCCACCACCGCCCCTTTCGTATTCACCACCTGCCAAACAAACAGATTGCCCTCGGTATTCCTTATACAGGGTGTTTTGTTTATGGACACGACAAGGACCACTAGCCCGAGGAAACTAAACTCAATAATAATCAATTATCAGTTAAATAATACGTACTAGTTAGGTGCTTAAGATCCGGAGGCCCATGGGCCAACCAGCCTTTTTGTCATTAAAAAAAAAAGGATATTTACCATAATAGCCCCAACCGCGGCCTCGCCCCCCACCACCACCACGACCCCAGTTTGAGTATCCACCGTTATCTGTCAGGAGGAAAATTCAGTCAACAGCCTTAAAAGCCATATGGGGTAAAAACAGAACTGTAAAACATGAGTACTTACCTTGGTAGTTTTCATATCCACCCCAACCCCGACCTCTCCCTCTGCCCCTACCACGACCATACCATCCTCGTCCGTAAGAATCTAGATATTCAATGAGGCAAATTTGACAATTTAAGAATCACAATCTTTCAGGATAAGTGGAGAACATATGAACATGTATGGAGATGGAGCAATGATCCATAGAGAAAATGTATAAATAGCATTACCGTCATTAACCGCATTATATTGTGGATTGTATGGTGGACGTGTTTGCTTAATTTGGGGCTGCTGCTGATAACGGAACTGTGGCTTAACTTGTTCCATTGCTATTGGAGCTTGGTACCTGCAAATGAAAATCATTTCAACATACTAAATGAGCCCTCACAAACACACCGACCATCTTAAGATAGTAGGACCCACAAAAGGAACTCTTTCTGGTCTTCCCTTTTGCTGAGGACTCAATTCTGGAATTAACTTACCCAGGAGAATCTCGGTTCAACACTCTGTTTGACAATGTAATGGAAATCATCGACACATGTCGAGTCATCTCCAAACTGCCAAGAATAGGAAAGTGAATAATCCAGTTAGGACAAATTTTAAATAGAAATTTATAGATGCATAAAAGGATACGCTTTCTCCCTTCTACTCCCCCTTCTACTAATGATTACTTACGGAACAAGGCCCTCCTCAATGGGCTCCCATACATCAGTTATGCTTACTGAACCAATAGCAGTCTCCTGATGCAACCGAGGTATGCGCTTCTGATACGAGAAATGAACGGCTCAGGTCCGCAGTTGTAAAATCAGAGGCTAAGAGACTGAAAAAATGTACTGCATATACTGACCTTTATAAATTCTACAACAGCAACTGTTTTGCTGATTGCCTGTCCCATTGCTTTCAAGACAATCTCCCTTGCATGCTTTTCCTGAAATTATTGTAAAAAATGAATTGATAGCATAGAACTCCTTGAATTCGTGATCTTGAGCAAATATATCGCAGATGAGTAAATGAAAATTCAGAACTAACACTAGCAGACATGGAACTTGAATATTGCTTAGAACCTCAAAAAACCAGCGAACAGCTAAATGAATAATCCTTTTTGGGGATGAACCAGGGACGCATCTTTGCTGAAATATTATGAAACATTCACTTCAACAATCACACCATTCAAGTATTTTATGCAAATTATAACAACCAAGTTCTCTGGTACAATTTTATTAATTTCACTCAGCATAGCCCATACACTCCTGTGATAAGATGCTTTTGGATTTCTTTACCCTAAAATGAATTTGATGAGAGACAGAAAATTTTAATCAATACTCATGGCCGTATTAGGATGTCAGTTTATAAGAGCATTGGTCCTCTTCACAAGTGCTAGAGAAGGAAACAAAGGTCACATGCTGCAAATTCCTTGGGGTTTGATGAAGCCTTAGCTAGTGATTAGGAGAATTATAACAAACCATGAAACAGTTAGGCATTTCCATAAAGCCCTAGCATTCGGATTTGCCAGCTTCCCATGCAGTAGAGTCGGCTTAAATAGCCAGCGGTAGAGTTAGTTTATGGGATGGAGTTGATGAAAATTATTTCTTTTACTTAGGGAGTCTAATCCACTCCATAGGGACCAGTTGATTTATTAGATCATTTGTTAAGACGCTGCAATTCCTTTAATAAACCCTTTTATATTCTTCAGGTTTCATTTAATTTCCCAGTGCCTTTAAATTAATCTACATAGATTTTAAGCTCCATTTAGCTGATATTTGCAGCTCTTAGCTAAGAACACAGCTGATTTTCACTTCATCAATGGAGACACTGTGAGACTTGCACAAACGAGTTCTTTTTTTTTGGGGGGGGGGGGAGCAAACCTCGTTATTAATTCACGCTAATCATGATAAAAAACTCGAATGGACTAAATTCCACATATATAAGCAGCAAATAAAATAAAATAAGTCCGCCTTCCTCAATAATTCAGTCATCTGATCAACCCATTGAAAGATCGATTTAAAAAACAGAGAATCGAGGATTTAATTCATTATTACATAGAACTAAGTGAATGCACTAATAAAACATTCCCAAACATCACCACGTGAAAAACCTAATAGAAAACTCTGCGTCATACATGTAAAGCGGACACCACAAAACACCCTCGATAAACGCCAACGGTTCGTTTCGATTCCCAAATCTAGCTCCCGTTATCAAAACAAACAGTGACAACTGGATGTTAAAAGCAATCTTCTAGATGCTTCAATCAAAACGAATTAAAGTCGAAACGATCATTATAACCCTAAGCCCAAAAATTAACTACAGTAAAATATACAGAGCAGCATAGCCAGCAAGGAGAAAAATGAGAAGGATGAAGTACTTGAAGAAGAGTGGTTGCGTAGCTGATGTAGTTCCTGATCAGACCCTGTGTCGTGATTCGGATCTCGTTCTCATTTATCACCGATTCGGGCCTTGGTTTTTCCACTCTTTGGTATCTGTCCATGGCCCCTGACTCCTGGGGAGCCGAAGGAAGAAGATGGATGGAGGAGGGAGACGGGCTAAAACCCTAGCACCGCGAAAATGAGGAATCGAGTATCGGCTAAACCCTCAGGAGAATCGGCAGCCATATGCATCGTGATTTAAACTGGACGCCGATTTGCGAAACGGGGTCATCTGGAAGGCGAGTGGATATACCGTCGTGGAGCGTGATTACACGAACGGTGATGGATTGAAGATGTCGGGCGGCATGAGAGCGGAGATCACTCACGCTCCGTCACGCTCCATGTGGACGCGTGGGTAGCACAATCGGCGGAACGACTCGCCCAGCGATCATAACCGAGCCGAAGCCCAGGCCCAAGGTCACGAGCTGGGCGACGGACGGGCAATGGTCCAAGGTCATTCTTCCATGCTAGACAATAATAATCATTCAAAATTATATTGATATTGTAAACCAATGAAATATTTAAGTTTAAGGTTTCATTTTAAAATATCAATATAAATCAAATCTATATCTTTTTATTATCATGTGACTTCTTAAGTGTAGCACCCCGGCCCGACAAGACCACTTACACATCAATCCTTAGCCAAATCAAAATGTTGCTCAACACATGGTTTTGTCATCTAACCGTTGGAGTCTAATTAAGGACAATATCAATACCAACACACATCATGGGGAATGGTTTATCAACACAACACACGCAACAACCACATCCTTGTAAAACGGTATGTCGCAGAGTCGCGGATGTAAATGCATACTACATACAACAACAATACAAATGTGTTCAACGATACATATACAGTTGCGTACAAATAACTCAAACACAACAACCGACTCATCATCCATTGGTCATTGATAGGAAATGGGAAGTCTACTTTCATGTTATGCTTCTTTGCATCCGGAAGGAGTGATTCTGGAACATAAGACTCAGACTACCGAAGGCTCACGAAAGCCAGTGACCGACAAGAGGTAGGCAGGTCTGGAAGTTGATGTTCAAAAAACAAGCGGACAACTGATCGTGATTCAGATGATGGAGTGCAGAAGCTTACGTCAAAATCATTATGTTGAGGTTATGTAGGGTGTGCCCATATCAAAGTAGTTAGGGATTTCCAAAGGTCGCATATGAATCACCGGATGAACTATGTGAGAATAACTTGTACATTCACTAAGAGTCAATGGTTTAGGCAAATTTTTCTATAGACAATCAAGGGTAAGTGAGAATAAAGATATTGGGGTGCGCAGCGGAAGCAGATGGGTCAGGGAATAAAAAATTTCACCGGCGGTCGACCTAACTACGTCATCGCCAGTGAAGAGCAGCTCGATACAACTACTGATGATCCAACATAAAGAATTTTAAGCACAACAAAATTAAATAAAAAATATATCTTTTTCGATTTGAAGACGAGCTCGACATTCATTCACTACTGATGATCGTTGTTCGAAGGAGTCAAAACCAATTCTCTCTATATCGTCCATACGTGCTTCGAAATTCCGCAGGAACGTTAATCGTCGAATTCCAAGTGCTAGCATGAAAATTCGATGATGCTTTTGATGTCCCAACGATCACCGCTATGTTGATCCTTCGATCAATGAAGATGAAATTTGATTGAAGACTTAGATCGGGAGCTTCTCTCTCCACAAAGCATGAGAGAGAAGATATTTGCTCTCAAATTTGCAGGATGAATAGTGCCTTGTTGGAGTTGGTGCCCTAGAACCAACTAATTTTGTACTTAAGATTAAATGTATATTCAAAGATGTAATATTAATTTAAATATATCATAACATATTGATTGTTCTTCTGCATAACATTGATGTCATAATGTCTTAGAGTATATGTCGCATTGAAAAGGTTATAACAATTCCTCACTATGATGATATTCTTAAAACTGGTTCTACGGTTGGATAACATACTATGCAAGGGCACATAGTACATAGACTGCCAGGTGCGAGTACTCGTAAGCGGATGAGACCTCTTCTTAGGAAGTTCATAGTTGGTAATCTCTAATATGAAAAATCATGAGAACAAACTCGCCGATAGGAATTTCGCATGTTTTGGTGTCCTCAGATATTCCTATCTACGAGCGTATGTAACGGTCCTTGCACTTTAAGATTATCATTAATGCATGTCATGACTAGCGCACTTATATTTACTGATAAATTGGTACGCCATATGTTGGCGGGAAATAGGGTATATTGGGTGCGTCACAAATGATGTGTTATTAATGGATAAGTTAAGAAATGATTTTTTCCTTTTATCTTTATAGAAGTTGATATCTCAACCCTTAAATTGAAATATAACTGTCGTATAAATTTCATGGTCATGGTGTAATGACGTTTATTTCATAGACTCAAGGAAAGACTTATCAAACATATAGGTTGATGATATAGATTTATAACCCGCTTGATGAGATATTATGAAAAAGAAATTATATTACACAAT
This sequence comes from Viscum album, assembly GCA_963277665.1. Classification (NCBI taxonomy): domain Eukaryota; kingdom Viridiplantae; phylum Streptophyta; class Magnoliopsida; order Santalales; family Viscaceae; genus Viscum; species Viscum album. The sequence goes on along the minus strand of OY728159.1, from coordinate 1,815,270,350 downwards.
GAACGTTCGTATGTGGTTATTGACATTGCAACATTAAGTTCTTTATCGCGAGTTCTTTGACCTATTGTCAGACAATAATCTTAAAATTTAAGTGCACATATCTAATGCCAACAAAAAAGAATCTTAAAGGGCTATACACTAGGTGTTTCCATTGATCTCGATTAAATTATATTTGAATTTAATTAGTGAAATAAATATTATTTTCAAGATCAAGAAATAATTTTATTAAAGTTTTATTTATCGCACAAATTAAATAAATATTTATTCACCAGACTGTGAATAAAAATATATTTATTTAATAAATTTTTATTTGCTGGTTTGTGGATAAAGATATTTATTTATGAATAAAATATTTATTCGAATATTCAATAAATGTCGAGGAATTCGAACAAACCAAGACCGTGTTTGGTAATAAATATTAATTTACAAGCCAGTAAAATAATATTTGTTATTGCGCAAGTTAGCGCGCACGTCATAAAATAATAATAATGATGACGATGATCTTATATAACTGTGGTTTAATAAAGATTATAATATTATTTAAGGATCAATATGCAATTAAATAATATTTTAACCTAAACTCTAACTCTAGAAATAGATGATTACATCTATTATTATAATAACCCTGCACTTTATTTCATATTTAGATATGATTTATTACATAAACTTGCATTTAATACAACCCATAAGATCGAGATGTCTTGTGTCTTTGGAGCTTAGGAACAATACATGACAACTTAAAACATAAAATACAACATCTTTATTGAAAAATTCTTTTACATGACCACAACATTCCTTCCTCCTCCAATGGCCCGAAGGCCTTCATTTTTTATTGATTTTTGATAATCCACCTTTCAAGGGGTGAGGTGGAACTCTTACAAGGCCCGTAGGCATAAGTATTACATGGCCCGTAGGCCTTAGAGGAATTCATTGCCCATAGGCTTAAAACATTACATACAACCTAGAATAACTACTTGGAACTGCTCCTCCCCAGCATCTTCATCGTGAAATTAGCTCTCCACCTTTGCATGACTGTTCGTCTAGGCTTTCCCGTGCATGCACAGACTTGTCCCAATGGCAGGCGCCATACCCTCTAATTCTTGCAATCTGTTTAGCTTCTGCTATAGTGAAACCTCCTTGCTCATCCTCCTTCTAAAGCTTCTTCTTTGTAGGTTTTCTGGTTTACATCTTCACTTAAGGTGGCCTGAAAGCCTTGAGGTGGCCCGAAGGCCTAACTAACCTTAAGGCCTGGGTGGCCTGAAGGCCTTAAAGGACTCGGGGAACAAATTGGTGGCCCGAATCCCAAACAGGGGAATATTCCTGGCTGCTACAGTGTCAAACAGTGCCTGCTACTGTACCTGCTATAGTACTGCACAATCCCCTACTACAGTACCTGCTACAGTACCAGAAATTAGCCTCCGCCTGGATTTAATCCCGGGTTGCCTGGATGCACTTAAGGAGTCCTCACCAACTGGGCTGAGGCTCATGTGCGCAACATTACTTCGTACTTAACATTGTATGAGATAACCTGAGGACATACATAAGAAAAGAGTGATATATAAAGCCCAGTAAGGAAGTAAACAAGGCATAACATAAAGAATACAATACATGTTAAGCAATAAACATATAAATGGAGCACAATAGAAACATGAACATAAAGGCATGATATAACATGATTATCATAACATAGAAATGTGACAACAACTTAAAACACTACATCATAAACATAAAAGGAATCATGTTAACCTATGTCCCAACATGATTTATCATGATACTAAACATTACCCAATGTATTGGAGTGTTATCAATGAACACCCTTCATGAACATTTTAATCTCACGCTTAAGTGTGCCACATAGATCATATAACACGGATTCATTTGACATCATCATTTATTCCGCGATAAAGGAATGTGGAATACATACATGAAAGTTTATAATCAATAAGTATATGGGTATAAAGGTGAATACCCTTGATAGAGAAATGAACATGGTATTCACTACATGATGATTTTAGCATGGAAAATCGCGGTGCAATTTCGACAGCATAACAACATCACATGGGGATTCATAAAATGGGTTGATGAGAGCGAAAGGGGTCTATCATTATTTAGACATGAAATGGACAGTAAGAGGATCATGTATCATAATATCCCAACATATTAAATGTAATTTTAGATTCACAATATAAGAGAAATACTTGAATGGAAATGAGGAGAGAGAAATCTCTTACAGAATTTCGGCATGATAACAGGTGTATATGGAAGGGATTAATGAGAGTGAAAGATGTATCTTATCATTCAAATATAACAAGGAAAGTATCGGGAAGGTTAAAAAACATACTCCATAATTTGTAATTGAAAAATAAAAGGGTATAACAATATAAGGAAACTTAGACAAAAATGAGAAAGGAAAGTGAGAATCCCTTACTTGGATGTGTGATCCCAAAGGCTTAGAAGAGGATTATTGGGAATTTGAGGGTGATTGGGGAGGACTATAGGGAGTGGAGAGTAGAGTGAGGATGAGATTCAAGGATTTTTAGTGGATATTAATGAGTGCTAGGGTGGGTTTATATAGGAAAGGAGGGAGAATTATTTATTATTTAGGTTTTGGACACTACACACTAAAATATTCAAAACCACAAACCAAATCATAGTTTTTGCCCATGGTTTCTGTCCAAGGGGAGTGTAAAAAAATATTTTATAAGGAAAAGGTCAGAATATATTAAAATATTTCCCTTTCTTATGTGGAGGTGAGTCACATTATTAAAGAAACGAACTTAAAATCATAAAATATATTATACATTTTGGAGGATTCACTAAGGCATTATAAAATAAGTAAAATAAATATAAAATCACATTATTTTAAATTAAAAACATAGATTTAGCCTAATATCCATTTTATGGTATTTATTACATCACTATTGGGTCATTATGATGTCATAAAACACACTATATTATTTATATATTATTTAATTTTTACCCAAAAATTCAACTGTCTCAGAAAATTATGAAAAATTCACCATTGGATATTTTCTATGTCTTGATTCCAAAAATAATATTCATTTTATCTAAGTAATTTTCTAAATATGTGAATTTTCACTTTTAAAATGAGAATCGACATTTATTGAAAATTGACGGGTTTTGACAAAAACAGTTTTTAAACCTTAATACAAATTACATTTGACTCCATAAAAATTATATACTCATTTATTATTAATAAAAGTAATATGATAATAATATTTTATTAAAATATTAATTATTTCAAAAATTCATTAATTCCTTAAAATAAATTCTTTAATTAAAAAAATGCACTTTCTGTTTATCGCATAAAAATATATAACTCTTATCAAACTGATTACCTAGATAAGGAAGTGATATAATCATCATTTATAATAATTGTTTTTATAATATTAAAAACATAATAATGCATATATTTCTCAAAAGTACCATTTTTACTTGAAAAAACAATTTATCAAATTCATCATTTTTAAAGAAAAACTATTCCCATAAAGGAATTAATGGAATACAAATTTTATTTATAAAAAGAGATTACATAATAAGTAACTAATACCTTATTACATAACCCCTTATAACACCAGCATAAGACCTAAGGGTAAGGTGTGCGATGATGACAAACTCTTGGAGCGGCTCAGATAACATTGCCAGAGTGGTAATCTCTATTAACTTGAACTTCTCCCATAGGTGATTCTGTTCAAGATTAACGTATTTAAACTCGACTTGGGCTTGGTCAAGAGAAAATCCTAGTGTCGCTACCTCCTTTCCGAGCTTCGAAAAATGAGCTTTGTATGACTCGAGTCTACTAGATGAGGCCATCCTCTCCTTTTTATGTGTCGAAAGGATTTTTTAAAACCTTATATTTATATAAGTTGTGTGATCACTATTCAGCGGCTATATTATCAACGGTAATGATACTTAATAGTCATTTAAACCCAATAATAAAAAAAAATCATGTGTTTTCTATATCCATAAGACATTAAAAGAAAGAGAATTTTATTCTTAAATGATCAAGTTGTTACAACCTTCCCCCCTTAAGAAATTTTTCCCTCGAAATTTCCTTTTCTCATACTAAAAAAGATTAGGGTAACTCTACCTCATCACTTCCTCTGGTTCCCATGTTGCTTCTTCAAACTTGTGGCTTCCCCACAACACCTTGACAAGGGGCATCATCTTATTTCGTAGAACCTTTTCACTACGATCTAATATCTTCACAAGATTCTCCTCATAGGAAATGTCATTCTCCAATGGTACCACCTCCTATATTGAGTACATGCAATGATTTAGGTATATACTTCCTCAAGAGTGATACATGGAATACATCATGTACTTGAGACAAGTTTGGTGGGAGTGCTAGTCAATAGGCCACTGCTCTAATGTGACTAAGGATCTCAAAAGGGCTGATGTACCTTAGAATAAGATTTCTGTCACAATCTGTCCCCCAGGGTCCATACCATGACATACCCCAAGCCCGCCTCCCGAAGGCCAGGGGTTGGTGACTAGTGCCGAATGCATCAACCTACAAGTGAGAGGCATTTTCCTGGATACCTGTACACACGTGCACTCACAAACCAAATCCAAAAAGATGAAAGATGAACACTAAGTAATCAGAAACCAGAGTACAAAAACAATTAAAGCATTGAGTGGTAAAACTGGGACAGTATACAATCCCAACAAAAGAACTGGAAACAACAAGGTACAAAGGGAGAACCGATGGTCATCTATGAAAAAATCCCACCTGATCTCTAGAGTAGTAAATCTACTAGAATTTGAAGTAGTATGTCCTATCTGCCTGGTCCTACTGGGCCCTACATGGTCCTAGGACACCAAGTCCACCATCGTAACGTCTATTGATCCCATCTCCCTGAGCGCCTCTATCGAAACGTTGAACGTCTGCACCAAACACAACACGTGTGGGCGAAGCCCGTGCAAGGGTGAGTAACTCAGTACTCAGTAGGGGACCCTGAGACCCTCAATGGTCTCTCAAAAATCTAAAAAGGAAAACACTACAAAACAAACATGAATTAAACCATAGTGATTATGCATAGTCATCTCTACTTAGGTACATGACCATACATATACCTAGGTCATCCAGATATACTTGTCTCAGCCACAAAGAAACATAAGGAACTGACCTCAAAGCCATTACCGGTACTTCTAAATAAGGATCAAATTGTAACTCAAGGATCAGGAGTACATGCTCCAGGAGTTGACCATCCTTGATGGTATCCGTCTAAGAGATATACTCCATCAGGCACAACTCAACCATTCCTAATGGTACATCCGAAAGGACGTGCTCCATCAATTTTTTTTGCTAGAACTACCTCTAGTGCCCGACACTAGAGGTCTCACTGTCACAGTCTTGTGCCTGAGGCAAGACCAAGGGATACCAAGTGAAGATTCCCACTCCTCGACACTGTGTTCAGTTAGGAGAGCACTGCTCTAGTCTAACCCATGATATCTCAGTCGCTCCAGTAAGAAGTGGCCCACACCTTAGTCCGTCGAGGGAGCACTAACTTATACCTTGGTATCGATTACATCAAGTGGAGGGGCCTACTCCTCCTAACTGTGTCCTGCAGTCGAGGGATCTCCAACTCCCATGAAGGACCCACTCCCCGTCGCTACTCGGAGACGGGGGAGTACTACTCCATAAATGAGGACCCTCACCCTACCCAGTAGGGGAGTACACTCTGATAGTTTGTTCACTGCGGGGGACCCATGCCCTAGTATGTCAGGGGAGTACTGACCCCATGCTAGAGGTCCAACACCCTGGAATGGTAGGGGAGTACTAACTCTACTAGAACAAGGTGTAAGGAGGACCTGCACCCTGAATCAGCAGGGGAGTACAACTCGGTGACTAGAGGACCCGCGCCCTGGTAAAGTGGGGGAGTAACCGACTCTGTCACAATATCTGTTGCGAGGGACCCACACCCTAGTACGTCAAGGGAGTACTGACTCTACCGTAGCACTGTGTAAGTAGGACCCGCACCCTGGGTCGACATGGGAGTACCTACTCCTAGCATAGAGGACCCGCACCCTACCCGGTAGGGGAGTACCTGACTCTATGTGAGTTAAGTATGGAGGAACCGCACCCTAGTCCAATAGGAGAGTACTGACTCCAAAGATAGAAGTACCTGCTTAGAGGAAAATGAACCTGCATCCATGACATGGGGAGTACCGTCTCTACCGGAGTAGAGGAGTAAGGAATACCCACGCCTTGAGTCGTCAAGGGAGTAGTCGTCCTAACTCTCACCACAAGAAACACCTTGGTTCTTCTCCTCAGGCTATCAGTCATACCTCAACTGCCATGAAGTTCCACAAGGAAGTGACCCAAAGGACCGCCATGTCATAAGGGTTCCAACAAGATAGATAACGCGTTAATCGGACACCTGGTCTATAAGTTATAGGCATTTTAGTACAGAGAACCCTGTTGGATTCGTATTCGATCCAACCCGACCATTATTAAAATTTCTCCAAAACTCAAGTGGAGTATCTCAAAAGGACTGCCTCATCCTAAGGATTTTTTCAAACAGACGTCTGGTTTAGGAGGTAAGGCCCTTTAAGCATAACTGGGTCGAAATGGGTCTGGGTCTGGTTTGACCCGATCCGACCCGAACCGAACCAGGATGAACCGAACCGACCCGATCCGAGCCGACCCTACCTGATCCGGGCCAACCCAACCTGTGTCCAACCTAACCCAGGTCGACTCGACCCACTAGGTTAGCCTGATCAGTCCAGCTTGCCTAGCGGTGTGACTTTCCATTGCAGGCCGGATCCCTTCTCCCCGGACACGACATAGCTACATTTGGCACTTGCTCACGTGGTCGAGTCCACCAGCTGCATCTCCCATGTCAACCCGCATGGCGGGTTGACTTTTCCATGCGGATCCATGCTAGCGCTGTGAGAATCCAATGTCGTGGCTTTCACCGCCCAGGCGCACTGCCAGGGCGCGCCTCCTCCTTCGACCGCCGACCAGGCCAGCGACCCATCTGTTCTCTTCCGGGCACGTGGCTGGCACCGCCGCGTGCCATCGTAGGCTTTGCCGCGCACCATCCACAGCCTCTCCGGGCCGCTGAACGCACTCTGTTGGCCTGTTTTTCATGCCGTTTGCACCTTCAACCTCCAGGGGATGCCCTCTTCATTGCGATAGATCCAGATCTGCCTTGTCGTCAATTACAAAGAGCCGATCACATGGAACAAACATGTTGAGGGGGATCAGGCCTTGTTCATGTCGGACCGTGCCATCCGTGTCAAAGGATAAAAACTGGGGATGTTTCAGGGAGTGCAGTTCAAACCAAAATAAATCAATCCCAACATTGAACCACCAAAGATACCCTCCCGCATGAATGAGCGACTTACAGATCAAACTTTTTGTGGGTTGATCAACATCCGTCATTTTAAAAGAATGAAGAATGGGAAAGATCTTTAAACAAAACAAACCCATACCTCTTACGATGTCTGATGTCACGACATTCGCCCTCGAGGGATTAAGACGTATACGTCGCTTCCTGACTCTGATCTTCAAAAGGCATCGCAGGTGGTGAAGATCCGCTGATGTTCATCATTCTTCGCTAGGGTGGAAATTTGTCATAGGTTCTCCAGAGAATCCTCCAAAATTTTAATCCATATTTCCCTAGCGCATCGATCTATAAATATGAGCACGTCACAACATTACCATTATGATACGACGTCGCATTGTTACACTGTTATGCACCATTAAAGCATCGTTACACTATGAGTTTAAAAAGCCATTGATGAGCCTCACTAATGTGCATCGTCACCACTGTGTCGCTACCCCGCAACGTCACCATATTCCACTAAAAAGTGAGAAAGAAAATAAAATAATTTTATAAAATAATTTTATTATTTTTCTTGAAAATTCCGAAAAATAACATTTCTGCTCGGCCCTTGTTGGCCAAAATTAAGTCATTTCTAGGTGAATAATGACGTTTTGAATTCAACAGTTCCCTCAGATTTTTGATCTGAGCGATGGTTCAAAATATAGAAAATCCGGCTCGCACATTTACTAAACGTACCTTAAAAAAAGTTAAAAATTCCTTTTCGGGCTCTATGGACCTCGGAATCACGTGCCATCGAATTTTTCGATCTCAAAATAATTTCATATATAAAAAAAATTACATGTAAATTTCGAGATGTTACATCCTCCCCACATTTATAATTTTCATCCTAAAAAATCCAAAGCCCAAACTCATAAGAAAAAACTGGGTTCAACAAAGGTTCTTGCACTGCTTCCAAGCACACACTATAAGGGAACACCGAGATCAACCACTCTCATGTCCAGCTCTTGCTAGGTCAACATCGTGCCTCAATAAGAACATGTTTCTTTAGCTACAACAAGTGGAGAAAGCACTATGCATCATGATACACCTACAGTCATGGGGTCTAGTGGCCCACCTCCACACTAACCTGACACAGATCTCAGAAATAATACCACAGTCCACATCCACCCATGGATGCACTATGATATAAACCTCCCACAGGCATTATACGTTCAAGGTTGATGCTAACACGCAAGAGTAATTACGAACGAAACAGGGCTTCCCACGAGCGAACGCTGGGTCTTACTGGGCCCACTTCCTAAAACCTCCAACAACCTCACCAAAAGCTGAAACAAGACACTCCCACTCCCACTTGTGGCATCTATACTGAGTATGGATGGTTAGGAACCATTCCGTACTACGAAAACATCTTCTGGTCTAACTCTATCACCACGGAACGACTCAAGCGGGACTCTTTACGAGAGTCAAAACCGTGCTGCCTGAGCTTCCCTTTTTCTAAAAAGGAAATCCCTTCTCCACCATGCAGATATACCACATTTCTTTCCTAATATCGTCATTATGGGCATGAATGGTAGTAGTACATACCCAAAATGATGTTGTAAGGTCTCGACGCCACGACTAATAGATCCCAACCGCAACTCTCACCTCCAAGAGTCAGGTCACACTATCAACGTCTGTGTGTGATCAGTGGGTCTACTCCATCAAGAGTCTCTAAGTGTCAGGGTCAAGTCCACGGTCTAACCAGAACCTCAAAGTCTCGAATAGGACTCGCAAAAAAAGGAACTTCCAGTACCTATGTCTATTTAGGAAGAAAGCAAAAGAAAAGACACAAGTCGTACCTTGAAATTCTATTAGAGATTATTGATTATGAGCCATGAATATGTGAAGTTTTCCTCACCCACATCCTTCAACTCCCTGAGTCTGGCGGGGATCACCCCCTACTGCTCGTCTAACTCCTCTACCTCACCTGCCAACTTGCAGAACTCTATGCTCCAAGCGCTGTCTCTGCTAAGGAGGTTCGTCTGCCAGATCCCTCTTAATAGTACAACGGGTTGGGAAATCTCTAGCGAGATGACCCTAGCCTTTACAAGCATAACACTTCCTCTCCTATGGCTGATCTGCTCCTTGGCACTACTGTTGTGCCACAGACCCACGTGTCTATGTCCGGGCATGGGTATACCTTCTATGCTATAATCCCGTCACCACTCATCTTCTAGCTCCATTAGACATCTCTACTTCATGATCTCTACCACAGGTCACATCCACCTGCTCCTCTTCTAGGAAGCTCTCAACCACCAGGGCTCGTTCCAGTACCCCAGTATGCATCAGAATGCTGAGAGGTATCACCAATGCCCTGATTTCCCAGCGAAATCCTTGCTTAAAGTTCCAAGACCTAAAGTAAGGGTCCCACACCATATCTACAGAGTAGTGAGAAAGATCTGTTAATCTCAATGAGTACTCTGATACCATCATGATACCCTATCATTGAGGTAGAACCGACCACCTCTAATACCACTTTGTCATGACCCGTCCCCCAGGGCCCATACCATGACATACCCCAAGCCCGCCTCCCGAAGGCCAGGGGTTGGTTGCTAGCGCCTAAGGCGTCAACCTGTAAGTGGGAGACATTTTCCTGGATACATGTACACACGTGCACTCACAAACCAAATCCAAAAAGATGAAAGGTTAACACTAAGTAATCAGAAACCAGAGTATAATTGAAAGTAAATCACTGAGTGGTAAAACTAGGCCAGTATTCAAGCCCAAAAAAAGAACTAGAAACGGAAAGGTACAAAGGGAGCACTGATGGCCATCTGTGGAAAAATCCCACCTCACAAGAGTAGTGAATCTACTGGAATCCGAAGTATTATATCCTGTACACCTGGTCATATTGGTCCTTTCCTAGTCCTAGGACACCAAGTCCACCATCATAACATCCGTCGGTCCCATCTCCTTGAGTGCCTTTATCGAAACGTCGAACGTCTGCATCAGACACAACATGTACAGGCGAAGCCTGTGCAGGGGTGAGTAACTCAGTACTCAGTAGGGGAACCTGAGACCCTCGATGGTCTCTTAAAAATCCACAAAGGAAAACACTAAAAAACAACCACAAAGTAAACCAAAAAGATTATACATAGTCAGCTCTACTCAGGTACATGCCCATACATATACCTAGGTTATCCAGATATACTCCTCTCATCCACAAAGAAACATAAGGCTCCGAACTCAAATCCATTACCGGGATTTTCAAATAAGGCTAAAAGTGTAACTAAAGGATCAGAAGTACACGCTCCATGAGCTGGATATCCCTGATGGCACCCATCTGAGAGATGTACTCCATCTGGTACAACTCAACCATTCCTAATGGTACGTCTGAAAGGATATGCTCCATCGAGAACTTTCTGCTAGAACTACCTCTAGTTCTCGACACTAGAGGTCTCGTTGTCACAATCTTATGAATGAGGAAAGACCAAGGGATGCCAAGTGAAGAGGCCCACTCCTCGACATTGTGTTCAGTTGGGGGAGCACTGCTCTAGTCTAACCCTCACTCTAGTAAGAAGTGGCCCACACCTTAGTCCATCGAGGGAGAACTAACTTCTACCTTGGTATCGATTACATCAAGTGGAGGGATCTACTCCTCGTAACTGTGTCCTATAGTCGAGGGAGCTCCAACTCCCATGAAGGACCCACTCCTCGTCGCTACTCAGAGACGAGGGAGTACTACTCCATAAGTAAGGACTCACACCCTACTTGGTAGGGAAGTAAATTCAGGTAGTTTGTTCATTTCGGGGGACCCACGCCCTAGTACGTTAGGGGAGTACCAACCCCATGCTATAGGACCCTCACCCTAGCATGGTAGGGGAGTACCGACTCTACTGGAACAAGGTTTAAGGAGGACCTTCACCCTGAATCGGTAGGGGAGTACAACTTGGGGACTAGAGGACCTGCACCCCGGTAAAGTAGGGGAGTAACCGACTCTGTCACAATATCTGTTGTGAGGGACCCACAACCTATTCGTCAGGGGAGTATCAACTCTTCCATAGCATTGTGTAAGGAGGACCCGCACCCTTGGTCGATAGGGGAGTACCTACTCCTAACATAGAGGACCCGCACCCTACCCGATAGGGGAGTACCTGAATCTATGTGAGTTAAGTATGGAGGAACTGAACCCTAGTCCAATAGGGGAGTACCAAATCCAAAGATAGAAGAACCTGATCAGAGGAAAATGAACCCACAACCATGATGTGGGGAGTCCCATCTCTACCAGAGCATAAGAGTAAGGAATACCCACACCTTGAGTCGTCAATGGAGTAGTCGTCCTAACTCTCAGTATAAGAAACACACTGGTTGTTCTATTTAGGCTATCAATCATACCTAAACTACCACTAAGTTCCATAAGAAAGTGACATTAAGGACCTCCATGTCATAAGAGTTTCAACACAATAGACAACACGTCAATCAGACACCCGGTATGTAAGTTATAGGCATTTTAGTATTGAGGGCCCAGTTAGATTCATGTTCGATCCAACCCAACCATAATTTAACTTTCTCCAAAAATCAAGTGGATTATCTCAAAAGTATTGCCTCATACCAAGTATTTCAGTGTCATAGATGGTTCATCAAACGAATATATGGTTTAGGAGGTAAGGCCCTTTAAGCGTAACTAGGTCGAAATGGGTCTGGGTCCGGTCCGACCCGACCGGACTGACCCGACTCGACCCGACCCGGGTCCGACCCAACCCAGGTCAACCTTGCCCAACTAGGCTCAAACTGGACCACCTAGTAGCGCATCCCACTATAATCACCCCAACCTACCGTTGCGGGCTGGCTCCCTTCTCCCCAAACTCGGAATAGCTGCGTCCAGCACCTGCTCATGCGGCCGGGTCCACCGGCCGCATCTCTTGTTGAAACCAAGGGTGTTATTTACTGAAAAAGGAGTTTGGTTTGTGTTTGTTTTCAATAATCATTGGAAGTTCATAATGTTTTATAGTAAAGGGATCATACAGTTCAAGAAAACAATAGTATTGAAGGTGGCATCATTTCCTAGTGTTTGCCAAAATTTTGGGGCTGAAAATTAGAAAATGGAGAAACGTGTTTTTGGAAAAGGAAGGTGCGTGAAAGATATGAAGTGTGCATGAAATATTGGTTTTTGTGCGCAAGATTAAAGGTGTTTTTGGAACTTGCACACAAGACATGTTTCAGGATCATAACGTCAAAAAATGGCAAAGGCATGAAGTGCGCGGAAGATGATGTTGCGCGAAAGGGTTTGCGCGCCCAATGTGATGTCAAAACGGGTTTTGAGTGCTCAACGTGAAACTTACACGCATTTAAGAAGATGTGTCAGAATATTGCATGCAGGGACACCGAGGCCTATAAATAGGCAGCTACCCCCATAGAAGACTTAAGAATTTCCAACGAAAATCTGGTTGCTCAGCTGCGCAAAAGATTTGAGCGCGAAAGATTAGAAGAGAGTTAATATTGCGTGCAAGGCGTTATTTTAGTCTGAAAAGACCAAGTGAACCCTTCGGTGTAGGTGCATGAAAGATAAGAGTTGCGCGGAAAGTAGGGGTTGCGTGAAATTCATCTTTCGTGACAATTCCCAAATCTTGCGCGCAAGTTGTGGTATTGCACACAAGTGTTGTGTTATGTTTCTAACATGCTTCTGGTTATCCGGCTTAGTGTTTTAGTGCTTTCAAGTGCATATTTTCAAGAATTTGATGCAAGAAATGTCTCATGCTGAATAGAGATAAAGACTTCAATGAAAATATATTAAAGAGACCTTCAAGTCGATAAACTGAGTCAGACTTCTCACAAGGCAGTGAGCCAGGGGGAGTCGATGGAAGTGATTTGAGGAACGCAGTGAGCTTTCCCTAAACCATTGTAAAGGCAGTTTTCCTAGCACCGAGTGATTGTGAACGAACCTTGTAATCCATAAACTAGTCAAGATTAGTGAATTTAGGTATGACCGACACACTGTCGGCGTATGCTCCTTGGATGTAGCCCTTAGTGGTGAACCAAATAAAAGTGATGTGTGGCCTCCATGCATGTGACTGCTTGATTTTTGTTCTCACCAGTCTTACAGGTTTAACGAGTTCCTACCAACGTGGGAACAAGATCCTTGTTTTAAAAGAAAAATTTGACACCTTGATTCACCCCTACCCTCTCAGGGTGTCCCAGGGTCCTACATATCCCACATCAACTTGCATGACAGGTTAACTTTTCCACGCGGCACCGTGGGACTCCAGTGCCATGGCCCATCATGGCCACGACTTTTTCCACCTAAGTGCACCTCCTCCTTCAGTCGGAGGTTGGGCCAATGGCCTGTCTGTTCTCTACCGGGAACGCGGCCGGTGCCTCTGCACACCGTTGCCAGCTGTAGCCTCACCGGGCCGCAGGATGCACTCCGGTGGCCCCTTTTTCGCACCGTTTGTGCCTGTAGCCTCTAGAGGATGCCCTATTCACTACGATAGATCCAGATCTGCCTTTCCATCAATTACAAAGAGCCGATCACAAGGAAAAAACATTTGGAGGGGGCTTGGACCTTGTTCGTGTCGGCCCGCGCCCTCCGCATCAGAGGATAAAAAATGGGGAGGTTTCGGGGAGTGCAGTTCAAACCAAAATAAATAAATCCCAATATTGAAACCCCAAAGATACCCTCCCACATGAATGAGAAACTTGTGGATCATCCTATTCGTGGGTTGATCTGCATCCATTGTTTTAAAAGAACAAAGAACGGGGAAGATATTTAAATAAAACAAACCCCTACCACTTATGATGTTTGATGTCGCGATGTTCATCCTCGAGGGGTTAAGACATAGACGTCACTTCCCGAATCTGATCTTTGAAAGGCGTCGTAGGTGGTGAAGATCCATCAGTGTTCATCTTTCTTCGCTGGGGTGGAAGTCTATCAGAGGTTCTCCAAACAATCCTCCAAATTTCTAATCCATATTTCCCCAGTGCGTCAATCTATAAATAGAAGCACATCACAACGTTCCTATTATGATGCGATGCCGCATTGTTACACTGTTACATGCCATTAAAGCGTCATTACACTTTGAGTTTAATGATCCATTTATGAGCCTCACTAATGCGCATCATCGACGCCATGTCGCTGCCCCGCTGCGTTGCTGTCCACCACTCAAAAGTGAGAAAGAAAATAAAACAATTCTATTAAATTATTTTATTATTTTTATCAAAAAGTTTGAAAAATAACTTTTCCGATTGACCCTTTCTGAACAAAGTTAAGTTATTTATAGGAAAATCCTGGCATTCTGAATTCAAAAGTGCCCTAGGATTTTTGATATGAGCGATGGTTCAAAAGATAGAAAATCTGGCTCGCACATTTACTGAACGTACCTTAAAAAAAGTTCAAAATTCCATTCTAGGCTCTATGGACCTCGAAATCACGTGCCATACAATTTTGCGGTCTCAAAATAATTTCATATAAAAAAATTACATGAAAATTCCGAGACTTTACACTTTACCTTATTCCCAAATCTCATAACTCTCTTCCTTAGAGATATGCGAAGGAAAACCATATCTCCAACATCAAACTCTAGGTCTCATCAATGGTCGTCAACATAGCTCTTTTGTCAACTCTGAGCAGCTTTGACGTGCTGCTGGATGGTATTAACCTTATCCACCATTTCTTCGACCATTTTTGGACCTAGATTTTTTCACTCCCCAAATTCATCCCAACATGCTAGTGTTCTTCACCTCTTCCCATAAAGGGCTTCATAAGGAGTCATTTGGATGCTTGAGTGGAAACTTTTGTTGTAAGATAACTCCACCAAAGGAAGATATTGGTCTCATCTGCCTTTGAAGTTCATTGAGAAAGATATCAACATGTCCTCAAGTGTCTGGATAGTGAACTCATATTGGACATTAGTTTGAGGGTGATAGGTCACGTTGAAGTTCAACTCAGTGTTCATAGCATATTGGAGACTCTTCTAAAACTTAGAGATGAATCTTGGATCTCGATCAAATACAATCGATAGTGGTATAACATGAATACTTACCACTTCTATGATGTATATCTGTGCCAGCTGATCTAGTTAGAAATCCTCTCAAATTTCAATGAAGTGTGAAATCTTTGTAAGATGATTCACAACAACCCAGATAGCATTGTTTCCTTTGGATGTCTTCGGAATTCCGGTGAAAAATTCCATGGTGATATTTTCCCATTTCCATGTTGGTATGGGTAATGGTTGCATCATAAATTTATACTTCTACCTTTGATCCTTCACTTTCTAACATACCATGCACTTTGATGTATATTCAGTGATCTACTTCTTCATGTTATCCCACCAATAATGATCTCATAGGTCTCAATACATCTTTGTGTTTCCTGGGTGAATGGAGAAATTTGAACTATGTGCATCATAAAAAAATTCTTTCTTTAACTATAGATTTGATAGAACACATAGTATTGACCCAAATCTCACAATTCCTTCTTCATTAACATTGAACTCCAAGGATTTCCATTTTTTGATAGTTTCCACTTTCTTCTGAATTCCCACGTCATCTTTTTGAGCATCCTTTAACCTTTACAAAAGAGATGGTTGAATAATAATCTGTGAAAGGATTGATGATGTTCCCTTATTTATGATTCCCATGTCCATCTTCATCAAATCTAAGAAGTTTGGATCCTTTTTAATTCTCATAAATGATAGAATTACCGGGTCCTTTCTACTTAGAGCATCCTCCACCTTGTTCTCTTTCCCATGGTGGTAATGGATTGAGTAGTCATAATCTTTGATGAGCTCTAATCATCTTTATTGGCGCATATTAATCTCTTTTTTGTGTGAATATATATTTGATACTTTTGTGATCCATATATATTTCACCCTTCTCCCCAAATAGATAATGCTGCCAGATTTTCAATGCAAAGATCACAACCTCTATCTTCAGATCATGCGTGGGATAGTTTTTCTCATGAACTTTCAACATCCTTGAGACGTAGGCAATGAGTTTGTAATTTTGTCTCAAATTCCATCAAAGGGATACTTATAATATTTTCAAGAAGAACATTCCCACAAATTTTAACATGTGATACAACACTTACAGAAGTTTTCCCTAATGATTTAATATCATTTCTTGTGGGGACTCAATGTTCTTAGAAAACATAAAAGATATACTAATAGGAAATGAATTGAAATACATTATGACATATACTAATTTTAAGTAGTGGTTACATGAAATTCATTTATTATTACCCATCTTAGCATAGGAATTTTCATGATCCCTTGATCTTGGAGATTATTGATGCTCATCATGCTTCTTAGCCCTTACAATAGAACATTGTCTTTGATAATGCCCGACTTCTCCACATTTATGACATAGAACTGTGTAAGATGCCTTAGATAGATCTATGTTTCCATCCATCACATTATCTATTATTTCATGGAAATTGTATACTTTGTGACCTTCCTTTCCACACTTAAAACATCTCCTAGTCCCCTTGTGACATTTCCCTTGGTGCCTCTTTCCACACTTGTTGCACGAAGGAAATTGGGTCTTCTTTCCCTTATCACCTTTATCAGATGGACTTTCATGAGATGTCATATTCCTCTTCCTTGATGTCCTTGGGAATTTAAAAAATTACCAATTATTAATCATGATTTTTTATAACTAGTTTGGCATCATCACGATATGTCCTACTTGATCTCCCATTTGATTGGGAATCTCATTGGGGTAATCATCACATTGCCCTTTGCATCGGTTTTTATCTTGATTCCTCATATTACCAGCCATTGGATAGAATAAAAAGAAAATTAGGGATGAGTATCTTAAATAGTTTAACACATAAAGTGGAATCCAATGACATTAAATGGATAACTTATAAATTATATTTATCTCCTTAACTTATAAATTTCCAGGCTTCAATCTATGTTATTCATGATCTATCTCCTAACGTATATTATTATGGGATTTTTTTCTCCCTTAATAATGGTTCATACTATGCTTGTGAATTTACCAAATAATATCCTATAAAAGTATCAAACAAAGAGTGTAGTAAGGACCGTTTTCGTGCACTAGTTCCTGTTTGAGTCTATCTCAAAGTGGTGTTTCCGGGTTTTACCCCTAGATACATATGTGCCAGAGCCATATCTACTTGTTCGTATCCATACATGGATGTATTTTCATGATAAAAAACTTGATCTATACTCACTAAAATTTAGGGATGTTTTTATTATACTTAGTCTTATCCCTAAGGATTTCACTAGGGTTTTCTAATCCTAATCCCAAAAATAACTAAACCTATCCTCTGATACCAACTATAACAACCCCGCACTTTATTTCATATTTAGACATGATTTATTACATAAACTTGCACTTAATACAAGCCAAAAGATCGAGAGGTCTAGTGTATTTGGGGATTAGGAGCATTACATGACAACTTAAGACATAAAATACAACATCTTTATTGAAAAATTCTTTTACATGACCACAACATTCCTTCATACTTAGCATTACATGGGATAACATGAGGACATACATAAGAAAAGGGTGATATATAAATCCTAGTAAGGGAGTAAAGAAAGAATAACATGAAGAATAAAATACATATTAGTCAATAGGTATATTAATGGAACACAATAGAAACATGAACATAAAGACATGATATAACATGATTATCATAACATGGAAATGTGGCAATAACTTTAAACACTACATCATAAACATAAAGGAATTAGGTAAAACCTTATCCCAACATGGTGGAAAAATGTCCTAAAAGGAATCAGGTAAAACCCTATCCCAAAATAAAGTATCATGATACTAAACAGTACCCAATGCATTAGAGTGCTATCAGGGCACACCCTTCATGAACATTTTAATCTCATGCTTAAGTGTGTCACATAGATCATATAACATGGATTCATTCAACATCATCATTTATTACCAGATAAATGAATGTAGAATAAATACATGAAATTATATAATAAATAAGTGTATGTACATAAATATGAATACCCTTGACAGATAAACGAGCATGATATTCACTACATGATGATTTTGGCGTGGAAAATCGCAGTGCAATTTCGGCAGCATAACGACATCACATGGGGATTCATAAAATGGGTTGATGAGAGTGAAAGGGGTATCTAATAATTTAGACATGAAATGGTCATTAAGGGGATCATGGAGGATAATATTCCAACATATGAAATAGAATTTTAGATTCATAATATAATAGAAATGCTTGAATGGAAATGAGGAGAGAGAAACCCCTTACGGAATTTTGGCATGGTAACGGGTGTACATGGGAGGGATTAATGAGAGTGAAAAGGGTATATCACCATTCAAACATAATAAGAGAATTATTGGGGAGGTTTGAAAATATACTGCATCATTTTTAATTGAAAAATAAAAGGGTATAACAATATAAGTAAACTTGGACAAAAATGAAAAAGGAATGAAGGTGACGATCCCTTACTTGGATGTGTGATCACAAAGGCTTGATAGAGGATTATTTTGATCTTGGGGGTGACTTGGGAGGACTCTATGGAGTGTATAGAAGAGTGATTATGAGATTAAAGGAGTTTTAGTGAAGAGGAACGGGTGCTTGGGTGGATTTATATAGGAAACGAGGGGGATTCTTTATTATTTTGGTTTTGGACACTACACACTAAAATATTCAAAACCACAAACCAAACCATGGTTTTTGCCCATAGTTTCTGGAAAAGGGGATTGGAAAACATTATTTTATAATTAAAAGGGACTAAAATACTAAAATATTTCCCTTGATTATGTGGAGTTGAGTCACATTATTAAAGAAATGAACTTAAAATCATAAAATATATTATACATTTTGGAGGATTCACTAAGGCATTATAAAATAAGTAAAATAAATATAAAATCACATTATTTTAAATTTAAAATAACTATTTGGTCTAATTTACCTTTTATGATATTTATTACATCACTATTGGGTCATTACGACGTCATAAAACACTATATTATTTATATATTATTTAATTTTTACCCAAAAATTCGACTATCTCAGAAAATTATAAAAAAATCACCATCAGATAATTTAGACATCCTGATTCCAAAAATAATATTCATTTTATCTAAATAATTTTCTAAATATGTGAATTTTCATTTTTAAAATGAGAACCGACATTTATTGAAAATTGACGGGTTTTAACAAAAACAGTTTTTAAACCTTAATAAAAATTACACTTGACTTCATAAAAATTATATACTAATTTATTATTAATAAAATTAATTTTATAAAAATATTTTATTAAAATATTAATTATTTCAAAAATTCATTAATTTCTTAAAATAAAATTTTTAATTAAAAAAATGCACTTTCTGTTTTATTATATAAAAATATACAACTCTTATCAAATTGATTACCTAGATAAGGAACTG
The DNA here is from genome assembly GCA_963277665.1 of Viscum album. NCBI lineage: Eukaryota > Viridiplantae > Streptophyta > Magnoliopsida > Santalales > Viscaceae > Viscum > Viscum album. The sequence continues at coordinate 1,815,250,653 of OY728159.1, read as the reverse complement.
ATATAATAATAATTTATAATAATTTATTTTATAATATTTAAAACATAATAATTGATATATTTCTCAAAATTACCATTTTTACCCAAAAAATTAATTTATCAAATTCATCATTTTTTAAAGAAAGACTATTCCCATAAAGGAATTGATGGAATAAGACTTTTATTTATAAAAAGGAATTACACAATAAGTAACTAATACTTTATTACATAACACCTTATAACACCCACATAATACCTAAGGGTAAGGTGTGCGATGGTGACAGACTCATGGGGCGTCTCGGATAACATCGCCCGAGTGGTAATCTCTATTAACTTGAACTTCTCCCGTATACGATTTCGTTTAAGATTAACATGTTGAAGCTAGGATTGAGATTGGTCAAGAGTGATTCCCAGTGACACTACCTCCTTTTTGATCTTTGAAAAATGAGCTTCGTATGACCCGAGTCTACTAGATGAGGTCATCCTCTCCTTTGTCTGTGTCAAAAGGATTTGTTAAAACCTTATATTTATATAAGTTGTGTGATCACTGTTCAACGACTATATTATCAACGACAATGATACTTAATGGTAATTTAAACCCAATAATAATAATAAAAATAGTGTATGTGTTTTCTATATCCATAAGATATTAAAATAAAGGGAATTTTATTCATAAATGACTGGGTCGTTACAATTATGTAGGGTTAATAAAAAACTGAGGATAGAGAATCATTGCGCACAATGAATGTTACACTATCTCTCTCTCTCCCCCTCTCTCAAATTCCTCCTATATTCCTCTCAAGAATTAGAAGAACTCCTTCAAGCCCGAAGGATCTTGGAGCGATCAAGATGAAAAACGCAAGAAATTTGATTCACAACGCTAGCACCTAGAAATCAATTAGTATTTCTCGAAGATCAAAAGAAAATGTATGAATCACAACCAGAGAGATTCTATACTTGAATCCTTACAACACAATTAAGTTAATCGAAATGGGTTTTCGAAAGATCAATAATGTCATCGAATAAAGGATCATAAGATGAGGCAATCATTTCTTCCTAAACTAAATAAATTAATTATAAATTTAACGTGAAAGATCATCTCTCAAGGTTTTAGGCAACTCTAAATTAAAATAAATCTTAATTTAATGACCATTAAAAGCACTTTTGATGTACCTAAAACCTTCAAGTGGTATTATAGCGTCCACATTTTAAATTTATAATTATTTATTTGATTGTTGATCAATATGCGCAATCATGGTTGAATTTTTCATTTCATATTATTTGTTCTTTAATCAGATTTTAATTAACATGTTTTAAACATTTTAATTTCTTTGTTCAAGATTCAAAATTTTTTAAGTTTAGGAACATATGAAGAATTATCAAAGATTCCATTGGGAAGTTTTGAGGATTCTGATCGGATAGCATGGTATTACACAACATGTAGTCAGAGTACACATCATGTACCCAAGTGTACTGCACTTGTCTGTATCATGAGATACACGACGTGTCGAGGAGTAATTACATGCGGTGTGTTTATTTAACACCATGTGTAGATCAGACCAACTCGGCACATGACATGTCAGATTACACATCGTGTAGTCTACACGGGTTAGTGATGAAATTCACACAATCTGTGTGGTCATTATACACAGTCAAACCTCATGAAACTGATAGTCTGGAGCATTAATGATATACACGATGTGTATGTAATGTACATGATTTGTAGTTTATCATTTACCACATCCAAAATACATGATGATCCATTTGGAGAGTTATGTGGGCACATGACATGAGCGATACACAATGCGTAGCTGGTCTGCACATGTCATGTAGTATTAGTCGATGAACACATCGAGTTCTTCAATGGGTTATGCAGACACACAAAAATAGTGATACAAGACATGTAACTAGATTGTACACACCATGTATTCTAGCCAAGGTACACGACTGAAGCCCCAAACATGTAACCTGAGTACGTGGAAACCAAGATACAGGACGTGTAGCTCGTAAGTACACACCGTGTACTATCCCAATTAAGGATAGAATTAAATTACACTAAGTTGATAATTACAACATTAAAACCTTATTTTATTGATTAACACCATTTGTGTTTATCAATTTAATAATGGTTTTAAAGTATTATTAAAATGATAAATTATTTTATTGTAATAATCTATAATAATTGGTCCTTTCGTTTGTTTTCCATGAATTCCATTAACATGGGCATCTCCAAAAGAATTTGGATGGTTATTAAGATGAAAGATAATTAATTAATTAATTAATTAATGCAATTGCATTTATCTTAATAATAAGGAACGAATAGAAATGAATGTTAAATAATTTACTTTTGTATATATGTTTCATGTATGAACATTTATGAGCTTGACCAAGACTTGCGTGTGTGTTGGATGTTTTAATTTAATTTATTACATGTGTTTAAAATTATTTAATATTAAATTAAATTTGATGACTTACATGTCATCCCTATCTCCATTATTATGTAGGACATGCATGTCCATGGTTATTTATGTAATCCCCATTAACCAATATTTTGGTTCCCCTCACCTGTGTGTGAGTTATAAATACTTGTAATTAATGGAGCATCCCAAGGCGTGTGGAGGAGATTTAAGACATAACCATAATGATGTCAACCCAGGTGATAAATAGGTGTACAAGTAGAATGTTGTAAATCATTACAAGATCAACATAAGGAATTTTCTCCTAGGTCAATGGTTGATTTATTATCCGCTCAATAAATCAACCATTTGATAAGCTTATGATCAGGTCATTAATTAATTAATTAATTCTATCTTATGCATTATTTATTTTATAGATGCAAGACCACTATCACATAAATAACTAAATTAATGTGAAAAGATGGAATTTAAATAAATTGACTATGCATAAATATTTTAACCAACATAGTTAATTAATTAAGTAAATTCCACTTAATATTTAACAAGACATGTAAAGTATAAAATAAGATAAAATTTATGCATAATAAATTAAAATCCCTCAAATATATGTTAAGTCAAACTTGTCCTTCCATTACTTGATTAGGAATGAAATCCTTAAAACTAAGTGTTTTACCAACCCTCATTGGGAAACTTACTTTTAATGTAGAGTTCTTATGAAGGTTGTGGGTTGACTTAACCATCTTACATAAAGAGAAGTAGTCCTCACTATATTTGATGTAACTTAGAGGAAAGCGTTTAGAAAATACAAGTCAGGATTTTAAGATTGGGGAGTCTACTCAATGGATCAATAAGATACAAGTCTGTAGTTGGAAAAGGCTTTCTTGTCAAGATCCAATACAAGATGGGGATCGAGTCACAACTAATCCAAGCCCACCTATGTAGGCCAGGGGGTGGCGATAAGCACCAAACACATAACTAACTCAGGGAGGCCTTTACTTAAGTACCTGCACACACACACAACCAACTCAATGAAAAAGGGCATATGAAAGAAATAAAAGATGCAACACTACTATAAATAAAATAAACATGCATGAACCTCTAAACAATATGAATTAAAGTAGTGTAAACTGAAAAGAAAAGGGAAAAAATACACACCAAACCAAAAATTTGTCCCAACCTAATATAAAATTGGAAAAGTACAACAGTTGAGAGAGCCCAACTCCTGGATCTCAAGCTATGACCACCGTATGCGGTCCATGCACCCCATTTACCTAAGCTACTTTGAAGTTACGATCAACTTTCCCATCTTCTACAAAATACATGACACATGTTGGGAAAAGACTAAGTAGGAATGAGTATATACATACCCAGTAGAATGCCCCAAAAAGGGTGAAGGGTGAGCAGTAAGAGATACAACTGAAGAATAAAGCAGTAGATAGAACAAGGTACATTGAAATAGTACAAATCAACCCAACAAGAGAGTAAAAGTAAAATCTTCCAAACACAAGTATCTCAACATGGTGAGAAGGTGAAATTCTCATTGAGTATTCACTACCTATATTAGGAGAGTGGACTCATCCAAAAATGAGAAGCTAAACACGGAAAGAATGTGGCATACCCCATGTGTTTTCAGCTCTCTTGGAAGGAGAGTAAATAAACCCAAGGATTGGGTACTGAAATAGGATATATATATATATATATATATATATATATGATCAGTCAAGAAACCCAAATAAGAGAGTAAGGGGATCTCCATCTCACAACTCAACCCAAGAAAAGAGTAGACAATAGTTCTAAAAGTATCCATAAATGATCCACAATATCTCATGAATCTTTCTTGAACACACAATTCTAAGAGACTCAATCACCACACCTTGATACCATCTTCTTTGGGCGGCACTGACTCGCCCACACGATTTAGGTCGCATCACAAGGACGCGTCTCGGTGGAGAAAACGTCCCTCTTTCTCGCGAGTCTAAAGGTATGCCAAACCACGTCCCGTCACTATACCACATTGTAGAGGGGATAAAAGTTCTAGGTAAGGATACCATGCCCTGGTACAATAGGATATTCCAACTCTGATAGTCATTAAGGAACTCCGCTACCCAGCCCAACTGGAGGGTTACACTCAAAAATGTCATCGGGGAATGCCACTGCCCAGTCCTACTAGAGGGTAATCCCAGTGATTCATTAGGGAACTCAACTTCCCAACCCTATTGGAGGGATATGCCTAGAATATGTCATCATGGAAAGTCACTGCCTAGACCTACTAGAGGGTAAGCCCAGAACTTCCATTAGAGAATGCCATAGCCCATCCCTGCTGGAGGGTAAGCTCAGATCATCGAGGAAATCTACTACCTAGTACTACTATAGGGTTACTCATAAATATCATCAAGGAATTCCACTTACCATCCCTACTGAATGGTAATCCCGATACTATCTTTGGGGAACTCCACTGCCTAGCCTTGCTGGAGGGTTATGCCCAAAAATACTCTGGTGATTCTATATGATTTCCACCATCATCGGGTATTTCCTTAGTGAGTTCCAAACCCAGAACATTTCATATCATATCTAAAAATTTGTTTCCAAGGTCAACATCATGTTCTACATGGAAATACACTCAGGATAGGCTACTTGTAGGCCAAAATCCGAGTTTAAATGAAGGAGGTACATAAATTTGAAGTCTCTTGAAAGAAGCTCAAGGGCTACACAACATGTGAGGGGACCCACATAGTGTGTGGTCCTGATCCAAAGCCTGACCATGTTCCTGATTGACACTCGACTCCACCCCATGTAATAGAACACGCTGTGTAGGTCGGCTACACACTGTGTCCTGACTAACCAGGACTGGGGCCGTGTCCTATGGCCATGTCCGTGTACTCAGACCCCGTGTTCGTGTACTCTGGTACATGACATGTTGGTCCACATGAGATATTGCTTGTGTGTCCAACCCATGTTTGTGTTCTCTTAAACAGATTCCCCACCCGTGTGACCCATCATACAGGTTGTCCAAACGAGGAAGGGGTATATGGTGTATAAGGGAGTGTTACACGCAGTGTTACCCTCAAATTTTACCAAATCATATTACTGCCACTAAGGGAGGCTACGTGCCGTGTGTTATTCATCATAAATAGTGTGTAATCAAGATTTCGCCAAAAAGTTCATATTTTCTAGATCTTCATCTGTGCTTCAAATCTGCTCCAACCACCTTGGATTCCACCTCGAATTTGCTCGAAAAATTCATATCTAGCTATATATTTTAGATCTCGGTTGTTGATCACTACAAATATGCTCTGGTCACCAAAAAGGGTTTCTTTGTGCATTCTACATGCACCCGAGGCTTCGATGCTTGATGATCTATCCCAAAATTATTGAATTGAACATACTTTAAATGCAACGATCCTAGATCTATATCCATTTCATCAATCCATGCTTGATCCATTGATTTTCCATGAATAAAGGCACCTGATCAGGCTCGGGTTGCCCAAAAATTATCGAACTAGGAACCACAGGGATTCCAACAGTGAAGAATGAAAAGCACGGGGGAGAAAAGTACAAGAACAAAGGTTTATGAAATCGTTGTCCAAGCGTTCTTGGATAATTGATCAAGAATGGAAAATTTATATTAAAAAATCACTAGTAAAATAATTTCTCAATTCTTGGGCACATGCAAGGGTTGAAAAAAGGGTGCAGATCACAAAATAACCATTGATCCGCTCAAACATTTAATCAAGGGAATAAAAATAACCAAATAAAAGTCCTAACTTAATTTGAATCGATCTCTATTGAATAATTCTCTTTCTAATGAGTTCGAGATGATCCACTGTGTTTGTTGAGCTTCGATTTTCATTGATCCAAGGATTCGTCATTCATCGAAGGGATTTTCTAAAGGGAGTAGGGGAGGAGAGCTTCGCCAACGATGGGAGAATTATGAGTCAACCCTACTTAATTTTACCTAATGACACATTTATAGATTTCATTTCAGGTCAAGGTTTAATTAATCAATCAATTAATTAAATAATTTATCCACTTAAACATATTGACAATGAGTGAGGGGTCTAAACGTCCCTTACTGACTTATTTTATGCTGTTCCTAGAGTAAAAGACACGTTTTAGAGTCAACCGTGGTATCATATTTCTAATCCAATCAATATTTTAAGATTTAACTTGTTTTATTTAATTAATCAAGCATGCAATATAAAATATATTTAATTTTTTTATAAAATTAATTTCAGGCACACCGAGCCTCGAAATCACAAGCTATCTCATCACCTAGTTCTAGAAATATATATAGAAATATTTTAAAGTCTTACAAGGAAAAAAAGGTCTCTACATCATTCCCCCTTCAATATTTTCATCTCCAAAAATCAAAAATAGAAAAATAACTCGGGATACTGAGCTTACATCTGGCTCTCCTACTCCTAGGAACTTTCCTGCATGTTTCTGTGCCGCCAAAGTCCGCAAACCATAGGGATGGTCCATCCATGAAAGGTCTACTCCTGTAAGTCATCGATCGCCATCAGGTGCTTTGAAAAGGTGGCTCCATCCTCGATGTAAAACTCTCCCCAATTAATGATGTGTGTGGGTTTATGCATGTAACACCACAGGTAAATAAAGAATATGACATTTTTATATTTATCCATATTTGTGAATAAAATATTAATATTACTTTAAAGAGGATGCTATGCTCGATGGCGTACCCAACACGCAACAACGAGTTTCTTGGGAATCTTACGTTGCACTTTAATAATAAAATAATATTATTTTAAATAGTAGTTAACGCCTAGCCGTTGTAATGGCGGGAATGAACAGAACTAACTAAAAAATGATTATATATGTTTGTCAAATATTTTTACTTTTTACAATAAATGTTAGAGGATTAAAAATGCGAATGAATCCAATTTTAAGCGTAAACATTCTAATATTCTTTAAAAGGTCGATTAACCACATTTTGATGGCGAACCTCTTTTAAATCCACTTTTTGACAATTTTATGTGTTATATTTGACAAAATAAAATTCTTCTTTAGAATTGGGACATCAAAATTTACTTTGTGTAAATTTTTGGTATTTTTCCGAAAAAGTTCAATTTTTAATGAATAGTGAAAAATGTTGTATTTTAATTCAAAACCTTTTATTATTCTAATTTATTTATATGATTAGATTATCTTTTGAATTGGTTTTAAAGTGAAATTAGAATATATTTTTACCATTTAATTCAATAGTGGTCGTTGGAATTAATTTCACTTTGAAATCGGACTTAAACTAGTGTCAATCTTTTGATACATTTTGTTTCATAAAAACACGCTATTTGTTTTGACAGCGGGAATTAATTATTAAATTAATTAATTCAACCTATATGTTTTGAATTTTGTAAAATATACATCATTTTTGAATTCAGAATATCAAATATAGCTTAGGGTGATTTTTTGGTAATTTTCTGAAAAACTTCAATTTTTGATGAATAGTGAAACCACTAAGCGATACTTATAAAAACTGATTTTCCGTTTAAATGAAATTTTTCCATCTTTGTGTTTTGAATTTCAAAAATAAAACATTCATGGTTGTCATTAATAAGTAAAATGTGGTTCAATGAGATTAAAATAATTTTTTGGTGAATAGTAACTTATTAAGTTTTTAATCGCGATTAGAGGTAATTAGTGTAGTTTAAGGTAAGAATAATGTTTTAATAAAATGAAATGACCTAGACACATGTCCTACCATCATTGGATGAGTCATGTCTGACCAAGAAAATACATGGGTCAACTTGGGGACCCCATGGAGCCACTTTGATTGGAAAATGACATAAATACCTTTTTATTTAATGTTAAAGTAAAAATGACACAAACATGAGTTGTTTTACTAAAACAATTTTTACATGGGGTTATACAAGTCAGATTTTTGACTATAAATAGTCATTGGAAATATAAAATGATTTCATAGATAATAGTATTTTTTTTATAATTTTTAGACATTAAATAAATTAAATTATTTATGACATCATGATGATGCAGTGATGACCTCATTATTTAACGATTTAAATAAAATTGAAAGATAATGTAATATCTAAGACCTACACATGTCCAAAACATATTGGATGGGTGGATTTAGAACCCTTATCACCTTATAATCTAAAAAAATCAATGTGGGACCATTAAAATCCGAAACTCATTCTAAAATAAATTAACATTTTTTTACTTTCCAAGAGTGCCCCTCCTCTCATCTTATAAAAGCCCCCCACCTCTACCTCCTTACCCACACTTCCAAAGCCTTTGGATCGGCCAAATCCTGCCCATTTTGTCTCTAAACATCCCTCTATAACTCCTTGAAGCCTCACTTTGGGCATAAGTCTTCCCAAGGAAGCCTTTGAGCTCAAACCAAAGGGAGTTACCTGATTTTAAGGTAATGTCTTCACTTGTGTCCTTTTGTTTTATTTTGCTTCTCCAACCACCTAAACTCTTTTTATTAATTTATTTTGTAACAAATCCAGTATATTAAATATACTAGGATGTTTTTATAAGAAGTATTAGAGCTACACTTACACACACCTACATCTAAGGGTTAAAGAACATACTGTTTCTGTGGATGGCGAATTTCTGCCTCACGAAATGATGATTGTTCAACATTCTTCTAACACCTTCAAAGGTGGCCATTAAGATGAAACTATATTTATATATGATATATAATATGTTTATGTTTTACTTAAGCTTCTGTATTTTTCATTTATGGCATACCTTTATGGTTTCCATTATGGGTAAACGTGATATCTTCATTTAAGAAAGTGCGGACTACCGCCCCCTCAAAGTGATTTGATTCGTTAATACCATATGTGGTACGTATAAAGGATATATTTAATGATATTATATATGATGCCATATTGGAATTAAAATACTATTATGTATCATTATGTTTTAATTCCATTAAATATGAAATATAAATGGAAGTAGCGTTCATGTGTACGTACGACTTACCGTCTCCATGAACGGTACATTTCATTTCTTATCTAAAAATGTTATGTACTATTATAAGTACATATATATAATGGATATATATGTAATATATTACATATAAATTATGGATATAATCCTGGAATTATAACATATATATATATCTCTCATTTTGTTTTAATTCCATTAATATGACAAAAAAATGAAAGTAGCGTTCATGCGTACGTACGGCCTACCGTCTTCATGAACGGTGCTTTTAATTTTTATCTCCAAATGATATGGAATAATATAAAATGAATATATACTGGATATATATGATATTTAAAACATAAATAATATTCTGGATATTATGTACCTATAACTACATGGAAAATTATTTTCCAACAAGTTCAATTTTTGACTCATGTACCAAACATCGACAAAAACGTCTGATATGAACTCATATTATTAACCAATTATTATAACATTAAAATATGTGATATGAACTGAATAATAATCTTTATAGGAGGTCCTTAAGCAATTATAAATTGACCAAATTTTATTATTCAGGAATATAAAGAAACGAACAAGACAAGTTGGACGAGGTAAGGGATCCTACTCCTCTCTTTCTTTTTAAGTACACTCTTTTATGTAATTCCTTTTAAAGCTCATCTTTCTTGTTATTGGGATATTATTTTATATTAATCTTACTGTAATTTTTATGTTCATATGATGAGAGAACTTATTCTCTCTCATCAATCCATTTTGGATGTTTTGAGTGGCGCCGTTAGGCTGCCGAATTTTCGTAAGAGATCTAACCTCTCTCTTTCTTTTTAAGTACTCTCCTTTATGTCACTTTTTTAAGCTCATCTTTGTTATGTTGGGGGATGTTATTTTATATTCTTATTTCTGTAAAATTTATGTTAATATGATGAGAGACCCTATTTGATCTCATCAATCCATTTTTGTAAGTTTTAAGTGGCGCCGTTAGGCTGCCGAGTTTTCGTAAGGGATTTTTCATCTCACTTTTATTCCCGTGAGATTTATGCTACATTTGCCACAATTTCCTCTGAGTGGTGTATGTACTGCCCATTATTTTACCCATTCGGTAATATACTTTCATTTATGAGTATTTACATCAATGTTGCATTGTCCTTCTTTCACGGGGTGCATGTTTCGAAAGATACCCATGTCGGTAAGGGAACCTTTCACCCTCCTCTTTTTAAAAGACTTCTTTTTTTATGTCTTTTAATTCACATACTATTATGTTGGGATATGTTATTTTATATCCTTATTGATGTAAATTTTATGTCCAAGTGATTAGATGTCCTTTTTATCTCTCATCAACTCATTTTCTGAATTTTGAAGTGACGTCGTTAGGCTGTCAAATTTTACCAAGGGAACTTTTTAACCCAATTTCGATTTCTTTAGGTTCAACATGTAGTTATTGAATTTGTCATATTTTGAATATGTGTGAATGACCTTTTATTGTTTTACACTTAATATCCACTTATATTGGGTGTATTTATATTTGTCACACATAATTTTGAGATTGATTTATCCTTAATTTAAGGATACCTTCTTTATAAGGGATTTCATCACATTTGAAATTTCTATTGAGACTTCATTGTTGTTATGTACCAATTCACTCTTATATGGTATATATACTGTCCTTTGGAATATTATATCATGAATACATTTATTCTCATGATATTATAAAGTTCTGACTAAATGTTATTCCTCAATTATTGTATTCAAGTGTCTCTAATTTTGGTAAAACCCCTTTAACCAAAATATCGCTTTAAATGTTTTAATTATTTGTTCTTATTAATATCCATGTTTTCAAAATGGTTTTAAGGATTTATTTATATGGATATTAATGGTTTAAAATTTTAAAATCTTCAAGGTGGTATGGGACACTTTGATTCAAAAATCTCTTTATTAAATGTTTTAAATATTTTTGGAAATGGTTTCTTTTTGAATGGATTTATTATTTCAATATACTAAAATGTTATATTGTGATTGAAATGTGGAAATGTTATGTTTCCTTTATGAATGTTTTATGTGATACGTTTATGTTATGGTTCTTGGGCATTGTTATGAAAACGGGTGGTTCCGTGATAAACTAAGGGCAGGTGAGCCCGATATAGCTCTCCAATGCATTGGGTAACGCGAAAGAGTGAAATGTTAAGGTTTCTCCGAAGAGATTTAGGGAATATACTGTGGTGGGTATTCCAAACGTAACCAAGAGGGTTACTCCCTACGTAAGAATGTTATGAATGCCTCAAGTTACCTTTTATGTCTTATGATTTCTATGATTTATTCATGATTTGATGAGGTATGTTAAAGTGCCTATGTTTTATGGGTAAAGTATGATTTCATTATTATGTATATATGAACTCATGTTTCCTTTCCATATTTTTTTTATAACCCTTACTGAGCTTTTTATGCTCATCCCAAGTTTTTGAAATGTTTTTCACAGGTCAAGGGAAAGGTACATGATATGATGATAGTGTCAAGGAAGTGTCAAGAAAGAATCCAAGATTTATTTTTAAATATGTTTCCATTGATGGGAAAAAAATGAATACTATCTTTTATGTAACCACTTTGTTTAAATGTGGAATGTAATGTAATTTTTATGATCTAATTCTCTAAAACTCTAAACCTGAAAAGATCCTCAATGTGTAATCTTGTATTAACTCAAGATTAAGTATTGTTTAAGGCTGGGGCCTTATAGTTGGTATCAAATGTCGGTTTAGATAACTTTAGAGGTTAGGGTATCCTCTAAGCATAAGTGACATTAACATAATGGTTAGGATTTCAAAAAGAGTCCAAGTTTTATATAAAGAGAATGAGTAAGTATATCTTAGTGTTTATCTTCCTCATTAGTACATGATGGTTTTGTTGATATACTCACACTGACCTTTTTGGTTTTAGTAAATGGATGGATCTAGCAGGAACCAAAGTAACAGTGGATGTGAAGGAAACTGTGACAGTTTTTTGAGCGAGAAACTGAATGATATGGGAGCTGCAATGAGAACTCTTGTGTTTATCCTCAACCAACTATCTGGAGTCATGATTGACCACCTAAACCTTGGTGATTTCTCTAAGGCATCATATATGCGAGAAACAAATCCCTACGGAACTACAGGTAATAATCATAAAGGTAAGTGTGTTCAAAAACCTATGTGTCAAAGATGTGGAAAGAAACACCCAGGAAAAAGTTTCAAAGGAACAGAAATATGCTATAGATGTGGAAATAAAGGTCATAAAGCAAGAACCTGCCATGGAAAAAGGAAGCATCCAGTTGACTCGAGGAAAGGGAAATAAGTTCTTTATAAGGGATCAATTGAATGTTTTAAATGTGGTGTGCATGGTCATTATGAAAACACATGTCCTATGAAGAAGTTTCGTGAATGGCATCACCAAGATCGTGCAGATACTCGTTTACCAATACCTAATGCCATTCCGATTGAGGATGAAAAAACTGACAATGACCAATCAAAGGTATGGATTATTTTACAACTTTTGTTTTCCTATTTTGGAATCTTAGGATATGATTCATGATTTTGTTTGTAGGAAAGAATTATTTCAGAATAAGTTGGAAAGGAATGGTTAATGGATCATGAAGAATGTTTAATGAGTAAGAAGTCAACATATAAGGGCTTCAAGAGTTATGGTGGAATTCTTAAGATTATTAAGTCTCTTTTGATGATGGGGTTACATTAGAAGACTTTTTATAGTATGTGTAACCCTGATGTTTAATATATGAAAATTTTATTCAAGGAATAGTTATCTGTTATTTTGTGGACATAGCTATAAAGAACCATTTGGGTTTATATGATCCTTACTTTTGAGGTAATTATGGGTTACTATATGTTATGATGGAAGTGAAAGGCAAGAGATAAAATTGAGGTTAAATTATGTTATGGTTATTTTTGAAGATTTTATCTCGTTTTGGGGAATGTTTTAAGAATTATGTAGTTTTGTAAAAAGGACAACACGCAGATCATGTGACAACCCATCGCGTCGGACAAAGCTGCGGGAATCGAACCCACAACCAAAGTGCAACTGGTATTTATCACCTACCACTGGACTATGTGAAGTCCCTGGTTAGTATGAATTATTCTTTTTTAGTTAGGTGACTTTATGAATTAATAGTAAGTTGATTTTGGGTTATTTATGAAAATGATTAACCTATCATGGAGGATATGTGATTAGGTTAATTACTTTTCAATACAAGACTTTAGGAGCAACTGATGTTGTTTGGAGATAAATGATACGATTTAACTTGGAAGACTATGTGACTAAATCCTTCAAATATTTGGGTTTCAATCTTAGTTTGGTTTACTTTGAAGTATTTTATGGACAAATTGTTTATCGAATGGTCCCCGTTGAACTTTTGGTTTTGTTGGACAAATTTTGGAGATTAAGAATAGATTTTATTTTTATAAAGGGTTATCCTTTTCTGGATTATCTGATCTTGTACTAACCTTTTTGGTTTTGGTTTTGGTTAGAGTCTAAAGACATGGGAAGTATATAGTTCTCTTTTGTGGATTAGGTGATTCTCTAGAAGTTTATTATAGTACTCTTAATACGAACAAGTCTTCCTAAATACTCGTCTTTTGGAGAAAATATGAGTTTGATTAAGGAATATAGTAAAAGTTGAAAGTCTACATGACAAGTAAGTATGTTTCATTATGATTTAGTTAAGCTCAAAAGTAAATTCCTCAATGAAGAGTAACTTAAAACAAAAGTGATGTCTATTAACTTTTCCTACTAGGGAATCGAATACCATTTAACCCATCACAAGTTTGTGATTTTATTATGGTTAACTTTCTTCTAGACATGTTTACTATCACTCTCCCTTAGAACATGACCCTTTGTTTTTTTCCTCCATGTCCATATTTTCTTACATGGAATCCTAGTATGGGTTAACTCGGGTGACCTCTGTACTTATCTTTCTTTATTTTAAAGTGATTGTTTTACCGACTCTTATTCCGATGTGGGACTTTCAAGGATGTTTCCAAGCTCAATTTTAAAATTGCGAGGACGCAATTCTCAAAAGGGGGGAAGGATGTAACACCCCAGGTAAATAAAGAATATGACATTTTTATATTTATCCATATTTGTGAATAAAATATTAATATTACTTTAAAGGGGATGCTATGCTCGATGGCGTACCCAACACGCAACAATGAGTTTCTTGGGAATCTTACATTGCACTCTAATAATAAAATAATATTATTTTAAATAGTAGTTAACGCCTAGCCATTGTAATGGCGGGAATGAACAGAACTAACTAAAAAATGATTATATATTTTTGTCAAATATTTTTACTTTTTACAATAAATGTTAGAGGATTAAAAATGCGAATGAATCCAATTTTAAGCATAAACATTCTAATATTCTTTAAAAGGTCGATTAACCACCTTTTGATGACGAACCTCTTTTAAATCCACTTTTTGACAATTTTATGTGTTATATTTGACAAAATAAAATTCTTATTTAGAATCGGGACATCAAAATTTACTTTGTGTAAATTTTTGGTATTTTTCCGAAAAAGTTCAATTTTTAATGAATAGTGAAAAATGTTGTATTTTAATTCAAAACCTCTTTTTATTCTAATTTATTTATATGATTATATTATCTTTTGAATTGGTTTTAAAGTGAAATTAAAATATATTTTTACCATTTAATCCAATACTGGTCGTTGGAATTAATTTCACTTTGAAATCGGACTTAAACTAGTGTCAATCTTTTGATACATTTTGTTTCATAAAAACACGCTATTTGTTTTGACAACGGGAATTAATTAATAAATTAATTAATGCAACCTATATGTTTTGAATTTTGTAAAATAGACATCATTTTTGAATTCATAATATCAAATATATCTTAGGGTGAATTTTTGGTAATTTTCTGAAAAACTTCAATTTTTGATGAATAGTGAAACCACTAAGTGATACTTATAAAAACTGATTTTCCGTTTAAATGAAATTTTTCCATCTTTGTGTTTTTAATTTCAAAAATACGACATAAATGGTTGTCATTAAGAAGTAAAATTTGGTTCAATGAGATTAAAATAATTTTTTGGTGAATAGTAACTTATTAAGTTTTTAATCGCGATTAGAGGTAATTAGTGTAGTTTAAGGTAAGAATAATATTTTAATAAAATTAAATGACCTATACACATGTCCTAACCTCTTTTGATGAGTCATGGCCGACCAAGACAATCCATGGGTCAACTTGGGGACCCCATGGAGCCACTTTGGTTGGAAAATGACATAAATACCTTTTTATTTAATGTTAAAGTAAAAATGACACAAACATGAGTTGTTTTACTAAAACAATTTTTACATGGGGTTATACAAGTAATATTTTTGACTATAAATAGTAATTGGAAATCTAAAACGATTTCCTACATCATAGTATTTTTTTTATAATTTTTAGACATTAAATAAATTAAATTATTTATGACATCATGATGATGCAGTGATGACCTCATTATTTAATGATTTAAATAAAATTGAAAGATAATGTAATATCTAAGACCTAAACATGTCCAAAACATATTGGATGGGTGGATTTCGAACCCTTATCACCTTATCCTAGAAACACATCAATTTGGGACCATTAAAATCCGAAACTCATTCTAAAATAAATTAACATTTCTTTACTTTCCAAGAGTGCCCCTCCTCTCATCTTATAAAAGGCCCCCACCTCTACCTCCTTACCCACACTTACAAAGCATTTGGCTTGGACAAACCCTGCATATTTTGTCTCTACACATATCTATATAACTCCTTGAAGCCTCACTTTGGGCATAAGTATTCCCAAGGAAGCCTTTGAGGTCAAACCAAAGGGAGTTTCCCGATTTTAAGGTAATGTCTTCACTTGTGTCCTTTTGTTTTATTTTGCTTCTCCAACCCCCTAAACTCTTTTTATTCATTTATTTTGTAACAAATACAGTATCTTAAATATACTATGATGTTTTTATAATAATGATTCAAGCTACACTTACACACACCTACATCTAATGGTTAAAGAACATACTGTTTCTGTGGATGGCGAATTTCTGCCTCACGAAACGATGATTGTTCAACATTCTTCTAACACCTTCAAAGGTGGCCATTAAGATGACAATATATTTATATATGATATATAATATGTTTATTTTATACTTAAGTTCCTTTATTTTTCATTTATGTCATACCTTTATGGTTTCCATTATGGGTAAACGCGATATCTTCATTTAAGGAAGTGCGGACTACCGCCCCCTCAAAGTGATTTGATTCGTTAATACCATATGTGGTACGCATAAATGATATATTTAATGATATTATATATGATAACATACTGGAATTAAAATACTATTATGTATCATTATGTTTTAATTCCATTAAATATGAAATAGAAATGGAAGTAGCGTTCATGCGTACGTACGGCTTACCGTCTCCATGAACGGTACATTTCATTTCTTATCTCAAAATGTTATGTACTATTATAAGTACATATATATAATTGATATATATGTAATATATTACATCTAAATTATGGATATAATTCTGGAATTATAACATATATATATATATATATATATCTCATTTTGTTTTAATTCCATTAATATGACAAAAAAATGAAAGTAGCGTTCATGCGTACGTACGGCCTACCGTCTCCATGAACGGTGATTTTAATTTTTATCTCCAAATGCCATGGAATAGTATAAAATGAATATATACTGGATATATATGATATTTAAAACATAAATACTATTCTGGATATTATGTACCTATAACTACATGGAAAATTATTTTCCAACAAGTTCAATTTTTGACTCATGTACCAAACATAGACAAAAACGTCTGATATGAACTCATATTATTAACCAATTATTATAACATTAAAATATGTGATATGAACTGAATAATAATCTTTATAGGAGGTCCTTAAGCAATTATAAATTGACCAAAGTTTATTATTCAGGAATATAAAGAAACAAACAAGACAAGTTGGACGAGGTAAGGGATCCTACTCCCCTCTTTCTTTTTAAGTACACTCTTTTATGTCAATACTTTTAAAGCTCATATTTCTTGTTATTGGGATATTATTTTATATTACTCTTACTGTAATTTTTATGTTCATATGATGAGAGACCTTATTCTCTCTCATCAATCCATTTTAGAAGTTTTGAGTGGCGCCGTTAGGCTGCCGAATTTTCGTAAGAGATCTAACCTCTCTCTTTCTTTTTAAGTACTCTCCTTTATGTAACTTCTTTTAAGCTCCTCTTTGTTATGTTGGGGGATGTTCTTTTATATTCCTCTTTATGTAAAATTTATTTTAATATGATTAGAGACTGTATTTGATCTCATCAATCCATTTTTGTAAGTTTTAAATGGCGCCATTAGGCTGCCGAGTTTTCGTAAGGGATTTTTCATCTCACTTTTATTCCCGTGAGATTTATGCTACATTTGCCACAATTTCCTCTGAGTGGTGTATGTACTGACCATTATTTTACCCATTATGTAATATACTTTCATTTATGAGTATTTACATCAATGTTTTATTGTCCTTCTTTCACGGGGTGTATGTTTCGAAAGATACCCATGTCGGTAAGGGAACCTTTCACCCTCCTCTTTTTAAAATACTTCTTTTATTATGTCTTTTAATTAACATACTATTATGTTGGGATATGTTATTTTATATCCTTATTGATGTAAATTTTATGTCCAAGTGATGAGATTCCCTTTTTATCTCTCATCAACTCATTTTTTGAATTTTGAAGTGACGCCGTTAGGCTGTCGAATTTTACCAAGGGAACTTTTTAACCCAATTTTGATTTCTTTGGGTTCAACATGTAGTTATTGAATATGTCATCTTTTGAATATGTGTGAATGACCTTTTATTGTTTTACACTTAATATCCACTTATATTGGGTGTATTTATATTTTTCACACGTAATTTTGAGATTGATTTATCCTTAATTTAAGGATACCTTCTTTATAAGGGATTTCATCACATTTGACATTTCTATTGAGACTTCATTGTTGTTATGCACCAATTCACTCTTATATGGTGTATATACTGTACTTTGGAATATTATATCATGAATCCATTTATTCTCATGATATTATAAAGTTCTGACTAAATGTTATTCCTCAATTATTGTATTCAAGTGTCTCTAATTTTGTTAAAACCCCTTTAACCAAAATACCGCTTTAAATGTTTTAATTATTTTTTCTTATTAATATCCATGTTTTCAAAATGGTTTTAAGGATTTATTTATATGGATATTAATGGTTTAAAATTTTAAAAGCTTCAAGGTGGTATGGGACACTTTGATTCAAAAATCTCTTTATTAAATGTTTTAAATAGTTTTAGAAATGGTTTCTTTTTGAATGGATTCATTATTTCAATATACTAAAATTTTATATTGTGATTGAAATGTGTAAATGTTATGTTTCCTTTATGCATGTTTTATGTGATACGTTTATGTTATGGTTCTTGGGCATTGTTATGAAAACGGGTGGTTCCGTGATAAACTAAGGGCGGGTGAGCCCGATATAGCTCTCCAATGCATTGGGTAACACGAAGGAGTGAAACGTTAAGGTTTCTCTGAAGAGATTTAGGGAATATACCGTGGTGGGTATTCCAAATGTGACCAAGAGGGTTACTCCCTACGTAAGAATGTTATGAATGCCTCAAGTTACCTTTTATGTCTTATGATTTCTATGATTTATTCATGATTTGATGAGGTATGCTAAAGTGCCTATGTTTTATGGGTAAAGTATGATTTCATTCTTATGTATATATGAATTCATGTTTCCTTTCCATATTTTTTTTATAAATCTTACTGAGCTTTTTATGCTCATCCCATGTTTTTGAAATGTTTTTCACAGGTCAAGGGAAAGGTACATGATATGATGATAGTGTCAAGGAAGTGTCAAGAAATAATCCAAGCTTTATTTTTAAATATGTTTCCGTTGATGGGAAAAAAATGAATACTATCTTTTATGTAACCACTTTGTTTAAATGTGGAATGTAATGTAAGTTTTATGATCTAATTCTCTAAAACTCTAAAACTGAAAAGATCCTCAATGTGTAATCTTGTATTAACTCAAGATTAATTATGGTTTAAGGCTGGGGACTTATAATGCACATATCTCCTCATTCGTGACACGTGGAAAACGTCAAGCACCCGCTCCAGCTGTGGGGGTAGGGTGAGGTGCCAAGAAACCTCATAAACCCTCTACATGATCTCTAATGACCCAATGAACCTTGGGGATAACTTGCCTCCCCGGTTGAACTTTTGTATTCCTCATCACAAGTAGATTCTCAAGAAAACATGGTCTCCTTGCTCGAACTCCAAAGGCCTATAATGACGATCTGTATAGGATTTCTATCTGATCTAGGTCATCCTAATCCACTCATAGATGACCTATATTTTCTCTGTTATCACCTGCACCAACTCTGGGCCCATATGAGATAACTCTCCCATCTCTGTCCAGCACAAGGGTGGCCTAAAGGGTCTCCCGTAAAGGGCCTCAAAAGGTGTCATGCCAATGATAGAGTGGTAGCTGTTTTTGTACACAAACTCTACTAAGGGAATGCAATCCTTCTAGCTTAGGCCAAAGTCCAACACGCAAGACCTCAACATATCCTCTAGATCTTGGATAGTGCACTCGATTTGCCCATTGGTCTGGGGGAGAAAGACTGTACTCATCCACATCTGAGTTCCGAATGCCTCTTATATGCCTCTCCACAATCGTGACATAAACCACACATCATGATTGGAGACAATCGTTGAGGATACCCCATGAAGACAGACGATCTCCTGTATGTACAACTACCCCAAACTCTCCACCGAACCCTGCTCCCTGATGGTAAGAAAGTGCACCGACTTCATGAGTCGGTCAACTATCACCCATATGGAATCATTAATCTTAATTGTGTGCAGAAGACCTATGACTAAGTCCATGCATATGTCGTCCCATTTCCACTCTAGGATATCAAGAGGCTGCAAAAAACCTACCGAAACATGGTTCTTAGATTTCACCTACTGACAAGTGAGGCACCGTGAGATGAACTCATCTACACTTCATCTCATGCTGGACCACAAAAACTACTACTAAAGATCTCTATACATCTTCCCCACAATAGGATGTACAACTAATGGAGAAGTGTGAAACTCCCACATCACCTCCTCCTGTATCGCGACTAGAACCACTGTTCGCCCTTGGAATAATATTTTGTGACTCCCTCCTTCAAAATATCCATCTGGTGCATCACCTATAGATATCTAATCATGCAAGACCTCATAGTTGATGTCCCCTAGCTGGGACTCTCTCACATGCTCAAGAAGCAAAGGAGTTAACACCATCGATTGAAGAAAAGTTGCACCTTCCTGCTCCACCAGGGTCAGCTGTAGGGAAGTTAACTACTATGAAGCTTCCTTAACTAAGCTAGCCTAAGACTTCCTACTAAGGGTGTCTTCCACAACATTGAACTTCCCTAGAGTGTAGACTATCTTGAAGTGAAAGTCCTGTAGGAATTCCAACCATCGTCACTGCCTTAGGTTCAAGTCTCTCTAAGTGAAGACGTACTTGAGACTATGGTGGTCCGAGTAAACCAAAAACTGCTCACCCAAAAGATAGTGCCTCCAAATCCTCAGTTTGAAGACTACTGTTGCCAACTCTAGGTTGCGAGTTGCGTAGTTTCGCTTATGGGGTCTCAACTACCTCAACCTGTATGTGATAACTGCCTGAAATTGCATCAACACACAACCGAGCCCAACTCTTGAGGTATTGAAATACACTATGAACTCAACACTTTCCTCTGGTAGTCTCAACATTGGATCACTCATCAGCCTATACCTCAACTCCTCAAAGTCCCTCTAGCACCACTCATACTAGGTAAATGGTTGCCCTTCCCACATTAGGGCAGTCAAAGGGGCTGTGATCTTGGAGAAGTCCACCACAAATCTCCTACAGTATCCCACCAAGCCAAGAAAGCTCTACACCTTTGACACATTCTTTATAGATATGAATGAAGAACTACATCAATATTCACTAGATCCATGACTAAACCTTGTTATGAAATGACATACCCCAGGAAGTGAAGAACATGAATCCAAAACTATAACTTTGAGAGATTTCTATAAAACCAGTGCTCTCGAAGCAAACCATCCTCAAGTGATATGTATGATCCTCCTCTATTGCAGAGTATATGAGTATATCGTTGATGAAGATAACACAAAACTGGTCCAAGTACGACTAGATTACCTGGTTCATCAAATTCATAAACACGGTGGGGGAGTTTTTCACACCAAAGGAATCACTAGGAACTCATAGTGTCCATAATGACATCATAATTCCAAATTTTAAATACCAGCCTCGCAAACCCATGCCTGGTGGTAGCTAGACCTGAGATCGATCTTAGAGAACCATATCACACCTTAAAATTTATCAAATAGGTCATCAGTCCTCATAAAGGGGTATTTTTTTATTTATTATGGCCTAGTTTAGGTGATGATAATCCATGCAAATCCATAAGACCCCGTCTGCCTTTTTCACAAACAACACTAGAGCTGCCTAGGGGGACACACTGGGTCCGATGAAACCTTTCTCACGAAGTTCTTCCAACTATAACCATAGATCTCAGAGCTCAGTAGGTTCCATCCGATATTCCATAGAATAAATCAAAGCAATCCCTGGATGCAAGTTGATGCAAAACTCCATCTCCCTCCTTAG
Organism: Viscum album; assembly: GCA_963277665.1. Taxonomy (NCBI): domain Eukaryota; kingdom Viridiplantae; phylum Streptophyta; class Magnoliopsida; order Santalales; family Viscaceae; genus Viscum; species Viscum album. The sequence continues at coordinate 1,815,228,585 of OY728159.1, read as the reverse complement.
AGGTAGTCCTAGAACATCTTAGGGGAAGAAGTCCATATAATCCTCCACAATTGAAGAACACAGATTCCTGAATAGCATTCTACACCAAGGGATACACTTGAAAAATGATGGGTGATAGGCTAAAACCTCCTGCTTGCAACATTCACCTATACTTCCATAAGATCTCTCTCACCAGAGAAAGAGAAACTCATTCCATCAGTGCACAGGCATTTGACTAGTCTATAGTGGTAGTCAATCTGGGATCAAACCATGAAAATCCAATCCATACCCAATATGACTTCATAGGTTTACATTATGATTACTAAAAGGTCCCATGCGAACCTTTCTCCTCCAACCGATAACTCATACCGCTGAAAGGTAAAAGACACAAAAGAAGCGTTTCCTATAGGAACCTATATATGAAGTTGTTATGCTAGAATATCTACTAGTAGATCTAGATATTTCATAAGAATTTAAGATAAAAAAGAATGACTAACACCTATATATACTAATACTAAGTCAAGAGTATAATAAACATATATTGTACCTCGAATCATCTCGGGCACTATAGGATCTTAGACATCCAAATCTTATAGCTATCCGTGACCCCGACCTCCAACTCCTTGAGCCTGATGTGGGTCACCTGGTGGTGGTGGTGTAAGTAAATAATAGTACTTTCTTCCACCTATATCTCCTCATACTTCTCTTCCAGCTCTACCTCCCTAGGGACCACCCCGATCACAACGATGTCTCTACTGTGGAGGTCCATTAGCTATCTGTCTGTGCTACTGAGGATGCCTAGTAGCACAGTCCCATGACATGTGACCTCTCCCATCATAAGTTAAGAACTAAACCTCTTCAGGCTTACCTATCTCTCTATACTACCTTGACCCCATATGTCCACATGCCTGAGCCTACTCATAGAAGGGTCTCCTGTTCCGAGATCTCAGGTGCCTATCAGCTAGTGTAGATAACTTGGGTCTATTGCGCCCACTGCTATCTATATCTATTTGACATCCCTACAGTAAGAATATATATATCACAAGTTCCAGATCTATCACCCCTACATAGGTGGGGTTTCACAAGGGAACTACACTAGCTAAGATCTCTTTGTGGAGTCCCTGCTCAAACTTCCATGATCGGAAGTAGCCATTGCGGATCATGTCGAAAGAGTACCGTGTAAGTTTTGCGAACCTAGATGAATACTCATCTACTTTAAACCATCCTTGCTGAAGCTCCATAAGATCCTGTATCTAGATTGAGAATAAGGAGGGGTATTACTCCTCAAGAAAAATCTATTAGAAGTCATCTCATGAGAGTTTTGACTCATTGTGCATCTGAGTAATTAGGCTCCACCAACGCCCAACTGCTCCATGAAAAAGACTGGCTGCCAAATACACTATCTGATTTGTTTTTTTCTGAATAATATTGAATATACGAAACACCGACTCTAGCCAATCCTCTACCTCCTAGGGATATGGATCAACACAGAACCTCAGTAGTCTCTAATGCTAGAACTTGTGAAGTGCACTTAGCCTGCACACGTCCTCATCCTGCTCTACTAGGATGATCTACTGATTAGTAGGTGGAGGTGCTGCTACCTATCCAACTGGAGGAAGTGTATTACATGATAGACCCTAAATTGAGGTCTCATCACTTATAGGGTCATCGTTATGAACTAGAGATGGTATCATGGATGACTGTCATCGTGGAGGCATCCTGAAATTTATTGGTTAAAAATCCCTCAAGGAATCCTCTTAGTTTTTTTGGGGTGATTATGTTTGTTGAAAAATAAAGATAAATGCGAATGATATTGGTTGATGTTTCCGAAGCAGGTTTTTAAGGTGGCACAGTTTCTCAGTGTTTGCCAAATTTATGGGCCTCAAAATCAGGAGTTTATTTTTGAAAAAAAAGGATTTCTACAAAAGAGTGAACAATATGTGGACTAAGAAGCATAGTTCACGGACCACATAGGAGGTATGAAAAATAGATATGAAAATAGGAAAAGGGAATATTTCCACATAGCAGCACTATGAGGACCGCGAAGGACACTACGCGGATCGTGAATGAGAAATAGTTCATAGGAGGCTTGGAGTCCACAAAATTCTTGAAGTTTGTGGGATGAATAATCATTTTTAAAAAGGCGGTGATGATTTTAGGGGATGCAAAGGGTTTTAGTTTGCGGAAGGAATCAGCCTCCATGAGGGAAGAAAGGCATTGCATGAACTATGGAGGAAAAACAGTTCATAAGAGGATCATAGTCCACAATGAAGGTTGTACCGCATAGAATATTTGAGTAAAACTGATTAGAAGATTTTTCAGATCTATTTTCCTATATAAGTATCTATAATACCATCATTACTTAGAGACAGTTTCATAAGAAAACATCTTTTCTCCAGGAAGAATTTGGTGAAGTCTAAAAGTGTTCGTAAGGAATAATTTCATAAAGGAGAAGAGATTCACGAAGGGGATTCTATGAAAGGAGAAGTAGTCCTTGAAGATAGTTCATGAAAGGGGTTTTGTAGGGAACTATAGACCATAAAGGAATAAGCATCCGTGGAGGAGAAGCTATATGTGGGACATCAACTATTTGCAGAGGAGAAGAGGTCTACGAGACATTAACCATACGTGAAAGAGAAGTGGTCCATGAAAGAAGAATCTGTCCGAGAAGTAGGGAGGATCCACATAAGACAAAGGTGGTTTGTGATGCACTCATGCCACATGGTGTAAGGTAGTTCATGGAGGACTTGATGAAGTTTGCGAAGGGACTAAAACAACCCACAAAAGTAATTTCCACAAAATAACAGTATGTGAAAAAGTGTATTTCATATATGGGTGAAAACATGACTTCAACAAAGCATCTATCTATAGTTGAGTACACGCGCTTTCATACAAATGAAGGGACCTAAAAGTCCATAAACTATGTTTGAATCCCTTCCAAGATCAATGAGTAATGGAAGAGGAAGAAGGTGATCCTTTACACCAGTAGTGATCCAGAGAAATAGATATAGGGAGTGACTCTTGGGAAAGAAGTGAGATGACCCTAAATCTTGTAAAGGTAGTGATCCTAGGCATAGAAGTGATCTAGCATAAACCTTGAAATTTTGAATTGTGCCTTAGTTAATTTGGAACATCAAAACACCACTGTTTTATTGTCCTTGGATGTATCCCATTGAGGGTGAATCAAGTAAAATTGATGTGTCCCATGCATCATTTCATTTTTGTTCATACATTGTCATAGGAGAAGGAGAGAAGAGTGTTTTTTTTAATGATGAAAAGAGATATGAAGGGGCAGTAGTTTTAATCTATCATATCCTGATTCACCCCCCTCTCAGGGTAATTAACCTAATTGGGATAACAATTGGTATCAAAGGTAAAGTTTTAAAGTTAGTAGTTTTCTCTTAGTTTATGAAATGGAGGTTGTCAATCATAAGGGGTTTCCAATATTCAATGGGAACAATTTTCAATTATGGAATAATTAGATGCAACACTACTTCCGATTATTAGGAATGGATGTATTTATAGTAACGATGCATGGAATTTTGGCCAATATCGACAGTGGTGATTTTTCAGAAGATGACCAAAGGGAATTGAGGTAGACACAAAAGGAATCAATGCTTTAGGGTAGCCCTATCCAATGCAATCTATACGAAGGTGATGTCATGTAAAACATCACATGCTATGTGGGAAAAGTTGTTGAAAATTTATGAGGGTGACTCAAAAGTCATAGAATCAAAGATGCAGGTTCTATGGAACAAATATGAGTATCTCAGAATACACCCTAATGAGTCTGTTGATACATTATTTGATCGGGTGAATGTTGTTGTGGAAGAAATGCATGGTCTCAGAGAAATTATTAAAGATATAAATATTGTGAAGTGCATCTTGAGAAAACTTCCACCTCAATTTAATCTGAAGGTTTCTATATTAGAAGACAAAGATCCAAAGGATATGACATTGGATAACTTGAAAAATACTCTTATTGCATATTAAATTAGAAAATATTATAATTATGTTGTAGAAAAGGGTAAGTCCAAATAAGTGGCATTCAAGGCCATGAAGAATCTCTCTTTTGAATATATTCGAGAGGAAGACAATTTGGATGATGTCATGTCATTTCTCTCCTCAAATATTTAAAGAGGAAGAATAAATTTCAAAGGAAAACTTACACTTAAATGATTTCAATGTGGAAAGATTGGACATTTTGTAGAAAAGTGTCCTAATAAGCTTTAATATGACAATGAAGACAATTATAAAATTTCCTAGAAAAATTCATCAGCCTACATGAAAGAAAAGAAAAAGTTTAAGATAAACTTATTCAAAAAGAAGAATCTACTTTCAAAAGAAGATGGAAGTTCAGAAGAATTTGAGGTAGAATAGTTGGAGGACTACAAAGATCATGAAGCAGATGCTATGGTGAAAGTTGTGGAAAATTCCCAAACAAGGGAATAAATAGATAGTGATGAGGGATAAGTAGAAGGAAGAGTTGAACTACAAGTTGAATTAGAAGGTACTCTTTAAGAGATAGATATTTGGAGAGACAAAACAAATAAATCCAATAAAGTGTTTCATGATGCCAAACTTTATATGCAGTGGTAGGAAGAAGAGAAGTTTGAGCTAAATGAAGAAATTGAAAAACTGAAGTCTTCAATGCTAGAAAGCTCAGAAAAGGTGGTTGAGTAAAAACTCAAAATTGAAGATCAAAAAATAGAGATAGATAGTTTGACTAATACCAAAAAAGATAAAATCAAATGTATCGAAGAGATTGAAGAGAAATTTTTCAGTATGTGAAGAAAAGTGAAAGATCAGGAGAAGCTCTTGATTTCAGCAAAGCAGGAAACACATGCAACAAAAAATGGAAAAGTAGAATTCAGAGTTACAATGAAGTAGTCAAAAGAGTGCTAGTAAATGAAAATGATTTATCAGAATGATAAAACTGGTATAGGGCTTGATCACAAAAATAAATCAGTAATGGTTGAAGTTAGACCACAAGCTCTGATTCTGAGGTAAAAGATTGATTTGGGTAAGAATTAGAACCAGAAGACTCAGAGATCCCAAGGGAGAACCAGTAGTGTAGTATTTACACATAGGAATGCACCCCACATTAGATGCTATTGTTGTGGAAATATGACACACTCACAAAATGTTTGTTCCATAACAAAGGTATTAAAGGGAACAAGACCAACAGATCCAACAATACAGGGATCAATATTATAGGACATTATTTGATGGTCATTGTTTCAAGTGTGGAGGATTCAGGCACATAGAAAGATACTTCTCATCGATAATGTAGATAAATGTGAAGAAGAGGAATGAATATAGTCATAAGAAGCATCTAAAGGTATCATCAAATGAGCTAAAAATGGAAAATTGATTTGTATATATATAGGATGAAGCTGGTCCATCATACTTTAAAAAAGATAAATATTATCAATCCATATCAAGTATGAAGTCAAAAAACTGGACCAAAAATAAAATAAAAGAACAGAAAGTGGTTGTAGAGATTGTGTTTAAAGCATCAGATCACACTAGAATATGGATCTGCCCTCGTACTTCTCTCACGGATGTTCTATTCCTTTTCTACTTTCTCCCTTCCTTGATTGTATGGTGCTGCTCGCTGGTGGGATAGCGTAGGCCTCTCTCACCCCTCTTTTCTCCTTCCCCTGCATAGAAGACCTCCATGTTGGGTCTATGTGTGGGCGCTTCAGGCGGTTTGGGTCGAAGATGGTGGGGGAGTTCACTGTTCTTCCTCTCCTCTTCCCTTGTCTTTCAACCCATCGGGCTTGACCCCACCTTGGTCGGGCTCGATGCAGGTTTTGGAACTTCTTGGGATGGTGATGGAGGGGGGCTGGCGGCGGTCTCGGGCTTTTCTGGGTCTGTGTTGGTTTTCTCTCTGTTTGGTTCCTTTTCTCTTCTTCGGATTCTCTGGTGTTTCTTTCCGGCGACGTCTCTCGGTTCAGGTGGTTTCCTTTTTTGATTCTTCTGATGTTGTTGGAATCTTTTTTCTGTGGTTTGTGGTTCAGTTGCGCTGTGGTATGCTGTTTAGTTTTGTTCTTATTCGGTGACGACGGCGCCGATGATGCTTGTGTTGGCTATGTATGATGAAGATGGTTTGTGGTTTATGCAATACGTTTTTCTCGTATAGTGTTATTTTCGAAGGAGGGTCTGGTTAAGGTTTTCCATTCGATTTGAAGTTGGCGACATGGTGTTGTCGGTTCAAGGAGGTCCGATGGTATTTTACAATCTCTAAATTACTGGTGTCTGTTCGGAAGACAACGGTGACAGTGGTTTTTGGTCGGCGACGACGTAAGTGTGGTTCATGTTGGTGTTGGTAGGTGACTTCGAGGGGCTCCGACGACTTTATGGTGGACAACGACGTTGATGCTGGTAATGATGGTGACGTCGACAATGGGTTTAATAGTGATGGTTCGATGTGATGGGACTTCGGTTGACGGACCCTAGATTGCAATCGTCTTGGAATTTGCAATTATCTGGGTTTTTTATTTTCAAATTTTGAATTATGGAACCGTTCGTTTTGTATCCCGCCGGTTACCACTAATCCTTAAATCTAGATGTTTCGAAAATAAAATAAAAATAGAATTTTTAGTTCAGTACACTAGAATATGGATCATTGATAATGGATGCACCTCAAATATGATAAAAAATAAAGATTTGGTGAAGAAAATCAGGTACGATAAGGAAGGTATTGTAAGATTTGGTAATAATGAAGGCCTAAAGATCATTGTCTTGGGAAAATCCAAGTTTGGGGGAAAAGACATGAGACATGATAATATCCTAATTATTGAAGGTCTCAGTCATAACTTGCTTATTATCAGTCAACTATGTGACTCATGACATTCCATAATCTTTTCAAATAAATTATGTGTCATAAAGTCAAAATATAGTAAATTTGTTTTGCAAGGAAAGTGTACGAAAGGAAATCTTTATCATATGAGTGAAGAAGAGGATGTGTTCTTTCTATCCAGGGAAGAGGAAAAAAAATTATGGCATAAACGTCTTGATCACTTGAGATAAACATCCTTGGAAGATCTGGTGAAATATGATGCTTCCCTTGACCTTACTAGGTTATCACTTGATCGTACTCATATGTGTGATGCTTGTCAACAAGGGAAGATCATTCGAAATACATATAAGGAAAAAGAGAAAAGGTTAAAAAAATTGATTGAGTTGGTGCATATTGATGTGTGAGGACTAATTTCACCAAGATATATTGATGGGAGGAGATACTATGTTCTCTTCATTGATGATTTTAAAAAAATTGAATGGGTATCAATCATCACCCATGAGTCTGTGGTGTTCAGTTACATTACAAGATATCGATGGGAAGTTGAAAAGATGTTAGGTTAGAAAATCTAGAAGATTAGAATAGATAATGGAATTAAGTTTAAAAATTTCTAAGTGGAGTATTATATTAGGAAACATGGGATAAGGCACCAAGTTCTAGCAGTAAGAACTCCATAGCAGAATGGAGTAGTTGAGAGAAGAAATCAAATTATCAACAATAGGGATAGAACAATGCTCATTGATAAAGAATTTCCAGATAAATTTTGGAAATAAGTAGTGATGAAACTAGTCTACGCATAAAATAGAGCGTTACTATGTATGAAAGAAGAGAAGACTCCATATGAGCTATGGTATGGAAAGAAGCCACCATTGAAGTACTTTTGAGTCTTTAGAAGTAAGTGTTTCATTCTCAATAAGGAGACACACATAAAGTTTGAATCCCATGGAAATGAAGGGATATTTCTTAGATACTCAAATAAAATCAAAGAATATAAATGCTTCAATAAGTGGATGGGAAAGGCAGTTGAAAGCCATGATGTATCTATAGTGGAAAATGAGCATAATATTTAGAAAATAAATGATCAGTCTCAGGAGGATAGTGATGATGAGATAAGAAAATCAGGGTATGTTATAGTTTCAGAGGATGATTCAGAAGAAGATTCAGATAATGAAAAGGATGATCATAATTTAGTATTTGCATAAAGACATAAGATAAGAGATGAAATTGATAGACAAAACATAATTGGTGATCAGATAGAACTGGTATAGTCAATGAGGATAAAGACTCTACAAAAAGCATCGTACTTATCAGAGGTAGAGACTAAATGTTCTGATGAAATAGCTGGAGATGATAATTGAGTTTAAGCTATGAATAAAAATCTTTACCAAATTGAGAAGAATCAGACATGAAAGATTATTTTGAGGCCAACAGATAAGAATGTAATTAGGACTAAATGGGTCTTTCATAATAAAATGAATGAATATAGTGTAGTAATTTGAAACAAATAATGAATAACATACAAAAGGTACTCCCAGATAGAGGGTATCGATGTTGATGAAACATTTTCACATTTTTCAAGGCTTTAGACAATTAGATTATTCCTGGCCATAACAGTGCAAATAAATTTCAAAGTTTTCCAGATGGACGTCAAGTTAGCATTTCTGAATGGGGTTTTGGAAGAATAAGTTTAAATTGAGAATACAAATGGATTTATCATTCATGAAGATGATAACAAAGTTTTTTGGCTGAAGAAGGATCTATATGGGTTAAATCAAGCGCCAAGAGCGTGATATTCAAGACTAGACCAGTTTTTAAAAAAGATCGGTTTTCAGCATGGTGGATTTGATTTCAATCTATATGCCAATCATGACAGTAATCAAATGATGATGGTGCTGGTGTATGTTGATGAAATAATATTTGGTGGATTAGAAGAAACACAATGTATATAGTTTTCTAAATTCATGAAAAGTGAGTTCGAAATGTCAATGATTGGTGAAATGAAATTTTTACTTGGTTTACAAGTAACACAAGGAAAGAATGAAACATTAATTTATCAATACAAATATGTCAAGGAGGTCTTGAGAAGATTTTTAATTGATAATTCCAAGGAGATTACAACACTAGTGGATACCTAGATGAAACTATCATGGGATGATAAAAGCAAATCGGTTAAGGTCACCGAATACAGGTAGATCATTGGAAGCTTATTGTACTTAATAACTACACAACCATATATTGTTTTTGACACATATAAAGAAGAGTAATATCAAATAAATCCCAAGGAAATACACTTTCTTACAGTGAAAAGAATAATTTGGTATATCAAGGGCATGGTGGATTTCAGCTTACTATACAATGAAAAATATCAGCAAGAGTTATTGGGCTATAAAAATGTAGATTGGTTTGGATAAACAGATGATATAAAGTCAACATTAGGTGGTGTATTCTATCTTGTTGGATTGTGTATTTATTGACTGATAAAGAAACAATATTGAATTTCATTGATCACCACATAAGTTGAGTATATTGTGGCAACTCAAGCGTGCACGATGAAGCATTGGCTTGATGATATGGGAGCAGAAGTGAAGTCTCTGATTAGAATCCATTATGATAATTTAAATTTTATAAATCTTAGAAAAAATATTTTCCATCACTCAAGGAAAAATCACCTTTAAATCAAGTATCATTTCATCAAGGAGAAGGTGGATAAAGGGATTGTGAAGTTGGAGTATATGCTTACATAACTATAGATTGTAGACATTCTAACAAAGGAATTACCCAAAGAATCATTTGAAAGGAATATACTGGATTTGGGAGTTCATTAAACTCCCCACACTTGAAAAAGTGTGTATGTGGGACCCCTCTCCCTAAGGTACGTGTGTTTCCCCCCTAAATGAGTTGATCTATGTTTTTTACCCTGTTTCAGACAACAACGAAGTGACCTTCAGGTTCGTTGGAAAAGGGGGAGAAATTGTGGATATTAAAAGGGAAAAAATATATTAATCAAGGCACAGGGAGAAGTTATTAGGGGGAGAAACAAGATAAGGGGAGTTTCTGTTAGGTGGAGTAGTGAGCTAGAGAGATTATTAAATCCAATGATGCTAGAAGTGATCGATCAAAGGATATATATAACAAAAAATGAGGCCTGTGATGAAAGAATATGAGTGATTTTGGGATGGAATGAAGTGATTAATTGATTAAATTTTCATTATACTCTTGTTTCTTCTGAAGATCATGGATCATGTGTGATTAGAGTGTGTTTCGAGTAAATCCTAGATCATTATCTTAATCGAAAGAAGTGAATGCTGATATAAAATGGAAGGAGATTAAATGATGTATCAAAATGTGAAGAATTTTCAACAAACCCAAAGGGGGGGATTGTTGAACAAAAATCTCTCAAGGAATCCTCTCAGTGTTTTTAGGGAGATTTTTTTTGTTGAAAAAGCCAGATGACCATGAATGAGATTGGTTGATGTTGCTGAAGTAGGATTTTATGGTGGTGCAGTTTCTTAGTATTTGACAAATTTTTGAGCCTCAAAATTAGGAGTTTGTTTTTAGAAAAAGAAGGATTTATACAAAGGAGTGAATAATACATGGACTAAAAAGAATAGTTCATGAACTTTATAGGAGGTATGCATAATGATTATAAAAATCAGTAAAGGGAATATTTCCACATAGTAGTGTTATGTGGACCACAAAGGATACTATGCAGATCATGAATGAGAAACAGTTCACGGGAGGCTTGGAGTCTATTAAAAGCTTGTAGTTCATGGGATGGCTCGTCATTTGTAGAAAGGAGGCACCGATTTGGGTAGCTGCAAAGGGTTTTCTTTTGTGTAATTAATTAGCTACCATGAAGGAATAAATGTGTTGTGCGGACCATAGAGGGAAAACGATTCGCAGGAGGAGCATAGTCCATGGTGAAGGCTATACCGTATTGAAGATTTGAGTAAAAAGTATTAGTGGATTTTTTGGATCTATTTGACTATATAAGGAATGTTAATCAAATCATTACTTAGAGAAATTTTCATAAGAAAAAATCTTTTCTCTGAGAATAATTTGATGAAGTTTGAAAGTTTTTGCGAGGAATAATTCTACAAAGGAGAAGAGATTCGTGATGGGGATTCTATGAAAGGAGAAGTGGTTTGCAAAGACAGTTCATGGAAGGGGTTTTATAGGGAAATGTAGCCCACAAAGGAAGAATCATATATAGAGGAAAGGCAATCTATGGGACATCAACCATCTATGGAGGAGAAGCGGTCTGTGGGAAATCATCCATCTACAAAGAAGAAGTGGTTTGTGGAAGAAGAATCCATCCATGAAGCAGGGATGATCTATGAAAGATGAAGGTGGTCCGTGAAGCACTCACACTACACGGTGCAAGTAAATTTGCGTAGGACTTGAGGAAGTTTGAGAAGGGACTAAAACAGTCCGTGAAATTAATTTTCATAAACTAACAGTACTCGAAAAAGTGTATTCTATCTATGGGTGAAAACATGACTTCAATAGAGCATCTTGTATACATTTGAGGATGCGTTCTTTCATGAAAATGAAGGGACCTACAAGTCCATAAACCGTGTTTAAATACATTCCAAGATTAGTGGGAAAGGAAGATGAAGAAAGTGATCCTTTCCATCAGTAGTGAGCCAGATAAAGAGACATAGGGAGTAACCCTTGGGAAAATAGTGAGCTGACCCTAAATCTTGTAAAGGTAGTGATCATGGTCATAGAAGTGATCTAGACCAATCCTTGTAATTTGGAAGTGAGCCTTAGTGAATTTGGTACATTAGCACACCACCATTGTATGCTCCTTGGATGTATCCCATTGAGGGTGATCCAAGTAAAATCACTATATCCCATGCATGATTTCATTTCTGTTCATACATTATTACAGGAGAAGGAGAGAAGAGTGTTTTTTTAATGATGAAAAAATATCCGAAGGGGTAGTAGTTTTAATCTATCATACCCTGATTAACCCCCCCTCTTAGGGTATTTAACCTAGTTAGGATAAAAAAAGTTATCAAGGAGTACCATGTTCAGATGAGAATATATATATATCAATAATAATGGGGATATGACTCAAGAAGGACAGTCCAAGACTCAATCCTATATGATGCATGTACCATTTATCCCTACAAAAAATTTCTTAGCATGCTGAGTTAATAAGTAGGTAGTCAGGGTCCTAATGAATGGATACATCGACTGCCCGCACCATCAATGGACTCCCTAGCATGAGAGCCGCACTCAAGAAACTTTGGTACCATTTCACTAAAACCAACCAATCCTCTTAAGGGGAAACATCTGAACAACATCCCAATGAATGAATTTGATATGATACCAATATGTCATGACCTGATCCAAGCCGAGGCTTGAGCTGCAACTACCCCAAGAACACCTCCATAGGCGAGGGGGTGATAACAAGCACTGAAGTCATAAATAACCGGGGGATACCTTTTCCCAAGTACCTATACAAACGCACAAAACCAACTCAATGCAAAAGTGAAGAGGGAAGAAATAAAAGATGAAACAATGATGTAAATAAACTAAACATGCATGGACCTATAAATAGTAAATAGTATGGTAGTGTAAACTGAAATGAAAAGGAAAAAAATACATGCCCAACCAGAAATGTGTCCCAACCTAACAGAAAACTAGAAAATTAAAATAACTAAGAGATCCTAGCTCCTGGATCCCAATATATGACCATGAAACATGGTCCAAGCACCCCGTATCCCTAAGATCCTCTGAAGTCATGATAAACCTATCCAATTTCTACAAAAGACACAAAAAATGTTGGGTGAAACCCATGTAGGGGTGAGTATATACATACCTAGTAGAACACTCAGAAAAGGGTGAAGGGGGAGTAGTAAGAGATAAAACTGAAGAGGAAAGCAGTAGATAGAGCAAGGTACAATGAAAGAATATAACTCAACCTAAAAAGAGAGTGAAATTAAACTCATCCAAACACAAGGAGTTTGACATGGTGAGAAGGTTAACTTCTCATCGAGTCTTCGCTACCTATATTAGGAGAGTGTACCCATCCAACCACGAGAAGCTAAACATGGAAAGTACATGGCATACCCCACACATCTTCACCTATCCTGGAAGTGGAGTAAATAAACCTAAGGAGTTGGTACTGAAATATAATATATATATATATATATATATGATCATTCAAGAAACTCAAATGAGGGAGTAAGTTGATTTCCATCTCACAGCTCGGCCCAAGAAAAGAGTTTACAACAATTACAAAAGCATCCATCAACAATTCCTAGCATCTCAATCATATTACCTGAACACACAAGTCTAAGGTAATCAATAACAACACCTTGATACCATCCACTTTGGGAAACATTGGCTTGCCCGCATGATTTTAGGTCATGTCACAACGGAACGTCTCGGTGGGGAAAGTGTCTCTCTTTCTCATGAGTTCAAAGGTATGTCAAACCATGTCTTGTCACTATTACACATAGTTGAGGGGATATAAGTTCTAGGTAAGGATCCCATGCACTGGTATGATAGGAGAGTCCTACTCTGATAGTCAGTAAGAAACTCCACTGCCCAACCCAACTAGAGGGTTATGCTCAAGAATATTATCAGGGAATGCCACTGTCTAGTGCAACTGGAGGGTAAGCCCAATGATTCATTAGGGAAATCCATTTCCCAACCCTACTAGAGGTTTAAACTTATAATATGTAATCAAGGAATGCCACCACCCAACCCTGTTGGTAGGTAAGTTCAGAACTGACATCAGGGAACGCCACTGCCCAGCCCCACTGAAGGGTAAGCCCAGAACTTTGAGAAAGTCCACTAACCAGTCTTACAGGAGGGTAAATCAGAAATATCATTGAGTAATTCCACTTCCCATCCTTAATAGAGGGTAATATCGGTACTATCTTCGGGGAATTCCACTACCCAACCCTCCTGGAGGGTTACACCCGAAACTGCTATGGTGATTTTGCATGATTTCTTCCATCATCGGGTGCCACCTTAGTGTGTACCAAACCAAGAACATTTCACATCATATCTCAAAAGCCTCTTTTGAGGGAACCATCATGTTATATGTAGAAATACACTCAGTATATGCTACTCATAGGCCAAAATATGAGTTTAAACGAAGGAGTTATGGATGTTCTAAGTCTCTTGAAAGGAGCTCAAGGGGTACATGGTGTGTGAGAGGACCCACATAGCATGTGGTCCTGATCCATAGAATGACTATGTCTATAGATATCACATGGCTCCACCCCATGCATTATAACACACTATGTAGGTGGACTACATGTTGTGTCCTAACTAACCGAGACTGGGGTTATGTCCTATGGCCGTGTCCATGTACTCGGACTCTGTGTACGTGTGATTGGACCCCATGTACATGTACTCTGGTCCATGGCGTTTTGATCTAAATGGGATGTTGCTCACCTGGCCAACCCATGTCCATCTTCTCTTAAATGGAGTCCTCGCCCGTGTAACCCATCACATAGGTTGTCCAACTGGGGAAGGGGTACACGACGTGTGATGGAGTGTTATGCACTATGTTAACCTCAAATTTTCTCAAAACCTAGTGCTATTGTTGGGGAAGGCTACATTCCATGTGTTGTTCATTATACATGGCGTGTAGTCGGAATTTTTCCATAAAGTTTAAATTTTCCATATCTTCATCTGTGCTTCGAATATGCTCCAACCGCCTTGGATTCTGCCTCGAATCTGCTCAGAAAATGAAGATCTAGTTGTAGATTTAGGATGTCGGTCATTGCTTATCATGAATCTACTACGGTCAGTAACGAGGGTTTCATCATGTGTTCTAAACACACATTAGGTTTCAATGCTTGATGATCTGTCCCCGAATCATCGAATTGAAAATCCTCTCAATGCAATGATCCCACATCTATAATCATTTCATTGATCTGTGCTTTCTCCGTTGATTTTCCATGAATTAGGGCACCCAACTAGGCTTGGGATGCCCAAAAAGTGTCAAACCAGGAACCAAGGGGATTAAAATGGTGAAGAACATTAATAAAGGTGGAGAAAAGCACAATAAAAATGGTTTATGTGATCATTAGACAAGTGTTCTTGGCCAATAGATCAAGAATGGGAAATTCAGATTATAAAACAACCGGTAAAATAATGTTTCAATTATTAGGAACATGCAAGGGTTTCAACAAGGGCGCGAATCATAGAATAACTATAGATCCAATCAAACATTTAATTAAGGGTGTAAAAATCACCAAAGACGAGTCCTAACTCAGTTTGGATTAATCACTGTTGAATAATGCGCTCACTAATGAGTTCGAGAGGAGTCACTGTGTTTTTTGTGCTTCGATTCAAGTTGATCCAAGGATTCATAGTTTATTAAAGGGATTCTACAAAGGGAAGAGGTGAGAAGATATTTGTTGGTGGTGGGAGAATTATGATCCAAACCTGGTGAATTCTCCATAATGATACATTTGTAGATTTCATTCTAGGCCAAGGTTTAATTAATTAATTAATTAATTAATCCAATTAAACATACCTCCAATGATCAAGGGGTTTGAACATCCTATGTTGACTTATTTTATGTTGTGAATAGGGTAAACACCACATTCTGGACCCAATCATGGTCTCAGATTTCCAATCTGATCAAACGTTTAATAGTTATCCCATTTTATTTAATTATTTACATGCATGAAATATAGAATATATTTAATATTTTTATAAAATTAATTTCAGGCACACCATACCTCAAAATAAAACTCCATCTCAGATCCTAGATCTGGAAATATATATAGAAATATTTCAAAATCTTACATGACAAACATTAGGTTTCTACATTTCCAACACAAAAACCTTCAAGTATCTTGACCAACCCTCATTGGAGTTATGTGAAGGGGAATATAAATCCTTGCCACTAGAATGACCTAACAACTAGAAATTCTGAGTTCAATGGTGAGGGATATTATGAATTGATAAAATAGTGGGAGATTTAATAAAATAAATTATTATTATTTCTCACATAATTTTTTAATCAAGAAATGTACTAATCATCAATTTTAATTATTGTAGAAAATGGAAAGTAAAACCCTAAAACCAGTACGAACATTTCTTACCTCAGGGAATGTCCTCACAAATATAAATTTCTAGATATGGTACAATATTTTATGTGATGCATTATTATCATAAAGTTTTTATTATGTGTTGGAATCCCCTATTCCTATTCTTCTACCCTAGCATGTGAGAGAAGGTAAAAAAGATGCCTACTAGAGATATGTTAAGGATGATTCTTATGTATGTTGTATCATATTATCAATTATTTATAGATATTTGGTGATACAACATAAATACATGGATGAATACACCATAATATCACATCTCTATTCTCTTAAGAAAGAGAAGGATAGGCTAGAAACAAATAAAATTTTCAATGCACTATATCAGTGTAATCTAAAAGAACAAAATCTAGATACAGATCATACTTTCAAAATGTTGGGGTATATTGATTGGTTTGTGAAATTGGGTTTCCACTTGGATAAGAAATCATCCATTAATCCTATTTTATTATCCTTACCCCAAAGGTTATACTTATTGTAACATCCCAGGTAAATAAAGAATAAAGAATTTTCATATTTATTAATATTTACGAATTAAATATTAATTTTAATTAAAAGGGGTTTCTACGTTTGATAGCGTACTCGGTACGCAACGATGAGTTTCTTTGAAAACTTACGTTGCACACAAGTAATAAAATAATATTATTTTAAATGTTAGTTAATGAGTAGCCGTTGTACTGGCGGGAATGGATAGAAATAACTAAAATAGGATTATATATGTTTTTAAATGTTTTTACATTTACCCAATAAAAGATAAAGGCTTAAAATACAGAAAGATTTCAATTTTAGGCATTTATACCCTAATTTTCACGAAAGGTGCACTTATCACCTTTTGATGGAGAACCGTCATTAAATATAGTTTTGATCGATCTTATAAATTCTATTGGACCAAATATAACTCTTCTTTAGAATCGGGACATCAAAATTTACTTTGTGTAAATTTTTGGTACCTTTCCGATAAAGTTCTTTTTTTTAATGAATAATGTAAAATGTTGTATTTTAATTCAAAACCTCTTTTTAATCTAATTTATTTATATGATTATATTATCTTTTTAATTGGTTTTAAAGTTAAATTATAAAATATTTTTACCATTTAATCCAATGGTGGTCATTGGAATCAATTTCACTTTGAAATCAGACTTAAACTAGTGTCAATCTTTTGATACTTATTGTTTCACAAAAACACGCTATTTGTCATGACAACGAGAATTAATTATTAAATTAATTAATTTGACTTATATTTTTTGAATTTTGTAAAATGGACTTCATTTTTGAATTCGGAATATCAAATATATCTTAGGGTGAATTTTTGGTAATTTTCTGAAAAACTTCAATTTTTGATGAATAGTGAAACCACTAAGTGGTAATCAAGCAAACTGATTTTTCAGTTAAATGAAAGTTTACCACTAATGAGTATTGAATTTTGAAAATCCGACATACATGGTTGTCATTAGTATGTAAAATGTGGTTCTATGAGATTAAAATAATTTTTTGGTGAATAGTAACTTATTAAGTTTTTAATCGTGATTAGTGGTAATTAGTGTAGTTTAAGGTATAAATAATGCTTTAATAATATGAAATGACCTAGACACATGTCTCAACCTTATTGGTTGTGTCATGGCCGACCAAGACAATCCATGGGTCAACTTGGGGACCCCATGGATCCACTTTGGTTGGGAAATGACATAAATAACTTTTTATTTAATGTAAAAGTAAAAATGACACAAACATAATATGTTTTACGAAAACATTTTTTACATGGGGTTATAAAGATAAGATTTTTGATTATAAATAGTAATTGGAAAGATAAAAATATTTCCTACATCATAGTATTTTTTTTATAATTTTTAGACATTAAATAAATTAAATTATTTATGACATAATAATGATGCAGCGATGACATCATTATTTGACGATTTAAATAAAATGGAAAGATAATGTAAAATATATGAACTAAACATGTCCAAAACCAATTGGATGAGTGGATTTCGAACCCTTATCACCTTATCCACGAATTATATCAATGTGGGACCTTTTAAAACCGAAACACATTTTCAAATAAAGTAATATTTCTTTACTTTCCAAAAGTGCCCCTCCTCTCCTCTTATAAAATGCCCCCACCTCTACCTCATTTCACACACTCCTCAAGACTTTTTCTCGGCCAACCCCTGCCCATTTACTCTCTCCACATCCCTCTCCTCATCCTAGAGTATTACCTTTGGGCAGAATCCTTTCAAAGGAAGCCTTTAGGCTCAAATCAAAAGGAGTTACACTTTTAAAGGTAATTCATTCTCTCTTGTTCATTTGTTTTATTTTGCTTCTCCAACCCCCTAAACTCTTTTTATTTACTTATTTTGTAACAACACCAGTATCTTCAATATACTAGGATGTTGTTATAAGATTTATTTGAGCTAAACTCTCACACAAATACATCAAATGGTTAAAGAACATACGGTTTCTGTGAATGGCGAAATTCTGCCTCCCGAAACGATGATTGTTCAATACTCATTTAACACCTTCAAAGGTGGCCATTAAGATGTCACTATATTTATATATGATATATAATATGTTTATATTTTCTTTAAGCTTCTGTATTTTTCATTTATGGCATACCTTTATGGTTTCCATTATGGGTAAACACGATATCTTCATTTAAGGAAGTGCGGACTACCGCCCCCTCAAAGTGATGTGATTCGTTAATGCCATATGTGGGATGTGTAAAGGATGGATTTTAAAGTTATTATATATGATGTTATACTGGAATTATAATATACCTCTATATCATTATTATTTCTTTCCATTAAAGTATGAGATAGAAATGAAAGTAGCGTTCATGCGTACGTACGACTTACCGTCTCCATGAACGGTGCATTTCATTTCTTATCCTCAAATGTAATGTAATATTAAAAGTACATGTATATAATGGATATATATAATTAATGATATATATAAATGATTAATATAATTATGGAATTAAAATATACATACCTCTCATTTAGTTTTAATTCCATTAATATGACAAAGAAATGAAAGTAGCGTTCATGCGTACGTATGGCTTACCGTCTCCATGAATGGTGCATTTCATTTCTTAACTCTAAAAGATTATGTAATATTATAAATACATGTATATGCTGGATATATATGATACATATTATATCCAAATCGGGAATTTCATTCTGGATATAAAGAACATTTGACCACACGAACAACATGTAATTGTAAGAAGTCCACTTTCGACTTAAGAACCAAATATTGACAAAACAAACATTATTAACTTAAATGGTTACATAATGTTTATAACATGGCAACAAGTGATATAAAAGGAATAATGAACTTTAAAAAGGTTCTTAATCAAGTATAAATTAACTCAAGTTTATTATTCGGGACGTTAAAGAACGATCGAGTCAAGTCGGACCCGAGGTAAGGGACTTCGTCTCAATCTCCTTTCATTGAGGCATATTTTATTTTATACACAACTTTCCTTTATAAGGTGTATAAACCCCTTTGACTTTTACTTTTATACAAAAGGAATCTTTTTCTACGAAGCGTTTTACTAAACGACAAAAAGGAATGTTTTTTTTAACGTACGCGGTGACAACGACCTTTTCTGCCGCCACGAGTATCATTTGGTCTTTGGATTTCTCAACAAGCCGTAATGTTTTTAGAATAAAATAAATACCATATACTCTTTTATTTATTTTGGTATTGAAAATGGTTTTGGAAAAGGATTCTATTATGTCAATATATTTATGATATATTGTGATTGAAATGTGGAAATGTTATAATTTGTTTATATTGGTTTTATGTTTTATGATTTTATATTGGTACTTGGACATTTTAACGGGTGGTTACGTTATAAACCATATGACGGGTGGTGCCGTGAATACCAGGACGGGTGGTTACGTTATAACCTCCAATGCATTGGGTATGGAAGTCGGCCGTATGGCTATTCCATTAAGTATGTATGGAAATTGGCTGTATGGCTATTCCATTAAGTGATATGTGTGGAAGTCGACCGTATGGTTATTCCACTTAAGTATGTTTATGTCCCAAGTTACCTTTATATATGTTATGTGTTCCTTTTATGGGTTTTATGGTAATCCTTTGGTTACAAAAAGGTAAGTAATGATACTTTATTCAGTGAATAGTTTTTACTACTTCATGAAGGTGAAGATATTACTTTGATAGAGTATATATGGTTTACTTGATGTTTGAAAAACTAACAGTTTTCATTCTTTCTGTATCCCTTACTGAGCTTTTTATGCTCACCCCAAGTTTTTTTTGAAATGTTTTCACAGGACTTAATGTGGAATAAGGTCAAGGATGGGATCAAGGGAATTCCATCCTATATAAAACATGGAACTAGACACGTTTCTTTTTAAGAGTTTTTTTTATTATGGAAACTTAGTAGAAGTGACTACTTTGTAATCTTTTGAGATGTAATAGTTATGTTCTAATTCTCTAAAACTCTAAACCTGAAAAGATCCTCAACGTGAATTATTCATTTAATTCAATAATAAGTAAGGTTTAAGTCCAGGGCCTTATAGTTGGTATCAAAGGTCGGTTTAGACAACTTTAGGAGCTGGAAAATTGTTAAATTATAAGTTAATTTATGATATGATTGAAATGATATAGCATTTACAGATTACCATGTTGCTTCGCCTAAGATATTTCTGTGTTTAGAATGGTTTTCCATAGAGGAAACAAAGCAGCTATGTTGGGACGACATCAGGAGGAAGATAACCTTCCAAATCAGCAACCTGAGATGGTCGGAATCGGAACTGAACAGTTTGTTGCAGTGATGGCACAGTTGACTCAGGCTATAAATGGTGGTGTTATCCATGCACGAGATCAGCCAGATCAACCGTAGAGGAACATGTCAGTGGTGGAACATTTCATGAGGCAACATCCCCCATCATTCAGAGGATCATCTGACCCTGTGCAAGCTGAAGGGTGGTTTAAAGCACTTGAGATGATTTTTGATGTCATGGGGTGTTCAGAACATCAAAAGGTTAGTCTTGTTGTTTACCGTTTTGAAGGTGAAGCTGATCAGTGGTGGTCGATGGTGAAAAATATAAGGGATAGTGATGAGATTGAGGATCTTCACTGGGATGAATTCAAAGGTATGTTTCTTGAGAAATATTTTCCTAAGGTGGTTCGTCTTAGGATGGAAAAACAGTTCCTAGAATTGAGGAAGGAGGATGATTCAGTGGCTGCTTATGAAGAAAAGTTCACTCGATTGGCAAGGTATGCTCCAAACTTCATATGAGATCTTGATAGTAAAATAAACCGTTTTTACTCAGGGTTAAAGCCAAAGTATCGAAGGGCTTTAGCTTCTCGTGAGTTCAAAAGTTATGAAAAACTTGTTCGATGTGCGGAGAAGGTGGAGATGGAGTTTGCCGATGATCAGGTGTTCTATGACAAACAACAGAATAAGAGGTCTAGTTGGCAGGAAAAGGGGAAGAATTCATCAAAGAAGCAAGGAGGTAAGAAAACCAAATATCCATCCTGTGAGAAGTGTGGTAAAATGCATCCTGGAGAATGTTTATCCAAGTTTGGTAAGTTCTTTCAGTGTGGTAAGTCTGGTCATATTGCTCGTAACTGTAAGGAAGATGATCAAGCAGACAATGAAAAGCCAACGGTAAGATGTTTTAAGTGTAATGAAATGGGTCATTATGCAAACGAGTGTCTAACGAAGAACTCAACTGGGGGAATACAGCCATACTACAAGCAGAAAGGGGTGGTAAAATCCTTTGCAACAACTTCAGTAGATGTTGGGCCATCGAATGAAGTGGTATCAGCTCCAGGGAGCTCATTATTTTTCAAAGATTGACTTGAGGTCGGGGTACCATCAGTTGAAAGTAAAAGAAGAAGACGTTCCGAAGACTGCGTTCCGTACTAGATATGGCCATTATGAATTTGTAGTTATGCCTTTTGGGTTAACCAATGCACCTGCTGTATTCATGGACCTTATGAATAAAATTTTCCATGAGTTCTTGGATAAGTTTGTGTTTGTGTTTTGAGGTTTGGGAAGAGGTTATGTGTGCCTTGTGATTCACAGTTGAAGAATGAGTTGTTATGTGAGGCTCATAGTTCCCCGTTTTCAGTTCATCCTGGCAGTACTAAGATGTACAGAGATCTGCGGGAGTATTACTGGTGGGATGGAATGAAAAGAGATATTGCTGATTTTACTGTGAAGTGTTTGACATGTCAACAGGTTAAAGTAGAGTGGCAGTTACCGAAAGGGATGCTTCAGCCTTTACCAGTGCCAGAGTGGAAATGGGAAAACATATCCATGGACTTTGTTGTGGGATTACTGAAGACATCTCGAGGTAATAATGCAATCTAGGTTATTGTTGATCGCTTGACTAAATCTGCTCTTTTCTTTGCTATACGAGATACTTTCTCTCTTGATCAACTTTCCCGTTTGTATCTTAAAGAGATAGTCAGGTTACATGGAGTTCCTCTCTCCATTGTATCGGATCGTGATCCCAAGTTTACTTCTAACTTTTGGAAAGGCCTTCAGAAGTCGTTGGGTACTGAATTAAATTTTAGTACAGCTTTTCATCCTCAATCAGATGGGCAGTCAGAATGAACAATTCAGACATTGGAGGATATGCTACAAGATTTTTCTATGGATTATCAGGGAAGTTGGGACCAACATATTTCTTTGGTTGAGTTTTCTTATAATAAAAGTTTTCATTCCAGTATACAGATGGCACCATTTCAGGCATTATATGGGAAGCGGTGTCGAACTCCAGCATTTTGGGATGAAGTGGGTGAAAGAAAGTTGATGGGACCAGAATTGGTAGAAGAGTTGGCAGAAAAAGTTCAGCTGATTCAGAAGCACATGAGAACAGCTCAGAGCAAGCAGAAGAGTTATGCGGATAACCGGAGGAAGGATATATCTTTCGAGGTAGGTGATCATGTTTTTCTCAAGGTTTCTCCTTGGAAAAGTGTGATGAGATTTGGTAAGAAAGGAAAGCTGAGTCCAAGGTTCATTGGACCATATGAAATTCTGGAGAAAGTTGGATTAGTTGCATACCGAGTGGATTTACCTCCGAGTTTATCTCAGGTACACAATGTTTTTCATGTTTCGATGTTGAGAAAGTATATGCCAGATCCATATCATGTTTTGAGTTCAGAGGCAGTTCAGCTGGAAGAGAACCTATCTTATGAAGAACAACCAGTCCAGATTCTTGACCACAGGGACCAGGTGTTACGGAATAAGGCGATTCATCAGGTAAAGGTTTTGTGGAAAAACCATGTGATTGAAGAGGCAACGTGGGAATCTGAAAATGCTATGAGGGATAAATACCCCCACTTATTTTGGTAAGTGAATAAAATTGCGAGGACGCAATTCCCAAAAGGGGGGAAGGATGTAACTTCCCAGGTAAATAAAGAATAAATAATTTTCATATTTATTAATATTTACAAATTAAATATTAATTTTAATTAAAATGGGTTTCTACGTTTGATAGCGTACTCGGTACGCAACGATGAGTTTCTTTGAAAACTTACGTTGCACACAAGTAATAAAATAATATTATTTTAAATGTTAGTTAACGAGTAGCCGTTGTACTGGCGGGAATGGATAGAAATAACTAAAATATGATTATATATGTTTTTAAATGTTTTTACATTTACCCAATAAAAGATAAAAGCTTAAAATACGGAAAGAGTTCAATTTTAGGCATTTATACCCTAATTTTCACGAAAGGTCCACTTATCACCTTTTGATGGAGAAACGTCATTAAATATAGTTTTGATCGATCTTATAAATTCTATTGGACCAAATATAACTCTTCTTTAGAATCGGGACATCAAAATTTACTTTGTGTAAATTTTTGGTACCTTTCCGATAAAGTTCTTTTTTTTAATGAATAATGTAAAATGTTGTATTTTAATTCAAAACCTCTTTTTAATCTAATTTATTTATATGATTAGATTATCTTTTTAATTGGTTTTAAATTGAAATTATAAAATATTTTTACCATTTAATCCAATGGTGGTCATTGGAATCAATTTAACTTTGAAATCGGACTTAAACTAGTGTCAATCTTTTGATACTTATTGTTTCACAAAAACACGCTATTTGTCATGACAGCGGGAATTAATTATTAAATTAATTAATTTGACTTATATGTTTTGAATTTTGTAAAATGGACTTCATTTTTGAATTCGGAATATCAAATATAGCTTAGGGTGAATTTTTGGTAATTTTCTGAAAAACTTCAATTTTTGATGAATAGTGAAACCACTAAGTGGTAATCAAGCAAACTGATTTTTCAGTTAAATGAAAGTTTACCACTAATGAGTATTGAATTTTGAAAATACGACATACATGGTTTTCATTAGTATGTAAAATGTGGTTCTATGAGATTAAAATATTTTTTTGGTGAATAGTAACTTATTAAGTTTTTAATCGTGATTAGTGGTAATTAGTGTAGTTTAAGGTATAAATAATGCTTTAATAATATGAAATGACCTAGAAACATGTCTAAAAATTATTTGTTGTGTCATGGCCGACCAATACAAGCCATGGGTCAACTTGGGGACCCCATGGATCCACTTTGGTTGGGAAATGACATAAATAACTTTTTATTTAATGTAAAAGTGAAAATGACACAAACATAATATGTTTTACGAAAAAAAATTTTACATGGGGTTATAAAGATAAGATTTTTGATTATAAATAGTCATTGGAAAGATAAAAATATTTCCTACATCATAGTATTTTTTTTATAATTTTTAGACATTAAATAAATTAAATTATTTATGACATAATAATGATGCAGCGATGACATCATTATTTGACGATTTAAATAAAATGGAAAGATAATGTAAAATCTATGAACTAAACATGTCCAAAACCAATTGTATGAGTGGATTTATAACCCTTATCACCTTAGCCACGAATTATATCAATGTGGGACCTTTTAAAACTGAAACACATTTTCAAATAAAGTAATATTTCTTTACTTTCCAAAAGTGCCCCTCCTCTCCTCTTATAAAAGGCCCCCACCTCTACCTCATTTCACACACTCCTCAAGCCTTTGTCTCGGCCAACCCCTACCCATTTACTCTCTCCACATCCCTCTCCTAATCCTAGATGATTCCCTTTGGGAATAATCCTTTCAAAGGAAGCCTTTAGGCTCAAATCAAAAGGAGTTACACTTTTAAAGGTAATTCATTCTCTCTTGTTCATTTGTTTTATTTTGCTTCTCCAACCCCCTAAACTCTTTTTATTTACTTATTTTGTAAAAAAAACAGTATATTAAATATACTAGGATGTTTTTATAAGATTTATTTGAGCTACAATCTCACACAACTACATCAAATGGTTAAAGAACATACGGTTTCTGTGGATGGCGAAATTCTGCCTCCCGAAACGATGATTGTTCAATACTCATTTAACACCTTCAAAGGTGGCCATTAAAATGTCACTATCTTTATATGTGATATATAATATGTTTATGTTTTCTTTAAGCTTCTGTATTTTTCATTTATGGCATACCTTTATGGTTTCCATTATGGGTAAACACGATATCTTCATTTAAGGAAGTGCGGACTATCGCCCCCTCAAAGTGATGTGATTCGTTAATGCCATATGTGGGACGTGTAAAGGATGGATTTAAAGTTATTATATATTATGTTATACTGGAATTATAATATACCTCTATATCATTATTATTTCTTTCCATTAAAGTATGAGATAGAAATAAAAGTAGCGTTCATGCGTACGTACGGCTTACCGTCTCCATGAACGGTGCATTTCATTTCTTATCCCCAAATGTAATGTACTATTAAAAGTACATGTATATAATAGATATATATAATTAATGATATATCTAAATGATTAATATAATTCTGGAATTAAAATATACATACCTCTCATTTAGTTTTAATTCCATTAATATGACAAATAAATGAAAGTAGCGTTCATGCGTACGTACGGCTTACCGTCTCCATGAACGGTGCATTTCATTTCTTACCTCTAAAAGATTATGTAATATTATAAATACATGTATATGATGGATATATATGATACATATTATATCCAAATCGGGAATTTCATTCTGGATATAAAGAACCTTTGACCACACGAACAACATGTAATTGTAAGAAGTCCACTTTCGACTTAAGAACCAAATATTGACAAAACAAACATTATTAACTTAAATGGTTACATAATGTTTATAACATGGAAACAAGTTATATAAAAGGAATAATGAACTTTAAAAAGGTTCTTAATCAAGTATAAATTAACTCAAGTTTATTATTCAGGACGTTAAAGAACGATCGAGTCAAGTCGGACCCGAGGTAAGGGACTTCGTCTCAATCTCCTTTCATTGAGGCATATTTTATTTTATACACAACTTTCTTTTATACGGTGTATAAACCCCTTTGACTTTTACTTTTATACAAAAGGAATCTTTTTCTTCGAAGCTTTTTACTAAACGACAAAAAGGAATGTTTTTTTAACGTACGCGGTGACAACGACCTTTTCTGCCGCCACGAGTATCATCTGGTCTTTGGATTTCTCAACAAGCCATAATGTTTTTAGAATAAAATAAATACCATATACTCTTTTATGTATTTTGGTATTGAAAATGGTTTTGGAAAAGGATTCTATTATGTCAATATATTTATGATATATTGTGATTGAAATGTGGAAATGTTATAATTTGTTTATATTGGTTTTATGTTTTATGATTTTATATTGGTACTTGGACATTTTAACGGGTGGTTACGTTATAAACCATATAACGGGTGGTGCCGTGAATACCAGGACGGGTGGTTACGTTATAACCTCCAATGCATTGGGTATGGAAGTCGGCCGTATGGCTATTCCATTAAGTATGTATGGAAATTGGCCGTATGGCTATTCCATTAAGTGATATGTGTGGAAGTCGACCGTATGGTTATTCCACTTAAGTATGTTTATGTCCCAAGTTACCTTTATATATGTTATGTGTTCCTTTTATGGGTTTTATGGTAATACTTTGGTTACAAAAAGGTAAGTAATGATACTTTATTCAGTGAAGAGTTTTTACTACTTCATGAAGGTGAAGGTATTACTTTGATAGAGTATATATGGTTTACTCGATGTTTGAAAAACTAACAGTTTTCATTCTTTCTGTATCCCTTACTGAGCTTTTTATGCTCACCCCAAGTTTTTTTTGAAATGTTTTCATAGGACTTAATGTGGAATAAGGTCAAGGATGGGATCAAGTGAATGTCATCCTATATAAAACATGGAACTAGACACGTTTCTTTTTAAGAGTTTTTTTTATTATGGAAACTTAGTAGAAGTGACTACTTTGTAATCTTTTGAGATGTAATAGTTATGTTCTAATTCTCTAAAACTCTAAACCTGAAAAGATCCTCAACGTGAATTATTCATTTAATTCAATAATAAGTAAGGTTTAAGGCCGGGGCCTTATACTTATTTTTCCAAACCTGGATAAATGAAATGGATAAGTTGCTTAGGAATTTTTTCTCCATACTTTAAAGAATGAACAAGAGGTTATTTGATTCTTATGTTAAAATAATGGACACTAGAAAATAAATTGCAATAAATTAAAGAATCAAGTAGTTGTATCCAATTCAGGTATATTCATCAAGTTTATATTCACCACTCGCGTATTAAATACAATATGCTTACAACATACATGTATTTAAATACAAGAAAAAATAATAATAGAAATGTTATAAAGTGAACTCAAAATGATTTGAGAAAGGGTGATTCCTATGTCATCCAAGTGGAGATCATTATTTCTCATTGTTATATTTGATTGATTCAAGTTTTTAATAAGTGTGATCAAAACATTTATCTCAGTGTCTGAATTGACATAATAAGAAATTATTTCTTTTTCAAAATAAATGTTGTTATGGTACTTAAATACTAAACTAATGGTTCAATAACTCTTGAACCAAAAATATCCATTACAATGAATGATTAATATAAAAATATAAGACTCTTACCATATTGTGGCAAGATAATTATTTTTCAAATAAAACTGAAAGTAGTTGACCTTTTTATACCCATAAAAGTTTTTTAGTCTCAATTGAGCTAAGATACTGGATATACAAACAAACTGCTTATCATGTTTTAGATAAATAAACATTTATAAATAAATTTATGTCATAAAACTTTTAGAGTTAGTTCAATATGGACATGGTAAATATTCTAAATCTAAAGGTATCTTCATATAATCCATGAAATTACTTTAAGAAATTTTAGAAATGATTAGTGAATTAAATGAGTGCACTTAGTAAAGATTAAGGAAACTTTAAGATGGCTTGTCCGAGAAAATCTTATCCAAGTATTCATTGATCATATATTTAGAGTAAAGGTAATCCCAAACTCAAATTTCCTTATACAAATAATTTTCATGATGGTAGTAAAATGAAGATCAACGATGAGTCTTATATATATTACAAATCATCCACTATTTCTTCCAAGACATGTTTTTCAAATAGAAGTGAAATAACTAAACCATATGCCAACTAAATTGTCTAATGGATATCATATTAATTATGATATGATAATAATCTATTAAGAAACTACCACAAGTGTTTTTTGAAAACTATTTGTTAAAAGTTAGCCTTAGCTATAAATGGACGTCAAAACACTAAGGTTCATTAAGTTAATGATCCTATAGACACTGAGGAAACCTTATGGTAGATGCCTATATGAAGTGACCAAAAGGATACCCTATGGTACATATCTACTAGGCATAACTTAAAAGGGCCGATGAAATTAAGAAATTCCAATAAGATATAAATATTTCATAAATTCATTTACAGATAAAATATACACAGTGATTATATAATATTTGTTTTGAAACGAATGAGTGACATGTGTATCTATATGGTTGGTGGGAATACTATAAGTTCTCAAGAGAGATATTTTGATAACATATGGGAAAAAATGTAATGTCTTACCAGTTTTTTAAGACCAAGGAATGAAATTTCTCTAAGTATGACTTAAATAACTAACCTTGTTCTAGGGAATACGATTCACGTGATAGATCCATGAGTTTTATCAATTTATTCATACTAAATATATTAATATGTATTTAAAAATAAAATTTTTAACAATTCAAGATCGATTTTTTGTTGGCATATAATCCTACCAGTAGAACATGCATAGGCATAGAAAGAGATTATTGAGATTAATATAATTTCACAAGCTTAAGTGCTATAAATTTTTCTCATGTTCTATGATATGTATTGATTTTTGATATTACTAATGAATGATTCATAGTATTTGAATATCAAAAAAATATAACATATTGCATCAACTTGTAGTTAGAAATATCCCATGGTACTTTTCAAAGTAGAACTGGATGAGTTCTTGGTGTATGGAGAAGTGAGAATACTAGTGATCAAGTGAATTGAACACTTGTCTTAATTTATTTAAATTTGATATAGTATCACAAAAAATTATAATGTAATATGCAAGAAAAACTTATTACAACCATTGTTAGACATATCTACAATATCCGAGTATGTTGTGGATTTTGGTGTAGCTGAAGGAGTGGTTTAACAACATCCTGTTCTGATTTTTCTTTATACTAAAAGAAATTGTTTATCATTATCATGATAATATTTTACCATGGATTTATTTAGGATGTCAAGAATTTGACATGGGAACAATATGTGGATACCCGATTATATCACTACTTGAGGGATTTTCTCAAGATAGTAATGTTATAGTAAACAAAATTTCTACAAAGACATGTTCTTTTTTCTAACCCTAGCCATGAAAATGTGATAGACCTAGTAGCTGTATCCATACTCAGTGGAAGCATGTTTCTACATGTGAGAACTAATCTTTCATTAGTAGTTGGATCTAGTGAAAGTGAGAATTTGTTGGATTTGGTGCCCTAGAACTAACTAATTTTGTACTTAAGATTATAAGTATATTCAAATTTGTGAATATTAATTTAAATATATTATCACATATTGATTCTTATTTTTCATAAAATTGATGTGATAATATACTAGAGTATTTGACACATTGAAAATAGAATAATAGTTATCTGCTATGATTAGAAACTTGAAATGCCATGATGATATTCTTAAAACTAGTTCTATATTCGGATAACATATTATTCAAGGGAACATAGTACATAGACTATCTGATGTGATTACTCATAAGTGGATTAGGATTCTTCTAATGGAGTTCATAGTTAGTAATATCTAAGTTGGGAGATTATGAGAATAGAACTTCTAGTAGGAATTCTACATGTTTTGGTGTTATCAGATATTCCTATCTATGAGCGTGTGTAATGGTCCTTAGATTTTAAGATTATCATTAATGAATTTCATGATTCAAGTACTTAGATTTACTAACAAAAACTGTTATTCCATATGTTAGTGGGAAGTATGTGTTGGTACCAAGACACATGGAAGAAGATGGTGGCCGAAAGATTTAAAATATTTCATCACTAGAGTGATGAAACTTGTCATATATGATGATTTGAGCCCCAATATAGGCCCAAGGACCTCACGTGAATTATTCAAATCACCAAAATTAAATAAACGAGTACCTCGTTCGATTCAGTGGCACATTTGACTACAAATCATTTCCATAGATTATTACTTCAAGGATTTAAAGTCAAACCCCCTGTAAATTATCCACACACACTCCAAGAATCCACACAATCAACTTTTATCAAATTTTGGGTGCTATCGCAGAGCTTTGATGAATCCTTCGGTGTCACAACGATCACCTCGATCCCATCCCTTTGATCTGTCAAAGACATTCTTGGATCGGTCACTTTGAGAGAGACTTTATCTCTCTATGAAGTATAAGGAGATAGAGGATCTCATTACAAATGAATGAATGGTATTTGGATTGAGCTTATCCTCATGTTTATATAGTGGGTAACTCAAATATCTGAAAAGGGTTCCCCGACCCCTGAAAATTCAACGCCCACTAAATTAGCAATAAATGACATGCTGTGATGAACTAAGTGTGTCATAAAAATCATTTATATTTTATAACATAATTGTAATATATAATAAATATATTACATGATAAACCTGAGTCATTTAAAACCCAAGTCATTTAATGTGACTCAAAATTCCCACAATATTAAATGAACCTGGAATATTAAAATAATATTTTTTCGTACAATATTTTTCCTACATTCACTAAACACTTCATGAATAGTTTTAATAAATAAATTCAACCCAACTATTATATAATTGAATAATAATGAATTTATTTATTTTTCAATGATCATTAATACTTGGACAACTCTTGGACCTCATGGTGGGGCCCACCATGTCTTATATACCTATTCACCAGAATATAGTAGATTATTGAATACACTATTGTGTGTGATCCCCTAGGACCTTTTCTCGATAGCAGTGAATAGTATTCATAGACCAAGATAGGAGTCTAACATACCATAAAGGTTTCTAAAGAGATAAGGAATAATCATAACAATGACAACCATCCGACGAACACACACCGTGTAATATAATATCTTTGTCTCGCGATATCTCATAAAGAAGGATGTATACTTGTGTCATATTCCTTTATTTTATTATTATTTATTGAACTAAACAAGCAAAATTACCTTTGACTAACTTGGAAAAGGATTTATTAAGGTTCTACCATCTTGATCAACGAGGATTTAGATATTACTCCCTCAACTCGAAAGCGATAAATTCTATCTTGATCATTCAACCAATTCCATACCAGCAATGATTCACCCAACACAAGATACCTCACCACAACTTCATTGTCATAGTTTTTTACTTGCATAAAAGTAAAAAATCAAATGGAACATATTAATAATGATCTCAAGTAAATATACCAATACACATGTCTATAGATAGGAACAACTAATGACACCTGAAACATGTGACGTTCCTATTGGCGGGTCTGTCCTCATAATCTCACCTACTAGATATCACCAAGTGAAAAATTTATAAGAAGAAGTCTCAATGCTTATAATCCCCCGATACCTGAGATTCATCCATAAACTGTGTCTATTTAGTATGATGTATCTATACCATATGACATATGCTTAAGATTAATGTCATAAAATATCAAGGTTCTCATTATAGCCTGATAACTGCTATAAAATTTTGATATGAAAAATAATATATGGACATTACCATTTAAATAGTGTATATAGAAATATCTACACTATAATAGTAAGTGAACATACTTTATAACTCACTATATACATGGCATGGTAATAAAAAAATACTGATAAAGTTAGGTCTAGGGAACCAAATTTTACAACACTCTCACTTACCCTAGATCCAACTTTATAAAGAACCTTGTTATCTCTCAAATGATTATGATCATGTTTATATTGATTCATGGATTTAGTTACTGGGTCTTCCACATTTACATTGCATGGAAATTTTGTTATATGTGACTTCACCTCATTGATTTAAACTTATCAAGAGATGTAAACCCTGAGTATATATCCTTTTTTCCATAGTCTAAACTTGAAATATTGGCTAATACTAATAGTAGAATTATCATAATTTATTTTATGATTAAACTTTTTGTACTATGTGTAATTCCAAGAAATGGAACAAATAATTGTGTATTATACACTGCTTCTTTAGCCACACCAGAAGCCACAATGTACTCAGTATTTATATATATGGTTACCACTGTATTGAATGAGTTTTTATTGCTCATTAACTTAGCATAACTATGATATTAGATCATATTGATCTATAGAAAGACTAGTTTTTATCTCATTAAAACTAGTATCATTTCCTCTCATCATACCAAGTATATATCCATTGTACTTATTCTATTACAATTTGATAGTTCTGACTGCTTCCCTTGCAATTCTCCTAGATACAACTAATATTTACCTAATATAAAGTTTACGTTGACAATATCATTTATTGTACATATGATGGTATACGTTATTGATCCATCACAGAAGCGTATGAGATAAAACTCACCATATTAATCTCATCCTGTTTCCCATACATGTCTTCTTGGATATATTTATTCCATGTGACACTGGTAACAATTCCCACTTGAATTTTTCCATCTTGTATTTTCAATACATTTTCAGTATATGTACCATTGACTTAGTCTAAACAACCATTAGATCAACCTCTGTATATCTCATTCCCTAGAAATTATATTGCAACTTTAAGTAAATCTATAGAGAGTTACTTTCATTCTAGTCTTAACTAACTATAATACCAATCACTAGTTTCCATATGTTACTAAATATATTATACTTAGAAAACCATGGCAATACCACTAATCTAATGTAAAGACGTCGAAAAAATTCATTCCAAATGAATATTCTATGATATTATTTTTTTCTTCAATTTGAAACTGAATTTCAGTAACTTGCACCCCTTATTGGCATTCCACAGTGTCACCAACCCTTTCTGGTTGCGTCATATAGACACCTTCCATGAAAGTTGGTCTTGACATCCAATTCCCA
Organism: Viscum album; assembly: GCA_963277665.1. Classification (NCBI taxonomy): domain Eukaryota; kingdom Viridiplantae; phylum Streptophyta; class Magnoliopsida; order Santalales; family Viscaceae; genus Viscum; species Viscum album. The sequence goes on along the minus strand of OY728159.1, from coordinate 1,815,195,259 downwards.
ATTTAATGATCATAGAAAGTATCTATGATAAATAAAATTACAATGAATTTCATAATAAGGACTTGGTATAACCAATCGAGCCTTATTGGTACCATACTTATACCATTCATGTATAATATTAGTTTAATGCCCACCACAATATTCAAAATAATAATCCCATGTATATTGATACATGGAATTCATTATTGAATTTTAATTGATCTTGTAAATTTTAGCTAATTTATATATACTTCTTATAGTATTTATTAACCTCAATGAATAATTTTATCGTGGACCGTGGTGAATAAAAAACCATGAAAATGGTTTTATCCTTCCCACACAATATGTGTCTCTAGAACATTCCTCTTCCACATGCTCTTTTAGAACTTGTTCCAATGAAAACTATTTGTGCATCTCTAGCATTGACTAAATCTAAGTCAATCTTGCTCCCAATATCTCAAATAGAGATGTGCATCTTTTTATAGTAATATAGACTATAACTTGACTATAAATCTTCTATCCTAGGTATTTCTATAACATCCTAAGAAACTTATAGGACAATTACTTCAGATGCATATTGTGTTTCTCTTAATGCAAGTCCTTTTATATTCTAACAAACTATTTGTATCTAAACACATGTTCTTATGTCATAATGGATTTATATCATACTATAACTCATATGATACCAATTTTTCATTGTAGATAGAATATTGTTATCGGATAACATTGTTATTTGTGATGTATGTCTTAAAAAATAATGGAAGTCACTATAATGCATATATGTCTCAACATTGATAATCCTTTACTTACATCATGACTCTGATGTGTACAAGGAAATATGTGTTTAGGAATTGATCCACACTACATTTTATTGATCAATGTTTACATATAATACTCACCATCAATCCTCCTTATCAGCATCATATCTTTGATGTGGATAAGGTAATGTTCATATAGGAATTTCTCCACAATACATTATATTGATCAATGAATGCTTGGTTAAGATATTCTTCACCCCTCAGTCCCGAAGTAACTCATATATTCTAACCATGCATATATCATACTTTAATTTTTTATTCTTTAAAACACTTAAAGAAATAATATGAATCATATTTACAACTAGATTACCCTTGGATTAATTCACGCTCTCTAGATGAACTAATTCTGAAAGATTTGTGGGTTACCTTTATTTATAAAGGTTTCTTTTTCCAAAACTAAGTGCATAAGTTTGTTAATAATAACTAAGGTCTTTAACTCCAAAGAGTATAAAACCATATTGGGTATATACTTGAAAACTACTTAGTTTTTATTAACAAAGTATTATATTTCCACAACTAGGTATATAAGTCTTACATTTTATAGTCATCATGTATTGACTATGATTCATGCATCATTGAACTATTGGTTGAGTATGAGACACCATAAATAACATTTATTCTTGAACTGGACTAATGTTTTATAGTTTATAAAGGACATGTGAGATAAATGTTTTGGCGATACTCCAAATGTTAAAATAGAATCATTAAACTTATAAATTAGAAGTTGTGTACTTCTCACAACTGACTTAGGAACCACCCTTTCTCATCCACTTGGAGAACACACCTTACTTCTTATAATGTTTCTATACATATTTGGCTACTATGTTAAATAAAAATATGTAATTGGAATATAGTATTAAATAACCTATAAATATGATAGAAAAATTACTAAAAAATGATGAATATACCTGAATAAGAAGCGATTACTTGCGTCATTAATTCTATTAATTTCATTTATTTTCCATAGAATTATCTTATGACATGAGTAGCAAATAACCCCTGTTTATTACCTCTATATTTTGAAAGATTTTTTGAAGGTTAATTTTGTGTCACACTTTCCATTGTAATTTTCACCTTATATTTATTTTTTTCACCATAAGAACTAAATACCAATCTTTCTTACATTCTTATCTACTTAGCAAACCTTTACCCAAAAGGCAATAAAGCATTTTAACCATATTGTTTGTTTTGTAATCTTAAAAGAAACTGGAGTATATGGGTGAAAATTATATAAGAATGGGATGTTTTGAAATATTATAACCCATATTTAAATTTACACATATTTAGTGTAATCATCATTCATTCATATCTTCGCTTCTCTTTCTCCTAAAAAGTTTCTCAGAGATGAGACTACATGTAATATCATTCATGCCCTGATTTTGCATCCACTAATCACATGAAATGTTGATGATAACATTATGAAATAACCATAATATGCATTATAAATGGGTCTCCTATAAGAATATTTACACCCTCACTTGATGAGGTGGATTAGAAGGTATTGGAGACACCAATATCTTGAATTTATGACGTCGTAGTACTTTGTGCAAGTGCCTGTACTTCTCTTTGGAAACTCATACTGGCTTGAACATTTTATTTATCCAATATTATCATTGTGTACTTGTAGAATTACTTGCTATTTTATAAAAAACAAAATCTATTAAATTTTACTTTTATCTTGATTATCAATTTAGAAATTACCGATTAATTAAATCATTAAATGTCACCCACTATTTTATCAAACTCTAATAACCCTCTGTACTAGAATCAGAATACTCTATCGCTTAAATATTCTAGTGGAAAGTGTAATGACCTTGAATTATATCAATGAAAATTTCCCTTATTATAATTATTTAATATATTATAAATCACATAAAACCACACATATAACACAATACAAACTTTATAAATGAAGAATGAATGAAATAAGAGGTATTTCTAGAAATTAAGGAACCTATATCAATGGAATAGTAACTTGACTTTTGGAATAGTAATATGACCCTTATGAATAGTAAACCAACCAATAGAATACTAACCTCATCCATGAGAGTATAAATAAAATTTAGTCATCTTATAAATGAAAATATAATATATTTATATCATGGAATAAGTAAATAAATATTTTAAAAATGACAAATTATGTATTGATATTTTTCTGAAACATAAATGTTTATTTAAAATTTTAAAATTAATATAACGATTTAAAAGAAAATTTATTTTCATAAAATAGATTCATAAATTAATATTTTGTTATCTTATTATTATAAGACAATTTTATTCGACCTTAATTAATTTTTTAAAGTGTTACAAAAATCAATTATAATTTTAAAACTGATATTTTTTAAATAAATGAAAATTTTATTTAAAAACTAAATTCCACATATTTATAAAATTATTTTTATAAAACGAATTCTATTTTTTAATTCTACTCATTGAAAAATGGTAGGGTTGAATTTTTGGGATTTTTCTAAAATAGTTGAATTTTTAGTGAATAGTGAAATACGGTAATTTATGGTATAAGCTAAATACATGAATTATTGAGTCATGGATGATGTTTGGCTGATGTAAGCACCATTTTATCAAAATCTCATGCATTATTTACTATACTTAGTCACAAGAATCCACACCATTGCTTGTCTTGATCCAAAATAATAAACAAATGAGTAAAATAATAAAAAAACACTCATCCCCTCCACTATAAATACCACCTCTCACCACCTTTTGTACTCACACCTTTTAAGACTTTAAGATTTTCTAATTTATACCCAATCATCTTCCTAATTCTATTCTCCACTTACAGTAGGTTCTGGTCTCAAAAAAATACTAAAACCAATTTCCCTAAGGAGGTTCTCAAGGAGAAGAATTCAGGAGATAAAATCCTATTTCGCTTTATTTATTTTTCTTTTCACTTTATTTTCTTTTCTTATACTATACTAACCTCATATTTCAAAAAATTAATGATAAATATAGTATATTATATATACTATAATATTATTATTTTGATGGAAAATCCACCATCAATTCTCTTCTCCCCTTACTTTTATTCTAAAAATTAAAATACCGTCCGTGAGGTGTTGATTTATTGCCTTCATGGATGACAAGTTTTCATTTTATTTTACCACATTCAAGGCTAGAAATAAAACCATTATCATGTTTGGTAAAAAATTTAAAATTTATTTTATAACAATTTTTATGTTATTAAACTAAATTTTATACACAATAATAAATAATGAAACAAAACAAGTTTTTAATGATCGAAAAATCACAAAAATAATCTAAACAATTATCACTATCGTCTTATCTAATGAGTCATCCTCACCCCAAATAAACAATTAATTATATAAACATTTAATCTTTTTGATGTTAATTAATAACATATTACTTCAATTCTAGATATATATTCCCATTTTACATGATCTTTCATACATTTATACAAGTGAACCAATCATGAAATCCAAGGAAATAAACACTCCCGAATGATGAAATTGAATCTTATAACTCATAAAAAAGGCCTTAAATGAATGAAATAAAATTATAATACATAAAATACATGTATAAAAGGTTATTAATTAATTAATTAATTAATTTAATTTTATTATCCATGACATTAAGATCAAACTTAGAACACTTTTGGACATAAGGTGAGAGGTTCTTTCCGAACCTTCATTTTTTCCTTCGGGTTACACTTTATCTCTCTTTACCCCAATTAAATTCTTCTTTATTTTTATTAAATTATTCTAAATTATGTTAATATGTTCCAAAATTATTTATCTAGATCATATCATCCTTCTTTGATGGGTAAATACATGTTTTAAAAAGGTTCCCTTCTCATTCTTCTCGATAAGTGAGCCCGATTAAAGGGAACTTTCTAATTTCTTACCCATTTTAAATTGCACTATATAATAAATTTTAATCCACGATTATTTTTATAAATCACTCATTTTATAATGAGAAACTATCTTGGTTCATTTCTGGTTTTATGGAAACAAATATCCCTTTCCTTCTTTAAATTCCCTTTAATATTTTCCTTAAACCGTACTAAGATGTTTCATTTCTAAAGTTTCTTAAACACTATTTTTATATGTTTCCACTTAAATTGGACATAATTTATCATTATATATGCCTGTTTTACCTTATTATTGTCCATTTATGATTTAAATCCATTCTTTCATAGACACCTTTATGATATGATCATTTGTTATGCCTTATGACATGGTTACGATACCCATTTATTTCCATGGGTAACCCTTATGTTTATTACTTATGTATGATTATTCATGTGGAACACATATTCATGAAAATTTTATGATTGGTGTGCCCATATAGTGCTCCAATTCATTGGGTAATTTTTAGTCTCATGATATGTCATGTTGGGACATGGAGTGAACCTGATTTCTTTATGGGACTTTGTCCGCCATGTGCAATGGTCTTGACAGTTAGAATTGAATCGTACTTATGATATATTGTGTGTTATTTCCAAATTCCTATAATGTTGTTATTACATGTACCCATTCCCTAAATTTTATTCTTCCTTATGTTTATTCATGTTCCATTCCTTTTTATGTCATCATGTTATGCCTTCTAACCCATGTTCTTTGCTTTATTTCTATGCTTATAACCTTATCGAGTTTTTTAACTAATAACTTTTGTTCATGTATTACATAGGTTATCCTATGAAGACGTAGGATCTAAATGGAATATATTATCTATTTATGGATGATTGAAATAAATATGTTTTATTCTGTTTCCATGTTTTCAGTTTTATGTACCTAGTCATCCAAAGACACTAGATTTTACGATCCTTGCCTTGTAATCTGATGGTTAATTATGCTTAAAATCATGTAATAATATTTGTAAAAGTATAGGGTTTATATAGTTGGTATCAGATCCATGTTTAGTTATTTTTGGAGATTAGGAATATATCACTTTAGTAAGAACACTAGGGATAATTCTATCGCTATGGATAACCTAGATTTAAACTTAGGAAATTATAAGATATGATATAATTTCCATTTGAAAGTTTATCCTTCTATGTTAAAAGTTTAATTTTATTATTATTATTAGCTAAGTATTCAATACCTCTAATTGTACATTATTTTCTTAGTCAATGGTTATAAATAAGATAACTTGTGCCAACAATCAATATGATATGCAATGTGACAATTTCCCTAATGAAATGCCAAATATGATGGGAATGAGTGCTCAAAACTTTATAAAAGTACTTGATCAATTAGAATAAGTTATGAATAATAAATTGAATCACATGGAACACCCTCCTTCTCTTAAAAATATAAATTTGTGGTTTAATACTTTATACGACAAAGTCCTCCCATGTTTAGTGTATATTATGATCCCCTCCTCATGGGAAAATGGATTAACTCCATTGAGAAGATATTCTCTATCATACAGTGCTTAGAAGAGGATAAAGTTGTGCTGACATTCTATCATTTTTATGGGGAATCTGATCAGTGGTGGAAACTGATCAAGAACACAAAGTCCAATGAGGAAATTGATTCCATGGAATGGGAAGATTTCAAGAAAATATTTTTCAATAAATATTTTCCATGAACACTCTATATTAATATGGAAAGGGAGTTACTTGGACTGAAGTAAAAGAAATATGTTTCTATTGAAGCATATGAGGAAAACTTCAAAAGGTTTTCATGATACACCTCTGGATTTTTCATAAACACCAAAATAAAGGTGGATCACTTCTTTAGCAGACTAAAGCTGAGTCAATGAAAAGAATTGGTGATTTGAGACTTTGATAGTTATGAGGAGATTGTCTATTGTTCCCTTAAGGTTGAAATGAATATTATAGGATCTCATAGGTCTCATGGTCCTAGTGAAAAAAAGGAAAATGGGGTTTAATATGGGTGGATCAATATATAAATCCCTCAAAGGAAATAAGACCCAACATACCATGTGTTAAAAGTGTGGGAAGAAGCATCTTAGAAACTACTTAAAGAGAACCAAGAGATGCTTCAAATGTGGAATATAGGGGCATATGGATAATAAATACTAAAAGGATATGAATAATCCCAATAATGTGGAAGAATAAAGGAAGGTTTAGATCAACACTCATCCTGTAGTGTAGTGTTTTAACTTCAAAGAACATGGAGATTATGTAATCCATTTCCCTAAGTCAAGGGTTGTTGGAGGCAATCAACATCAACAAAATCCAAGAAAGTAATTAAGGGAATATTCTATAACTATTGATGAGGTGGAGCCTAACAATAATGTGGTGATAGGTAAATTGGTTATTCATTCAAGAATAGTGAACTTACTATTTGATTCTGGTTCTATGGATTCTTTCTTATCTTTCATGTTTAGTATAACTATTCAAACATCGCATCAAAATATGGAGGTTGAGTTATCTGTGAGAACAAAAAATGGGTCAATTATTGCATAAAAAGTATATAACTCCCCCCAATTAATGTTTTTGGTATGAAACTCCTTGAAAATATTTTTTTACTACCTTTGGTGGAGTTCATACATTGGGCATGGATTGACTATCTTTATACAAATCCAACATCAACTTTCTGGAAAGGGATATCAATCTTCACATCTTGAAGCATCCTAAAATTCTGTATAAGTGTAAGGAGGAATATGAATCTCCTTTAGAATAATCATTTAAATTGTGTGTATTATTGACTTATGAGAAATCATATCTAGCTCAAATGATTGAGAAAAAGGATAGACTCATGCTTGAAGACATTCCCATTGTGAGGGACTACACCGTTGTGTTCCCAGAATAATTTCCCAGTATTCCTCCTGATCGAGAGGTTGAGTTTTCAATTGAACTTATTCTGGATCTCTATATATATCAAAGATACCTTATAGAATGGCCACTATTGAGTTGGAATAACCGAAGAAGAAGTTATAAGGGAATCTGGACAAGGGTTTTATATTCCTGAGTGCTTCATCACAGGGTGCACCATTCCTCTTTGTCAATAAGAAGGATGGATTAATGTGTTGAAATAGTGGGTTCCCTAGACCTAACTATTCAGTGATTTTGATTACTATATAATGTATATAATTAGTTATACATGATTTCATCTTACCATTATAGTGTAAATTTTTCTGCATCCACTATTGAAATGGTAATGTCCAAAGATTAATTGTTGCATTGAAAGGTTATAGAAAATCCCAGGCTATAATGAGAACCTATAGATACTATGACATTAATCTTAAATATATGTTCTGTGGTCTAGATACATCTTATTAATTGGACACAGTAGATGTTTGACTATCAAGTGCTGGGGGCTCATAAGCATTGAGACTTCTTCTCATGATGTTCACACTTGGTGATCTCTAGTAGTGAGATCATGAGAACTGACCCGCCAATAAGAACACCACATGTTTTGGGTGTCATTCGATGTTCATATCTATGATCATGTGTAATGGTATCCTGACTTGAGATCATTACCAATGTATTTCATTTGATTGCGTACATTGATGCAAGACGAAAACCATGGCAATGAAGTCGTGGTGAGGTAGTTTGTGTTGGGTGCGTCATTGTTGGCATGAAATTGGTTGAATGGTCAAGAAATGATTTGTCGCTTCCAGGTTATGGAAGTAATATATCTTAGGCCATGTTGATAAGGATGAAAATACCTTTATAAGACCATGGTCATGGCAGTCGAGGGTAAATCCATCTAGTTAAATAAAAAAACAATAAAGCAAGAAAAGGGCAATGACACATAAGTGCGTCTTGCTTTATGAGATATTATAGACAAAAGATTATATTACACAGTGCGTATTCATAGATTGGTTGTCACTACTGTGACAATCATTATGTCTTTAGGGGTCATGATGGGTTTCTAGATCCCACTCTTGTTCTATGAATAATATTCACTACTATTGAGATAAGGGCCTAGAGGATCACACATAATAGCGTATTCAAGAATATGCCCTATTCAGTTGAATATGAGTTTTTGACATGGTGGGACCCACCACTAGGGTTTGGGATTTGTCCAAGGAAAGATTATCACCAATGAAATAAATAAATTCATATTATTTGAGTTTAGAATAATGATCATTGAATTTTTTTATTAAATGTATTTATAAGTTTTTAAGTAAATACATGAAAAATATTAATTTACGAATATTAAATTATTCAAGGTTCAATTAATATTTATGGGAACAAAAATTCAAGTTTTGGACTCAATTATTATCATGTAATATATTTAATATATTACAATAAAATTATAATAATAATTTATGACTCAGATAAGTAGTCATAAAATGTCGTTGATAGTACGTTAAGTATTTGGGGCCGACGAGGCTATACCAGGTTGTTTAATTAAACACTATAAATATAAGAGGAGAGGATTTTTCCAAGTACTATTCATGGGGCTTCTCTCTCCTCTCCTCTCTCCCATGATCTAGAGAGAGATGCTCTGGATCCAAGGAGCTTGGATGGAGCTATCTCTTAGGCATCACTAGTGAAGCAATGCGGTGATCGTTGAAGCATCGAAGGCATCGTCGGAATTCCGCGCTAGCACCTAGATTATGATGAAGGAAATTCCCATAGATTTCTTGAAGTGCATGTGGGTGATCTAGAGGGGATTTATGTCAAATTCTTTGAGCAGCGATCGCCAACTACGAGTAGACATCGTGCACAAATTCATATTTAAACTAGGTATTTTATGGTTTATTTTTGTTCTTAAAACCCTTCATGCGAGATCCTAGGCTTTGAACAGACTTCTCTTCACCAATGTTGAGAAGTTTACATTGATCGTCGGTGAATGTTTTTTAAAATACCACCTGTTTGGAGCTTTCATTGCACACTCAGTTCCTAAAAGTGATATCATAGGGACACACATTGATTTTAAGCCAAGAAAAATTAAATTTTCATTAAGTTATGAAGAGGGCGTCGATATGGTCCCAACACCATAGACTGCGTTTTAATCTGATACCAGATGAACATTCTGTGGTCATCCAAAGTTTTAAGTTCGGATTAAAACCGGTTGTTTAACAAGGTTCTAAATTGATGAACCAATTTTATCTAAATCCGTTTACACTGGAATAGTATTTTATGGTGAGGATTATTAATTATTATTGTTATAATAATTTTATTATAATAATAATAGTTTAATTATAATAATAATTTTATTATTATAATAGTATATTATAATAATATTTTATTATTATAAGGTTTTATATTTTCTAGTCTAAATATAGACTTAAGAAAATTTTATTTAATAATGTTATTATTTTTTTACAAAAGCCTAATATAGGATTTAGAAATATAAAAAGGGGGATAATGTTCTAGGGGGTGGAAAAACCTGAAAAGAAGGTCTAAATATTTTTTTTAAAAATAGGTTGGGGTGCAAGACCTGCAAAGCATGTCTTGAAAGAGTTTTTTTTTAAAAAAATAAAAAGACCCAAAAAACAGGTCTAATACAAAAAAAATTAGGGTTTTGGGGGGGTTGACTAGCCCCCCAGTTGTCTTCCCCATGAAGATGCGGTGCGACAACCCCACACTAGGTCAGCGACACCGTCCTGAATCCCTCCAGTCTCCACCCTCACCGTTGACACGAGTCGTAGGGCTCTACTTCACCGGCTCTCCCCGTGTCGTCCGCACAAGGCTCCTGCACCTGGACCAGGCACCGTGGCTGCCAGCCTCAGACCAGATCTGGCATAAACCCCATGATTCCTCCTCTAATAGGAGCCGATGCCACTGTCACCCCATCTGGCATCCTCGGGACGCCATCCCGACCGCCTTGAACTAGTGCTTCGCCTTACTGTGGCTTGTCCTACAAACCGACGCCCACCACCACGCCACCCTCTCGGAACCCCCATACGCGACCCAAAGTTTTGGCCTAGAACAACACCCGCCGGCCACCCTGATACCTCATGACAGCTGTGCCCAGCCAGCACCGCCTCCAGACGGTGCTCTGGACCGACCTCCCCCAACAGCCGCAGACCAACCGAGTTCCTCCCTTACCGGACCGCCCCCTTCCCAGACTGACCAGCTGCCTCCGGCCACCGTGGCTCCCATTCACTACCCCTAACCAGCCGACACTGACCTTACCACCCCCTATATGTGGCTAGATCTGGTCTCCATCGGTAGGTAGCCACCTGCACAACACATGTATGCCCTGAAATAGGTCCAGGCAGGTTGGCCCAGCTCGTGACGAGATTGAGCGGACCTGCCCGACCCAAAATGCCTCTTCACAGGGTCGCAACAGCCCGAACTAGGCCACGTAAGTTCTCCCCGACTGGCATAGGCCCTGGCCAGGGTTTACGGGGCTCAAGTAATTTTAAATTAATCAAAAGTTAATTAAAACAATTAATTTAATTACAGTTGATAATTAATTTAATTAACTATTAATTTTTAGTTTAATAATTCAGCGGCGTAATTAATTTTATTTGGAGTTTAATTAAATTAATTAATTAATTAATTTAATTTTTAGTTTTAAAATTAAATTAATTAAATGTGGCCAAATGACGTATTTATATTGAATTAAAATTAGAGTGAAATTTTAATTCAATAAAACAATGCCCTCGAATTATTTTAATGCAAGTTTAATTTTTTATTCTGCGTTTAGTTTAGATACATGAGTTAATGTGTATACTAGTAATGATTTGTGGACCTACCAATGTATATTTGGTGGGTGTATTTAATTAATTATTCAATTTATTATTGCATGCTGGTTTTTAACAATTAGTTTAATTAAATAGAAGATGATCTGCATGTCGTCTCAAGTGTCATTATATGTACAAGGGCCTGCGCGCCCATTCTTAGAGTTGTATTTTATACCCTGAGACCCCCTCAACTGTGTGCGAGTATAGTTGTATAATAATAAGAGGAGATATGGTGCACTTTACGCCAAGTGACGGCGACGCACCAGACAGGAGTTGGATGCATTGGATGAGCAGGCGTTTCTATTCAAGTTGCAAGCCACACAACTAAAGGTATTGTCCCTAGGGTCTCGGTTGGTCCATTATTCACTCAACAAATCAACCATTATAATCGACTCATGATCAGGTGTTCATTTTGTTTTGCATGGTTTATTATTTTTGTGCATGTGTAGTTTATTGCGCGATCACATAGTATAATAATAAACAAGCATGTAAGATAAAATGAACATGCGACGCGATGAACTTTCTATTTCTTGCATGATCAGATGTGAGTGTGATCACATAGTAAATGCTTATAAAAATAGAAAATTATTTATTTCATCACATTAAAAATAATAAAACCCTCAAAGATATATTAATTCATAACTGCCTTCCATCATTCAAATTTGAAAAAAACCGACTGTTTGAGGTGCCGATCATGCCACAGCTGAGGGTGCCTCTTACCACCAAGAAGTCCTTATAAGAATGATGAGTCTAATTAAATAAAGTGTTAGTAAGGATTATACACAACAAAATTTCTATCATTTTAGAGGCAAGAATTGAGTAAATCAAGTTCTGATTTTAGAAGTTGGGACTTCACTCAATAGATCAAGGAACCACAAGTTAAAGCGGTCGGCCAACCAAAAGCCTACCTAGAACCCTCCAAGTAGTGGAATAGACATAGCTTGTAGACTATGAGGGGTGGTTCTGGGATAATTTCCACTAGAATACTTAAGCGATAGAGTATTATGATTCTAGCACATAGAGTTCCTAGAATCCGTTAAAATAGTGGGATACATTTAATTAATTATTTAATCAAAATGTCTAAATCGGTAATAAGATAAAAGGCACTAATCTGATAAACTTTACCTTTATAAAAATGGAAAATTACACCACAAGTTTAAAATCTGTGATATTATAATGGACAAAGTAAATGTCCGCACTGGCATGAGTATCCAAGAATAATACGGGTGCTTGCGCATAGTATTATGATATAGGAAACTCAAGGTGCCAGTGTCCCCAATACTATTAAACTACCTCAAGAAGCAAGGGTTACATTTATTATAGGAGACTAATGTATAAATAATATGATAGTTATATCATTATGCTTTCATCAACATCCAATGTCAATTGCATTTTCTACACCAAGACATGGATGATATAAACATGAAGTCTCATCTCTGAGATGTTTGCAAGGAGAAAGTGAAGCAATGATATGAATAAGGTGATGATTACACTGGCATCTGTAAATTGAAATATTGATCATGATATTTAAATAGACCCCTTTCTCATATCATTTTCACCACATTACTCAAGTATTGTTTTAAGTTTAAAAATGAACAAGTATTGAGTAAACTCTTCATTACCAATTTAGGTAATGTTTTCCAAGTGAATAATAATATCAAAGACAATTTTATCTTTAATTATTATGGAAAATAAATTTAAATACAATGCGAAAAGGCCAAAAGGAAAGTAATGTGAATTGCACATTCACGGTGTCCTTAAATTAATGAGGTATTAAAAAAGGTTATTTTCATTTCATATTATAGAATAAAACAATGGAAGTTTAAAAGCAATAAACCAATTTAAAGAAGCAAGTTGCTGCTTCTACATCAGGAATATTCATCAATGTAATGTTTCCTTTTTACTAATTAGGTATTTAATACTATATTATTTTTACATATGTGTATTTAAATATAGTTACCAAGTAAGTATAGAAATATTACTATAAGTCAGGTGTATTCTCCAAGTGGCTGCGAAAGGGTGATACCTAGGCTAGTGGTGAGAAGTACACGACTTATTTAATTTCCAAGTGAAAGATTCATGTTGAGCTATTATTGAGTATAACCAAAAACATTAATCTCATGTGTCCTTGGACACAAGGAGAAATTCTTCCAGGTTTTGGAATTAATGTTGTTTTTGGTAAACTCAATCACTAGTTCAATGATACATGAATCATAGGCAATGTGTGATGAATATAAATGTAAGACTTATACCCAGTTGCGACATGATAATTCTTTGTCAAGTAATACTAAAAGTGGATGTCATGAATATAACAAGTATGGTATTTAGGATTAGAACATCTAAATATTTTTGGTATTATTGACATATTTAAGGAATAATAAAGTGAAGTATATGCATGGTTATGAGATATGAGTTGCTTTGTGTTGGGATACTGAAGAATATCTTTACCAAGCATTCATCAATCATGATAATGTAGCGTGGAGTAATTCCTAAACGCACATTACCTTATCAACATCACAACATTGATGTTAAGGATTGATGATGAAGTCTTCCATATCAACATTGATCAACAAATATGTAGCATAGATAAATTCATAAATTCATATGTTATATATAAAATTTTTGATGTAAGTAGTATCAATGTTGCAACTTGCAGAACTTTCCATTATATTTCATAATTTTTTTTGCAAATAACGAAGATATATCACAACTATATGCCAAATATAAATGACAAATGAATATCATGAGAGTCATAGTATGATATAAATCCATTATTTCATAAGGACATGTGTTTAGATGCAAAGAGTTTTTTAGGACATAAAAAAAATTGCATCAAGAAAAACACAATGTGCATCTATTGTAATTATCCAAATGGATACTTAGGATGTTACAAAAATCACTAATATAGAAAGATATATTCAATTTATAGACTGTATTTCTATAAAAGGGTGTGTATCTCTATTATATATAGTGGGATCTATATTGACTTGTGTTTAGTCAATGCTCAAAATGCACAAATAGTTGGAATAGGAACTAGTTTCACAAGTGCATGTGAAACATAGTATGTTCTAGAGACACATACTACATAGGAAGGATAAAACCATGGTGATGATTTTTATTCATCGCGGTCAATGATCTATTATTCAATGTGAATAATATTTTCTACAAGTAAGAAGTATATACCAATTAGCTAAAATTGACAAGACCAACTAAAATTCAATTAATAGATTCCATGTGTCAAAGTGAAAATGGGATTATTATTTTGAATACTGCAGTGGTTATTCAAGTGAGTTGATACATGGATGGTACAAGCATGGTACCAATAAGGCTTAATTCATTTAACCAAGTCGTTATGCCTAGATCTATTAGAATTTTACTTATCATAGCTAATTTTTATGATCATATTATTTAGCATTGGATGTCATGACCACCAATCATGGATGGTATCTATATAACGTAACCATAAAGGGATGATCACGTCACAGAATGCTAATAAATGTTGCAAGTTACTAAAACCTGGTTTGGGATTAAAGTAAGCAACATGATCATAAAATATACATCTACAACAAATGATTTCCATGTGTCTATGAGAGGTTAGTGGGAGCGCCAAAGTTTTCCAAGTAAAATATGTTCGGAAACATATGGAAAATAGATGGTCTTCAAGTTAGTTAAGACCAAAATGAAATTATTCTCCAGTGATTGACTTAAAGTAGCAACCTAAGTTATAGGGAAGATGATTTACTGAGGTAGATCTATAGGTTGCTTGATCCTAGTCAATCGTACATATAGTGACATTGTATTGAAAAAATAGAAGTTGGAACAATTAAAGAGATGAATTATTGCCTATGTCACAGGAAATAATCTCTTTAGGTTGACATGTCTAGGACATGGGAAGATATAAATGTGACGAGTTAAATCCATATGTAGAAATGATGGATCAATCACGCATTCCATGATATGTACAAGTATTGATATTTCCAAGATATATTTTACAGTAGGAAAATATTAGTTATATCTAGGAGAACTGCAAGGGATGCAGTCAGAACTATCTAATTGTACTTTGGAAAGTATAAAAGATATGTACCTGGTAAGTGAAGAAGAAAGGATACTAGTTTTCAGGGATACAAACTATTCTTCCATAGATCAATGTGATCTACTATTGTAGTTAGGATAAAGATGATGAGTGATTCAAAATCATATAAGACAGTGGTATCCATACCTATAAAGATCGAGTATGTTGCATCTTCTAAGGTAGTTAATAAGCAGATAAATACAATGATTTGTTCCAGTTCTTGGAATCAAACCTAGTGAGAAAAATATTATCATAATATAAATTATGATATTGTTACTAGCTAAGATGTTAAGTTATGATAGTGTAAAAGTGGTATATACTCAGGATACCATCTCTTGAGAAGATTCACTCAATGATATGAGGTCACAATAGTAGAATTTCCATGCGGTGGAACTGTGACAGGCCCAGTAGCTAAAGCCATTACTCAGTAGAAACATGATTTTAATCATGTGAGTAGCTAACAATTTTGGTTAGAAAGTGGGCTCTAGTGAAAGTGGGAGTGTTGAAATAGTGGGTGATCTAGACCCAACTATTCAGTGCTTTTGATTACCATATAGTGTATATAGTTAGTTATACATGATTTCATCTTACCATTATAGTGTAGATTTTTCTTCTTCCACTATTGAAATGGTAATTTCCAAAGATTAATTGTCGTATCGAAAGGTTATAGCAGATCCCATGCTATAATGAGAACCTCTAGATACTATGAAATTAATCTTAAATATATGTTCTATGGTATAGATAAATCTTACTGATTGTACACAGTAGATATTTGACTATTAGGTGATGGGGGATCATAAGTATTGATACTTCTTCTCATGAAGTTCACACTTGGTGATCTCTAGTAGTGAGATCATGAGGAATGAACTTCCAATAGGAAAACCACATGTTTCAAGTGTCATTAGATGTTCCTATATACGATCATGTGTAATGGTCTCCTGACTTGAGATCATTACCAATGTATATCATTTGATTGTGTACTTTGATGCAAGATGAAAACCATGGCAATGAAGTCGTGGCAAGTTAGTTTGTGTTGGGTGCGTCATTGGTGTCATGACATTGGTTGAATGGTCAAGAAAGGTTTTTTCACTTTTGGGTTATGAAAGTAATATATCTCAGGACATGTTGATAAGGGTGGAAGTACCTTTATAAGACTATGGATATGGCAGTTGGGGTTAAATCCATCCAGTTAAATCAACAAATAATAAAGCAAGAAAAGGGCGATGACACATGAGTGCATCCTGATTTATGAGATATTACGGAAAAAGAGATTATATTACATAGTGCATGTTTGTAGGTTTTTTGTAACTACTGTGATAATCCTTATCTCTTTAGGGGCTATGATGGGTTATTAGATCCCACTCTTAGTCGGTGAATAATATTCACTGCTATCGAGATAAGGGCCTAGAGGGTCACACACAATAGCGTATTCAAGAATTTACCTTATTCAGTTGAATAATAGTTTTGGACATAGTGGGACCCACCATTGGGGTCCAAGATTTGTCTAAGTAAAAATGATCACCAATGCAATAAATAAATTCATATTATTTGAGTTTAGAATAATGAGCATTGAATTTTTTTATTAAATGTATTTACAAGTTTTTAAGTAAATACATGAAAAATATTAATTGACGAATATTAAATTATTCAAGGTTCAATTAATATTTATGGGAACGACAATTCAAGTTTTGGACTCAATTATTATCATTTAATATATTTAATATATTACAAGAAAATGATAATAATAATTTATGACTCAGATAAGTAGTCATAAAATGTCATTGATAGTGCATTAAGTATTCGGTTATGGCGAGGTTATACCGGGTATTTTAATTAAACACTATAAATAGAAGAGGAGGGGATTTTTCCAAGTACTATTCATGGGGATTCTATCTCTTCTCCTCCCTCCCATGATCTAGAGAGAGATGATCTGGATTCGAGGAGCTTGGATGGAGCTCTCTCTCAGGAATCACTAGCAAAGCGATGCGGTGATCAATGGAGCATCGAAGGAGTCATCATAATTCTGTGCTAGCACCCAGATTATGACGAACAACACTACCATGGATTTCTTGAAGTGCGTGTGGATGATCTAGAGTATTTTCACATCGTATTCTTCGAGTAGTGATCGCCAATGATGAGCAGACGTTTTGTGCGGATTCAGATTTAAACCAGGTATTTTACGGTTTATTTTTGTGCTTAAAACCCTTCATGCAAGATCCTCAGCTTTGAACGGGCTTCTCTTCACCGACGTAGACAAGTTTACGTCGATTATCGGTGGATTTTTTTTAAAATCCCTCCTGTTTGGGGCTTCCATTTCATGCCCAGTTCCTACAAAATGCACCTCTACATTGATTATCATGAGCTTAATAAAATCATGATAAAGAATAAGTATCCCCTATCATCGATAGATGACTTGTTTGATCAACTACGTGGGTCCAAGTATTTCTCTATGGTGGAATTTCGGTCGGGATATCACCAATTAAAGGTGAGGAAGGAAGATATTCCCAAGATTTCTTTTCTAACAAGGTATGGACACTATGAGTTCATAGTTATGCCCTTCAGACCCACTAATTCTCCAGTAATTTGCATCGATTTAATGAATAGAGTCTTTAAATATTACCTTGAAACATTTGTGGTAGTCTTTATTGATGATATTCTAATATGCTCCAAGATTTAGGATTAACAAGAGAAGCATTTGAATACCATGCTAAAGACACTATGAAGGGAGAAAATCTATGAAAAGTACAGTAAATGTGAGTTCTGGATGGAGGAAGTATCATTCTTGGGGAATGTTATCCCTAATAAAGGAATATTGGTGGACCCTTCCAAGACAAAGGAAATTGAAGAGTGGCCCGGGACGACATATATAATAAAGATATGTAGTTTCCTTGGTTTATCTGGGTATTACCATCAATTTGTGAAGAACTTCTCATGATTTTCAAACCCACTAACCAAGATGAATAAGAAGATATGAAAGTTTATCTGGACCAGTGAATGTGAAGACTACTTCATAGAGATGAAAAAGAGGCTTATCACTGCACTAGTGCTCACACTACCGACAAGTGGGGAATTATTTATGGTGTACAATGATGCTTCAAAGAAGGTATTATGCTGTGTACTAATGCAAAGTGATAAAGTGATATCCTACACCTCAAGGAAGTTGAAAATTCATGAGAAAAACTTTCCCACACATGATTTGGAGTTGGAAGTTGTGATCTTTGCATTAAAAATATAACAACATTATGTCTATGGGGAGAAGTGTGAGATAAATACTGATTATAAGATCCTAAAATATATATTCATATAGAAGGAGCTTAATATTCACCAGAGAATATGGTTAGAGCTCATCAAGGATTATAACTGCTCAATCCACTATAATCTTAGTAAGGAAAATAAAGTGGAAGATGCTCTAAGTAGAAAGAATAATACATATTTATCAATTATGATAATTGATAAGGATCCAATCATCTTAGATTTTCAATGTATGAACAAATAATAATTAAGGAAGGAAGATCATCAATCCTTTCTCAAATGATTTATCAACAATCCCTCATAGAGTAAATAAAGGATGATCAAATAAATGATGTGGAAATTCAAAAAAAGGTGGAATCTATCAGAAATGGGAAATCCTCAGAGTTTAAAATTGATGAGGAAGGAGTTGTTAGATTTGAGTCACAAATATGAGTACCATCCAATCTAGAGATAAATAAAGAGCTTCTAAATGACACACATAGCTTAAACTTCTCTATTCACCCAGATAGCACAAAGATGTATTGAGATCTCTGAGAGAACTATTAGTGGGACAATATTAAGAAGGATATTTCTAAATATATATCAAATTTACTAGTTTTTCGATAAGTGATGACCGAAAGGAAAAAGTATAATGGGATGATGAAACCATTACCCACACCAACATGTAAATGGGAAAACATCACCACGGAATTTATCACTGGACTTCTGAAGATATCTAGAGTAAATAATGCTATATGGGTTGTTGTGGATCATCTTATAAAGATAAATCACTTTATCATAATTTTATAGGACTTCTCACTAGATCAAATTTCACAAATATATATCAGAGAAATGGTAAGGATGCATGGAGTACCACTATCAATTATATCCGATCGAGATCTGAGATTCATCTCAAAGTTCTAGAAAAACCTCTAACACGCTCTAAACATTGATCCAAACTTTAGTAAAGATTATCATCCTCAAACTTATGGCCAATATGAATGGACTATTCAGACACTAGAAGACATGCTGAGATCATGTTCTATGGACTTCAAAGGAGGATGGGACTAACATCCGCCTCTAGCCGAGTTCTCTTAAAACAACATTTTACACTCGATCATCCAAATGTCTCCATATAAATCCCTTTATGGGAAAAGATGTAGAACACTAGCATGCTGAAATGAAGTTAGTAAACATAAGCTTCTAGGAAATTAAATTGTTGAAGAAATGGTAGAAAAGATGAAAAACATTCAGTAGCATATCTGGGTAGCCCAAATTCGAAATAAGAACTATGCAGATAATCATCGATGAGACCTAGAGTTTAAGGTTGGAGACATGGTATTCTTCCATATATCTCCATGGAAGAGGGTCATGAGATTTATGAAGAAAGGAAAGTTAAGTCCCAGGTACATCGGTCCCTTCGAGATTCTTGATCATATTGGAGTTGTGGCCTATTGACTAGAACTTCCACCAACCATGTCTCAAGTACACGATGTATTTCATGTATTAATATCGAGGAAGTAAATACTGGATCCCTCACATGTACTAAATTTAGAAGTGGTATAGTTGGAAAATGATCTCTCTTATGAGGAACAAATAGTGAAAATCTTGGAGCATAGAGATAAAGTTCTACACAACTAGACTACCCACCTAGTCAAAGTAATATGGCGGGACCATAAGTACGAAGAGGAAACATGGGAACCAGAGGAAGCAATGAAGGAGAGTTACCCTCACCTTTTTCCCCTTAGTTTGTAAAACAAAATTTTGAGGGAGAAATTTCATAAGGGGGAAGAATGTAATGACCCAAAATTCAATCAATGAAAATTTCCCTTCATATAATTATTTTATATAGTATAAATCACATAAAATTATATAGAGAACATAATACAAACTTTATAAATGAAGAATTAATGAAATAAGAGGTATTTCTAGAAATTAAGAAACCTATACCAATAGAATAGTAACTTGACCTTTGAAATAGTAATATAGACCTTATGAATAGTAAAATAACCAATAAAATAGTAACCTTACCCATGAAATTATAAATAAAATTTGTGCATCTTATAAATGAAAATATGATATGTTTATATCATGGAATAAGTAAATAAATATTTTAAAAATGATAAATTATGCATTGATATTTTTGTGAAACATTAATGTTTATTTACAATTTTATAATTAATATAATTATTTAAAAGAAAATTTATTTTCATAAAATATATTCATAAATTAATATTTTTTATCTTATGATTATTAGATAATTTTACGAGACTTAATTAATTTTTCAAAGTGTTATAAAATCAGTTATAATTTTAAAATTGGTATTTTTCAAATAAATGATGATTTTATTTAAAAATTAAATTTCTCATATTTAGGAAATTATTTTCATAAAATTGAGTCCATTTTTGAATTCTACACTTCAAAAAATTACAGGGATGAATTTTTGGTATTTTTCTAAAATAGTTGAATTTTTTGTGAATAATGAAATATAGTAATTTACAGTATAAGATAAATACATGAATTATTGAGTCATGAATGATTTTTGAATGATATAAGAACAATTATTTAAAAATAACCTGCACTAGTTACTATACTTAGTCACAAAAATCCACACTATTTCTTGTCTTGATCTAAAATAATAAACAAATGAGTGAAATAATAAAAAAACACTCATCCCCTCCACTATAAATACCACCCATCACCACCTATTATCCTCACACCTATTAAGCCTTGAAGCTTGTCCAATTTATGCCCAATCCTATTCCCAATTATCTTTACACATACAAGGGGTTCTTGTCTTATCAAAATTCCAAAACCAATTTTCCTAATGAGGTTCTTAAGGAGAAGAATTCAAGAGGTAAAATCTCTTTTGATTTCTTTATTTTTCTTTTCACTTTCTTTTATTTTATTATACTCTCCTAACACCCTCTATAAAAACATGCATGATAACTCCATTATCTTTTATATAATATAATTTTATTATTTTAATGGAAAATCCACCATCGATTCTCTTCTCCTCTTCCTTTTTGTCTAAAAATGAAAATATCATCTGTGAGGTGTTGATTTATCGCCTTCGAGGATAGACAATTTTTATTTTCATTTACCACCTTCAAGGATGTATATAAAACCATTATAATGGTTATTACAGATTTTAAAATTTATGTTATAACCCTTTTTATATTCTTAAACTAACTTTTATACACAATAATTAATAATGAAACAAAATATGTTTGTTATGATCGAGAAACCGCCAAAATAATCTAAACAATTATCACTAACATATTATCTAATGATTCATCCTCACACCAAATAAAAAATGAATTATATAACCATTTAATATTATGGATATTCATTAATAACATATAACTTCAATTCTGGATATCTATTCCCATTTTACATGATCTTTCATACATTTATACAAGTGAACCAATCATGAAAACCAAGGAAATGAACACCCTTTAACGATGAAATTGAATCTTATAACTCATCAAAAAGTCCATAAATGAACTTAATAAATTTATAATAAATAAAATGAATGTATAAAAGGTTCTTAATTAATTAATTAATAAATTCAATTTGATTATCCAGGACATTAAGATCAAGTGCAGAACACTTTCAAACATAAGGTAAGAGATTCTTTTTGAACCTTCATTTTTCCTTTGGGTTACGATTTTTCTCTCTTTAAACCAATTAAATTATTATTTATTTTTATTTAATTATTTGAAATTATGTTTATGTGTTCCAAAATCATTTATCCAGATCATATCATCCTTATTTTATGGGAAAATAAATGTTTTAAAAAGATTCCCTTCTCAATTATTCTCGACAAGCAAGCCCGATTAAAAGGAGCTTTTTGATTTATTACCCATTTTCAAGAGCATTCTATAATTTGTTTTAAGCCACAATTTTTTTATAAAATACTCATTTTATCATGAAAAAATATCTTGGTTTATTTCTGGTTTTATGAAAATATATATGCCTTTTATTCTTTAAATTCTCTTTAATATTTTCCTTAAACCACACTAAAATGTTTTATTTCTAAAGTTTTTAAACCCTATTTTTAAATGTTTACACTTAAATTGAAAATAATTTATCACAATATATGACTATTTTACCTTATTATTTTCCATGTATGATTTAAATCCATTCTTTCATGGACACCTTTATGATATGATCATTTGTTATGTCTTATGACATGATTACGATACCCATTTCTTTCCATAGGTAACCCTTATGTTTATTATTTTTGTTTGATTCTTCATGTGGCACACATATTCATGAAAATTTTATGATCGGTGTACCTAGATAGCACTCCAATGTATTGGGTAATGTTTAGTCTCATGAGACGTCATGTTGGGATAGAGAGTGAACCTGATTCCTTTATGGGACTTTGTCTCCCATGTGCAATGGTCTTGGTAGCTAGAATTGACTCATGATTATGTTATGTTTTGTGTTGTTTTCACATTAATATGATGCTATTATTAAATTTCCCCATTCCCTAATTTTTTTTATGTTTATTCATGTTTTATGCTTTTTTATGTCATCATGTTATGCCTTCTAACCCATGTGCTTTGCTTTATTCCTATGCTTACACCCTTACTGAGATTTTTATCTCATCACTTTTGTTCATGCATTCCCTAGGTTATATTATGAATATATAAGAGATAAATAGAATATAGGAACTCTTTATGGATGATTAAAATAAATAAGTTTTATTTTATTTCCATGTTTTTAGTTTTATGTACCTAATCATCCAAAGACTCTAGACTTTACGATCCTGGGCTTGTAATACGATGGTTAATTATGATTAAAATCATGTAATAATATGTGTAAAAGTATAGGGTTTCTATAATATGGATCCTTGAACCTCCCATTATAGTGTAGAAGCTATGGATATGCCACGACTCAGAGAGTTCAAGGTAGGTGTTTGATTGGACAACTGAATTAACTTTTGTCTCCTTGATCTGTTGAGTGAGGTCATGACTTATAAAATCATAAATATGATTTAATTAATGATTTACTATAAATATTCGACAAGATAGTTATGGATAATACTTTTCTACCATCATTATTTAAGTCAACCTATTGCTCTCAAAACAACTCCTCAGTAGTAGTAGGCACCCTCAACTATGGCTAACAAGCACCATGTACACCTGGATTTGTTCAAATTCAAATGATGGAAGGTGTTTGTGACTAAATATTTATGCGAGGCTTTTCAATTTATTTATTTTTAATGAATTTAATCCATTTCTATTAATCATTTCATCCTATTTTTTCATGATCACATATGAACATTAATAGAAAAACATTCATCACATCTTTATGCATTTTACTATTTATTATTTTATGTGTTTCCCTCTATCATGAAAATGCATAAAATAATAAACAATGCATAGAATAAATAAAAATAACTGATGGGTCTTGAACATCTTATATTGGTTGATCCATTTAAACACAATGGATCAACCATGACCTAGAGGAACCATATTTGAGTCATGTCTTGACTCACGATGTAGCTCGTCCGGATCTAGTGTGTCTATTTCTTGTTTGGATTTAGTCTCGACTTGACATGGTCTTCGAATTACAACGTCATTATCATAGTATAAAAATACTCATATATAGGTGAGAGGGTCTAGGGAAGTGAAAAATACATACAAATAAAATGGAAGCACAAGCCCTTATACATATTGAACAAAAAAATGATGATGCATAAAATGTTAATAAAACTAATTAATTATTACTAACATCACATGTAATTTTAATAAATAATTAAATAAAATAACCCAAACATGCAAGGTTGGTCACTGCCCAAGTTCGGTCAATGGGTAAAGTAAAGCATGATAAAAATTAAATACAATAAATTTAAGTATTAGGGTATTTAAATAAATTAATTAAATTAAAATAATTTACTTTAATTCAGTCTCAATATTAATTTAGTTTTAAATACAAAAAATTAAATTAATTAATTAAATAATTTAATATAAAAATTAAATTAATTTTTTTCAAAGTATTAAAATATTATATTGTTTAAAAAAATGTATTAAATTAATTTTTGATTATATAAAAATTTCCTGGGCCCCAAAACCCCATACAGGGCCAATGCAGGTCATGCTGACCCTGAGTAGGCCTGTTTCGAGCTGGGAAGACCCCATGCGGGAGTGTTCTGGTCCAGAAATACCCACCCCGACCCATTCTGGGTTGGACTGACCAACCCAGGACCGTTGTGGGGCGGGTTGGGTCAGATAATCCCCATTAAAGGCATGCTAGTCAGCCGACATGGAGTAACTCGACAATGGTCAGCCATTACTTGGTAGGTAGAAGTAGGGTACGACCGATCTGCCCAAGGATAGTGGTGCGAACTGACATGGTGATGTCTTCACAAGAGATGGTTATGAGTGGAGCGAGAGGGTGGTTATTTGCATCAGCAGCTGTAGGTGATAGTGTTAGTGTGACGAAATCAGTGTGTGGATGACGACACCAGGCAGTGGGGTCGGGGACCAATGATGAAACATGGGGGTTGGACCGGTGGAAGCTAAAAATGAATAGATCCCTGATAGGTAGATGGGCAGACCAGATGAGGTCGACCAGGATGGAAGGTGGCGTGCTGGTAAGAAGAAGTGGTTCAACTGGCTTATGTGGAGGTGACATGATGCCAATGAGGGCAGAGGTGGTAGAGTCGTAGGGTACCGCTAGATGAGGAGGAAGTAAAAAATGGGGGGGGGGGGCTCTTTTAATATTAAAATATTTTTTGTCTTTTAAAACTTTTTATTCCCGATCACGTTTCCCCCTTTACTAGTCTTCTACCTTTTTATAAAAGTTAAACCACCCCCTTCATCCCCCCTTTTAATTTTTATTGTGTTGGAAAAACAAGCCAGTCATTTTGTTAAAGTCCGCCCAATTTTTTTTTATATTATCTTTTTTTATTTACTTTTCACAACTGAGAAAAAATTATGCTGGCTGGAGAAAAATGATGTTCCGGATGGAGTGATTTATGATTACCAAAACCGGTCGAATTTTTTTCCAACCACTGTGTCGAGTAATCAAAAATTCCATCACACAACATAATTTAATCTTGGTCACTTAATTTTTTTCTTCTTCAAAAATTATACTCATGAAAATAAACTATTTTTCAATCCATATTAAAAATTTCAGATGTCCATAACTCAGCCATCTGAAATCGTATCGATGAGCAGTCTGTTTCATTGAGACTGAATTTAAACTCTACACTTAATTTAATGCACACTAATTTTTTATTACCTCAGAAAATTCATGTGATATCATCAATAATAATTTATGGTACTGGGGTGTGCTGCGGAAGTCATTTGGCTGAGGATTTAAAATTTTTCATTATCGAAGTGACAAAACATGTCATCTCTAGCGATCTGATCCCTGATAGAGGTCTGAGGATCTTGTGTGAATTATTCAAAGAACATAAATTAAATAAATGAGTACCGCATTCAATTCAACAACATTTTCAACTACATCTCTTCATTAGTAATTGTTTCTCAAAGTATCCAAATCCGAACACCTCTAGATCATCCACACACTCTCCAAGAATCCACACGATTTCCATTCATCGAATTATGGTGCTAGAGCGGACCTTCGACAAATCATTTAGCATCACGATGATCACCCAGATCTTGTCCCTTCGATCCATCGAATGTGTTCTTGTATCGGTCGCTCAAATAGTGACTTTCTCTCTATAGGATGTAGGGGAAGAGATAGACTCTCATTTCAAATGAATGAATAGTATTTGGATTGAGCTTCTCCTCCTGCTTATATAGTGGGTGGTCCAAATACCTAGAAAGGGTTCCCTAGCACCCGAAAATTCAATTCCCACTAAACAAAAAATAAATGACATGTGGTGATGAACTAAATGCATCATAAATGTCATTTATATTTTATCACATATTTGTAATATATAACAAATATATTACGTAATAAACCCAAGTCATTTAAATCGACCTAAAATTCATGAAATATTAAATAAACCTTGAATATTAAAATAATATTTGTTCTTATAATATTTTTAATGTGTTTACTAAATACCCCACGAATACATTTAATAAATAAATTCAACCCAATTTTTCTATACTATAATAATAATTAATTTATTTATTCTTTAGTGAACATTAATACTTGGAAAACTCTCAAACCTTGTGGTGGGAACCACCATGTCTTATATATCTATTCACTAGAATAGGAAATATTCTTGAATATGTTATTGTGTGTGACCCTTTAAGACCTTATCTCGATAGTAGTGAATAGTATTCATAGATCAAGAGCAGAGACCAGCATCCCATCAAGACCCCTAAAGAGGTAAGGAATAGTCATAGAAATGAAAACCATCATATGAACACACACTATGTAATATAACATCTTTGTCTTGAGATATCTCATTAGGTAGGATGAACACTCATATCATCATCCTTTCTTGATTATCATTTATCGATTTAACTAAGTAGACTTACCTTTTACTACCTTGAACAAGGATTTATGAAGGTACTACCATCCTTATCAACTAGTCTAGAGATATTAATTCCTCAACTTAGAAACGACAAATTCTATCTTGATCATTTAACCAATATCATACCACCAATGATGCACCCAACACAAGCTACATCTCCACAACTTCATTATCATGGTTTTTGCCTTGCATCAAAGAACATGATCAAATGGAACACATTGATAATGATCTTAAGTCAGGAGACCAATACACATGTTTGTAGATAGAAATAAACAATGACACTTGAAACATGTGATGTTCCTATTATCGGGTCTATCCTTATGATCTCACCTACTATAGATCACCAAGTAAGAACTTTATGAGAAGAAGTTTCAATGATTATGATCCTTTGAAACCTGATAGTCAGTCATCAACTGTGTCCATTTAGTATGATGTATCTAGACTACATGACATATGATTAATATTAATGTCATAGTATCTGGAAGTTCTCATTATAGATTGGGAACCACTATAACTTTTTATAAGACAAATAATCTATGGAAATTACCATTTAAATAGCAGACACAGAAATATATACTCTATAATGGTAAGTGAACATCATGCATAACTCATTGTACACATGGTATGTTAATAAAAAAAAAACTAATAACGTTGAGTCTAGGGAACCCACTTTTGTAGTAGGGTATGTTGGGTGCATCAAGAATGAAATGTCATTAATGGATAAGTCAAGGAAGTATTTGTCCCTTATATATTTATATAAGTTGACATCTTGACCCTTTTATTGAAATATAATCATTGTATAAATTCCATGGCCATGGTATAACGACATTTATTTCATATAGTCAAACAAAGAATTATTAAGAATATAGGTTAATGATACAAATGTGCAACCTGCTTGGTGATATATTTTGACAAAAGGATTATATTACACAACAAGTGTTCATATATGGTTGTCAACATTACGACATTAAGTTTTTTTCTCTTGAGTGACTTGACTTGTTTCTTGATAGTAATCTTAGACTTTAGGCGTACTTGCCTATTGCCAATGAGAAAGAATCCTAGTGGGTCACACACTAAACATTTCCATTGATCTCAATTAAATCCTATTTGAATTTAATTAATGGAATAAATATTATTCTCAATATTGAGGAATAATTTTATTTAAGTTTTGTTGATTTCATAAATTAAATAAATATTTATTCACCAGATTGTGAATAAAAATATATTAATTTAATTTATTGAATATTTAATAAATATTTATTCATTGGTTTGTGGATAAAAATATTTATTTATTATTAAAATGTTTATTTGAGTATTCAACAAATACCAAGGAGTTCGAACGGAGTAAGATCATGTCTAGTGATAAATATTAATTTACAAGCTGATAAAATAATATTTTTTATTGTACAAGTTAGCACACACACCATAAAATAATAATAATAATATTGTTATATGGAATGAGGTTTAATAAAGATTATAATATTATTTAAGTTCCTTTATGTAATTAAATAACATTTTAACCTAAAACCTGTCTCTATAAATAAATGATTATGTCTATTATATAGCATTAATTGAAATTTGAGGATAGAGAATCATTACACACAATAGAACTCTTTCTCTATCTCTCGAATTCCCCCTATCTTCCTCTCAAGAATAAAAATATTACCTTAAATCCCGAAGGATCTTGGATCGATCAAGATAGACAACACAAGACATTGATTCATCACAATAGAACCCAAAAATAAATTAGCATTGCTTAGAGATCAAAGGATCATGTGTGGATCACTAATAGATAGATTCTACACTTGAATCATTATAGTGCAATGAAGGTAATCCAAAAGGGTTTTCTGAAGGTCAATAATGTCATCGAAGAAAGGATCATAAGACAAGGTAATAATTTCTTCTCAATTTAAATAAATTAATTATAAATTTAACATGAAAGACCGTCTCTCAAGGTTTCAAGAAACTCTAAATTAAAAGGAATTTTAATTTAACACCCACAAAAGGTACTTCCTCTATGTATAAAACCTTCATTCCATACATGATAAATCTCTCTTCCTTATACACCGAGGTTCTAAATACCCAGAAATGGATCTATGAACTCTGGATATTTATTACCCACAAAATAAGCCATAAACGATGTGTTATGCCCAACTAACCAGGTCATAAATGTCATTTATATTTTTATCACTTTCTTGTAATATAATAAATATATTATATTATAAAACCAAGCCATTAAATCATCTATATGTTCCCATAAATTTAAACAAACCTTTAATATTAAAATAATATTTATTCATATAATATTTTCTATGTATTTACTTTAATAATTGTAAATACATTTAATAAATAAATTCAGTTCCAATTATTATAAACTCAAATAATATGAATTTATCTATTCCTTAATGACCATATATGCTCAAACACACCCCCGACCCTATGGTGGGGCCCACCATGTCCTATACTTCTATTCATCAGAATAGGCCAGATGTTTGAATACACTAAGTGTGTGAACCTCTAAGACCTTATCTCGATAGTAGTGAATACTATTCATAGACCTAGAGTAGAGTCTACCAACCCATCAAAGCCCCTAAATAGGTAAGGAAAAGTCATATAAAAAACCTTTCCTACAAACACACACCGTGTAATATAATCTATTTGCCTTGTGATATCTCATAAAGCAGGACACAAAATTTCTATCATCATCTTTTCTTACTTTATTGTTTTTTAACATAACTGGATAGAATTACCTTCTTCTACAATGGTCATGGATTCAGTGAAGGTACTACCATCCCAATCAACTAGGGCCAAGATATCTCTTCCTTTCAGAATAAAAAAAATTATATATTGATTATTCAATCAATGCCATACCACCAATGATGCACCCAATGCAAGATACCTCACTATGAATTCAATGCCATAGTTTTTTCCTTACATTAAAGTATGTGATCAAATAGTATACAATGATAATAATATCAAGTAAGGAGATCATTACACATGTTTTAAAATAGGAAATACCAATGACACCTAAAACATGGAGGTCCATTCCTCATGATATCACTTACTCGAGATTTCCAAGTGTGAACTTTATGAGATGAACTCTCAATTATTATGATCCCCTAACATGTGATAGTCATACATCATCTATGTCTCATCATCATGATGTATCTGAACCACATGGTATATGTTTTATATTAACTTAAAAGATTCTATAGGTTCTTAATATATCATGGGAATTGTTATAAAATTTTGATACAATAAATAATCTATGGATATTACCATATAAATAGTGTATAAAAAAATATCAACACTATTAGGGTAAGTATACATCATGCATAACATAATGTATACATGATATGAAAATTAAAAAGTAATATTTTAGTTGGGTCTAAGGAACCCATTATTACAATACTCCAACTTGAACCTGAGAAAAATTGATAATGAACCATATTATCTCTCACATGATAAGATCATGATTCCGCTGAGTTATGGATTTAGTCTTTGGGTCTACCATGTATCTACTGCATGGATACTTTTCTATGTAAAACTTCACATCCTTGAGTAAGACTCCTTAAGAGAGGATATACCCAAGTATAATACTTTTATCCACTTTCAAAACTTTAAATCTTGGATAGTAATAGTAGTATAATTATTACAATTTACATTATGATAAAACTTTACTTACTAGGTATGATTCTAAGAACTGGAACAAATCATTGCATTTTACACTATTTTTTAGATACATCAGAAGCCACAATGTACTCGACATTTTAGAAATAAATACCACTAGCTTGAATGAGCTTCACTTTCTCATTTCATTAGTTTAACTGTGATATTAGATTATATTAATCCAAGGGAAGACTATTTTGACACCCCTTAAACTAGTGTCCCTACCACACCAAGTACTATGAACACATATCTTGTACTCTCTTAAGTATAAAAGGATAGTTTTGACTATTCTCATGTATTTATTCTGGATATAAATGATATTTTCCTACCATAAAGTATATGTTTACAATATCATATCTAGTAAATAACATGAAATATGTGGTTGATCCATTGAAAAAATGTATAGAAGTCTACTCACCACATTAATCTCTTCCTATTTCCCATACATGTCTTCTTGGAGGGATTTATGCCATGTGACGTTAGTAACAATTCTCTCTTGAATTATTCAAACTTATTTTTTTCAATACCTTGTCAATATATGTACTTTTGACTTGGTTTAAGTAACCCATACATATACCTCATTAGATACTATTTTTTTATAACTTAGGTTACTTCTTTAAGTTAATCTATGGAGATATTATTTTATTATAGTCTTAACTAACTATAATACTAATGGTTATTTTCCATATGTTAACAAACATATTTTTCTTGGAAAACAACGTTACTCCCACTAATCTCTTTTAGTAACATATTAAAAATTCATTCTAAGTGAATATTATATGATGTTTTTATTTACTTCAATACAAAATTTGATTTTAGTTACTTGCATCCCTTATTGTAATTCTATGGTGTCACCAACACTTTTTGGTTGCATCATATAGACACCTTCCAAGATCAGTGGTCTTGACATCCAAAGCCCAATTTAACGA
The DNA here is from genome assembly GCA_963277665.1 of Viscum album. Lineage (NCBI taxonomy): Eukaryota > Viridiplantae > Streptophyta > Magnoliopsida > Santalales > Viscaceae > Viscum > Viscum album. Next base: position 1,815,163,501 of record OY728159.1, on the reverse strand, counting down.
TCATAGAATGTAGCTATGAAAAGTACAAAAATTATAATGGATTTTGGAATGATGACTTGGCCAACCAATCCTTATTGGTACCACTCTTCTACCACCCATGTAATGTTTTTCTTGAATACCACCATAATAATCAAAATAATAACCACCTGTATTTTAATACATGTAATTCATTATTGAATTTCAATTGATCTTGTCAATCTTAGCCTGTTTCCATTTAAAAATTACTTATAGGATTCACTACTCTCAATGAATAAAGTATCACCGGCCATGGTGAATATAAAACCATTACCATGGTTTTATCCTTCTTACATAGTATGTGTCTCTAGAACATTCTATTTCCACAAGATCTTATGGAACTTGTTCCTATGAAAACTACTTGTTAATCTTTAGTGTTGAATAAATCCAAGTTAATATTTCTCCCACTATCTCAAATATATATATACACTCGTTTATTTTTTTATAGTATATCACTTAACTATAAGTTTTCTATCATAGGGATTTCTATAATATCCTTATAAAACCTTTGGTATAATTAGTTTATATGCACATTGTGTTTTTATTGATGTAAGTTTGTTTATACCCTTAATAAAAAATTGCATCTAAAAAAATGTTCTTATGACATAGTATATTTATATCATACTATAACTCACATGATATCCATTTTTCATTATAGTTGGCATATGGTTATGGGATGATATTGTTATTTTCAAAGAATGTCTTGAAAAATAATGGAAATTTTTTCAATTATTTTTAGTTTCAACATTGATTCTCCTTTTACTTACATCATAAATTTGATGTATAAGGAAATGTACATTTAGGAGTTAATCCACACTAAATTTTAATGATTGATGTATGATTTTTCAAGATACTCTTCAGCACATGAGACCGAAGCAACTCATATATTCTAACCAATAATATTAATTTAAAAACACTTAAAGGAATCTTATGAAGTATATTTACCACTATATTTTCTTTGGAATATTTCATGTTCTCTTGCTAAACTAATTCTGAAATCTTTATGGCCTACCTTTATTTATAAAGGTTTATTTATACAAAACTAAATAAGTAAATTTTTCGATAATACCTAAGGTATTTAACTCTAAAGAATCTAAAAAACATACTAGGTATATCCTTGACAACTACTTAGTTTTACTAGACAAATAATTATCTTTCCAAAACTAGGTATAAGCAAGTCCTATATTTTATATTCATCAATTACTGCTAATGATTCAAGCATTACTAAACTATTATTTGAGTATTATACACCACAAATAACATTCATTCCAAAAATGGAATAATGTCTCCTTATGTATAATGGACATGAGAGATAAATGTTTTGGTTATACTCAATAAAATTTCAACTAGAATCATTAATATTAGAAATTAGATGTTGTGTATTTCTCACCACTAACTTAGAAATCACCCTTTCTCAGCCACTTGGAGAATTCACCTTAATTATTGTAATGTTTCTTTTCTTTCAAGGTTACTATATTTAAATGCACACATGTGATAGGAATATTGTATTTAATACCCAATAAGTGTGATATAAACATCACATATAATGATGAATATACCTAAATAAGAAGTGACTACATACTTATTCAATTCAGTTTATTGAATTTATGTTCTATAAAATTATTTCATGACATGTGATGTAAATAAACTCCTATTTAATGAATTTCCTATATTTATTGAAAATGAAATTAAAAAATTCCTTTGTAATCACACTTTTTATTGACCTTTTTTCCATGTATTTCAACCTTTTCACTATAAGAATTAAAGATTGATCTTTCTTTAAGTTATTATCAACTTGGAGAACCTTACCTAAATGGTGATGAAGTGTTTCATCCACACTAATATTAAAAAAATTTGAAGTAAGTGGGAAATAAAGATATTATAAAGTGATATATTTAATGATCATGAAACACATTTCAATTTATACATATTCAGTGTAATCATCACCCAATCATATTTTTCTTCTCTTTCTCCTCGCATACTTCTTGGAGATGAGACAACATGTGATATAATCCATATCCTGATGTTGTTTCTAAAACTCATTGGAAATTAATGATGGGATTATGATGTAAACATCAAATTATTCTTACATGAGTCCCCCTATAATCATATTTCACACCCTCACTTATTGATGTGTCTTAACAGGTATTGGGGACTCCAGCAGCTTGAATTTCTTATATCGCAGTACTTTGTGAAAGCACCTATACTACTCTTTGAAAACTCACACCGGTGATGATGTTGACTTTTTCCAATATTAATCATAGTATATTTGTGGTATTAATTTCCATTTTATACAAAATAAATTTTAGTAGATTATAAATTTTATCTTGATTACTGATTAGATATTACCAATTAAATCATTAAATGCTATTTTTTTGAACCCTAGTATCCCTCACTACTAGATTCAGAATACTCAGTCACTAAAGTATTATAGTGTAAAATATCCCTAAAACTTATCCTTATATTCCACTCTATGGTTACACCACTCCACATAGAGTTTCTATGTAAGCGTTAGATTGGCCAACCACATTGACTCATGACTCCTTGAACTGTTAAGTGAAGTTCCAGCTCTTAAAAATCATAGATTTGATTTACTAAATGATTTGACTCTAAAGATTAAATAAGATAGATATGAATAATTATTTGTTGTAATATTTAGTTAATTCAACCCATTTCTTTCATAATAACTCCCCAGTTGTAGGAGGCACCCTCAATTAGGGTTGATGAGCACCCCACACACCCAGTTTTGTTCAAATTCAAATGACAGAAGGCATTAGGAATTAATATTACTTTGAGGTTTTTATTATTATTTCTCAATGAAGGAAATAATTTTCTACCTAATATTCATGTACAATGTGATCCCCCTCATAACTGACTATACAACAAATAAAAAAAATTATCACATCATAAATTATTGTAATATATGAATTTATTTTATTATTTTATGTGATCACATAAACTTGAAAACTCACTTAACAATAATAAACAATGCATAAATTAAATAATCAGCATGACTAATATTGAGCATTTGATATTGGTTGATCCATTTACACTCAATGAATCAAACATGACCCTAGGGGTAAAATACCTGAGTTGTCTCTGACTCGTATCATAGCTCACACTTTAGTCTAATGTATCACCATCTCGTCTAGAATAATGCCTCACCTCAGTGTGGTCCATGACTTACAACATCCTCATCTAATATATAAATACTCATATGTAGGTGTGGGGGTATCGTAAATACATAATACACATGAAATATATCTCTCATGGACATGTATACCCTGACACATATTAAACATGAAAATATAATATACAAAACATCAAAATAATTTTAATTATTACATTAAATGCTCACAATTTCGATAAATAATTAAAGAAATTAAAATATTGACATAAGTTGGTTGTTCGATGCTCAAGATCCTCCAGGGAACAATTTAAATGTGAAATAAAAATTAAAGATGTGATAAATTTATATATAGGGAATTTATTGAATTAAAATAATTACTTTAATTTTAATTTAATTAAAATATCACCCAAACCCCCAAAGGTTATTATTATTTATTATCTATTTTTTTTTAAATTTTGATTCCAAAAATTTTAACTTATTTTAAAACATATATATATTTTTAATTTTTTTTTATCATGGGCCCCTGCACAGTCTAGAAAACCCTGAAAGGGGTTTCAGGTCTAGGTGGTACCCATAATGGACTAGACCATTCAGGCAGGGCCTGATCGATCCCATCTCGGGGGATGACTTGGTTTTAGCCCTAGGTCCCTGGTTAAGGGAGAGATATGAATGCATATATTCCTGAAGGTTCATGAGGAAGCTGAAAAGGGGAAACCCAACAGTAGATGGTCATGCTTCGGTGGCCGACCAGTTTAGCGGGGGGTGGCCACTTAGGATCTGGTGCCACGAGGGAGGTCGAAGATGGGAGATGCTAGATTTGGATGATGTGTCATTGGTATAGGGGGGTGACCAAGAGGTGGATTGAAGGAGGAGCCAGTGGGGTCGTGGGAGTCTGAATGTGGTGAGCACGGTTGGGGGAGAAGGGGCTAGCAGGGCAAGTCAGCTCGACAATGGCGGTTTTCAGGTGGATATAGATGGATATGGCTTGGACGAGCATGTTGAATGGGAGAGGGGGCTGATGAGTTCAAGATAGTGTGATAGGAGGGCTGTAAGTGTCCAATGGTGGTCGGGGAGCATCGAAACTATGATGATGACATAGAGTAAGGGTGGACAAGGTGCAACGGGGTTCGCCCAGTAGTATCCAGTGCAATTTAGATGCCTTTTTTTTGTTTTGTTTCATCTAACCCCATAAGCCACCCCCTTAGGATCCATTTTAGGATCCCCTTTTATTTTTTTATATCCTTTTCTGAGTTTTTTTAATATGTTTTTTGATTTTTTTTAAAAATAGTGTAGGTTTATTTTTTTTTAAAAAAAATATTCCTCAAAGGCGGCATCAACGATGTTTCCTTCCATTCCCCCGTGCTGCCTTTGGCCAGGATCGATGACATGGCAAAGGTGAGGGGGGGATTCCACCTTTGGCCTCTGGGTGAGGCGAAAGACGGCACTGTCGATGCCGCCTTTAGCCTCACGCAAAGGCCAAATGTGGCATCAGCGATGCTTCCTTCGCCTCATCTCCCTATAAAAGGGCATCCACCCCCATTCTCCTCACTTCATTTCCCCTCATCTCTCCTAAATCTATTGATTTTCTCTCTAAAAAAATTCCTCTTCCATGTGGTGGAGTCGTTGCTCTAAAAGAAGGCGATTTTTTGCAAAGCATCATTTAGAGGTATTTTTTTATTTAATTTAATGTTATTTATTTATTTAATTGATTTTTTTTAGTTTTAAATATTTTATTTTTTAAGTATTTTAGTTAGTTCTAAATATTTTTTATTAGTTTTTTTAATTAGTTATATATAGTTTGGAATAAATATTTTTATTAGTAATGATTAATTATCGATTAAGTATAGATTAAGACTTAGGATTAAGTATTGTGAAATTTTGGTAGCATAAAGATTATGTGGTTATCTAAGTAATAAAATCCCTATCTGGATACAAACAAGTGGATGTGGCTCTGGCACAAATGTACCTTGGGGTAAAACCCGAAAAAAATACTTTGAGCTAGACTTGAATGAGAACTGGTGCCTGAAAACGGGCCTTGTTGCACTCCTGGTTTGACACTCCCAGGGGATATGCTTAAGATGATTCATATTTTATTTATAAACTACTAAAATAACTAAGAAAATAAAAATATAATTAGTATATTTATCAATGATAAAATAATAATTATGATTTCATAAAATGAAATGGACAAGGAAAAAATCATTAAAGAATGAAAGTTATTATTAGTAATTGAATTCTTTTTAGTTAGTTTTTTTAAAGATGTTATTTATTAAGTAGTTTAATTAGTTATATATAGTTTAAAAATAATACTTATTATTAGTAATGATTAATTATAGATTAATTAATGAAAATTTAGGATTAAAAATTAATACATATGATTAGTTAATTATAATTAACTAATTAATATAATATGATTAATGATTAAAGAATAAATAATTAAAGAATAACTTAATAATGATTAACTAGTGATTAAAGAATGATTTATTAGTTAAAAAATGTACTAAGAAAATAGTTTATAAAATGACAATTATGATTATATAAAATTAAATGGAGAATAAAATGTTTTAAAATTTTAGTATCGTAAAGATTATATAGTTGAAATAATAGTTATTATTAGCAATGATTAATTATAGAATAATTGATAAATAACATAGGATTAAAAAATAAATCCATATAATGACTAGAATATTTTAGGGTATAAAAAGGTGTACTAAAATTAAATTCTAATAAATATTATATGGTCAACAATCATTGTTAATATTTGTTACGCTATCATAATTTTGATGAAAGAAACATTTTTGACGTAGAGAGTCATGTTTTCCTGTGTGTACTGCTATGGGGAGGTTATTCAAACTGATCAAGGAGCTTCTTACAATACAAAACCAATAATAGTGGTTAGTATAGCTGATTGTGTAACCCTAAGTGACCTTCAAGATAGAATTTGTGGTTCCTTAAATTTGGGACCCAATCAAGAGATCAAGTCTATGAGCTATAGAAATTTGCAATCCCCAAAAACACTATGGAATCTATCTTGTCCATTGGTTGTTGATGCATAGTGGGTCCAAGTAATTAATTTATTTTCTTAATGGTCAGATTGTACCATGATGGAGTTATATGTTGTTGTTTCTACTGTACAACAACAATGTCCAGTTATACGAAGACGTAGACTTAAAAGAGTGGTTGAAGAAAATCTGCCCCATGAAATTGAGCCTATTCCAAATGACGCAGAAGAGGGAAAAATAGATTATCTCTCAGATATACATGTCAATTCGACTTTCGATGAGGAGTTTCATAATGAAGGATCAGATGGTGACAACATTGTTGATGAGGAGGGACCAATGGAAGTTAAGGAGTAGGTTTTGAGAAATGCATTAGTTTTATAGAAACCTCGACCTATAATAAATCATCCACCACTCCTTGAATCTTGGTCAGAAGTAATGAAACATGTGCCTGAATTTGACAATAATGTTCTCAAACAGAAAACTGAGTTCCCCAGAGTTGTATCAAATAGGTTTAGTGAGCTGGAAAAAACCTATATATTGGAAGGAATTTTCCAAGTAAAGATGCATTAAAAAGAACACTAAAGAGATTTCACATTGATAGGAACTAAAACTATGCAGTTCAAAAATCACGTCGTAGTAAATATGTTATACGGTGTGAGAAGTATGGGGATGGTTGTATATTTTTCTTGAGGATGATTATGGACATTTAATTTGGAGGTTGGAGAATCTCTAGGATTGAGGCAGCTCATACTTGTGTTCATCCAATCCTAACACAATATCATACCTCATTGGATGAAGAATTTTTGTCATCCATTATTGTTGAGATGATTAAGACATGCCAGGATGTTTCGATAGCTATTGTGAAAGAGAGGATACAACCGACACTTGGTTTTAATATTTCCTATAATAAGGCATGGATGGTGAAACAAAAGGCAATTGTGAAGGTCTATGGTAATTGGGATGACTCATATCAGGTGTTTCTGCAATTTCTAGCCATAATGAGGCATCATGACCAATTTTTCTTCCATATTGATAAAAACAAACATGTGACTCACGATAACCTACTAGATCCATCTTGTGTTCAATTTCATCAGTTGTTCTGGGCATTCCTCCCCTATATCTCTACATTTTGTTTTAGAAAACAGTTCATTTAGATTGATGGAATGTTTCTATATGGAAAATTCAAGGACACATTATTGATTTCCACAACCCAAGATAAAAATTGTTCACCTCTTTCTCTTTCCTTTTCCATTGTAGAGAAAGAAAACTATGAATCATGGAGTTGGTTTCTAGCATGTATTGGCAACCATTTCACCAATATTCAGGGTGTTTGTTTGATATTTGATCGTCATCATGAAATTAATGAGGCAATCAGTACAGATATTGATACATGGAGATAACCAAATTTACATCATCAGTTCTACATTAGACACATTTCTAGCAATGTGCATAAAAAATTCCATAATGAACTGACGAAGAAGGCAATCATGAGGCTTGGTACGCATTGTATTTTTTATTTTTTACTATTTAAATGTAAAGATAAAATCAAATTATGTGAAATATCATCTATTATGTGTAGAATATGATTCAGATCAATGGTAGTTTGAATAATTTTTTGAAAAAATTCTCCAGGATAATCAAGAAGTTTATGATTATATGATGCAGATTCCAAAAGAAAAATGGACATTGGCATATGACGGGGGGAAGAGGTATAGACACATGACCACAAACATTGTGTAGTGCATCGATAGTGTATTCAAAGGTCTTCGAAAGCTAACTATAACCTCCCCAGTTCACGAGACATTATATCGATGTGTGAAGTACTTTGTTAATAGACAAAAACTAGCATCAGACGGAATACAACATGGGATAAGGTACAAAAGACACTTTCAAAGAGATATTGAAAATAATATTGAATAAGATTTTAGTTATCATGTATGCCTTTTTCAACAAGAGGACTCTCAATTTGATGTTCAAGAGAGTTCAGACCCCATCACAAATATCATTGGTGAAAAAATGGTGGTATTACTGGAAATGAGGAAATGTCAATGTGGAAACTTTCAGGCCTTACAGTTTCCATGCACACACACCATCGCAACATGTGCCTCTGTGAACAAATAATGGGAAGCATATGTTGATCTAGTGTACTGGATGGACACCATTGCTAACTGTTATGCTACACTATGGATGCCTATTAGGGAGTTTTATTATTTCCAAATGCCAAAAGGCTAGCCGATAGTGATACCTGACATCAATCAGTTGTGTCGTCGTGGGAGACCGAAGGCCAGTAGGATTTGTAATGAGATGGAATGACCTCAAGAAAAAGGGCAGAGTTTGAGACGCACCATATGTCAACAAGAATGTAATAACCATAAACTATTCCATAACATTGTTGGGTCGAGTTCACACTCTCAGCCACATTGATGTATTGTATTCATTTTGAAATTATCATATTATAAATTATATGTTGTTATCTCTTATTTTTTTTCTCTATATTCTAAACCCCAAAACCCAAAAGAAAATCAGTAAACCCAAAAATATCTTTCCTAAACCTTAATATTAAAATTCTAAACCCCAAACCTTAAAAACTAAACCCTAACCCAAAATTCATAAACCTAAACCCTAAAACCTTACAAAAAATCCAAAAATCTAGACTCGAAACTCAATATCTGAAACCCTAATATCTAAATCCTAAAACCTAAAAGATAAATTATAAACCCAAAAACATCTTCCCTTTACCACGATTTTTGATAACATTATGTGTCTGATATTTTAATAAAATTTTATATAATGAAATAATAGTATCATAATGATTAACATAAGTTATTCAATATAGATAATTAGATAAATTCCTAAAAAATAATTAGTAATTCCCATGGTTTATCTTAATCCAATCCATAATTAGTTAACCATAAAACTCATCCAAACTATGTCTAACCAAATTCAAGACCCAAATTTTTTGAAATATTGTCTCTACAATTCTAAAAATCAGTATACCATTAATCCAAAAAATGTATATCTTAGTGACACATACCTAATATCTAAATACCCTATAAATATTAAATCCTTAATAAAAACATGCATGATTTCAAGAATTAACTTTCTCCTTATTCCTTAAATAAAATCTTAGATTATATAATTTATTTCATAAATCCAAAAAATGAAATAAACTCCACCATTAATTACTTTTTCAAAAAATAATTATCTAATTTATTGGTCACCAATACCATCCCATAAATACTATTTTTCAATTTTCTCAAAATTAGGCACATATTTAGGGTCATCTTCCCCAAATCATGTGTTTTAAAAGAGTTTAATTTTTTTACTAAATCACATTTCTTGTCCATTGGTTCCATTCAACACATTCTCTCAAATATATTAAGAAATGGTATTACAATACAAACCTTATACATTATATTATTCTTACCAAGTTGATTTCATTAATAAAATTATTTCACAACATATTTCTTGGATCAAAATACACAAGAATAGTAATCATTCTGCTTTGAAAGTATCAATAACATATTCTTTACATCAGTGTCTTGGATTATTCTAAGATATATTCCCTTGATGCTTGTGGAATTCATTTTCATTGCGACTCATCTTCTTACAGCTGAAATATTACACATTGGAAAATTCATTCATTCCCATACAATCATGAACTTGGTATACATTCTCCCCACACTTGCAGTAAACTCCAATTCCCTTAAAGCATGTATCAATGTTTTTACTTCCACAATTTACCCGATGATACTGACAAGCAGGCTGTTATGCATCATGCCCGTGCATATATATTTCGGCTCATTGGAGGGACCATGTGTACTGATCACTCGAGGATGCATGTGCATATGATGTATCTACCCCTACTATAGGACTTTGATCAGTTCAGGATATACAGTTGGGGATCATCCTGCTTGGCATACACGTACAAAGCATTATTCAGGCTATCCCATAAGAACCACACAGGTCTTGGGGGATGTGTCATCCTTATTCATATGTGGGCATGGGAGCACATCCCCGCATTCCGCCCTGAGCTTGCTGGTCCGTCGATCAAGATGGAGGTACTGTAGGATGCTCCACATGGATGCTGGTATGATCAGTCATTTATATTGGTTTCTGATGCTACTAGAATTTAATGACTTTAATTTCTCATTATTTTTCACTATCGATGTTGTATTTTATAGGTGGTGTCAATGACACAATTTCAACGCGGTTCCGAGACACCATTTGAGAATATTTTGGCTCAATTCGGACTATCTCTTACCTAACCAAGTATGTATATACAATCTATCACTGTCTAAAAAAATTAATAATAGCATCATTTTTTGTTTTTATTTAGGATATTTTTTTTGAAAAAGTCACATGTCATTTCAGATTTCATGGCTTCTATACTGGAGTATTATGGACCAGTTTCCAACATATTGTACTGTTGGGCTTGAGGATGCTATAGATGTTGTGACCCTCATTCAATTCCATATTATTGAGTGGCAGCATCCTAACAGAGTCATGCACCCATTTTTCTATGCTCAGCCGATTCTATTGTTGCCGAGATAGACAGATCGAATTCATGGGATGAAGCTAATATGGAGGCAGGATGAGGACTGGGACCGAGTATATGCCCTCATTCTCGACTGCTAGAATATACGTGCATAGTTTCTTATTCAGGGCGTACCTATGAATCGATTATTTCTTTTGAAGAAGGTTGAGTATGATCCATGGTATAGACTGAAGTCTATATTGTATCTTACTCGGCACAGGAGAGAGTTGCAGTGGATGGTAAGATAATAAATTTCCCTTAGTTTTTTATTGAACTATTTTCTAATTCATTTTGAATATATTTACAGGGAATTCACATAGAGCATCTTATTCTAATTATTGATGAAGAGGAGGAGGGGGTATTTAGCCAGACATCCGTCTATGCTGCAGCTCTAGAGGCGATGGAATCTTTTTGTGCACTTTCTGAGAGAATCTTCGAGCATACATCCTGGAGAGAGGAGGTTCCTGACCCAGAGGAACATCCTGTAGTAACTATTAGTGCTGAAGAGCCATGACCACGACGATGTAGACAACATCATGCTAAATGTGAGGCCTCACCTGTTCCACAGGCAGAGGTCATCCCTCTAGTAGCCCAACCTTAACCGATTCAGGATGTGCCTTAGGTGGCATGAGATCCATCTTTCTTGACTGGATATTTGTAGTTATCTCTATCTTGGGTTCCAGATCCATCACAACCTTGGGGTCCAGATCCATCACAACCTTGGGGTCTAGATCCATCGTAGCCTTGGGGTCCAGATTCATCGCAGTCCCTTGGGTACTACTCTATTGCAGGCTTGGTTCCCCACTGTGATGATGGTGGGTCCTTCTACCACCATAGTGGGAGAAAGATCAAGAGTGAAGTACAAAATGCAGTTGATAGCTCCCCCCACTGACACATAGGTGGAGGATGTGGCAGTCTATGTTCCAGTTCCTGAAGATCAGCCCTCTCCAGGTCATCAGACTCCACTACGAACTCAACACAGATGTCCTATTCACAGACCACTATGTGGGAAACAATCTTTTCGCCATAAACATAGACATATATTGTACATGTTAATTTATATGTTTTATATCTACTGAAATGAAAATACTATTATTACCATCATCCCTTCTTATATGTTTATATAGTATTTCAGTTTTCATTTATATTTTAGGCACAATTTATATTTTATATCTTTCAAATTTGACTACTTGAAACATAAGAATAATTATTAAATTTCAAGTAGATAAATTTAAAAGCTTATAAAATATATAGTATAAAAACAATGTAAATAAAATTTAAAATATAGCCTTAAAATCTAATTTTTTTTAAAAATAAAGAGTTTTATAAATAAAATAAATAAATGAAAATGAAAGGAATGTAAGAAAAGTAACTTAAAAATGAGAGTGAAAAGAATGAATGTCGAGGAGGATCCTAAGCCACCTACTTGACTTTGAAAGCCTATAAAATATAAACTATAAGACCCATATAAATAAAAATAAAAAAATCAACTACTTCTTATATGTTTAATCAATGTCTAAATTTTCATTTATATTGGTCTTGTAGTTTATATTTTATAGTCTAGAAAATTCACATACTTGAAACATTTTTAAGTTTCAAGTAGGTGGATTAGAAATATTATAAATTATTTTTCATTACCATTTTTTAATAAATTATTTTTATTTTTGACTACTTGTTATATGTTTAATAAATTTTTAAAATTTCATTCATACCAGTCTTATAGTTTATATTTTATAGGCTAGAAAAGTCACATACTTGAAACATTTTTAAGTTTCAAGTAGGTGGATTAGAAAGATTATAAATTATTTTTCATCAACATTTTTTAAGAATTTTTTTTATTTTCGATTACTTGTTATATTTTTAATAAATTTTTAAAATTTTATATATATTGATCTTATAGTTTATATTTTATAGGCTAGCAAAGTCACATACTTGAAACCTTTTTATGTTTCAAGTTTTTGGATAAGAAAACTTATAAATTATTTTTCATCAACATTTTTTGACATTTTTTTAATTTTTGACTACTTATTATATGTTTAATCAATGTTTAAAAATTTCATTCATATCAGTCTTATAGTTTATATTTTATAGGCTAGAAAAGTCACATACTTGAAACATTTTTAAGTTTCAAGTAGGTGGATTAGAAATCTTATAAATTAATTTTCATCAACATTTTTTAATAATTTTTTTTATTTTCGACTACTTGTTATATTTTTAATAAAAGTTTAAAATTTAATTCATATTGTTCTTATATTTTATATTTTATAGGTTACCAAAGTCACATACTTGAATAAAAGATAAATCATGTTGAAACATTTTGTTTTATTTATATATATATATATATATATATATAACCATAACCAAATAATAATAAAACATTAAAATTTTAAATATATATAAAAATATTTTTTTTATTATTTGAGGGAAAAGGCAGCATCGAAAATGCCTCCTTTGAGGTGTATTTTTTTTAAAAAATTAAACCTTTAAACCTATACTGTTTTATTTTTTTTTATAAAATGTATTAAAAAAACTCTCCTTTTCCACTAGTATATCCAACACCCCAACTCCCCTTTAAAATAATTATTAGTTTGCTGAACTTTTAGTGCCCCAACCTTATGGAAGCCTTTTATTCATTTTTTTATAATTTTCAAAAGACTATCACAATAGGCTTGTTTAAAAAAAAAAATTAAACTTTCTAGATTTGGGTGGAAATTACTCAATACTAGAATACACTATTCCGGCCATCGATACCCAGCTAGAATAGTGGGATTTACTGAAAAAATAACCGGTGATCTATTAAAGGTAAAAATTTTAACTCATATATATATATATAAACACATATATATACATGTTCTTCAATTTTTAAACCTGCAAAAAATGGTTTTGATCCGATTAAAAACTTTGGATGGTCATAAATTGGCCATCTGAGATCAGATTGAACTGCGGTCTTTGACTTTGGGACTGTAATGATTCCCTTGATGCTAATTTATTGGAAATTTTATTTTTATTCATCTTAAAAATTCATGCATCACTCTAATACCAATTTAAGGTATTAGGGTGAACAACGAAAGTATATAGGCTGGGGAATAATTTTTTTCATTAGCGATTGATGTAACTATGTCATAGCCAATTAAGCACAGCCTGATACAACTACCATGGATCCCATGTGAAGAAATTTAAGCATAAATAATTAAATAAAAAATTAACTATTTTGATCTGAATCTCTGCTCGATGTCTACTCATCATCAGTGATCATTACTCAAAGGAACTGAAGATGATTCCCTTTGGATCATCCAAATGTGATTCAAAAGTCTAATGGAGCGTCAATCATCAAATTACTGGTGCTAGCATAGAAATATGATGATGTCTTCGATGTCCTGATGATCAATGACATGTAAATAAATAGATATATAAAGATGAACTTTGATTGAAGACTTGAATCAGGAACTTATCTCTCTGGGAAGCAAGATAGAGGAGAGAGAAGCTCCCAAATTCATAGGAAGAGTAGTGCATAACTTGAGATCCCTGTAATCCTTATATATAGAGGTTCTAAATACTCAGGAATGGATCCTCAATCCCCATATATTTATTACCCACTAAATAAGACATAAATGATGTGTTATGATCAACTAACTGGGTCATATACATCATTTATATTTTTATCACTTTTTTAATGTAATAAATATATTACATGATAAAACTAAGTCATTAAATCAGATCTAAATTCCCACAAATACTATATAAATTTTAAATATTAAAACAATATTCATTCATATAATATTTCCCATGTATTGACTTGAATAATTATAAATGTATTTAATAAATAAATTCAATTCCCATCATTCTAAACTCGAATAATATAAATTTATTTATTCCTTGGCGATCATATATGCTCAGACACATTTCAGACCCTATAGTGAGGCCCACTATGTCCTATACTTCTATTCATCAAAATAAGTCATACTTTTGAATATTCTTAGTACATAACCCTCTAGGCCCTTATATCGATAGTAGTGAATATTATTAATAGAACAGGAGTGGAGTATAGTAACCCATCAAGGTCCCTAAAGAGATATGGAAAATTCATTATAATGAAAACCTTTCCTACAAACAAACATCTTGTAATATAATCTCTTTTCCTTATAATATCTCATAAAGTAGGATGCAGACTTCATGTCATCATCCTCTGTTGCTTTATTATTAATTGAACTAACTGAATGGACTTACATTCTTCTACAATGACCATGGATTTCATAAAGGTACTACCATCCCGATCAACTAGGCTCGAGATATCAACTCCTTTCATAAGTGACAAATTATATCTTGATTATTCAATCAATTTCATACCACTGATGACTCACCTAGTCCAAGATACCTCTCTATGACTTTAATTTCATAGTTTTTTCCTTACATAAAAGTTTGTGATCAAATAGTATACATTGAAAATAATCTCAAGTCAAGAGATCATTACATGTGTTCACAGATAGAAGATACCAATGACACATGAAACATGTGGTGTTCTTATTGGTAGGTCAATCCTTATGATCTCACCTACTCAATATCACCAAGTGTAAACTTCATGATAAAAAGCATTAATGATTATGATCCCCCAACACCTGATAGTCACACATCATCCGTGTCCCATCAGCATGATGTATCTGGACCATAGAACATATGTTTTAGTTTAATTTCATAGAAGCTATAGGTTCTCATTATAACTTGGGAACTGCTACAACCTTTTGATATGAAAAATAATCTATGAAAATTACCATGTAAACAATGGATGAAAAAATATCAACTCTATTATGGTAAGTATACATCATGCATAAATCAATGTATACATGATATAGTAATCGAAAAGTACTGTTTTAGTTGGGTCTAGGGTACCCACTATTACAATAAAGAACAATAGTGTGTCCTATATGATCATTGAAAGGTTTTAGAACCAGTTGACTTACTAAAATCTTCTATAATGATGAGGCAGGACCACTTATTAGTTGATTTTGGCTAACTTGGAACCGACAAGTGAGTGAAAAATACACAATCTAATATCAGCTTTCTATCTTCCATTAAAATGAAATAAGTAGTGTTCTATAATATATGTAGGAATTAAAGTATGAACTACATAAATTTCTTGTTTTTTTAGATGTTTTTTCCAAGATTTTGTGTTTTTTTGAGTGTAAACGAGGGTTTTATTCTAGTGAAATTATTTAGGATGTGAATTGAATTATTAATTTATAGTCCACTGGTGTATGAGGTTCCTTTTGACCATGTAAGTTCTAGATCATTTTCCATAATCGAATCTTCTAGTGGTTTTATTTCAGTGACTAGTGGTTTTAGACCCCTTATAAGTTCTATTAGAGTTTTTGGTTTAGTAAGGCTCGAAAACACAATTATTAGAAAAATATTCAAGTAACTTTCTTGTTTCTATGATTTTTCAATTCAGTGGGAGCTAATTTTTTCTGGAAGTCATGGAATCGAAAGATGGTAAGGTCTAGGTAGAAAAAATAAACGTGATGGACTTCATCCTCTAGAGGATATGGATGGGGGATTATCTATTTCATAAGTATCTTGAGGTTCCATTTAAATAATTAAAATAAGAATCAATGTAGAAAATAGAATGAAAAAATTAGATAAGAAGGAACTTATATTTATTTGGATTTCACTAGTATGTAATGTTTCCTATAACATCCAGGAAGTGAATACCATAGTGAAGCCAATGAATTCTCTGGAAAACATGTATGAGAAGACAATAACAATGGAAAAAGTGTTCATGATGTGAAGGTAATTTGACTTGAGAATTTTTGAAGGAATACTGGTGGATATTCATTTCAATGGATTTAATATGATTTAAAGATATCTCAAATTAGTTAAAGTGAAGTTCATGGAAGATGAGTGGTATTTTTTACTACTATCATCACTTCTGGAATCATGGGGAGCAATGATTATTGTCATAAGTAACTTTGATAGAAATATTATCCCAGCATTTGAGAATTTTTGATATCTCATTCTAGATAAAGTGATCTAGTGGAAGGAAGTCTAGGAACTAACCAGAACAATGCCCCAATGCATAAGGTAAATGATGTTTTGTTCAATATAAAGGTTATATGAAATCAAAATATAGACCAAGGGAGAGAATTTGAGGTAGATCAGTTGGGACTAGACTCATATGCTAGAACTGTGGGAAGAAGGGCCACCTAAATAAATATTACATAGATCATATGGTGAATTCTAGAATGGTAGCTTCTGGAAGTTCAAGTTCTACAAATATTATAGCTGGTGGTAAGATTTGATCACTACTGAGTGTTAATATTTCATTATAATCACGAATCATTGATTATGGGGCTTCATTACATTCTATAGTCAATATGGGGTGAATGGTGAATTATGTATTTTATAGATTGAACACGGTCCATATATATAATGATAAAGTTCTCCAGATCATGGGGAAGGGCGATGCTAAAGTTCAAATGATAAATGGATGCTTCCTGTACTTATAAGGACTTCAACATAGATGCGGGTTACACAATAATCTAATTTCCACTAGGTAGTTGGATAAATTAGGTTTCAGAATAGGATCTACAAATGGATTATAAAAGATTACTCAGGGTTACATGGTTGTGACTATAGGTTTCAAGGACGTGATGTTTTATCTAACTGAAATATCACATGGAATAATTTTTTTTGTAATAACAACTTCTGAAATTCTAGAGTTGTGGCATTGTCATATTAGGAATGTTAGTGATAATAACGTGTTATTATTATAAACTAAGGGTATTCTAAATCTTGGTCACACTGATTTATGATCCTATAATTATTATATACTCATAAAGCCTAGAAAAGTGTCATTTAATATAAATATAAGGATTATTAAGTATCAGTAGTTCGAGATCATGCAAACATATGTTTGGGGGCCTATACTAGTCTGTTCTCATAGTGGGTCTTTGTACTTTTTTACGTTCATTGATGGTTAAAAAAGAAAAACATGGGTTTACTTCCTTAAACACAAATATTATGTGTTTATAGTGTTTTTTCGATGGAGGTCCATGGCGTAAAAATAAAATGTAAATAATCTTAAGCACTTAAGGTCTAATAATGTAAGAGAATACACTATCATGGAATTTCAAATACTAATATAAAGGTAGTTTACTAGGTCAGGATTTTAACATCCATTATTAAATAACTGACATCAAAAGCCCAAAATAGTTAATTTTCAAATCTATTTTTTAAAAAAATTGATATTAAAAATTACTCTATGGTGTCATTTTAAAAAAAGAGGTAAAAATGTACTTTATAACATTGTTTTAAAAAATTATGTGAAAAGGCCAATGTGAAATTTTTTAAGATTCCTGAAAGTGATTTTAATTTTTTTCATATCACATGATTTTGTCTTTTTTTCCTCACTTAAAAATACATCTCACTTATCTCTATTATTCATTTCACTCAAACCTTTCATTTATATTGCTTTTTTACTTTCTTAATCTACTCTAACTTCACCTTTCCACCACTTTGAAGTGGTAATCTATACTTATTTTAGTTATTTTGATGATTTTTTCATTCTATAGATTTTTTTTCAACTATTTTATTTTATTTATATAGAATAAGGCTCTTTCCAATAGAGTATAAATGATTTAGATTCCAAATGAGATCTACCAACTAAAGTTCAAAATGTTTCATGAGTTTTTTTTCATGAAGCAAATACAATTCAAAATTCAATAGGAGTTATTCATTGTGAAGAAAATTAGTATCAATAAAATATCTATAAAGTTTGAGAACAAGATTCTAAGTAAGGAGAATAAGGTGAAACATTAACTATGTTTTTTTTTCATTTATTTTCCTCCATTTTCTGGTTTTTATATTGTTTTTTATCAAAGTTATGTTATGTGTATTGAAACATTATTTTCAAAAAAAAATATAACATACCATGTCAGTCAATTTGATAACCAACATGGAAAGTCACCTATATTGTTAGTTATATATATAAACAACCTAAAAAGGTCCTATAACACCAGTTATATATAACTAATGTTATAGTCATCTCTTTACATTAGTTATTAAAATAACTAATGTGGTATGTTTTCCACATTGGTTTTATATAACCAATATTAAAAAAGTATTCACAACATTGGCGGAAGTAATGTCAGCAGAAAAATACTATTAAAATAAAAATAAAAAATGATGTTAAAATTGTATTCTCTAATAGTGGGAGGTTTTTTTGGAGAAACATAATTAGGTTTGAGAAAATCATTCCCAAAACACTAAAACAAAATAGTGTAGTAGAGTAAATGAATCAAGTGTTGATTGAGAAGGCTAAGAGCATGAGACTATATTCTAGAATGTATAAAGAGATTTGGGTGTAAGTAGAAAATTATGAAACTTATCTTATGAATAGGAATCATTCCATACCATTGGATAAGAATATTTCTATATAGTTATGGTCTGGAAAACCAGTAAAAGTAACCCACCAGAAAGTATTTATAATTCTCACCTATGACCATATTGATGCTAAGGATTGTAAAAAAATTAAAGCAAAGTCCCAAAAATTTTTCTTTATTGTGTATATTGGTAAAAAATTTAGGTTCTAGATTTGATATAATTACAATTTAATGATAATTAGAAGTTATAATTCTATATTCAATGAGAAGGTCTTATAGAAAGACTAAAACATGGTGGAATATAGTTTTGAGAACAAAGAATTAACAGAATATATCCAAGTTTATTTGAATCAAATTTTTGAAAGGAAATAAGTCCTAAAATGTTTAGGGATCACAAATTTTTTTGAGGAATCATTAAGTACATAATATATACCAAAGATCTCATGAACTGTGGAAGCTTGTGACAGAACTCCAGAAGGTGAAGCTTCAAAAGTAGTGGTTCTTTAAAGTTAAGATCCACACGTTGAATTATAAAGTTCTATATAATTAGATGACCGATTAAAAGTTTAAAAAAGGTTTTAACTAATTTATTCTTGTGAATGTAGGAGAACTCAAGATCATGGAAGAAGTAGCAAGTCTTAGTGATTTCAGAAAGTTTGAGTTAGCTATGAATGGTGAACTGGATTTGTTGTATACAAACGGAACCTAGGAGCTGACATTATTTTCATACGGGAAGAAAGTGATTCATAATAAATGGTTCATATTGTTAAATGAATTAGTAAATGTTAGATGTAGGTATAAGAACATTCTAGATATTAAAGTATTTTTATAGAATGAAAGAGTAAATTTCTTTGAAATATTCTCATATGTTGTGAAAAATACAACCATCATGACAATATCAAGTTTGGTTACTTCCAAAAGTTTTCATTTGGAATAAATAGTTTTAAAGAATAAATCCTTTCATGATGATTTGTAGGAGGAAATATACATTAATAAATAGTAAGGTTTCATTGATAAATAGAATAAGGGTTTGATTTTTAAGTTGAATAGAAGTTTATGTGGATTGAAGCAAGAACCGGGGTAATAGAACTAGTAGTTTGATGACTTTATGGATGTGAAGGGGTTAGTCTAGAGAAACTCAAATCACTTCTTCTACTAGAAGGTGTTAAAGGATAGGAGTTAAGTCATCCTTATATTGTACATGTATGAAATACTCATAAAATTTTAGGAAATTAAACATATCCAAGTGGTAAACGTTGATTTTTCTAGAAGGTTTGAGATGGAAAATCTCAGGAAATCCAAGAATATTTTGGGGATGTAGACTGAGATTGATATAAATACCGAGACATTTGTTTTTTACCAAAATTAATACATCTATAAGGTTATTAAGATATTTATAATGGCTGGATGTAAAATAATGTTAACCATATTGGTCAGGCACTTCAAGTAATTCAAAGATAAAGAATAAAAAATAGAAGATAAATCTAGGTAATTAGAAAAAGTTATATTTTTATTAGTCTTAGGTAGACTGATGTATGTCATGGTTTGTACACGGTCAAACATTTAATTTTTATTGATAGTTTTCAATTTATTTATGGTGAATTTTGGAAAGGAACACTAGGAAACTATGAAGTGGATTATTTAATATATCATAGGATCAAAATATATAGCATTTTACTTCATAATGGATGATTTATTGAAGAGTTATGTGGATGTAGACTTTAGAGGAGATATAGTTGCATAAAATAGTAGCAAAATATTTATGATGATCTTAATAGGGATAACCATAAGTTGGATTTTGAGGTTGTAGTCGGTTATTTCACTATCCTTAATGAAAGCAGTGTATGTGGTCTTCATGAAAGTAGGGAAGGAATTGATTTAGCTAAAGTGTTCGTTAGAGGAACTAGGAAGTAGTCATGAAAATGGTATTATCCTATGTGATAATTAGAGCTTAATATATTTACTTAAAAATCTATTTTTTCACTCTTGGATAAAACATGTTGAGTTTAAAAATCATTTTATCTATAAGATGTTGGAAGATGGAGTTTCAAAGCTACGAGAGATCGGTGGAAGTCAGAATCTAGATGATATGTTTACAAAGGTCTTAATATGGGATTAATTGATCCAACATTGTGCCTTAATGTGAATAAAGTGACCATAATATATATGGAGACACTATTTGTTACTATGGAAGTTGGAATGTTAAATTTTTCTAAAGTGTCAAAGGGATCTTGGAACTTTAAGAGAGATTATTAATAAATGTGAAGTATACTTTCATGTTCTATTTTCTTACATCAATAAGGAGTGATACTAAAAATTAGTACTTATATGGTTGGAGGCTCATGGAATCCAATAATTATCATGAGGTAGGCAGGTATGGAAGTTGATGTTCTAGAACCAAGTGGGCAAGTGGTCCTGATCTGGATGATGGAGTATAGAAGTTATGGATCACATCAGAATCATTCTGTTGAGGTTATGTAGGGTTTTATTACATTAGATTAATTAGGGATTTCCAAAGTCTATATATGAATCATTAAATTTGTTTTATGATAATAGATTTTATATTCACCAAGAGTCAGTAGTTGAGGAAAGTTTTTTCATGAGCAATCAAGAGTAGCTATAACACCACAAGATTTTAGTATAAATTTCAATTTAATTAAATTATATGTTGATTAAGATTTCTCCACACAAGACACTAAACTAGAAAGAGACGAACCATATTATAGTTATAATAAGAATAAAAACTCTATTAAATAAAAACTTTAATTAATTAAAAATGCTTACATTTAGAGGATAAATAAATAAAAGGATTTAATGTTAAAAGGATTATTTTTCAAATTAGTTTTTTATGTTGTGTATTTTATCCTAATAAATTAAATTAATAACTTTTAAAATATTATTATTATATTATGTAATATTTAAATGTATTAACTGATATACTAACATTTATTTAATTAGTAAATGATATGAAATAATATTAAGAACACTCAAAGCTTAAAGGCACTTTTTTTTATAAAAGCAGTTTTTCTTTATATCTTATAATTTCATTTAAAAGATAAATTTATGAATTTTATAATTTTAATTTAATGAAATAAAATTCATTTTTTGATTCATCATATCAAAATTATCTTAGGGTGAATTTTTGATATTTTTTTTAAATTTCTATTTTTAGGTGAATTGTGAAAAAATACAATTTTGCAAATACCATCACTTTTAAGAAATAATCAATATAATAATGAATTAAAATTTTAAAAAACCTTTAAATTGATAACATATATATGAAAAATATTGAAATAAATTATTTAAAAATATTATTTTGGATTTATAAATCTATGTTTAACACTTTATAACATCAGTGGTATTTTATTCTTATAAAAACTTATTTTGATCCATTTCTTTAATTAAGAATTTATAAGAATTTATTCAGTTTTAAGTTTGTTTTAAAGTAACATAAATATAATTTTAGTATTAATAAACCAATAAGTTTCATGATAATCAATTATATACATTATTTTGGAGTAAAATCATTTTTATTATTAAAAATAAAATTAAAAAAACCATTTTCATTGCGTTTTACATACTTATATCAAAGTTAATTTTTAACACCTATAAGATTAAATATTATAAAATGGAATCCATATTTTGAATCATAATAATAAATATTAGTTAATCAGTTCAAATTAATTTTTTGGACATAAAAATAAGTTACTATGGTAAAAGTTTGTCACCACAGTAAATGGTAAAAAAGGTTAAAAATGAAGGTTAACCTATGAGATAAGACCACATGAATCACTAAAAAAATTTCCAATTTGATTTTTTGAGTGTATTTAAACCCTAAATAACATTATATTTGAAAATTTTCTATTTTTTCCCAATTTCCCATGAAAATATTATTTTAAATCTAAGGGAATTTACAAGAGTGGCACTCCCCTCACTTATAAAAGAGAACCTCCTCTCTTCACTTATTTATACACTTTAAGAAACTTAGACTGACCAATATATACCAAAATAACTTATAAAATATATTAATCACATCCTATAGGTCCTAGTATCACCAAAATACCAACCTAGGAAGGTGTAAGGTATAGGCCAAAAGAGGATACCCAAAGAAGTGGTAATTGTCTTGACCAAGTTCTTTTGAGTTTATTTCTTCTTACACCTACTCTAAATATTTTATATAAATACTAATATGATGAAATAAATATCATAAATATACTAAAATTTTATTATGTTGATGTAATAATCATTATCCACTCCCCATCCATCTAATGGAAAATGAAAGTGTCGCTCATGTGTATGTGTGGACTACCGCCTCCATGAAGTGGTGTATTTAATTTTTCACAATCATATCCCATGGATGGTTATATAGATAAATTTAATTAATATATATTATATTTATAACATAATTATGTTTATGGAAAGATAAATTACTATTTACCTTTTTTTCTTTCCATCTATTAAAAAATGGGAACATTGCTTATGCATACGTTCAGACTACCAACTTCATGAAATGCTGTATTTCATTTTTCATCACCACCTTACATGGATGATTCTAAAAATATATTTTATGAATTTATATGATGTTAAGGATTAATATATTTTTTTATTTCAAAAAAAATTTATAATATATTTCATGAATATGATTCTGTAAGTATAACACAAGAATTAACAGTCATTATAAAGTAATGTGTTGATATCGGTAAATTATTCAAAACAAGCTCATCATTGATTTAATATTAATGAATGATAACTAAAACTCCAATGTTATAATATTTTAACTTAATAAATAATCATGGAACTTATATTCCCATACCTTAAATAATTTGGGAATGATGAGCTTTGTATCCAAGAATGAGGCCCGACATTACCATTGAAAAACATGCACGAAACAATCGAAATTACTAACATCCAATGATGAAAATAAACATTAAATAAATAATAGATTTTTAGTAAATTATTATAATGTAATAATATAAAAGGTAATATATATTAATAAGGATCCAAAATAATTTATTAAGATAGTTATATTTATTATATAGGTGGTTAAATCACTTTCATGAAAGCTGAGAATAATGGTAAAAGTTTTTCATCTCACTTTTCTTTATTTGATACATTTTTCATATTAACCACTTGATTTTATTTTATTTTATATATAATAACCCAAGTATGTTTTTATAATACTTTCATACAATAAAAGTTGAACAACCCAAACCTGTAATCCATGATCCAGTGTTAAAAACATGCTCTTTATATATTGGTTTTGATACCAACTCAAGAAACCCAAATTTAACCATCCAAAGTTATGATATAAATAATAAATATTGAGTCACTTACATATCTATTACATTTTAGATTTTTTTTAGAAATTTAGGAAAACCATTACTTAAAAAAACCCATATCTTTCTAACCCAATGGATATTTTTCCCATTATACCCACATTTTCTTATTCCATAATAAGTCTTCAACATATCTCAAAAAATTCTCAAAACAAAATTCTAGAAGTATCATTAATATTATTCTTATTATTTATAAACCAAGGAATGGAAACGTAAGAAGGGTGAGTTCAAGCACTCAGTAAGGGAAAGCGCATAGTGAAATCTATCATAGAATAATCAAGGAATGATCAATATAGAGGGAGTAAGTAATAATCAAATGTGAAATTTAACTTATAAGACGAGCATGAATTATTTACATAGATAAAATAAAAATATAAATTATCACATGGAAAACAATAATTTATTTCATAATGATGGAATTCATGATTCCAAACATCATACTCTTACTGTTAAGTCCTTATGCTAATACATCATAAATAATTTGGCATGCATACACCAAATAACCAAGCTAGTTTGTATCATGAGACTTACCAATGCATCGAAGGGATATATAATACTAGAACCACCCTCACTTAAAAAGTCCAATACATTCATCATATGAAATAAATCAATAACAATACAATACACAATCAATTTTCCTCATCAATAAACATTTGTATCAGAAAAGTAACATAAGAAATGTCAATATTCTCCCAGTACATAATCAGACAGCCTTAGAAATTAATAATTATCAATATAGAACTAAAATATATATATATTTTTAATATTTACCTAATTAATAAATGAAATATCTTTCTTAGTAAACACCTCCAATCCAATTTATGTAAACTAGGATGTTTACACTATATAGAGTAATGAGTATACAATTAATTAAATAATAGAAATGATTAAGAACATATCCATGATAATAAAAAAATATAAATGAAGGAGACCATAAATTTATAAAAAATGAAGGAATTTCTGTAAAGATATGTTTTTGGAAAATAGAGAGGAAAATGGAAGCAAAACATTTAACATAATTTTCTTAAATATTTTGTAACTTTGTTGTGAAAATAAAGTTATAAATCACTTCCAAAACTATTTTCATGGGATGTAAAGAATAATTTTAAAACATAATTTTAAAATTAATTTAAAATAATATAATATTGAAAATAAACTAAAATTAAGTAAGTAAATATTGAGTAAATGATAAAAATATACTTAAGTGGAATGAAATACCTTCCCAAAACTTTTAAGAAAATAATATCATTTTCTTTTGAAAAATTGATAGAATAATGGGAATAAATATTACTTTATAAAACCATAAAAACTTTTATAAAAAGATAAAACATTGATAAGGGTTATGATGATGTAAAAATCCATTCATGTGGAAAGCATTTAAAAAAATATTCTTTTCAAAATTTTGTAAAGAAAGTCCGAAAGAAATTTTATTGAAATTTTTTAAAATATTACTTTAAAAAAATTGAATATAAAGTAAAATTTAATAGAGATTTAATTTTAATAAATCATTATAGATCATATAATAATATTCTTGAATCAAAATAAAGAATATGGACATGGATGAAAAATATTCCCAACCAAAAAGGAGAAATAATGTGGGTTTTTCTTAAAAACATTTTTTCAGTTGATTTGAGTACCAAACAGAGGAAAATAGGGGAGAATACTTATAAACCTCATAAATAACCATATGATAATAAAATATGTGGGGTTTAATATAGAAATAGAATATAATTCCCTTAAATAATATTCAATCATAAACAATCACGATTAAAAGTTAAATTGAAACAAAAACCCTTATGGATTTGGTAACTCTTGAATCAAAATACAAAAAAAGTTAGAACTTTTGGGTAAAATAAGAATAGAGAATACAAAAGAAATAAATCTTTATGATTTTAATAAAACCACTAGATATTCACACATTAGCTCACTAGAAGAGAAAGCCGAGGTATCATTGCTCCCTCTCATATTTTATTTGCTGACGACATTTTCATTTTCACTCAGGGAGATAGGGGGAATATCTCTACTCTCAAAAGGACCTCCAGCATTATGAGAATGTTTCTGGCCAATAAATCAACTGGGATAAGTATTTTATCTACTTCGGTAAGAACATTTGAGCTTCAATAAAGATACATCTCACAACTGATTTTGGACTCAAGGAGGGGACTCTCCCTTTCATATATTTGGGTGTTCCCTTATTCTGTGGAAAACCTTAGGCTAGACACTTCTCAAAAACAATGGATCAAGTTAGAAGAACTCTTGCTTCCTAGAAAGGGAAATCCTTATCAATGGCAGGACACATATGGCTTTTCAAACATGTCGTGATATCAAATCTTGTATTCTCATTCATGGTTTATCTTTGGCCAATATCACTCCTCAAAAAGATCAATACAATGCTAAAAAACTTTGTATGGAGTGGAAGAATCCTGGAAAAGAGAATCATAACTTCCCTATGGAAAAAATTTCAGCTTCCTTACAAATTTGGAGGCTTGGGAGTTAAAAACCTAGGATTTTTCAATCAGTCATTGCAGGCCAATTTCATATGGAATATCATCAACAACAAATCTACTGAACTTGGACTTCTCAAGAGTCAAATTCTGGTTAGAATCCTTCCTAGAAACAAAGGATTTCTTGAATCCTCGATATGTATTGGACTCAGAATGGTTTTTCAAAAGATTATAAGTCACTCCCAATGGATTTACAA
Organism: Viscum album; assembly: GCA_963277665.1. Taxonomy (NCBI): domain Eukaryota; kingdom Viridiplantae; phylum Streptophyta; class Magnoliopsida; order Santalales; family Viscaceae; genus Viscum; species Viscum album. Next base: position 1,815,136,405 of record OY728159.1, on the reverse strand, counting down.
CTCTCATTCCTCTTTAAAATTCTGGTATGACAACTGGATAGGTGTCCCTCTAATTGAGAGGGTTAATGGAGAGAGCAGTGGTCTTAACCACAACATAGGGATCATGGATCAGCTAGAAGACATGGGTGCAGTCCAGGAAGATATTGTCTCAATTGTGAAAAATTATGACATCATTAATCAAAAGGACCTTCTATTATGGCATGGGTCTTCAAATGGAACTCTTGACTCAAAAAGTTTTTATATTCATTTGATTCAAGGAAACATGTAGTGGTTTAGTAGCTAGAATAATAAGTGGATGCTCCCTTTTAGATACACTCTTATCTGGAGGATGATTTTAAACAAACTGCCGGTGGAATCGAATATTCAAAAAGTCAGAATTTCCCTATGCTCTAAATGTGTTCTATGAAACCTGCACAGATAGGATATCAATATCCTCTTCCTGAGCTGCAAAATAGCCTCTACATTATGGAATAATGTCCTAAAAATCTTCAATATGTCACTGAAATAGACAGATTCCATCTCATGCCTTCTTGCAGACATACACAATGTTGCACACTCAAAGTTGGTCAATGTTCTCCTATGAACTGCATGTTCTGAACTTATGCATTTCATTTGGAAAAGTCGTAATGACATCCTGCACAATAAGGTTCATTTCAACACTATTTTGGCCATCAAAACTGTCATTGCTACTATCCAATTTTCCAACTCACTGCATGCTGAAAAATGCAGCAACACGGTAGCAGACCTCCTGGTGCTCAGGAGTCTCCAAATCCCAGGTAATTTCCCTACCCCCCGTGGCACCTTGGAAGTTTTCTGGATCCCCCCTTTTGTTGGTTGGATTAAATGAAACACAAATGGATCCTCCAGAGGAAATAATGACCCTTCAGGGTATGAAACAATATTTAGAGATCACAAAGGAGATATGCTTGAATGCCTGTATGGATCGTGTGGCCACTCCACTGCATTGGAGGTGGAAATGATGGGAATTATCATGGCAATTTATCTTGACAATAAAAGAGGATGGAAATATATCTGGTTAGAAAGTGATTCCTCCACTATTGTGCAAGCGATAAGAAGAGGACATGTACACCTTTCTTGGAAGATGACAACAAAGTGGATTAACTACGGGGAAAATATCTCTCGAATGAAAAACTTCATTACTCACTTCTACAGGGAGGCCAACTACATTGCTAATGGGATCACAAATCAAGGGTTCAATGCAGGTGGATGTTGTTATTGAAGCACTTTTCTAGATGACCTGCTACCCCTTCTAAACCATGATAAATTTAAAATACCCTCTTTTGGACTTGTGTAACTCTATTTTGTTTTTATCCAAGGGCCTAAATGGTCACTTTTCTCAAAAAAAATAGAGAATTTGTGTAGTGGAAAACCGATCTTCGGAAGTTCACCCCCCATGAATGAGTGTACCAAAAGTAGGTAGTCAAATAACTAAAATCACCAGACAAATTCTTCCACATATAAATAACTTAGTTAAAATTGAAAAAGTATCAGAAATACATTCAATGGTAAAACATGAAACACAAATACAAAAATGAGAAAGAACAAAAATTTTAACATGATTCAAACTGTATCCAATATACTCAGGGGTAACACACTACTTTTAGCTTTATCATAACCAAAATATTACATGTGAAAAAAATATATTACAAAGAAAATTAATCCCCAAAAACTTCTCATATTTTTAACAAATTCTTATCTAAACCACAATTCTCCACACTCCCTTTTCACTGAAGGCCCCACGTACTTAAATACTAAGCACAATTTCTCAAACAAGTTAAACCTAATCCCATGAAAACTTGGATCAAGATACACGACCATCTAATCTAGGTTACCAAACTGGTGAATCATCATCTTTTTGAACTTCCGGACATCCTAGTGCTCTACCATATAACCATCAGTAGATATGAAATTCTGACAGACCTATTATCATTGGAGAAGATATGCTATTGTTGAAGAGATAAACTCCGACCACCTTCATATTGAGCTCAAAATCTTACCATTTAATGAAATTTTGATGAATATAATTCCAATTCTATAACATCTGGTGCTATGAACTTCTAATTATTTGAACAAGTCTTCACATCCTAACAATCTATGACTTAAAAACTTGTTCCATAGAAAACCTTGATAACCCTCTAACACTTATCATTTAATAACATTACCATTTTATTACTTTCCTTTACCCAAGTACCATCGAGGATCGATTCTACCTAAGTTTTTATCAAACCACTACCTTGGTGAATATATCTAACAGATTTTGGATTCTTTCTATCTTCCATAGCTCACACTCCTTTTACTCCACCAAGTTTCTGATGAAATGATAATTTAGTTCTATATGATTTATTCAAGCATAGAACACAATTTTTTTATGTAAGTGAATAACACGTTTTCTATCATAGTTAATTATTACTTCCAATTAAACCCTTTCCAGATCCTTCAGTAACTACTTCATCCACATTATTTCCTTCACAGTATCCATTTTAGCTATATACTCTATTTTCTTTGAACTTAGAGCAAAAATATTTTGAAACTTTGATGACAAACTGAAAACTGTTCCTCTAAAAGTAAACACAAATCCTTTTGTACTTATCCTTATATCCATGTCACCCCAAAGTCTAAGTCTATGAATCCTAAAATTTTTTCATCCATTCTATAACATAGGTATTGAGTTTCTAATCCTTTCAAATTCTATATAATCCACTTCACAGCTTCCCAATATACTTTCCCTAAATTTTCCATGTACCGAATCACAACTCCCACTACATGGGAAATGTCTATCTGGGTTTAAACCATTGCATACATAAAACTTCTGATTGCTAATATATATGGTACTTTTCCATTTACTTGGCTTCAACTTCCTTTGCTGGTTCCTATGACTTGGATAACTTGAAGTAAGCCATAAGAGGGGTTGAGACTAGATTACTTCTGAACATCCCAAACCTTTATATGATCTTAAGATATAATATTTTTGATATAGAACCAAAGTAACAACTTTCCTATATCTCTATATGTATCCCCAAAATATTTCTTGATTTTCCAAGATCTTTCATATCAAATATTTCAGAAAAATCACACTTCACCTTTCAGATTTTATGAACATCTGGTCCAGTAATCAGTATGTCATCCACATTAAAAAGAATTATGATGAATATAATATATTCCCTTTTATTATGATAACAAAAATTATCTATATTGAACCTAATAAACCCTTCTTCTTTCATGAATGAATCGAACATTCGATTCCACTATTGTGGGGCTTGCTTGAGCTCATAGAGGTTTTTCTTCATTCTATAAACCAAATTCTAGTTTCCTACTACTGGAAAACCTGCCAATTGTTGTATATAGATATACTTATCCAAATAACTATTAAGGAAAGTGGTCTTAACATCCATATTCTCTAGATATATATATTTCGATGAAACCATGCTTAGAACTATTCTAATGCTATAATAATTAAGTACCAATGAGAATATTCAAATAAATATACTCCTTCCTTATGTTGAAACCCTTTAAAAACTCTTAATTCTTTATATATTTTCTCACCATCACTATCTTCCTTGATCTGGTAAACCCAATTATTCTCAAGTACCTTTTTACCCTTTGGTAGTTCATCCATCTACCAAGTTCTGTTAAACTTCAATGAATCCACCTATTCATTAATGGATGACTCCCACTACTTAGAGTCACTAAGTGAAGATGATTACCCTAGAGTTTCAAGTTCTCCTACATTTATTAAGAGTAGAAAATTCATATCATACCCATACCTTTGAATTATTATTATAATTATTATTAATCTTATCAACTAAATTAGATGAACTAAGATACTCATCTCTTCTATATCTATCGATAACTAAGTATCTAGTACTCATAATTATTGGGCAGGTAATTAAAAATCTCCCACTTAAGCTTCAACTGATCTTTAATTTTCTAGTATGTATGATGGTATTACTTTTGTACTTCTAGTTCCTTGAGCACCCACATTCGGGTTCTTTGATTTTTTTGAAATACAGATACTATGATCAACCTATACAATGATAGTTGACTCTCCGTTAACTTCCCAATCCACCAGTATCTAGTACTTCTACAAAAACTTCTCATAAAATACAAAATCCCTAATTTTGATGATTTTTTTATTTCACCATCCCATAAGTGATATCCAAAATTTGTAGCTCTATAACCAAGGAAAAAAATATTTTGGATTTAGAATCAAGATTGTACCTATAATTACCATTTATATGTACATATGATAAAATGCTAAAGACTTTGAGATGATGAATTTATGGTAATTTTCTAGACCATATATCCTTTGGAAGTTCCTTCTCGACTATTTATGTTGGCATTTTTTTGGTAAGACAAGCCACATAGCCAAGTGTCTCCAGCAAAATTGCATTTGGAATTCATGAGTATGACCACATAATCCTAGATTTATCCATTATAAATATTTCACCATTTTATACACTCTATTCTATTGTGTAATTTTAGGCACTATATTCTCATGACTTATCCCTTCATTATTATATAAATTCTAGATGTTGTGTCTAGTGTACTCACCAACATTATCCTTTCAGACGCACTTCAACTTTCAGCCGCACTCCATTTCTTCCAATAATTTACACAAAATAAACACATGAAATACATCAAAATTATTATTTAATAAGTAAATACATAATTTTATTATAACATAATTAATGAAACTAAGAAATTAAAGATAACCACTGTAAGACTAAATAAGGGTAGATCCCAAAATGTCTGAGTGTACAAGCTCCAACTTTTGATCCTTAAGATTCCAACCATCTAAGTTGAAAGTCACTCTTTTATGATTCCCCAGAACATAACTTTCACACTTTACTATTTTCATGTGATCTATATTTATTATTCCCTTAGTATTTATAAAATTAGTAGTCATCTCACTGAGGTATCTAAACCTACAATTCCATAGATTCAGATCACCAGAAATTGAACTTCCAAACATTGTAGTTTTTATGAATTTCTAGTCAAGTAAAATGTCTCATAGTTTAATCTTGGAATCACCATGGTTCCCCGAGTCACTTTTTGGACTCCATTTAAGGTAGTTCCAAAATCCCCATCATCAAATTGTTCAATAGAAATAATATTCTTTTGTAGACCTGGAATATGGATAACTTATGATAGTTTCAAGAATCCTCCATTATTCATCTAGATATTTACATCACTATTTAATAAAACTTCAAAGGCATCACCATCCACTAGATGAAATTTACCTAACTTCCTAGATACATAGTTTTACATACATCTTTTAATTCTAGTTAAATAGAATTATTCTCTAGATTTAACTTCCCAATATTCTATTGGTGTATTCACACTTCAAAAATAGTCATTATGAACTTATGTTTCATTGAATAAATTTGAAATTATGTAGATTAATGTGATTCTAGTGTTTTTCTTGTGAATTTTAAAATCCTTTTTAAAATTTCATATCTTCCCACACTTCTAGTAGGTAGAACCATGTCACTAATCGACCCACCAGGGCCCACCTGGCCGGCAAAAGGATGAGCCAAAACTACCCCAAACCTGCCTCCATAGGCTAGGGGCTGGAAACCAGTGTCGAAATGAATAACTATAATGGGAGGCATTTTCCTAAGTACCTATATGCATGAACCCAACCATATCCATGAATAAGTGTATAGGAATAAAAAGAAAACACAATAACATATAGAGTAATAACCATTCATGTAACAACTTAAAGGGAATACAAAAGAGTGTGGTAGTATAATCTAAAAAGTAAGGGGGGAAAGATACACACCCAACCATAACAGATGTCCTGACCTAACAATGATTGGAAAAGTAAATACTAAGAGGTCATGGCTATAAATATCCAAGACCTGACCACCTTATGTAGTCAAATGCACTTGGGTATCCCTATGATCCACTGAAATAACCATCGACCTATCCATCATTTGCATAATACATGACATGTGTGAGTGAAAAAAATATAGGCATGAGTATATACATACCCAGTAGGACACCCCGAAAACTATAGTGGGAGAAATAGAAGACATGATAGAAGTAGTCAAATAAACCCAAACAAATAGGGTATTAAAACCCAAAAAAAGATATATATATATATATTATCATATAAGAAACCCATATAAGATAGAAAGGGGATCTCCATCTCAAATCCCATCCCTGCACGATGAGTCTACAAACAGGTCCAAAAAAAGTCCACCAACGATGCCCAACATCTCACATGTATTTTTAAAGAAGTATCCATGAGGAGCCACACCTTACCACTACACCACACAGTCAAAGGGACACAATATCTTGGTATAGGAACTGTACCCTAGTACAATAGGAGGTTGATCCTAAATAGGTAGAGGACCCATGCCCTGATTTCATAAGAGGGTGCCACTCAGTTGGTAGAGAACCCATGCTATGACTCTATAGGAGGGTTCCTATAAGGCCCCATCCTTAAAACTTACTTAATCTTGAGTTATTACAAGATTACACATTGAGGATCTTTTCAGGTTTAGAGTTTTAGAGAATTAGATCATGAAACTTTCATTACATTCCACATTTAAACAAAGTGGTTACATAAAATATAGTATTCATTCTTCCCATCAATGGAAACATATTGAAAATAAAACATGGATTCTTTCTTAACACATCCTTGAATCTATCATCTTATCATGTACCTTTCCCTTGACCTGAAAAACATTTCAAAAACTTGGGATGAGCATAAAAATCTCAGTAAGGGATATAAAAATATGGAAAGGAAACATGAGTTCATATATACATAAGAATGAAATCATAATTTACCCATAAAACATAGGCACTTTAACCTACCTCATCAAATCATGAATAAATCATAGAAATCATAAGACATAAAGGTATCTCGAGGCATTCATAACATTATTAAGTAGGGAGTAACCCTCTTGGTTACGTTTGGAATACCCATCACAGTATATTCCCTTAAATCTCTTTGGAGAAACCTTAACGTTTCACTCCTTCGCGTTACCCAATGCATTGGAGAGCTATATCGGGCTCACCCGCCCTTAGTTTATCACGAAACCACCCGTTTTCATAACAATGCCCAAGAACCATAACATAAACGTATCACATAAAACATGCATAAAGGAAACAAAACATTTCCATATTTCAATCACAATATAACATTTTAGTATTTTGAAATAAAGAATCCATACAAAAAGAAACCATTTCCAAAACCATTTAAAACATTTAATAAAGAGATTTTTGAATCAAAGTGTCCCATACCACCTTGAAGATTAAAATTTTAAACCATTAATATCCATATAAATAAATCCTTAAAACCATTTTGAAAACATGGATATTAACAAGAACAAATAATTAAAATATTTAAAACGATATTTTGGTTAAAGGGGTTATACCAAAATTAGAGACACTTGAATACAACAATTGAGGAATAACATTTAGCAAGAACTTTATAATATCATGAGAATAAATGGATTCATGATATAATACTCCAAAGGACAATATATACACCATATAAGAGTGAATTGGTGCATAACAACAATGAACCCTCAATAGAAATGTCAAATGTGATGAAATCCCTTATAAAGAAGGTATCCTTAAATCAAGGACAAATAAATCTCAAAAATATGTGTGACAAATATAAATACACCCAATATAAGTGGATATTAAGTGTAAAACAATAAAATGTCATTCACACATATTCAATAGATGACATATTCAATGACTACATGTTGAACCCAAAGAAATCGAAATTGGGTTAAAAAGTTCCCTTGACAGCCTAACGGCATCACATCAAAATGAGTTGATGAGAGATAAAAAGTGTATATCATCACTTGGACATAAAATTTACATCAATAAGGATATATGAGAACATATCCCAACATAACAATATGTAAATTAAAAGACCCAACAAAAGAAGTCTTTTAAAAAAGAGGAGGGTGAAAGGTTCCCTTACCGACTTGGGTATCTTTCAAAACATACTCCCCATGAAAGAAGGAAAATAGACCATTGATGTAAATACTCATAAACAAAAGTATATTACCCAAAGAGTAGAATAATAGGGCAGTACATACACCACTCAATGTAATTTGTGGCAAATGTAGCATAAAGCTCACGAGAATAAAAGTGAGATGAAAAATCCCTTACGAAAATTCGACAGCCTAACGACGCCACTCAAAACTTCCAAAATGGATTGATGAGAGAGAATAGGGTATCTCATCACATGATAATAAAATGTACAGCAAGAGGAATATAAAATAACATCCCCCCAACATTACAAAGAGGAGCTTAAAAGAAGTGACATAAAGGAGAGTACTTAAAAGGAAAGAGAGAGGTTAGATCTCTTACGAAAGTTCGGCAGCCTAACGGCGCCACTCAAAACTTCCAAAATGGATTGATGAGAGAGATTAGGGTCTCTAATCACATGAACATAAAAATTACAGTAAGTGTAATATAAAATATCATCCCAATAACAAGAAATATGAGCTTTAGAGGGAATGACATAAAAGAGTGTACTTAAAAAGAAAGAGAGGAGTAAGATCCCTTACCTCGGGTCCGACTTGACTCGATCGTTCTTTAAAGTCCTGAATAATAAACTTGAGTTAATTTCTACTTGATTAAGAACCTTTTTCAATCTTATTATTCCTTTTATATCACTTATTACCATGTCATAAACATTTATGTAATCATTTAAGTTAATAATATTTGTTTTGCCGAAACTTGGTTCTTAAGTCGAAAGTGGACTTCTTACAATTACATGTTGTTCGTGTGGCCAAATGTTTATTATATACAGAATTGTATTCATGATGTAGATATCATATATGTCATATATATCCAGTACATGCACACATTTATAACATTACATAATCATTTAGAGGTAAGAAATGAAATGCACCGTTCATGGAGACGGTAAGCCGTACGTACGCATGAACGCTACTTTCATTTCTATTTTGTATTTTATAGAATGAAATAATAATGATATAAAGGTATATTATAATTCCAGTATAATATCATATATAATATCATTAAATCCATCCTTTATACGTCCCACGTATGGCATTAATGAATCACATCACTTTGAGGGGGCGGTAGTCCGCACTTCCTAAAATGAAGATATCGCGTATACCCATAATGGATGCCATAGAGGTAAGACACAAATGAAAAATACAGAATCATAATTAAAACATAAACATATTATATATCATATATAAAAATAGTGACATCATAATGGCCACCTTTGAAGGTGTTAAATGAGTATTGAACAATCATCGTTTCGGGAGGCAGAATTTCTCCATCCACGGAAACCGTATGTTCTTTAACCATTTGATGTAGATGTGTGATAGTGTAGCATGAATAAATCTTATAACAACATCCTAGTATATTTAAGATACTGGTGTTGTTACAATAGAAGTAAATAAAAAGAGTTTAGGGGGTTGGAGAAGCAAAATAAAACAAATGAACATGAGAGAATGAATTACCTTTAAAAGTGTAACTCCTTTTGATTTGAGCCTAAAGGCTTCCTTTGAAAGGATTCTGCCCAAAGGGAATCCTCTAGGATGAGGAGAGGGATGTGTAGAGAGTAAATGGGCAGGGTTTGGCCGATCCAAAGGCTTGATGAGTGTGTGAAAATAGGTAGAGGTGGGGGCCTTTTATAAAAGGAGAGGAGGGGCACTTTTGGAAAGTAAATAAATATTACTTTATTTGAAAATGTGTTTCGGTTTTAAAAGGACCCAAATTGATATAATTAGTGGATAAGGTGATAAGGTTTAGAAATCCACCCATACCATTGGTTTTGGACATGTGTAGTTCATAGATTTTGCATTATCTTTCTATTTTATTTAAATCGTCAAATAATGATGTCATCGCTGCATCATTATTATGTCATAAATAATTTATTTTATTTAATGTCTAAAAATTATAAAAAAATTACTATGATGTAGGAAATCTTCTTAGCTTTCCAATTAATATTTATAATCAAAATTTGGACTTGTGTAACCCCACTTAAAAACTGTTTTAGTAGAACATATCATGTTTGTGTCATTTTTACTTTTACATTAAATAAAAATATATTATTGTCATTTTCCAAATAAAGTGGCTCCATGGGGTCCCCAAGTTGGCCCATGGCTTGTCTTGGTCGGCCATGACTCACCAAATAGGTGTAGGACAAGTGTCATGGTGTTTTCACATTCTTAGAATATCATTTTTACCTTAAACTACACTAATTACCTCTAATCGCGATTAATGAAAAAAAGTTACTATTCACCAAAAAATTATTTTCATCCCATTGAACCACATTTTACTTCTTAATGACAACCATGTATGTCGGATTTTCAAAATTCAATACACATTAGTGGTAAACTTTCATTTAACTGAAAAATCAGTTTGCTTGATTACCACTTAGTGGTTTCACTATTCATCAAAAATTGGAGTTTTTCAGAAAAATCCCAAAAATTCACCCTAAGCTATATTTTATATTCCGAATTCAAAAATGAAGTCCGTTTTAAAAAATTCAAAACATATTAGTCACATTATTCAATTTAATAATTAATTCTCGCTGTCAGAGCAAATAGCGTGTTTTTATAAAACAATAAGTATCAAAAGATTGACACTAGTTTAAGTCTGATTTCAATGTGAAATTAATTCCAACGACCAATATCGGATTTAATGGTAAAAATATTTTCTAATTTCACTTTAAAACCTATTAAAAATATTATCTAATCATATAAATAAATTAGATTAAAAAGAGGTTTTGAATTAAAACACAACATTTACACTATTCATTAAAAAAATGAACTTTATCGGAAAGATACCAAAAAATTACACAAAGTAAAATTTGATGTACCGATTCTTAATAAGAGTTTTATTTGGTCCAAAAGAATCTTTAAGAGTGAACAAAACTATATTTAATTACAGTTCTCCATTAAAAGGCGATAAGTGAACCTTTAGTGAAAACTAGGGCATATACACCTAAAATTGAATTCTTTCCGTATTTTAAACCTCTATCCTCTATTGGTTAATGTAAAAACATTTAAAAACATATATAATCATATTTTAGTTATTTCTATCCATTCCCGCCATTATAACGGCTACATGTTAACTACCATTTAAAATAATATTATTTTATTATTAGAGTGCAACATAAGATTCCCAAGAAACTCGTTGTTGCGTTTTGGGTACGCCATCGAGCATAGCGTCCCCTTTAAAGTCATATTAATATTTTATTCACAAATAGGGATAAATATGAAAATGTCATATTCTTTATTTACCTGGGGTGTTACAGTTCCACTTAGTATGTAAAGGAACCATGCCCTTCCTTTATAGGAGGGTACCACTAAGTAGGTAGAGGAACCATTCTCCGACTCTGTAAGAGGTTTACACCTAGTATATAGAGGACCCATGCCCTAACTTAGTAGGAGGGTTCCACTCAGTAGATAGAGGACCCATGCCTTGAATCTATAGGAGGGTGACAATCCATAGATAGAGGACCTATGCCCTAAATCCATAGGAGGGTGCCACTAATTGGATAGAGGACCCATTCCATGAATTTAAAAGAGGGTTTCACTCAGTAGATATAAGACCCAAGCCCTAAATTTTCAAAAGGGTTCCAGTAAGTAGGTAGAGGACCCATGCCCTGAATCTATAGTAGGGTTCCACTTAATGGATAGAGGACCCATATCCTGAATTTATAGGAGGGTTCCACTAAGTGGATAGAGGACCCATACCATGACTCCATAGAAGTGTGGCACTTAGTATATAGAGGACCCATTCCCTAACTCTATTGGAGGGTAACACTCAGTGGATAGAGGAACCATGCCCTAACTCCGTAGGAGAGTGCCACTCAGTAAAAGTGGACCCATGCTCTGACTCCATAGGAGGATTCCAATTGGTTGATAAATGACCCATGCCATGAATCCATAGGAGGGTGCCACTCAGTGGATGGATGACCCATTCCCTGACTTCATAGGAGGGTTCCACTTAGTAGATAGATAGAGAACTTACACCCTAGTCTGAAAGGGGGGTACCACTCTATAATGATATTTCCTGATCACTGCTATCATCGATCAACACCTAACAAACAATAAAACTTTTAATATCTCACATCATATCTCAAAATATAATATAAAGTCCACCATCATGTTATATGCAGAAAGAAACTTAGGATAAACTACTTATGGGACAAAATCAAAGTCAAAATGAATGATATACGAGAGAAAGAAGATTTATAAAGGAGAACATGACATGTTAGGGGGTCTAAAAAGAATACAGACCTACTCCTCTACTTGGTAGTTTCATCTATATAACATGGATTACTATCCATGTAATACTACACTGTGTGTAAGGGTACTACACGGTGTGTCTCAGCCACTTGGGGCCAAGCCGTGTTCTCCTGGCCTTGCATGTGTTCTTTAGGCCATGTCTGTGTACACTGTCCATGTGTTAGTATATGGAATTACCCTCATAACACATAGTGTTTCAAGGCCAGGTCAACACCTGGCATGTGATACCTACCCAAACCCATGTACTCTCCAAAGTACACGACATGTCTCTCGAAATACATGGTGTATGGGGCCACATGGGCTCCTGGGCATGTACCATTTGCACATGATGGGTTAGAAAGTTAGGGGTTAGAAAATGTGTGGTCCCTCCACATGGTGTGTAATATTTAACTACAACATAAAACCCTATCCACCATAAAAACCATACTACATGGTGTGTGTTCATTCCCGTACACACTGTGCAGTTGGGATTTTCACAGAATATTAGATCTGTTGTGTGGATCCCATATCCATGCATTCCACAATTATTTTCAGACATTTTCCAATTTAAATCCATCGAAAACAAGGGCAAAGTCACCAAAAATTGATTTCCAGCCATCTATTAGCCATAAATCGGATCTCGAACCACAGCTTGAAGCCGTAGCCACCTAGTACACCTCTCATTATCACTGCCTCTCAGTCCCAGATCCTAGATCCATGTAAATTAGCAATAGTATCATAAAAAGAATCCTGATTCATCCTCAAAACACTATCTTTTTCATTGAATGCAAATTTATCATGAATTCAGGGGTTTGATCGCACTCGAATATGCCATAAAAGTTCATACTTTGACCTTGTAGGCCAACAATGAAGGATGTGAAGAATGATGGGGGAAAAAACCAATAAAAAAGGTGAAACAATCACTATTCAAAAATTATTGGCCAAAAATATAGATTGGGGATAACCAGGGTAATAAACATAACAGAGTAAAGAACAATTTGAATAAAAAATTTGATTCGATTCCAACAAGCTCATGAGAATGTTCAATTAAACATAGATCAAAGGAAAAAAGATTTGATCATGATCAATATTTTAATCATAAGGGATAACACCAAAAATTACAAGTACTAAATTGATTTAGATCTATCATTGGTGAAGAATGTGGTTTCCAATGACGAGGATGATCCATTGTGTTTGTTGCTCGTCGTTCCATCTCGATCCGGTCTCCATTCTTCATCTGATCTTGATCCTCCGGTGAATAACATTAGATTTCCTCTAAATTTTCCCAGGGTTTATGTAGCTAAATATAGTGAATTATTATAAATGGGTATAAATAACAGATTTTAGGTTATGGGTGTATAAATAAAATAAATAAATTTAATTATTTATTTTAATTACATGTACTGCCAACAACTGCCTCAACCAGATGTTTGGCGCTGGCCAATTTTAGGTCTCGCCTAGGGTAAACCCTATGTTCTGGATTTAAACAAGGTCTCAAATTTCTAATCTGAGACCCTATTCAAGAGATATCCCATTATTTCTAAAAAACTTCATGCATGTGTTATAAAATATTAAAGTTTGTATCATAGTACCAACTTTTTTTTACCTTGATTGAATGTATATTCAATGTATTAAATATTAATTAAACATACAATTACATATTTTTCATTATTCTACATTGATTTAATGTAATAATGACCTATAGTATTTGTTAAATTGATAAGGTCATAAAATTTCTCTGCTATGATGAGAACCTTGAAGTGCTATGACAATATTCTTAATATAGTTTTGTGATTGGATAACATACTATGATGGGGGCCATAGTATTTAGACCATCAAGTGTGAGTAATCATAAGAAAATGAGGCTTCTTCTCATGAATGTTTCACTTGGTAATCTCCAAGGTGGGATATTATGAGAATAGACCTACCAGTAGGAATTATGAATGTTTTGGTTTCATCAGATATTCCTATCTACAAGCATGTGCAATGGTCTATAGAATTTAATAATATCATTGGTGCATGTCATGACTCACACAGTTAGATTTACTGATGAAAACAGTCACTCCATATGTCTGCAGAAATTAGGGTATGTTGGGTGCATCATGATTGACATGTCATTAATGGACAAGTCAAGGAAGGATTCGTACCTTCCATCTTTATGGAAGCTGATAAATTGGTCCTTTTATTAGAATAAAACCATCACCCTAAATTCCATGGCCATGTTGTAATTAAATATTTATTTTAGATAGTCAAAGAAATACATATCGAGAATATAGGTTGATGACACTATTGTACAACCCGTTTAATGGGATATTTTGAAAAAATGGATTATATTACACAGTGATCATTCATATGTGGTTATCGATGTTCAAGCATTAAGGTCTTTCTCTTGGGTTCCTTAACACACTGTTAGACATTAATCTTTCAATTTAATCAATACCACCTAATGCCAAAGTGAAACAATTCTAGAGGGCCACACACTAAGTGTTTTTGTTGATCATGATTAAATTCTATTTGAATTTAATTAACAAAAAAATATCATTCAAAATATAAAGGAATAATTTTATTCAAGTTATATCGATCACATAAATTTAAGAAATATTTATTCACCGATATGTGAATAAAAATTTATTTATTTATTTTATTAAATATTTAATAAATATTTATTTTCTGGCATGTGAATGAAATATTTATTTATGAATAAAATATTTATTCAAGTATTTAATAAATACTAAGGAGTTTCAATGGAACAAGACTGTATCTAATGAATAATTATTTATAATTCGGTAAATATTATTTATCAATTTGCACAAGTTTTCATGCACCACAAAATAATAATGATATTATTATTATGTGGCATGAAGTTTCATTAAAGGTTACAATATTTTTTAATGGACGACATGCAATTAAATTATTATTTTAACATAAACCCTACCTTTACAAATAGATGGTTATGTCTAATGTGTGGATCATTGGCGTGCAATCGAAAAAAGAGAGAATTGTTGTGCACAATGAATTATCTATCGACTCCTCATTATCTCTCCCTATCAATAATGAGAAAAACAAGAGATATTTCTTCAAGTATGAAGAATGATAAATCAAGAATAGAAAATTCACGACATTCAATTCACCACGCTAACACCTAGAGATCGAGTGACATTTCTTGAAGATCATATGACCATGTGTGGATCATCACTAGAGGGATTCTATCCTTGGATACTCACAACACAATGAAAGGAATACAAAAGGGTCTTTTCAGATGATCAATATTCATCAATGAAGAAAGTTCCTAAACCCAGATATTCATTTATTAAGATATTAAATAAATCAATTATAAATTTTACATGCAAGATCCTCGCTCATGGTTTTGAGAAATGATAATTAAAATAAATTTTAATATATCACCCACTAATGTATGCTTTAGCTGCGCCCAGAACCAAAAAGTGGTATTAGAGTGACCACATTTAAATTTATAATTATTTGTTTGATTGTTTATCTATGTGCAATTGTGGTTATATTTTCATTTCATGTTATTCATTCTTTAATATGATTTAAATCAATATGCTTTGACATATTAATCATGATTCATTTAGTGTTTCATTTTATTAATGGTTTAATAATAGATGAAGAACAATTGAAGATACCATCAGTAAACTACCGATTTTTGGTCGGTAAGATAGGGTTACACAACGTTTACTTGGAATTACACTATGTGTACCCTAGTGCGCTGCATCTGGATGCACCCAGGGATACACGAAAAACCATGTAGTAATTATAAACGCTGTATGCCACATGTTAACTAGACAACCTGACACATGGTTTTCAGATTACATGGCCTATATCTATGTACACACCATGTAGTATACATAGGTTATCGGTATAAATCATGAAATCCATGTGGTCAATATACATGGTCAAAACCACATGATACTAACAACCTAGATCATTTATGATATACACAATGTGTATGTGGTGTACACAGTTTTTAGTTCATCAAATCCCATGTTTGAAGAACACATTGATCCACTTAGTGAGAAAAAGGACACATGACTCAAAGATATAAACAATGTGTAGCTAGCCTATACACACCGTGTAGTCCACTAAGACACACGACGAAGACCCCGATGTACATCCCGTATACATGACAAGTAGAACACCAAGTGTGTATCTAGAATATACATGTTGTGTAGTTAAATAGAGGCACATGTTGTAGACCTAGGTGTGTACCCTGGATACACAACAATCAAGGTACATGACATATAGATGAATGTACATTCCATTCAGCCTCCCATTAATAGAAAAAATTAAAAATTACATTAAATTGAAAAATTGTAGCATTAAAACTGAATTTTATTGATTAGAACACCATTGTGTGTTTGGAAATTTAATAATGGTTTTAAATAATTTTAAATGCTCAATTAATTTATTGTAATAAATATATGTCATTATTGATTTTTTATTTTATATAAATTCTATAAATTATGGGTATCTCTAATAAAGTTTGGAAGATCGTTAATATGAAATAGAATTAATTAATTAATTAATTAAATCATATTCATCTTACTAATAAATAATAAATAAAGAAATAAATACTAGTCAGTTAATTTTATGTATTCATTACTTGTATGGTAATTCATGATCTTGACCAAGAACTGTGTATGTGTTGGATGTTTTAATTTAATTTATTTCATGGGTTTTCAATTATTTATTGTTAAATTAAATATGATGGATCATGATTCATCCATCCCTCCATTATTATTTAGGACCTATGTTTCCAAAGATATTTATGTAATTCCCCTTTAACCAATCCTTTGGTTCCCCTCACCTACATGTGAGTTATAAATACATGTGCTTAATGGATTATCCCAAGGCATGTGCAGATAGTTCAAGATGAAACCATTATGATGCTAACTCAGTTGATACACAGGTGGATAGGTGGAATGCTGTAACTCATGCTAAGACTGGAAATAGGAGTTATTTACCCATTGTCAAACATTGATTTGACGTATGCTCATTAAATCAACCATTAGATAAATATCATGAACAAGTCATTTAATTAATTAATTATTTCTATATATGTAATTATTTATTTTATGGATGCAAGGCTATAATCACATAAATAAATGATTTAATGTGAAAAGACAGAAATTAAATTAATGAATTATGTGTAAATATTTTATACAACATGGTTAATAAATTAAGTAACATCCACTTAATATTAATAAGACATGTAAATGATAAAAAAAGATAAAATTTATGCATAATAAATTAAAATCCCTCAATTAAATATTAAGTCAGACTTAACCTTCCATTACTTGATTCTGAATGAAAATAGATAGAACTAAGTTTTTAACCAACCCTTATTTGAACATTTACTTTTGTAAGGAGAGTTATAATGAAGGTTATGGGTTTACTTAAACATTTTACATAAATAGGAGCAACCCTTTCTATACTTGGTGTAATTTTCTGGTAATTTTTGAGGAAATAAAAGTTAGGATTTAAAGACAGGGGAGTCCACTCAATAGATCAAGAAGCTGCAAGCCCATAGCTGGAAAAGAAATTCCTACCCAAATACCTTCAAGTAGCTCGACCAACCCTTGTTGTGGTTATACAAAGGGGAATATGGATCCTTTCCACTAGAATGTCCTAACAACTAGTCATTCCATGTTTAATAGTGAGGGCTATCAAGACTTAATAAAATAGTGGTAGATTTAATAAAATCAATTAATTTATTTTTTTATCACATAATTTATAATAAAGAAAAGTAATAAAAATACACTCTTTTAATTGTAGAATAAAATAGAAATCTCACCATCCATATTATACCTATGATCAATATTGTATAAAGACAACCTTATAACTATAAGTAACTTCCAAAAATGGTATATATGCCTTTGAGATATTTTTGTGCCAAGAACAGAAATCATATGTGCCAGAATCATCATTTCCTGATCCACCTACTAAGGAGGAAAGTGATGAAGAGTCCTATTCTATGAGAAACATGTGAATATTGTGGTCAATGTTTAATGTTTGATGCTTTCATTTATGTCTAGTGAACTCATGAAGTCTCATGAAAACATGGATGTGTATAGCTTGCTTGAGAACCTCTGTGGTCTTTACCGGGAGAGTGCTAGATAAGAATAGTTTGAGATTTCAAAAGTGATAATTCAGCGAAATCTTGGAGAGTGTTCCTTATATGGGCCTCATGTAGTCAAACTCATTAGATATATTGATATCATAGAGGTTTTAGGGTTTAAACTCTTCAAAGAACTGGGCATCAATCTCATTTTGGAATCACTCCCTTAAAGCTTCTCCAACTTTGTTATTAATTTTAATATGAAAAACATTGAGAAGTCTCTGCCAGATCTTCTTACTCTTCTTCACTAAGTAGATAAGGATATGAAGCATGAAAAACCTTCCATCCTTATTGTGAAAAAATAAAAAGTGAAAGAGAATATCTTTAATCCCAAAGATTCTTCACACCCTTCTAAGAAGATAATGATCAAGGGGAAAACAAGGGAGCATAATGATATCTATTTCATATGTTGGAAGAATGGCCACTAGAAGGAAAAATTCACCCAGCCAAAGAAGTAAGGAGAAGCTTCAGGTGAATTTGTTATTGATTGAAATTTAACTATTTATACAAATTGGGTATTGAATATAGCTTGTGGTGCTCACATATGTATTCAAATACATGAACCAAGTAGATTTAGAAATATTTTCAGAGGGTAGGTTGATCTATAAGATACTAAAAGAGCTAAAATTTCTACTATAGATATCAGTGACTACCACCCCATACTGCCAACTAGGATGATCTTGGTTTTAAAGGGTTGTTATTATGTGCCTTCAGTTACAAAAAACATTATATCAATATCCAAAATAGATATAGATAGTTTTATTTCCAAATTTGGAAGTAAATATTTCTTATTTTATAAATATATCATTTTTTATGGTAATGAAAAATTAAATTATGGTCTTTATGTTTTGGAATTTACAAACTAAGTAATGAAAATTGATAATTAAAAAACATCACATGACTCATACCACACCCAACTTGGAATCACCGACTAGGTCATATAAATGAAAATAATTTGACTAAACTACACTATGATGTATATTTAGATTCTTTTGAAATAAACCAATTGGTGTATGTTATGTATGTTTACATGGTAAAATAACTAAATACCCATTTAGTGGGAAAGGTGAAAGAACTAAAGAGTTTATTGAATTAGTTCATACCGATGTGTGTGGACCATTTCCTACTATAGAAAGGGGTGAATAATCATAATTCATAACTTTTACTGATGATTTTAATAGATATGGATATGTCTAATTAATGAGATATAAGCCAGATTATTTTGATAAATTCAAGGAATATAATAATGAAGTTGAGAACCATATTGGTAAGAATATTAAGAAACTCCACTTAGACCATGGTGGATAATATCTTAATCAATACTTCATTGATTACTTATGGGAGTTTGAGATCCTATCACAACTAACTTCTCCTTACACGCCTCCGTGGAATGGTGTAAGTGAAAGGAGGAACCACACCTTATTGGACATGGTGAGATCAATGATGAGCCATGCGATTATTTTATTATCTTTTTGGGGATATGCATTAAAAATAGATACACACATAAAAAACCAAGTACCAAATAAATTGATAAATGGTATTCCATATGAATTTTGGAGTGGAAGGAAAACCATGTTATCAAATTTATATGTGTGGGGAAGAAAAGCATTTGTTAAGGCATCTTTAGGTAACACAATCACACCCCGAGGCACAAAATTTACCTTTATAGGATATCCTAAGGAAATAAGGGGATATTAGCTATATAAACCCTTGGAAAAAGGGTTATAGTGGCAAGACACACCATATTCCTTGCAAGGGATCACATCTCTAAAAGAAATAGTGGAAGAGAGATAGGCTTTGATGAAGCCGAGGATCAAGGTACACAAGAGTTGGTAAAAGAAAGGATTCCACAAAGCCCCATGGAAGTTGAAAATTTTCCAGAGACACAAGTACTAAGTAGGATTACAAGAGAGGTTAGAGAACTAGAACGTTATGGTTTTATAGTAACTGATGATGGTGACTCATTATTAGTTGATAATAATGATCCTCTAATCTATAAGAAAGTAGCAAGTAGCATAAATATTACCAAGTGGAAAGAAACAATGAATTATGAAATGGATTCCACGTACCAAAACCAAGTATGTATTTTATTAGACCCTATAATAGATTTAAATCCCTTTGGTTTAAAATTGGTATTCAAGAAGAAACCAGACATAAAAGGACAATTCAGAACTTATAAGGAACAAATGGTTTCAAAGGAGTTTAAAAAACATCAAGACATTGACTACGATGAAACCTTTTCAATAGTTTCAATACTGAAATCCATCAGAATTATACTTTCCATTACATCCTACCATGATTATGATATTTAGAAAATTGATTTCAAAATAGTTTTCCTTAACAAGAACCATTATAAAGATGTCTATATGACACAACCCAAAGGGTTTGTGACTCTAAAGGATTCCAACAAGGTATGAAAGTTTAAAATATCCATTTATGGATTAAATTAATCATCCAGGTTATAGAAAATTCGTTTTGATGAGGCCATAATGGAGTTTAGTTTCATAAATAATGAATGCGGTCCTTTTGTCAATAAAAGGTTTAGTGGGAGTGCAGTCATTTTCTTAATAGTATATCTTGATGAAATATTACTCATAGGAAATTAAATATCAGTATTACAGTTGATTAATATATGTTTGAATAAATTATTCTCTATAAAGGACTTAGGTGAGACAAAATATATTTTTGGGATCAATATCAATTATGATATATCTAAGAGACCGCTCAACCTAATTCAAGTTACATACATTGAAATGATACTAAAGAGATTTATTATGAAACAAAATAAGAGGAGATTATTTCCAACATCACATGGAATTAATCATTCCATTAAAATGTTTTCTCAAACACATGAGGAAAGAAAAACAATGGTAAGGATTCCATACACATCAACGATTGGTTCAGTCATGTATGTTATGCTATGTACTAGGATAGATGTTGCCTATGAATTAAGTGTAGTAGGCAGATATCAATATGATCTAGGTGACCACAATTGGATGGTAGTCAATACTATCCTTAAGTATCTGATGTGTACTAAGTATATGTTCTTGTTCTATGGAGGAGATAAGGAACTAGTCATCAGAGGATATGCAGATTCTATTTTCCAAATTGATCAAGATTTCATGAATTCATAAATGGGATACATATTCACTTTGAATGGAGGTTATTTGAATTTGAAGGCTCAAATAAGGCTATGGTCATAGATTCTATAACAGAGTCTAAGTATATTGTGGCTTTTGAGGTAGATAAATAAGTATTATTGATGAAAACATCATCCAAGATCTTGATGTGGTACCTAGTAGCAATGATCCAATCACACTCTCTTTTGATAATACTACAACAGTGGCTCTCAAAAAAGATCCAAGGTCACATCAGTAGACAAATAACATAAATTATAAGTATTATCTCTTAAGGGATTTTTCATATAGAGGTCAGGTTTAAGTGATTAGTATATCCACAGAAGATAATGTGGCAGACCCCTTAACTAAATCCTTGACTTAGAAAAAACATGATTATCATGTGGGGTCTAGAAGACTCAAAGTCAAAGGAAATTGTATCTATTCCAAGTGGGAGTTTGTTAGAGTTGAGTTCCTAGGACCGAATATTTGTAATTTGATTACATGTATATTCTATTAATTGAATATTAATCAAACATCTTATTACATATTGTTCATTATTCTGCATAGATTTAATGTAATAATGTCCTAAAATATTTGTCACATTGATAAGGTTATAGTAGTTCCCCACTATGATGAGAAACTTGAAGTGAAATAACAATATTATTAATATAGTTCCACAGTTAGATAATGTACTGTGATGGGACATATAGTATTTAGACCATAAGGTGTGAGTACTTCTAAGTGGACAAGTCTTCTTCTTATGAAGTTCACACTTGGAAATCTCCATTATGGGAGATTATGAGAACAGACCTGCAGTAGAAATTATACATATTTTGGTGTCATTATATATTCTTATCTGGGAGCATGTTTAATGGTCCTTAGAATTTAATATTAACATTTGTGCATGGCATGACTCGCAGACATAGATTTACTAATGAAAATAATCACACCATAAGTTGGCTTGAAGTAGGGTAAATCGTGTGTGTCATGATTTACATGTAAATAATGGATAAGTCAAGGAAAGATCTATCCCTTCCATCTTTATGGAAGATGATATCTCAACCATTTGATTATAATAGAAACATCACCCTAAATTCCATAGACATGGTGTAATGACATGTTTATTTCAGATAGTTAAATAAAGATTCATCGAGCATATAGGTTGATGAAAACATAACAAAACCTTATTAATGAGATATTGTGACAAAGGGATTATATTAAACAGTGCACAATCATTTTTGGTTGTTAAAGTCATGACATCAAGTTCTTTTTATTGGGTTCCTTGAACCATTGTTAGAAAATAATCTTGGACTTGATGAAAACCCACCCAATTCCAATGAGAAAGAATCTTGGAGGGTCACCCACTAAGTTTTTTCATTGATCTCGATTAAATTCTATTTGAAATTAATTAATGAAATAAATATTATTCTCATGTCAAATGAATAATTTTATTCATGTTATATTTATTTCATAAATTTAATAAATATTTATTCACCAGAATGTGATTTTTTTTAATATTTAATAAATATTTATTCATCGGTATGTGAATGAAATATTTATTTATGAATAAAATATTTATTCAGGTATTAAATAAATATCAATGAGTTTTAATGGACCAAGACCACTTCCATTGATAAATAATTATTTACAAGTCGATAAATATTTATCAATTTGCGCAAGTTGGTGCACACCAAAAAATAATAATGATATTATTATTATGTGGCATGGGATTTCATTATAAGTTGCAGTATTATTTAGTGAGAAACATGAAATTAAATTATTATTTTAATCTAAACCCTATCTATATAATTATATGGTTATTTATATTGTGTGGAGCATCAATATGAAATCGAAAAAAGAGAGAATTTTTTAACACAATTAATTTTCTCTTGACTCCTACTTATCCCCCCTCTCAAGAATGAGAAATAAAAGAGATATTTCTTCAAGACTGAATAACAAGTGATCAAGAATGGAAAATGTAATAAATTTGATTCACTATGATATCACCCAGATATTCAGTGGCATTTCTTCAAGATCATGGGAGCACATGTGGATCACTGCTAGAGGGATTCTATCCTTGGATCCTCACAGCGCAATGAAGGGAATATGAAAGGGTGTTTTCAGATGATCCACATTAATCAATGAAGAAATTTTCTAATCCCAGGTGTTCATTTATTCAGATATTAAATAAATTAATTATAAATTTTATTTGCAATATCCAGGCTCATGGTTTAAGGAAATGATAATTAAAAGAAATTTTAATTTACTTCCCACCACCACATGCTTTCGTTGTGCCCAAAACCAACATAAAATACATTTATCATCTTTATAAAATTAATTTTGGGCTCATCAAAACTCAAAATCATGATCCATATTATTAATTGGATCTGAAAATATTCCTTGATATATTTTAAAGTTATACAATGAAAAAACAGAATCTCTACATTATTCAATAATTTAATATTTTTGTCCTAAAAAATAAAAAACTAAGCAAAAAAGATAGGGATACTAAGATTCTATATATCTCTCATGCTCCTAGGATTTATCCTATATGCTCTTATGATACCACAAATCACAAACCAAGAGAATCATATATCCACATATGATCCTATCCTACTGAAATATACTCCCTTATAGCAAGGGAGTGTTCTGACTTCATAAGTTGGTCAACTATCACCCAAATGAAGTTATAAACTCTTTATATATGTGGAATCCATATCAATAAGTCAATGGATATGCCATCCAATTTCCACTATATGATATTAAGAGACTGAAAAAAACCTATTAGAACTTGTTTCTTAGCCTTCACCAACTGACATGGGAGGCACCGAGATATGAACTCATACATCCTTTACCTCATGCCAACTCACCAAAACTGCTACTGAAGGTCTATGTACATCTTACCCACAATAGGATGTACAACCAAATGAGAAGTGTGATACTCCCTCATCACCTCATCTAACATCATGATAGGAACCACCATCCATCCCTAAAAAATATGATGTGATTCCCTCCTTTAGAAAATCCATCTGGTGAATGTACTGAGGATATCTAGTCATATAGGACCTTATTGTCGATTTCACCCAACTAGGCCTCTCCCACACCCTAGATAATCATAGGAGTAAACACTATCAATAAAACAATATTATAACCCTTATCCTCAACTAGGTTCAGTTGCAAGGAAGCTAACTACTCGGATGCCTCCTCTAGCAGGTGATACAGGAGTTCCTACTAAGATCATATACCATCACATTGCCCTTCCCAGGAGTATAAACTATCTAAAAATCATAGCCTCGTAGGAACTCCAACCTATGAATCTATTTTTGGTATAAGTATCTCTTCATGAATAAATATCCGAGACTTTTATGGTCAAAGTAAAATACAAGTACTCTCCCAAAATATAGTGCCTCCACATCCTCAGAGCAAAGACCACTGCTACTAACTCTAGGTCATGAGAAACATAGTTCTACTCATGGGGTATCAACTAACTTGATCCATATGAAACAACTATATACCTCTACATAAACACACATCCAATCCCATATCTATAGGCATCATTATACACTACGTACTCTACACTCTCCTCTGGTAGCCTGAAAACTGGGGCACTAGTTACCCTCAGCCTTAATTCCTCAATGGCTTTAAAACGAATCATTCAAGGTAAATGGATTTCCTTTCTACGCCAAGATGGTCAAAGGGGTTATAATATTGGGGAATTCTTCCATGAACCTCCTGAATCCATAACTGACTCTATGAGAGCTCCCCATGATACTGGTACACTAGAAGCATATTTAGAACCATCCTACTATGTATCTCATGCTCCAACTCTGATGTAGAGGAAACGAGGGTACCATCACAAAAGACTACCACAAAATGACACAAGAAAGGTTAAGTATCCAAATCATAAATATTTTTAACTCTATTGTGGTGTTCAACATGCCAAAGGTTCTAGGAATCCATTCTTGGTACAGTCTCCTCTCGAACTAGGAGATGGTGATATCCTGTACTGAGGTCAACTATGAGAACTACATCACCCCAATCCACTGGTTATAGAAATAATCTATTCTTAGGGGTGGATACTCCTTCCCAATAGTCACTTTATTTGGGTGATTCTAATCCAAAACTCACCTAGAGTTCCCATCTACCTCTCTGGTGAACAACACAGGGATTCCCAGGTAAACACACTTGGTTTTACAAAGCCCTACCTCTATAGACCCTCCAACCAAACCACTAGATATTTTATCCCCAAGGGGTCATTATACATGACAAATCAAACATTGAGTCATCCCTAGTACAATTATATGTATAGGTCTATCTCACAGTGGGGAGGTAAAATCAACACATCCTCAGGAAAGATGTCATCATACCCTACCATCATTAGAAGGATATGAGAGCTCATAACATCCACTACTCTAAGGGAAATACTATACAACTAATAAAATAACTATAAACTCTTATGAATGAGATCATCCTTCTATTCCTAGGATCACTCCTAATCAAGGAGGAAAACTCCATCCCACAAACTAAAATCACTACCATACTCATTGGTATAAATAATATGAGCATGGATGGTAGATGACCAATCTATACTATGGAAAACATCATAGGGTCTCACTGCCTCTATGGAAAGATTTCATGTGAGGTTATCTCTCCTCATAGAGTAAGGTCACTCAATTAACAAAAATGTGTGATCATCAATCCTCTCTATAGGATACTCAAATATAAGGGTCAATAAAAAATAGCCTCCCTTAGTATTACTAGGTCTTGAATAGTGACTATGTCCGAGGAAATGTGGCATTTAACACTGTGCTAAGAACTGTAGCTGGAGTAGTGGAGACATAGGTCATACCTCAAACCATGCTCAAGACTCCAAACCAAAATACCCTTATACTATAATCTCATACTTTCCCTTTCCCACCTTCTATACTCAAATGAGACCTTCTTTGATACCACATCACACCATCCTACCCTGAATAAACATATCAAAGGGACTCTTCCACCATACCTTAATCCTATTCGCATTGGGCGTCACTGACCCACCATTATGGATTTAAATCATGTCACAAGAACACATCTTAGTGGGGGAGGTTTACCTATTTCTTTCATGTATGAATTCATTCTAAACATATCCATCACATGGCTCTATCGATGCCCAATTTCATCATGGGGAGGTCTCACCATGAGGACCACCACCAAAAGGGGTCCTATTCAAGTGGGATATCTAAAACAAAAGATCGGGCCTATCCTTAACCACCTGATAAGGGAGTTAAGATCAACACAAAACCTAGGAAATCTTTATTTTTGAAACCTACAATGCACACTCAGCATAGGTTTTTCATCCACTGGTACCACCAGAACTAAACACTGATTTATGAAGAGCACTAGTTTTAAGTGAAACCATCCATTTTATTGGGATCCAAAGAAGTTTAAAAAGTAAAATTGTCAACTTAAGACAATCCTCCATAGATTGGGGATCTATCTCACTGTGGAACCTCAGTTACCTTTGGAACTAGAACTCATGGAGTGCGCTAAGCTTGCACACATCCTCATCATAATTTGCTGGTATAATATGCTGTTCAATAGGTGGGGGTGCATCTACCTAACTTCCTAGAGGAAAGATCTCATGAGATAACCCTTTAAATAAGGACTTATCACTCATTGGATCATAATCACAATCTTAAAGTGGTAACTTGGATGGATGGATTTGTGGAGGCATCTTAAAAGTGATCAAGATGTACCACAGTCAAATGAGCATATATATAGGGAGCTGACTCAAGAAGGACAGTAAAAGGAATTAATACTATATGATGCATGTACCAAATTTATCTTCAACTAATATCTCAGTATGTTGAGTTAAAAAACAAGTATTCAGAGTCCCACTGAATGGATACATCACCTGCCCCACCAACACTGGATGTCCTAGATTGAAAGCCACGCTCAAGACACTTTGAAATCATTTACCTAAGTTACCAACCAAACATCATAAGGGGAAATAACTACAAACATCATCTTGAGGTTGAACCAACTCTGATACCAATATTTCATGACTCGACCCACTAGGGCCCACCTGGCTGGCAGAAGGTTGAGCCGCAACTACCCCAAGACAACCTCTATAGGCTAGGGGATAATGACCAATGCCAAAAGTCATAACTATAATGGGAGGAATTTTCCTAAGTACCTACACACACACACCCAACCATATCTATGCATAAGTTAAGAGGAATAAAAAGAAAAGACAGTACCACCTAGAGTAACAACCATGCATGTAACAACCTCTAGGGAATACAAAAAAGTTCAATGGTGCAATCCAAAAAGTAAGGGGGAAAAATACATGCCTAACTAGAATAGATATGTCACGACCCCCTACCACCAAAGATGCCCCTCCTGAGCTGGAAATGGTGAAAGGGGGATAATGACCCCCGAGTCCCGCCTCTAGTAGGCCCCGGAGTGGTGACTAGCACCAAGGGTATGAGTTTTCTAAAATATGGGAGGCATGACCCTTTTTATTATTTAAGATCAGGAAATAGGACAATTAAAATACCAGAAAGGAAAAGAAAAAGTGTATATAAATAAACCCAAAACAATCCCACATGCATGTTTAAACAATTCTAAAACAAAGTAAAAGTACAAGAAAGCTCAAAAGTACAATACCAAAAGAAACAAGAGTACAAAAACTACAACAACTCCAACTGTCCCAACTAGTAGGGTCTCGCACGACCCTGGTAGTCCTCCTGGAAACCTGGAAGTAAACGTAGGGTGAGCATACAAGTATACTCAGTAGGGAAACCTAAAGCTCTCATGCACAGGTGGGGAGACATCCTAATGTCCTGCGAGAAAAATAGAATAAACCAACCTAACAAGGAAATCTATCCACCCAAACTCCCTATCCACGCTCACCAAAAACACATAACAACAGGTAGTAGTATATAAGAACAAGAGTATTGGGTACACCACACCATTTCCCACTAGTTAGCTACTCTTCCTAACAGTGAACATCCTGACGCTACCACACTCTTCCCGCTCGCACACACCTGGGCCTCAAGAACCACATATCCCGCCCACACACACCTGGGCCTCACAACCACAATCACATCCCTGCCCGAACACACCTGGGACTCATCCCGAATATTCTTGGGAATATTAAACCTACCCAAAGAGTCTTGGGCTAATACCACCCCAATAGAAACCTACCCAAAGAGTCTTGGGTGTAAGGTCGCCTCAAGCCATCAAAACCTATAGAAGAAGGAGCAGGAAAGAGCTAGTAACTAAGGGGAAAACACCCTCTCCCATGTAATGGGAGTGTTCGGCACTAAGTTATCAACATGGGTGGGGTGCGATAAAACCCAAAGATATATATATATATATATATATATGTATGTATGTATACCAAACACACAACCCAACCTATGGCTTATAAACAGAGAGACTGAGCATGTGCCTCGGCACTGCTTCTACGAAGCATTCATACAACAACCAACCCCAACCCCATTTAGGTTTTCAAGTTTCATCAGTAATAGTTTATTAGTTCCTTAACTACTAGGCAGCTATCAAACCAGATCAAGCGTTTCATAGAACAAAATCCCTGCCAACCACAAATCAAGTTAGATAAAACACAAGCAACACCACCGAACCTTTTATCATCAATTAAACCCCATTGATTGTTCCCGTGTTCATTATCTTTCCCCACAGTTCATTTATCAACTTTTCAATTTCTTTTAAAAACACAACCCATTACTGCAGCCCTGCTTCCACTATAACCACATCTCCACCACTATATCACAAAACAAGGCTCGTGCCACATCATCTCCCCTTTAACATCATTTACCGTAGCCCCGCTTCCCATCCTATTCATAACAACTCAGGATCCATCCCCCCCTTTCACACACCATGTAACCAAGCCAACATCCACATGTTCATTATTCCATTTTGTTCAACCGGGGTGATCACACAAGGGTTCCAGATTTTAATCATCCAACTTTACGTGATTAACCGAATTCCACATTCCACAAAGTTCCATCCACAAAACGGTCTAGAAAGATAGGTAAACATTTAATTGCACAAGAAAAGGCCCCCAACGATCACGATTTTCAGTAGGCATAAGCCTATTCAATTCACAACATAACAATAGAATAATTAATGATAAACATAATAACTTCCCCGTCCCCGTTCTTTAAGCCAGTTATTATCTTTATTTATTGGTTCAACTATATCTCACGGAAACAAGAGGATACCCACCCCACATGATGCACAAAAAAGAGAGAGATGAAGGTAAGATCCCTACCTCAATAGGTTCTGATCACAACACTCCCCCAGATCAGCTTTAGAAGACGTCCGTTGGTGTCCTTTGCTTCTGTTAAACCCGGAAAAACCTCCTCGGGTGGAATCTGGGAAGGAAAAGCCAAAGGGAAAACAACATATCCAAGCTCAGAAGTTCCGCCTCGTCATTAAGATCCCGTATCCACTAACGGATCCTAAATCGGAGCTCAGACAAAGAAGTTATAGAGGAAAGGAGCTTTGGAGTCTCTTGGGAGAGCTCTGATCAAAGGAGAGGGGAGGAGAGGAGTGATTTGAAAAGGAGGAGAGGCCCCCTCCTTTTATAGGAGAGAAAAAATAAAGTACATGACGTGTAATTTCTAGTACACGGTGTGTACTCGTCCATTTCACACGGTCTCCATGCAGCTTCCAACACGACATTCAACACGACACACGGTAGTTGACTGGTCAATACACGGTTTGAGGGTAATGTGTACGCAGGGAGGAACTACACGGAATGTAGTATGGGTTACACGGAGTGTACTCATTTATTTCATGCAGAAAGGACACAGCCTCAACATGGCACATGGCCGTTGACTGGTCAACGCACGGTTTGAGGGTAACACGTACGCGGGGAGGAACTAAACGATGCATAGTATGGGCTACACGACGTGTACTTATTTATTTCACACGGAAAGGACATGTCTTCAACACGGGGTATACCCGAAAAGGTGGTACATGAAGTTTACTCACACTACATGGCGTGTAGTTACAAAATTCTGAAAAGTGTGTGAAAAGTCCATTATACCCTCCAGAACACTTCATGACCCTCTTTTCGACAAAGGAATGGGTCGGAGAGGTCAAGACCATTACATCAGATACCTCTTAAAACATTCTCATCCCCGAGAATTCAGAAACCGACCAAGAGGAACCCAACAAGATACCTCTTAGGGATCTCTTTATAAAAGGAACCCAACCAACAACCCTAATCACATGTTTTAGGAATTCCCTCTCCTATGTCGAGATATTATCCACTTTAGGCGGTACTGACTCGCCTGCACGGGTTTAATCGCATCCTCATTAATGTGTATCGATTAAGAATCAGGTTTTTCCCTTTCCCACATATCCAGACACACTTTCAGAGAACAAGGAAACAAAATGTCTCACAACCAACAAGCCAAGCACTCCATATATCAAAGGTACAATGCATAACATCAAAACAAAGCTCAGAAGAACAAAGAAAAACACAAGTCAAAACAACTCTGTGTACTGAGCATGCATCTGAACCTCCTGCTCCCAAGTGCTCTCCTTGAGGCCGCCATGCCTCCACAACACACGAACCAAGGCGATGGTTCATCCACAGAGCACCTTCTCTTTAAGATAATTGATTCTGACTGGTCGTTCCTCAAAGGTCGCGTCGTCTCTCATATCTAACTCTCCCCAGTCGATAACGTGAGAGTCATCATGTAAGTACCGACGAAGCTGGGAGACGTGGAAGATGTCATGAAGCTTCTCCATCTGAGGTGGCAGGGCCAGCTGATATGCCACCTCACCGACTCGCCTCAGCACCCTGAAAGGTCCGATGAACCTAGGGGAGAGCTTACTCCCCTTCCAAAACCTCCGCAGCCCCCTTCGAGGGGAAACCTTCAAGAACACATGATCTCCCACCTCGAACTCCAAGGGCCTCATCCGACGATCAACATAAGACTTCTGTCAGTCCTAAGCCGCTTTCATCCTCTCACGCACAAGCTGGACTTTCTCTATGGTGCTCTGTACTACCTCTGGCCCAAGAGCACCTGTCTCACCAACCTCTGCCCAACAAATGGGTGAACAACATGGACTTCCATACAAATCCTCAAACTATTCCATGCCAATAGTAGAGTGGAAGCTATTGTTGTAGGAAAACTCTACTAAAGGCAAGTGACACACCCATGATCCTCCTAAATCCAGAATGGATGCCCGTATCATGTCCTCCAACGTCTGAATAGTCCGATAGGTCTGCCCATCGGTCTGGGGGTGGAAAGCAGTGCTAAGGCATAGCTGGGTGAAAAAATCATGTTGTAACCCCCTACAGACTCATGAGGTAAACCGAGTATCTTGATCTGAGATGATAGTCTTTGGAACTCCATGAAACCGTACCACCTTGTCTATGTACCTTTGTGCTAAGGTACTCACTAGGCCCGACTACTTAATTTCTAATAAGTGAGCTGATTTAGTCAGTCAATCCACCACTACCCAGATAGCATCATAACCACCCTGAGCTCTGGGTAGTCCCATGATGAAGTCCATTGAGATGTCATACCATTTCCACTCGGGGACATATAAATGATGCAACAAACCACTGGGAACACGGTGTTCAGCTTTTACTTGCTGACACACTAGGCACTTAGCCACAAACTCCACCATTGACCGTTTCACCCCGGGCCACCAAAACTGTTCCCTCAGGCCTCGGTACATTTTTGAAACTCCCAAATGCACCACCAAGGATGAGCTATGGAACTCACGAAGAACTCCCTCACACATCGCCTCCAGAACAAACAACCTTCCATGAAAGAGCATCCGATGTCGGCTGTCCTCTGGCCATCCTTCTAGAGTGTTCCCCTGATCGATACGATCCCGCATTACTTCTGCCTCGGAGTCTCCCCACTAAGACTCTTCCACCTGCTGCAGCAAGGAGGACT
Organism: Viscum album; assembly: GCA_963277665.1. NCBI lineage: Eukaryota > Viridiplantae > Streptophyta > Magnoliopsida > Santalales > Viscaceae > Viscum > Viscum album. Next base: position 1,815,103,950 of record OY728159.1, on the reverse strand, counting down.
ACACCGTCATCTGAAACAAATATCCTCTAACACCTTCTACCCTTTCATCCAAGTGTAAGGCAGCCAATTCTCCCATCACTTTCCAAGCATCAGCGGATTCCTGAACCACTTCATTATGTGACTTCCTGCTCAGGGAATCAGCCACAACATTTCCCTTACCTTCAGTGTAAGAGATCTCGAAGTCATAGTCTTGGAGAAACTCGACCCATCTCCACTGCCGTAAGTTCAGGTCACGCTGGGAGAAGATATAACGTAAGCTCTTATGATCTAAGAAAACCACAAAGCACTCCCCAAAGAGGTAATGTCGCCACAACTTCAGTGTGAACACCACTGCTGCAAGATCTAGGTCGTGGGTGGCATAGTTACGCTCATGAGGGAACAACTGCCTAGAACCATAATAGATCACACCCTTCTTCTTCATCAGTATGCACCCAAAACCAAGTCCAGAAGCATCACAAAACACCTCATATAACAACCCTTCCTCTGGAAACCTGAGTACTGGAGCACTGACCAACTTCTCCTTCAGGTAGTCGAAAGCTTCCTGGCACTGCTCACTCCATAGGAAGACCTGGTTCTTCCTAGTCAAAGCTGTCAATGGAGTAAAAACTTGAGATAAGTCTGAAAAGAACCTCCGATAATAGTCTACCAACCCCAGGAAACTACGAACTTCTGCCACGCTCTTGGGTGCCACCCAAGAAACAACTGCCTCCACCTTTGACGGGTCCACTTACACTCCATGCTGAGACACCACGTGCCCAAGGAAGTGTACTTCTTGCATCAAGAACTTACACTTCGACAATTTCCCATAAAGCTGGTGGTGTTAAAGGACTTCCAAGACTGCCCTGAGATGCTCAACGTGCTCCTCCTCTGATCTTGAGTAGATCAGGATGTCATCGATAAACACAATGATGAACTGGTCTAGAAACTCTTAGAAGACAAAGTTCATAAGTCCCAAGAACACATCTAGTGAATTAGTAACTCCAAAAGACATCACTACAAACTAAAAGTTCCCATACCTGCACTTGAAAGCTGTATTCATGATGTGACTGTCCTTTACCCTCACCTAATGATATCCAGATCATAGATCAATCTTAGAAAACCAACCTGCTCCCCTCAACTGGTCAAAGAGATCATCTATCCTTGGAAGGGGGTAACAGTTCTTGACCGTTACCTGATTCAACCTTCGGTAGTCTATGCATAGATGGATACCGCCACCTGCCTTCTTCACGAACAAAACTGGAGCACCCCATGGCGATGTGCTGGGTCGAACAAAACCCTTCTACATTAAATCGTCAATATGAATCCGCAACTCCTGCAACTCCGAAGGTGCCATCCGATAAGGGGCCATCGAAATCGGACGAGCACCAAGCTGTAAGTCTATCCCGAACTCAACATCACATCAGGGGGTAGAGTCACAAGATCCTTAGAAAAAACATCGAGGAACTCCTCAACAACCTCTGGAACATCCAACATCTCTGTATCAACTGAAACCACTGATACCCCGCCTATAAAGGAAAAGAGAGGCTTCACATGCCGTCTTCCCACCGGATAGCTCCTCTCGCCCACAAAAGCTACACGCTGACCATCCACGTCGGAGAACAAGACTCTTCTTCAGAAGCAGTTGATAATAGCATTAACAGAAAATAGCTAGTCAATTCCTAGGATTACATCGTAGGGCTACATCTGTAGCAAAAGAAAATCCCCACTAGATCGACGTGGTCTCAACGTCAGCCCACATCCTCAGCAAACACAAGATACGCTGGTCTGACCTCCAACTGGTGTACTTAACACCAGGGGTACGGAAAGTCTCTCTATGTCTAGACCCAAAGCATGGGCTAGACCGGGTGCAACAAAGGAGTGCGAAGATCCTGAATCGAACAAAGCAGAAACGAGAGTGCTGAACAAAAAAATCGTACCTCGCACCACCTATGGTCTTGCTGGAGCTGCCAACTCTGCTGCGTGAAACTATCTATGCCCATCTCCTCTGCCTCTCTGATGTCGACCACCTCCCCGACCACACCCTGGTCGAGGTCCCTGAGGAGCACCCTGAGGTTGGCCTACTCCTGTAAAGTCTGCCCTTAGAGGAGCAGGGTCCTACTGCTGCTGGAAGGGCCTCACCAGAAACTGGTGCTGCTGAGGCGGGCGCTGAACCTGCCCACCTCCACCGTACCGAGCTTGGGTCAGGTACTAACTCTAGATGTGCCCGAAACCTCTACAAGAGAAACACTTCGGTCCTGGGCTCGTGAAAAAGGGGTGAGGACCCGAAGATCTGAATTGGGATTGCTGGGGCCTGCTCCCCACTAGCCTGAATCTGGAAGGTCCCGTCGCAGGAGACCTGCTGCCAACTACCTTCCCTTTCAACGAACCTAGCTGGATCCCCTCTCGTGGTGCACCTCCCTGCGAGTGAATCCTCTCTACAACCTCTGCCTTCTTCTGTATGGCCAAGTACATCGGAAGGGTGAAGGGGGTGAGAACATACTGGAGCGAAGGACGAAGCGCCTCCTCCAAACATCTCGCCTGAGACTCTTCATCCGAAAAGAGATCTGGAGAAAAGTGTAGGAGATACTTGAACTTGATCCCCAACTCTCATACTGACATACTCCCCTGATGGAGGGAGATTAACTTCTGCCACTTCTCCACCTTGATCATGGAATAAAGGAATTCCTCTCAGAACTCCTTCTCAAAGTCAGCCCATGGAACCTCTGCCTCTGCCCTCTCCCCAAGGTAGAGCGTCCACCACTGGCACACCGCACCTCTCAGATGACTGAATACTAGGGGAACCCATTACCCCCTCGGAGCACGGATCAAAGTAAAATTGATCCCTAGCTCATCAAGCCACCCCTCTGTCTCCATATCCGAAGTACTACCCTCGTACTTTTGAGGGTTTGTCATTGGAAGGAACAAAGAGTCTTCTGCCACTGGTTATCTTCCTCCTCTCGGTCAATCCTCAACTGATCGACCGCCTAAATCTACTGGGCCTTGGCTGTATGAACCACCCAGGGATGACATCCAGGTGCCATAGCCGTACAGTAAACAAAGATCGCCTAATCCCAAGTAGCAAGGAAAGTTCTCAAGGTTTCATTTTATCACTTTATTTCTTTCCCAGAACACCCAAATCAAGTAAAACACAATCTTGATGATGCATGTACCTTCCCTAGGGTCTATACACTGCAATCAATGTAGTATCACTTGGTTGTTCGGTAGGCTCAGAGTCCTTGCATCAGATCACAGGGGCCCCTAAAATCCCATTTCCTAGACGGTCTTCTCTAGCCTATGTCATGCACCAAGATCATCCAACATTGTCTCCCTACCATCCCATGCAATCCTCACTGTGTCTAACTCCAGAATCCATCCTATCTCTCAAAAATCCCTCTAATACCATTCTGTCATGACCCCCTCCCACCAAAGATGCCCTTACTGAGCCGGCAACGGTGAAAGGGGGATAATGAACCCTGAGTCCCGCCTCCAGTAGGCCCCGGAGTGGCGACTAGCACCAAGGGTATGAGTTTTCTCAAATATGGGAGGCATTAACCTTTTTATTATTTAAGATCGGAAAATAGGACAAGTCAACTACCAAAAAGGAAAAGAACAAGTGTATAGAAATAAACCCAAACCAATCCCACATGCATGTTTAAACAATTCTGAAACAAAGTAAAAGTACAAGAAAGCTCAAAAGTACAATACCAAAAGAAACAAGAGTACATAAACTGCAACAACTCTAACTGTCCCAACTAGTAGGGTCCCACACGACCCTAGTAGTCCTCTTAGAAACCTGAAAGTAAACGTAGGGTGAGCATACAAGTATAATCAGTAGGGAAACCTAAATCTCTCGTGCATAGGTGGGGAGACATCCTAATGTCCCGTGAGAAAAACAGAAGAAACCAACCTAACAAAGAAATCTATCCACCCAACCTCACTAGCCACGCTCACCAAAAACACATAACAATAGGTAGTAGTATATAAGAACAAGAGTATTGGGTACCCCGCAACATTTCCCACTAGTTAGCTGCTCTTCCTAACGACGAACGTCATGACGCTACCACACTCTTCCCGCCCGCACACACCTGGGACTCAAGAACCACATATCCCGCCCGCACACACCCGGGCCTCACAACCACAATCACATCCCCGCCCGAAAACACCTAGGCCTCATCCCGAAGATTCTTGGGAATAGTAAACCTGCCCGAAGAGTATTGGGCTAATACCACCCCAATCAAAACCTACCCGAAGATTCTTGGGTGTAAGGTCGCTTTAATCCATCACAACCTATGGAAGAAGGAGCATGAAGGAGCTAGTAACTAAGGGGAAAACACCCTCTCCCATGTAATGGGAGTGTTTGACACTATGTGCTCAACATGGGTGGGGTGCGATAAAACACAAAGATACAGATATATATATATATATATATATATATATGTATACCAAACACCCAACCCAACCTATGGCTTCTAAACATAGAAACTGAGCATGTGCCTCGACACTGCTACTAAGAAGCATGCATACAACAACCAACCCCAAACCCATTTAGGTTTTCAAGTTTCATCAGTAATAGTTTATTAGTTCCTGAACTATTGGGAAACTATCAAACCATATCAAGCATTTCATAGAACAAAATACCTGCCAAACACAAATCATGTTAGATAAAATACAAGCAACACAACCCAACCTTTTATCATCAATAAAACCCCATTGATTGTTCTCGTGTTAATTATCTTTCCCCACAGTTCATGTATCAACTTTCCACTTTCTTTTAAAAACACAACCCATTACTGCAGTCCTGCTGCCACTATAACCACATCTCCACCACCGTATCACAAAACAAGGCTCATGCCACATCATCACCCCTTTAACATCATTTACCGCAACCCCGCTGCCCATCCTATTTGTAAAAACTCAGGATCCATCCCCCCCCTTTCACACACCACGTAACCAAGCCAATATCCACATATTCATTATTCCATTTTGTTCAACCGGGGTGATCACACAAGGGTTCCAGATTTTAAATCATCCAACTTTACATGATTAACCGAATTCCACATTCCAAAAAGTTCCATCCACAAAACAGTCTAGAAAGATAGGGAAACATTTAATTGCGCAATAAAAGTCCCCCAACGATCATGATTTTCAGTAGGCATAAGCCTATTCAATTCACAACATAACAATAGGATAAATAAAGATAAACATAATAACTTCCCCATCCCCGTTATTTAAGCCAGTTTTTATCTTTATTTATTGGTTCAACTTTTTCTCATGGAAACAAGAGGATAACCACCCTGCATGATGCACAAAAAAGAGAGAGACGAAGGTAAAATCCCTTCCTCAATAGGTTCTGATCACAATGCTCCCCCGGATCAGCTTTAGAAGATGTCCATTGGCATCTATCGCTTCTGTTAAACCCGGAAAAACCTCCTTGGGTGGAAGCTGGGAAGGAAAGGATGAAGGGAAAACAACAGATCCAAGTTCAGAAGTTCCGCCTCGTCGTTATGATCCCGTGGCCGATGATAGATTGTAAATCGGAGATCGGACGAAGAAGTTATGGAGGAAAGGATCTTTGGAGTCTCTCAGGAGATCTCTACTCGAAGGAGAGGGGAGGAGAGGAGTGATTTGAAAAGGAGGAGAGGCCCCCTCCTTTTATAGGTAAGAAAAACTAAAGTACACGACGTGTAATTTCTAGTACACGGTGTGTACTCGTCCATTTCACACGGTCTCCACGCGGCTTCCAACACGTCATTCAATGTGGCACACGGTTGTTGACTGGTCAACACACGATTTGAGGGTAACATGTACGCGGGGAGGAACTACACGGTGTGTAGTATGGTCTACACGGCGTGTACTCATTTATTTCATGCAGTAAGGACACGACCTCAACACGACACACGACTGTTGACTGGTCAACCCACGGTTTGAGGGTAACGCGTATGCGGGGAGGAACTACACGGCGTGTAGTATGGGCTACACGGCATGTACTCATTTATTTCACATGGCAAGGACACAGATTCAACACGAGGTATACCCATCAAGGTGGTACACGGCGTGTACTCTCACTACACATCGTATAGTTACAAAATTCCGAAAAGTGTGAGAAAAGTCTATTCTACCCTCCAGAACACTTCATGACCCTCTTTTAAACAAAGGAATGGGCCTGAGAGGTCCGAGCCATTACAAGATATCCCAACCTAACAATAACTAAAAATTTAAATACTAAGAGAGCCCATCTCTAGGTCTCTAAGCCCCAACCACCATACATGGTCAAATTCACCCAGGTATCCCTATGTTTATTTAAAACCTCCATTGACATGCCCGTTTTCTACATAAGATATGAAATGTTCAGGTTAAGTTCATGTAGGGGTGAGTATGTACATACCCTGTAGGACACTCCAAAAACTGGAGGGGGATAAATATGAGACATGATAAAATTAGTAATCTCAACCCAAAGTATAAGGGGATTGAAACCCAAAAATAAGGATATATATATATATATATATTATCATATAAGAAACCTAGAAAAGAGATAAAGGGGATATCCATCTCACAACCCAACCCAACACGATGAGTCTTACAACAGTTCCAAAAAAAGTCCACCAATGATGCCCAACATATCACATGTCTGTCCGAAGAAGTATCCATGTGGAGACACACCTTGAAATTATGGCACACAATCAAGGGGACATAATATATAGGTAGAGGAACCATACCTTATTATAACCTAAGGGTGCCACTCAATAGGTATATGACCCATGCCTTGACTCCGTAGGAGGTTGCCACTCAGTAGGTAGAGGACCCATGCCCTGAATCCATAGGAGGGTGATACCTAGTAGATAGAGGACCCATGCCCTAAATATGAAGGAGGGTGACACCCAGTAGATAGAGGACCCATGCTTTGACTCCACATGAGGGTGCCACCCAGTAGATAAAAAACCCATGCCTTGAATCCATAAGGGGTGACACTCAATGGATAGAGGACCCATGACCTAACTCCATAGGAGGGTGTCAATAAGTAAATAGAGAAAAAGTTTCCTTACTCTATAGAAGGGTGCCACTCAGTAGATAGAGGACCCATGCTCTGGCTATGTAGGAGGATTCCACTCAGTAGATTGAGGACCCATGCCCTGACTCCATAGAAGTGTTCCACTTAGTAGGTATAGTGACCATGCTCTAAATCCACATGAGGGTTCTACTCAGCGGATAAAGAACCCATTCCATGACTCTATAGTAGAGTGTAACTCAATGGATAAAGGACCTATGCCCTAAATACGTAGGAGGGTTCCACTTATTAGGTAGAGGACCTATTCCTTTAATACACAAGAGTGTTCCACTTAGTGGATAGAGGAACCATTCCCTAACTTTGTAAGAGGGTTCCAATTAGTAGATAGAGGAACTATGACTTGACTCTATAGGAGGGAACCACCCATTAGATAGAGGAAACATGCCTTAACTCTATAGGAGGGATCCAGTCAATTGATAGAGGACCCATGCCCTGTGTAGCACCCTCGGTTTCAGGTACTTGACCATTTATTTATGTATTTTAAGTATATATAATGTTTGGGTTAATTTTTGAGAGGTTTTTATGGGTTTTTTTCATGGTTGGAAGATTATAAATAGTGGAATACCTCCAGGAAACTATGCAAGGAAAAATAGAGGTCACTGGGTAGGTGTACAATTGGTTCATGGTTTGGACAAACCATACAAATTCCCAAGAGGAAATATTAAATTTGATACAGTGGTGAAACACATGGTTGGTTCACAATTTATCTAATTGTGTGATCCAACCATGCATGGGGTAGATTAAAGTAGTAGCACCCGCATTATTGGCTCACAGTTTTCCAAACCGTGTGGCCTAACATGTGGCGTATAGGTGGCCTCCTTAAATTGTGGATCTAATCTGAATTAGAACCTTAACCTATCATTTACCCCTAATTCCACCATAACCGAAACTCCTTTTACTCCCAAGGTTGGATATACAACTCCTTCTGATCTGGGAGTGATTCCTAGGTGAATCAAATTGCATTGGAGGCCCATATTCATCAGTAAGTGCTCGTTATTCATCAGTTTTCTTAGATATATTCTTATCCCCTCTCTTTGAATCATAGATATAATTCATTAGGGATATATCTGTGCTATTTGATGTCAATCATGATGATATATGATTGTTTTAATTGAATGGAACAAGATCTAAGGTCACATTTAGAGGATCTAAGCCTGATTATTGAGTTGTTGTGTTATTCTTCATTTTCGACAAAGTTTGAGAGGTAGGTAGATTATTTCTCATGTTCACTTGATTATAACTTTAAGTATTGGTTTAAAATTCATCTAATTTATTAATATTATTGTGAAACCCTTGTGTTATTTGATGAAAACCTCTTTTGTAATGTTTACTTTGAAAATGTGGAAATTAGTTGGTTTTATGAAAAGTGATTTTGGCTAATGAATTTAAAATGATGATTTTAAAATTAAGATATTGTTTTTATTCAGGAAAAATGTTTGTTTAAATTTTTTAAAGAAAGGAAAGGTTTATGTGAAATGGTTTTGGCATGTTTTTTGTCATACTTGGTGGTGTGTGTTCATGTTGTATTTTATGAGGCCTGATTGGAATATTACTTGGTGCTCAGTGCCAAAGGTGTAATAGAACATGGTATTGGTTACCTTATGATGGATTGGTAGATATAATAGATACCACTCATGAGTATGGAACTGTCACCTAGGCATGAATGTGTGTATGTGTTGATGTGTATAATTATGGAAAGGGTATTCCAAATGGATTGAAGAATAAAAGTTTTGTGATTGTGAAATTGTTTTTCCTTGAAAGTGATTTGGTTTTGATATTAATTTTGAAATGATTTTAAACTATTATTTTATATAAATTGTGATAACAACATTTATCCTAGTGGTATGAGTAGGTAAGTCATTGGGGAAATCCTATTGAGTTTTATACCCACCCTATGATTGGACACTTTAGTGCATTTACAGATGTAATATATTGAGACATAGGTAAAGGAAAGGTATCCCTTTTCTTATTGACACATCGTGATACATTGGAAATGGATTATTGATTTGGATCTTGGAGCATGTTGGGAATTTTTATTTGGATGTATTTGTTTCCTTTGGGTTTTTATGTCTTTGGTGGTCATTGGTTTTCCTTAGTTGTTTCCTTTTAGTTTATGCTTGTACTCTAGTATTGTTATTAGTTTAGTTGGATTTGTTTCAATTGTATCCTATACTCATGCATCATATAGTGTTTTTTTATTATGGTTATATTGGTTTGATTGTTTTATTTTCAAAGTAAAAATCATCTTTCAATTTTTTATGAAACCCTTGGAATTTATTTCGAGCCTTTGGTGTCTTGGGGATATCACCTAAGGCCAGCAACACCCACCCCTCCTCCCAAGCCAATGGGTGAGGGACATGATGTTATAAATGGTATTGGTTTGTTCAATCCTTGAGTATTAATCTTGGTAAGTCCATCTATATTTGGGATGGTATCAAGGAGTAGGATCATAAAATCTTGAAATATAGAGTATAAAATGGAATATCTATCCCATTTATGCTTAACTTCATATTACCCAGATGTTTGTGTACATGAGTGTTTTGAAACACTTCTAGGAGTTATCACCTCATCATTATGGGTTTATCCAATGATAATAGCATAACATACATCTATATTAAGGAATTATCACTAGGAGTGCATAATTAATTTTTAGTAATGATTTATAATTTGGTGAAAAGGTATTGATTTTTGAAAATAGTTTAAAATGGAATGATTTTTAAAAATAATGGTGGAATTTTCAAAAATGGTTTCAAAATTGGAAATTATTAAATTTTGTAAAACCTTGTTATGATATGTGTGATGTGATAAATTTGGAATTGATAAGCCTTCGGTTTATAGAGAGTGAAACTAAATGAATTTTTTTTTGGTTATAGAGAATGGAACTAGGTAGGCATCTTAAAAACCAACTAGAAGTGGCTGTTGAGAATATGGTTTCATCTGAGCCACAAGTGAACTAAAAGTTGGTTTAAATTATTTTCAAGCTTTTCAAGACGTGGATAGAGGTAATAGGTAGTATAAACCATAGTAAGTTAACCATTCAATTTAGTTTCAAAAACAGAATCCACCTATCTTTTGGGAGGATTACGAGCTGGAGAAAGTGTAAGTATAGTTGAATATAATGAATTGAATATTTTATTTCCTTGGGAAACCAATATACCTTAAAGTTAAGTTGGAAACATAAATTTTGGAATATATTACATGCCAATGGTGGGATTTTAAAGTTTAGGCTAAATCATACCAAGGCATGACATGGTTGGATTTTGAAGAATTGTTAAAAAAAATAATTCTATCCTCATAATTTTTGGATTTCAAGAACAATATAATTCTTCAGTTTAAAGAAAGAGAACCTCACAATGATAGATTATGTGGATAAATTTATGAATTTACTATGTTTTCACTTGAAGTTACTGAAAGTAAGTCTTTAAAGGAACCCATTTTTGAATTGGGGTTAAGGCCAGATATTTTCTCAAAGATCACCGTGTTTTGTATATCAGATTGCACATAGATGGTTAATAGAGAAACGATGGTAGAAAGAGAAATCTCATGAAACAAAGATAGAGGAAGCATGTTGATACCTATGATAACTAGTGTAATCTCTAATGCTGGTAATAGACTAAATAGATACACTTATTTATAAGGTGGTGGTATGAATCATAATTAGAAGATGAGATCATTGAATGTTCTTACAAAAATAAAACATAAGAATGATTGTTTTCAATGTAGTTCTCTCATCCACATAAAGGGAGATTGTAAAATAGCACCTAGAGCATGTCATAATTGCAATAATATGGGACATCTATAGCACTAGTATCATAGTGTTCTGAGGTTAGATGTTTGGGACACATCTCATGCTTCTTAGGCATTATATTATTTGATGGGATGAGTGTAACAGAATATATCTCATTAGAAAAACATAGAAATAAATGGTTATTATAGGAATACCATGAGTACTTAACCAGTGCAATCTCAACAGGGTAATAAAGAGTAGTTTGGCGAGTAAGAAATTTCATAGAGTGAAGAAAATGATTGTAGATGATCAATCTGGACCTTTGATGGTGATATGTATGTTTTTTTTAATTCTACCTTTATTCAAGTTTTTTTGATACTGGAACATCCCATACATTTATTTCTTCTCATATAATTTATCTAATGGGTTTATATTTTGAGACAATTCCTTATACTTTGAAACTTAAAACTCCTCTTGGTCAAAGAGAATGTTGAGAATTTACATGAAAATCATGTTCTATAAAAATTGATGGGGATAAATTTATTTGGGATTTATCTATACTTGAGATGGATGTATATGCTTTAATCCTAGTTATGGATTGCTTAAAAATGTTCAAAGATCACATTGAATTTTATACTTTAAGGATTAGTTTTATAACTGAAGATGGCATCAAGTATCTCTTTATAGGAGATCAAAATGTGAAGGAAAGTGGAGAAGGATTGTTGGCACCAGTAGTTGTAACTATCTCATAAAAGTTGGAATCTTTGACCTTATCCTCCATGGATCTAATAGAGAATAGAAGTTTTCCAATAATTTTTCATCATTTTCTTGAAGTTTTACCTGATAATTTATCGAGGTTTCCACCCACAAGATAAGTGAATTTTATGATTTATCTCTTACTAGTGACCAATACCATCTCACTTCCATCTTATCAGATATCACCAACATAATTAAGGTAATTAAAAGTCTAGTTGGAGGAGTTATAAATCAAAGGGTTCATTCATCCTAGTACATCTCCATGGGAAGCATCGGGTTTTTGTGTGAAGATGGTGGATGGAACTATTAGGATTTATGTGGATTATTGTAAGCACAACCAAGTTATAATAAAAAATCAGTATCAACTTCCATGCATTGATGATATGTTCGATCAATTGAGGGGATCTCAATGGTTCTCTAAAATTGACTTGCATTTGGGATATCACCAATTGCAAGTTTGTAAGGATTATATTCTAAAGATAACTTTTAGAAGTTGATATGACCATCATGAGTTTGTTATACCTTTTGGTCTTATGAATGAACCATCCATATTTATGGAATTTATGAATTGAGTATTTCAAAGGTATCTAGATTCCTTTTTGGTTTTATTTTTAGATGAAAAACTGGTGTATTCTAGGACAATTTCTGAGCATTAGAAACACTTGGAGATAGTGTTGGGTAGCTTGCAAGTTCATCATTTGTATTAAAAAATTTCAAAGTGTGTTTTTGGATACAAGAGGTACATTTTTTTGACCATGTTATCTCTTAAAAATGTGTTTATATAGACCTAGAAAAGATAGAGGTTGTGATATCTTAGAAAACGCCAAATAATATCTTTGAGATATGCAATTTCCTTGGTCTGGCTGGTTATTGACAACATTCTATTCATAAATTATCACAACTAGCTTAACCAATGACAACTTTTACAAGGAAAAGTGTTCTATTACAATGGAATAATGAATGTTAAAATTCTTTTCAAGTGCTTAAAGTTATCCTTACATTAGAACTGATATTTATATTTCCATAATCAGGATAATTCTATGTGGTGTATTGTGATACTTTGGGATTTGGGTTGTGGCGTGTTCTCATTTAATGAGATCATATTGTTTCTTATGGCTCATGGAAGTTATTGTTTCATGAGAAGAAATATATAACACATGATTTTAAATTATATACTATGTTACATGCCTTGAAGATGTGGAATCATTACCTATTTGGTGAGAAATTTCAAGTGTTTATAGATTATAAGATATTTAAACACATTTTTTGACAAATAGATTTGAATCATAGATAAAGAATATGGATGAAGTATCTTAAAATTTTTTAATTTGACTTAATGTATACACTGGGTAAAGGTAACTCTGTGGAAGATACATTATGCAGAAAGTCATATTGCCAGTTTGTGAAAGAGGCTTCTGATCAATGGCAACTAATGTCAGTGATAGCCGACATGCACTTGGATTGTGAAGACCGAGGTAGTGTTGCAGTTTTCTTTACAATTTATTTTGTTCTTGATTTGGTTGAGAAGGTTAAAGAGGCACACAAATACAATTATGAATGTTTTGATATGATAAAAAAATCAATGGTGGAGAGACCATTGGCGGATGAAATCTTAAAACAAGATCAATATTGTGGTTTTGAGATCATATGGTTGTACCTTTTGATGTTAGGATTAACTCCTTAATTCTTACCACCACTCAAGATTAGATGTTCATATTGGAATAAAAAATACATACAAGGCATTGAAAGCATAATTTTTGTGGTCTGGAATGAAAAGAAAAGTGGGAGAGTTAGTTTCTTGATGCCTTACCTATTAGCAGGTAAAGGTGGAACACCAGTGAATAGTGGGTATGTTGTAGTCTTTACCAATTTCTGTGTGTAAGTGAGAGAATATATCCATGGATTTTGTGAAAATTTTACCAAGAATGATTCAAAAAAAACAATTCAATATGGGTAATTGTGGATCTAATCATGAATTCAACTCATTTTAACCTTATTTTTGAATCACATACAATAGAGGAATTACCCAAAATCTATATATAAGAATTTTTAAAGATTCATGGAATTTTAGTCTTGATTTTATCAAATATAAACCCCAAGTTTACATCTCATTTATGTAAATCCTCACAGTAATCCCTTGGGAATCAGTTGACCATGAGCACAATATATCATCCTTAAATGAATGGAAAATATAATAGGACTATCCAAATGTTAGAGGACATGATTAAGGACTATGTGATGGATTTTGGTGGCTCATGGGAGGATAACATACTATTAGTGGAATTTTAATAAAACAAAAGTTACCAGAACTCGATAAATATGGATCATTTTGAAGAATTATATGGGTTTCCTTGACGTTATCCATTTTTTTTGGGTGGAAACAGGTGAGACTTTACTAGTTGAACCAAGACTTATTCAAGAGAAAATGTAGAAAATTCAATTTATTAGGAAAAAGGATAGAGATGGCTTAGAGTCATCAAAAATCATATGCAGATCATTATCGTTGGCCTTTGCAGTTTGAGGCGAGTGATCATGTGTTTTCAAGAATCTCTTTAAGGACTGGACATCATTGTTTTGGTAAGAAAGTAAATTTATCTCCACGATACATAATCCCTTTTGAGATACTTGAATGGGTTAGTGAGGTGTAATATTAGTTTGATTTATCACCAAAATTCAGTTTAGTGCATAATGTGTTTCATGTATCTCAGTAGAAAAAGTATCAAACTGATCCAGACCATGTGATTCGATGGGATCATCTTGTCTTAGAGCTTGATGCTATGTTGGTTCATGTGCTAGTACAGATTGTGGATAGGTAAGATAAAGTCTTGTGTGGGAAAATAATCTATCTTGTGTGGGTTTTATGTAAACATGGTCAGATTCAGGAGGAAACTTGGGAGTGTGAAAATAAATGTTGGGGCAATAGACCTAACTCTTCTAGGGTAGTGAGAGTTTTCTAATTTTCAAGGATGGAAAGACCAATGGTGGGGAGAATTTAGAACCCCATATTTCAAGAACTCGACCCTTTATTTATGTATTTTAAATATATATAGTGGTTGGGTTAATTTTTGGGAGGTTATAGTGGGGTTTGACATGTTTTGAGGCTTTTATAGAGGTTCACGGTTTGAGAATTGTTAGTAAAAACTATGTAACACCTCAAGGAAATCGTGTAAAGAAAAATAAAGGTTATTGGGTAGGTGAACGATTGGCGCATGGTTTGGCCAAACCGTGTAGATGCCTAAGAGAAACTGTAAACTTTGAGATAGTGGGGAAATGCATGGTCAGTGCCCAATTTGTCTTACCATGTGAGCCAACCATGTGAGGGGTGACTTAAGGCAGTATCACTCTCATGGTTGGTGCATAGTTTTCCATACCGTATGGCCTAACCATACGATGTACAGGTGGACCTTCTTAAATTTTGAATATAATCCGAATTAGACCCTTAACCTATTAGTATTGAGATGTGTTCTCCTAGTCATACTTGTGTCTTTCAGGCTATGTCTGTGTACACTAGCCATGTGTTAGTACACAACGTTCCCCTCATAACACATAGTGTGTAAAGGTTTGGATGACACTCAGTGTGTGGGTCCACATGGGATCCTAGGCATTTACCCTTTATACACGTTGATCCGAACAACTAGGGGTTAAACGATGTGTGATCCCTCCACATGGAATGTTATATTTAACTCTAACATGAAACCCTATCAACCACAAAAACTAGACTACACAACATGTGTTCATTACTGTACACTATGTATAGTTTTGATTTTCATAGATTATCAGATCTATCATACAAATCCTAGAACCGCACCTGCCTATGTGATTTTCAGTCATTGACCACTCAAAATAAACTGAAAATGAGGGTAATGTCACCAGACATCGATTTCTGGCCCTTTGGCAGCCATAAAACAGATCTCAAACTACTGATTGAAGTTATCTCCGCCTCATACGCTTCCCATTGTCACTGTATCTTGGTCCCGTATCCCATATCCATGGGAATCATCACCCGTATCCCACAAAGCATCCCAATTCATCCTCAAAATGCAATCCCATTTGTTGCATGCGAATATTCCATGAATCTAGGGGTTAAATCACACTCAAATCCAACCATAAAGGTTGAACCATGACCCCATAGGCCAAAAGTGAATGAAATGAAGAAAAATGGGGAAAAACACCAATAAAAAAGTGAAACAATCACTATTCTAGAATTCTTGTCCAATGAATATAGATTGGGGATAATTACGGTGAGAGACATGGAATAATCAAGAACAAATTTAATAAAAAATTTGATTCGATTACAATGGGATCAATTGAAGTTTAAATTAAACGTAGATAAAAGGAAACAGATTTGAACATGCTCAATATATTAATCATTAGGAAGGAAACAAAAAATTACAAGTCATACCTCTATTCATACTAATCATTGGTGAAGAACGTGTTCTCCATCGATGAGGATGATACACTACATTTGCTGCCTGCCATTCCACCTCGATATGGTCTCTGTTCGTCATCTGATCTTGATCCACCAATGAAGAATGTAAAAGATCCTATAAAAGATCCTAGATTTTATGCAAAAAACCTAGAGAATTTTTTTAAATGGGTATAAATAGAG
The DNA here is from genome assembly GCA_963277665.1 of Viscum album. Taxonomy (NCBI): domain Eukaryota; kingdom Viridiplantae; phylum Streptophyta; class Magnoliopsida; order Santalales; family Viscaceae; genus Viscum; species Viscum album. The sequence goes on along the minus strand of OY728159.1, from coordinate 1,815,087,813 downwards.
GATTTTAGGTTTTGTTTGTTTAAATAAAATTAATAAAATTAATTATTTATTTTTATTACATGCACAACCAATGATTTACTCAACTAGATGTCTGATTCCAACCAAATTTAGGTCATGCATAGGGAAAACACTATGCTCTAGATTCAATTGGGGTCTCATATTTATGATCCGATACTCCATTCAAGATATATCCCATTATTTCTGAAAAACCACATGTGTATGTTATAAAATACATTTGATATTTTAATAAAATTAATTCCGAGCTCACAGAGCCTTAGAATATCTCTCCGTATCATCACCTAGATTTAAAAATATTACTTTAAATATTTCAAAGTCTTACAAGGTAAAAAATGGTTCTCTATAGACTAGGACAAACTGAATAACTTTGAATTTTCTCCGGTTTCATTTCTTGAGTCTTATCTACCGATGGGTTGTTATGGTATATTTGCTTCCATTGAGGTGAAATAACTCTTCCATTGGTATTAAGTGCATTACTAGATAGTTCCTTAACTTCCCTTCACCAAAGTTCTTCATTGAGTATAATATTTTTGATATCATCAAACACCAAGTCTGTTTTCCACTAGAGTTATGAACTGAAGTAACCACTACATCCCAAATTTTCAAATGTGAAGATAACAAAAGAAATTCCCATAAATCATCAGTAAAAGTTACCTTTACCAATTAGATATACCCATGAATTATTTCGAAGTCATTAACATGATCTATAACTGGTCTTCCTTATGTCAACCTTAATCTAAACAACCATTAAAACATGAAGACTTTGTTTTGGGCTATCGGTTTTTCATACATGTCTACCAACACCTTCATAACTTCCACTATTATCCAATTCTCTTGAATATTTAATGTAATATTCCTTGCCTGCTTGCAAATTACTTTTTTTCATTTTCTCATGGCCGGTTTGAGGGTTACTGGTACCCAATACAAAACATCACCGGTTCCAAATACCACGTCGCAACATCCAGTCAAATTCACATTTCAAATTTTAAATTTTACACTCAAGTAAACCATACAGCTATCCTCAATCCGCACTCCATCAATCCAAACACCTTTCCATGCATAATTTCTATCAAAGTTCTCCCATTTATCTTTCTCCACCAACACTGACCTCACTCTTGATAAGGGAACCTCTAAGACTTTTTGAATTAGATAGTATTTGATCTGTATTCTACAAAAGCCAAAATATAATACATTGAATTTATCAACCGAGACATTTCTTTCATCTAATTCCATTACTAAATTTCTATAATTTTCTTGAACCTACAAACATTGAACTTCCCTTTTAGACAACTTGTTGAGGGAAACAAGACAAGATAAACCATAGAAAACTTATCTTCATGCTTCTGATAAAACCATCAGATCTTCACATGTGAATTGACCAGAAGACCACACATAGAATAATATTTTTAGTGGAAAACTGATCTCTAGAAGATTCCTCCCCCTGGACTGAGTGTATTGAAATTAAGTAGTTAAATAACTTTACTCACTACATAATTTCATCCTTGCACACACACATCTATTAAAATGAAAAAGTACTTAAAATACATTAAACAGTAAAAAATGAAATCAAAATAAAGAAATTGAGAATGAACATAAATTTTAACATGCTTCAGACAATGTCCTATGCGCATGAGTGAAGCAAACTATTGTTACATTTATTATAACTAGAATATTATAGGTGGAAAAAGGTTACAAATATTAGTAATCCTCACAAAATTATCTTATTTATAATAAATTTTCAGTTGAACCACATATTTCCACACTAAATTTTCACTAAATGTATCATGTAATTAAAATCTAAGAAAAAATGTTCAAACAAGTTAAACCTACTACTATTAAACCTATATCAAGAGTCATGACTGTCTCAGCTAGGTTACCAACCCTGTGACCCATCAACTTTGTTGATCTTCCAAAACACATGGAACTCTATTGTAGAACCATTGGTTTATGAGAAATTTATATAGACCTAATACCATTGGTGAATACCTTATTCCATTGAATATTTAAACTTCTACTACCTTCACATTGATCCCAGCCTCCTACCACTGACTAAAATTTCAGTGAACGTAATTATGATACTCAAACTTTTGGTGCTTTGAACTTCCGATGATGTAAAAAGGCTTCACATTACAATTATAAAATTACTTGGTTCTATAAATACCATTAATTACATGAAATAATATGTTAAAATATATTCATGGGTCAATAATCACACCATATAAAATAAATCATAGTGCACAATATGAAACATGTCTCAAGGAATCAAAATTGAGACTAAGAATATTTACGGATTCTATAACACTTGAACAAAAACATATTGAAAGATAGAAATTTAAATTAAACCTTAATTACCATTATTATTTAATATATAATTAAATAATATTTATATGTGGAATCTCATATACCATATAATGGAAATAAGTGTGTAATTCAAAACATGTCTCAAAGAAGGAAATTTAAGACAATAAACTCTTACCTTGGATTCCTGCTTGATAGGACGTGTTATAACCTCATGTATAATAAATTTAAATTTATTTTTCTTCTATAGAAGATATATATTTATATCCATACTATTTTTTATCTTTTATTCATAACTTCTCTCTACTTATTTAATCATAATTATTTGTTAAAATCAATTATTTAGGTGTAAACTGTTCTATTTATCATGCTTGTTTTAGATCAGTGGTTCCAGTCCTGACAACTTTGTCATAGTTTCATCATGTAAATATTTATAATCACCACATATATATCATATTTATACATTAAATACAATTTTATAACCATACTTTTTAGGTGGTTATGAAAAATAAAATGTGTCATTCATGGAGGCGGTTGTTTGCACATACGCTTGAGTGACGTTTTAATTTTTCAATGGATGGAATGAAAAAAGGTAGATAACAATTTATCCTTATATAACCTTAATTATATCATAAAAATAATATTTATTCATTAATTCCATCTATATAACCATCCGTGTGAGGTGGTGTTGAAAAGTTAATTACATTGCTTTATGGAGATGGTAGTCTGCACATACAACATTTCCATTATCCATTAGATGGAAAAGAGATAGCATATGGTTTTACCATTAACATAAAAAAATATTAGTATAGTAAATATACTTATTTCATTATGTTAATATGGTCATATATTATTTGGATGAGGTTTAATAAGAAATAAACTTTAATGAACTCAGTTAAGATGATTACCTCCTGTCAATTAAACTTAAGGCCTTTAGATAAGAAGATTATGGTTACACTAGGGTATTTAAAATGTGGTATGGAAAGTGTGGAGAAGTATTTTAGTAAATTTTTTAGAGGAAACTGAACTCATATGTGTCATTGAAAATTTTAGATTGAGTCTCTTTTTATAGGCAAAGATCAATGGTATTTTCAAAAATAATAAGTTTTTATGGGTCAAGAATATAATTTTAAAAATAAAAATTGGAATATAAATGATCCATTTATGGTATTATATACCATTTATAATCCCAATTGTACTATTATAATATTTTTTTTAATTTTTAAATCAATTAATAAAACAATGAAGTTAGAATATAAATTTTTAAATCATCACTTAACATTCATAATTATCTATAAAATTAATGTAAAACCATAATTAATCCAAAACATGTCACTTTTAATGTTTTTAAAATCAATTACTTTATTTTTTTACTGTTCATACAAGTGTTGTATCGATGTTGTGTAAGAATTTTAGATAATTATTCTATTATTTAAAATTAAAAATAAATTACTGAAAAAATATATTATATTCATCATAAATATTATTATCAATAACCATTAATATTTTATTTTTGTGCATATCTTTATCATGAAAAAATATTTAAAATATTAAGGGATACATAGTGACATTTTTCTAATTATTAATTTCTCAATATAAAAAGGAAATTTATTCTCAAGGAAAGTTAGTCCAAATTTGAAAAAATGATAGATAAGATAAGGGGTAGGTCTATAAATCCTCTAAAAACTCATTAAAGGATAATTTTTTATGATATTTTAAGTCTTTAACCTTTGATTCAACACTTTTACACTATTTTAGCTTTTATCATGGTGACTAACATTTACTATTATAACTTATTTTTTGTGTCTAAAAAAGTAATAGAACATTTAACCTAATTTGAACATATAGATTCCAAATATGAAATCCATTTTAATATATTCAACTTATAAAGGTTATAAAAACTAATTCTAAAATAATAAATGTATAACACATTAATTTTTTTTAGAAAAAAATACATTTTAATCATAAAAATGAGTTTAGGATAATACTATGATGGTTACTCTAGCAGTCCCAAACTTTCACTCTTGGATTCAGTGATAAAAAAACAGAATTTACATTTATGGATTTGATACTGATAAACGTGATCTAATTTTTTCCATCCAAACCTTACAACATCAAAAGTAAATATTGGATCACTTACATACCCAAGGGCATTTTAGGTTTAGAGTTTTAGAGAATTAATAAAAAATCTTAACAATTTGGATCCATAAAAAACTGGTTCATAAAAATCAAAATCATCTCCCACTATACCCATATTTTCATATTCCATATCAAGTATTAAAAATATTACATAAAATTATTCACATATGAAACCTTTCTAGACTCAAATCATTTAACATAATTCTTTATAAACTAGGTAAATATTAAACATAAGATGGGTGAGCTCAAATGCTTAGTAAGGGTAAAAATAAGTATTAAAAATTGAATATAATTAGTGAGAATAAGATGAGCATGATATTATGATGGCATAATCGATGTGTGTGAGTATAACATAATAAAATTCATATCCATCAATACCTGGATCATCAATCATGAAACATGACATAATGCTCTAACAAAGGAAAGGGCCATTGGAATAAATAATAAGAAGCAATGTGATGTCAATATTTATCAAAGGAATCATTCAAAATCTATATATTTTCACCTGTAATAATTAGTAAATACTTTTATTTAAACATAAACTCATTATGTTACCTTATTAAATCATAATATTTTTGTAAAATCCCAAAACAAACTTAGATAAATCATATATATAGATATCTTGGGGAATCATTTTCATATCACTCTTACATATAGATTTTTCATGACCTGAAACACCAAGGCCTACCTGGATGGTGATAAACTGAGTGTGACCACCCAAATACTGCCTCTAATAGGCTAGGGGATGACGATCAGTAATGAGTAGACATATCACACACATAGGAGGCATTAGCCTAAGTACAAGTACACATGCACCCATATCCAAGCCCATACAATGCTGAGAAAGTAAAAATAAACGATACCATAAATCATGCACTAAATAAATAATACATCATAGTATTAAAAAGCAATAATGAGGAATAATATAATCTCAACTAAAATTGGAAAATAGTCTAACCTATTCATAAGGAGGGGGATCCATTAAATGCAACACCAGTATACACCTGCATCTGTCTTTCCCAAAAATATACTATGCCTACTCCTAGACCTCTAAGGAATCTTTGAAAAGGTCACCCATACACATAAGACACGACACATGCAGGAAGAGCCCATGAAGGGGTGAGTATAACAATATCAAGTAGGACACCCCAAAATAACCAAACATAAAGCATCAAGAGTAGTTAGCTCACAAAAATAAATAAATAAATATAAATATAATCATAATATACAATCAATATCATGTGGTATCAACCAATACTTCCAACCATAGAATACTGCTTGAGGTTTCAAGGTAATTCTTATTATTGGACAATACACTCCATGATCCATGCTATCATTAGTGACGCTCATCCAAGAGGTCATGATCATCAAGCTCTGCCTAATAAGTACTCACTAGATCTATGCAGATCTTGTCATCTAGGAAAGGGATTACACCTAAGGCCATTGGGGGACACCAAAAAACCTACTGAACCGTCCTACTAGATAGGGTATCAATACCATGTTCATGGTGGTCATGCTGATACCACAAACCCCACCTAGAAATGATAGAGGATCCCAACCTAGTCTCAGAGAGGGATGCACTGAACTCTATCCAACACCGAATTTGTAGGGGGGATCACAATCCTATGTTGATGATGTAATGAATCACTTTAACCTCATGGGAAATGACCAACGTATCTCAATCAATTAAAACTGGTCCATGCTAAAGAAACAAAGGTCTCCAAACACCCTCAAGGGGAGTACACGACGTGTACTGGGGGTACACATTGTGTATTAATAACCCCTGGTCTACCCATGCATCATTGTCTCACATGACATGTAAAACTAAAAATACACAAAATTTCCTATTAGGGTACATGATATGTAGAGGTTAATCAAAACTATTACAGTGATGTTTGTTTGTGCCTGTGTACTTCGGGCTGTGTCAGAGTACACGACTCAACCCATGTACTCTGGAAGTGTCTGAGTACATAGCTTAGCACATGTACTCTGGATGTACCAATGTGCCTAAGAGAACATGGAAAGTCATAGGTTTGGGTCACATGGTGTGTGAAAAGTATCACACATCGCATGATATTTTTCATATACGTGGAATCCCTAGCGATGTAGCTAGGGCCCACACTGCATGTAAGTCCAGATTACATGACGTGTAACATGGAATTTTCAAAAACCTATAGTTTCTTATTTGTGTTGTCTTCTTTCACTTTTTCAACCTCCATTACATCCAATAAACATGATTCTAGGTTCTACTGAACCTTTTTTTCACCACTCATTTAAAACTGGGCTTTGATCTGCTTGAAAATCACTACACTAATATGTATCGTTGCCACACCATGTCAACATTGCACATCCATCAAGAAAACCAAAATCATAGATCCAATCCCGATCCTCGTCCCATCATCCTCCATTTTCGAAACTCAATCGTACCCTTGATCATGAACTTCACCCTCTATATCGATCCATTGTTCCAAATAATGGCCAGGAAACAATTGAATACCGGGTATCCGTCGAACCATGGGGAAAATAAGTCTCTCACAAATAACATGTAGAGAAATGTGTGAGATATCTATAAAACACTAAAGAGGAATGAACCTCATCCATGTTTAGGTTAGTTAAAATCCATTTCTATTAGAACTATGAATGAATATTCAATAATTAATGAAATCAACCATAAATAAATCACTGTCAATGCACGAATCAATCCTTGTTAGTGGAATTGATCCACATTCGACATAAGATAATTAAATGGGATGAATCCAAAAAATAAAAAAAATCCTACCTTGATTTTGGATCGTTCACTGATGAAGAATGATCCTGCATCATAGTTTTTAGTGAAATTCATGAACTCTGTTGGCATAAACGATCTACAAGATATCAACCCAATCCCCCAATCTGTTGTCATCAGCTAATGATCTCCTTCAACACTTTCTCTCAATTTTTAGGGTTATATAGATTACCTTGGGAATTTTACCTAACAACATTTTTATAGAAGTCAATTAGGATTTGGATTTAATTAAACAAATAAAAAAATAATTTATTTATTTAATTATTTATCTTCCCATGATGGTGTCCAAGGAAAACACTAAACACTCATAAAGATTATGTCACACCTAGGGTAAAACCCATGCTCTAAACTCAATGTTGGCCTCAAATTTCTAATATGAGCCTCATTTATGGAGTTATAAAACTATTTAAGGAAAAATAAATGCACATGATATTAATTTATTTATTATTTTTATAATATCAATTCTGGGATCATCGTGCCTTAAAATCTCACATTGTCTCAGCGTCTGAATTTTAAAATTTTACTAGATATATTTCAAATCTTTATATGAAAAAATATACATTATAAGAGTAACCTTCAAAGTCACACATGGATTAACTACCATAGTTACATGTGAAATAATTATCATGGTTATACTTGTAATAACCATCATAGTATATTCTCATAATCTCTTAGGAGAAACCTAATCAGTTAACTCTATCCCTTTACCCAATGCATTGGAGAGTTATAACAAGATCACCCAAATTTGGTTTATAACAAAACCACCCATTATCATAAACAATTACCAAGAACCATAACATAAATAAAGTATATAGATCTTGAATTTAATTATAAAACTCTTAGAAAAATCCATTATAACTTTCATAATTTTATTAACCTATGAAAAATAAACGGGTTCCGTAATGATATCTTAAAATAATCATAATCCATACAAGAAAAGAATAGGGATGGTATTAATAGATGATATCCCTAGTGTATTATAAGTAACATCAAGGTTTTTTTATGTTGATGAATGTAAACACCATTAAAAGATCACTAAAATCATTATTTAGGAAAATAACTATTTCACTTTAAAAATAACTTTAAAAAACTAAAAATTCACAAAATATTAGTAAAATAATTTTCTTTGAAAATAACCTTGTAAAATTACAAATTAATCTTTAAAAAATAATAATGGTCATTATAGAGGGAAAATACATTCATGTTGTAACTGTTAAAAATAAATATTCTTTTCAAATATTTTGTAAAGGGAGTATAAGGTAACTAACCCATTTGTAAAATGTTAGGAAATTTACTTTTTAAAATCTTTTAAAATAAGGTCAAATAACATGTGAAATATATTCATAAAATCATTTATGTTTAGAAAATAAATTTTTTGAATTTTTTTAGAAAACATGGATGTGAAATATAAATATTCTTAATCTAAAAGAAGTTATTAGATCATTATCACATATAAAGAACATTCTTGATGTTTATTTATTCAGTAAGGGGGAAAATAGAAAAAAAAACAAGAGAAAAAAACTCCAAAAAAAGGATAATAAAAGATATATGGTTAAATAAAATTATATCATATGATTTTAAACCAAAGGAACTTGAACATAAAAATATTAAAAATAAAATATATTATAACATAAATCCTTTTCCACTTTGGTAACTCTTAAATTATAAGACTCATGAAAGAATAAAGTCAAATGTAACATTAAATATTATGAAAATAAGGAGATTAATAATATATATTATCAAAAGGGTAGTATATATAGCTCATAAAAGAACATAGGTACACATCATAAACATATGTCCCAAGCAAAGGGAATTTGAGACGAATAACCCTTACGAAGATCATATCATATCATTGAGAATTAATTAGTAGAGATATAATGTGTAATAAATGTAAATACAAAAAATTTAGTGTAAATACAGAATAAAATAATTTAGATATCCATTCACACATAATCATGGCATAAAAAAGTTAATAAAAAAGATTTATAACCCAACAAATGGAATTTGAGTTAAGAAACCCTTGCCAAATGGTAACATTAAAGTCAAATCCCCTTGGATAAAATAATTAAAATTTAAAATTAAAATTCCATGAATTATGAAAAATTCAGGATATTACATGTAAAATTGGAAGCATATATACAAAATTAAAGAAATTAAGTGTATAATATTAAAATAATCCTGAATAAAAGTAAATTGAGATGAAATCCCTTACCTTGACTTCGGAATTTAAATGTATTCCCTTTAATAAATTTATAATAAACTTATATAAATTATTTTATTTATTAAGAAAAATTTAAAGGATTAATAACTTATCATAAAATCATTTATTTCATTTATTTTAATGAAATATTTAAATACTCAATTAATTCCACATCGAGTGTTTTGAGGGTGTTCAGTCCATATTATCAAAACAGATTTGGTATATTGACTGTGGTCAAAGGGTTCATTATTACATTATATCTTGAATAATAATAAAATAATTATCATTTTATACATCAATTATAATTTTCAAAACAACCATTAAATATGGTCATAAAAAATGAACTATGTTACAATTTTGAAGATGGTAGGTTATACGTACGCATGAGTAACATTTCCATTTTTCAACATTTATTATGGAAAAAAGGAAAATATTATTTTATATTTATATAATTTTCATAATATCATAAATATAATATTAATAATTTAAATATAATTATATATATCATCCATGTGATGTGGTGATGAAAAATGAATCACATCGCTTCGTGGTGGTGATAGTCTACATGTACACACGAACGACATTGTCATTTTTTAGTGAATAGAAAGGCGAGAAAGTAAATAACACATTATCTTTTAATAATGATAAATATTTCATTAATATCGTATATAAATATTAATTACATCATTATAACCACCCTTGAGAGGTGGTTATGAAAAAAAATTATATCAGTCCGCGAAGCGGTAGTCTGCCGTACACATGAATGATGGATTCCTTTCCCATTTGATAAAGGATAGAGGTGGATATTAGTTATTTGAATAGAATAATAAAATATTAGTATATTTTATATATATACATGTTATTATTTCAGCATGTTTGGAGAATATTTTAAGGAGTTGGAAGAATAAATCAAACAAAAACACTCGATTAAGAACTATACCTCTTCTTTAGACAACCTCCTTTTCTTTACACCTTAAGACATTTAAAGTTCATATTATACCAACAATAAGGCCTATAGAATGTGGGCATGTATTTTATTAAGGTATTTGAGTAGGTATTGACTGAATAAAATGGTTCTTAAGGAGTGATGAAATGAGAAGAATGACGCCCTTTTATAAGAGTGGGGAGGGGCACTCTTGGAATTTCTTTAAATATTAATTTAATATAAATTAATTTTGATATAAAAATGAATCAAAATTGATAATATTAGAATATAATATTAATATGAGTCAAAATAATCCCATAAAATAATTTTTGGACAATTTTATATCACATTTTACCCTTATCTTTTCATTTTAAACCCCCGTTAACCCTTTTCACACTTACTACGTCAATAAGATTTTTTAAATTTTGAGGGCCATGATAGTTACTATAAATGGAAAAAGGCTCATAAATGGAACATGATTGATATTATAAATTATATAATAATAATTTTTCTGAATATATGATTTTTATTAATTTTATATTATTTAATAAAATATTATTTTCATAAAATATCAATGATGATAATTTAGAACAAATCATTTAATTTAACTTTAATAATATTAAGAAAACAAAATAAATAGGAAAAAAATGTTTTAATACATTAATAATATGTTATATTTTTCTATAAAATTCTTGGGTCACATTATGTTTTTCAAATTATACCACTATTAATATTTTTAATATCATTTATTTAATTTTTCCATTAATTGAATAATTATTATGTCAGCATTGTGTAAGCATTTAAGGTAATTATTTATTATCTAAAAATTAAAAATAAATTATCATGTTGAATATAAATATTTTATATTTCAAATGAATATTTATAAAAGAACATAAATTATACTTATCCCCATATTAAAAATATTATAGTTATTAAAAATAAGAGTGAGATCTTTTTGACTTTTCTATACATAAAATATTATAAAGGTCATAATCGCATCCAAATGGAAAATTTACATATAAAAGAATATTGGATTGTTATCAATGAAATTTAATTATAAAATAAAATTAATGAAAGTGATAGGGTTATTTTTGAGTCCTCATCATTTTATTTTTAACTTTAGTTAACTGATTTATCCTGTACCGTAGTAAAAAAAATTACTAAGTTCATTACTCATATGATTAAAAAATAAAAGGGAACTATTTAAAAAATATAGACCCACTGATTCTAAATATGTAATCCATTTTTAAAATTCATAACACATTAGTTATATAATTCAATTTAAAATTAAACTAGAAAAATGTTAAAAAAATGTTTTTCAGAAAAATGCCTATTTTAAGTAAAATATGTTTTTATACGAAATTAAAGTATAAATTTTATTTAAAAAACCATAATTGAATTATTTTAAATAAAAATTAACTAATAAAATTTTAAAACTAATATAAAATAGAATTTCACTTTATAAATACTTTAAAATAAAATATATTTTTTAATAAAAAACGGTATTTTTCAGTAATCATTAAAAAATAAAACTTTTCAGAAAATTATTAAAATTTCACCTTATGATAATTTTGATATGATGATTTAAAAAATGATTTAATTTTTATAAAATAAAATTTCTAAAATTTCAAAAAATTAATTATAATATTCTCTTATAAAAACAAATAAAAACCATTTTTGAAGAATAAAAAGGATTTAGAAAAAATTGAGTGCTTATTTACTAATAATTAATAAAAAAATTTATATTGAATAGGAAAATTATATGTATTTAATAATTTTTTTAATTTATATTCATACCCATTAATCTAATGATGAGGTTATAACATTCATATTTAAATAATAATATTTTGGGGTTCATTTAAGCTTAGTGTTGTGTATCTTATACGATATCAATCATAGTAATTATTTTAAAATATCAGGATATTAAATTCTCCCCCCATTTAATAAATTTAAACCTTATAATTTGAACTTTTTATTAGTAATAAAAATACCATTTTTTAAATTTCATATTGTAAAAAGTGTTACTAAAATTTCTTCTTGAAAAAAGGCAAAGGGAAGTATGAAGACCATACAGAGTAACCCATAAATAGGTTTATAGATAGAAAAAAATTAGTGGTAAGTGAAAATATGGGCATGTAAGAGAAAAATAATACCTAAGTATTAATAGATAGTGATAGATAACATGGTCATGAGAAATTTAACCATAAAAAACTGTAAATCTATGATGTGTTCCAAGACCCTTTATTTCTTAGTAAAAAAAGAAAACTGATAATTTTTTTTATTTCAAGGTCATTTTCTTAGAGTTAAGGAATTAATTTACCATATAGACTAAGAACATAAATAAATATAATTACTTTCCAATTATAATTTCAACCTTTAATCATTTTTTACCAAATTATCATATTTTTCACCGAATAATGATAATTCAAAATGATTTTTTTCTTGAATTGCTAAAATTAACTTTTAAAAAGTCACATAACCCACAAAAGTATAAAAATATATTCCTCCTATATTTAGACATTAATTAAAACCAAATTTTTTGGAACAAGATAAGATAATTCCCAAAATTAATCAACCTTCATATAAAGATATACAACATTAATCTTCAGAATTCAAAAATAATACCCAAAGTTCAAGCTAAACAATTCCATAAATAACTATCCTTAAAATTATTCAAAATATTATTTACCAAACTTGATACCCAAAACTATAAGTATTTGACCACATATTATTAAAATATAAATTAACATTTATCTCTAAATAATATTGGTTACTGATAAAGTATATAAAAAAAGGTATATACCCTAATCATATAATCTTCAAGATATGATAATTATTTCCATAAATAAACTGAATCACCATAAAGACACATTAAGATCATATATGATTTCAAGAGATAAATATATATTTATTCCTCAAATAAAATACCATAATATTATTTTTAACTAAATCATAGTAGGTTCCCAAAATAGCAAACTTATTCCGAAATAACATTAATCACTTAATCACCAAATTACTTTTTAATATAATAGTTATCTACACAATAAAAAATATGTTTTCCAAAATAAAATTAATCTTCATTTACAAAATAATTTAATTATAAAAACAATTTCATACTAACTAGGACTTCATGTAGGCCACTGGTAGGCATTACACCCTTGTCTCCCATCAATTATGAGTTCTACCTCGCGAACTTTTCAGATGCGATAAGTTTTCACCCGACCTATGGATTATCCTTTTTATAAAACTATATAATCATTATAAGGTTCCACTTAATCATAAAAGATAATATAAACCCTAAAGTTTATAAATAAATTTAAAACTTATTTTAAAAAAATGTAAGCACATTCTTACTCAAATAATACTTCATATTAAACCTAAGTGTTACATATACCTCAATTAAATAAAAAATATCCCAAAATATCATTATAAACCTTAAAATTCCATTACTTAAATCCTAAAAAATGGTGTTGAAGAATATAAACTTATGATCAACCTCAAACTTATAAAACCATGATAATATCTATAACTGTTGGGAAAAAATACCTCAAGTTAACATTATGATGATTTTGGGTTGATTGTGTTTGTTGACAAAGAATGTTTACATGGATAGTTATAGAGTTCTAGAGATATTTTTGAAAAGTTATATTAATAAATATCTAATAAAAAGGAATGGATGCTCTGGAGGTAGTACAAAAAGTTTATATATGAGGTGGTGCTATTTCCTAGTGTTTGCAAAATTTTTGGGTCCAAAATTTGGAGAATAGAGAAAGGTGTTTTTGGAAAAGGAAGTTATACACATGATTGAAGGTGGTTTTGAAAGTTGTAAAAATGCATGTTTTAGGATCATCATATCAAAATATGGAAAAGTAAAGAAGCAAGTGAAATATTTTTTTGGCACGAAAGACAAGTTACGTGCACCTGTGAAATAAAGATGAAGTGATATGTGTGAAAGAGGATTACACGCCCAATGTGATGTCAAATATGGTTTTCTATGCTCTTGTAAAATGTTGCGTGTAAGGTGGTTAGCGGGAAAGAAACTTGAACACAGGTTTGAAAATTCCTATAAATAAGAGGTTACCCCCCTCATTCAGAAGCTTGGCCTTAAGAGAAATCCAGGGCTCTGAATCGGGTAAGATTTGCGTGAAAAAGGAGTTTCATGTAAAGAGAGTTTCATGAAAAAGGTGTTGCATGTAAAGAGAGTTGGGTTAAAATCATAAATGTTTCACACAAGTCTATAAAGTTGTGCACAATACACCCAAATGTTACATGAAAGATAAAATTTGATCAGTAATGTTGTGGTAATGGGATATTAATCAAGTTGATGAAATTAGAAATTAATGATACACTAAATGAGGTGTAAAACACATTGATTTAATAAATCAAAGGAGGATATTATGAAGAAGTAGTGAGAAAAATTTAGTTGAGAGAGCAGTGATCTTTCATATTATGATTGGTTATAAACTATGAGGGACAATGAGTCCACTATGAACATTATAAAAAGCAGTGTTCTTTTAGTGGATTTGGTACATTGGCACATTTCCACCGAATACTCCTTGGATGTATCCCAGTGAAGGTGAACTAAGTAAAATTTATATGTCTTGTGCATATAATTTTTTTCATACATTTCTACGGGAAAGGGAGAGAAGAGTGTTTTGTTTAACAATAAAACAATATCCGAAGGGGAAGTAGGTGTAATCTATTATACCCTGATTCACCACCCTCCAGAGGTGTTTAACCTAGTTAGGATTACAGTAAACCTTAGGATAACCTTACATGAACAAATAATAATCTCTAAATTTATCTAAACCCATATTTTATGCCAACTATAGGAGACCCAAACTTTCACTCTCAAATCTAGTGCTAAAAATATAATCATTTCATTTATTTCTTTAATATTGATAAATGTGACCCAATTTCTTACATCTAAACCTTACAATGTCAAAAATAAATATTAGATCACTTACATACCCAAGGAAATTTTTGGTTTAGAGTTTTAGAGAATTAGGAAAAACTCTTAACAACTTGGATTCATAGAAAACTGGTTTATAAAAATGAACATCATCTACAACTATACTCGGATTTTTATATTACACATTAAGTGTTCAACATCTCCCAAAAAATTCTTCACATATGAATCCTTTATACACTCAAATAATTTAACACCATTCTTTATAACTCAGGAAAATAAGAAAAAAAATAATGGTGAGCTCAAATTCTTAGTAAGAGTAAACATAATCATTAACAATTGAATGTTGTTAGTGAGAGTAAGATGAGAATGAGATTATGATGGCATAATAAAAGTGTGTGAGCATAGCATAAGGGAATTAATATCCATAAATACCCAAATCATCAATCATGAAATATGACATAAGGATTTAAACAATTCAAGGATCATTAGAATCAATAATTATGAGCCATGTGATATCAATCTTGATCAAAGGAATCATTAAAAAACCTTAGATTTTCACCTATAAGAAGTAGAAAATACTTTTCTTTAAATATAAACTCATTATATTTCCTTTTGAAATCATAATATTGCAATATTATCCCATAAAAAGATTAGATAAATCATATATGTATCTTTAGGCATCATTTTTATATCACTCGTACATATAGAGAATACTTCACGATCACGCATGGTGTAACTATCATAGTTACACTTGAAATAACCATTACATTGTACTTGAAAAAACAATCACAGTATATTCTCATAATATAGTAGGAGAAATCTAATCAGTTAACACCATTCCTTTACCTAATGCATTAGAGATCTATAATGGGCTCACCCAACCTTGGTTTATAATTGAATCACCCATCATAATAAAAAATTCCTAGAAATCATAAAATAAATAAAGTATATAGAGCTTTCATTTCATCATAAAATTATTATAAACATACATTATACCTTTTATAACTTGATTAACCTGTGGAAAATAAACAAGTTCCATGAAAATATATTAAAAAAACCATATCCCATCTAGATAAAGAATGAAGATAGTATTAATAAAAAATATCCCCAATGGAGTATAAGTAACATCAAGGTCTTTTGATGTTGATGAATGTAAATACCATTAAAATATCATTAAAATCATTCTTGTGGAAAATAACCGTTTCACTTTGAAAATAACTTTTAAAAACTAAAAATTCACAAAATATTGGGAAAATAATTTTATTTGAAAATAAAATTGGAAAATTATAAAGTAATATTCAATGAAAATAATGGTGCTGATAGAAAGAAAATATGTGCATGTTGTAAATGTTAAAAATCAACATTCTTTTAAATAATTTTATAAAGGGAGTCTAAAGTGACCCATTTTGAAAATGTTAATAACTTTTAATTTTAAACCTTTTAAAAGAAGGTTAAAGACCTTGTGAAATAGATTTATAAAATAATTTAAGTTTATGAAATAACATTTTTAAAAACATTTTCTAAAACATAGATATGGAAGAGAAATATTCTTGATCTAAAATAATTTACAAGATCGGTAACACATACAAAGAACATTATCAATGATTCTTTATTAAATAAAGAGGAAAATGGAAACCAAACATGCGAAACACACTCACAACCAGAGGATAATAAAATAAAAATGGTTCAAGAAAATAATATTATATGATTTTCTGCAAAGGAACATGAACATAAAAATCCCAAAAAGAAAAGAGTTTGTAACATAAATACTTTTCCACTTTGGTAACTCTTAAATCATAAGCCTCATGAAAGAATAAAGTCAAATGAAACTTTAAATATCATAAAAATAATAATATTAATGATATATTATGTCATAAGGGAATTATATACATTTCATAAAATAAGATAGGTACACATCATAAACATATGTCCTAAAAAATGAAATTTGGGATGAATAACCCTTATAAAGATCATATAATTTAATTGAGAATCAATTAGTGGAGAGATTATGTATAAAAAATTTAAATAAAAAAATAAATTGTAAGTACATAATAAAACACTTTATAGATCAATTGACACATAATTATTGCTTAAAAAATTCAATGAAAAGGAGTTATAACCCAATGAAAGGAAATTGAGTTACGAAACCCTTTACCACACGGTAAGTTTCAATTAAAATATCCTTGGATAAAATAATTCAAATTAAAAATTAAAATACCATTATTTGTGAATGATTCGTGCTATACTGTGTAAAATGGGTATCATATATTCTAAATAAAATAAATTAGGTGTATAATATTAAAATATGCCTTAATGAAATTAAATTGAGACAAAATCCCTTACCATGAGTCCATAATTTATATGTATGCCATTTAACACCTATTTAATAAAATTATATAAATTATTATATTTGTTAAGAAAATTTTTAATTATTTATAAGTTATCCTTAAATAATTTATTTCATTTATTTTAATTACATATTTAAATACTTAATTAGTTAAGTACACATTGGGTGTTTTGAGGATGTTTAGTCCATATTTTCAAAACGACTTTAGTATGTTGACCATGTCCAAAGGGGTCATTATTAAATAATATCCAAAATAATAATAATTAACTAATTATAATTTTTATACATCAATTATACTTTTAAATTCAACCATTAAATATGGTTATGAAAAATGAACTACGTTACAATCATATAGATGGTTGGCCGCACGTAAGCATGAGTAATGTTTCTATTTTTCAACAATCATTATGGAAAGATGGTAAATATTATTTTATATTTAAATAATTATAATAATATCATAAATATCATATAAATTCATTAAATATACTTATATATATCATCCATGTTACGTGGTGATGAAAATCAAATTACATCACTTTATGGAGGCGGTAGTCCACACGTATGCACAAACGACGTTATCGGTTTTTAGTGAATGGAAAGTTGATAAATTAAATGATATATTATATTTTAAGAATGATAAATTTTTAATGAATACAATATATAAACATTAATTCCATCAGTATAACTATCTGTGATAGGTGGTGATGGAAAACGAATTACATCGGTCCACAATGCGGTAGTCCGCCATACAAAAGAACGAAGGATTCCTTTCCCATTTAATGGAGGTTACTGATGGTTATTGGTTATGTAACTAACATAATAAAATATTATTATATTTAATATACTTATGTTATTATCTCATAATGTTTGGAGAGGATTTTAATGAGGTGGAAGAAGAAATTAAAAAAACACTAGATTAAGAACTATACCTCTTCTTTAGAAAACCTCCTTTTCATTACACCTTTAGACCTATAAAGTTGGTATTATACACAAAATAATGCCTATAAAATGTGGGGATGGATTTTATGAAGGTATTTGGGTCAGGATTGGTGGAAAAAATGGTTCTTGAGGTCCGATGAAATGATAATAATAATGTCCTTTTATAAGAGAAGGGAGGTGGATTCTTGGAATTTATTAAAATATTAATTAATTATAAATTAATTTTGATGTAAAAATGGATCCAAATTGATAATATTAGAATATAAAATGATTATGATTATAAATAATCTTGTCCAATAATATTTTATAAGTTCATATCACATTTTTACCATTATATTTTCATTTTAAAACCTTGTTAACCCTTTTCAAACGTACCACGTTGACATGGTTTTTTACTCATTGAGGGTCATGATAGTTAATATAAATAAAAAAAGACCCATAAATGGATCATGTTTGATATTTTAAATCATATAATAATATTGTTTATAAATATTTTATTTTTAGTAATTTTATATCATTTAATAAAATATTATTTTCATATAATATAAATAATGTCAATTTTAGAACTATTAAATTACTTTTACTTTTTATAAAATCAAGAAAACAAATTAAATTAAAAAAAAATATTTTAATACATCTATAACATGTTTGTTTTATCTATAAAATTTGTGGTTCATATTAATTCTTTTAAATTATACTACTTTTCATATTTTTAATACTATTTATTTTATTTTTCTATTAATAGAATAATTACCATGAAAGTGTTATGTAAGAATTTATGTAACACCCCATGATTTCATAGTATGTTACCTCTTTAAAGTAATTCAATAGCTTGCGTTACACGCAACACCAAGTTCGAGCGCACTATGACTTACCAAACTAGATATTCAAAATGCGGTTCTGAATAATATTAAACAAATTTTTAATTATATGTATATATATTATATAATTTTAACATTCAACTTTTTTGTTTCTTAGACATAATATAAGAACAAATTCAATTTTCAGATAAAAGAAGTATTTTTCAAAAAATGTAGTTTTTCCACTTTTTAATGGAGAACCCTTTTTAAATCCAATATTTTACAATTTTATATATTCAATTTAGTGAAATTAAATTCTTCTTTATAATAGAGACATAAAAATTTAGTTTGGATTAATTTTTGGTACTATTCTGATAACTTTCATATTTTGATGAATAGTGAAAAATACTAAATTTTAATTGAAAATAACTTTTTTAATCGAAATAATTTATAGTGTTAAATTAGGAATTAGAGTGGTTTTAAAGTATAATTAGATTATATTTTTATCCTTTAATATAATTTATGTCATTATAAGTAATTTCACATTTAAATTGGACATAAACACAGGTCAATCTTTTGATAGTTTTTACTTTTTAAAAAGCCGCATTTTGGTTTTGACAACGTGAATTAATTTTAAATTAATTAATACAACTTATATGTTTTGAATTTGGTAAAATAGACTTAATTTTTGAATTTTGAATATCAAAATTATCTTAGGATGAATTTTTGGTATTTTTTTGAAAACTTTTTATTTTTGATGAATAGTGAAAAACATCGCGTTTTTGTTTAAAACAGACTTTTTATTTAAAAAATTATTTATTTTATTTAAATTTATTTTAATTAAAAAGAGATAAATAATACCTATATTAGTCAAATGTAATTAATTGGGGTCATTTTATAATAGGATTAGATATATAAAATTTTATTGAACTTTTTAATGTCTTTTACCCACCTTCTAGGCACATTTACAAATTTGCATAAAATGAAATTTTACCACTTATGTGAATTGAATTTCAAAAACACGAGAGACACAATTGATATCATTAAGTAAAATGTGGTTCAATAAGATGAAAATAATTTTTGGTGAATAGTAACTTTTGACTTTTATTTACCACTATTAAAGTAAATAAGATAATTAAAGGTAAAAATGATATTATAATTACCCTAAAACATGTCTTAATTCTATTGGATAAGTTTATTTAGACCTAAATAAACCTTATTAATAAAATATGATCCTTTTTTATCCACTTATATTAGATTAGGACATTTATTATTATTTTATTTAAAGAAAATTTAAAAGTGTTAAATTCAAATTTTCATAACTATAACATTTTTAATATAGGGTTATAAATAAGATAAATTCGACTATAAATATTCATTATAAATATAAAAATATTTCCTACATAATTATATTTTATTTATAATTTTTTGACATTAAATAGTTAAATTTATTTATAACACAATGATGATGTAGTAATTACCTTATTAATGAGAGATTAAAATAATTGATATTCTAAATATCAAAATAAATGTAAATTGAGACTTTTTATGCATTACACTAATTTTATAGGTTAATATGAAATGTTAGGGTTGATAAAATAATTTTTTTAAAGTGATAAAGTTTTTATGACTTTCACAAAAACCAAATACTAAATAGTGTCAAAATTGACATAAATGAGTTTTAAAAAAAACACTATATTATTTAATGATATAATATTCCTAAAAATATAAGGTTCATCCAAATGACTTATATAAGGTTATTTATTTAAATAAATAACCACTTGGGGTTCTCTTGTCTTTTTATAGTAAGTTTATTAACCATGTAATATAAAAATACAAGAAGACATTGTAAAAGTTAAATTATTTAACTAAGAGTTAAGTTTAAACGATAAGGTCAATATGGTGACCTAAACTTGTATAAAACCAATTGGTTCAGAAGATTTAGACCCATACCCACCTTATAATTGAAATAAATCCATTTTTAGCCATTATAAACTGAAAATTATTTTATAATAAAATAATATTTCAAGATTTTCCTAAAGTGACCCTCACCTCTCTTATAAAAGGGTACTTCCCCTTCTCTCAAAATCAAACCTCCAAAGCCATTTTTCTCAGACAACCCCTACTCAAATATCCTCCTAACTACCCTCAATTCAACCTAAATGGATTACTTTGATAAAAAATCCAACCTAAAGATCGGTTTTGATCAAATCAAAAGGAAGCACCTGAAGAAGAGGTAATAATTTCATCACCTCTTTCAAAGTTCTTTTCTTTTTACACTTCCTCTTTATTTGTTGTTTCCATACCAAATTAGTAACTCTAGTAACTTCTAAATACTATAATTCTATTATAAATATGGTACAACCATATTCATTATTCTATCCATCATATGAATGAAAAAGTCACCATATGTGCGTACGTAAGATTTACCGTCTCCACGCTGTGGTGCAGTTTGTTATTCAACACTTAATTATTTGGATGGGTATAATAATGAGTATAATTGATGTAAATAATAAATATATAATTTTAATGATTTTGTATATATGATATAACATCCAATTGCATACAACTTTATCATCAATAGAATGATATTGTCGCTCGTGTGTACGTACGGATTACCATCTCCACGAATGCGATGAGATTCATTCCCATAGTAACCATTCAAGAATAATTTTCATTTTATGATATAAAATAATTTTTAATAAGTTAATATCATTCTGGATATGAATCAAATACATCCTATCCATAAAAAACATGACTTACGTAACAAAACATATAAA
Source organism: Viscum album (assembly GCA_963277665.1). Taxonomy (NCBI): domain Eukaryota; kingdom Viridiplantae; phylum Streptophyta; class Magnoliopsida; order Santalales; family Viscaceae; genus Viscum; species Viscum album. The sequence goes on along the minus strand of OY728159.1, from coordinate 1,815,065,670 downwards.
GGAAAACGAATCAGTTAACACCCGAAACAATGATACTACTAAAATATTATTAACAAAAAAATATTAGAATATCATATATGATATCATATTTATGTATGTGGTTATTGTATAATTTAGTAACAATTATTTAACTATTATATAGGAGGTTAACTTACCCTCGACCAAGGAAAATTACAAGGTAAGGGTTAATTCTACAATCTCTTCATTATCCGAGGTTGTTTATACGTGAGTATCTACTGAGACCTCTTTATCTTCCACATCAGTGTTTCTTAAAAATGTATTTCAAAACATTTTTTATTACCTATAATATGGTTTAAAGTCATTTATACCCTTGTTTCACTTTTTATAAAATGTTTATAAAGGAATATTTCTGTCATTTTCTAAACAAGGTACTTTATGATCTTTTCGACAAATTAAGGTAAGAATGTTTTTTTAACTTATACGGCAGCTGCATATATTTTCCACTGTTATAAAACCTTCAAAGATTTCCTTATGAGCTTATAAGAATATTTTCAAAATAAATGTTTTATTTTATAATTATGTGACTTTTAAATTATTTCAAAATAGAAAGTGATATTTCTCTCAAATAGTTTTGATTTCATCTATGTCAACATCCTTTGATAGATTTTACACTTATTTGAAGTTGATTTATTATGATACAATATTCCATATTTTATTGAAGGTTTTGTGATATGCTTGAACGTGGATGTGTTATTTTTATACCGTTCATGGTTTATGGTTAAATTATTAACATTTAATATGCTAGTTTTAATACGAATGTTTATGTTATATTTTAACCTTTTCATATGAGGAATACATTGGACTTATTAAGTGACTGGTAGATCCTGCTATATCTCCTCGATGCATCAGTAGGTCTCATGAGACAAACTAGTGTCTTGGCACAAGGCCTTGAAAAAATCTTATTTTTAGTCTTGGCACGATGTCATGATTATGTGGTTATGATGTCCAACATTATGCATTCCAACATTATGAAATTAGCTATTGATATTACATGTGATTATTAAACTAGTAGAATATCCATGTGAATAAGTAAATAGAATTATTTGATCTATATTTTCTATATTATTCTAAAGTTTAAGTTTAAAAGGATTATGTTTTAGTCTTATACATTTACTTAAATGTTTATGCTTATTTATGAAAGTTTCCGCTATATTGTTATCGTTACTGAGAATCTGATATCACCCCTTTCTTATGTTTTATTTTTCCCAATATGTGAATAAGTATATTATGAATGACTTATAGAGATAGGTTAAGGGATATGATTGTGTTCTACGGAGACACAATGTTGTTTTTTAATTCATAATGTAATGTAAAAATTATGTATGTATCTAGTACTTCTAAGGATACTAAACTATTTGGTCTTTCGGGACATGATTCCTTGTATCATTATAATGTTATGTAATAATTCACTAACTCTAGGTAACTGGGGCTAGTTCATTATAGTTTGTAGCAGAAGAAGTTTAGTAAAAACTTTAGAAACTAGATTTAGAAAAACTCTGATTAGAGAACATTACCCTAAGATAGACTTTGAGTATTAGTATAGAAGAAATTCCTAGAATTTTGGTAATATAGAGATTTTGTATATTTTCCAAGAAAATACATCCCTGTCTGGATATGAGCAGGTAGAGGCAGCTCTGGTACAGATATACCTAGGAGTGAAAACTTTGACAAGGAGTTTGGGGCTTGACCCGAGATATCTTGGTATAGGACAACGGGCCTTGCCGCACTCTTGGTTACAACACTCCTCAGGGATATGCTTATGATAATTAAGATTTTCTTTGAAAACCATTATGAAGGATTTATGATTAAATAATTCCTCAAAGAAAACATTTTTTTATGATTATAGATTACATCCACAAGCTGTTCATTTTATTTTAAGATTTTTACAAGTTTGGAATTTTGTATTGTGATTCATAAACTAATATAGTTTATGCCATTATTTAGAAATGGTTCCCAGTAGAAGGAATAAGAACTCCAACAATATTCATGATCCAAAGAGTAAGAAGGATCATATATTTCCTGGTCTTAAGCCATAATTTATAAGGGAATTGGTCTCCCATGCATTCTCATAATATGAATAAATAATATCATATGTTAATAAGATAAGTAAATAATTCTCTAAGTCTTATGGATTTGAAGGGAAGAAATAAAATAAGAGGATGGCAGAGAAAAATATGGATAAAGGGAAGAAGGGAAAGAAGGATTTTCCTATATGTTATAAATGTTGAAGGAATCACCCTAGGAAGTTCTTTAAAGGAATGGGAGTTTGTTATAAGTGTGGAGAAAAAGTCCACCAAGCATGTGATTGCATGGGTAAGAAAAAGGTTTCAAATGTACAATGCTTCATCTGCAAAGAGTTGAGACACTACATGAATCAATGTCCAAATTATCTGAGTATTCCCCAAATGATTCTCTTAGATAATAATCAAGTTATGATACTACTGTAGATGAAGAGGAATGACTAGTGTTCTTATGTTATTATTAAAGAATTATGTCATTTAAGTGTTTTATAAATGATGTACTGGTTATATGAATTATGGAAACAAATAAGGATTGTACTGCAGTACTATTTCATTGAGGATTTGAGATTATATGGTTCTAAGAAAAGTGACTCAATAACAAGTTAAACTTTTGGGAAAATACATAGTTCAAGGAAAGATAAACCTTAATTGGTTTTGATACTAAGGTAGTGATTTTGGAATAAGATATGATTGATTTGGATAAATTATATTCGATATTCTTGACTACCTTGAAACTAATTAATTGTTTGTTTATTCCATCATTGCTGGAGTTTACAAATTTTTTGGATATAAGGATTATATTCAGTATTCTATAAGGAATAAGGTAGTATGAATGTAATCAATAAGGTTTTATGGTAATTCAGGGTGTTACCGTGTTTTAAAAGAATACATGATGAAGGTATTCACATGTTATTACATGGAAAAAGAGATCTTCATTATGTTTACCTTCCTTATAAATTTTAGACTGTGAGTTTGGAAAAAAGTATTTTGGATAAGTCTAAAGGTTGGAATGAATTAATTTGGACATTGGATATTAATATTTAAGGTTAACACATTTCTTAAGATTATTTTTGGATTGTTATAAAAGGAAAACCCAGAGGTCAGATGACAACCCGTCACGTTCGGCAAGGCCACAAGACTTGAACCCGCAACTGAAGGGATACAAGGGTGCATCACCTACCACCGGCCTACTTGATGTCCTAGTTTGTATAATGTAGTTTTTTTAAATGGTCTGACCGATGAATTATAAATTCATTATTTTTGGAACCCTATACAATTAGGATAAATATAATATTTTTGAATTCTATTATCTTTTGAAGTGAAAGATGAGTTTGTGGTAGAAGATAGTTGAAGGATGGAAATCTACTTGTCAAGTATTTTTTCTCTCTTATTTTATGAAGAAATTAATTATTAAATTTTATGGAAGGGATCTTAAAACCAAAAATGTGTTATCCTAATACCTTATATTTTTTTGAACTGATGATATTTTAAATCATCATAGATTGATGTATTTGAGGCCCTCAATTTTACACTTGTTTGTGACTGATGAACTCAATCACTTCCTATAAATATTTATGTTTTTCCTCCAATTATGTGTCTCTAATTTCCACCAATTTTCTTTTAATCGAGATCATAATTTGGTGGTGAATTTTTCATTTCCCTTTCCCTCTTATTAAAACTAAATTTTATTAACCCTATTTCCGATTTGGGTTTTTAAAAAAGGTATTTTCTATTTTCAACCTTTTATTTTCGAAGAACAATTTCAAATTATGAGGATGCAATTTATTGAAGGAGGGGAGAATGTAACACCCCATGATTTCATAGTATGTTACCTCTTTAAAGTAATTCAATAGCTCGCGTTACACGCAACACCAAGTTCGAGCGCACCACGACTTACCAAACTAGCTATTCAAAAAGTGGTTATGAATTGTATTAAACACATTTTGAATTATATATATATCCTATATAATTTTAACATTCAATTTTTTTGTTTCTTATACATAATATAATAACAAATTCTATTTTCAGATAAAAGAACTATTTTTAAAAAAATGTAGTTTTTCCACCTTTTAATGGAGAACCCTTTTTAAGTCCAATATTTGACAATTTTATATATTAAATTTAGTGAAATTAAATTCTTCTTTAGAATCGAGACATAAAAATTTAGTTTGAATTAATTGTTGGTACTATTCTGATAACTTTCATATTTTGAAGAATAGTGAAAAATACTAAATTTAAATTGAAAACAACTTTTTTAATCAAAATAATTTATAGTGTTAAATTATGAATTTGAGAGGTTTTAAAGTATAATTAGATTATATTTTTATCATTTAATATAACTTAGGTCATTATAAGTAATTTCACATTTAAATTGGACATAAACACATGTCAATATTTTGATAGTTTTTACTTTTTAAAAACCCGATTTTTGGTTGTGACAACGGGAATTAATTTTAAATTAATTAATGAAGATTTTATGTTCTTAATTTGGTAAAATAGACTTAATTTTTTAATTCGGCATATCAAAATTAGCTTAGGGTAATTTTTTGGTATTTTTCTAAAAACTTTCAATTTTTGATGAATAGTGAAAACACTACGTTTTTGTTTAAAACTAACTTTTTATTTGAATAATTATTTATTTTATCTAAATTTATTTTATGAAAAAATAGATACAAAATACCTATATTAGTCCAATTTAATTCATTGGAGTCATTTTATAATAGGATTAGATATATAAAATTTTATTGAACTTTTTAACGTCTTTTACCCACCTTCTAGGCACATTTACAAATTTGCATAAAACAAAATTTTACCACTTTTGTAAATTGAATTTCAAAAATCTGAGAGATATGGTTGATATCATTAAGTAAAATTTGGTTCAATAAGATGAAAATAATTTTTGGTGAATAGTAACTTTTGACTTTTATTTACCACGGTTAAAAGTAAATCGGGTAATTAAAGGTAAAAATGATATTATAATTACCATAACACATGTCCTAATTCTATTGGATAAGTGTATTTGGACCTAAATAAACCTTAGGAATAAAATATGATCCTTTTTGATCTACTTGGATTAGATTAGGACATTTATTATTATTTTATTTAAAGAAGAGTTAAAAGTGTGAAATTCAAATTTTCATAAATAAAATATTTTTAATATAGGGTTATACATAAGATAAATTAGACTATAAATATTAATTATAAAGATAAAAATATTTCCTACATAATGGTATTATATTTATATTTTTTAGACATTAGATAATTAAAATTATTTATGACACAATGATGATGCAATAATTACCTTATTAATGAGAGATTAAAATAATTGATATTATAAATATCCAAATAAATGTAAATTGAGACTTTTGATGAATTATAATAATTTTCTAGGTCAAAATGACATGTTAGGGTTAATTAAATAATTTTTTTTCGAAGTGATAAAGTTGTTATGACTTTCGAAAAAACCAAATACTAAATAGTGTCAAAATTGACACAAATGATTTTTTAAAACAAATACTATATTATTAAATGATATAATATTCCTAAAAATCAAATGTTTGGAAAAATTACTTATATAAGGTTATATATGTCAATAATGAACCACTTGGGGATCACATGGATTTTTATATTAAGTTTATTAACCATGAAATATAAAAATACAAGAAGACATTATAAAAGTTAAACTATTTAACTAAGAGTTAAGTCTAAAAGATAAGGTTAATATGGTGACCTAAACTTGTCTAAAACCCATTGGTTGAGAATAGTTAGACCCATACACACCTTATCCTTGAACTAAATACATTTTTATCCATTATAAACCGAAAATGATTTTATAATAAAATATTATTTCAAGCTTTTCCTAAAGTGACCCTCACCTCTCTTATAAAAGTGTACTTCCCCTTCTCTCAAAATCACACCTCCAAATCCATTTTTCCCGGCCAACCCCTGATCAAATATTCTCCCAACTAACCTCAATTCAACCTAAAGTCCTTAATTTGATCATAAAGACATCCTATGGGCCCCTTTTGATCAAATCAAAAGGAATCCCCCGAAGAAGAGGTAATAGTTTCATCACCTCTTTCAAAGTTCTTTTCTTCTTCCACTTCCTCTTTCTTTGTTGTTTCCATAAAAAAGTAATAACTCTAGTAACTTCTACATACTGTGATTTTATTATAAATATGGTAAAAACATATTCATTATTCTATCCATCATATGAATGACAAAGTCACCATACGTGCGTACGTACAACTTACCGTCTCCATGTTGTGGTGTAGTTTGTTATTCAACACTTTATTATTTGGATGGGTATAATAATGAGTATAATTTATGTAAATAATAAATATAACATGTTAATGATTCTTTATATATGATATAACATCCAATTACATATGATTTTACCATCAATATAATGATATTGTCGCTCGTACGTACGTACGGATTACCGTCTCCACGAACGCGATGAGATTCATTCCCATTGTAACCATTCAAGAATAATTTTAATTTTATGATTTAAAATAATGTTTAATAATTTAATATAATTATGGATTTGAATAAAATACATCATATCCATAACAAACATGACTTACGTAACAAAAAATATAAAGGAAAATGAATCAGTTAACACCCAAAACAATGATACTACTAAAATATCATTAACAAAGCAATATTCGAAGATCATATATGATATCATATTTATGTATGTGGTTCTTGTATAATTTAATAACAATGATTTAACTATTATACATGAGGTTAATATACCCTCGACCAAGGAAAAGTACAAGGTAAGGGTTAATTATACAATCTCTTCATTATCTGAGGTTGTTTATATGTGAGTATCTACTTGGACCTCTTTATCATCCACATCTGTGTTTCTTAAAAATGTATTTCAATTTTTTTTTATTTCCTAGACTATGGATTAAAGTCATTTATACCATTTTTTTAATTTTTATAAAATTTTTATAAAGGAATATTTCTGTTGTTTTCCAAACAAGGTACTTTATGACCTTTTCGAAAATTAAGGAAAGAATGTTTTTTAAACTTATAAGACGGGTGAAACTATTTTCTGCCATTATAACACCTTAAATGATTCACTTACAATATTATAAGAATATTTTGAAAAGAAATGTTTTATTTTATAATTATGTTACTTTTAAATGATTTCAAAATAGAAAGAGATATCTCTCTAAAATAGTTTTTATTTCATCTATTTCAACATCCTTTGATGGATTTTACACTTATTTGAAGTTGATTTATTATGATACAATATTCCATATTATATTGAAGGTTTTATGATATGTTTGACTGTGGATGTGTTATTTTTATACCATTCAGGGTTTATGGTTAATGTATTAATATTTCTTATGCTAGTTTTAATATGAATGTTTATGTTATGTTTCAACCTTTTCATATGAGGAATGCATTGGAATTAGTAAGTGACTAGTGGAGCCCGTTATAGCTCCTCGATGCATCGGTAGGTATAATGAGACAAACTAGTGTCTTGGCACAAGGACTTGACAAAATATTATTTGTAGTCTTGGCATGAGGCCTTGACTATGTGGTTATGATGTCCGAAATTATGCATTCCAACATTATGAAATTAACTATTGATATTACATGTGATTATTTGATTTGTAGAATATCCATATGAATTAGTAAATGGAATTATTTGATTTATATTTTCCATATTATGCTGAAGTTTAAGTTTAAAAGTCTTATGTTTTAGTCTTATACATTGCCTTAAATGTTTATGCTTATTTATGAAAGTTTCCACTATATTTTTATCCTTACTGAGCATCTTAGTTAACCCCTTTTTTATGTTTTATTTTTCCTAGGACGTGAAGAAGTATATTATGAATGACTTGCAGAGATAGGATAAGGGATATGAGTTTTTTATATGGAGACATAATGTTTTTTTAATTCATAATATAATGTATAACTTATGTATGTATCTAGTACTTCCAAGGATACTAAACTGATTGGTCTTTCGGGACATGATTCCTTGTATCATGCCAATGTTATGTAATAATGCACTGAATCTGGGTAAATAGGGCCAGGGAATTAAAATTTAAGGCAATTATTTATTCTATAAAAATTAAAAATAAATTACCATGTTAAATATAAACATTTTATATTTCAAATTATTTTTTATAACCTACCATATCATCTATTTATCCCTATTTTAGAAATGTTATATTTATTAAAAAAATAGTGCGAAATATTTTAATTTTATTTACATAAAATATTATAAAGCTCATAATAATATAAAAAATGGGAAAAACGCACATAACATAATCTTGGATGACTATGGATGAAATTTACTCATCAAATAAAATTAAGGTAAGTTTTAGGTGTTAGACTACTAATGTTGATCCAACATATCCCATTTACTTTAGGTTGTGATGATATTAAATACCCTTAATACTTTGATAATGTTCTTGTTTTATAAGTGTGTTCATAAACTTCTATTCTTATGTGTTAAGTGGTTAATTTCATTGAATATTCAATCTGAATTTTTAGCTGAAATCTACCTAAGTTTGTAAATCAGCTACGTGATGTTTTTTGGCTACATGGTGAAATCGGATACATCAATTGCCTACGTAAAGGAATCACCTACATAATCATTTGGATATATAAAATAGTTATGTAGAGTAATTAGTTACACAAATTACCTATGTGATGAAATTTTCTATGTCGTTTCAATTGGCTATGTCAATTTTTAGATACGTGAGTAAAAATCCTATATGAAGCAAAATCAGCTACACAGTTTAAAATTTTTAATTAGATACGTTGTGATTCAAGTTTGTATTTTTTTACCATTGAATCTATAGAGTGAGAATTTAATGATGCTATACAATATTTAAATGCTCTATCACCCTTTTAAGGTAAGTTTGATTATAATAAGATCCAAGTAACGAGACAGAAATCATAGAAAATAATAGTTTATTCATCTCTTCCATCATTGAGGTATTTTAAAGGAAAAGGACACATCACTATTTATTTTTGATTCTATGGATGTGATGTGCATATAAAATAAGTAGTTCATTCATTTTTTATTATGAATATTTTTTTCCATGTGAAGTGGAATGCATAAGAAAATACAGATAACTCATTATCTAAATCTCTATGAAATTGTTCTCTTTTTTTCCTACTCAAACAAGGAAGAAGAATTATCATTTTCATCAGTTATGATTATTGATAATACTTTCTGAGTTCAGAAGAATATCGTTGAGAAATTTATCCTTTAGACAATCTCTCTTTAGAGATATCTTCTTTTCTTTCAGTTTCATATTACAAGTGTGAGTTGAAATATATAAAAAATCCCTTTTAATTATCTTCTATTATAATGGTCCCTAGTAAAATAACCTTTAAAGGAATTTTTTTAAAGAATTTATAGCACCATATTAAAAGCACCTATGATTGTACCAAATTTCTATTACTTTCACTTAGTCATTAAATCCCTAGAAAAAGGACTGGAAGTACCTGAAAAAAGGTCTGGTATATTAAAAATCAAAACACTCATAGAGAAGAGTGGCGGTAAAGTGGACTAGTGTAATTATATTCACCTAAACACTATAAATATATGAGTATGTTTCTATTATTTATGATTTTATTTCCACTACATGCCTTTTTAAAGATCAAAACAAAAGTTAGTCATAAACTAAAGAGGGTGGTTTTTCTAAGTGAAGAAAAATTTAAAGTACTCAATTCACCCCCTCTTGTGTCTTAATATGGAAAGTCTCTAAAAAAATTTGGTATTAGAGGTTGTGATTCTTGAGTTCTCAGCTGTAAAGGTTGAAATATAAAGATATATTAAAAAATATATTTAATGATTGAAAAAATAGATGGTATGTCTATAGTAAGAGAACCCTATTTCAATAGTGATAATTATAGCTATTGGAAGGCACAAATGATCATATATCCAAATAAAATTGGTCAGAAGGTTTATCTTAAATTCATTAAGCCTTATGAAATTACAAATACACAACTAAAAACTTGGGATGCTAATACTGAAGCAAGATGTGATCTAAATTATAAATCTATGAATACTATAATATATGGATTAGGTATAGATGATTTAAACAAAGTTTCTCAATGTCAAACAACCCATGAAATGTGAACTATAATTTCAGTTTCTTATGAGGGAATAGATAATTTTCAGGCTCTCAAATATAATACTACCAAACTAAAGTTTGACAATTTTAGAATGGTGGATGATGAAAGTATCATAAAATTGAATATAATGATTACAAAAATTATAAATAATGTTGATACTTTAGGGAAACCTATTACTAAACCATATAAGGCTTTATAATTTCTCATAATACTACCACTAAGGTCAAGGGGTATTTTGGATACTATTAGACAATCAACAGAGGAAAACAAATTCAAAATAAAATATCTTATTACTACTCTGATAATGTATGAGAAAAAAAATGGAATTTTAGGCTAGAGAACATATATTAGTTAATAAGTAGAACACTAATTTAAATGTATCAACTTTAAATGATGAAAAAAGTGTAATGAAGTTCAAATAACTGAGTAATCTAATAAAAATTATTCCCATAGTTATGCTTTATATAGTGAGATTGCTCACTTTTATAGGAAATTAAAGAAGTTCTATAAACATAGAAGAGGTTTTAAGAAACATTTAAATAAGTATAAGAAGTCAGATGAAAATTCTAAGTAAGATGTTATGAATGAAAGAATCTTGGATATATCAAACCTAATTGTATAAAAAATTCAAGATGAAAAACTAATAAAAGAAATAATTTAATAAAGCGAGATACTAGAAGAAGGATAAGAAATACATTAAGGAAACATGGATTGCTTTATAGTATTTTAGTGATGTTTCACCTTCAAAATCATAATTTTATAATTCTAATAAAAAAGACAACATGTGTTTTATGGAACATACTTATGAGGTACATTCTAGCTATTCTTCTAAGCATGAAACTATTTCAGAAAGTGGGAATTTATCATTTTAGAAATTGAATTAATATTAATACATGTTATAAACTAAATATTAATATTTAAATAAGAAAAATAAAACTCTAAAAAAATCCCATTAAGTGATTGTTAACAAAAAATAATACTTAAATAAACATATTCTAATTTTAAAAACCAAACTTAATTTTTTTTCTTGTATCATGTTTTGAACATGGAAATAAAATTGAAAAATTTCAAAAAAAAGTTCAATACTATAAAGATACTGCTAGTGTATTTTTAAAATTTGAAAATTATTTCAATAAAATTATTAGAAACAATAAAACTCATAAAAATAAATTTGGAATAGGAAGTCAAGGTGAAAAACCAAGGTTTTATAAGAACTATTTTGTACATAGTTCCAAGAATATAGATCTTTCAAAAATTATTATTTTTTATTTTGGTGAGTTAGGAAATTATGAAAATAATTTTAGTTTGATAAACCCACAGATACTTGGAGTAAAACATGAATTTTTCACAATTTTGTTTCAAAGGTTAGTGATGAAAGTTTTGGAAAACCCAAAAATATTTGGGTTCTTAAATCCTTAGTTTCTATCCTTTCTAAACCCAAGAAAAGATGGGAACTGAAAAAATTTATTCTTTAATTTTTATTTTTAGGTACAATAGTCCAAGAGAAACAATGAGAGATAATATATAAACAGTGGATTCTCAAGGTATATGAGTGGATATTTTTCTAATTTTTACTCTTTATCAAAGATAGATGGAGTCCATGTCACTTTTGGTGACAATGATAAAAGAAAAATTATGGGATTTGTATTTTTTGGAAATCCAAACCCTATCCTTATAAACTAAGTTCTATATGTGGAAGGTTTAAAGAAAAATCTAATAAGTATCTCTCAACTTTGTGATGAATGTTATTTTTTTTATTTTTCAAATAATTGTTGTTCAATTTTTAAATTTAAAATTATTAAATTTAAGGTACCATGAATAGATAATTTCTATACTATAGATCTTAATTATTTGAGTAGAAAACATTGAACTATTTAAATGATGAAAAAAATGATTCATGGATATGAAATAGATGATTATGAAATTGTAATGTTTAATCTTTGAAGAAATTTTCTAAAAAGAATTTAGTTTCAGATTTACCTCAACTTAAATTGAAAAAAATAAAGCTATGTGATGCATGCCAAATGGGCAAGCAAAAAAATTAATCTTTTAAACTAGTCAAAGAAGTTTCTATTTATCAACCCCTATAACTTATTCATATGGATTTTTATGTGCCATCCAAAGCTGAAATATTAAGGGGAAAATATTTTTTTAGGTTTTTGTATATGAATTCTCTGGATTTACCTAGGTTTTGTTTTTTAAGTGTTAAAAAGTGATTTTTGTTTTGATTTTATGAGTTTTTTTTAAAATGGTTCAAAAAGAGAAATATGCCAAAAATATTTTTTTAAGAAGTGACCATGGAGGAGAATTTGAAAACCATTAGTTCAATTCCTATTGTTTAAAACATGGTATCAACCATACCTTTTCTTCCCCCAGGACACCTCAATATAATGGTGTTGTAGAAAGGAGTAATATGAATTTTCAAGAAATTACTACAACTATATTATTTCTATATAACTTGCTTGCTCATTTTTGAGATAAGCTATGAATATAACATGTTATTTAATAAATAGGGTTATAATTAGACCTATTTATAAAAAAACCCTATGAGATATAGAATAATAGAAATTTCAAAGTTGTATACTTTAATCTTATTGGGTTCAAGTTTTATATTCTAAACACCAAGGATAATCTTGGTATGTTTAATCCCAAAGCTAATGAATGAATATTCTTAGGCTATTTTACTACTTCAAAAGCATATATAGTTTTCAATAAATGTTTAAATATTTTTTGAATAATAAAATCATGTTAAATTTTATTAAAGTGGTCCTTTTGATCACAAAAATAATTCAAATTGATTAACTAAATGATTCTTTTGAAAACATGAACCTATTTTTGATGAAAAAATGGATGAAGAGTTGGAACTTGATTTTCCAACACCAAATATTGAAAGGTTGGATTCCAGTGAACATGAGATTTTTGTACCTAGACAGCCTAGAAACCTTAAGAATCACCCTTATGAAATCGTTGTAGGAAATTTAGATTAAGGAATTTGAACTAGGAGTGCAGGAAACCTTGTATAGTTTTTTCTATTTTTATCTCAGTTAGAACCTAAGTCTATATAAGAACCATTAGTAGATGAAAGTTGGGTTGTTGCTATACAAGAGGAATTATACCAGTTCAAGAGTAATAAGGAATAAGAATTAGTTGATAGACCCTATGAATATCCTTTTATAGGAAAAAAATGGGGTTTTAAGAATAATCAGGATGATAATGGTGTGATAACTAGGAATAATGATAAACTAGTAGCTAAAGGGTATAATTAAGAATATGGTATAGACTATGAGTAGAACTTTTACCCAGTAGATAGATTAAAATGCATTAGTAATCTTTTAGATTATGCATCATATATTATTTTTAAATTATATCAGATGGATGTAAAATCTAATTTTCTAAATGGTTTTCTAAATAAGGAAGTTTATGTTGAACAACTTCATAGTTTGGAAAATCCCCATTTTCCAAATTTAGTTTTTAAACTTACCAACACTCTTTATGGCCTTAAAAAAGCACCTAGATATTGGTATAAACGTTTAAGTTTTTTTATTCTATCAAATAGTTTTTCATTAGGTAAGGAAGATACTAATTTATTTAATAAAACTTCATCTTTAGATGTTTTTAGTGAAAATATATGTTTATAATGTAATTTTTGGTTCTAAAAATAAAAAAACATGTAATTAATTTTCAAAACTCTTGTAAAAATAATTTTAAATGAGTATGATGGGTGATTTAAATTATTTTCCAGGTTTTCAAATTTATAAGAAAGACTTTTGGAATTTGTTAAATCAAATCAAACACACACTATACTTACTTATAAGGTTTGGACTTGAAAGTGGTAAAGTAAATACTACCCATATGAGTTCTAATGAAGAACTTTAATTGGATGAAGTTGGGAAACCATTCTATGATAAGATTTATAGAGGAATGATTATGAGTTTATTGTATTTGATACCTAGTAGAACAAATATTATGTTTTCAATATGTCTTTGTGCTCTATTTCACTATAATCCTAAATAATATCATTTAAAATATTCCAAAAGGATTTTAATATATTTAAATGGAACAATTTATCTTACCTTTATTTTTCCAAAAACATATCATTTTAATTTAATATCATACCTAGATGTTGAATTTGGTGGTTGTAGACAAGATAAAAAGAGTAATTCAGGAACCTGTCATTTTATTGGTAAATCTATAGTATCCTGGTTTAGTAAGAAGCAATACACTATTACATTATCAAATTCAAAAGAATAATATATTTCTAATGATAGTTATTGTTCACAAGTGATGTGAATAAAACTCACCTTAATGTATTTTGGATTCATTTATAAACAAGTCCAAATTAAATGTGATAATACTATTTCTATCAATATTTCTAATAATCCAATAAGTCATTAAAGAATAAATCATATAGACTTATGGAATAATTTCTTAAGAGATCACACTAAAAAGGTGACATTTCCCTTGACTTTATGTTGATAGAGAATCAATTTGAAAATATTTTAATGAAACCCATTGAGTGTGAGCATTTTGATTTTATTAAAATAGAATCAGTTTTATTAATTTTTAAATAAATTTAATGTGTTTTAGTTAATCTAATTTATTGAATTTATTCTCTTTATTGTTTTTAAAATTGAACATTCTACTATATTATCTAGTTTAATGATATGTGTAAATTACTCTTGTATTTGTTTATTATTTATTTAAAAAAAATTAAAATTTAGAAAATAAAATTCTTTTCTTATTTAGTTTTTATTTATTTATCAGTCATAATTAACTATAAACAAAAACTGGGAACATAAGAAAATTGGGATTTGGGTACATGACCAAATATAAAATCGGCTCTCAACTATTTTTTCATCCACATACACAACCTCCTTTTGAATCCAAACCGTTATCTATAACCTATCGATCCATGTTCTACCTTAAAATTACCTATTCTAAATGGAAAATTTAAAGCATGTGGATGATGAAATCTTGGGTTCATCTAATAAATTGAAAGGAAGCGGGTGAAATGTTCTTACAGGAAAGGCCATAGATATTTCGTGGATGAAGACATACTTTAATGATATTGGAGAAAGCACTTGAGTTTCAATGATGGGATTTTATGTTTGATGAGAAATTGTTAGGTTTTATTTTTTAGGAATAAATTAACGCGTTCTTTATGAATTCCAAGTTTCATTTTAATCAAACAGAGGATGTAATCTCATCAAATGTTAAAGAAAAGGTAGTGTTAGTTTCTTCTATTGAAAAGGATGATACCTTTAATTTTCCCCATGAGGGAAAGTTTTCTTTTAGTTATAATCTTTTTGGGAAAATCTCAGTAGGTCTAATATAAATATTCAATTTTTTGTTTGGAACCTCTATTTTTGAAAATAAACTTGTGAAAGAGTTTCCTACCAAATAGAAGGTTTTTTGTAAGTTTGTCTAGATGAGTATAGAACAAAGTGTAGGAGAGATGAAGAAAGTTATTATTCTATATATATATTTAATATACATCTTGATCAATAGTGTAATATTAAGTTTTCCAAGATAAATAATGAGGTTTATGCATCATTTTTGTGAAGGAAAAGGAAAATTAAACTACTATCCTTATGGTACAATAATTTATTTAGTTTTTAATAAGAAATAAGTAGATTTAAATGAAGGTAATTTGGTGAAGTGTCATAAAATTAATACCCTATAACCAGTTCTATTGAAAATAATTTGATATTTATGGGATTTTTATTCAAGTTATTTTAATGAAGTTGTTCAGGAAAGCGTGACTTATGGAGATTTAGCTCAGACCTCACTAATGAACCCAAATTTATTAAAGTAATAATTGTGTTGTAATTATTGTCAATGTGTTTGTATGCTGATAATTCAATGTTATAGTGATTGAATTATGGATTTCTTCCATTGAATTAATCATGATAATTATTCCTAAATTGGAAAGGATGATTTGATTGGAAGAGTTTCTTAAAATGAAGTAATGTAAATTGTGATGATTATTTAAACCGTTCTTATGTTTAGAATACATGTGGAATTGGTTAATTGATACACTATTTAAATTAATGTTTAGAAGAATATAAATCCTTTAAAAATATATTTTTAAGAATTTACCTTTGAGTTTTGGTGTTGTGATTTGGGTAGTCTTGGCATGGAATGGTATTTATGATTGATCTAACACTTTATATTATCTTCTACAAAAATAAGGCATGCCAACCAATAAGGCAAGGGATCCAGGTACCCCACTAATTAGGTTGGAAATAAGATCAACCAAGGAATTACTGACTAGCATAGCACTAAGGCATACATAGAGCACCAAATGAGAGGTGCATGGGAGAGGTGAGACACCGTGTGTGGGTGGCATGATAGTGGAGTAGGGTGCCAAAATAGGGTGGTTCCAGTGGGAGAAGGGTGCAGACCACTAACTAATTTTGGCTAGAGAAAGATGCACCTTGTATTATAAGGGATCATGAAACAAAATTAGGAATCATTGTGTGATTAAAAGTTTCACATTAATGTAGATACAACTTTAAATATATGGATAGAAGCTACACTATTCGATCATATTAATTTGGACTATCTATTTAGATGCGATTGTCGTCTTCTTCTTTGAGCCATTATGAGCTTCTGTTCATTGATTCTTCTACAGGTCACACCTCCATTCGATCAACCTAAATCTTATGAAGAATTTTTGATCACCCTGATGATTAAAAAATGATTGAATCACCATGAATTTTTTTTCATGTTTAAACAAAGTTAAAAACATTGAAAAATAGAAATGAGTTAAATATGTTTTTATGGTGATGGTGGTTTCTCATGGAGCATAACACTGAGGCAATGTCGCATGAGTTGTTTCAATGAATGACTCTTTTTAATTTTTGTAAGCTTTGATTCAGTGAAAGATTTTATATAAATACTATACGATCATTTTATTTGAAAAATATTTTTATCACACACCTGATAGAAATTATTTATAGAGAAAAAGACCAAACAAAGTTCTCTGTATTCATGCAAGAGTTCCATGTGCACATGCTGTGTCTGCTAGACTTCCATGATTTCATGACGTGTTTTTTATTTCTTCAAAATAGTGTTTACAATCACATTGTGTTTTTGTAAAGGATAAAAAGAAACCCATGTATTCTATCATGCTACAGAGAATGATAACTTTTCATGAAATTCTATTCATGCATGAAGGGTGATTCACATAAAGGTCTTTTGGTTTCATATTTGAGTTATGTGAAGACAAAATGGCTTCACTAGTGTTTTTGAGTTCTTGTAAAGTAGGTATTATGAAAATAACATGTGAATTGATAAAAAATAGTGGATAATGTGTGAATATAAGGTTTGTATGAAGAAAATAAGAAATGGATAATGTGTTAAACATACCTTTGTGTGAAGGTTTTTTATAGGACATGCATAGAATACACATGCATGTGAGAAAATTCATGCATGATATATAATTGAGTTGCATAAAGAAAAAATTATACGAGTGTGACATGTATAAAAAATGTTTTGAGCAAGGATGATAGTTAATCAGAATATTTGAAAAAGTAGACTTGAAGTAGAAAAAGGTTAATAGATCACTGCATCAGAAGTTAGTGGGAGTTAAAGACCTATTCACAAGAGGCAGTGAATATCATTGAAAAATTGGTGAGATGATAGTATAAAAAACTAGATATTTTTGGTAGATAGCTCTACTAGAAAGAGTTAATATAAAGAAAACTAGTGGGATTATAGTATAAAGATACCATCAGAAGATGTCCCATAGTAATCATTAGTGATCAAGCATTACAATAGTTTGTCTGTTAGGAATTTTAGGATATTGTATGTTATTTTAATCACATTACTTATTACTAGTAGATAATCTATGTCTTAGATTATGATTAAAAAATCAAGGATGTAGTTACCCACATTGGGGGTGATCCTTTTAAAAATCCTTGTGTGTTTTTTGGTTCTTTTAGTTGTTTTTATACGGGATAAGTGAGGATCTAAAGAATGATGGATCAGGATCTTAACTGATTTCATAGGTTGATTTTAAAATAATAAATTGTAAAAAGTATATAACTGATTCACCCCTCCCCCTATCAATGATATATCCAAATCTGGTCTCTTTAAGTGGTATCAGAGAATGCGGTTACCTCTATAAATATAAAACCTTTAATGATGATCTAATGATGAAGAGTTTGAATTCAGTAAAAAATAGAGGAGTTACTTTCTTTGATGGAAAGAAATATTATGGATGGAATAACTGAATAATTCCATATCTTATTTTACAAGGCCTTAAAGTTAGTGATACTGTAACATTTATTTTTATTCTACTAGGAGTAAATTCTCCCATGAAACATGCTGATAAGAGAAATATTGAATTATATTGGAAATCTATAAATGTTATTTTTTGATCATTGTTTAATACAGAGATCACTAAAGTGATGGGACTAAAGATAGCCAATAATATGTGGTATAAACTCGATAATATGTATGAAGGGAATATAAAGATCAAATAATCCAAAATTCAAATCTAAAGAGATAAGTTTTAAGATATTCAAATGGCTAATGATGAGATTATTAACTCATAATTTACCAGGGTGAATGAGATTGTAAGTCATATAAGGGGTTTTGGAGATACTTTGGAAGAGTCATCTGTTGTCAAAAAATTGATTCATAATTTTCACGACATATTTGATCCAAAGATTTTTACCTTATAAGTCAGTCTTTCTCACTCTTGGAGAGAAGCTAACAAAGTTTTATATTTCCCAACATTTGTGGATTTTTTTGATTCCCCTCGTATTATTTTCAATAGCATAGGATCCCTCCCCCTCTTAACGTGTTAACTTGTTTTGGGCTGATGCTTTAGGTTTTTACTACTTTAGACGTCCTTGACCTATTTCAGGATTTGGTCCTCTTTTAATAAAAATTATAAATGTTGAATGGATGGTTCAAAAATAAATCTAAGAAGGAAATGTATTTCAAAGAAATTAAAAGTATCAAGACGAAGGAAAATAATTATGAATCATTATCATATTCTATTGAGGATGAGGTAAGTGATATTGATTATAAATGAGTCATGGCCTTTATTTCCAAAAATTTCTGATAAGGAAAAGGAGAATTTGAAGGTTTTATTCCTTTAAATTTCTTTAATTATGGTCAAAATAGATATTTTTCAATTGATTATTTGAATAAAAAATATAATTATTCCAGGAGAGATGATGAAGAAGAAGACTACATTAAAAGAATATCTAAAAAAGATAAAAAAAGTGATAATGGAAATAAGAAAAAATTATCAATGAAGTACAAGAAAAATATGATGAGCCAGACAGTTGATGAAGACTCTTTAACATCATATGAATAAGAATATGAAGGTTCAACTAAAGGTCATAAAACCTTAATATCACAAGTTAATAGAGAAGTTGATTCTTTAAGTAGTGATGAGAAATAAGAATAGAGCTATCATGAGTACATGATGAGATCCGAACTTGTAGCATGTCATGATCAAAACACTATGCTTAAGAAAAGAATAAAATTGTTATAGAAAGAGAAAATAAATGAAAATATGGAGAATGATCTTATTTAAGAGATAAATACTTCTAAAGAGAAAATTATAGAACTGGAGAAGATGTTGAAGGATCTTTATGAAAAAACGGGTGGAAAAGTAGAAAAACTAAATGAGGAATAATTTTGTTGCCTAAAAGTAGAAAATTTTTGAAAATGATGAGAGATGATTTTGATAATGTAGTGTATTTTCAAGATGAATCATCTAAAGTTACTTTGAATACTAGTTTAAAGAAGAAGGTAATTTTTTTTATTTCACCAGTGATAATAAATCTGTTTTATCTAGTGGTGTAGGTTCTGACACAAAAACTAGAATAATATAGACTGATGATAATAATGAGGACTTAAGAAGGTTGGGAAAGGAATTTTATCCAATACTGAGACAAAATAATGGAATTAGTGTATCTAGATAGCAAGTACTTTATCGCCAACAAAATTTTTAGAATTATGGAAAATGAAATTTCATAGGTTACTGCTAGTGTTGTGGTAAATTTCGGCATAAAGCATAAAACTGCTAGAATAATATCTTAGTTCCTTATAATTAGAATATATCAATGGGTATAAATTTTAAAAAGAAAATAATTTTATCTATTAAAATATTTAACAATATTATAATGCATAATTTTTTCACTGAGAAATCAACAAGTCTATCTACTCAGAATAATTTTGGTTGTCTAAAGGAAATAGGTAAAAGAAGATAAAAACAAAGTCATTTTGATAAATATTTCATGAAAACACTTCCAGGACAGTTTCTATAGGATACTAAATTAAATAAATATAAATTAAAAGAAAATATCTCTAGTAATTTTATTCAAAGTAATTCTTGTAAGAAATAGAATTTTGAGAAAACTGAGAATTTCAAGAAAGACTACCTAGTTGTTTGGGAAAATCAGTTTAAACTATATAAAAAATTAGAGGAATCTGAGAAACATCCTAAATTTATAGGAAATAAAGTGGTCTCATAAAATGAGGTTGAAAAAGTTATTCAACAAAATAAGAATAAGATATTAAAAATGATAGTCAAATAAATGAAACTAAAAAAAATAAGAGTTCAAATAAATATTACTATACTAAGATTGGAATAAAAGAATGGTTCAGATTGATAATAAAATCTTAGTTGAAATTTTATTTTTGATAAACTAATAGGCCCCTCCTTATTCTCTATTTTTATGTGTTTTTAAATAATAATTCATGAAATTAAAGGATATGTTTGAGGCTATCACTTATAGACAATATGATGATATTTTTCTTTATGAAGTCTACTAATTTTCATGAAATAGAAGAAAATTGTGCATCACTTTAGGAGGACAAACCTTGATAATGAATATGAAAACCTTGGAAAAGATTCAAAATTCAAGGTCAAGGTATTCCAATAACAATTTCATCCCATATTCTTAATTGTATTATCTTATCTATTAAGGAAGAGTTCTTGGTTGATGAAAAAATAAAATAAAGGGGGAGTTTTATCTTTTGGACCTGAATTTTATAATGTGTTTGTTGAAGTATGTGTAAGATTTAGAATTTCATTGATAAATATTATTATTTTAAACTCCATGAATGAGCTTGAGACATTCTAAGCATGATTTCATATGCATGACATTTTATGGAGATCTTAGGAATCTTTAGGTGTATCTATATTGTTTTCTATACTAGGTTATTCCATGCAGAATTTGAGTTGATTAACTAAATACTCTTTTCTAATAAAAAACTGTGAGATCATTCATCTCTTTAAAGTGATCATGGAATTTTCATATAAAATAGATGATCAGGTTTTCAGAGAAAAATGAGATGAGAAATGTTCCCAACTTATCTTTTATTTTATTATTAAGAAAGGGGAAGAAGGAAACATTGAATTTAGAAATGAAATGGGCATTGAAAAAAAATATAATGGGGGATATTGAAGATCCAAATTGTTTAAATTAATAACTTTTTTTTTAATTATTGTCAATGTGTATGTATAATGAGAATTCAATGTTATAGTTATTGAATTATGGAGTATTTTCATTTACTTATTCATGAGAATTATTCATAAATCGGTAATAATGATTTTATTGGTAGAGTTTCTTCCAATTAAGCAACATCAATTGTGATGATTGTTTGAACTGGTTTTAAGTTCAGAATACACGTGTCATTGGTTAATTTACACATTTTTTATGTCAATGTTTAGAATAAAATGAAGCCCTGAAAAATATATTTTTGAGGAAACTACCTTTGAGTTTTGGTGTTGTGATTTGGGTAGGCTTGGCATGGAATATTATTTATGATTGGGCTGAAAATTTACATTGGATTATATAAAAATAAGTCCCTCCAAACAACAAGATAAGGGATCTAGGTGAACCACTATTTAGGTGGGCATTAGGACCAACCAAGGAATTTATGGCCCACATAGTAGCTAAGGCATGCATAGTGCACCATAGGTTAAGCGCATGGGAGTGGTGATCTACCATTAAGGGGAGAAACAATGGTGAAGTAGGGCACCACCATGGTGTGGTACCAACGGGAGGATGGAGTAGACCAATAACCAATTATATCTTTCTAAAGATGTGTCTTGTATTATAAGGGAGCATGAAATGAAATGAGGAATCAATGTAGGATTCAAAGTTGTGTTACTTTAGATCTACCTTTAAAGAAATATATAGAATATACAACATTAGATCAAATTAATTAGGACTGTCCATTCACATACAAATATCATCTTATTCCTTGAGCCATCGATAAATTTTGTTCATTGGTTCTTCTAGAGGATGCACCTCCATCTGATCAATTTTAATATTCCATGGAACTTTTGATCATCCTGATGATTCCAAAATGATCAAATCATCATGAAATACTGATTTTAATTTTAAACTAATATCAAACTATTTAAAAACTAAAATGATCTAAATATGTTTTTATAGTGACCAAGGTTTCTCTTGAATTGTAACACCGAGTCAGTTTCACATGAGTTATTACAATGGATGGATCTCTATGATTTTAAGAAGCTTTGATTTATTATAATATTATCTATAAATATTATCGAGGAGTTTCATTTTAAAGATGTTTTTATCACACATTAGAGAGAGAATATTTAGAGATAAACAGTGCAAACAAATTTCTTTGTATTCATGCAAGAGTCCCATGTGATGAAACTATATCTATCTAGACTTCTAAGATCAAATGATGTAGTTTTGATTTCCAAAAAACAACATTTACATTCACATTATGTTTTTATAAAGGAGAAAAATTATATAATGTATTATATTACACTATGGATAATGAGAAATATTCATGAAATGATATTCATGCATGAAGGGTGGTTCACATAAAGGTCTTATGGTTTGATATTTGAGTTATGAAAAGACAGTGGATTCAATGGGGTTGTTTGTGTTCTTGTGAAGGAGTAATTATTCTAGAACCATTACATTGATAAATAATAGGGGACAACGTGTGCATTTAAGGTGTGTGTAAAGAAAATAAGAAGTGGATAATGTGTTACACACACCCTTGTGTGAAGGATTAGTATGGTACATGCATAGAATACACATGTATGTGAGAAAATGAATGCATGATATATAATTGAGTTGTGTAAAGAAAAAATTATATGAATGTGATATGTATAATAAATTTTGTGAGAAAGGCTGATAGTTAATCATAAGATTTTATTGAGTGTACTTAGAGAAGAACAAGGAAAATAGATCACTACATCAGAAGTCAATAGAAGTTGAATACCTATTCATAAGATGTAGTAAAGATCATTGAATAATTGGAGGGATTCTCGTATAAAAAACCAGAGATTTTAGGAGATAGATCAACTAGAGGGTGTTAGTATAAAGAAGACCAGTAGGATTCTAATTTAAAGATCCATTTAGGAGATTACCCACAATAATCATTAGTGAGTAAGAATTACAGGAGTTTGTCTGTCAGGCATTTCAAGAGATTTTTGGTACTTGTAATCAGATTGATTATTACTAGTAGAGAATATATGTCTAATATTATCTTGAACACAACAAGGATGTTGTCACCCACATTAGGGGAGAACCTTATAAAATCCTTGTGTAATTATTTAGTACTTTTAGTTGTTTTCATATAGGAGAAGTGAGGATCTAAATAATGATGGATGAAGATCATAACTGATTTGATAGGTTTATTTTAAACGAATAAGTTGTACAAAGTACATAAATGATTCAACCCTCCCCCTCTTAGTGATATATCCAAACCTAGGCTCTTCAAGTGTCACCAGAGCATGAAGTTCCCTCTATGAAGACAAATTTTTTTCTAAAGATCTATTGATGGAGAGTTTGAATTTAGTCAACAATAGAGGAGTTACTTTCTTTGATGGAAAGAAATATTATGGATGGAATAACCGAATGCTTCCACACCTACTTTCATAAGGCCTTGAAGATAGTGATGATGTAACAATTGGTTTTATTCTACCAGGAATAGATGCTCCCATGAAACATGCTGATAGGTGAAATGTTAAATTAGACAAGAAATCCAAAAATTCTATTTTTTCATCCTTGTATGATAATGTGTTCACTAAAGTGATGGGACTAAAAACCACCAAGGATATGTTGGATAAACTCAATAATATGTATAGAGGGAATGTGAAGATAAACTAATCCAAACATTAAATCTAGAGAGTTAAGTTTTAAGATTTTTAAGTGGATGATGATGATATTGTTGATGACTACTTTACCAGTGTGAATGAGATTATAAGTCATATCAAGGGGTTTGGAGATACTTTGGAAGATTCACCTGTTGTCAAAAAATTGATGTGTAATTATCATGACAGATTCGATCTAAATATTTCTTCCTTGGAAGAAGTTAGAGACTTATCTCTTGATGAATTTCATAATACACTTCACAATTATGAGATGAGAAAATTTTCTATGTTCAAAAAGAAAGACAAGGAGTAAATGGATTTTAATGAAATAAAACGTATAAATATAAAGGAAAATAATGATGAATCATTCTTATATTTTGAAGAGGTTGAGGTAAGTGATATATATTATAAAAGATTCATGGCCTTTATGTAACACCTGAGACTTTTATGTTATATAAATCATCAAAGGAATATTTTTCTACACAACACTTGCTTGGCTTGCTTTACACGCAATCGCGACCTTCCTCGATAGCTTGCGTCGTACGCAATACCGAGTTTCACTAAACAACAATATGCTATTAAAACTAGCCATTATGAATAGTAATAACCACTTTTTGAAATTTTATAAATTTTATTTTTCAAAATGGACTTCATTTTTGGACTCAGAATATCGAAATTAGCCTAGGGTGAAATTTTGGTATTTTTCTGAAAACTTTCAATTTTTGATGAATAGCGAAACCACTAAGTGGTAGGTTAAAAACTGAATTTTGCATAAAACTTAATTTTACCGCTTCTGTGAATGGAATTTCAAAAATCCGATAGACACGGTTGATATCAGTAAGTAAAATGTGGTTCAATGAGATAAAAATAATTTTTTGGTGAATAGTAACTTTTTACTTTTTTTTACCGCGGTTAATAGTAAATAGGGTAACTAAGGGTAAATATGATATTAATATTACCATAACACATGTCCTAATTCTATTGGACAAGTTTAATTCGACCAAAAACAAACTTAGGAATAAAAATATGACCATTTAGGCCCACTTGGATTAGATTAGGACATTTATTATTAATTTATTTAAAGAAGGGTTAAAATAGTTAAAATCAAAGTTTAATAAGTAAATAATTTTTAATATGGGGTTATACATAAGATAAATTCGACTATAAATATTCATTAGAAAGCTAAAAAAATTTCCTACATAATGGTATTTTATTTGTAAATTTTAGACATTAAATAATTTAATTTATTTATGACACAATGATGATGCCGTAATTATCTTATTAATGAAATATTGACATAATTGATGTTATAAACACCAAAATAAATGTAATTTGAGACTTTTTATGAATTCCAATAATTTTCTAGGTTACTATGATATATTAATGTTGATTTAATCAACTTTTTTCGAACATATAATTCTGTTATGACTTTCACAAAAATCATATATCAAATAGTGTCAAAATTGACACAAAATAGTTTTTAAATCAAATATTATATTATTAATTGTTATTTTATTCCCAAAAATCTAAGGTTCGTCCAAATGACTTAGATAAGGATATATATATTAATAATAAACAATTTGGGGTTCTTTTGTCATGTTATAGTAAGTTTATTAACCATATAGTGAAAGAAAACAAAAAGACACGGTAAAAGTTAAATTATTTAACTTAGAGTTAAATCCAATTGATAAGGTTAAAATAATAACCTAAACTTGTCTAAATCCTATTGGTTGATAGGATTTCGACCCATCCCCACTTTAGCTTAGAAATAAGACCATTTGAAACCATTATAAACCGATTTTGACTTTAATATAAAATAATATTTTGAGATATTCCTAAGGTGCCCCTCTCCTCCCTTATAAAAGGGAACCTCCTCCCCCTCCTCCTCACACCAATTTGAGCACTCAAGCTCTGCCAACCCCTGCCATTTTCTCCTCTCCACTTCCCTAGAATAATCCTAGAGGTCCTGGTCTTCTTCAAAGACCAATCTTAGTTCCCTAAGTGGAGGATTCAAAGAGGCGTTCCAAAGAAGAGGTAATATCCATTACCGATCTTTTCAATTTCTTTCTTCTTCAACTTCTTCTTATTTAGTTGTTTCATGATAAAGTAATAACATCAGTATTACTTAAATACTGATATGTTATTATAAATATTAAACAACCCTAATTCACCTTCTATCCATCCCACGGAAAAATGAAATCATCGCGCGTGCGTACGTACGGAATACCGTCTCCACGCCGTGGTGTAATCTATTTTTCCACCATCACTTTACAAGGATGGGTATAATGGTGTAATGAGTAACTATTTATGATTATTATAAAGTAATATTGATACTGAAATAATATATATATACTCCAATACAGTTCCACGATCATAGGAACGATATCATCACTCGTGCGTACGTACGGAATACCGTCTCCACGATGTGATGCGACTCGTTCTACATGATCATCATTACATAGTAATTATATAAATGAATTGAATGAATAAATATGATATATGTTACACTAATACCATTCTGGATATATAAGGTATCTATAACCTTAAAAGAAGAATAAGAATGTATTCGGCAAAACACGCATAAGAACAAAAGGCAATAAAGACCCGAGTAACAAGTAACAATGAAATATTACTTACAAGAAGCTAAGAATATGACCATATATGATATCATATCAATATGTATGATTCTGGAATAAGTCAATAACATTATTTAAACCATTATACAGGAGTTTTGGACACGTACAAAGCAAATCGGACCTAAGGTAAGAGAAATATCACAATCTCATTTTTATCCGAGATTGTTTATTCGTAAGTATTTACTGGGGTGTATTTTATCATCCACATCCATGTTTCATCAATATGTAATATTATATCCATCCACCTACAATTTTTTAAATCCATTTTTACCCTTCGGTGAGTTTTTAGTAATATCTATGAAAGGAATCTTTTGTCGTACGAGGTACTTTTTGACTTTTCCGACAAAAGTACGAAGAATATTTTTTTAACTTATACGGCATGAATGGATTTTTAAAACATTATTTCCAAGAAGATTCCTTTACAAGTTTTCAAGTTTATTTTTAATCAACTTATTTTATTTTAAAGTTGTATGACATGTTATGAAAGGAAAAATGTTTTTGAAGAAGAAAGGATATTTTCCTCAAGAATGGAGTTCAAGTGTTTTATCAAAATTATTTTCCATCTAAGATAATAAAGGGTTCTGTTTTTATCCCTATTATTACATTGATTTGATCATGTTGTGATGGAATTATTTTTATGAATTCATTTATCTTATATGAATTGATTTATGATGTCATGATGTTTCAAGAATCCCATTTTTGTTACATGTGTTATGCGATGATATATGTTTTATGATTATGTGGAACACATAAGAAAGGATTCATTATAAGATGGGTGGGACCTATATCTCCCTCCAATGCATTAGGTAAAGGTTTTATATCTCATGAGATAGACATGGCTGGAATGGTAGGTTATACCGGTTCAGTGAAACAGGACTGGAACGAGGGTGACTCGGTTCAGAAAGGGACTTTGTCCACTAAGATAGTCTTGGCAATGAGTCATGACTAACAAGAAATGATTTTCCATGATTATGTGTGCATGACACAAAGTTTAAAGTTTCATGTTATGATTATGGGGATCTCATTTTCACTTCTATGATTTATTCCATGTTAAGATTTTATGATCTCTTTTGCAGGTTATGATTTTCAAAAAGATATGATATGATTTTTATTTCCTTTATTTGCCCTTGCTGAGCATTTGAGCTCACCCTTTTATGTTTTCTTTTCCCCAGGTCAGGAAGATGGATATTAAGTAGAATATGCTAAAAGACACTATACCTATACGGTCCTTTGTGGTTTTTTCATATGTTGTAATAAGTGTGCTTCAATTTTGAAGTATTAACAATGTATGTAAAGTATGGGTCGTTATAGTTGGTATCAGAGGAAAGGTATAGTCAACCTTTGGAAACTAGGATGTGAAAGCCTTAGTAAGAACCCTAAGGATAAGTCTAAGCATAGAACACAATCTTAGTGTTTTAGAAATGGCCTTGAATAACCTAGGATAAGACCTTAAGCATGAAAATTTTATTCTTGAATTATGTGGTTTTCCTATTATAATTAGTGTTTCTCAAACTATTCTTCTTGGTTTTAGTCAATGGATGGAACCCGAAGGAACCGTGTTAATGCGGAATGCGATGGGCAATGCAATGATTGTCCCCCTGAGCAACCAAACGATATGGGAGCTGGAATGCAAAATCTTGTAGCCATGCTCACACAACTTTCTCAAGCTATGAATCATACAGGACTTCCAAACGTGCAAAGGAAGGAGCAAAATTCTGTTGAATCCTTCATGAGGCAGCGTCCACCTTCTTTCAGTGGGTCTACTGATCCATTAGTTGCTGAAAAATGGATTAGTACTACGGAAAAGATATTTTCAGTTATTCAATGTTCTGAGCATGATAAAGTCATCCTAGCAGTGTATCGTTTGGAAGGAGATGCTGATCAATGGTGGAATCTTATTAAGAATACGAGGCAAAGGGATGAAATTGAGTCTATGGAATGGGACGAGTTCAAGAACTTATTTTTCAATAAGTACTTCCCTCGTATTCTCCGAACAAAGATGGAGAAAGAGTTCCTTGAACTGAAGTAAAGGGATGATGAATCTGTTGGTACCTATGAAGCAAATTTTACAAGACTTGCAAGGTACGCTTCTGGTATTATTATCCAACCTGAGAGTAAGATCGATCGATTCTTTAGTGGCTTAAAACCAAGTCTTCGAAGGGCGTTAGCCATAAGGGACTTCAATAGCTACGAGGAAATAGTTCGATGTGCTCTCAAAGTCGAGATGGAGATTGGAGTAACCCATCAGTCACATGGGTTTGATAAGAAGAGGAAGATGGAATTCAAAGGAAAATCTAAAGAGCACACTGAAAAGAAGATGAGCTTTCCATTATGCTCAAAGTGTGGAAAGAAACATGGAGGGAGTTGTCTTAAAGGGACAAGTAAATGTTTTAAATGTGGAAAGTAAGGTCATCGGGCATTTGAATGCCGTGATAATGGGAAGAAGATGTCTAATGACGCAAACAAAGGAAGGGATACACAGAATGAACCTACTACACTTCAATGTTTCAAGTGCAAGGAGATGGGGAATTATGCCAATCAATGCCCAAATCCAAGGGTTGATGATGATGGTCGACGTCAACAAAATCTTAAGGCTAAAGACAAAGGAAAGTCACATGCAATTTCTATCAGCGATGTGGAGTACGATAACGAAGTGGTGAAAGGTACACTTACCATCCACTCTAAAGTAGCAAATGTTTTATTTGATTCTGGATCCACCCACTCTTTTATTTCTAAAGAATTTTCTAAGGGTATCACCGTATTACCTCAACAATTAGATGTTGAGTTAGCTGTGACAACACCTAATGGCACAACAGTCGCATCAAAAGTTTATAATTCTTCTCTGATCGAAGTTTGTGGGAAAGTTCTTCCTGCAAATCTTGTGATCCTTCCTTTAGTGAAATTTGATGTGATTCTTGGCATGGATTGGCTTTCTCTACATGGAGCTCATATCAATTTACAAAGAAGGGAAGTCACATTTCATATTCCAGATCAATCTACGATCGTCTATCAATGCAAGGATGAACATAACCTTCCAGTGGAAATTCCTTCCATCTTATGGGTCTTGATTCCACTAAATGAAGGTTATTTATCTCAAATGGTTGGTGAGAAACTCACGATTAAGAATATGCCCATTGTACGGGAGTTTGATGATGTCTTTCCGGAGGAATTACCGGGTCTTCCACCAAATCGTGAAGTTGAGTTTTCAATAGAACTCATACCGGGTGCTTTGCCTATTTCAAAGACACCTTATAGAATGACCCCAATTGAGTTGCAGGAATTGAAGAAGAAACTCCAAGAGAATATTGATAAGGGATTCATATGCCCTAGTGCGTCACCTTGGGGAGCACCTGTTCTATTTGTTAAGAAGAAAGATGGATCAATGAGACTCTGCATTGATTATCGAGAACTTAACAAGATCACTATCAAGAACAAATATCCTCTCCCAC
The DNA here is from genome assembly GCA_963277665.1 of Viscum album. NCBI lineage: Eukaryota > Viridiplantae > Streptophyta > Magnoliopsida > Santalales > Viscaceae > Viscum > Viscum album. Next base: position 1,815,035,315 of record OY728159.1, on the reverse strand, counting down.
GCATTGATGACTTATTTGACCAACTACACGGAGCTCAATACTTTTCCAAGATTGATCTTCGTTCAGGGTATCATCAATTAAGGGTCAAAAGGGAGGATATACCAAATACGGCTTTCCGTACAAGGTATGGACACTATGAATTTATAGTGATGCCATTTGGTCTTACTAATTCCCCTGCTATCTTCATGGATCTAATGAATAGAGTCTTTAGAGACTATCTTGATCAATTTGTGGTAGTCTTTATAGACGATATTCTTTTCTATTCAAAGATCAAGGAAGAGCATGAAGATCACTTGAGAATTATATTGAAGACCCTGAGAAAGGAGAAGCTTTATGACAAATTTACCAAGTGTGAATTTTGGCTTCAAAAAGTTGCATTTTTGGGTCACATAATCTCAAAAGAGGGGATATATGTGGATCCAGCAAAAACAGAGGTTATCGAAAGATGGTCGAGACCAACAACAGTAACTGAGATTCGAAGTTTTCTTGGTTTGGCTGGATATTATCGACGTTTTGTAAAAGATTTTTCACAATTATCTAATCCACTCACCAAGTTGACTCGGAAAGGAGTTAAGTTTGTCTGGACAGAGGAATGTGAAGAGAATTTCAAGGAGTTGAAAAGAAGGTTATCCAGTGCACCTGTGCTCACACTGCCTTGTAGTGGAGAAAGGTTTGTGATCTACAGTGATGCATCCAAGAAGGGATTGGGGTGTGTTATTATGCAAAATGATATGGTGATAGCTTATTCCTCACGATAGTTGAAAATCCATGAGCAAAATTACCCAACACATGATTTGGAGTTGGCTGCGGTAATCTTTGCATTAAAGATTTGGAGGCATTACCTTTATGGCGAAAGGTGTGATATTTATACTGATCATAAAAGTTTAAAGTATATTTTCACACAAAAGGAGCTGAATATGCGCCAAAGAAGATGGTTGGAGCTGATTAAGGATTATGACTGCTAAATCCATTACCACCCTGGGAAAGCAAACAAGGTGGCAAATGCATTATGTCGACAAGACCATGCTAGTTTATTCATGATGAGGATCACAAAAGATCCAATATTTATGGATTTACAAAGGATGGATCTTGGAATTATAATGGAAGGGGAAAAATCTTATCTTTCTCAAATGAATGTTCAACCATCTATACATGTGAAGATTAAAGAGGCACAGAAAGAAGATGTCAAGTTACAAAAGAAGGTGAGAAATGTTCCTGAATTCAACCTTGATTGTGATGGGATAATAAAGTTCAGGAATCAGGTTTGTGTTCCTCCCATCCCCGAATTAAAGAAGGAGCTGCTGGATGAGGCTCATAGTTCATCATTCTCTATTCATCCTGGAAGCACGAAGATGTATAAGGACCTGAAAGAGTACTTCTGGTGGGATGGAATGAAAAGAGATGTTGCTGAATATGTCTCTCGATGCTTGGTTTGTCAACAAGTTAAAGCTGAGAGACAAAAGTCTAAGGGGATGTTACAACCATTACCCATACCCGAATGGAAATGGGAAAACATCACTATGGACTTTGTCACAGGACTTCCTAAAACATCCAAAGGAAATAATGCTATCTGGGTCATAGTTGATCGTCTTACAAAGTCTGCACACTTCATTGCTATTAGAGAGGATTTCTCTCTAGATCATCTTGCCAGGATATATGTAAAGGAAGTGGTAAGATTGCATGGAGTACCACTTTCTATTATATCTGATCGAGATCCGAGATTTACCTCGAAGTTCTGGCGAAGTCTTCAGCATAATCTGGATACAGAGTTGAGTTTCAGCACTGCTTATCATCCCCAGACAGACGGTCAGTCTGAGAGAACAATTCAAACCCTAGAAGATATGTTGAGATCTTGCTCTATGGATTTCAAAGGAGGTTGGGATCAACACCTACCTTTGGTGGAATTTTCTTATAATAATATCTTTCACTCCAGTATTCAGATGGATCCTTATGAAGCTCTCTATGGAAAGAAATGCAGGACTCCAACTTGCTGGGATGAAGTTGGGGAAAGAAAGTTATTAGGATCTGATCTCGTTGATGAAATGGCAGAAAAGGTCAGATCTATTCAACAACACATAAGAGAAGCTTAGAGTCGACAGAAAAGTTATGCCGACAACCGAAGAAAAGACCTAGAGTTTGAAGTGGGTGATAAAGTTTTCTTACGAATATCTCCCTGGAAGAGGGTTATGAGATTTGGAAAGAAGGGGAAGTTGAGCCCTAGATATATCGGTCCTTTCGAAATACTGGATCGTGTTGGGAAGGTAGCTTACCGATTGGCGCTTCCACCGAATCTCTCTCAAGTTCACGATGTGTTCCATGTATCTCTCCTGAGAAAGTACATACCAGATCCTTTACATGTACTCAGCTCAGAAGTTGTACCGCTGGAGCAAGATCTTTCTTATGAAGAACAGCCGATAGAGATTCTGGATCGTAGCGAAAACGTCCTACGAAACAAGACCACTCGATTGGTGAAAGTTTTATGGAGGAACCACCAACTTGAAGAAGCTACATGGGAGCTTGAGGATATGATGAGGGAGAAGTATCCTCATCTGTTTGTTACAAAGTGACGAATTTCGAGGGCGAAATTCTTTTTAAGGGGGGAAGAATGTAACACCCGAGACTTTTATGTTATATAAATCATCAAAGGAATCTTTTTCTACACAACACTTGCTTGGATTGCTTTACACGCAATCGCGACCTTCCTCGATAGCTTGCGTCGTACGCAATACCGAGTTTCACTAAACAACAATATGCTATTAAAACTAGCCGTTATGAATAGTAATAACCACTTTTTGAAATTTTATAAATTTTATTTTTCAAAATGGACTTCATTTTTGGACTCAGAATATCGAAATTAGCCTAGGGTGAAATTTTGGTATTTTTCTGAAAAGTTTCAATTTTTGATGAATAGTGAAACCACTAAGTGGTAGGTTAAAAACTGAATTTTGCATAAAACTTAATTTTACCGCTTCTGTGAATGGAATTTCAAAAATTCGACAGACACGGTTGATATTAGTAAGTAAAATGTGGTTCAATGAGATAAAAATAATTTTTTGGTGAATAGAAACTTTTCACTTTTTTTTACCGCGGTTAATAGTAAATAGGGTAACTAAGGGTAAATATGATATTAATATTACCCTAAAACATGTCCTAATTCTATTGGACAAGTGTAATTCGACCAAAAACAAACTTAGGAATAAAAATATGACCATTTAGGCCCACTTGGATTAGATTAGGACATTTATTATTAATTTATTTAAAGAAGGGTTAAAATAGTTAAAATCAAAGTTTAATAAGTAAATCATTTTTAATATGGGGTTATACATAAGATAAATTCGACTATAAATATTCATTAGAAAGATAAAAAAATTTCCTACATAATGGTATTTTATTTTTAATTTTTAGACATTAAATAATTTAATTTATTTATGACACAATGATGATTCAGTAATTATCTTATTAATGAAATATTGACATAATTGATGTTATAAACACAAAAATAAATGTAATTTGAGACTTTTTATGAATTCCACTAATTTTCTAGGTTACTAAGATATATTAATGTTGATTTAATCAACTTGGTTCGAACATATAATTCTGTTATGACTTTCACAAAAATCATATATCAAATAGTGTCAAAATTGACACAAAATAGTTTTTAAATCAAATATTATATTATTAATTGTTATTTTATTCCTAAAAATCTAAGGTTTGGCCAAATGACTTAGATAAGGATATATATATTAATAATAAACAATTTGGGGTTCTTTTGGCATGTTATACTAAGTGTATTAACCATATAGTTAAAGAAAACAAAAAGACACGGTAAAAGTTAAATTATTTAACTTAGAGTTAAATCTAATTGATAAGGTTAAAATAATACCCTAAACTTGCCTAAATCCTATTGGTTGATAGGATTTCGACCCATCCCCACTTTAGCTTCGAAATAAGACCCTTTGGAACCATTATAAACCGATTTTTACTTTAATATAAAATAATATTTTGAGATATTCCTAAGGTGCCCCTCTCCTCCCTTATAAAAGGGCACCTCCTCCCCCTCCTCCTCACACCAATTTGAGCACTCAAGCTCAGCCAAACCCTACCATTTTCTCCTCTCCACTTCCCTAGAATAATCCTAGAGTTCCTGGTATTCTTCAAAGACCAATCTTAGTTCCCTAAGTGGAGGATTCAAAGAGGCGTTCCAAAGAAGAGGTAATATCCATTACCGATCTTTTCAATTTCTTTCTTCTTCAACTTCTTCTTCTTTAGTTGTTTCATGATAAAGTAATAACATCAGTATTACTTAAATACTGATATGTTATTATAAATATGAAACAACCCTAATTCACCTTCTATCCATCCCACGGAAAAATGAAATCATCGCGCGTGCGTACGTACGGAATACCGTCTCCACGCCGTGGTGTAATCTATTTTTCCACCATCACTTTACAAGGATGGGTATAATGGTGTAATGAGTAACTATTTATGATTATTATAAAGTAATATTGATACTGAAATAATATATATATACTCCAATACAGTTCCACGATCATAGGAACAATATCACCACTCATGCGTACGTACGGAATACCGTCTCCACGATGTGATGCGACTCGTTCTACATGATCATCATTACATAGTAATTATATAAATGAATTGAATGAATAAATATGATATATGTTACACTAATACCATTCTGGATATATAAGGTATCTATAACCTTAAAAGAAGAATAAGAATGTATTCGGCAAAACACGCATAAGAACAAAAGGCAATAAAGACCTGAGTAACACGTAACAATGAAATATTACTTACAAGAAGCTAATAATATGACCATATATGATATCATATCAATATGTATGATTCTGGAATAAGTCAATAACATTATTTAAACCATTATATAGGAGCTTCGGACACGTACAAAGCAAATCGGACCTAAGGTAAGGGAAATATCACAATCTCATTTCTATCCGAGATTGTTTATTCGTAAGTATTTACTGGGGTGTATTTTATCATCCACATCCATGTTTCATCAATATGTAATATTATTTCCATCCACCTACAATTTTTTAAATCCATTTTTACCCTTCGGTGAGTTTTTAGTAATATCTATGAAAGGAATCTTTTGTCGTACGAGGTACTTTTTGACTTTTCTGAAAAAAGTACGAAGAATGTTTTTTTTAACTTATACGGCATGAATGGATTTTTAAAACATTATTTCCAAGAAGCTTCCTTTACAAGTTTTCAAGTTTATTTTTAATCAACTTCTTTTATTTTAAAGTTGTATGACATGTTATGAAAGGAAAAATGTTTTTGAAGAAGAAAGGATATTTTCCTCAAGAATGGAGTTCAAGTGTTTTATCAAAATTATTTTACATCTAAGATAATAAAGGGTTCTATTTTTATCCCTATTATTACATTGATTTGATCATGTTGTGATGGAATTATTTTTATGAATTCCTTTATCTTATATGAATTTATTTATGATGTCATGATGTTTCAAGAATCCCATTTTTGTTACATGTGTTATGCGATGATGTATGTTTTATGATTATGTGGCACACATAAGAAAGGATTCATTATAAGATGGGTGGGACCTATATCTCACTCCAATGCATTGGGTAAAGGTTTTATATCTCATGAGATAGACATGGCTGGAACGGTAGGTTATACCGGTTCAGTGAAACAGGACTGGAACGAGGGTGACTCGGTTCAGAAAGGGACTTTGTCCACTAAGATAGTCTTGGCAATGAGTCATGACTAACAAGAAATGATTTTCCATGATTATGTGTGCATGACACAAAGTTTCAAGTTTCATGTTATGATTATGGGGATCTCATTTTCACTTCTATGATTTATTCCATGTTAAGATTTTATGATCTCTTTTGCAGGTTATGATTTTCAAAAAGATATGATATGATTTTTATTTCCTTTATTTGCCCTTGCTGAGAATTTGAGCTCACCCTTTTATGTTTTCTTTTCCCCAGGTCAGGAAGATGGATATTAAGTAGAATATGCTAAAAGGGACCCTAGATATGATGAAATAAATGGGAGACACTGTAGAAGATTTATGAACCAGTTGTTTATGTTTCCTAGTTTCTAAAGACACTATACCTATACGGTCCTTTGTGGTTTTTTCATATGTTGTAATAAGTGTGCTTCAATTTTTAAGTATTAACAATGTATGTAAAGTATGGGTCGTTATACTTTATTTCCAAAAAAATTAAAAGAGGAAAATGAATATTTAAAAGTTTTATTCCTTTAAAGTGATTTAATTGTGGTCAAATTGGACATTTTGCAATTGATTTTTTGAAGAAAGATTATGATGATTATGAGAGTGATGACGATAAAGAAGAATACATTAAAATAAGATATGAAAAATCTAGAAAAGTTGATAGTGTCAAGAAGAAAAAATTATAAAGGAAGTACAAGAGAAATATTATAAGCATGGAAATTGATGAAGACTATTAAGCATGGAATGAATTAGAAAATGAAGGTTCAACTAAAGATCATAAAACCCTCATAGAACAGGTTAAGAGACAAGTTTATTCTTCAAGTAGTGATGAGAAATAATAATAGAGCTATTATGAGTACATACTGAGGTTCAAAATTGTTTCATGTATTTATCAAAGCATTCTACTCAATAAAAGAATAAAACTAATAGATAACGTGAAAAGAAATGAAATCAAGAAGGATCATGATCTTATTTAAGAGATCAATACTTACAAGGTGAAAATTGTAGAACATGAGAAGATGTTGAAAGACCTTTTTAAAAAACTGGGTGCAAAAGAAGAAGAACTGAATGAGGCATAATCTAGGTATCTTAAAGAATAAAACACCTTAAAAATGATGAGAGATGATTTTGATAAAGTAGTAGATATTTAAGCTGAGTCATCTAAAGATAATGTGAAGATTAGTATAAAGGAGAAGGTACCAGTTATTTCTAATTTTACTAGTGATACTAAATTCATTTCATATAGTGGTGCTGGTTCTGACATAAAAACTAGAAGAATATGGAGTGATGATAATAGTGAGGACTTAATAAGGATGAAAAAAGCATGCTCTCTAAGGCTGAGAAAAAATAATGGTAGGAGTGTATCTGGATAGAAAGTAGTTTATCAATAATAGAGTTTTTAGGATTATGGGAAACAAAATTTCAGAGGTTACTGTTGGTGTTATGGTAAATTTGGGCACAAATACTACAACTTATTGAATAATATATTGATTCCTCATAATTAATACATATCAAGGGGGAGAAATTATAAAAAGAAAAAAAGTTTGTCTATAAAATAAGGAAAATATTAGAATGCATATTTTTCTTATTGAGAAATGAACAAGTTTGTCTACTCAGAATAGTTTTTATTTTCTAAAGGAAATATTTAAAATATGTGACCAAAAAGGTCATTATAATAAATTTTTCATGAAAAAAATTCCAAGAAAGTTACTGCCAGATGATAAATAAAAGGAATATCAAAGAAAAGAAAAGAGAATTGGTCATTTTATTCAAATAAATTCTTGTCTGATGGGAAATTTTGAGAAGATTGAGAATGTCAAGAAATACCACCTAGTTTTTTAGGCACATCAGTTAACCCTATATAAATAATTATAGAAATTTAAGAAACTTGGTAAATCAAAAGGAAATAAATTGGTCATAAAAAACATGGTTGAAAAAGTTATTCAACATAAATAAGAAGAAGGGAATAAAAATTATAGTCAAATCAATGAGACTAAAAACAAAAAGTAATGTTCAAATAAATATTACCATGTTAATATTGGAAGAAAAGAATGGATCATATTGAGATGAAAGTCTTAGTCTGAATGTTATTTTTGAGAAACCAAGAGGTCATTCCTTATTCCTTATTTTTTATGTGTTTTTAACTAATAATGTAGGTAATTATAGTAGATGTTTGAGGCTGTCACTTCTAGACAACACAATGAGATTGTAATTCATGGAGTATATTGATTTTCATGAAATGGAAGAAAAGTGTGAATCCATTAAGGGGGGGAACCTTGAGAATGAATATGAAAACCTTGGGACATATTCAAAATTAATGGTCATGGTATGACAATCACACTTTCATCCCATACTCTTAATTTTATTATCTAATCAATTAAGGGGGAGTTCTTGGTTGATGATAAAATAAAACAAAGGGGTAGTTTTATCTTTTTCACCAGAATTTTATGATGTGTTTGTTGAAGTATGTGTAAGGATTTAGAATTTCATTGATAAATCTGATTATTTTCAACCCCTTGAATGAGAACTGTGACATTATGAACATGATTTCACATACATTAAATTTTATAGACAAATTAGACATATCTATATATATCTATATTGTTTTCTACACTGGCTTATCCCATATAGAATTATTTTTTATTAAATAAATAATATTTACTAAGAAAACCATGTGAGATCATTCCTCTCTTTAAGGTAATCATATAATTTTCATATAAAAGAGATGATCATGTTTTTTGCAGAAAAATGGGATGATAAATATTCTCAACTTATCTTTGGTTTTATTGTCAAGTAATGGGAATAAGGAAACATTTACTTTAAAATGAAATGGGTATTGAAAACAAATACAAAGGAAGTGATTGAGGAACCCAAATTGATTAAAGTAATAATTGTGTTTTAACTGTTTTCAATGTGTTTGTATACTAAGAATTTAATGTTGTAATGATTGAATTATGAAGTTATTTCATTGAATTATTCATGAAAATTATTCATAAATTGGGAAGGATGATTTTATTAGAAGAGTTACTCAAATGAAGGAGAATTAATTGTGATGATTTTTTTTAATTATTATTAAGTTTAGAATACATCTGTCATTGGTTAATTGGAACATTGTTTATGTCAATGTTTTGAAGAAGAGGAAGCATTAAAAAATATATTTTTAGGAACCTACCTTTGAGTTTTAGTGTTGTGATTTGGGTAGTCTTGGCATGGAATATTCTTTATAATTAGGATAACACTTTACTTTGGATTTTATAAAAATAAGGCCTTTCGACTAATAAACCAAGGGATCAAGGTTCACTACTGCTTAAGTGGGAACTAGGATCAACCAAGGAATTTATGGATAGAATAGAGGATGAGGCATGTATAGAATTCCATAAGAGAAGTGCATGGGAGTGAAGAGACACTATGTGAGAGTGGCATGATAGTAGAGTAGGGTGCCGACATGGGGTGTGGCCAATATGAGAAGGGAGCAGACCCATAACCAATTCCAAATAGCTAGAGTTGCATATTGTATTATAAAGGAGTGAAAAATGAAATGGAGAATCAATGTGGGATTTTCAATTGAAAATTACTGTAGTTACACATTTAATGATATATATAGAATCTACACCATTCAATCAAATTAATCAGGACTATACATTCACATGTGGCTACTTTATTCTTCCTTGAGATACTGAGAGCTTCTATTTATTGATTCTTTTATAGGCCACAACTTCTTCTAATTGAGATAAAGCTTATAAGTAACTTTTGATCATCCTAATGATTCTAAAATGATCAAATAATCATGAAATTCCGATTAAATGTTTAATTGAAGATCAAACAATTGAAAAATAGAAATGATATAAATATGTTTTTACTATGACAATGGTTTCTTATGAAGAGAAACAATGAGGAAGTGTCACATGAGTTGTTTAAATGGATGTATCTCCATGATTTTTGGAATATTTGATTCAGTGTAATCTTTTATATAAATACCATATGAGTGGTTCATTTGAAAATAGTTTTTATCACACATCCAAGAGAGAATATATATAGATAAACATACCAAAAAAGTGCTCTGTATTCATGAAAGAGTTCTATATTATTTCACTATGTCTGTCTAGACTTACAAGATTTCAGGATGTGGTTTTGATTTCTAAAAAGTAGTTTTTTACATTCACACTATGTTTTTGAGAAATAGAAAATGGATCCCATGTATTCTATTTCATTATGGAGAATGAGATATTTTCATGAAATGATATTCATGCATGAAGGGTGTTTTTAATAAAGGTCTTACAGTTTCATATTTGAGTTACATTAAGACACAATGGCATCAATGGTGTTGTTTGAGTTCTTTTTAATGAGGTATTATGTGAATAATCTTCATATTGATAAAAAATAGTGGACATTGTGTTCATATATGATGTGTGTGAAGAAAATAATAAGTGGTTAGTGTGTTACACACTCCCTTGTGAGAAGTATTTTTATGGTACATGCATAGAATACACATTCATGTGAGAATAATCATGCATGATATATAATTGAGTTGTGTAAAAAAATAGTATATGAAATTGACATGTATAATAAATGTTTTGGGCAAGGAAAAAAATTAATCAAAATATTTTTCTGAGTGAATTTGAAGAAGAACAAGGCCAACGGATCACTGCATCATAAGTTAGTGAAAGTTAAAGACCTATTCACAAGAGGGAGTAAAGATCATTGAATAACTAGAGAGATTCTAGTATAAAAAACTGGAGCTTTTCAGAAGATATCTCAACTGGAGGGAGTCGGTATAAAGAACAATAATGGGATTCCAATCTAAAGATCCCGTCGGGAGATGATCCACATTAATCATTAGTGATTAGGAATTATGAGAGTATGTATATCATGAATTTCAAGATATTTTCTATTCTTATAATCACATGGCTTATTACTAGTGTAGAATTGATATATCAGATTATCCAAAACACAGAAAGTATGTAGTCACCCACATTAGGGGAGAAACTTGTAAAAATCGTCATGTACTTTTTCAGTACTTTCAGTTGTTTGCATACAGGATAAGTGAGTCTCTAAAGAACAAGGGACCATGATTTTAACTGATTATAGAGGTTGATTTTAAAGGAATAAATTATAAAAATAACATCACTAATTAACCCCCCTATTATTTATATATCCACTTCTATGCTCTTCAAGTGGTATCATAGCATGAGGTTCCCTCTATAAAGATCCAAACTTTAATGAAGATCTAATTATGGAGAGTTTGAATTTAGTCAAAAATAGAGGAGTTCATTTCTTTTATGGAAATAACTATTATGGATGGAAGAATTGAATGCATCCATACCTTCTTTTACAAGCACTTTAAGTTAGTGATGCTGTAATAGTTGGTTTTATTCTACCTGGAGTAGATGCACCCATGACACATGATGATAAATGAAATATTGAACTAGATAGGAAATCCATAAAAACTATTTTCATCCTTGTCTGATAAAGTGTTCACTAAAGTAATGAGACTAAAAATATCCATGAATATATGGGATAAAATCAAGAATATATATGAAGGTAATGTGAAGATCAAAGAAGCAAAATTTCAAATTTGGAGAGCTAAGTTTGAATATTTTTGAATGGATGATGATGAGAATGCTGATGAGTACATTACCAGGGTGAATGAGATTGAAAGTCATATCAGGGTTTTGGGGGATACTTTGGAAGATTCATCTATTGTAAAAAACTTTATATTTAATTTTCCTGATATATTTGTTCCAAATATTTATACCTTGAAAGAAGTTGGAGACTTATCTATTGATGAATCTCATAATACACTTATCAATTATGAGATAATAAAAAGAAAAGCTAAGGAGGGAATGAATTTTAAGGGAATAAAAAGTCTCATGATGAAGGAAAATAATGATGAATCATTCTTATATTCTGATGAGGATGAGTTAAGTGATATAAAGAGTCATGGCCTTTATTTCTAAAAAATATTTGAAGTGGAATATGAAAATTTATAGGTTTTCTTTCTTTTAGGTTATTTAATTGTGGCCAAATTATATATTTTTCAATTGATTTTATGAATAAATAATATAATTATTTTGAGAGTGATGATGAAGTTGAAGACTACATTAAAAGAAGACCAGAAAAAGCTATAAAAGGTGATAGCGGAAAGAAGAAAAAATTATCAAGGAAGTACAAGAAACATATGATGAGTATAATAGTTGATGAAGAATATTTAGTATCAAATGAATTATAATATTAAGGTTCAACTAAATATTATAAAACCTTGATAGAAAAATTTAAGATACAAGTTTATTCTTTAAGTAGTGAATAGAAATAAGAAGAGATTTATCTTGAGTACATGTTGAGATTTGAAATTGTAGCCTGTCTTGATCAAAACAATCTACTCAAGAAAAGAATAAAAATTATATAAAAAGATAAAATAAATTAAAACAATAAGGAAAATTATATTATTTAAGTGATCAATACTTACAAGGTAAAAGTTGAAGAACATAATAAGATATTGAAAGATATTTATGAAAAACTGGGTGAAATATAAGAATAAATGAATGAGGCATAATCTAGGTGTCTTAAAGCATAAAATACCATTAAAATGATGAGAAATTATTTTGGTAAAGTATTATATATTCAAGATAAATCATCTAAATATTTTTTTAATACTAGTCCAAAGAATAAGTTACATGTTATTTCTGATTTGATCAATGATACTAAATTTTTTTCATCTAGTGGTGTAGGTTTTGATATAAAAATTGAAAGAATATAGACTGATGATGATAGTGAGTACGTAATAAGGTTTGGAAAATAATTATCTCTATGAATGAGACAAAATAATGGTAGGAGTCTATCCACAAAACAAGTAGTTTATCACCAACAAAATTTTCAGGATTATGGAAAATGAAATTCCAGAGTTCACTACCAGTGTTGTGGTAAATTTAGGCATAAAGCCCAAAACTTATAGAATAATATGTTGCTTCCTCATAATTGTAATATATCAAAGGGTTCCATTATTAAAATAAAATATATTTCTCTGTGAAATGAAAGAACAATCTTATAATGCATAATTTTTTCACTGAGAAATAAATATGCATATCTATTATTTTTTTTGATTTTATAAAGGAAATTAGTAAAATATGTGACCAACAAGGTAATTATGATAAATATTTCATGACAACAGTTCCAAGATAGTTACTACTGTCTGCTAAAGAAAAGAAAGATCAAAGAAATGTAATGATCTCTGGTCATTTTATTGAAATAAAATTTTGTCAGAAGGGAAATTTTGAGAAGACTGAGAATGTCAAGAAATACCACCTAGTTTTTTGCACATTAGTTGGAAATTTATAATCAATTATAGGGAGATGAGAAAGTTTCTAAATATAAAGGAAAGAAATTGGTCTCATAAAATGAGTTTGGAAAATTTATTTTACACAAATAATATGAAGGGAAAAAAATGATAGTCAAATCAATGAGTCTCAAAACAAAAATAGTATTTCAAGGAAAAATTCCCATGCTAAGATTGGAATAAAAGAATGGATATGATTGGTAGGAAACTCTTATTTTGAATGTTATTTTTGATAAAACAATAGGTCCCTCATTATTCCCTATTTTTAGGTGTTTTGAACTAATAATATATGTAATTAAAGTAGATGTTTGAGGATTTAACTTTTGGATAGTATGATGAGATTGTACTTCATACACTCTACTGATTTTCATGAAATAGAATAAAATTATTCACCCCTTAATGGGTAAAAACCTTGATAATGAATATTAAAACCTTGGGATAGATTCAAAATTAAATTTCAAGGTATTCTAATCACACTTTCATCCTATATTCTTAATTGTATTATCTTATCAATTAAGGGGGAGTGCTGGTTGATGAAAAAAATAAAACAAAGGGGTGGTTTTATCTTTCACACCTGAATTTTTTGATGTGTTTGTTGAAACATGTGTAGGATTTAGAATTTCATTGATAATTATTATTATTTTCAACCCCTTGAATGTGACTTGAGAAATTCTATTCATGATTTCACATACATGACATTTTATGGACAACTTATACATCTTTTATTGTTTCTCTCTTGTTTTTTATACTAGGTAAACCCACGTTCACTTAGAGTTGATTAAATAAATACTCTTATATAAAAATCATGTGAGATCATACCTCTATTTGAAGTAATCATGAAACTTTTATATAAAAGTGATGATCCTTTTTTCTAAAGGAAAATAAGATGAGAAATATTCCCCACTTATCTTTGGATTTATTTTCAAGTAAGGGGGAGAATGAAACATTTAATTTGAAATTTAAGTGGGTATTTCCAACAAATCCAAAGGGGGAGATTGAATAACCCAAATTGATTAAAGTAATTGTTGTGTTGTAATTGTTTTCAATGTGTTTTTATGTTGAGAAGTGAATGTTATAATGATTGAAGTATGGATTTCTATCATTGAATTATTCATGAGAATTATTCATTAATTAACAAGGATGATTTGGTTGGAAGAGTTAATTTAAATGGAGCAACATCAATTGGGGTGATTGTTTTAACTAGTCTTAAGTTTAGAATATATGTGTCATTGGTTAATTGACAAATTGTTTGTAAGAATAGAATGCCTTGAAAAATATATTTTGATGAACCTATCTTTTAGTATTGGTGTTGTGATTTGGGTAGGATTGGCATGGAATGGTCTTTATGACTGGTCTTACACTTTACATTGGCTTCTAAAAAAAATAAGGCTTTCTAACTAACAAGCCAATGGATCGAGGTGCACCACTACTTAGGTGGGAACTAGGATCAACCAAGGAATTTAATGCCATCATATCAGCTGAGGCATGCATGTCATGCCACATGATAGGTGCATGAGAGTTGTGAGACACCATGTAGGGGTGGCATGGTAGAAGAGCATGGCACTGACATGGGGTGATGCTAACAAGAGAAGGGAGTAAGCCAATAACCAATGATGGTTGGTTAGAGATATGCCTTATATCATAAGGGGGAAAAAGAGGAATCTATGTGGGGTTCTAAATTTCTCATTATTGTAGCCCCACCTTTAAAGATATGGATATAATATGTTCCATTTGATCAGATTAATTGGTACTATCTATTCATATGCAATTGTCGTCCTATTCCTTGAGCTATCGAGAGATTATGTTTATCAATTCTTATACAGGGCACAACTCTGTCTGATCAAGATAAAGCTTCCATGAAACTTTTTATCATCTTGACGATTAAAAAATGATCAAATAATCATGAAATACTGATTACATGTTTAAAATAATATCAAACCATTGAAAAATAAAAATGATTTAAATATGTTTTTAGGGTGAAAATGGTTTCTTGTGAAGTGTAACACTAAGGCAGTGTTGTATGAGTTATTGTAATGGATAAATCTCCATGTTTTTCAAAATCTTTGAGTTAGTGGAATATTTTATATAAATAACATCCAAGACGTTAATTTGAAAAAGTTTTTTATTGCACATTAGAGAGAGAATATTTAGAGAGAAAAAAACCAAATAAAGCGCTCTGTATTTACGCAAGAGTTCTATGTTATCATGCTGTGTCTATCTAGACTTCCACATTTACATGATGTGGTTTTTATTTCTATAAAACAAAAATTAAATTCACAATATTTTTTTGTGAAGGGGAAAAATGATCCCATATATTATATTATATGATGGATAATGATAACTTTTCATGAAATGATATTCATGCATGAAGGGTGATTCACATAAAGGGATTTCAATTTCATTTTTGAGTTATATGAAGACACATTGGCTTCACTGGTTTTGTTTGAGTTATTTTGAAGAATGTATTATGTGAAAAACCTATGAATTGATAAAAAATAGTGCATAATGTGTTTATACAAGGTGTGTGTGGAGAAGGTAATAAGTGGATAGTGTGTTACACAAACCCTTGTGTGAAGGATTTTTATGGTGCATGCATAGAATACACATTCATGTGAGAAAATTCATGGATGAGATATAATTTAGTTTTTTAAATAAAAAATATATGCATGTGACTTGTATAAGAAATTTTGTGAGCAAGACCAAAAGTTAATCATAAGATTTGATTAAGTTGAATTGAAGAAGAACAAGGCTGATAGATCATTTCATTAGAAGTTAGTGGAAGTTGAAGACCTATTCAAAAGAGGTAGTAATAATCATTAAAGAACTGGAAGGATGCCAATATAAACAACTAGAGATTTTTTGGAGATAGATCAACTAGTGGGAGTTAGTATAAATAAAACTGGTGGGATTCAAGTATAAATATACCATTGGGAGATGACCCACAGTAATCATCAGTGATCAGTCATTACGAGATTTTGTCTATCAAGCATTTCAGGAGATTGTCTATTCTTATAATCACATTTCTTATTACTAGTAGAGAATATATGTCTCAGATTATCTTGTACACAACAATGATGTATTCACCCACATTTTGGGTGGACCTTGTAAAAATTATAGTGTGATTTTTATTACTTTCAATTGTTTTCATATGGGATAAGTGAGACTCTAAATATGAGGGATCAATTTCTTAACTGATCATGGAGGTTGATTTTAAAAAAATAGATTAAAAACAGTACATAACTGAACCACCCATCCCCATATTAGTGATATATACAAAACTAGGATCTTAACTCACTTCCTATTGACACAAAACCTATTGATATAGTGTATGATAATGTAGTACAAGATACATTATCTATTTGAATCGATTATTTAGTTCTAATCATCAGTTTTGTAGTTAGAGAGTCTGTCTAGATTTAGAAGGATGTGCATGCTCAAAACCAAGCTATTGGTGAAGTTTTTGTGTATTTTGAGGGATATTAGCATGTGGTGATATTTTTTGAAACAAAATTTTCTTTTCCTGATGATATTACAGTTGAGACTAAGCCTACAGTTTTTTATGTTTAGAGAAGACAAGAGTTAGAAAAGGTATATAAAGAAGATGATCCAATTCTTCCTGGATCACCCTTTAATAAAGGAATGGGTGATGATGTTGTTATGGAATCTGAAAACCATGACCATACACCATTAATACCACCATCAACTTAAACTTCTAATATATCATATCCTTTAGTAATAAAAATTTCAGAAATCATGGAAAAGGAAGTGGTTTCAAATGAAGTAATCATGGAGATTGACAATATGAGACTAGATTATTTTGACTTAAAAGTGGATCTAGTTGCATGAAAATATGAGATTATAGAACTTAAAAAGTCTTCTATCTTTAAGTCACACTTTAATAAGTTAGTTATAATGGAAGATACTGAAAGAGAGATGGTCAGTAGTCTTCAGACAGATCCACATTTGTAACAACCTAGTTATACTATAAGTTCTAAGGAACTTGAGAAAATGAAATACTTAGTAAGTGATTTGCAAGTTTTTTATCCTAAAAAATCTGATTTTAATGATCTTAGTATGTTGGTTTCATCTCAAAGGGATGTTTTTTATAATCCTCCATCAATACAATCATGTTTATCTCAAGAAGTGCTTGATGAGATCAAAGCTTTTTGAGATGAAGTGTAAGTGGCTCTGTAAACTTTGAAAAGTGTTTCATTAAGTCAGTTTGAATTTATAAATAAATTCTAACCCTATGCTAATAATCCTTAAAAATCTCTAGTACTTACAGATTTTCAGAATGAAGTTATTTAGATGCTATTAGAGTTGGGTTCTATTTCTTCTCAGATTTAGTGTCTCCAATATGATCTTATTTTTCTAGTGATGTTGGAAGAGTTGAAAAAGCATATTTTTTGGTCTATTTTAAGATACCTAGGAAGATATTAAGAATCATAGTATTGAGTTAGATATGTGCATGAATGAAAATTTTGTTCATCCTGATAAATATTTTAAATATATAATATAAGAAAATTTGTGTGTTTTAAATAAATTAAGAGAAATATTTTCATGTTTCATTGAACTTATCAATAAAAACACTCAACTTATTTTCAAGAAGATAAAGAAATATTTTCAATTTTTTTGGATTTGTATTCTAAGAAATATTCAAGTATAGAATCAAAATAAGATCTTGGGGTTCCATTTCCAATTACAAGAAGGGAGTTACTTATTTAAAAACCTATAAAAGATAGTTTCTTCTGTGGAATAAATTATTTATTTTCTTGTAGTTTAAAGTTCAGTTGAATCCAATCCTACTATTAGTGTTTTGGTTTTTGAATCTTATATCAATGTAGTTAAATAATTTGTTTAGAGTTTTCTAGAGAAAGTGGAAAGCATTGATCGAAAGGTGAAGTCAGTGACTAGTTGGGTAATTTATGTGAAGACATCTGTGAATCTAATTATGAAGAAGATTCTAGTGGATATGCCTTCTGGTTTGTCTTTTGTAGATATTTCACCTCTTCTTCTCCCTCATACTTTTATTGAGACTATAGGTTTCTCTTATGGGAAAGTATAACATCTTAATATGTTTATCATGAATGACTTAACATCAGTAGATCAAATTCATAAATAAGAATCTTTATTGATTATTTAATTTTTCAAGTCTGATGTTGTTCTGAGAATTGAAATGTGTTCTAAATCCCTTTTTCAATTGAGAAGAATAATACCTCATGGTCTTGATCCTGCTAGTACTTCTCACCATACTAGGTAGAGGATAAAAGGTGTTTATAATTCTTTAGTTCCATCAATGCCAACTCCATCTACATTTAGAATTGATCCAAACTTAAAATCAACTTTACCCAAACCAAAATCTTAGTTTGAACCCATTCTAACACTTGAGTTATCTAATTGGTATTTCGTATTTGTGTTGAGTGGATATATATTTTTACTTCAAAGTAATTAATGAAATTCTTCATTATTTCTCCATTTTCAATGTGTTTCTTAGGGATTGTTTTCATTTGATATTTTATTTATATATATCTTTTTATTTTATTTTAATGAAACTCAATCATTCCATAATTCCATATTCCATTTTTTCACTATACTTAAATAGTTCATAAATATAAAGTACTATATTAAAATGGGTTTTAGATATCTTTACCTTCTTTTTTAATGACACAAAATGGGGGAGAATTTTTCTAACTTATAAAAAGGGGGATAAGGAGAAGTTTATACCTTTCAAAAGGTGATAAGTAACTAACTAAGGGGGAGAAACACTACATTTTAAACTTGATATATATCCTATACATTTAATTTCTGTTATTTTTTTTTAAAATTTTGTGTTTGATATCTATTAGAATATCTAACAGGCTTTATGATCATCAAAAAGGAGGATATTGTTGGACTACTAATGTTGATCCAATATATACCATGTACTTTAGGATTTGATCATCTCAAATACCCTTCATACTTTTCTTATGATCTTATTTTCAAAGTGTTTTTTAGGTTTTAACCTATTCTTATGTGTTCAGAAGTTGATTTCATTGAATATATATTCTAAATGTTTTTAGATGAAATCTACCTAAGTCTGGAAAATAGGATACGTGTCATTTTTTGGCTACGTGGTGAAATCAGCAACACCGATCAATCATCTACATCAATATCCTATATAAAGGAATCTACTACATGATCATTTGGCTACGTAAAATTGTAATGTGGATTAACCAGTTACATGAATTTCCCACATGATGAAATTGACTACGTTGTTTCAATTAGATACATCAATTTCGACTACGTGAGTAAAAAGCCAACGTGATTTAATTTTTCCATGTGAAGAAAAATCAGCTACATAGATTCAAAATTTTAATCTGCTACAGCATGCTAAAATTTGGTATTTATAAATGTTGAAGCTCTCAAGTGAGTATTTAATGCTACTATACAATATTTAAATACTTGATTACCTCTTTAAGTTAAAATCAATTATAATAAGATCCAATTACTGAGAAAGATGATAAATAAAAATATTTTTTTGTCTATACTATTGTTGAAGTATTTTCAAGGAAAAGGACATGTCACTATTTTTTTTGATTCTATGGATACACTGTGTGTATAAAATAAGTAGTTCCTTTATTTTTTAGTGAGAATTTTTTTTTCATGTGAAGTGAAGTGCACAAGAAAATACAGAGAACTATTTCTCTAAAGATCACTTAAGTGAAGATATGTTTTTCTACTCAAATAAAGAAGGATTTTCATCATCTATTCTTATCGGCGATACTTTCTGAGTTTAAAAGACTCTACTTGAGCTATTTATCCTTCTATTTATCTCTTTTGAGATATATCTTCTTTTCTATCAGTTGTACCTTACAACTGTGGGCCAAAATTTGTAAAAAATACCTCTTAAATATGTTTTTTTTGTAAAGGTTATAGATAAAATAACCTTTTAGGGATACTTTTTATAAATCCTTTAAAGATCCCAATTTGAATCTCATGTGATTGTACCAAGTATAGACTGATTTCACTCAGTCTTGTAATCCCTGGAAAAAGGACCGTTAGTCCTTGAAAAAAGGACTGGTCTAGTGAAAATCATCAAAATCATGGAGAAGAGTAATGGAAGAGTAGATTAGGGGAATTCTATTCTCAGAAACACTATAAATATCTAAGTCTATTTCTCTTATTTATTCTTTTATATCCGTTTCGTGCCTTATTAAAGAGCAGAATAGAAGTTAGTCATAATCTAAAGACGGTGTTTTTTAAGTGAATAACAATTTAAATAAATAAATTCAACCACTATTGTGTCTTAATATATCCAGTCTATGAAAACATCTTGGTCATTTTTGAGTCCTCATCATTTTATTTTTAGATTTAATTATCTGATTTACCCTTTACCATGGTAACAAAAATTATTAAGTTTATGATTCATATTAACTAAAAATAAAATCAACCTATTTACCAAATTTAGACCCATTAATTATAAATATGAAATTTATTTTTCAAAATTCAAAATACAAAAGTGTATGAATTTAATTTAAAATTAAACTAAAAAAACATGATAAAAAATGGGTTTCCATAAAAATGCCTATTTTAATTATAAAATGTTTTTATACTAAATTCAAGCATAAGCTTCATTCCAAAAAACACAATTGGATTTTTTAAATAAAAAATAGCTAATAAAATTTTAAAACTAATATAAAATAGAATTTTAATTTATAAATTCTTTAAAAGAAAATACAGTTTTCAACAAAAATCATTATTTTTCACTATTCATTGAAAAATCAAACTTTTTAAAAAATTCTCAAAATTTCACCTTAAGATAATTTTGAAATGATAATTTAAAAAATGATATTATTTTTTTAAAACAAAATTTCTAAAAGATACAAAAATTAATTATAATATTTTCTCACAAAAAGCAATAAAACCCATTTTTGAAGAAAACATGTTTTTGAAGAATAAAATGGCTTTAATAAAATTTGAGTGCTTATTTCATAAGAATTAATAAATACATTTATATTGAGTAGGATATTTATATGTATTTAATAATTTAATAATTTCTATTTATACCCTCTAATACAAAGGCTAGGTTATAACTATCATATTTAAATAATAATATTTTGGGGTTTGTTTAAGCTATGCGTTGGCATACCTTATATTCTATCAATCATAGTATCTATTTTAAAATATTGGGATCTTATAGTTACTAATTTTCATGATACTAATTGGTTTATTATAATCCAAAGGATAATTATGTGGATTTTAAATTAAGACCAAACTAAATTTTATCTTGCAAATACATAATTAAATGAAAAAGACCAAAACCATATTTATTAGGATATGATATTACTTTAGATTTCAAAATAGAAATAATAGGTTTTTAATTTCAACATATTGTTTTTAAATGAATTATTTTAATCCTTAGATGCATATTTGGACGATAAAAATGTTTTATAAAATTTTAAGTCATGATTACATCATTATAATATCATAAAAGCTATGATATTTTTAAAAATGATATTTTTCACTATTCACCTAAAAGTTAACTATTTTTAAAAAAACCCAAAAATGTAAACTAATAAAATTTTTATATGCTGAATTAAAAAATGAAATTCATTTCATCAAATTAAAACTCATAAATTCATAAATTTATATTTTAAATAAAAATACTTATTATAAATACAACTCGTCTATTAAAAAATGACCCATTTAAACTTTAAGGGTTTTTAACCTTATTTCATATTAATTTCCAATTTATTAATTTGAAAATTATATATTTATAATATATTTATGTTTACCTTTTATTTAAATATGGAATTATTCACTTTATTTTTTGTGTGTATGTCACAAGATATTCAACACAATGTTTATTTAAAGGAGAATTACATAATGAAATATCTAGGTGCTACATTCTCATTTTATTAAAAAATTTCATCATCAGAATTTGAAAATTTTCATATCAAAATAATTGTATCTTTACATAATTATATATTATATTTATATTTTATCATGATAAATTTCTAGGTTACTACTAGGAAACATAACATTTCCTAACTAAATATTTCAACACAATGTATAAACAATTATATGACTCATACTTATGAATGAGTTTCTATAAACATACATTGATAACTGAGAGATATTTTCCACATAATAATTTATATATTTATATCCACTTTATCTAGTTTAAGTAGTTATTTTACCATTGAGATATAAGATATAAGAAAATATACTCACTTGATTTATTTCCATCCTATAAGAGTAATTTCATCCTTTAATTTTGTTTCAATTTGTTTGAACCTTTGATTCATCTCATTTTATAAATGATAAATAACCATGATGAAATTTTCATGATTAAATAATGAAAATAAACTTTTAATGTATCATAAGATCCACGAAATAATGAAAAGATATTCCTCTTATCTTTATCCATTTACTAAAACTAAAAAGGTTATTATAAGTTAAGATAATAATCAATATGAATAAACCTTAATGCGAGTAATTAATAAATTAATCTCTAAAATGTAAACAATAAAACCCAAGGCTAAAATTAAATAATATCAAGTAACTAAATCCTAAATCTCTTCAAAATATGCCTGAAAAAAAATTCAAAACCCAAAAATCAAAAAGATTTGATTGCATATTCTTCCAAAATAAACTTAACTTTTACCTGAAAAATTATTGAACCTAAATAATTATTAGGAAAAATATTCCTTACTATGTTATAAACCCAAAAATCATAAAAATATATGCTCCCAGAAATATATTAATTAATCCCAACAAAACCCAAATCACCTTGACATTTTATTCCTCAAGTTTATCCACATTGCTCAAATTATTTTACCAACATCAATTAACCCAATGTACCTATTAACCATTACTCCTACATTAAATTGATAACAACATATTCAAATCCTTGATAATGGTTTACAGAGAGTATGTGAATTAACCAAAAAATTTCTCAAGGGAGTGTTAAATTTGGTATACAATTAGTCCAACTTTTTCTGCACCAAGTGAAGATCGAGTTAATACCCCACTAACATTTTTAAAGGTTATTACTCCAAGTAACATTTGTTCCATAGTTTGTATCCATTTTTTTGTATCCAGATAGGGATGTTATAGCAAATAAACCACACACTCTTTACTTTACCAAAAGTTTACGATGTTTTATAATACTTAGACTTATCCTTAGTCTTTTCACTAATGTTTTCTAATCATAATCCCTAAAAAACATAAAATCTCATATAAATTAATATTACCTCAACATTAAATCACATAACAAACCAAAGGGTTATATATATACCTGAATCATCTCCCAAAATACCATTAATAACCATCAAATACCATCTCATAAAACCTAAAAAGGGTATATATGCCTTTAAACTTATAGATGAATTAATCTTATTAACTCACGATGGTATCTAAAATTCTTAAGATATCCTAATATGCTAACATAAAAACCTATTAAGTTATCTAAACCTTTCTTTGATACCAACTATACCAACCTAAACCTACACTCTAGGATTTGATGCTAAAAACATACTCTTTAAATATTGTCTTTGATAACAAATGAAGAAACCCAAATTTAACATTCTATAGTTGAAATATAAATAATTAAAATCAATTCACTTATATATCAATGAATTTTTTATTTTAGAGTTTTAAAGAATTAATAAAACCATTACATAACAAAACCCATATATTTCTCACATAATTAATTTTTTTTTTCATTTTACCTAGGTTTTTTTATTCCATAATAAGTCTTTAACAACTCACACAGAATTATCCACAAATAATATTTTTATATATGTATCATTCGTAATATTATTCTTCAAATCCCAAGGAATAAAAATATAATATGGTTCATCTCAAGAACTTATCAAGGGAAAGCATATAGTGGAAGCTATCATAGAATAAACAAGGCATGGTCAACATGTCATGAGTAAGTAATAATCAAATGTTCCATTTTATTTAAAATAAGAGCTTGAATTATTTCCATGGATAAAATAAAAATATAAATTATCACATGAAAAAAAATTGATTTCATAATGATGGAATGTATAATGTCAGACATCATGGTCTTACCATTAAGGCCTTATGCCAAGACATAATAAATAATTGGGCATACATACACCTAATACCCATACTAGTTTATCTCACAATACCTATTGATGCATCAAGGGGATTTTAATATTGGTCCCTCCCATAACTTACCAATTCCAATACATTTATCATATAAAATAAATGGATAAAAATACAATACATAATCAACTTTCCCTAGTAATAAACATATTTATTGGAAATATAGTATAAAAAATATCAATATTTCCATAGTACATAATCAACCTTCCTTGGTTATCAATAATCATCCATATAAAATTAACAAGTATATGTATGTTAATGTTTCCCCAGTCAATAAATTTGCTATCTTTCTTAGAAAAC
The DNA here is from genome assembly GCA_963277665.1 of Viscum album. Classification (NCBI taxonomy): domain Eukaryota; kingdom Viridiplantae; phylum Streptophyta; class Magnoliopsida; order Santalales; family Viscaceae; genus Viscum; species Viscum album. The sequence continues at coordinate 1,815,010,830 of OY728159.1, read as the reverse complement.
ACCTCAATATAATTCATGAAAAATTGAGTGTTTATATATCATAGAGTAATGGGAATATAGTTAACCCAGTACTAGAAATGATGTCTAATACATCCATGATAATAAAAAACATATTAATGAAGTGGAAATCAATTCATAAAAAATAAAGGCTTTTCAATAATTATAATTCTTTCTGAAAATAGAGAGGAAAATAGAAAGTAAATATTTAAAATAACTTTCTTAAATATTTTGCAACTTTATTGTGAAAATGAAGTTATAAATAATACTTCAAAACATATTTTTATAATATGTAAAGAAAAAATTTAAAACATCATTTTTAAATTAATTTATGATAATAGAATCTTGAAAATAAACAATATTTAAGTAAGAAAATGTGGAGTAAAAGATAAAAATATACATTAGTGGAATGAAATCTATTTTCAAAACTTTTATGAAAATAATATCTTTTTCTCTTGAAAAATTCATAGAATAATTAGAAATATATATTATTTTGAAAAACCATCAAAAAATTTAAAATAAGTTAAATCATGAATAAGGTTTATATTGATAGAAAAATTTGTTCATGTAGAAAATATTTTGAAAGATATTCTTTACACAACTCTATAAAGAAAGTAAAAAAATTTGTTTTATAGAAAAATTTAAAATGATTACTATAATAAATTTGAATAAAAATTCAAAAGTTAATAGAAATTTAATTTTAATAAATCATTTAAGATCATATAATAATTTTCTTGAATTAAAATTAAGAATATGGATATGGAGAAAAAATATTTCTGACCAAAGAAGATAAATAAGGTCTGCTTTTATTAAAAACATTCTTTTGGTCAATTCGAGTAACAAATAGAGAAAAATGAAGAAGAATACTTGAAAACCACCAAAATAACTAGAGTATAAGAAAATATATAGGTTTTAATATATAAATAGAATACAATTTTCCCAAATAAGACTCAATAAAAAACAGTGTCGATTAAAAGTGATATTGAAATATAAACCCTTATGAATTTGGTAAAATTTTAATCAAAATCCAATGAAAGTTAGAACACATTATGGTTTAGTAAATCTCATAAATTAAATAAAATTATAATTAAAAATATATTCGTAGGATAGTAATTACACCATATAAATGAAAACATGGTACACTATATGAAACATGTCTAAAAGAATCCAAATTGAGACTAAGAATCCTTACAAATATTATAACACTCAAATCAAAGCCTCTTGAAAGGGAGAATTTGAAATGGAACATTAATTAAAATGATTAAGGAGTGGATAATGATATAATATTTCAAAAAGGTATAATATAAACCATATAATGGAAATAGGTGCATAATTTAAAACATATCTCAAAGAAGAAAATTTTAGATGATAAACCCCTACCTTGGATTTCTTCTTAGCTGAACACATTCCAACCACCTGTGTAATAAATTTATATTTATTATTAATATATATAATATAAATGTTTATATATATCTTTTTTTATATCATTTATTTATAACTTATTTTTACCTATTCACCTATAATTCTTTAATAAAATCAATTATTTTGGTGTTAATTGTTTTGTTTCTCATGCATGTTTTAACTCAGTGGCACCGATATCTAAACCATGGTCTTGTCTTAATAACCTAAATAATGTTAATAATTTAATATATATATATATATACATATATCATATTTACACATTAAATACACTTTTATAACCATCAATATAAGGTGTTTATGAAAAGTGAAATACATTGTTCATGGAGCCAGTAGTTCACACGTATACATGTGTGACATTTTCATTTGTTAATAGATGGAAAAAAGAATATATATATTATGTTATAAATATAATATTTATTCCTTTATTACATATATATAACCATCCATATGATGTGGTGATGAAAAATTAATTACATCACTTCGTGGAGGTGGTACTCCACAAGTACACACGAGTGGTGTTTCCATTATCCATTAGATAGAAAAGAGATAAAAATGGATGTACCATTAACATATTTTTTTAATTATAGTAAATATACTTATTTAATTATGTTAATATGGTTATATAATATTTCTATGAGGTTTAATAAGAATATTTTTTAATAAACTCGGTTACAATGATTACTTCTTTTGATATCCACCTTTAAATTGAACTTAAGGCATTTGTAAGAGACATTTATGGTAACACCATGAGCTTTTCAACATGGTATGGAAAGTTTGGAGCAGTATTTGGGTATAATTTTGAGAGATAAATGAACTCATATGTGTCTTTGGAAAGGCTAGACTATGTCTCCTTATAAAGGAAAAAATCAATGGTGTTTTCACAAATATTAAGTCTTTAAGTGTCAAGAATGTAATTTTAAAAATGTCAAGTGACACACAAATAGACCATTTATGGTATTATAGACCATATATAATCCCAATTTTCCTATTATAATATTTTTATTATTTGAATCAATTAATAAAATATTGTAAAATATTAAATACGCATAAAGTCATTTTTAGGACTATTCACATAATTTGACTTTGAAAACATAAAGACAATAATGAAGTTTGAATGTAAACACTTAAATAATCACATGTAATTCATAATTATCTTTAAAATTCTTGTAACACATCAATTTATTCAAACCCTATCACTTTTAATGTTTTTAAAATCATTTTATTGATTTTTCCTCTACTTTCACAAACACTATATCAATGTCGCATATGATTTTTAGATAATTATAATATTATTTAAAAATAAAAATAAATTTTGGAAATAAATATATTTTATTAATAATAAATATTTTTACCTTTAACTAGTCATATTTTATTTTTAATCATTATCATTATCATGAAAACAAATTTTAAATTTTAAGCGAGTGAGAGTGTCATTTTTTCAATTATTAATTTACTCATATATAAAGGAAAGTCATTATGAAGGAAAGTAACTCCAAATTTTTAAAAAATGGGAGATAAGATAAAATGGAGGCTGATAAATCTTTTAATCACTCATCAAAGGATATATTTTTATGATATTTTAATTCTTTTACTCATGAATTAATACTTTTATTCCATTTTATCTTTTAATATGGTGGTTAACTTTTACTATGGTAACTTTTTTTTGTGACTAAAAATAGACAATTTAACCTAATTTGAAAATTATGATTGAAAATATGATTTTTTAATATATTAAATTTATGAAATTAATAAAAATTAATTATAAAATATTAAATGTATAGCACACTATTTAAAAAAAATGAATTTTAAGCATAAAAATGAGCTTAGGATAATATTATGAAGGTTACTAATTTCCATGAAATTAATTGGTTTATTATAAAAAAAGAGAGTTATATAGATTTTAAAGAAAGAAAAAACCAAATTATACCATGTGAATACTTAATTAAAATAAAAATTCCATTTTTTTATTTGGATAAAATATTAATTTAGGTTTCAACATGTCAATCATAGGTTTTAAATTTCAAAATAATGTTTTAAAACCATTATTTTAATCCTAAAATAAATATTTGGTCAATAAAATTATTTTATGATTTTTAAGTCATGATTACATCTTGATAATATCATAAAGTCTATGACATTGGTAAAATTGATATTTTTAACTATTCACCTAAAAATCAACCATTTTAGAAAAATAAAAAAATTACCATAAGATAATTTCTTTATGATAAATTCAAAAATTAAGTCCATTTAATCAAATTAAAATTCTAAAATTCTAAAATTTAGTTTTTAAATGAAAAAAATATAAATAAAACCCGCCTTTATAGAAAAATGTCCCTTTTAAACTTTAAGGTTTATTAATGGTATTTCATATCATTTTACAATGAGTGTTAATTTTTTTTTGAATTATATATTAATAATATATTTATGTTTATATTTCATTTAATTAAACTATTATTCAATTTAGTTTGGTGTTTCACATCTCAAAATCTATTTAACATAGTGTTTACTTAAAGAAGAATTAAATAATTGAATCTTGGAGTGTTACATTCCCCTTCTATGACAAAAATTTCATCCTTTTAATTTTAATTTGTTTGTATAAAAATGATTGTATCTTGACATAATTATATCTTAGATGTAGATTTTATTATTATTAATTTTTAAGTTACCACTAGGAAATTTAACATTTCTTAACTGAATATTTCCAACACTATATATGTACCATTATATGACTCATATTTGTGAATGAGTTTCTATAAAAACACCTTGATAACTAATAGATAGATTCCATATATGACTCGATATATTTATATCCCCCTTGCTTGAGTTTGAGGAATTATTTTACCACTGAGATAGAGAATATGATAAAATATACCTACTTGATTTCTTTCCATCCTATTAGAAAAATTTCATCATTTTATTACGTTTTAATCAGTTTCCACATTTTATCCATCTCATTTTTTAAATGATAATTAATAATGTTGATTTTTTCATGCTTGAAGCATAAAAAACAACTTTTAATGGATCTTATCAAATTATTTTTTTGATGTATTCTTTTGTTTATTTTCAGCCTTTCATTTATCCTTTCCCCCTTGAGTTTTTGGTGAAAAATAGATATTTTGGTCTTGATATAAGGTGGAACACATTTGGTGCATGATTAGGGGAAACCATGAACCCTCCTTGAGGTAAGAGTATGACCAATTACTATTTTGGATAGTGGCAACCGCACAGTTGGTGCATGGTTTAGAAAACTATGTGGTCTAACCATGTGGTGTCTTCCTCTTGGATAGTGAGGAATGCACATTTTACACATGATTTGGAAAACCATGCGAGAAAACCGTGAGACTTTTCCAAGTCATTAAAAAGTGGAGAATTAACTTTCTACCCTCTTCGATTTTAACCATAAGTCACCTAATATCATCCATATTCAGGATTTTCAGCAATGTGAGCCTCTTACACGCCTTCTTGGACCTCTTGAGAATCAATATTTTGGTGGTTTTTGTGTGGAAACATCTAGGAATCATCAAGCAATTCATTTTGTTCATAATTTCTCCCTATTTCTAGGGTTTCTCCTCCATACTTCTCAAGTTATTATTTTTCAGTTGTTTATTTGACCAGGGGGGGGGTTCGATCTTGTCCTATTGGGTGAAATATTTATGTTTTTTATTCGATATTTCCATTATAGGTTCTTGTGGTGGTGCGATTGTGGTTTTACACTGATTTTCAGAAGTTTCCAAGTGCGAGGTAGGTGGTTCCATACTTTTACATTACTAGATGAGTTTGGATTGCTTTCTTGATTATTTAAATCTATTAAATGGATTATCTATGTGGTGTGAAATATGTTTTGGAAGGGTTTTGAGATGCACATGTGATGAAAATGGGTTTTCTAAAGGAAATTGGTTATATTTCAGGTGTTCATTGTTGTGGTGTTTCTTAAATATGTTTTATGACTTGTGTGAAAGGTGATAAATGTGTTTTCAAAAATATTTAATGGTTAAAATATGATTAAAGTATATTTTACAAGATAAATGGGTTTTTATTTCTTGTTGGATTCTTTTTTTTGCACCTTAAATATGTCTTTTAATTGTGAAAGTGATGTGAAGAATGTTATACAATGGTTTAGATGTGAATATGATTTTAAATGGAATTTTCCCATGGAAATGGGGAGATTCCATATGTTCTATTCTAGTTATATTTCTAAATGGGTTTCATAAACTATAAAAGTGGTGCCAAACGAATTTCAAAATGGTTTTGGTGTGCACATAAAATGGAAAAATGGTTCTGTTTGTGGAAAGTGGTGATTTCCTTATGTGCTTGTGATATTTAGAATGTGAATGTGAAAGTGTTTATTTATTTGATATGTGAAATATAATTTGAGCAGAAAGGGAATCTTAGGTATTCTAGGTGGGTGAACTAGAGATAGTACACTAATTGAATCAAAAGTGGCTGAGGCCTAGATTCATCTGGCAGGATTGGAAATTTCAACACTAACTAAACATGTGATATGAAGAGAGACTACTAGAATTTTTGGATGGAATCCCCTGTAGTGGATATTCCATGGGGATTCTGTTGGTTTTGGACTATGATTTGGAGACCATTGGAATTTTGGGAGACGTTCCCCTATAGCGGTTCATGCATAGGAACATTGTTGGCAGTTGAGTTGGAGGATTTTGATCACCAAGGTATGGGGTTCACAGGGCCCCACTAATTCTAGTTAACTATATTAATTTTCCCATGGTTCTCTCTTATTACATGATTCTTATGTGATTTGGTTCTAGCCATTGGTATATAATAGAATATGTGTACACTTTTATTTCAAGAAATATTATTTATAAAAAGGGTTTTCCTTAAAAAGTATATCTTGAGAAAGTTTTACTTAAAATTTTTTCTTAGAAATGTTTCAAATATTATTATAGAAATTTGATTTTTTATTTATCTTCTAATGTTATATAATATAATCTTTTCTTTGGGGTGTCATCCTACCGGGCTTTGTATCACACCCTACACACACCTTTGGGTGTATGTAGAATTTGTTTTGTATGAAACAGGTAAAGGCAAGATCTGTCATGGCGGTGATGGTGGATCTAGTTTCTAGTGTTCCACTTATTTTAGGTATTGGTGGTGGTATCTTGAGGGTGATGTACCACTCGTTTCCTGGAGGTTTTGGGATGGGTTTGTTGTTCAAAATCTGTTGTATCACTTTGGTTTTGGTTAAAGTTATAAAACATTGAATTTGAAAATTGTTGTACATAGTTTGGTTGTGGTTATCAGTTATGTAATGTTCATTATTGTTGGTTTTTTTATGGCGATATAAATGGGTGAAATCATTCCCAAAGTGTATTTATGATACCCAGACACTGGTTTCCAGCCCGTGGGGATCGGGAACACCTTTTGGTCCATTCCATGGATTGAGATGGGTGTCGGGTTGGATGGAATCCCAGTATGGTTTGTGAAAAAATGGTATCAAATCTGTTTATACTCTTTTTGGGTCAAGTTATTTGGGGAAAGTTTCTAGATATACTGGATATAGAACTATCAGGGCTTGTGGTTTTGGTTGCAATTGGGGTGCCTGGTCAGCAAACCTCATGACAGGACTCAAGTCTCCATGGGATGTTGGGATTTTGTTTTACTTCTCCTTCAGGTGATACATATAGGCTACATACTGTATATGAACACTGGGTGGGGGTGAATTAGTTTGGTTTGGCTTATTATTATGATGGATTTGGTTATGTTTTGATTTATGGAGGTGTTTGAGATTCGTTGTTGTTGCGGAAAATTTTTAGAATGTGTATTAATGGTATTTTATTGTGGTTGTTGCTTGATGTAGTAAAATGTATGCTTGGCGAATTCATACACAACTGTGGGAAGATGTTAGAGAGTGTTCTCCCTCACAATTTGATTAAAGATTAGTGGAATCTTTTGTTTTGGGTTGTCTAAGCTTTGAGACAAGGATCAGGCTCTAGTCCTGCTCAGTTTAGAGAATCCGAACTAGGTCCTAAAAAGGTTAAAGATCTGGAGTTCCTCAAGAACAAGTATCCTTCTTTATGGGGCAGTATGGAACCCCAATAAGAAGATGAGTGGATTGAGAAGGTAGATCATATGTTTTAATTTCTTGATAATTTTGAGGCAGTTAGAGTGAAGTGTGATTCATTATTGTTGGAAGGTCCCATTCAAAAGTGGTGGTACTCAGTGGTGAAGGTGGGAAGCATGAACATATGGGATAGAAATATTTTAATGATGTATTAAACAAGTAGTATTTACCTAATATTTTGGCCTTTGCTGGGTCCTGAGAGTTTTTGGAGCTCAACTAGGGAGACCAGATTGTGATGGAATATGCTAACCACTTTGCAGAGTTAGTTTAGCACACACTCGAGATCATTTCCAATGAGTAGTTGAAGGCTCAAAAGTTTGAGATGGGGTTGTAGCCAAATATATGATCTCAGGTATTCTTTTTCAAGATGAAGACTTATGATGAGGTTTTTGATCATTCCATTATGGTAGAAATTACTTACAGAGAAAATTTTGGTTTCTCTGGAGTAGTGTCAGTAGTGGGATGTGGCAGTTCATTTGAGAAGTAGAGGAAGCAGGATGAGTAGGAGAATAAGGGAGGTGGTAGTTCAGGACATCCTTCCATACTGTCATTATTTGTGGATTTTGATTCTGGGTTAATTGTGTTCCATTAGTGTAGTAAGGTAGAGAACATGTGATCTGTGTTCTCATCTCCAACCAGACAATATCATCAGTGCAGAGCTATTGGGAACTTGTAGTTATTTTATAGAGTAGCCCACCCACATCAGAGTGTTGCATGATCCGTGGATTTAAAAGGGATTCCAGCATAGTCATAACCATCCATGATAGTGGATTCTTGGTTTCAATGTCACAATGGCAGGGCTAGATCATTTTTTGGGTAGAGTCAGTTCAAGGGAGATCCATAGGCTAGTGGTCATTACCAGGTTCAGGCAGAGATAAGGCAACTTCATACGGTGGATCGAGCACTAGTGGAATCGAATATAGGGACTACGATAGTTCAAGGAACTATTCTTATTGCATAATATTTATCCATTGTTCTATTTGATAATGGTTCTTTAGTTTCTTTTATTTCTTCCCATCTTGTGGATGTGATAAATTTTTAAACTGAGCTTATTTCATATGCGATAAATTTAGTAACGCCACTTGGTAAGAAGAAAGAGTAGGGTTTTAGGTGTCCATCTTGTACACTCACCATGTTCAGGGTCAAGCTGAAATGGGATTTTTTTGGTTTTGGCAATGGAATTTTTTGATGTGATCCTTGGTATGGATTGGATGGTGTGTTTTTAGGCACACATTGATTTCTATAGGCGACGAGTCAGTTTTGTGGAACCTGATGGAAGTACCCAGTTTTTTCATGAAAAATGAGATCCTCAGTTGGGACGTGATGGACCTCTACTTCTAAAATTCAGAAACCTTGTTTATCAGATATCATTACTCACGTTGGAGGATGATGATGGTGCTACTTATGGTAGATTACCTCATGTGGTGGATGAGTTCCCCAAGGTTTTTCTAGAAGATTTCTCAGGTTAGCCTCCAGAGCAGGATATGGAGTTATCCTTTTATTTAGTGCTGGTAAAACATCCTATATATCTTCCCATGTACTGTGTTTCCCCTACTGAGTTAAGGGAATTAAAGGTAAAACTGGACCATTTGGAATCTAAAGGATTCATTCGCCCATGAATCTCAGCTTGAGCCACACTGATCTAGGTTTTGAAATAGGCCAATGGATATCTCCATTTGTGTATTGATTATTAGAAACTGAATAAGGTAAAAATTAATAAAAAATGCCCATTTCCCCATATTAATGAAATTTTTGATCAGCTTAAGGGGGAAAGGTGGTTTTCCAAGATTAAATTGTGTTCTGGGTATTACCAAGTTAGAGTTAGAGAGGTAGATGTTCCAAAAATAGTATTTTGAAGTAGGTACATGTAAAGGCCCTGAAATTCCATGTATTTGTTTTAATTATACAGAATTTTACGAGACCAAGATAATTGACAGCGCATGTTTCCAAGGCCCGGTGTGCACAGAATGAATTTTTGAACTTTTTTCAGGTACGTTCAGTAAACGTGTGAGTGGGTTTTTGTAACTTTTGAACCGATGCTTGAAATTGAAATATGAGGACACCGTTGAACTTGCAGTGCTGGTATTCGCTTAAGGAGACTTTTACCTCGACTTCAGTAGGTCAAGGGTGAAATATAATTTTTGTGATTTTTGTGAAAGAATAAAATAAAATAAAAATGTTTAACATTTTAATTTTTGAAACCCCTCAACATGGGTTATGGTGGTGGGGACCACCTGAGCCTAAACCCCCCAATTTGAATTTCTAAAGGTTGGGACCACCGAACCCTAATAATGGGAGAAAACCTTAAACTCCCTCTTTAATGTGGAGAAGTCTCTTGAACTTCCTCCACATTAATTGTGCCACATCCTTTAATTAATTGAGCCAATTAATTATTCCAATGTGGTAAAATTAATGGTGCCAAAAATTAATTCTGTCAACCTTTTAATTTGGAAAACTTAAATTAATAAGTTGGATATTTCACATTTTGGTGGAATTGGGAGGAAAGGCTTGGTAAGAGGAGAACTTTCAGAGGACCATTCTCTCTAACAAAGAACACATTCTCCAATGAAGAACACACTCCCCAATAAAGAACGCTCTCGCCAACAAGGAATGTCTTCAACAACAATGAAACGACGATTGAGGAAATATTGGCATCACTGACATCTGTCTATCCATCCTCACGACATCAAAAAATTTCAAGGTAGGGGTTTAATTTTGTGTGATTATGGATTCCCATGTTCTTCTCTTCTAAACAAAGAACACAGATCAACTCTATAACTAGTTGATCCACATCTGATTTCTTTTGCAGGTTTGGGAATAATCATTGCCAGAGGTTGTAGGGTTTGATGTTATTCATTCAAGTTTTATCGACCCATTTTCTATCACCCTAACATGGAGGGTGTTGGCCAAACGAACATGGATCGATCTCTCTGAAAATCCTTTGAAGTATTGTCGTGTTCTTCGTGATGGAGGAGGGCAGAAACCGACACCGATGGAGCACGGGAACAGCGGCCAGCACTCCGCCAGATGCGATGAAGATGCCGCGCGTGACCGCACCGCGTGGAGGAAAGTTGGCCGACTGGTTAGCCATGACACTGCCCCGTAGCCCCCGCGCCGCCCCGCGGCCCCCGCGCCGCCCCGCGGCCCCCGCGCCGCCCCGCGGCCCCCGCGCCGCCCCGCGGCCCCCGCGCCGCCCTTCGGCCCCCGCGCCCTCCCGCCGCCCCCGCACCGTCCCGCTACCGCCATGCCGCCCCTTGGCCTCCGCGACGGCCTGCGGCCTCCACGCCGCCTCATGGCCCCGCGTCGCACCGCGACCCACGCCCCGCCCTCTGACCCCTGCACCGTGGCCGCCCCACCGCACCGTGGGCTGCCTCCCAGGCTGGGCCACTCAGGTCGGGCCGGACCCAGTGGGTCAGGCCCGACCCAGCGGGCTGGGTCGATCTGAATCGGGCCGGGTCGGCCCAGGCCGGGTCAGGCCGACCGGGTCGGACCAGACCCAGGCCAGCTTCAACCCATTTTTGTTCTATTAGCTATAAATTTAGCACCGGGCATCCATTTGATGAACCATCTATGGCACTAGAAACCTTAGAGCGAGATGGTCCCTATGGTATTCCCCACTGGAGTTTTGGATAAAGATGGAGTATGATCGGGTTGGATCGAGCATGAATCCAACTAAGCCCTCAGTACTAAAAGGATAATAACTTACAGACCAGACGTCCGATTGACGCACCGTCTATTGCGTTGATACCCCTATGACGTGGAAGTCCTTTGAGAAACTTCTTCGTGGGACTTCGTGGCTGTTGGGGTATTGAACAGTGGCTTGAGGAGAGGACCCTCTCGGAGATGAGCAAACTTAGTGCGGGAACCCTGTAGCTATCTGTATTTGAGGATCCCACATGGATTCGCTCTAATAATCTATGTGGGTCTGATATACTAGGATCCTGTGTGGGTTTGATGATGTACTAGGATCCTGTGTGGGTTTGAAAAGGTACTAGGATCCTGTGTGGGTCTGATGACGTACTTTGATGCCATGTGGGTCTGATGATGATTTAGGATCCTCCGTGGGTCTGTCTCTTAACAGAGTAAGATGATTCAGTAATTACATGTAATCATCTTTACTAATGTACCTAAGTTATACCAGGTTTGAGATGAGTCTGTACCTATGTGGTACTTTCCTTCATGGTAATACCTTGGTGGTATTATTTAGTGTGGAGTACCTATGTGGTACTTAACTTCGTGGTAATACCTTGGTGGTATTCTTCAGTGTGGCATACTGGTGTGGTACTTACCTTCATGGTATTCCTTCCTTTGTGGAACAGTTGAGCTTTGGGCTTTTGAGTTGGACCTTGTGTTTCCTCATGATTGATATGGGTTTACTTGATAACTTAGGTATTTGTATGGGAATATTCCTAATTAGGGTTGACAGTTGTTTACATGCTGTGTGGTTTATCCTTTGTGGATTTTATGAGACCTTGAGGGTCTCAAGGTCCCTACTGAGTATCATTATCCTCACCCTTGCACGGGCTATGCTCGCACCTTGTTATGTTTGGTGAAGACGAAGAACATTAATGTCTGAGGACGAGGGTAATAGGACTAGAGGTAGCTCGAGGTGGACGTTAGATGAGGCATTACGTAGAGACAACTGTTCGAGAGCCTTACCTACCCTTCAAGTAGGGTCCTAGACGAGCATTCACAGGATCTGTTCAGTTTACTTGTACTTTCCAGTTTTATTGTACTTTCCAATGGGCTTGGGGTAGTCACAACATGGGCCTCGGGGGACGGGTCGTGACAGTACAATCATTTTGAGTACTTGGTCATGCCTTTTAGGTTCAAAAAATGCTCCAAAAGTCTTTATGGAACCTATGAATAGGGTGTTCCACCAGTATTTTTATTCCTTTATTATGGTATTCATGGATGACATCCAGGTCTATTCCAGGACTGAGGTGGAGCATGAGCGGTATTTGAGAATTATATTGGTAAGCCTTCGATATCATCATCTCTATGAAAAGTTTTATAAGTTAACCTTCTTGATCAGGGAGGTGAGGTTTTTGGGCCATGTGATCTCAAAACAAGGGGTTTCGATGGACCCTGAAAAGATCAGTTCAATTATTTCATGGGAGCATCCAAATAATTCTTTGGAAATCATAATATTTTTGGGCCTGGTAGGGTATTACAGGTGGTTCATTTTATATTTCTCTCAGTTTTCTTTATCCATGAAAGTGATTACCTGGAAAGGGGTAAAGTTTGAATGAAGCTTATAGTGTCAAGAATCCTTTGAGGATCTTAAGTGGTGGTTGAACAAAACCCCAATTTTGATCTTAACAGAATCTAGAAACAAATATTTGGTCTATTATGATGCCTCAGATATGGTTCTTAAGAATGTGCTGATGCAAGATGACCATGTGGTGGCTTATGGTTCATGCTAAATCCAACCCCATAAAAATAATTACCCAACCCATGACCTGGAATTAAAAGTGGTGATGCATGCCTTAAATATTTGGAACCATTATATTTTTGGGGAGAAGTTTTTAGTTTATTTATACCATAAGATATTAGCTTATATTTTCTCCCAGAAATATTTAAATTTGAGGTATCGTTGTTGGGTTAAATATTCTTAGGGGTTTGATTTTGATATAGTATATACCCCTGGAAAATGAAATGTAGTGGAAGATTACTTGAGAAGGAAATTTATAGTGAAGGAATTGAAAAAATAAATTGATGGGTGGATGTTGATGGGTATTTTTTCTCATCTACATCTCGAGATCAAGAAACATAGTGGAGGTGTTTTCTTGTCTAGCATGTAGTTGACACCTTCTCTTTTGGAGTTGATTTAGCAAGAGAATCCAAGTGATGATTTTTTCTAGTGTTCTTTGTAGTTTCAAAATGGTGGGGAGGTGTCTTATGAATGGTTATTGTATCTTGAAGGAGTTTTATGCTTCAAGGGTTTCTTCATGGTGCCATTGTCATTGAGGAAGGTGGTGATTCAGGATAGCCACTGATCTCAATGGTCTATTTATCCTAGTTCTACCAAGATGTACTATGACATGCATCAGTAGTTCTCGGGGTAAGGTATAAAGTGATATGTGGCTTACTTTTTATCACGATGTTACATGTGTTAGTAGGTTAAAGAAGATAACCAAAGGCCCTCTAGTTTTCTTCAGCCACTACCTATTCATACCTGAAAGTGGGATGATATCTCCATGGATTTTATTGTTGGATTGCCTTGTACACCCCAGGGGAGGAATTAACTTTGGATAGTAATTGAAAATTTGACCAAATAAACCCATTTCATTCCAATCAAGGATTCATCCAAAGTGGATGAGTTGCGTCGGTTGTATGTTCCGGAAGTTGTGAGGCTTCATGGAATGTTTTCGGCAATTGTTTCTAACAGAGACCCCCATTTTACCTTGTGGTTTTGGTAATACCTTTAGAAGGTGATGGGGTTACAAGTAAAATTGTGCATGGCATGCCATCCTCAAATGGATGGCTAGAAAAAGCATGCAAATCAGATTTTTGAAGACATGCTCTGGGCATGTGTGTTGGATTTTAGATGTTCATGGGAAATCCATTTGGGATTGGGTGAGTTTTCATGTAACAATAGTTACCAATAATTAATTCAAATGGATAATTTTTAGGAACTTTATAGTCAACCTTGTTGATCACCTTTGTGTTGGGATGAGGTGGGTGAGGCCTCATTGTTGGGATCGAGCCTTGTACAAGAGATGTATGAGAAATTCAAGTTGATCAAGAAGAGTTTTTTAATAGCTTAGAGTCATTATAAATATTATTACTATCAAAGGTGCCAAGATTTGGAGTTTTTTTGTGGGTGATCAGGTGTTCCAGAAAGTGGAACCTCACTTGGGTCACCATCATTTGGTTAAGTAGGGGAAACTAACACCAATGTATGTCAGACCATTTGAGATTACCGGGATATTCGATAAGATGGTATACAGGTTATATTTTTCCTCTCAGTTGACATAAATTCATGACATGTTCCATGTATATAAGCTAAAAAAGTATAACCTTGATCAATCTCATGTGTTGAATTGGCAAGATTTGGAATTGGATCCAAATTTGTCTTTGTTTGAACGACCAGTACAGATTGTGGATTCTCAAGAGAAAGTGTTTTGTGGGAAGTCTATTCTATTAGTCTGAGTTCTTTGGCAGTATAGTAATGATGTGTATGAGAAGTGGGAGCGATATTCTTTGGTTTAAGAGGATTATATATTTTTTGTTTTATGACCATACTTTTGAGTGACTTTATATGGGTAGAAAATTTTCATGTTGGGGAGAATTATCACATCCATTATTTTTTTGAGCTATTCTTTTTTTTAATTATTTTATTTATCCTTGGGTTTCCCCTTGAGTTTTTGGTAAAAATAGAGATTTTGGGCATGAAAGTAGGTGATTCACATTTTTCACATGGTTAGGGGAAACCATTCACCCTCCTTAGGTTAGCATGTGACCAATTTCTATTTTGGACAGTGACGATTGCATGATTGACACACGGTTTGGAAAAACGTGCAGGCTAAGCATGTGGCATGTTATTCTTAGAAAGTGAGGGACACATGGTTTCCACAAATTTTGGAAGACCATGCAATAAAATCATGTGACTTTTCTATGTCATTAAAAGATGAAAATTTACCATTATACCCTCTTCAATTTTAACTCTAAATCACCTTCCATCCACCCCATTCTAAATTTTCAACAATGGGAGACTCCTCAAATAATTCTTAGAACAATTGATCATCAATATTTGGGTGGTTTTGGTGTGTGAACTTTAAGGAATCATCAAGTCCTTTTCTTCTTGATTTATCCCTCTTTCTAGGGTTTCACCTCCCCCCTTATTGAGTTCTTATTTTCCAATGGGTTGTTTGACCTAGGGGGTTCAATATTATGTTGTTGGGGTAACTATTGATGTTTTTTGTTTGATATTTCCTTTATAGGATCTTGTGGTGGTGTATTTGTGGTTTCTCATCGATTTTTATAATTTTCTAAGTGTGAGGTAGGTGGTTCCATGCTTTTACATTATTAGATGAGTTTTTATTTCTTTCTTGATTGTCGAAATGTGTTTTATGTATTATTTTTGTGGTGTGAAATATTTTTTGGATAGGTTTTGAGATGATCATGTGATTAAAATGTATTTTCTAAATCAAAGTGGTTATGTTTCATGTGTGATTTGTTGTGGTGTTTCTTAAATATGTTTCATGCCATGTGAAAAAGGTGAAAAATGTGTTTTAAAAAATTTCTATGGGTGAAAATGTGATAAAAGTGGATTTCCAAGAGAAATACATCTTTGTTTCATGTTGGCTTCTTTGTTTTGCACCTTAGAAGTGTCTTTAAATTATGAAAGTGATGTAAATAATTTAATTAAATGGTTTTTATGTGAATATGTTTTGAAAGGGGCTTTTCCCATGGAAGTGGCTGAATTATATATGTGCTCTTTTTATTGTGTTTCCAAATGGGGTTCAGAAATCATGAAATTGTGCTAAATGTATTTCAAAATGGTTTTGGTGTGCATGTGAAATAGAAAAATGGTTATATTTGTGGAAAGTGGTGATTTCATTGTGTGCGTATGATTCTTGTAATGTGTATGTGAAAGTGATGATTTATGTGATATGTGAAATAGAATTTGAGAACAAAGAGATTATCAGGTATTCTAGGTAGGAGAACTAGAACTAGTATGCTAGTTGATTCAGAAGTGGTTGAGGCACATACTCATCTTCCAGGATTGACGATTGAAACACTAACTAAACATGTGATATGACTGGAAACCACTATATTTTTTGGATGGTATCCACTCTAGTGTCTCGTTCATGAGAATACTATTGGTATTGGCTTATGATTTTGAGACCATTGTAATTTTGGGAGATGTTACCCTCCAGTGGCTCATGTACGAGAACACTATTGGTAGTTGAGTTGGAGGATTTTTATCACCAAGGTATGAGGTTCATAGGGCCACACTAGTTCTAGTTACCTATAGAAATTTACCCATGGTGCTCTATTTTGACATTATTCTTATGTGATGTGGTTCTACCTATCGGTATATGATAGACCATGTGTACACATCTATTTCAATAAGGCTTATTTGTAAAAAGGTTTTTCCTTAAAAAATGTTTATTGAGAAATTTTTCCTTAAAATTTTTTCTTAGAAATATTTCAAATATTTTTATGGAAATGTGAATGTTGATTTATCTCCTAATTTTATAGAATGGAATCTTTTATTTTGGGTGGAATCCTACTAGGATTTGTCTTATACCCTACATATGCCTTTGGGTGTATAAAGACTTTGTTATGTATAACCTATGTAAGGGAAAGATGTGCCATGGTGGTGACGGTGGATCCAATTGCTAGTGTTACACTTCTTTAAAATGTTGGTGGTGGTGTCTATAGGGTGATTCTCCTCTCATTTCATGGAGGTTTTGGGATGGTTTTGTTTTTACCATTCAGTTTTAGCACCTTTTTTTTGTTAAAGTTGTAAAACTTTGAATCTGAAAATTATTGTACCCTATTTGGTTGTGGTTATTAGTTATGTGATGTTTATTATTGTTGGTTGTTTATAGTGACATAAATGGTTGAAACTATTCCCAAAGTATATTGTTGATACCCAGGCACTGGTTTCTATCCCATGGGGATCAGTAACTCCCTTCGGGCCATGCCATGGATCGGGCCGGGTGTCTGGTTGGATAGCATCCCCATTTGGTTTGTTATGGATCATAAGATCTACAAAATAATGAAAATTTATTCTTCTTATCTCTATCCATTTAATAAAACCAAAAACATTAGTACATGTTAAGATAATACTCAAAATGAATAACCCTTTATGTGAATAAATAATAAATTAATCTCAAAAACCTTAAAAATAACACCCAAGGTTAAACTAAAATCATATCATAAATAAGAAAATCCTAAAACTATTTAAAATACACCTGACCAAATTCAAAACCCCAAAATTAAAAATATTTGAAATCATATTCTTTCAAAATAAACATAAAGTTTACATATTTTTTTTGAAACCTTAATAATAACTAAATAAAATATCCATTACTATATTATAATCCAAAAAATCATAAAAATATATACTCTTAGAAATATATTAATCAATCTTAAAATAACACAAATCAAATTGACATTGAATTACTCTTCAATCCTAAATATTATCCATATTTCTCAACTTATATTACCAACATCAATCAACCCGTTATACCTATTAATAATTACTCCAACATTAAATTGATAAAAATATATCCAAATCCTTCATAATGTTTTATAAAGAGTACGTAAATCAATCAAAGTATTTCAACCGGGAGTGTAAAACTAGGTGTGCTGTTATACCCACTTGTTGTGGACTGAGTGAAGATTGAGTTAATTCCAAAAAAACATTTTTCAATGTTATTACCCCTAGGTACATCTTTACCATAGCCCACATTCAATTTTTTGTATCCATTTAGGGACATTATTTCTAAGAAACTATACACTTTTTTACTTCCAAATTTTTAGGATGTTTTCCTATACTTATAATTATCTATAGGGTCTTAACTAATGTTTTCTCATCCAAATCCCTAAACAACAAAAAATACCATGTAAATTAATACCACATCAATATTAAATAAAATAATAACCCAAAGTTTTATATATACCTCAATCATCTCCCAAAATATTATTATTTACCTTAAACTCTCATCACATAAATCCTCAAAATGGTATTTATACCTTTAAAATTATGATCAAATTAAAATTATTGACACATAATGGTATCTAAAACTTTTAAAATATCCTTATACGATAACATCATAACCTCTAAATTTGTTTAAAAATTTATTTGATTCCAACTATAACAACATAGACCTGCACTCTTAGATCTAGTGATAAAACTGCTCTCTTTATATATTGTCTTTGATACTGATTGAAGTGACCCAAATTTAACTATAAATAGTTTTAATATCAATAATAAACATTGATTCACTTACATTTAGAAGAGTTTTAGGTTTAGAGATTTAGATAATTAGGAAAACCACTACTTAAAAAACTCATATCTTTCTCACATAATGGACATTTTCCCATTATACCCATATTTTATTATTCTATAATAAGTCTTCAACATATCCCACAAAATTCTCCTCACATAATATTCTTCTAGAATTATCATTCATATTATTATTTTTTTAAATGGGATATTATCCAAAGGACATGACTCCTGATTATATAAAAGAACAATTCATATTAATATTAATATTCTTTTTCTTCATAACATGGGGAATAAAAATATAATAAGGGATAGCTCAAAAAATCAGTAAGGGAAAGTGTATAGCATAATATATCATAGAATAGACAAGACATGATAAATATGACAGGAGTAAGTAATAATAAAATATTCCATTTTACTTATAACATGAGCATGCATTATTTCCATAGATTACATAATAATATAAATGATGACATATAAAACAATACCTAATTTCATAATTATGGATACATAATGTTAGATATCATAACCTTACTGTTAATAACTTATTCTAAAACATCATAAATAATTGGGAATTTATACACCAAATGTCTAGTCTAGTTTGTATCATGAGACCCACCGATGCATCAAGGAGATATCTAATATCGTTCCCCTCCCATCACTTACTAATTCCAATGCATACATCATATAAAAAAAATGAATAACAACACTGTACATAATCTAATTTCCGTATTAATAAAAATTCATATAGGAAAACTAGTATATAAAATATAAATATTTCCCTTGTACATAATCAAACCACCTTATAAGTCAATAATCATCCATATATAAACATTAATTTTATGGATTTTTAATGTTTCCCCAGTCAATAAATGAGATATCTTTCTTAGTAAACACCCCAATATAATTTATGTAAAATTAGGGTTTAAACTGTATAGAGTAATGGGTATACATCTAAGTCAATACCTTAAATGATATAAAATAAATCAATGAAAATAAAAAAATATAAATAAATGATACCATAAATTCATTATAAATGAATACATTATAGTAAAGATAAGTCTTTTTGAAAATAGAGAGGAAAATGGAAGAAAATAATTTAAAAGAACTATCTTAAATCTTTTGTAACCTTTTTGAGAAAACAAAGTTATAAATCACTTACAAAATTATTTCCATGATATTTAAAGAAGGATTTAAAAAAAATAATTTTTAAAATAATTTTTAATAATTAAATCTTGGAAATAAACTATACTTAAATAAGAAAATATGGAGTGAAAGATACAAATGTACATAAGTGGAATAAAATCCCTTTTCAAAAAATTTAAGAAAATAATATCCTTTTCTTTATAAAAAATAATAGAATAATTGGAATATATATTACTCTATAAAACCATAAAAACTTATAAAAGAAGCTAAATTTTGAAGAATGTTGTTGATAATAGAAAAATCTGTTCCTGTGGCAATTTTTTAAAAAGTTATTCTTTTCACAATTTTTTAAGGAATGTTAAAAATGAATTTTATGGAAAACTTTAAAAATATGACTTAAAAACATATGAATTGAAATTAAAAAGTTGATACAAGTTTAATTTTAATAAATAATTGAATATTATAGAATAATATTCTTGATGAAAATAAAGTATATGGATATAAAGGAAAAATATTTCTAAGAAAAAAGGAGAAACAATATCAACTTTTCCTAAAAACATTATTTTGGTTGATTTGAGTACCAAAGAGATAAAAATGGGAGAGAATATTTTTAAACCCTATAAATAACCAAAGGATAAAAACATAGATTAGGTTTAAGAGATAAAGAGTATATAATTCCCCTAATTAAGCATGGTTCATAACATGAAACATGTCTCAAGGAATCAAATTGAGAGCAAGAATCCTTACAAATTTTATAAAACTTGAATCAAAGCCTATTACAAGTAGGAAATTGAAAAATAAAATTAATTACCATGATTTTTGAGTGTATAATTACATAATATTTTAAATAGGTAGCATATAAACCATATAATGGAAATAATAATGTAGTTTTAAACATGTCTCAAAGAAGGAATTTTGAGATGATAAAACCATACCTTAGATTCCTTCATGGTTAGAGGAATTCAAATCTCCTATATAATAAATTTATATTTATTATAATTTTATTTCAGTTCCATATTTATATCTAACTTACTAGATTTCATTTATTCATAACTTATTTTCACCCATTTACTCATAATTCTTTGTTAAAATCAATTATTTAGGAGTTAACTGTTCTATTTTTCATGCATGTTTTAACTCAATGGTTTGGTTAGTTATAACTTGGTCATGGGGTCATTACCTAATTTTTTTTAATCATGTCATATATATCATATTTATACATTAAATATAATTTTATAACTATCCACAATGGTTATGAAAAATGAAATATGTCATTCATGGAGGCGGTGGTCCTTACGTATACATGAGTGACATTTTTATTTTTCAATAGATGGAAATAAAATAAGTCATATAATGATTTAACTTTATAGATCCTTAATTATTTCATAAATATCTTATTTATCCCTTAAATTAATATATATAACCATCCATGTGAGGTGATGATGAAAAATAAATTACATCACTTTGTAGAGGTGGTAGTCTGCACATACACATGAGTGGAATTTTCATTCTCAATCAGATATAAAGGAATAGAAAATGGTTTTACCATTAATAAAGAAAATTAGTATAGTAAATATACTTATTTCATTATGTTAATAAGTTTATATAATATTTTTATGAGGTTTAATAAGAAAGAAACTTTCATGGACTCAATTAAGAGGATTACTATTCTTTTGATATCCTCATTTTTATTGAAATTAAATATTTTAGAGGATAGGTTTATTTTAACAGGCAGAGATTTTAAGAGAATAACCTTATGTTTGATAGCACATATGACACACAACACTAAGATTAAAAGACCATGGAATATTATTATTTAATTATAATCGTTAAATCATAGCCATGGAATTAGAGGGTATGAATAGGAATAAACACATTATGAAATATATATAAAGTTCCAACTCAATACCAATGTATTTATTAATTCTTATGAAATAAACATTAAATTTTTAGTAAAGTCATATTATGCTTCAAAACCACGTTTTCTTCAAAAATGAATTTTATTACTTTTTGTGAGAAAATATTATATTTAATTTTTTTCCACATTTTGAAAAAATATTTGAAGAACTAAAATTAATTTTTGAAATAATCATTTAAAAATTATCTTGGAGTGAATTTTTGATAATTTTCTAAAAGGATTGATTTTTTGATAAATATTAAAAAATACAGATTTATATTGAAAACTTCATTTTTTTCCAAGAATTTAAAAAAATATATTTTGATTTAAAATGATTT
The DNA here is from genome assembly GCA_963277665.1 of Viscum album. Taxonomy (NCBI): domain Eukaryota; kingdom Viridiplantae; phylum Streptophyta; class Magnoliopsida; order Santalales; family Viscaceae; genus Viscum; species Viscum album. The sequence goes on along the minus strand of OY728159.1, from coordinate 1,814,988,976 downwards.
CAAATTAAAATTAGTTATATTATTTTATGATTAATCTAATTAAGTTTATTTAAATCAATTTTTTGTTTAAATTTGGCATAAAAATTTTTTTTTACTTAAAAAGGTGTTTTTTTGAAAAAATGTTTTACATTGTGTTTTGTGTTTTTATCATAAATTAATTTCTAAAACTTATAGGAATTTAATTTGATAAATTGGATTTCATATTTTGAATCAGGAGGTTTAAATGTGGTAAATAGTTTTATTTTATATCTAGGAATTATAAGTAGTAACTGTGGTAAAATATATCATCATAGTAAAGAGTAAATCAAGTTAAACTAGGTTAAAAATAAGCGTTAAGGTCACCATTTTTCATCTTAATTCTTATAGGATGAAGGTAATTAGACCCTTATAACCATAGACTCAAAATTTAATTATTTAAGGGACAATTTTCCATTAAAATTACCTATATAATATTTAAAGTAAAGGAAAATATAAAATGTCACTATCTTACTTTTAAATATCTCTTATATGTTCACATAGGGATAAAAGAAAGTAGCAAATGAATATTAATTTAACTTCCCATTACTCTCATTCAGGAAATTCCATCATCATTTCTTGTTTTACTCTTTAATTGGGTGTGTCTTGGGACTCCTAATGATGGGGAGAATTTTTTGGGGAAAATGACATAAAGTTTGGGGATTGATGTTTATTTGAATTAATGGAGTCCAAGTATAAAATGGTTAATGATATTACAGGGTTATTCCTGAGTATAGGGAACACCCAATTTATTTTGGGGTTTTGAAGTAGGAATTTGGGTTTTTATCTATGTATTAGAAAATTTTACAATGTGTAAAGGGTTTACATAATGTGTAATTGGTCTCCAGAAATAAGTCATGAACTTGGTACAAAACAAGAAAGTAATACATGTCATGTAGGATTTACATGCCATATAAATTTTAAAGATCAATTTTTAATAAAAATGTAGTGGTTTTTTGGAATACTTAAGAATCATGGATTACATAATGTGTAAAGGGGTTACACATCATGTTATTGTCAAGAGGTCAGATTTTAGATTGCTTCATATGTTGATTTTTTATTTATTCTTCCACATCCCTCCTTTCTATTGACCTAGAAGGGTTATCCACTAATTTTGGGAGTCTATATTCATTCCACATTGATTCATTCAGTTTGGGATCACCATTGTGGTTGGATCTCATATCTCTAGATGAGTGATCCTTTTTTCTTCTTCATTGATTTGATCGCAGTAGCATCGTTGCATTGCATTATCAGACCTGTTGACCCATGGTGATGTTTATTCTTGTTTCCATCTAGATCCTTGGTGCGATCTTGTTCTGTGGGCCATTCCTTTATTGATTGTGGTGTGGTGGGCTTGCCTTCTTGATGTGTGTGTCTTTTACTCTTCTCTGCCAACCCTTTTGTTAAATTGGATTGATTATAAGATATATAGATTGATTCTAGAGCCTCTATTTTCATTGTTGAATCCTTTATTATGTTGGGTATCTTTGTGGGTGTGTGCAACCCAGAGTTTTGAGGTAGGTGGTTCTGTCTCTAGATAGTGTTGGTGAACTACATTTCTCTTATTTTGTTAAACTACTTTATTAAATGAAATGACATGATATGATTGATTTTATTTGTGTGTGTTGAACTAAGTTTTTTTATAAAAGATAGTTTTCCCCTAGTTCTGGTAAATTAAAAGGGTTTTCAAATCATTGTGAAATGGTTTTGTGAAATGTTTTTCAAATAATGAAATGATTAAAATGGATTGATGAATTGATTTGGAAAATAGATCACATGGGAAGAATTGGGTACTTAGGTGGAATGTATAGTAATGGATCTCGTCTACTATCAATGTATTTTATCATGGGGATTATATCTTATCTCTAAGACTTCTGTTTTATGGACTTGTTAAACTTATTAAGGGATTAACTTTTAAGGGAGTTCCTCTTCCCTATAGACTCATAGAATATGTTTAGTGGCTTGATGAGTATGTGATTTTATATGTTAGGTATGAGTGTCCTAGCCATCATGACCTAGTTTAGTCCTTATAATGTTGTTACATGTGCTTCTTGGACAATTTGGGATACTTTTTTTTTTACTTTTTTATTGTACTTCCATGGATTTTGATATGATATGTGATGCATGATTTTTTTAACTTGATATGTTTTCTGAGTTATGTTGACATGAAATTATTTGAAAACAATTTACCTGTTTTATTTGGAAATGTGAAAAATGGGTAAAATAATATATTTTTTAATTATTTTGGTTTAAAAACTTTTAAAATTTTATCATGACATGTTTTCTTTAAAGCTAAACATTCCTAGATTATTGTTCAAAGACTTGATATGGAACACCTGGGTGAAACTCTACTGAGCCTGTTAGATCATAGACCACATACCTATTCGGTGGTGTGTAGACCTAGTTAGGTATTTCAATGTTGGGAAAGGAAAGCTGCCACGGTGAGGTAGTATGGTTTTCTAACATCTAAGATGGTTAACCAATGGTGATATGGTCAGATTTTTCCCATGCTATCACATGGAGTAGTTGGTTTTCCTATTTTAGTAGTCCTTTGTGCTTGGAATTATACTTGGATATTGTTTCTACTCTTGTTTTTTTTGTTTCTGATATCTAGTTTTAGTTATGGAATATATTTATCTTTCATCCTTACTCTATTTCATATATATATGTACCATTTATTTTCTTCAGGTTGGGAGAAATAATTACCCTATTTTTTGGATGCTCGGGTGCTAGTCTCCATCCCATGGGGATCAGAAACGCCCTTCAGGTATAGGGAGTGTTGGGTTGGGTGTCAGTTTCAGAGGGTATGTAGGTTAGTTCGTTTCTGTTTGGTATCAGAGAATAGGTTTTGGGGTTTTTCCTTTTCTTGGGAAGTTTGATAGACTTGAGATAGGATTATGAGAACTTGAGAGGTAGATTCTGATAAGTGTATATTCATCTCTTTCCATGATGAGACTCAAGTTACCCTAGGATATTGGGATGTGTGTCTCTCTTCTTAAGTTCTTGTTGTTAATCCTATTTTTTCTTACGGGTTTTCTAGTTTTAAATGAAATTATTCTGTTTTATGATAATTTATTTTGTTTTGGTGTGCAGTTGTATGCCTCTGAGATCTGTTCTATGAGTTCCTCAAGATAGTTTAGCTGACACTCCTTAAGGAAATCCTCCGATGGATCAGAAATTTTTTGAGGCTGTCATACGGGTAGTTCATGATGTTGATCAGAATGTGCCACAAGTTCATGAAACAGTTGTTGAGTTATAACAAGGGGAATGAGGAGACATGGATCAATCATGAGAGTTCTTGTGCGAGAACTCACTATCCTTTAAAAGTACGAATGAACCTTAAGAGGTAGAGGACTGGATGGATAAGGTCGATTATATCTTTGAATTCCAAGATTCCCCTAATAATATCAAGGTGAAGTGTGTTGTGTTTCGACTTGAGGGTCCCAGTAAGAGGTGGAATTATTCTATGGTACATGATGATAAGCACGTGGTCTTGAACTGGAATGGTTTCAAGACTCTCTTATTCAAGTAGTTTTTTACAGAGTTACTGATGATAGTGAAGTCTATGGAGTTACTCTATTTTTAGTATGGAGAGAGTTAGGTGTTGGAATAAACCAATTGGTTTAATTAGATGCTTCTTTTTGCACTAGAGGTTGTAAAGAATAACCAGTTGAAAGCTAAGAATTACCTGTATGGTTTGTGGCCAGATATCAGATAATATGTATTTATACTGAATATTTTGACCTATGTAGAGACAGTGGATAAGGATATGGTAGAAAATATGAATACGATGGGTAAAGTTTGATATTCTACCCCTTATCTTCCACCTAGTGGAAGCTTTAGTGGCACACCAGGGAAAAAGGGGAAGTTGAAGGATCATCGCAGGAGTAGTAGAGGTGGTCCTTAGTAGTAGTCCTCTTAGACACCTATAATTTTAGCTAGTGGTGTGCCTATGAATTTCTATCAGTGAAAAAAGGTTATAAACACATGGTGTTCTTGTTCTTCACCTACTAAGATGTTTAATTGTTGTGGATGTTATAGTCATCCATAGTGTTTCTCTTAGGTTATGTCTAATCATCAATATGGTCAGGGATCATCGGCTACAAAGGATACTATAGTAAAGTTAGATTATTGAAAGACTAAAGGTATCTATCCATAGGCCTTAGGAGTGAATCACCTTTATATAGTAAATAATTTTCCAATGAAGGTAGATTTAAGTCTGGAAACAATGAGAGGGACCATATTTATTGTTCCCTTTATAGCGATTGATTTATTTGATACTGGTGCTTCCTACTCATTTATATCTAGTCATTTTATTGATATGATTAACCTTAAAATAGATCTCATGTCCTTTTTATGGAGTTTGTGACACATCTTACGAAGAGGAAAGGGTGGGGGTTTCAATATACCTTTTGTGCACTATTAATAGCTGATGCGGAGCTAGTATAGGATTTCCTTATTCTCAATATGGTTTTTCTTAAAATTATCATTGGGATGGATTCTGTTATTACTCATTATGATGAGTTTTATTGTTATCATTGGTATGTCATGTTTCTTATGACTAATGGGAGCACACTGGTGTTTCAGTGAGGGTGAGATCTAAGGTATGGCCGTGTAGGACCTTCCTGCCCAAAGCTTAGAAGTTTGTTGCCCACTTTTTTCAGTTGAGCCCGATTAATTTTCTTTTATTTTTGATCTTCCCACCATTGTTTAGAGTTTTCCGAACGTTTTCACATATGATTTCTCTATGATTCCTCTATATAGTGAGGTAGAGTTTACAATTGATATGGTATTAGGGATGCATCCAATATCGATACCTTCATATCATACAGAACCAATGGAGCTGAAGGATATCAAGATTCAGTTGGATCATATGGTGGTGAAGGGTTTTTACCCTAGTGTTTCTCCTTGGGTATCCTTATCTCTATTTATGAAGAAGTAAGATAGTTCAATACAGTTGTGTGTAGACTATTGGAAGTTGAAATGGGTAATGGTTAAGAACTAGTATGCTTTGCCTCATGTGGATGATTTTCTTGATCAGTTAATGGGGGAAACTGGTTTTTCAAGATTAACCTTCAGCCAGGTTATCATCAGCTCAGAGTTTGGGAGTGTGATATACTGAAGACGACTTTCAGGAGTAGGTATGACCATTATGAATATCTTGTGATATCATTTGGTCTGACTAACACACCTTCACTTTTTAAGGATTTAATGAACTATATATTCCATTAGTATCTTGAAACTTTTGTGGTAGTGTTAATGGATGATATTTTGGTTTATTAAATATTCAAGCATGAGAATAAGAACCATATGGGTTTGGTTTTGGAAATTCTGAGAAGTCACCATTTTCAGGGAAAGATTTTAAAATTCACCTTTTAGAATCAACAATTAAAGTTATTGGGGCATGTGATTTATGAACATGACTTATTAGTTAACCATGATAATATAAAGTCTTTTTTTGTCATGGGAATATCCAAAAAACAACTTTGAAATTTGAATCTTCCTTGGTCTTGCTAGATACTACGGATAGTTCATCAAGGATTTCTCAAATCTGGAATCACCTTTGAGTGATCTTACTAGGAAAGGGGTGAAACTCATATGGGATGAAAAATTTCAATCTTATTTTGATGAGATGAAATGAATTTTGACCTTGGATCCTATTATGATCTTTCCAGAGCCTAGTAAGGGGTATGTGGTTTTTTGTGATTCTTATAGTGTTGATTTGGGTTATGTGATCATACCAAATGATCATGTAGTGGCTTACAGTTCACATCAACTTCAATAAAATGATAGGAATTACCCCACTCATGATTTAGAGCTTTTCATAGTTATACATGTGCTTAAGTGTTAGCTATATTATCTTCTTGGGGAAAGGTTCGCAATCTTTTATGACCATAAGAGTTTGAGCTATATCTTCTCTCTTAAGGACTTGAATCTTAGACATATGAGGTGGGTGGAATAACTTTAGATATTTGAATTCATTATCAATTTCACCCTAGTGAAGGGGAATGTCATTGTATAAACTCTTATTAGGAAAGATCCATCACAAGTTGTTTAGGAATCAAAGTAAGAGTGGAACCTTATGGGACTTTTTGCTTAGTTTCATATGGATGCTCAGGAGAACGTTTCAAGTATGGTTTTGAACAATGTTAAGTTATCATCATCTATCCTTGAGTATATTATGAAGAATAAACAACATGATGAAGAGTTCATAGGAATTAAAGAAACCCTATATGGTAGGGAGACTATTTCTAGTTAGTCTCTCTATTCAGATGGTATTATTAGTTTTAGGGATCATTTTGTCATCCCTGTATATGTGAATAGTTCAGTTTTATTTAATTTTCATAGTTCTTTATGTATCGTTCATCCAAGTGCTATGAAGATTTATTATGATATGAGAAAAATATTCTGGTGTCCATATATAAAGTGTGACATTTTTGATTTTGTGTCCTGCTATTACACCTAGAAACAAATCAAGGTGGAGCATTTGAAACCTTTTAGTTTGAACAACCACTTCTAGTGCCAGTTTGGAAACGAGGTTATGTGTACATGAATTTTTTTGGATTATCATAGACTCCATAAGGGATGAATGCTATCTGGATGGTGATTGATCATTTAAAAAATTCATCTCAATTTATTTTGATCAAAGACACCACAAAATTTTAAGATCTGGGTAAGCTGTATGTGTATAAAATTGTGAGGTTATATGAGGTTTCTTCAGTTGTTGTTTCAGATAAAGATAATAGGTTTAATTTGAAGTTATGGAGAATCCAAGAGGTGTTAGGGACTCAAGTAAAACTGAGTATCACTTCACATCCACATACAGATGGTCATATGGATTATTTTATTCAGATTTTGAAGGATATTATTTGTTCCTATGTCTTGGACTTTGGTGAATCTTATCATAACCTTCTAGGGCTAGTCGAGTTTGCCTATAATAATAGTTATTAGTCATCGATCAGAATAGCTCCATTATAGGATTTGTATGGTTGTCTGTGAAGATCACCACTTTTTTGGGAAGAGGTGGGCGAAGCTTATTTGGTGGGATCAAGTTTGGTTTAGGAGACATTTTAAATGATTCAAGATATACATCAGTGTTTGGTTATAACATAGATTCAATAGAAACCAAATGTGTATAAATGGAGTCATCCTTTGGATTTTTTCATAGGTGACTGGGTTTTCTTAAAATATTGTCTTTGGTTGGGTCAACATCAACTTGGAAAATAGGGAAAGTTGGATCTGAGATACATTGGACCATTTGAGGTCACTGATCGGCTTTGGAAGTTTACTTATTAGTTGGAATTTCCAGTTCAGTTGATAGGAATTCATGATGTTTTCCAAATATTATAACTCAGGAAATATCATACCAACCCCTATTATGTTCTTAGTTGAGAAGATATTGAGTTAGAGGCATATGATTCTATTGTTTAGAAACCAGTAGTGATAATGGATTCTCATGTGAAAGTCTTGAGTGGGAAGTATATTCTATTGGTTAGAGTGTTATGATGACATAGATCAGATTCTCATGATACTTGGGATCATGATTCATTGATGAGGGAGCAATGAACTCACCTCTTAGTCAGACTTTATTCTTCTACATGACTTCCTAGGGATAAAAAGTCTTATGGAGGGGAGTTTGTAACATCTAGTTACCCGTGTTCAAGTAATTCCATCATATTTTCTTATTTTAATCTTTGATTGGGTGCATCTTGAGACTCTCGAGGATAAAGATCATTTGTTGGGGAAAATGACTTAAAGTTAGGGGATGGATATTTGTTTCAATTAACAGAAACTGTGTATAAATGGGTTAATGGAGTTGAATGGTTCTTCCTGAGTATGGGGAATGCTCGAGTTGGTTTGGGGTTTTTGATTAGTAATCTATTTTTTTTGTTATGTGCTGGGAGATTACATAACATGTAAAGGGTTTAAAAACATGTACTTTGTTTCTAGAAAAAATTCATGAACTCAGTACACATCATGAAAGTAATACACATTATGTATGAGTTACATACTATATAAGTTTTAAAGTTCAGTTTTTAATAACAAGATGATGGTTTTTTTGGAATACATAAGCATCATGGATTACATGATGTGTAAAGAGGTTACAGATTGTGTAACTATAGGGAGTTCATATTTTAGGGTGATTCCTTAGTTTTTTATTCATTATTTCATAGTCATCCTTACTCTCTAACTAAAAGGGTTCTTCAGTGATTTTGGGAGTCTCCATTCATTCTAGATTGATTCATTTGGCATTGGATCACCATTTTAGTTAGGTTGTATCTCTCCAGGTGAGTGATCCTTTCTTCTTCTTTGTTTCTTTGATCACGGTAGTGTTGCTCCATTGAGTTATTGAATATGTTGACCCATGGTGATGTTTCTTCTTATTTCCTTCTATATTTTTGGTGTGGTCTTGTTCCTAGTTCCATTATTTTATTGGTTGTGGTGCAGAAGGTGTGAATTCTTGAGGTTTGTGTCATTTACTCTTCACTTACATCACTTTTGTTAAATTGGATCAATTATAAGATGGGTAGATTGATTATAGGTCTTCTTTTTTGGTTGCTTAATTTTTTCTTATAGTTGGTTCCTTTGCGGGCATGCGCAACCCTGAGTTTTGAGGTATGTGGTTCTGTCTCTAGCTTATGTTGGTGAACTGCATAGCTCTTGTTTTGATAAAATTTTTTATTAAATGAAATGAAATAATAGGATTGATTTTACTTATTTGTGTGGAATTGGGTTTTTATAAAATATTTTTATCCACTAGTTTTGGTAAATGAAAAGGGTTTTCAAAGAATTATGAAATGGTTTAGTGAAATGGTTTTCAAAGCATGAAATAGTGAAAATGGATTGATGAATTGATTTAGAAAATAGAGCACATGTGTAGCCTTGGGTACTTTGGTGGAAGGTATAGTAATAGGTCTCATTCACTGTCGGGGGATTTACTCATGAGGATTATCTCTACTCTCTTGTCATAGTGTTCTAGGGAATTGTTAGACCTATTGGGGGGGGGGGGGGTTCAATTTATGGGGTGTTCCTCCACCTTCTAGATCTGATTCATATGTCTAGTGTATTGATGTGTATGTGATTTTCTATGTTAGGCATGAGTGTCCTAGCAATCTTGAACTAGTTTGACCCTTAGTGCGTTGTTACCTATGTTTCTTAGCCGATATGGGCTACTTTTGGGTTCAATTTTTTTCTATACTATCATGGATTTTGATATGATATGTGATGCATTCTTTTTGTTTTTGGCTCAATATGTTAGCTGAGATATTTTGAAATGAAATAATTTGAAACTTATTTACCTACTTTATTTGGAAATGTGGGAAAAGAAAAAATTAAACTATTTTTCCATGGTTTTGATATACAAAACTGTTAAAATATTATCATGCCTTGTTTTCTTTTAAATTTTAGCATACATGGATTAGTGTTCAGATACTTGATATGGAACACATGGGGGAAACCCTTCTGAGCTTTTTAGCTCACACCCTGCATACCCCTATGATAATGCATAGATTTGGTTATGTCTTTCGATGCAAGGAAAGGCAAGGTACCACAATGAGGCAGTGAGGGTTTCTATCAGCTGGGAAGGGTATATGGTGGTGAGATGGTAGGAATTTTCCCACTCTATCACATGGAGTACCTAGTTTTCCTATTTTATTAGTCCTTTGTGGTTAGACTTTTACTTGGATATTGTTTCTACTCTTGAGTTGTTTGGTTTTTTCTATTTGGTTTTAGTTATGGAATATATTTATATTCTTCTATTTCTCTATGTTATATATATGTTTCATGTCTTTACTTTAGTTTATTAGAAATTGTTCCCTTTGTTTTTTGTTTTATGCCCGAGTGCTAGTCACCTGCCCGTGGGAATTGGGAACGCCCTTCTGGTATGTGGCGTAATGGGTTGGATACCAGTTTGAGAGGGTATTTAGGTAGATTCATTATAATTAATGTCTATTTTTATAATAATAAAATTATTTTCATGATGAAAATTTATTTCTAGTTTTTATTGATTATGTAATTGCCTTAAATTCGTATGAAAAGCTAAAACAATATTTCTTCAATTAATAGATAAATAAAATAAATGATTTTAAAAATATAAAAAGTAAAATAATTTGAGTGAGTTATAGTTATAAAAAAACCTTATAGATGAATGTACCATATTATATATTTATTAAAGTATTATATTTTAATTCCATATTCGTCTTTATGTATTTAAAGTCAAATTAAATAAATAGTGTCAAAAGTGACATTAGTGATATTTTATAAAAATGATATTTTATGAAAATAATATTTTGTTAAATTATTTTAAAATTATAAAAATCTTGAAATAGGACAATGGGGATAATATATTGTCTATAATTTAATCCTTTATCCATTTATTTTCCAATTGTTAGATTATAAGTGAAATTATAACCCTCTAAGTATGGAAAATCCATTACTACGGTTAAGGTTAAAATAGGTTAAATAAGGATTTAAACAAAAAGATAAGGTTTAAAATACCACTTAAAACTATAAAATTTTTACTGTTTTATGATATTTCAACTATATAAAACCATATATTCGAATCTCTTTCCATTTGAAATAATTTTTCATTAGAATAACTTTATTTTCTTTTAATCTTTTAAGAAATTTCAAGAGTGCCCCTCCCCTCACTTATAAAAGGACACCCCTTCCATCACTTATTTACACCACTTTGAGCAAAATATCTTGAAAAATAATTTCCCATATATCTTATAAACATCCATATTCAAATTATAGAGGTGATATTCTTCCTAAAATACAAACCCTAGGGTCAATAAAAAAGGATCTAAAGAAGGTCTCCTGAAGAGGAGGTAATCGTCTTACCCAAACTCTTTTCAATTTATTTATTATTATACCTCCTCTAAATATATGGATTTATAATAAAATAATTACTAAATTTTACAAAATATATTGAAATGTTATTATGATAATTAAAACACCATAATACACACTCTTTTTCATTAAATGATAAGTGAAAGTATTTCTCATGCATACATATGACTTACCGTATCCACATAGTGATGCAATTCATTTTTACTCACTATATTTTATGGATGGGTATTGTGATGAGTTTAATGTTTATAAATGATATTTATAACATAATTATGATTTTATAATTATAATATAATATCTATATTATTACCTTCTAATCTATTTGAAAATAATAACATCGCTCGTGCGTACGTGGGTGAAGCGATGTGATTTGTTTTTCATTTCCGATTTGCATGGATGATAATAAGGATAGATTTAATGAATATATATATGATATTTAGGATATAATAATGATTCTATAAAGGTGAATTATTATATACCTTTATTTTGTTCAATCCTTCAGAAAATAAAAAACAAGGTTCTTGATTAAAATTCTATATATGATGGAACCATGATCAAAGTGCAATGACCAAAACTACTGAACCAAAACATACATGAAAAATGAATAAGTTATGAACCAGAATAATGATTTTAATAAAGATTTGTTAATAAATGAGAGATAAATGTTATAATTAAATCATATATGGTATGATATATATTATTATGGTTATATAATAGATTTATAATAAATCTATATTTATTATAAATGAGGTTCGAACACTTACAAAGGAAGTTGAACTTGAGTTAAGGGGTTTCTTAACTCAATTTACATTCATTGGATTATAATTATACTTCATAAACTATGCTATTACTTGACTATGATTTAAATTACCTCTGATTTTATTATTTTATATTTATACTTGTTTTTTGGATTTACATTTTTCACATAAAATCACTTAATTGATTAATTCTCACTTCAATGATACAACCATTGTAAGTGTTTCTCATATCACTTTTATTTCTATGAGACATATTTCATACTCACCACTTGTTTCATTTGTGTTGTGTAAATAATTACCCTTTTATTTATTTTTATCATTAATATATTTATATTCATATTATTTAATGTTTCATTTGAAGTTATTTCTTTCATTGATATTATGATTCAAAATTTAACAAAGTGGTAAGGGTTTATTTCACAGTATCATCATTATTCATGTTTTCCCATGTTTAAGCTTATGTTATGGGAATTATATTGTCTTTATTTATTAAAACATATAAATTTTCCCATCTTAAGGTTACTTATAAGGTTTTCAAGTATTAGTTCAATTTTTACCTTCTTAGCACTCAAAAACACCAAGTGAATGTTTTTAAGGAAAACCAACTTTGATTTTATACTCGATAGAGAATATTTTTATTCTACATCCATATTTTCCATAAAATGTTTTAAAGAATTTTTTTAATATTCTAAAATTATTTATTAAATACATTTTTAACCATGTTTTACTTTTTACTTTTTTTAAAACTAATCTTCATATTTTTTTTTTCTAAATGAGAACCTTTTTTACTTTTTCCAAAAATGTGAAAGGAATATTTATTTTAATATACTTAGAATGAATGGAATATACCACCATCATGACTGATCAATTCTTTGAAGCTTCTTTTATACATATCTATTCCAATTTTTAAATAATTTGTTTTTCATATATTATATTTTTTTAGTTTTTAAAAGTGAATTTCAACATGAAAAGGGTATTTTCCTCAAGAATATTTTTAATGATCTCATTATGGTATTTCTATTAATCAATGAAAACAACCCTTTTATTCTGCACTAGGGAAATTTTTTAATGATAACATACTTATTTTTTCTCTGTATGGTTTATGATTAGTTTTATTAAGGAAAGTATTTAAATTATGTATGCCAGTTCTACCTATACAAAATGTTTTTGAATAAGGCTTATTGATTAAATAGTATTGTTTATATATATGATTAATTAATTGGAATTATTAAATTATGTGTGTTACCAAAAATTATATATCCCCTCAATGCATTGGTAGGTCTCATGAGACAAATTAGATTAGGGAATTTGGCTGAGGCCTTACCCATTTTTTAGATGTAATGGAACAAGAACTTGATGGTATTTTTAGATATCTTACCATGAGGCCTTGATAGTATTTTTAAATGTCTTATCCTAAGTCCTTGATAATATTTTTAGATTTATCAGAATAATGCCTCAAAGGTAATTTTCAAATGTCCAACTTTATATATTTCATCATTATGAAATCAATTGTTGATTTCCATGTGATTATTTTAATATTTATGATATCTATGGATAAGTTTCAAGTTCATGTGGTTATTTATATGTAATTATTTTATCATCATTTATTCCTACCATATAATTCATGTCAAATTTGTTTCCATGTTAGATTCCATTGGACTCATACCCTTACCGAGCATATGATCTCACCCTTTATTTGTTTTCCTTTATCCATGATTCTAGGAAGTGTACTATGATTTATATACATGAATATACTAGAGGAAATAATATTTCCCTCAAATAAAATACTATATGGAATTTTTTATTTTCAAATGTAATTTGAGATTCAATTATATATTTATTTAGCCAATGTTACTATGAAATTCATTAGTTTTGGGTGTGATTTATTATATCTAGTACCAATGTAATAAATTAACAACTGACTTTGAGATACAATATTTGGGGTCTTTATAGTTGGAATTAAATTAAGATTAGTCAAAAACTTGAAAAATATATTTAGGAAAACATTTATTAGGGAAAATAACCCTATGACTAACTTAGAGGGATATTCTAAGTATATGATAATATCCTAAGGTTTTGGTAAGGTAGATATTATGTAGTTTTCTTAGAAACACATCCTTGTCTGTATAATACAAGTGTAAATGGTTTTAGAACAAATTCATCTAGGGGAAATAACCTAAAAAATTATGGATGAGTATATATTGTCCATTATTATGGTGCAATGTGAGTGAACCCTTACTGTTCACCTAGTTTGAAACTTTTGAGGGATATGATTGGGTTAAGTCACATTTTATTTATGAACCATTATGAAGTATTTGAAAAGATGATGACCATGAATAACCTTGGTTAAAACTAAGGTTTATTATATTGAAAATTAGGTGTAAAGATTTATAAATACAATAAATTATTTTTATGATTATGTAGTTTCTCACTATGATTTTTGTTTCTCATACTATGCTTTTTGGTTTCAGTTAATGGCTAGAAACAGAAGTAACCATGTTAACATTTAATATGATATATAATTTAGTTATTATGATAAACCTAATGAGATGATTAATGGAGTGAAAGATATTGTGATTATGATTAATAATTTATCATAATATATGATTAAAAACCTGAACCTTAAGAAAATATTAGACTCACCAAAGAATATAAGGATAGAGTTTTTTGAGAGATCAGGTAGTGGAGACCATTAAGAAAATATGGAATAATTTTATTCATTTAAAAAATGTTGAAATATATATATTTGGAAATGTCTCAAAGGAAGGGGAAGATTTTTTCTATGTGGAAATGATGGTCCTTGAGCAACTGATTGCTTAAGAGTTTAATGTCCTATGTTTGGGAGACATGGTCATTATCTAAGTCAATTCCCTAATACAAGTTTTAACTCCTAGACCATAGATGGACCTATTCCATGTCAATAAAAAAGTTTAAAGTGTTAATGTATTGGGATTTATGGATTATGTTATAAAGTGTTATATCAATGATATTTTGGTTATAAGAATTATGAAAAATCTAAGTATTATTCTACAATAATTTTTCTTTAAGTATTTGAAAGAATATGTTTAATGGTACCAATGACATAGAAAAGTGATTTAGTGGTAAGGTAACACTTTAAAGAAAAACACATGATTGAGGGAAAGATAACCCTTAATATATGCACAATTTTGAGATAATAATTTTTTTTAAGATGAATATATAATTTATATTGATAAATTAAATAGGATAATATTGGTGACCTTAAAACTGATTAGTGATTTAATGGTATCTTTTTTAAAGTTTAATGAATTTCTATATTTATGATATAAATTCAAGAATATGATATTTTATTTAAGGAATAAGGAGATAATTAATTTTTTTTAAGAATGCATGTTTTCATTAAGGTTTTATGGTGATTTATTTTATTACAATGTTTTATGAGAATATATGATCAATGTATTCACTTATTTGGTATGTGACACTAAGAGATACATTATTTTTTTGGGAACTTATGTTAAGTTTATTTTTGAACTTTATTGATTTCACTCCTAATTTTTTATTTTTTGGATTTTGAATTTGGTCAAAAATATTTTGGAAGGGTTTTAAGGTTAAATATTTATAGAATAGATCAAGATGAACTTTGGGTGTTACTGTTGAGTTTTTAGAGATTAATGTATTATATTGGATAACTTATGATTAAAATTTTGGTTTTCATAAATATTTAGAGGCATATGAAAAGAATTTTTATTCTGTTATAGATATTATGATCCTTTAAAAGTTAATTTTAGTGATTTAGATATAAAAAAAATCATCTTGAATATTAATTTCTTAGAGTAAGAGATGAAGTGGAAATTGATCAATGCACAACTAAAATATGAAATTGTACTTATGAAATAGAAAGATATCAAGTAACTATATTCTCTGGTGTTCTATATCTTGATATTAATATAATCACTCATATTTAGGAAAAATATCTTGAAATAAAAAATTATACTTTTACCTTCATTTTTGTTGAATCAATGGTCTTTTCACCCATCACAGATTTATGGTTTTGTGGTCGTTATCTTTCTCCTGGCTATATTTCATATCACTTTATATTAGTACTTGGGTGTTATTTTTCTCCTCTATTTCAATATTTTCACTTATCACTATTGTTATTCTATTTGAAAACCTAGTTTTGTAGTATTACAGATAACCTTTATATTTCTATTTCCCTCTTTTAATATGAATTTTTATTAACCTTTTTTTACAATGTGAGTTTTAAATAAGGGAACTTTTAAATACCAAACAATTTATTTCTAAGAATAAGTTAAAATTTAAAAGAAGTAATTTATTAAAGGGGGTGGAGGAGAATATAACTCCCTGATATTTTAAAAGAATAACATTATATTCAATAGTTCATATGACATGGAACACTGAGCTTAAAAGACCATTAAAATATTGTTGTTTAATTATGTCTGTTAAGACCCAACCATTGAATTTGAGGGTATGAATATGAAAAACCAAATTATGAAGCATATATAAAGTTCCTACTCAATACCAATTTATTTATTAAATATTATGAAAATAATATTCAATTTTTAGTAAAGTCATATCATGATTCAAAAGTATGTTTCCTTCAAAAAATATTTTTATTGATTTTTGCGAGAAAATACTATAGTTAATTTTTTACAATTTTAAAAAATTTATTAGAAAAAATAAATTTCATTTTTGTAATCATTATTTAAAAATTATTTTTGAGTTAATTTTTGATAATTTTATGAAAATATTGATTTTTTGATCAATAGTGAAAATACAATTTTTTATTGAAAACTATATTTTTATTTCAAGTATTTAAAAATTTTAATTTTTTTAAATATTATTTAAAAGAAACATTAGTATTTTTTATTAATCCAAATAAGTTTATTTTAATTGGTTTTATGGTTTAATTTGTTATAAAATCATTTTTATACTTAAAAAGGCGTTTTTATTAAAAACAGTTTTTCATTGCATTTTTCATTTTATCTTAAATTAGTTTTTTTCCAATTATATGAATTCAATTTGATAAAATGTATTCTATATTTTAAAATATTAGGTTCAAATTTGGTAAATAGGTCCCTTTTATTTTTAGGCATTATGAATAGTAACCACGGTAAAATTTATCACCTTGGTAAAGGGAGAATTGAGATAACCTAGGTTAAACCTAAGTATTAAGGCCAAAAGTTTTCATCTTAATTATTATTTTATGAATTTAATTATACCCTTAATACCTAATTATAAAAATTTAATTTTTTAAGGGACCCTTTCCCATGAAAATGACCAATATAATATTTAAAGTAAATAAAAATACAAAATGTCACTCTCTTACTTTTAAATATATCTTATGTGTTCACATAGGGATAAAAAAATTTGTGAAAGAATATTAATGGTTATTTTTTTAATAATGAAAATATTTTTGTTATGGTAATTTATTTATAATTTTTAGTTATTATATAATTATCTTTAATGATTATGTACCACTGACATGATATTTTTTCAATTAATAGATAAATAAAATAAAATATTTTAAAAATACTAAAAATAATATAATTTTAGTGAGTT
This sequence comes from Viscum album, assembly GCA_963277665.1. Lineage (NCBI taxonomy): Eukaryota > Viridiplantae > Streptophyta > Magnoliopsida > Santalales > Viscaceae > Viscum > Viscum album. Next base: position 1,814,971,793 of record OY728159.1, on the reverse strand, counting down.
ATAGAATTCCATTAATTTTATAGATTAATATAACATATTTTATATTTATTACAGGATTATATATTAATCTCATATTCTTTTATATGTATTTAAAGTCAAATTGAATGAATAGTTTCAAAAATGAAATTAATGGTATTTTAAGAAAAGAATATTTTATTTAATTATTTAAAGATCATAAAAACCTTGAAATAGGATAAGGTGGATAATATACAGTATAAAATTTCATCATTTATCCCTTAATTATCCAATTTCTAACTTATAAGTAAAATTATAACCTTTTAAGAGTGAAAAAGGCGTTACTACATTTAAGGTTAAAATAGGTTAACTAAGGGGTTAAATCAAAATATAATATTTGAAATACCACTTAAACCAGTAAATATTTTATTATTTTATAATATTGAAACCATATACTTCCTCATATTTGAAAATATGGCCATTTGGAATCATTTTTATTGATAATGACTTTATTATATTTTAATCTTTTTTAAAATTCCAAGAGTACCCCTCCCCTCACTTATAAAAGGACACTGTATCCCTCTCTTATTTAAACCTTCTTGAGTAACTTAGCTAAAAAATACATAAAAAAATTTTCTTCTAAAAATAATTATCTAATTTATAGATTCATTTTCTTCCCAAAAGAAAAACCCTATGTTCTATAATAAAGGATCTAAAGAAGGTGTCCTGAAGAAGAGGTAATTGCCGTACCTGACCTCTTTCAACTTATTTCTTCTTTTACCTCCTCTAAATTAGTATTATTTTTCATAAAATATTAAATTAATTATAATAAATATACTTAAATGTTGTTATTATTATTATTAAACCACCATTATTGACCCACTTTTCAATCAAATTTGAAGTGAAAGTATCACTCATGTGTACATACAACTTATTATGTCCACGCAGTGATACAATTTATTTTTCATCACCATATTTTATGGATGGGTATTATGTAACACCCGAGACTTTTATGTTATATAAATCATCAAAGGAATATTTTTCTACACAACACTTGCTTGGCTTGCTTTACACACAATCGCGACCTTCCTCGATAGCTTGCGTCGTACGCAATACCGAGTTTCACTAAACAACAATATGCTATTAAAACTAGCCGTTATGAATAGTAATAACCACTTTTTGAAATTTTATAAATTTTATTTTTCAAAATGGACTTCATTTTTGGACTCAGAATATCGAAATTAGCCTAGGGTGAAATTTTGGTATTTTTCTGAAAACTTTCAATTTTTGATGAATAGTGAAACCACTAAGTGGTAGGTTAAAAACTGAATTTTGCATAAAACTTAATTTTACCGCTTCTGTGAATGGAATTTCAAAAATACGACAGACACGGTTGATATCAGTAAGTAAAATGTGGTTCAATGAGATAAAAATAATTTTTTGGTGAATAGTAACTTTTTACTTTTTTTTTACCGCGGTTAATAGTAAATAGGGTAACTAAGGGTAAATATGATATTAATATTACCCTAACACATGTCCTAATTCTATTGGACAAGTGTAATTCGACCAAAAACAAACTTAGGAATAAAAATATGACCATTTAGGCCCACTTGAATTAGATTAGGACATTTATTATTAATTTATTTAAAGAAGGGTTAAAATAGTTAAAATCAAAGTTTAATAAGTAAATCATTTTTAATATGGGGTTATACATAAGATAAATTTGACTATAAATATTCATTAGAAAGCTAAAAAATTTCCTACATAATGGTATTTTATTTGTAATTTTTAGACATTAAATAATTTAATTTATTTATGACACAATAATGATGCAGTAATTATCTTATTAATGAAATATTGACATAATTGATGTTATAAACACCAAAATAAATGTAATTTGAGACTTTTTATGAATTAAACTAATTTTATAGGTTACTATGATATATTAATGTTGATTTAATCAACTTGGTTCGAACATATAATTCTGTTATGACTTTCACAAAAATCATATATCAAATAGTGTCAAAATTGACACAAAATAGTTTTTAAATCAAATATTATATTATTAATTGTTATTTTATTCCTAAAAATCTAAGGTTCGGCCAAATGACTTATATAAGGATATATATATTAATAATAAACAATTTGGGGTTCGTTTGGCATGTTATAGTAAGTGTATTAACCATATAGTGAAAGAAAACAAAAAGACACGGTAAAAGTTAAATTATTTAACTTAGAGTTAAATCTAATTGATAAGGTTAAAATAATACCCTAAACTTGTCTAAATACTATTGGTTGATAGGATTTCGACCCATCCCCACTTTATCTTCGAAATAAGACACTTTGGAACCATTATAAACCGATTTTGACTTTAATATAAAATAATATTTTGAGATATTTCTAAGGTGCCCCTCTCCTCTCTTATAAAAGGGCACCTCCTCCCCCTCCTCCTCACACCAATTTGAGAACTCAAGCTCATCCAAACCCTGACATTTTCTTCTCTCCACTTACCTATAATAATCCTAGAGGTCATGGTCTTCTTCAAAGACCAATCTTAGTTCCCTAAGTGGAGGATTCAAAGAGGCGTTCCAAAGAAGAGGTAATATCCATTACCGATCTTTTCAATTTGTTTCTTCTTCAACTTCTTCTTCTTTAGTTGTTTCATGATAAAGTAATAACATCAATATTAATTAAATACTAATATGTTATTATAAATATGAAACAACCCTAATTCACCTTCTATCCATCCCACGGAAAAATGAAATCATCGCGCGTGCGTACGTACAGAATACCGTCTCCACGCCGTGGTGTAATCTATTTTTCCACCATCACTTTACAAGGATGGGTATAATGGTGTAATGAGTAACTATTTATGATTATTATAAAGTAATATTGATACTGAAATAATATATATATACTCCAATACAGTTCCATGATCATAGGAACGATATCATCACTCGTGCGTACGTACGGAATACCGTCTCCACGATGTGATGCGACTCGTTCTACATGATCATCCTTACATAGTAATTATATAAATGACTTGAATGAATAAATATGATATATGTTACACTAATACCATTCTGGATATATAAGGTATCTATAACCTTAAAAGAAGAATAAGAATGTATTCGGCAAAACACGCATAAGAACAAAAGGCAATAAAGACCCGAGTAACAAGTAACAATGAAATATTACTTACAAGAAGCTAAGAATATGACCATATATGATATCATATCAATATGTATGATTCTGGAATAAGTCAATAACATTATTTAAACCATTATACAGGAGCTTCGGACACGTACAAAGCAAATCGGACCTAAGGTAAGGGAAATACCACAATCTCATTTTTATCCGAGATTGTTTATTCGTAAGTATTTACTGGGGTGTATTTTATCATCCACATCCATGTTTCATCAATATGTAATATTATTTCCATCCACCTACAATTGTTTAAATCCATTTTTACCCTTCGGTGAGTTTTTAGTAATATCTATGAAAGGAATCTTTTGTCGTACGAGGTACTTTTTGACTTTTCTGACAAAAGTACGAAGAATGTTTTTTTAACTTATACGGCATGAATGGATTTTTAAAACATTATTTCCAAGAAGAATCCTTTACAAGTTTTCAAGTTTATTTTTAATCAACTTCTTTTATTTTAAAGTTGTATGACATGTTATGAAAGGAAAAATGTTTTTGAAGAAGAAAGGATATTTTCCTCAAGAATGGAGTTCAAGTGTTTTATCAAAATTATTTTCCATCTAAGATAATAAAGGGTTCTGTTTTTATCCCTATTATTACATTGATTTGATCATGTTGTGATGGAATTATTTTTATGAATTCCTTTATCTTATATGAATTGATTTATGATGTCATGATGTTTCAAGAATACCATTTTTGTTACATGTGTTATGCGATGATGTATGTTTTATGATTATGTGGCACACATAAGAAAGGATTCATTATAAGATGGGTGGGACCTATATCTCCCTCCAATGCATTGGGTAAAGGTTTTATATCTCATGAGATAGACATGGCTGGAACGGTAGGTTATACCAGTTCAGTGAAACAGGACTGGAACGAGGGTGACTCGGTTCAGAAAGGGACTTTGTCCACTAAGATAGTCTTGGCAATGAGTCATGACTAACAAGAAATGATTTTCCATGATTATGTGTGCATGCCACAAAGTTTCAAGTTTCATGTTATGATTATGGGGATCTCATTTTAACTTCTATGATTTATTCCATGTTAAGATTTTATGATCTCCTTTGCGGGTTATGATTTTCAAAAAGATATGATATGATTTTTATTTCCTTTATTTTCCCTTGCTGAGCATTTGAGCTCACCCTTTTATGTTTTCTTTCCCCCAGGTCAGGAAGATGGATATTAAGTAGAATATGCTAAAAGGGACCCTAGATATGATGAAATAAATGGGATACACTGTAGAAGATTTATGAACCAGTTGTTTATGTTTCCCAGTTTCTAAAGACACTATACCTATACGGTCCTTTGTGGTTTTTTCATATGTTGTAATAAGTGTGCTTCAATTTTGAAGTATTAACAATGTATGTAAAGTATGGGTCGTTATATATTATGATGGTTTTAAATTTTATATATGATATTCATGAAATATTTATTATTATATAATTATAATACAATATCTACCTTTTTACCTCCCAATCCGTTGGAAAATGATAGCATTGCTCATGCGTACATCTAGACTACCACCTCCACGTAGCGATGTGATTCTTTTTACATTTATTATTTACATGGATGGTAACAAGGATAGATGAAATGAATATATATAATATATTTGATATAATAATTATTATTTAAATGTTAATTATTATTTAATATTATTTCATTCCATCCTTCAAAAAGTGAAAATAACGTTTATGCGTACATACGACTTACCATCTCCACGAACAGTGTAATTCATTTTTATATTTACATAATTTATGGATGAAAATATATAAATATATAATGAATATATTTTATATTTATATAATTTTTAACATTATATATATTATGGGACCATGATCAAAGTTCAAGGACTAAAACTACCTAACCAAAACATGCATGAAAAACGAAGTAGTTGTCACCCAAAATAGTGATTTCAATAAAGAATTGTTAATAAATGGATGAGAAAAAGTTATAATTAAATAATATATTGTGTTATAAATATTATTACGGTTATTTAATATATTTATAATAAATATATAGTTATTATATAAGAGTTTTGAACACATACAAAGGAATTCATACATGAGGCAAGGGATCTCTAAACTTAATTTCCATTGATTGGGTTATACTTATACTTCATCAACTATGTTATACCATTATTATGTGTGATATTAACTCTAATTTTATTATGTTTTACTTATAATTGTATGGTGTATATTTATATTTGTCACACATAATCACATCATTTAATAATTATCACTTCAAGGATATGACCTTTTTAATGGTTTCTTGTCTCACTTTTATTTCTATGAGACATATTCCATATTCACTACTTTATTCATTTGTGTTGTGTAAATACTAGACATTTGATATTTTATACCATGAATACATTTATATTCTTGGTATTTAATGTTTAATTTTAATTTATTTCTTCCATTGGGGTTATTATTCAAAATTTACCGAAGTAGTAATGGTTTATTTCACAATACCATCCTTATTCTGTTTTTTTATGTTTATGATTACAATAGAGGAATTATATGATATTTATATATTAAAAACAATATATATTATTCTTATTAGGTTATTTATGGGACTTTATTAATTAAATTTTTATCTTATTGGCAATAAAAAATACCAAATTATTTTTTTAAGAAAAACCGACTTTGTTTTTCTACTTTGTGGGGTATGTTTTTTTTCCATGCCCATATTTTACTTAAAATGTTATAAGAAATATTTTTTTAGTATTATATTATGATTTATTATATAAATTTTTACCCAAGTTTTAATTTTTACAAAATGGTTTAAAAGTAATCTTTTTTTTTGTTTTATGAATGAGATACTTTTTGAATTTTTACCGAAATTGTGAAAGGAATCTTTGTTTTAACTTACTCGTCATGAATGAAATTTCTTTAAATCATTAACTCTCAATAATTTAAAGATCACTTTATAATTATCCACTATTATTTTAAAATAAAACGTTTTTTTATAATATTCTTTAATTTTTATCTTTTAAAAGTGAATTTCAAAGAAAAAAGGGTATTTTCCTTGAGAATATGTTTAATGATCTCATTATGGTATTTTTATTTATCAATGACAACAAAAATTTTATTCTAAACTAGGTACATATTGTTATGATATCATCCTTATTATTTATCTGGATGGTTTATGATCATTTTGATTGGGGAAAGTATTGACATTTTGTTTGCTAGTTCTTCTCATATGGGCTGTTTTTGAATAAGGAATTTTTATTAAATTGTATTGTTAATTCATATGATTAGTTAATTAGACTTATTAATGATTGGTGGGACCATAATTATATAGTCCATTTATGCATTAGTAGGTATCATGAGACAAATTAAATTGGGTATTTAGTTGAGGTATTGATAGTATTTTTAGATGTCTTGGCACGAAGCCTTGAAAGTATTTTTACATGTCTTAGCATGAGGCCTTAGTGGTATTTTTAGATGTTTTGGAACAAGGTATTAATGATAAGTTTCGTATGTCTAAAACTATGAATTCCTTCATTATGAAATTATTTTTTAATGTTGATGTGATTATTTTAATATTTTTGATATTCATGGACAAGTTTTATGTTTATGTGTTTATTTATATGGAATTATTTGATCATCATTTACTACTTTCATATTATTCATGATTTATTTATTTACATGTTAGATCATATTGTACACGTACCATTACTTCCTCTCGAAATCCATTTTTCTACAAAAAATAGGATTCTTAAATTTAGACTCCTGTTTCATTCAAAACAGATTCTCTTCTTTAAATATGAATCCACATAATGGAAAGATAGACCTTTTTATATTTTTTACTCATCCTTAAGTATTGTGATTTTTTTTAAAACTTGTGATGAACATAAAAATATTAGAAAGGGATATAAAAATAAATGAAACCTGTTAATACCTTTTAAATTCATGGAAACACATAAGGAATTTTAACTTTTTTATGTAATAAACTTTTGAGTTCAAAATATTAATTCACTTATTCATGAAATTAACTTCAGTTCTTAGAGTTTTCATAAAAAAATTGTAAACAAGAATAAAGGAAAAAACAAAATTCCTGAAAGATTTTACATTAAAAAAAATTCACATTTATAATATCATAAATATTCCTTTAAATAATAAACTAATTATTTACCTCTTAAAATCATAATATTTCCCTAAAAATCCATTTTTAAAGCATAGATAAAACATATAGGAAACTTGGGGCATAATACATTCATCATGGAATCACTTAATAGGATAATTAAAAAAATTTATTTGGTGTAACTTATAATAGTTAAATCCATTAATTTATAAGATTAATTAAGTTTGTCTACATTATCTTAGGAGTTACTTACAATAGTTAACTTTATCACTTTAACCAATGCATTGGAGGTATTTATCGGACCCACTCGTTACATAATAGACATAACCCCATAAGGGTTTGGGTTGAACACCTTATCACATTCATAAATAATTCCAAAGTGTATTTTTTTAAAATAAAAACCTTTAATAACTTTCACTTTTTATTATTAAACACATATAATTTTTATTTCATCCCATAAAAAACATTTTTCATTTATCTCATAAAAATGAGAATAAATATCATTTTCTTTCAAAAAAATTTAGAAACTAAAAATTTCCATAAAAATGGTAGATGTATACTCTTTAAAAAATATATAAAATTACAGATGAATCTTGATGATGAATAAAGGGCATGGTAGTGGAGAAATCCATTCATGCTGTATATGTTAAAAAAATTCTTTTACACTTTGGTAAAAAGAGTCAAAAGTGACCCATTTCTAAAACATATAAAATATTCATTTTTAAATATTTTTTAAAGATTAAAGGAAAGTTTAAAATTTAGTTTTAAACTATTTTAAGAACATTATTGAAACATCTTAAATAATGAGTACATAGAAGAGAAATATTTTAATAAGATAATTTTAAAACAAGGTTTTAAGTAAAACCTCTTACCACTTTGGTAACTATTGAATCAAAATAAATTTGAAAAAGTTAATTTCAAAACTATTTTTAATCCCCTTTAATGTTAAGTCAAAAGTCTTCTTTTGGCTTTTACATCATGTTTTGGAAATCACAAATATATTCTATGTCATGTTTTGGAAATCACAAATATATTCTATGTCATGTTTTGGAAATCTCAAAAGTATTCTATCATATGTTTGTAAATAACAAATTGTCTTTTATCATGTTTATCGTATCGTACGATGATTGATCGTACCGACCAAAACGTATCGTACTGACTCTGTCAAACGTATCGTACTGACTCTGTCAAACGTATCGTACTGACTCTATCAATCGTATCGTACTGACTTTGCTATTCAGATAATCATTATTTGTTTTGGTACTTTGTCAAAAACTCTCTCTGCATATGAATCGTACTCATGTTTTACATTTCTATATATCTCTTATCCTAACGAAACGATGTCGTTGAGTTAGTTATATACTAATCAAAACGATGTCGTGCTTTCTGTTTCAATATGACCGTTGGAGGCAATATGACCGTTGGAACCCGAGGCCTATAAATAGGAGGTCATTTTGAAGCTGAGAATACACTGATGAATGAAGAGACTTTGTGAACTACGAAGATTCTAGAGAGAGACACTGTGACTTCTCTCATCAGCCTTGTGCGAGCCGATCATCGTATCGAGGGCTTTCAAGTAATTGAAAGACAGAGGTGCCGATTACCTACAAAATCGAGGGCTGCCGGGGATAGGCAGACAGACGAGCCGATCATCGTATCGAGGGCTGCCGGGGATAGGCAGACAGACGAGCTGATCATCGTATCGAGGGCTGCCGGGGATAGGCAGACAGACGTGCCGATCATCGTATCGAGGGCTCACCAAGGTGTTGGTGAGACAGACCTTTTATCCTAGGTGAAAGGATAACCCTTCTCTTTGGGTTAAAAGAATTGTATTACTTTTACATTTCCGCTGTTGTATTAGAAAGGGATTTGTATTGTTTCCTTTCTTCTTTACATATTCAATTGTAATTGCTTCAATTACAATCATTCTATTACCTATTGTATTGATTGGTTCTATACGCTTTAAGGTAGAATCATTTACATTTGTATTACTCTGATTATTGTGTTCATCTTGAATACAATTGTTTTACATAACAACAGTATTACAATACATCATACCTTTTACATTCAATACAATTGTGGCTGTTTGTGTTTGTATTAGTTTAAGTTCATTTAAACTAATCTCTTTGTTACTAAAACTCAAGGTTTTTTTTAAACCTACAATTCACCCCCCTCTTGTATTGTTCCATCTAATAGACTTTTATATCAACTATTCGATCCAACAATTGGTATCAAAGGAGGTTTTCCACTGATTTGTATTACTAGCTTTATTTCTTATTACTTTCTTAAATACTTACTACACTAACGTGTGGAGTGGAAAAGTTGTTTTTGTTATATTAGATGGCAAGAATGAATATCGGATCAATAGATAATATGAATCCTTCTAGACCACCAATCTTTGATGGGAATGATTATGAGTATTGGAGAGATCGTATGAAGACTTTCGTCATCAATACTGGTGTAGACAATTTTATTATGCTTACCGGGGGTTACAAAATTCCTGACAAAGAAGTTAGTACTTTCACAAATCAAGAGAAGCAAGAATATCAACTGAATTACAAGGTACGCAATACTTTATTATGTTCTATGACCAGGAATATATATAGCCAGATATCTTCATGTGAAGCAGCCAACTGTATTTGGAAGAAATTAGAAGTCACTCATTTTGGTACATCCAAAGTTATAGAAACAAGGAGACCAATGCTTCGAGCAGAGTATCATGGATTTGTTTTTCCTTATGGAGAGCCAGTATGTAAAGTGCAACAAAGGTTTATGACAATTGTCAACAGCTTACAATCTATGGGAGAAAAAGGTCTTGATGATGAAGCTCTTGTTGATAAGATTATAGATATTATGCCAAATGAATGGGAGTCAAAAAGAACAGCTATTGATGAAAATAGAAAAGTTTCCCAGATTACTCTTGATGAACTCTTTGGAACTCTTCTACAACACGAGACAAGAATGAAAAGAGATGCTGATTTCAATAAGAAGAAGAATGGGAATGGAAGTGTAGCTTTTGCATCTAAAGCTAAAACACCTGAAAGGGTTACAAGGTCTAAATCCAAGAAAGTTGTTGTTTCTGATTCAAGTGATTGTAATCTTTCAGACAATGAGTTAGCTAATCTTGCTCGGAGAATGAACAAGATTGTGGGAAAGAAAGATTTTCAATATAGATTCAAAAAGAAAGATAGGAAAGATAGGAAAGATTCAGAGGTAACTTGTTATGAATGCAAGAAAGCAGGACATATAAGGCCTGATTGTCCTTTACTGAAGAGGAAAGATAGAAAAGAGAAACACTCTGAAAGAAACAAGAAAAGGTTTTATAAGACGAAGAAAGGCTTGAAAGCAAATGATACATGGAGTGCAAGTGGTAGTGATTCCTCAGATGATTCTTCAGAATATGAGACGTCAGGACAAAGGAATATTGGACTTCTAGCCAGACTACCAATTGAAGATCATTGTCTCATGGCTAAGGTACACAATGCTGAAGCTGTTACAAATGTCTCTTTAAATGAAAATTATGTTGATAATAAATATTATGAATCTTCAAATGATGAACCCTCATCATCAGAAGATGATACTTTACCTTCTTTTGAAGAAGTCTCTAGATTTGCTAAGTTACTTGAAAATGAAAATTCTAAACTCAAAAAGAGATTTGAAAAAGCAAATTCTAGAATTTCTATTTTGACTAAAGAAGTATCAGATCTTTCTAAAGATCTTGATGGGAAAACTTCTGATTTTGAAAGTATTTTGAAAACCCTTGAGAAAGTCAAATCTGAAAAAGATAAACTTTCTAAGGATCTTGAAACTGCTATTTCAAAGAAAAACATTTTAGAGTCCAACTCTAGTTCTAATTCAAATGTTTTAGAAAACAAGAATTTGGTTTTAAAACTAAAGTCAGAGATTTTATCCTTGAAAAAGTGTTTGTCAAACTTTACTCATGGAAAAGAAAACTTTGATAGGATGTACTCTCAAATAAGACCTTTGAGAAATCAATCTGGTCTTGGTTTTACTTATTCCAAACCTGTTTTTAGTAATAACTATTTTGTTCCTCAAAAAACAATTTTCTGTTCCAAGTGTCAATATGGTGGACATTGGAGAAGAGATTGTTCTCTTAACAAAACTCAATCCTTAGGATTTCATAAAGCTCATTTTGCAAAACAAATGTGGATTCCTAAAATTCTTTTATCTAATCCTTCTGGATCCAAACAAGTTTGGATTCCGAAAATCTAATTGTTTCTTTTTCAGGGAAACGAGAAGTGTATCAATAAGAACATTTGGTACATGGATAATGGTTGCTCTCGACATATGACTGGAAACAAAGATTTCTTTGAAAAGGTTATCAAAACAAAAGGTGGAAAAGTTACCTTCAGAGATAATGCTCAAGGAATGATTGTTGGTATATGTAATATTGTTTCAAATGTTTTTTTTAAAAAGGAGATATTGTTTTACAATTCATCGGAACGCAAGAACAACTTGCTGATATTTTTACAAAACCTTTACCTTCCGATAGATTTGAATTTATAAAACAGAAGCTAGGAATGATTACAATAAAATAATCATTCATATCTACTTCCTGTTTTACATCTCTCCTAATAGTAAGAAACTCCTCGTAGAAAGGGGGAGGACATTTCTTTATGTCTTTATGTTTCTGATCTTTAAATATTTACTCTCTTTATATATGTTTCTTTCTGTTTATAGTATTGACAGTTTTATTGTTTCATTTTAAGTTTTCCTGTTTATCGTATTGACCATTTCAGTTTTTCTGTTTATCGTATTGAAATTCTTTTCCATCGTATCGTTCAAAAATTTTGTATCGTCCGATGATAGTATTGAAATTCTTTTCCATCGTACCATTCAATAATTTTTTGAATCGACCGATGATGGTATTGAAATTCTTTTCCATCGTACCATTCAATAATTTTTGAATCGACCGATGATGGTATAGAAATTCTTTTCCATCGTACCATTCAATATTTTTTGAATCGACCGATGATAGTATTCAAATTCTTTTCCATCGTATCATTCAATATTTTTTTTGTATTGACCGATGATAGTATTGAGATTGTTTTCCATCGTACTGTCGGTTAATGATAACAACTATTTTCCATCGTACGGTCCGACCATAGTAATGACTTTGTTTTCCATCGGCATCATGTTTTTTTTCCTTACGATTGTTTCTTTGATACTTACCAAATCCAGCAATCACCTTTTGTTCTCCGACAGGTATCTTTTTCAATTTTTATTTTATTTTCTTTCTTTGTTTTAATCCTAACCATTGATCTGGTATTATCTAATCTCGACCGTAGAAGTTCAACGGTCATCTCTTTTTTTGCCTATAAATACCCCCCTCCCCTCCCCAAACCCACATTGATTGTTCAGGAATTGAGGCGAAGCTCTGCTCCCCCAGCTATAAACAATCGTACGATCTTCTCAATCGGCATCATCTTTATGTCTCAATCCTCTGCCAACACTCCCGCTGAAATGTCTTCAAAGACTTTTACAGAGAAAGACTTTCACAGAGAAAGGTTAGTATCCCGAGAATTCTTCGATATGTACGATTCTACAATCAAGAGGATTATTTTGTTTCAAGGATGGGAACATCTCTGTATGGAAAAGCCTAATACTCAAGATCCAGTTCTTTTTGATGAAGTTTGTCAATTTTACAAAACCGTGTCTTTCGACAAAGATATGACTATAAACTTCGCTGTGTACGATAGAAAATTATCCATGTCTGTGAAACAAGCGGCACACTTTCTGAACGTTTCTATAGAAGGGGATTCATTCTGTCCATCTCACAAACTACCAGAGGAAGTTGGTACGTTTAATAGAGAGAGTGCTGAAAAATCTTTGTTTGTTGTTAATGAGGGAAAGAGGAAAGTTTATCATCTTTCACCGGACAATCGGTTTGTCACTTTATGGATGAAAGGTTTTCTTGTCCCAAGGAAAGGGGATAGAGAAAATCTTAAAGTTTCTGATGTCTTTATGCTCGATTATCTTGTGAATATGAGGAAAGTGAATCTCATGGGATATATTTTTGAAACCGTCAAGAATGTCAAGAAAGGAGGGATTAAATCCCAGATAATAATGTATCCAGCCATCCTTACAAAATTCATTCTTGAGAGTATGAAGTTTTGTAACATTCCTTTGAAAGGAAAACCTATGGATTTGTGGCCGTCTTTCATTAATAAGAGTACGATGAAAAAGCTGAATGTTTGTTTTGATTCAAATTCAAAACTTTTTGTCAGAGATGTAGAAGCTAAATTGCCTGAAAATCAATCGGCACCTATGCCAGCAAAAGACAATCAATCCGCCGGTGTTACTCGAAAGTCTGATCCGCAGACTAGTTCAAAGCCGAAGAAGAAGAAGCCGAGGTACAGTAAGGAAGTTGTAGACAAATGGAGAAAGGACAAGGAACAGAGAAAAGAGGGTGATCCGAAGTTTGGTCTTGATCCTGCTGAGGCTTTTGCAGAAAGAATAAGGGTAGAAGAAACCCTTCAAGCTGAAAAGAAAAAGAAGACTCTTTTGAAAAGAAAGGCTCAGGACTTTGATATTTCTAAAGTCTTGAAAGCAGTTGAAGATGCTAGTGCTCAACTAACTGTGGAAGTGCATCAAGAACCCATCGTACAGAGTTTGCCTGAGAAAGAAAAAGGAAAACAAGTGATAGAAGAAGTGGAAGTAGAAGAAGGAGATTTTCTGTTAGAATTTCTTCAAAGTTCAAAGAAAAGTAGAGAGGAATCGCTTCAAAAGCTGAGCGAAGGTGTTCAACAAACTCCTCATGCCGATCAGGAAAAATCTTCGGACAGGATGTCATCTCGAGAAAAGCAAGATGCTCAATCTTCTCAATCTGATAAAGTAGTTGTCATTAGTGACAGAGTGGAAGATGAAAGAAAACAGAAAGAAAAAGTGAAAGGGAAACAGCCAGTTGTTGATTCAAGCAGATCGTATGAACTAGCATCGTACGATGATGATACTGATTCAGAGCATACAATCTCTCTCAAGAAGAGTGATTACATTGTTCAAGTTTTGAGAAGGATGGAGAAAACCATTCCTTACTTTCCGAGGCTGGAAGGAAAGATTGATTTTATCACTGAAAATCAGAGAAAGAAGTTTGGATCTGTAAAAGAATTGAGAAAGAAAGTCTTGTCTGTTGAAGCTGATCTGAAAGTTCTTTCGGAAAGCTCAGTTGCTCATAAGAAAGCTTGTAATAAGATGACCAAGTGGTCATACAAAACAGAGAGCTCAATCAATGACCATGAGATTGCTATTGAAGATATAAGAAGGTTATCAAATGAGCTTGCAATTGCTTTCAACAAGCTTGATAAAGAAACAATTGAAAGGCTGAACCTTTTGTCGTCTCAAAGAGCCGATGTTTCTTCAGTGAAAGATTTGCAAGAGAGGATGAATGCTTTCCAATCTGAATTCTCGAAGGTTTCATCTTTCAAAGATGAAATGGTTTTACTGAAGAATCAAAATTCCGAGTTGTCCAAGGATAACAAGACTCTGCAAAACAGAATTGATACCCTTGAAGAAGTAATCAGAGTACAGGAAGAGACCATCAGAAATCAAGATCAGATTTTTGCGGATCAACAGGAGCTTCTCAAAACTCAGGGTGAATCAATTTCTGAAGACAAGAAGGAGATCAAGAAGATGAAAGCTGTGCTTCATGAGCTTATAAAAAAGGAGAAGGAAAGAGAAAACAAATGATTGTTGTATTTGTTTCTTTTGGAACTTGTTTGTTTTGTAATAACTCTTATAATCCTTTCTCTTTTGTCCATTGTCTTGTATTACTTCACTAACTCTTCCAGACAATTCGAGATTCCTCCTTTCTTTTTGTAAATCACAAAGGGGGAGAATATTTACAAAGCAAAGGTTGTTTTACAAAGGGGGAGAATGCATTACAATGCTCTTAAGGAAAATCTGAATACAATCCTTAGGAAAGTCAATACCTAAGGGGGAGTTAGTTGTATTCAATTTCTTATTCAGAAGAGTTTTCAATAACTCAGGGGGAGATAAGTTTTTCTTGTTTCATTTACTTTGTGTGTTTGTGCTTTCCAAAAAGGGGGAGATTGTTAAGTCAAAAGTCTTCTTTTGGCTTTTACATCATGTTTTGGAAATCACAAATATATTCTATGTCATGTTTTGGAAATCTCAAAAGTATTCTATCATATGTTTGTAAATAACAAATTGTCTTTTATCATGTTTATCGTATCGTACGATGATTGATCGTACCGACCAAAACGTATCGTACTGACTCTGTCAAACGTATCGTACTGACTCTGTCAAACGTATCGTACTGACTCTGTCAATCGTATCGTACTGACTTTGCTATTCAGATAATCATTATTTGTTTTGGTACTTTGTCAAAAACTCTCTCTGCATATGAATCGTACTCATGTTTTACATTTCTATATATCTCTTATCCTAACGAAACGATGTCGTTGAGTTAGTTATATACTAATCAAAACGATGTCGTGCTTTCTGTTTCAATATGACCGTTGGAGGCAATATGACCGTTGGAACCCGAGGCCTATAAATAGGAGGTCATTTTGAAGCTGAGAATACACTGATGAATGAAGAGACTCTGTGAACTACGAAGATTCTAGAGAGAGACACTGTGACTTCTCTCATCAGCCTTGTGCGAGCCGATCATCGTATCGAGGGCTTTCAAGTAATTGAAAGACAGAGGTGCCGATTACCTGCAAAATCGAGGGCTGCCGGGGATAGGCAGACAGACGAGCCGATCATCGTATCGAGGGCTGCCGGGGATAGGCAGACAGACGAGCCGATCATCGTATCGAGGGCTGCCGGGGATAGGCAGACAGACGTGCCGATCATCGTATCGAGGGCTCACCAAGGTGTTGGTGAGACAGACCTTTTATCCTAGGTGAAAGGATAACCCTTCTCTTTGGGTTAAAAGAATTGTATTACTTTTACATTTCCGCTGTTGTATTAGAAAGGGATTTGTATTGTTTCCTTTCTTCTTTACATATTCAATTGTAATTGCTTCAATTACAATCATTCTATTACCTATTGTATTGATTGGTTCTATACGCTTTAAGGTAGAATCATTTACATTTGTATTACTCTGATTATTGTGTTCATCTTGAATACAATTGTTTTACATAACAATAGTATTACAATACATCATACCTTTTACATTCAATACAATTGTGGGTGTTTGTGTTTGTATTAGTTTAAGTTCATTTAAACTAATCTCTTTGTTACTAAAACTCAAGGTTTTTTTAAACCTACAATTCACCCCCCCTCTTGTATTGTTCCATCTAATAGACTTTTATATCAACTATTCGATCCAACATTTAATACTAGAAAATAAATTATAAAATACATTTATATGGTAATATATACACCAAAAAAAAGAAAATATGTGGTGAAAATGACATAAGTCTCAAAGAAAAAAAATATAGAAGATAAATCCCTTACCTCAAGTCTGAATCACCATGTACGTTCATTAAAAACTTTATAATAAACATATATTAATTTTTTTATTAATTAGGATAATTTTTTGGTTTATTCCCTTATAATAATATATTTTATTTAATTTATTACCTAGTATTATATAATAACCAAATTGATTAAGTTCATGTTAGACATTTTGTGGACCTTTGGTTTATAATCCCAAAACAACTTTTGTAGGTTGAACATGATTAAAGGAATAATTATTCCATCATATATATAGTATAAATAATTAAATAATTATTATATTTATACATTAAATAAAATTTTATAACCATCCATGAAATCTAGACATGAAAAATGAGTTGCATCGCTTCATGAAGGCGGTAGTCCAAATGTACGCATGAGCGACATTATCATTTTGAATTGGATAGAAGGGTAAGAATGTAGGTAATAAATTATCTTTAAATAATCATAATTATTTCATTAATATCATATATATTCATTTTATCTATTATTTAAACCATCCATATAACCAGTGATGAAAAACAAAACACATATCTTTATGGAGGTGGTAGTCCAAATGTGTGCACGAGTGATGTTTTCATTTCCGATAAGATAAAAAATGAGATGATAAAGGGTTTATACATAATAATAATAAAATTTAATTATATTTAATATAATTATGTTATTGTATCATCTTGTTTAGGATATAATTGAATTAGGTAGAATAAGAAATAAAATGAAATAACTCAGTTATGACTTACACCGCTTCTTTGTAAATCCTCCTTTGAATTATAGCTTAATCCTTATTAGGATGGTGTTAGGGGTATAAAAGAATATATAGGAAGTATATAAGAAATATAGGAAGGTATTTTGGTATATATTGGATGAAATAAATGACTCATGAAGTGTGAGTAAGAGAGGACTGGTGATTCCCTTTTTATAAGTGAGGTGAGTGACATATTTGTAATTATTATAAAATTTAAAATAATATAAGGTTAATTTCCTGGAAAAGTGGAACAAAATTGGTTCAATTTAAAATTTTGGATGTATAGGGTATAATTAAATTCTAAAAATAGGATTTATAAAAGTTTTTATATTATTTTAACCCCGATCTATTTAGTTTAACCCCTCATTATCCTTGTTTAACCTTAATCATTGTAACACATTTCTCAATATTTAAGGGCCATGAAAGTAATTTTAAAAATGTAAAGTGGAATATACATGAAAAATTTATTAAATTATAAATAATTTTCATAAAATTTAGTAAATATATAATTTTGATGATATTTTAATGATTTAAAAATAATTTTTAGACATTAAATACCATTTAGAGTTATTTTCATGACTATTCACATAATTTGACTTTAAATGCATCAAGATAGAAATGAAGTCGAATATAATACATTTAAATTTAAATTATATTTTATAATTTTACACTAAATTAGTCTTAAATCATAATTAATCCAAAATATATTACTTTTGATGTTTTTAAATTCATTAATTTGATTATTCTACAACTTATACAAGCATTGCATCAGTATTGCGTAAGCATTCATGGAAATTATAATACCTCTAAAAATTAAAAATAAATTAATAAAGAAATAATAATTTATTAATTTTAAAAATAAATATTTATATTCATTTATATATTATTTTAATTTCTATTAAAACATATTATAAATATTAAAATAAAGAGAGTGAAATTTTGTAAATTTTCTTAACTTAAAACAATATAAAGGTTATAATTAAAGTCAAGTGGAAAAAAACTATAAAATTTCATAGATTAGGTGATAAGGGTATAAATAAATCATAAAATAAGATTAAATATGAATTTTTTCCCTTATCACTAATTTTTTACCTTAATTAACCTCATTCACCCTTTAATGCAGCGACACATTTTTTAACATGGTTACAATACATAATAACCAAAAAGTGAAATTAAAATCATTAATAAATTTTAAAATACTGATTAAAAATATGTAATACATTTTTCAAGATTCAATTTTTATAATTTTATTAAATTAATTTTAATATAAGTGCCCAAAGCACAATATAAACCCTTTTTAAAAAAATTAAACATTTTTAGTAAAAAAATCTTTTATACAAAAATCTTGTCTAATTTTTATTACCATAGAATTAGTTAAATTATGTTTAATAAAATAAACTTATATTACTTAAAAAAAATCCAAAACCAAATGGAACATTTAAATTACTTTGATTAAAGGTAAAGAAATGATTGTTTTTGAAAAATTGGTATTTTTCACTATTCACTCAAAAATAAATATTTCCAGAAGAATATAAAAAATTTATAATAAGTATATTATCAAATTTTGATATATAAAATTATGTAATTTTTTGAAAATAAAATTTATAAAAGTGGTAGAAATTTATTATAACATCCACACATAAAATGCAACAAAAATCATTTTTTAAGAAAATGCATTTTTGAAGCATAAAATTACTTTATTCTCATTCCGTTCATAATAATAATAATTAAATGAATTTAAATTAATTAAATTTAATATTTATTATAATTATTTATTATAATTATTTATTCATAGTGATTAATTTAATATATTATGATAAAGATATATCATGCACATGAAAATAGTTTTATAAAAAATATCTCTTTTACCTTAAAAATATTTTATCTTCATTTCCAAATAATTGATAATCAATATAAGATTGATTATTAATTTTATTTTATACATATATTTCATAATATGGTTATTCGTATTCATACTCACCAATACAACAACCATGTCTTAACAGTCATATTTAAATAATAATATATTGAGGTTCATTTAATCTTGATGATGCGTATACCACATGCTATAAAATATATTATTTAAATAAAATAAATTCTAAAATATTGGGGATTTTAATTATATACAATTAAATAAATTTAAACCTTTAAATTTTATCTAGTTTCTGAAATAAATGGTTTAAAACATTAAAAAAACAATTCTAAGGAGTGAAAGATAAAACATGTGATAATGAAAGGAAAACATTTTTAATATTTAAAAATACCATTATTGAAAACCCACATCATTAAAGGGGATAATAAAAAAACCTTTTAAAAAAATAAAAAAATAGAAATATGAAGGTCACTTGGGATAACACATAATTGAGTTCCCTAATAAAGATAATATGGGAATGAAGTGAAAATATTTACATGGAAGAGAAAAATAAAATTCAAGGAATAATAGAGAGTGATAAAGATCATGATAATGAGAAATAAAATGATAAAAAACCCTGAAAAATTAAGTGATAAAAAATAAAATCAATTAATCTAAAATTTAGGTAAAAAAACAGAATTTTTATTTTAATATCCTTTTCCTAGAGTTGAGTGATTCTTTTACCATCAAGATAAAGAACATGAGAAGATATAATTACTTGATTTATTTCCATTATATAAGAAAAATTTTAACCTTTGGTTGTTATTAGAGTAGTTTTAGCACTTATATCTCTTCTATTACTCTAATAAATGAATATAAATAAATAAATTTTCATTCTTGGAGCACTAACATAAACTTCAAATGGATCACATGATCCAAAAAAGGATAAAACTTTATTCCCTATATCATAACACTTTAACTAACACAAAAATGGTTATCAAAAGATAAGATAATATCTAATATAGATAAACCTTCAAATGAAGAAATATAACATCGATCTCTAAAACCTCAACAATAACACCCAAAGTTCAATATAAATCATTCTATAAATACATAACCATAAAACTCTTCAAAATATACCTAGCCAAGTTCAAAACCCAAAAATTAGATATATTTGATCACATATTCTTCCAAGATAAACTTAACATTAATCTCTAAAAAAATTAATCACTCATAAAGTCATATCATATATTCTAATAAGTATACCAATATTACCAAAATAATAAGAAAAACTATAAAGACACAATACAATTATGTATTCTCATTAAAATTAACTCAACCTTAATTACTCAAATATAATTCCATATTTTCCAAAAATATTTTGTTTAACTTAATCATATAATGTTTCCAATATAGTGACATTATTCAAAAACAAATTTAATAAATTAATTTACAAATCAATTTTCAATCCCATGGCTGTCTATATGATAAATCATATATTCCCAAAATGTAATAACACTTTTATCACAATTAATCAAAATTACCTTAACATCAATATCATATTAACTGTCATGATTATCAATAGTTTTCAAATTATGTCCACAAAATATTAAAGAGTTCTTCCTCAAATAATTTTTTTACCACATACCAAGTTAAAATTAAGGGTTATATATACCTAAAATATTAATTAAAACCCAATAAATGTCTCTCAAAGTACTCTTATCACATAAAACCTCATAAGTGCATTTAAGACTTAAACATATGATCATCCTTAAACTTATAAATCCATAATGGAATTCTTAACTCTTATTTTATCCTCATATGATAACATAATAAGATCTATAGTTATCTAAAATTTTTCTCTGATACCAACTATAACAAACTATACATTATTCAACCCATAATTACATGATTTATAACAAGGGTTGAAATTTATTATATTTTGAGGATCTTTTTATCCACTTATTTCAATTTGAATCCACTTTACAGAGATAAACCTTTATATAGTTCAAAATCATCCTTGGAACCTATGAAAAGAATTGAAAAACTTGGGATGAACACAAAAATATCAGTAGGGAATATAAAAATAATGTAAATCTATTAATCCATTTAAAATTTATAATAACCCATAAGAAAGTTTTCCTTTTACTTAATTAACTTTTCAACTAAAAATAATAATTTACTCACTCATGAAATCAACTTTAAAGCCCATAGTTTTCATAAATTTTTATAAGAAATAATAAAGGAAAAACCATAATTTAAAAAATATTTACCATAAAAAAACCTTCCCCTTTATAAGATCATAAATATTTATTTAAATAATAAACTCATTGTTTATATTTTGAAATAAAAATATTTCCATGAAAACCCATTTTCAATCATAAAGAAAACATATAGGAAACTTGGGCCATTATAATTTCATCATGGAATCGCCTAATAGGATAATTATAACATTATATTAGGATTAAATTATATTAGTTAACTTCACTAATTAATAGGAGTAATTAAATCTATCCACATTATCTTAGGAGTAAATTACACCAGTAAACTCTATCATTTTACCTAATGACTTAAAATGATTTAGAAAACCCACCCATCAAAAAATAGACATAATCCCATAAGGGTTTTGGTTCACTCCCTATTCCCACATTTACAAATAATACCCAAGTTTCATAATTTAAAATAAAAACATTTAGTAAATTGAAATATTCATCATAAAAACCATAAAATTGTAATTTCATCCCATAAAAAACTATTTTCATTTATCTCATAAAAAGTAGAAGGGATATCCTTTTCTTTTGAAAAAATTCGATACTAAAAATTAGCATAACAACGAGAGAAGTATATTATTTAAAAACCAATAATAAATTGTAGAGGAGTATTTATAATGAATAAAGGATATGATGGTGTGAGGGAAATTTGGTTCCTCACTTCTTGGCCTCATGATCCAATCATGTATCTCCTTGTATTGTTTTCACATCCACATGACCCCTTCCCCTAGAATACGTTAATCTTGTAAGACCAGATGCCTTGAGCCTCCACTATTTTAGACCCCCCATGATTTCTTTGGCCTTGGACCCTCTATTTAATTAAATATTATAATATTGGATGGAATAAAGGAAACTATGGTAGAAAAATATGTTCATTCCATATATGTTAGAAAAAAATTCTTTTATACTTTGGTAAAAAGAGTCAAAAGTGACTTGTTTTGAAAATATTTACAAGATTCATCTTTAAAAACATTTTAGAGAGACAATTATAGTTAAAAATTTACTTTGAAAATATTTAAAGAAAATTCTTGAAAATATTTAAGGAACAAGTACATAAAAGATAAATATTTTGATTATTTAATTTTTAAACAAGGTTTTAATGGAAACCTCTTACAACTTTGGTAACATTCGAATCAAAACGATATTGAAGAATACAATTTTTAAATTATTTGTAAAATAATTGAATATCAATAAATTAATGATAAAATAAATACATATGGTAGTATATACACCACAGAAAAGAAGACATGTGGTGAAAATGACAAAAATCTTAAAGAAAGAAAATTAAGATGAGAAATCCCGTACCTTTTGATTGAATCACCATATACATATTTTAAATCCTACATAATAAAATTATATCAATTATTTACATTATGAAGAATATTTTTAAATTTTATTCACTTACCACAATATCTTTTATTTTATTTATTACCCTTTATTATATAATTACTAAATCGATCAAGTTTATGTTGTGCATTTTGAGGATGTTCGGTTTATAATCCTAAAAAAATTATTATGTTGAAAATGATAAAAGGGCTCATTATTAAATCATATTAATAATATAAATCATTAAATAATTATAATATTTATAAATTATATAAAATTTTATATCCATCCATGAAAGGTGGACATGAAAAATGAATCACATCACTTTGTGGAGGGTGTAGTCCACACCTATACATGGACATCATTATCATTTTTCAATGGATAAAAGGGTAAGAAGGTAGATAATATATTATATTTAAAAATAATAATTATTTAATGAATATAACATATATTTATTTTATATATCATTTTAACCATTCATATGAACCAGATATGAAAAATGATACACATCGCATCATGGAGGCGGTGGTCTACACGTACGCATGAGAAATGTTTTCATTTAATATTGAATAGAAAATGATATTATAAAGGTTTATTCCATAATCATAATAAAATTTAAGCATATTTAAGATTTTTATGTTATTATATAATCATGTTTAGTACACAATTGAAGGATGTAAAATAAAAAAAAGTAATAACTCATTTAAGAGTTATAAATATTCTTTGGAAATTCTCTTTTGGATTACACCTTAAGACTTATTTGGATGGTATTAGGGAAGGAAAAAAGCTCTAAAAAGTGTATAAATAATTTATAAATATATTTGGGTAGATTTTGGTTGAACTAAATGGAACATTAAGTGTGTGCAATAGAGGATAAGTGGTTCCCTTTTATAAGCGAGGTATGTGACACAGTTATAATTATTAAGAAATTTCAAATAATATAAGGTTACATTCATGGAAAATTGGCTCTAAATTATATCCATTTAGAATTTGGGATGATATAGGGTCTAAATAAATTCAAAAAATATAATTTTTACATGTTTTTAGATTATTATAACCCTTATATATTTAGTTTAACCCCTCGTTAACCTTGTTTAATATTAACCATTGTAACTAATATTTCAATCTTTAAGGGTTATGAAAGTAATTTTAAAGATTCTGAGTGAAAAATTAATGAAAAATTGTTGTAATTATCTAAATTTTTCCATACAATTTTGTAAATATACAATTTTTTATGATTTTATAAATATTTTAAAAAATTTTAATCATTAAATAACATTTAAAGTCATTTTCATGACTATTTGTACAATTTGACTTTAGTGGAATCGATATAACAAATTTATTTGAATATAAACTCTTTAAAAATAAGTTGTACATTATAATTATCCAATAAATTATTTAGTAACCATAATTCATCCAAAATATATTACTTTTAATTTTTTTAAAATAATTTATTTTTATTTTTATACTGCTTGCACAAGCACCACGTATGTGTTGCATAAGCATTCAAGACAATTATATTATCTATAAAAATTGAAAATAAATTACTATCATAAAAAAATTATTTCTATTTAAAACAACCATTTATAATTTTTCATTTATTCTTTTTATCAGTATTAAAATAGATTATAGATATTAAAAGAGAGTGACTTTTTTATTTTTTTAACTTAAAATAATATAAAGGTAATAATAAAAGTCAAGTAAAAAAAAACTATAAAATTTAAAATATAGTGTGATAAGGTTATAATTAATTCATATAATAAGATATATTATGTAATTTTTTTTCCTTATCTCAAAATAATTTCTTTAATTAACCTGATTTACCCTTTATCGCGGTGACACATTTTTTACCATGATTACTATTCATAATAACCAAAAAATGAAAATGAAATCATTATTAAATTTTTACCTAATTATTCCAAATATTTAATAAATTATTCAATATTAAATTTGTATAATTTAACTAAATCACTTTTAATATAAGTGTGAAAAACAAAATGAAAAACTATTTTTGGAAAATTACCCGTTTTTAGCATAACAAAAATTTATACCCAAATCATGTATAATGTTGACTTATATAGAATTATTTGGAATAAGATTAATAAAATTAAACTTAGAATTTATAAAAAAAGAAAAAAGAAAATATAACATTGAAATTTATTTTATTAAAATTAAAGAAATGATAGTTTTTTGCAAAATCAGTATTTTTCACTTTTCACCCAAAAATTAATCTTTTCAGACTAATCCTAAAATTTCATCCTAAGATTATTAAAACATGATAATATAAAAAATTATGTACATTTTTTCAAATATAATATCTAAATGTTTTTTAAATTAATTATAATATTCGTACATAAAATGAAATAAAAACCATTTTTGAAGAAACAATATTTTTAAAGCATAAAATGACTTTATTCTTAATACTCTCCCAATAATAATAATTAAATGTGTTTTAATTAATTTAATTGAATATATAATCTACTTATTTTATTAAAATCATTTATAAATAGTGATTAATTTAATCTATAATGATAAAAACACATTCTGCACATAAAAGAGTTTTATAAAAATATATCTCTTTTACCTTTAAAAGATTTTATCTTCATTTACAACCAATTGATAATAAATGTAATATTAATTAATTATTTATTAAGGAAAAAATTTATAAATACATTTAATAATATGTTTATTAGAATTTATACCCTCCAAATAAAAAACTTGGTCATATTTAAATAACAATACAATGAGGTTTGTTTAAGATCGGTGTTGCATATTGCACACACTATGAAATATATTATTTAAAGAAAATAAATTCTAAAATATTATGGAATTAAAAATAATTTTCATTAAGATAACTAATATATTGTTAACCATAAAGAGTTATGTGTCTTTTAAAGAAATACATAACTGAATTATACCTTATGAATTCATAATTAAAGAAAAAAAAAGACCAAATGTTTTTTATAAGGATAAAATATTACTTTATGTTTTAAAATGTAAATCATAGGTTTTTAATTTCAACATAATGTTTTTAAATCCATTATTCTAATATTTAAATACATATTTGGTTGAGAAAAAATATTTTATAATTTTTTAAGTCTTGCTTACATCATGATAGAATCATCAAAACTAGGATATTGGTAGAAACATTATTTTTCAGTATCCACCTAAAAATAAACCATTTTAATAAAATACCCAAAATTTACCCCAAGATAATTTTAACTTAATTAAAAAACCAAGTTCATTTAACAAAATTAATATTCTAAAATTCTAAAATTTATCTTTTAAATGAAAATAAAAAATATAAATAAATCTCAATATAGAAAAATGGTCCTTTTAAAATTTAAGAGTTACTAATATTATTTCATATTAATTTCCAATGATTTTTAATTTATTTGTTTTCACATTATATACTTATAATATATGTATGTTTACCTTTCATTTTGAAAAAGTATTATTCACTTTAGTCTGGTGTTGCATATCTCAGAAACCATTCATCACAATGTTTACTTAAAGAAGAAATACATAATGAAATATTAGGGTGTTGCAATAAGATATTTTCAAATCCCTATCAATTTATATATTTCATGGGATTTTGATTCAAGGGATACAAATGCTTTAAGGTATTTTTTAAACTCAATACCCTTTTTTTGAGATGTAATTTTTCTTCCTAAACTATATTCTTATATGATTGATTTATTCTATAATGTGACTATTTTATATTGGTTATTCTCTTTATTTTCTAGGGAATTTACATTTTCACACCAAATTATTCTTTTTGATGAATTTATTTTTTCATAAAAATTTAAAATTGTTAAGAATAATTTCCATCCTCTTTAACATATATTTTTATTGCATGTTCATATTCTTATTCCTATAAATTTTATCCATTATTATTTTTAAATACAAATATGTATTAATTATGGCGATCCACAAAATTATCTTTAATTTTTTTCAAAAGGAACATTTATTACACTTTTAAATGACATGGGTTTCAATTAAGGTGTTTTAAAATAATAACGTATATTTCTTTTTAGGAACGTATATTTTATTTTCCACTCCATACTTTTTATCTTAAACATTATTTACTTTAAAGGATCTATTTTTGGAATTTATTTTAAAGTTGTATTTTTAAAATAATTTCATTTTACCCTATTGTAAATAATTTTTGAAATTGGATCATAACTTTGTCTCTTTATGAAGATATTAATAAATATTTTCTAAAATCTATTTTTCATGGTTTCAATTATATTTACCTCTTTATCTACAAAATATATATCTCTAATGGAGTTATGTTTTATGAATCACCCTCTAAATTCCCTTATGAAATGATCATTTTGGGTGATTTTTATTTGGGTATCAACCAATCTAATTCTTGAGGTCATTTTATTTGATACCATCTGAAATTGTTTTGAAACCCATTTAATTTATATGTGTTCCTTATGGAATAATGAATTATTGATTTCATGTGAAACACATATGTATAAATAATTATTATAATATGTGTTGGTTCCATTAAATACCTCCAATTAATTATTTAATGTTTTATATATCATGATATAAGGATGTGATTCATGGGAATTTTTCTTTATTC
The DNA here is from genome assembly GCA_963277665.1 of Viscum album. Classification (NCBI taxonomy): domain Eukaryota; kingdom Viridiplantae; phylum Streptophyta; class Magnoliopsida; order Santalales; family Viscaceae; genus Viscum; species Viscum album. The sequence continues at coordinate 1,814,944,317 of OY728159.1, read as the reverse complement.
ACAAGATAATTTAGAGACATTTTTCCTTATTCAAAATATAATATATGGATATTTTTATATGTTCATAAGATAATTTATGGGAAGGTTTCTTTATTCACAACCTAATGCATTGAAATTTTGTTTTTTTTACAACATAATTCATGGGAATATTTAGCTTTAACCACAATGTTATATTTTCCTAGGCTTACTCTTATACCACATTTGAAGATGATATACCTATGTTATGTTCCATGGACCATGATTATTATTTTTTATAATCTTATGATATAGTATATATTTAGTTATTTGAGATTACATGTGATTATATCTTTACTTTTGAACAATCCCCATGAATATTTGATATTTTTAATAATGTATTTCTATTATACTCATGTTTCCCATATGCTTATGATCTAACCCTTGATGACATATTGATAAGGTTTTCCCTTAATGATCATTTGAATTCAGTCATTTCTTATGTTTTCCATTTCCCAAGTTATAAATATCATTATAACCAAGTAAAATTATAGATGGTAATCTAGTATGGTGAAATTATATAGAAATGATAAAAAATTTATGAAATAAGATTTTTAGATATCCAACATCTAATTAACCTAAACCTTTACAGTTATAGAATTATGTGGATATTTATGATATGTAATATTTAAACTCTAACAATAATGTGTAATATCTGAATGTTTAGTTTGGGATATCTCAATTGGTATAAAATATATAAATAAAATTATTTTTTAGCACTAAAACCCTAGGGTGGGTCTGGGATGTCTTAGTTGTTATCAAATCATGGAAAAGTTCTTTTTAGGGATCAGGATTAAAAAAATTAGTGAGAACCGTAGGGATAATCCTAAATGTTGGAAAAAATCCTAAAATTCAAGTAAAATATAGAGCATGTGTTTTTTAGTAATAAAATCCCTATTTGGATATAAACAAGTGTATGTAGGATCTAGACTAGATACACCTTGGAGTTATAAACCTAAAAAAGGTTGGTTGGGTATTAATTCAATATTTACTCAGTGTGTGACAAAGAATCCTAACTGCACACCTGGTTTGAAACTTCCAGGATATATGATTTGGTTAATTCAAATTCCCTTTATGAACTATTTTTGAGGATTTAAATGGAATTTTATGGTTTAAATTATGATTAATTAGATTAGATAACTTAATAAAAATATGTCTATAAATAACCTTGATTGAAATTTAGAGATTTATAGGTTATCTTATGCAAATAATTTATGAGTTACTTCTTCTAAGTTTATAATTTCCTTTTATACATTTATTAATTTAGGTATTCCCATACAAAAAAATTCCTTTATTTAAGTAATGGTTAGAGTAAGGGGAAATCAATTTAATAAGTTATGTAGTGGGAGATGCGGTGATTACCCCAATAATCAACCAAATGGGAAGGAATCTATTGTTAAATAACTTATGGTTATTATCACCTAGCTATCACACATTATTATTAGAAATATAAACCTTAAAAAACTCCCAGACTCACTAAACAAGATAAGGATGGGGTTTTATATATGATTAGGTAAAAATAACCATTGAGGAAAGAAGATTCAACTTCACATGTGTTAGGAATGTTAAAAGAAGTACCCAAGGGAATGTCTCAATGGAGTAAAAAAATGTTTCAAGTGTGGAAGGATCGACCATTGATCTCGTGATTATAGGAGAGAGATAAAGAGGTAAACCAATTGAATGGAAGGTATAAAGGTCCCAAATAATGCTCCAACCATATTTCAATGCTTTAAATTCAAAGAGATCAAGCATTATGAAAATTGATGGTAAAAACCAAGGTATAAAAAGGATAATAGACATAAAAAACAACTAAGACCAAGGGAACAAGGAAGAATATAAACAATTACTACCATTAAAATTGATCATGATAATTAAGGTACACTTATACTCAATTACATATTTGATGATGTCTTATTGGATTCTAGTTTTAACCACTCCATTATATCTAGGAATTTTTCTAAGGGCATAAAATCACCTCCCCAATGATTTGATATAGGGTTATTGGATAAAACTTCTATTTTTATAATTATTGTATCCCAAGTTGAATTTTGTGAGAATTTGCATCATTCAAATAATATTATTCTCCCTTAGTTAAATTTTATTTGATTTTGGGAATGGATTTACTCTCTTTACTTAGAGATAAAACATATTTCCTAAATAAGTAAGTCACATTTCATATCAACCTATGATCACCTATCAGTGTAAGGATAACTATGAACTTGTTATCAAGATTACTTCCATTATATGGGTCTTAATACCCAATCATGAGATGAGTTTCTTAGAATTAAAAAAGTTAGTAAGGTTGATAATTTTTTTCTTGATTCATGACTATATTAATAATACCATCACCCATGATAGAAATTAAAATGGAAATATTTAGGGTTTTTAGGGGGTAGAATGTAACACCCTAGGATTTTAGTATATATTTTCCTTTAATTAAATTCTATATTGACTAAGCTTTCTATGTAAACAATAAAAAACGAAAATAATCCAAAAAATTAGAGTTACATGATTAATAAAACCTTTAGTAAATAAAAATAGCAATCAATTAAAAATTCTTGCATATAGAGGATAAACAATTAATAGGATTTAATGTTAAATGATTTTTTTTTCAAATAACATTTTTAGTATTGTTTATTTTATCCTAATAATATAAATTTATCACTTTTAATAGATAATTATAATAATATGTAATATTTAAATGTATAAACTAATATAATAAAATTCATTTAATTAGTAAATGATATGAAATATGATTAAGAACACTCAAAGCTTAAAGCTCATTTTTCTATAAAAACTCATTTTCTTTATATTTTTTAATTTCATTTAAAATATAAATTTATAAATTTTAGAATTTTAATTTGATTAAATTAATTTTATTTTTTAATTCACCATATAGAAATTAACTTAGGGTGTTTTTTTTTTCATTTTCCTAAAAAGGTTGATTTTTAGGTGAATAGTAAAAAAATATAGTTTTAAAAATACCATCACTTTTAAGACATCATCATGATATAATAATTAATTTAAAGTTTATAAAACCTTTTTATTGATAAAATATGTATTAAAAAGAGTGAAATGAAGTAATTAAAAATATTATTTTGTATTTATAAATATATGTTTAACAATTTGAAACATATATGATAATTTATTATAATAAAAGAACTATTTTTGATCCTTTTCTTTAATGAAGTATTTAAATGGTTACATTCGGGTTTGGATTGGTTTTAAAGTCAAATAAATATCCTTTATATATATTAATAATTCAATATTTTTCATGATAATCAATTATATAACTTATTTTTGTGTAAAATCATTTTTATGTTTAAAAATAAATTTATAAAAATACTATTTTTCATTGTGTTTTCATACTTATATTAAAGTTAATTTTTACCACCTATAAAAATTGAATCTTTTAAAATGGGTTCCAATTTTGAAGCCTTCATAATCAATATTATGTAATAATGTCAACTTAATTTTTTGGAATATAAATAAGATACTATGGAAAATGTTTGTCACAATGGTAAAGGGTAAAAAGGGTTAAAACGAGGGGGGGGGGGGGTTAACCTTAGAGATAAGGCCTTTGGAATCACTAAAACATGTCATAGTTAGATTTATTGAGTGGATTTAGATCCTAATGGAAGGGTTATTATCCCAAAATTCCTTATTTGTAATTATCCCATTAGAAATTTAGTACAATGGTAATCATAGGATTGTCTAATAATGAGGTTACTGGATAAGTTCAAAGTATCAATTTTATTTTTTTAAAGTTAGTAAATTTGGGGATTTAAAAATTAAGTTACATAAATTGAAAATATGTTAGAAATTATATGTATAATATATTAAAAAGTAAATAAAAACCATAATTGAGTTGACAACTATGGAGAAGTTTCAATCCTCTAACACTCTCTTTTATCCTTATTTAAATAAATTATCAATTTATATCTCGAAATAATCACCTAAATACCTCAAATTAAACACCTAAACTACCTAGAAACCATACTTATACCTAAAATATGGGTTTTTATCCCCTTATGAAAGTGATTTGATTTCCTAAAGACCTTCGAGAAATAGAAAATAATTTAATTTATTGTGATCAATAGAGAGACCTCACCCAAAGAAGTTTAAACTGTAAGAATGATTATTTTATAGTAATATGTTGATAAATAATAAATAATTGTTATAATAAAGTGAAAAAATAAATAAAGATACATCCTTCAATGAAAAAAACGATTTCAAGAGAAAAATATAAAATAATAAAACAAAGTAAAAAACTCAAATTGGATAGAACATCCTTAAATATCCATTTCCATAGCCACCAGTGAGTTTAGCTAAGCATGGATAAATTAGATCTCATGTCATCTTCAACCTCAAGCTGATATACTCTTCCTGAAATCTTCATCACATGCCTGTCATGTACAAAATGGCCAATATTTTCTTTGTTTATAGCTACCACTACTACAAAATAGGCCTTTAATAATGATGACCTTTATCAGTGCTAGAAAAAAGCAGTGATAATGGTACCCATTATCAATGGTAAAACAAATTCTGATTAAGGGTACCTTTTATCAACACTTTTTTTCTAGGACTAATAAAAGGAACCCTTTATCAGTACATTTTTTAGCACTAATAAAAGATAACCTTTATCAGTGCATTTTTAGCACTGATAAAGGGTGTCCTTTATCAGCACTTTATGTTTAGAACTAATAAAGGAAACCCTTTATTAGTGATTTATTTTTAGTGCCCATAAACGAATCCTTTATCAGCTCTTTTTTAGCATTGATAAAAGTATGAATAAAATGAAATAATTAAATAAATAAAAAATAAAAATGATTTTAATAAAAAAATATAATTTTTTAATTAAATAATTATTGATAAAAATGGATAAATTGATTATACTATATATATTTTATAAATAGTATATATTAAATATATAGATGTATTTAAAAAAAATTAAAGAAATAAAAATTAAAAATAAGTAAATTGAGAAAAATATTAAACATTTTATTAATTAAATAGTTATTGATAATGGCAATAAATAGTATATATTAAATATATAGATATATATGAATATATATAAATATGATTTATATAATACAAAATATTATTTATGCTTTACATTAAATAGTAATACATTTAGTGAATAATGGTTTATAATTAAAAATTAATATGAATTAAAAATACTGACTAATTACATCAAGTAATGAACATAATTGAATGTCATTTTATTTTTCAATTTAATATAGATCAAACATATTATATTGATTTCACATATACATAATTAATGCACTTTAATATATATATTAACACACACAAATATTTGTTTTGGGAATTTAATTAATTTATATTATATATATATATATATTTATTTACTATGTTTTGGTATTTTTAATATGTATTCATATTTATTTCAATATATATCCATTTTTAATGATTTATCTTAATCAAGATTATCCAAATTTTCAATATTGTACTCATTTTTAATTAATCATTTTTAATCATTTTTAACATGCATGCACTTATGATTAATTATTCATTAATAATGTTAAAAGTACATTTGTAAACAAATATTTATAAATAAATGTATTTATAAATGCATATTTACTATTTTTATACATTTATAATTATAAATAAATAAATAATATTTGTCTAAAAAGTACTTATATAATTATAAATAAATAATTATAAAATTATAATAAATTTATTCAAATAATTAATATATTTAATATATATATATATATATATATAATGATATAAATATTATTTTTTAAAAAAGTATTTATATAATTATAATTAAATAATTATATATTCCAATAATAATAATAATAATAATAATAATAATTTTATAAAATGTATTATCAAAAGTATTATAATTATATATAATAATTATACATTTTTAAAAAATATTAATTTTTTAAAAAGTATTATAAGTATTTATCTACACTTTTTTAGTGTTAATAAAAATATTTATTTATTAAAGCTAAAAAAGCACTGATAAAATCAATCTTTATCAGCACTAAACTTTATCACTGATAAAGATTCGTTTTATCAATACTTATTAACTTAGCACTGATAAAAAGGTATCTTTATCAATTCTTTTTTAAAATCATTGATAAAAGTGTCGTGATCTATTTTTAAGAACCCTAACAATCATGAACCAGTTCATGATATTTGAAGATCTCCATGGAAGTGACCTGATGCCAGTGCTCCTCATTGTCGAATCCAAGCTCGAATCTAAGCTATAATTAAGGTTCCAACTATTCCAAGGCTCGAATCCAAGGTTCGAGTGATTCAAGGATTGAATGAAACCAAGGCTCGAACAAAATATATGTTTTTTGATATATATAATTTCCCTTGGTTATCCACTAAACCCTATCATCTCACATTTTTGTATCCCAACAAGTCTAGTTTCACTATCCTATAATACAACAACCCAAAATTCATTATTTTTTTCTTTTGAATTAGGTCCGATCTTCTTAAAAACTCCTCTTTTGTTTAGATTTAAAAAAGTAGAAAATATTAACACTTGAAATCGATATCTAAATCTAGTTTTATCTCTATGTTGTTTTCTTCTTTATTTATATTCTGTAAACGTCAATAAAAAATAAAAATGCATTAAGTGGAACCAATAACAGTTTGCTCGATAAGCTGCATGATGAATTAATGAATAAAATATAATCCATTTTTTATTAGTATGCTAAAAATTGGAGACTTTCTCAATGGTTTGGCTTGGCATTCCTCATTTTTAAGTGCTTCATGTCCTGCTTTCATCTTAATGGTATGCAAAACAAATATCAGGGAGAGCGAATGAGTTTTTCTAGTGGGGTTTTTCTTCCTAGAAGAAGAAGAATAAATAATCCACAATGAAGTAAGGGATATTATCCATTTTATTTTTATATTTATATTTTAATAGTCAAAAAATTTGATTTTTATTCTAAGGATTTATTTTGAAGATGATATTTTATTTAGAATTATAATATTTGAAAGATATTTATTGTTTATTTATCTAAACATGCTTTATTTTTCAAAAGGGAATTTATTTTCATATGTCAAATTTTTATTATAATATTTTTTCTTATAAAATTTATATTTCATTTGAGTTATAATAATTATCTTTAACTATTTATTTATTCATATTAGGTTATTATATGTGATTATTTTTTCATATGCAAAGACTTATATTTTTCAACCACAATTACAATATCATATATATATATATGTGTGTGTGTGTGTGTGTATTATATGAATATATATGTATATAAAATTATTTTCAAGTTTTTTAAAATTTAAATCCTGTTTTATATTCATTAAATTATTTATATTTTTAAAATATAATATAAAAAAATAACAAAAATTCTTTCTTGTTATTGTTAAGTGGATTTGATTTTATCAAAATATATGTTTTTATATAAAACAATAAAAGTTATTATTTTATTCCTCTATAATAAATAAAATTTATTATCATTTGATTTTTATTATTAATAGTAAGTTTTAATTAATTAAAACTATCATTTCATGTGTCAAAAATGTATATAAAATCATGAATTTCATTTTTAATATAAGATATGACCATCATCTTAACTCATGACATAACATTCATGCATTATATTTATTATTCAAGTACATATATGTGTTTTGAATGAATCATACCTTTATGAAATCATCTTATTATGAATGAATTGGTTTTATTATTCATGTTGTTGTGAGGTATATTAGGCCCCCAATACCTATATTACATGACATCTACCACTTTTCAATCATCATATTTTAAAAAATTCATCCATATAGCGGTCACTATTGTCATTGGTTTGGAATATTCCTTTGAAAATCACTTGGGAATTTTTTTTTCATATTTTGATTGAGAAATTAATGTGCTATGATTTACTTGATTCTCTTATAAACCAAGGAAAATGTTTCACCAATCATATAAATATCTATATCATATCTCATATGATCCACAAAAAATTGAATTGTTCTTTTTAAAATCCTCAAATATTATGTCTTAGACATATATTAGTACCAACATCATTTTATCATTCCTTTTCTTGATGTCGAGGGTGTGATAAACTCTACCTCACTAAAATCCAAGCTTTCTGAGGTATTTATCCAACCTTAAATACCATGTCTTCAGTGATTTCTTTATCTTATACATTTTTTTAACTAAAACACATTTACCTAATTTTCATCCATAATAAACCCATATGGTTTTTCAATGTATACTCCCCCTTAAGAACTCCATTGAGGAACATAGATTTGACATCCATTTGGTATAATTTTAACTAATTTTTCACTGAAATATCAAAAAAATTAAAATAGTTTCCAACCGGGATATGGGAGAGTAAATTTATGATAAATATAAATTACTTTGATATAATAGTTCCCCTTTCACACTATCCATTCTTTAATTCGATCCACTTTTCTATAGTCAATGAGTTTATTACTGAACACCCACATGGTTCTGATAACATTTATGTCCTCCATCCTTGGAACAATTTCCCATGTCATATTGTTCCTATTTGGATCAAGATCCTCATGCGTTGATTTGATCCAATTATCACCCTTGTCATGCCTATCCAAATGATTTAGGCTCTACTTGGAAAAAATGAGTTTTTTGTAGAGTCTTACTCCTTTGAGTTTTCACCGAAACTGCCCGATCACCAATGAAATTTTATTCATTAATTTTATCCTTGCTTGTATTTATTACAGTTGATAATACCTCTTCATTTTCCTCACCATTAATGCCTTATTTTGAGTCTACCTTAGCCTCATGTTCTCCCCCATATTCTACTCATTTCAACATTAATTTCCTTTGATGTTTCATCATTATTTTAATTATTAGCAATATCCCCATTCTAATTAGTAAAAATTTTCTATCAATTTTCTCTTATCATCATAAAAACATCTAAACCCAACCTTTTTAAGATAGTATTTAATTTTATCATTATCTAATATGATCAATTTTTCACTACCAAAAATTAATTTCCTCTTTCAATAATGTTTTCACAGTAAAATAATTATCTATATAATTAATGTATTTTTTAATATTTATGTTTAATTTATTTTCTTTTAGTATTACTCATAGAATTTTTTTTCTTATACAATTGGATTCTTTTGTTTGAGATGTGGTGGTTTTTTCAAATCTGCTCATGCTTGTGAGATATTGGACTTTGAGCTTGCAACTGAGATAATGACATTAAGGAACTTCATCAAGAATTCATACAACCATCATAAAAATGTGGATTTATACTACTTATTTAATTATTATTTTTCATCATTTTGTCTACTATTTATAAGTTAATTTCCTTATAATTTTTATATAATACTTATTTATTTTTTTCATATATCTTTTGGGAAGTAATATTTTTCTTTCCACTATCTACAAAAATCCCCAAAAGAGATAAAATGATTCTTTCTGCCAATGTAACGATGTTTTCCATTTTCATTGCTTTTATTTGTTGAACTGACAATACTGCATATTGATTTGATGTTGTTAGTTGAAAAACCTTTCTCATTGTTGAAATACAGAAGATTATAGGAAGATCATGTGACCATTGTGGTGACTTCTCGTGATATAATGGACATATGAGCTTCCTTTACTCTCTTTCTTTTCAATAATGAAAAAGATTTTTTAGCTAAGAAAATCGAGTCAATATACAGTGTCAGAAGTTCAACATAGAAAGACAATAGAAACATGGTGAAATTTGAATTTAGGATTTGTTTTGAGACTTTGGTATGTGTAGGAATAAACCACACTTCGATTCGACACACAGTGTGACTGGTATGACTCCAATTGCTTATTTTTATTTAAAATTGACATTAATTTTAGTAAAAAGGACAACTGACAAACTCAAAATAGAGAAAAAATATTCTGATTATTTTGATACTTTAGGTCAATGATCCATATGTCATTTGGGACATGAATAAATTAGTCTCACCTCAAATAGACCCACGGTGTGACCACTATGACTCAATGTGTCTATTATCAGCTTAAAATTGACACTTCAGATAAAAAAATTTCAATCACTAAAATAAATAAAATACACTTGTATTTTATTGATAATTAAATAAATCAATTCATAAGTCATTTTTGATGTGTAGTAATTGGTATCACATCTCACCGATACACAATGTGATCTGTATGGGTCAAACTGCATGTTTCCATTTTAAAATGACATTTTAGTAAAAAACAAGTGACATTCAAAAACTAGAAAAACACATTCATATTTTTTTAATGCTTTAGTAAAAAAATCTATAAGTAATTTGATACATGTATGAATCATTCGTACCTCAACCTGACACACAGTGTGACTAATATGACACAAAGTGCGTCTTTTTATTTAAAAATGACATCAAATTTATAAAAAAAGACAATTGAACTACTCAAAACCAATAAAAAACATTCATATTATTTTGTAACTTTAAAAAAATAATCTATTAGTCATTTTTGATATGTAGGAATCAGCCCCACCTCAATCTGATACACGATGTGCCCGGTCTAAACCAATGCATCCATTATCATTTTAAAATCATCAGTTTAGTTAGAAAAACATCACTCAATAAAAATTGATAATGAGTGATTGGATATTATTTATAATTTAAGACATTGATTCATAATTCATTTGTGACCTCTAGGAATTGGTCTCACATAAAACTGATACATGATGTGATCAGTATGATTCAAAGTGTGCGTTTCTAGTTTAAAATTACATTTTAGTAAAAAAGAAAATTGACATACTCAAAACTGAGTAAATGCATTTAGATTATTTTTATAATTAATAAAAAATATCCATAAGCCATTTTGGATGTGTAAGAATTATTCACACCTTAATCTGACTCAAAGTATGATCGATATGACTCCAATAGAGTCTTTTTATTTAAAATTGACATCAATTTTAGTAAAAAGGACAACTGTTCTACTAAAAACTGAGAAAATGCATTCATATTGATTTGATAATTTTTTTAAAACAATCCATAAGTAATTTTTTATGTGTAGGAATCATACTCACCTCATTCTGATACATGATGTGCCCGATATGACTCAATGTTTTCTTTATGAGTTTAATAACGACAGTTTAGTTAAAAAAATGCAACTCACTGAAAACCAAGAAAACACTATAGGATTTTAATGATAATTTAGTAAATTTATTCATAAGTAATTTTTGACATATAGGAATCAGTCTCATGTAAAACTGATACATGATGTGAATTGTATGAGTCAAAGTGAATGTTTCTAATTTAAAATGACATTTTAGTAACAAAACATATGACGTACTCAAAAATGAGTAAACACAATTGGATTGTTTTGATACTTTATTAAAATGATCAATAATTCATTTTTAACATGTAAGAATTATCTGAAACTTAATTTTATGCACAATGTGACCAATATGAATCCAAGAGCACCTTTTTATTTAAAATTGATGTCAATTTTAGTAAAAAGGAAAACTCACCCACTCAAAACCGAGAAAACACATTCATATTGTTTTTATAGTCTAGGAAAATGGTCCATAATTCATTTTCTATGTGTAGGAATCATCCACACCTCAATCTGATACAAGATGTGTCCGATATGACTCAATGTGTCTGCTATCAGTTTAAATTTGACATTTTAGTTCAAAAAGTGTCACTCACTGAAAACCAATAAAACACACTCATATTGTCTTTAAAATTTATAAAAATGTTTCATAAGTAATTTTTGATATGTAGTAATTGATATCACATAAAAATGACACATGTTGTGACTGGTATGTGTCAAAGTGCATGTTTCTAGTTTAAAATGAAATTTTAGTAAAAAAGATAAGCAACGTACTCAAAACTAGAAAAAACATTCAAATTGTTTTGATACTTTAAGAAAATGATCAATATGTCATATGAGATGTGTAAGAATCATCTTCACCTCAATCTGACATATAGTGTGACCAATATGACTCCAAGTGGTTCTTTTCAATATATAAGTATCATTTTAGTTTAAAACATGCATCACATCGCCAAAACTGAGAAAACAAGACTATATTGTTTTCTCTTTATTTAAATTATATGTTTACACTTGGTTTTGATGATTTAGTGGTGTTTTTTGCGCTTTAGTGTGATTTTATAGCACAATGTAGTATTACCCTTTATCAAATCTTAAAAAAGTGTTGATAAAAGACTCGGGATTTTAATCTCACTCTATTAGTCAATGCTTCTCAAGCGCTGATGTTGTCACCGAAAACTGTGCCAATGAAGACATAAAAAAAACATAGAAAAATTCATACCTGGTTTGAAGTTATTCAGGACCCAAATAGCCTCAGAATCCCCCAAAATTTATCAAAGGGGTCTATTTCACAAATCTCTTCCATGGGGATCCTATGCCAACATGACAATGAAGAAGGTTGAAGCTTCCCATGCGAACAGATGTCCTCTAGGTCGAGCACCATGATCATCCAACCTCCGATACCTGCGTGAATGTATGTCCTTAGTGGAATCCCATTTCCTCTATGGTAATCACTACGAGCGTTCACCCTCCACTACCTATGCGAATGTATGTCCTCCACAGTGTCCTATTTCTTTTGCAGTGGGCACCGCGAGCATATACCCTCCACTACCACATGAAAATATGTCCTTTGCAGCCATCTCTATGACCCTTGAAAACCGCCATTGACTATAAATAGACAACTCACCCCCTTCATAACCATTTCTGCCCCAACATTTTGCTTTTTGAGATCCCATTTCGAGAAGATCCTGAGCATCATAGGCCTAAAATAAAAATGGATTGCGCAAGGTATTTGAGAATCTTGAACCGTGCTTTCCAGTGTTCTTCATATCCCATACATGTAGTAATTCCCTTCATGAAGGCCTTTTTCCGTCACGAATGAGGGATCCCCTTCGGGTCACTCGAGGATCCATGAGTATTAAGCCTTTGTGGAGCACTCTCCAAATAATAAGCTCCTTGCTAAGGTGAATCCCCTTTTTGCCGAATCTCTTCCTTCATGAAGCACCCTTCTTTTGTGAAGCAGTCTTCCTTCATGATGTTCTATTCCTTTGAAAATATCCTCTTAGTGAGCCCCTTGTCTTCGCAAAACCCTTTCCCACATGGACCTTTAGTCTTGTGAGAAGTGATTTCGGGGTCCTAAGTGTGGTGTTTCATGTTGCGTTAGATTACCTTATTCTTCTTCTCATAGGCATTCTATTATATATTGGTTCTTCACATAACTATTCTTACATTAACCCTCCAATTGATCACTCATACACCTCACTCCTTTCGGGCATTTCTTGTGCCTTCCCTTCCCCATGTGCACGTTGGTACAAGTTATATAAGTCCAAGGAATGAGAAGTGAGTCCTCATCATCCGAGTTGGATGATGTTAAACTTCCAATCACCCACGTCCTTGACACCTGATGTTAAAGAGTAAGTTTCCACATGCGTGACATGTATGAGAGGATCAGAGATGGGATGGGACTAAGGACCTTTTTTCTTCCCATATTCTCAATCCACTCTTTCTCTCCCTTAGGGTTTTGTCACCTTGTGAACCTCAGACAATCTCCATGTGAACCTCAATTAGTCTCTATGTAAGTTCTGAACCGCTTCTTCAGACTTCCCTTCTAGAGTAAGTCTCAATATCCATCTCCCTAGGTCGCTAACCATGCGTATGTCATAAACCACCTCTCGTGGCCATATATTTCATGACATGATCATCAGGTCTGCTGTTACCTTTTATTTCTCACACCAAGAGTGACTCACATGGGCTTAGAGTGACAGTGACCATGACATCCTCTTTGGGACACTAACCACACGTAATCCCTAGCATGATTTTGGGCCCTAATCCATGTATAATATCCATTACCCTCTTCACTGAACTACGTATACATTGATCCCTATATTTAAAAAAGTGTATGTAGGAAGCCTATCTAAGGTTCAAGCCCCTCACTCTCTACAATCCATTTGTTTTGACTATTTCACATTGGTTCATTCATCCTTCATGACGTCAAACTGCACATTCCGAACTACATCGATTTTGATCCCTATCTTCTAAATAAGGTATGTAGGAGGCCTCTCTGAGGTTCAATCCCAACCAATGGTAAAATCTAGTACTTTATTTTAGGGATATACTCTCATTATGTGACATCTTCCATTTTTGGGATGCATCTCCTAGATTTTCCTCCCTCAGGTGTTCTAATCCACATGGGCAGATAAAAATGCATAATCCCAACACTTCACTATACTCCTCCAACCAAGAGTTCACCTATTGAGAAGGTATGATAACCATGCATAAGCCCATAGAATATCTATGGATCGCTTTCCTTTATGTACACCCCAATTCTATACCCCCATCCTGAACTATGTGGAATTTGATACCTACCTTTTAAATAGGGTAAGTAGGAATCCTTATCGAGGTTCAAGCCCATCACCCATTTTCCATATAGATATATCCTTAGACCCTTTGTGTCTTACGAAGATCCTACCCTAACCCAGAGGTTCTACTTCTTTAAGGTCCCCATACATATGCTTCATTCTCACGGGACACCTCCTTAGGTGTCCCATCACCCCACCAAACTATGTGGACTTTGGTACTAACCACTAGGATACATAATAATCCTCCCTAGGGTTCAATCCCAACACCGTCACCTTCATATCATTTCCACATCATTCATCCTCACCTTTTGACACGTTTTCTATATCCATCTTGATTTCATCTAGGCCGAAACATCCTAGTGAACTCACATCATCCACATGGGAAACTAACCATGCATAATCCCTACACTTCTCCATACTCATCCAATCAAGAGTGCCCCTCTTGTGAAGGGAAGATAACCTTTATAATCCCCAAATAACATATTCAAACTATGTGGATTTTGATACCTATCTTCTAAACATGTTATGTAGGAAGCCTCCCCAAGGTTCAATCCCAACCAATGGTAAACCTTGGTGTTCCCCTTTTTGGGGTACACCTCCCTGATTCGTCCTTTGTGATGTCTAAACTAGCCTTCACGATGTAAAACCTTCTATTTTTGGAACACACCATCCCTAGTCCATACTTATTGGTAATTATGATCCATCCATCCAATAAACCTTCTAGGTGATCCCTAATAGGGATGTACCTATCTGATCCACTTTCATAAGTGTTCTAATCAGTTCGATCCATCTCCTCTAGATTTTAAACTCAACATTTCACATGTAAAACATGTTAAGCCAAGGAAAAACTCAGATAAATGACTAGTGAATAAGATACCTCATGATTTAAATGGGAATCCTTGTGTTTATGTTCCCTTAAGAAGCCCTATAATGAGGAAGAATTCAGGTTTTCGGTGTTTCAGTGTCCATACATTCCTCCAATTCCCAACATGACTACTCTCTTAACCAAATATTGATGCCCTGCCATAACCCATTTGGAATGTTGTGATAGAAGTAGGATAATTAACTGGAATCCATAAAGATATGGAACCAAGAAGATTTTTAAGAACAACATCTTAATCTGCAAGGGATACCCAGACTAGGCGATGAATTCTGAGGAGGAATCCACAGAAGGAAAGGCTGACATCCCATCATCCCATTTCAGTCAAGGAGAAAAATTACTAAAGAATTGATGAATGATGCCTGCCTTTGGAAAGTGGGAATGCAGGGAAATAGTCGGTGCATCCCCATGATGACCTGTTCCCTGGAGAAAAGCATCGCAAATAGAAATGGTGAACCCAATGTTAATATTTTCTCCTTCAACCATGGTGATTAGCCATGTAGGTCATCAGATCAAATGTTGTACTCAAATGCCATGACATGCCACCAAAAAAATGGTGAACCCAACATGAATCTTTTATCCTTCAACCATGGGGATTATAAATATAGGTCATCAGATCAAAGGTTGTACTCAAATGACATGCTGGGCCACCACAAAAATGGTGAACCTAATCTAAATCTTTTCCCCTTAAACCATGTGGATTAGTAGCATTCGAGACATCAACAGATGAGTGTTTCACTAGATCTAACTATATAACACCATGTTTCACTAATAAAATAGTGGGTATGGAGTGAAACTCACTAGAATTTGGGGCATTTAATCACTGGGCATTCCAGTCTATGGAACTGTTAGTGTGGATCTTTCTCTCCAACCATGGAAGAATAAACAACGTTGGGGCATTGGGCATTACTTTCATAATATTCATACTAATGGATGAATCTTTCTGCCTCACAGGACCCAAGCTACGGCTATAGGAAACCAACCACCCCCCGTCTGTAGACACATGGGTAGGAGGAATGACACTGTGACATTTTCGTATGGCTCCACCTATGCCATGACATCATCCATGACCATGACTACTGGATTCCCAAACCCCATATCACCATTAGAAATTGTTCAAAATAGGGTGGTGGACATTATTTTTCAACGATAAGAGAAATATGGGGTCATTCACATGAGGGATATGGCCCTCCATGACTTAGAGGCTCTTGTGCCTCACCATCACTACTGCCCCAACCACTGCTCCCCACTCAAACATCCAACCATTTCGGGAGCCTCTCCCCAGAATGATCCTATGAATCATACCCCTACGCTGATGAGGTAAGGGATGTTAGAGTCCAACCGGTGATGACTACTGCCTAGGATCTGCTACGGAGGAATCCCTCCAGGCCTTGTCAGTTATACCAATTACCAACCTTTCAGTCCAAGGAGCAGGTGGTTTACATAGTTGTTCCACCGGCTCCAATCCAATTAACCCAATTTCAAAATCAAGCACAGTTTTAGAAATAATCCTATTAGGGGGCGTCATTTTCTACATTTTCAATGGCCCATTCCACCACCAATATATACTTTCAATTCCCTATTATAACATAACAGGGGTACCTCTATGTCTAATCAATATTGAGACCCTAGCCACCCCATGGGTAGATTTGGATGACTCTTATGTTCATTAGTGTGAAAAAAACCATCATGGGCTAATCCATGATGATGATATTCAGTACAACGTCCATCCCCGTACCATCATCAGCCAGAGCAGAGGTCCTCCCCGCTCTCACACTCAGCATGGGGTTCTTCCCCATGTTACCAGCATCATTCAAATAAGAGGTCCTTCCCATCTTATCAACACCTATAATGGAGGAAATCCTCATTCCCATGAACCCACATATAAAAAATTTCCCCATATCTTAGGTTATCAATGCGAAGACCCTCATCATGTCATAATCAGTCCCAAAATAGGTCCTCCTTGTTGCAGTATCGACCAGAGTGAAGGTCCTCCTCAGCCCGTCACCCATCAACATGGTGGTCCTCCCCAAGTTTCAGATATCTCTAGTGGAGGTACTCTCCTCTCTAGCACTCCCTACTATGGAGGTCCTCCCTACACATCAAGCAACAAACATGGAGGAACTCCTTGTGTTCCTTTCAACATATACCTAAGATCTCCTCACACCCTAGATCACCGAAGAAAAGGTCCTTACCGATTCAATGACAATAGATGTGAAGGTCCTCCAAGCGTTGAAACCATCTCAAACAGAGGTCCTCCCTACTCCAGAATCAACCCACATAGATTTCCTACCCATGTCAAAGATCTATCCTACCCTGAACAACCATCTCAGGGCAGAAGGGAGAACCGCCGCCGTTAGAGAAAGGACTCTGAGAAACATCAGATCATCATCAACCCAGTCCACTTTTCATATCATAAAGTGGAGTATGAATCTATGATGGAACCTTCACCCTGATCCACTATATCAGGGTATGGGATAGGAACCTGGCATGTGAGCTTCTTCCTTCTGGAAAGCGAGATGCACCAGATCCACGAAGCCCTATGCAGGTACATGAAGGAGGATGAAGATCTAGCTACCTTCCAGGGTCTTTCTGTGCATTCCTCTCTATCATACCCAAGATCATTCTCTGCCTCAACTTGAGATCATAGAGTTTTTATGGGGCACAATAGATATTGATCACCAGACAGATCCACCACGAACAGTCATCATCTTCGCATAAGAAGCAGTGGTCAACAACCCATCCTACAGGGACGTGATGATATAGTTTGTACCGTCTATAACACCTTAAGGTTTTACAAATAAATTTAACATAGAATTTAATTCATGAAACACTAAGTCTTTGAAAAAAAACACTTTTTTATTATAACCCATCGGTTAAACATAATTTTTCTACCTCTGTGTTTTGAATTTCGAAAAATGGAAATACATGGTTTAAATTAATAAGATATTTAGAGCTTGATAGGATCAACTTACATTTTTTTTGTGAATAGTAACTTCAACATTATGAATATTAATGTAACCTTATGAATATTAATATGACCCTTATAAATAGTAACCTCACCCATTTAATTATAAATAAAATTTAGACACCTTATAAATAAGAGTGAATATTTTAAAAAATTAATAATTAAGTGTTGATATTTTTTTGAGTAATAAATATTTTATTGAAAATTTAAATTATTAAAATGATTTAAAATAAAATTCATTTTCATAAAATTTGGTCCTAAATAAATATTTTGTTTTCTAATGATTTAGGATAATTTAATGAGACCTTAGTTGATTTATAAAAGTTTTATAATATTTTTTATAAAATTAAAATCTGTATTTTTCAAGTAAATAATTATTTTATTAAATTTCACATATTTGAAAAGTTATTCTGATAAAATGGAGTATATTTTTTAATTAAACATATTGAAAAATGGTTATGGTTAATTTTTTGTGTTTTTCTAAAATAATTGAATTTTTGTGAATAGTATGGTAATTTGCAGTATAAATACATTAGAAGCTAAATACACTATTCCTTGAGTCATCACTGATGTAAGAACACTTGGTTTGAATTAAAATGCACTTATTACTATTTTTTGTCATAATAATCAACACTATAATTTTCTTGAGAAAAATAAAAAAAATAATGAATAAGATATTCAAAAATCATCTCTCTCCTCCACTATAAAACCCACCCCTCACTCCCTCTTCTCCTCACTCCTCTAGGCCTTGAAGATTCTGAAATTTCTTCCCAAATAAAATTCCCGAGTCTCTCCGCATGTCCAGGAGCTCTTTTTCTTACCAGAAGACCAAAACCCCTTTTCTTAAGGAGGTTCTCAAGGAGGATATTTCAAGAGGTAAACCCTATTCCTTTTTCTTTTAATTTCATTATCAATTTATTTTATTTTCTTATAATCTCCTCAAATAATCTATAAAAATGATCATGATAACTAAAATATCATCTATATACTATAATTATATCATGTTAATGGAATGTCCTTCCTCAAACTACTATCTCTCTCTCTTTTATTTAAAAAATAAATCATCACCGGGGTGGTGCTGATTTATAACTTTCGTGGATGACGAACCTTTTTTCTTAAATTTATACTTTAAGGCAGGTCCTGAAACCATTTTTATGGTTGAAACATATTATAAAAAATTTATGATGTCTTATTTAATTTTCTAAAACTAGTATATATACATAATACTAATTCATACGACAAAACTAGTTCGTGATAATCGAAATATCCCCTAAATAATCTAAATGATTATCACTAATGTTCTATCTAATAAATCATCATCATACCATATAAAAAAATGAATTATATCACCATTTAATCGTATGTTTTTTCATTAGTATCATATAAATTCAATTCTATAGAATTATACCAATTCCACATGAACTTCCATACTCATATACAAGTATACCGATCATGAAAACCAAGGAACCAAACAATCCCGAGTGTTAAAATTATATCTTACGACTCATCAAAAATTACATAAATGAAAATAATAAAACTATAATAAATCAAATAAATATATATAAGGTACTGAATTAATTAATTAAAGAGTTAAATTTTTTTATTCAGGATGTTAAGGTCAAGTGCAGAACTCATTCAGACATAAGGTAAGGGTTTTCTACTCGAACCTCCTTTTTCTTTCATGTTACTCATTATATCTATTAATCCAAATAAAATTATTAATTTTTATTATTTAATCCTCATAAATTCTATTCTAATGTTATATATGAAGTTCCAAGTCAGGATCCAAGTATCACTGAGAGGGGGAGGGGGTGAATCAGTGATATCTTTTTCTTTTTATGTTTCCTTTGAATTGAAACAACCTTCGCCTCCTATTAAAGATTTTATCCTCTGTTAAACACACACAACCACAAGAACACAAGATTTACAAGGTTCACTACTCAACAAGAGTAGCTACGTACTTGGTATGGTACAAAAATAATCTAGTACCACACAATCCACTAGAAAACAATCCTTTGATGTGGAATACAACGAGTAGGATATACCCTTACACTCATGTAGCACTTGGAAAATAGTTCGCAAGTGCATGTGCACCCTCTTAGCACAAATAGGGAATTACAGTATTTCAGTGCTTCTTCACAATTGAACAGATGTAATCTCTGAAGTACAAATATTCACTTTCCTACCCAAAAGTTGGTAAAACTTCCATACGCACAACTGAATATGTGCGAAGACCCCAAATTTTCTGCGCAGACTTTAGAATATCTTGCGTGCAATTCCAATTCCTTGTGCGTAAAAATTCACTTTTGGCGCGAAAATTTTTTCGCGCAAATCCCTTTTTCTGCGTAATCTTTTATCTTTCTGTGCAACTGTCCTCTTTTCGTGCAAACTTCTTTCTTTTTGCACAACTCACTCAGCGTATTATTTTATGCACACCAGAGCTCAAGATTTCTTCTAAGTGTTGAGCATTCACAAATGAGAAGGGTTTACCTCATATTTATAGACATTTTTGACCCAGCGTGAAAACCACTCATCCGCGCATAAAACTCTCTTCATGCGCATAAAAACTCTTTCACGCAACATCATATTTCGTACAATGCTCCAATATTTCACACACCTTATGGATTTTCCATTTTTCATCATTCTAAGCATGAATCACCAATTGCGCACAAAATTCCACACCGCATTCCATATTGCGCGCAAACCCATTCTTTCACGCGACATCGTATTTCACGCAATGATCCAATTTTTCGTGCAGATCATGCCTTTGAAAATTTTTGAGCTTTTGATCTTGAAACACATTTTGTGCGAAAAACATCATTCCTCTATTTTGCGCATCCCACAAATTTTTCGCGCAACCCGCTACTATTTCGCGCACCACTTTATTTTTTCGTGCAACCTACCTAAATTTCCTTGTACTCCATTCCTTTGCCATTATTCGATGATATGACCTTAAATAATTCCTTGCACGCCAAATTATAACCCATATTCAATCTTTCGTGCAACATCCATTGCTAAAAACAGATCTTCATCTCCCGATTTTCTGGACCTAAAATTTAGCAAACACTGAAAAACAGCGCCACCTTAAACTGTGCTTTTGTGCCACCCCCAGATTGTCCATTACTTTGTCATTTATATCTTCAATTCTTCCCATAACCATTCTTTAGATTTAATCACGAACTCCACTATCGTGATATATATCCTTTGATAGATCAGTTTTAGCATCGTCAGAGTTGCAATGAGAAGTACTGAAACATCCCATCTTCCAGCAGCATCATTCCTTCCAATCAAAACTTTATATGAATGGCATCATCATCTCTCCCCCTTTCCATCATAAGGATTGCATCACAAGTTCTCATGACTTATGATATTTGAGAAATACATATCAGTAAAGCATCGTCTGGTTTCAAGTCCATTACAAAGTGAATTGCTTTATCTTCTTTGACAAAAAAGACAACACTCTACAAACGCGAACTTTTCAAACTTCTTTCTCCATCCAAATTGGTCCCAACAATATATATGTGTACCAATTATAATCCTTATTTATTTTATGGGAAGTTAAATGTTTTATAACGATCTTTCTCAATTATTCCCAATAAACAAACTTGATTCAAGGGAACTTCTCAAATTCATACCTTTTTCAAGTGCACTCTATAATCTGTTTAAATCAATGATTATTTTTATAAAACTGATAATTTCATCATGTTAAATCTACCTTATTTCATTTATGGTTTTATGCGAATATTTTTCCCTAATAAGACTTCTTTTCAAAGTAAAAGTGTATTTCTCTCAAAAATACCTCGATTACTTTATTAGAGTTTTTTTTGTCTATTTCAACACATGTATTGAATTTTATGTCTTATTGAGGTTTATATATTATTTTTATCATCCACCATATTGTATTAAATGGTTTATGATCAGTTTGATTATGGATGTGCTATCTTGATACCATTCACCATACCACTTAGAATGGTTAGTGTTTATGTGTACATATTAGGGAAAGTTATTTCATATGTTTATATTGTTTATGTTTAGCCCATTTAATATGAGGAATTCATTGGATATAGAAAGTGATGGTTGGGTCCTACTATAGAATCTCTATTAATTAGTAGGTCTCATGATAAAAAATAGAATTGGGTTTTGGCCGAGGCTTTACCTTCGTATTTTCAGACGTCTTGGATGAGGCCTTAATAATATGTTTTAGATGGTCGACATTATGCATTCCCTTATTATGGTATTATTAATTAATAAAACATGTGATTATTAGACTAGTATAATATCAATGTTTATGTTTCAATCTATTATGATCATTTATATAGCCTTATTTATTCATCTTTCATTCCTTCCATATTATGATCAAGTATATTTTTAATGGCATGTGTTTTTAGTTGTTCACAATGCCTAGTTTTTAACTTAAATTGAATTACTTACCCCTACTGAGCATATGAGGTCAACCCTTTCTTATATTTTATTTTCACTAGGTTTTGAAGATGAATATTATGAATGAATTTTAGGGACAATCTAGGAGTCATAGATGTTTCTAATTAAATTTCTCTTATGTATTTCATTTAAAGTTATAATATTGAACTTATGTTTGTATCTTGTTTTCCAAAACTACTAAACTATTCATTTGTTCAAGATATGAAATTCTTGTAATCATGAAAATGTATTAATATAATACACTGGATCCAAGAAACTGGGGTCGAGGTCCTTACAGTTGGTATTGGAGGAAGTTTAGTATAATCTTTGGAAACTAGATTTAGAAAATGTAAATTAGGGAACATAACTCTAAGAAATACTTTGAAGATAAGCATACAAGAACATACTAGAATTTCGGTAAGGTATAAATTATGTGGATCTTCCTAGAAAATACATCCCTGTCTAGATACTACAAGTGGATGTGTTTCTGGCACAAATTTATATAGGAGTAACAACTCTGACAAGGTGTTTCGAGCCTGAATCATGGTAACCTGGTACATGATAATGGGACTTACTATGCACCTGGTTTAACACCCCCAGGAGATATTCTTAGGATAATTTATATTTTATTTATAAACCATTATGAAGTATTTTAATGGAAACATTTCCTTAAAGAAACCATGCTTATGCTTATGAAATTAGACATGAATAAAATTTCAATTTATGTTAAGTGTTTTTCTAGTTCGACATTATAAATTATGATTCATAACATAATTTAGTGTATGTCATTATTTATAAATGGTTCCTAGTGGAAGGAATAAAAATCACATGAATGAATGTATCCCATGTTGGGATTTTCCTCCTATGAAAATTAATGATGTTGGTTCTGAAGCTGCGACTGGTACTGAACAACTTATAACTATACTGAGACAGATGACTTAGGTTATGAACAATAACCTTACCCATATGAAGCATCCATATCCACAACATGTAAGAGAAATGTTATGCCACTTTATGTGACAACAACATCCATCATTTAATGGGACTACAAACCCATTCATAGTGGAGTAGTGGATAAGTTACTTAGAGAAGATATTTCTCACTTTGGGGTGTAATGAAAGAGATAAGGTTATCATGTAAGTTTATCATCTATTGGGATATGCAGATTAGTGGTGGTCATTAATTCAAAACATTAAGGGGGAATAATAAATTGAATAAATGGAATGGAGGGACTTTAATGAAATATTATTAGAAAAATATTTTTCTCGAGAACAACAAGAAGATATGGAGAGGAAATTATTGAGTTTGAAACAAAAATAGGATAAAAACATTATGAATTATGAAGCCAATTTTACAAGTCTAGAAAGGTATGCCACATACTACATACATAATCTAAGGAGATTTATCAATTACTTGATGGTTTAAAACTATCCTTTTGAAGTGCACTGGTTTCCCAAACTCTATTATCATATTAAGATATAGTTTCATGCGCAATCAAGATAGGGAAATAATTCTATAAGTCTTATGAATTTAAAGTAATGAAAGATAAGAAGAGGGTGGTGGGGGAAATAATGGATAAAGGGAAGAATAAAAAGGGGAGTTTTCAAACATGCGATTCTTGTGGAAAGAAAAACCCCATAACCTGCTTAAAAAGAAAAGGAGTTTGTTATAAATGTAGAGAAATAGGCCACCAATCTAGCGATTTAAAGGGAAAGAAATAAGATACCAATGTTCAATGATAATATTGAAAAGATATGGTAAATTATTCCAATTATTATCCTAAGCATCAAGGAAACATTACCCAGATAAGGCCAAGGGAGCAAGGCCAAGATCATGTGATCACAAAAATCTGAGATTGAAGTTCCTAATAATGTGGTGGAAGGTACATTAATAATTTCATCTAACTTAGAAAATGATTTATTTGATTCTGTATTATCACATTCTTTTATATATTCCTAGTTTCCCAAAAAAAATTAGACATTTTCAATTTGATTTAATGAAGGAGTTTTTAGTCAAAAATACTAATTCAAGTTTCATTGGAAAAAAGATGCGTCAATCAGTCCACCTTATAACACATAAATTTAATTTAGTTGATGACCACATCATCATACCCATGATTTACTTTGATATAATTCTTGATATGAGTTAGCTTTCAATTTATGATGCAAAAATATATTGTAAGAAGAAGGAAGTTACAATTTTTTAGAATAATGTAGAATCCCTTATCTTTAGAGAAAAAAACTCATCATTTGATTCTTATCTAGATCCACCCACTATAGCTCTACTGAATGAGATTCTTGGGGAGGATGATAAAAAAATATATACGGTTGAGGAATGAAATATTCAAATTTTAGATTTACCTATTGTGAAAGAATATATTGATGTATTTCTATAGGATTTACTTGGACAACCTAGGAAGTGGGAAATTGAGTTTTATATTGATTTAATTCCTTGTAAAAGGCCTATATCAAAGACTCATTATAGAATAGACATAATAGAATTAGTATAACTAAATAAACAACTAGATAAATTAAGTGATAAAGTATTTATCTGACATAGTTTTTTTATGGGGAGCCCCTGTTCTCTTTGTCAAGAAGAAAGATGGATCTATGAGCCTATGAATTGACTATAGAGAAATCAATGATACTAAAATAAATAAAATGTATCCCCTATTTAATATTGGTGATTTATTTGATCAAATTCATGGATCACAATATTTTTCAAAGATTGAACTTTGATATGTAGATCATTAGTTGCATGTGAGGAAGGAATATATTCCAGAGACAACATTTCGAACTAGGTATGGGCATTACGAGTTTACAGTAATAACTTTTGTACTAACTAATTCACCCTTTGTTTTCATGTATCTAACAAATAGAGTTTTCAAGGAACATCTTGATTACTTGTTTTGTGGTATTTATTGATGATATGTTTGTATAATCCAAAATTTACGAAGATCATGAGAATCACTTGTGCATTATTCTAAGGACTCTTAGAAGAAATGAGTTATAAATGAATTTTAGAAAGTGTGAATTTTGGCATCAAATATTTTATTTTCTTGGCTATATTGTCTCTAAGGATGGAATCTTAGTTGATACTTCAAAGAAAATGGTAGTGTTGGAATGGACTACTCCAAAAAACATAACCAAGGTATGTAGTTTTATTGGTTTAGAAGGTTATTATCAGTGTTTCATTTAGAACTTCACCTGATTAGCTTACCCATTAACCAAGATTACTCATCAAGGGGATAAGTTCATATGGATAAAATAATGTGAATAATGTTTTGTATAATTTAATAAGAGGTTAGTGAATGATACATTATTGACTCTACCATCAGGAAATGGTGGATTTGTGATTTATAGTGATTCATCAAAGAAAGGACTTAGTTTTATTCTTATAAAGAATTATAGAGTTATTTTCTACTAAAAAAGGAAGTTAAAAATTCATGAAAATAACTATCCAAATCCTGATCTTGAGTTAGTAGTTATAATCTTTTCTATCAAGATATGGAGACATTATCTCTATGGTAAAATATGTGAGATATATTATGATCACAAGAGAGTTAAATATATCTTATCATAGAAAGAAATCAACATGAGGAAAAGGATATGTATTTAGATACTCAAGGATTATGATTATTACATACACTACTATATAAGTAATGAAAATAAGGTGGCAGACTCATTAATTAGGAAGGATCATAGAGTTCTGAACAAAATGAGGATTGATAAGGATCCAATGTACATGGATCTTGCAAGGTTGGATATGGGAATTATCAAAGAAGGTGAAGCATCATTAATTTTTTCAATTGGTTTCCCAACCATCATTATTAGAAATAATTAAAATTTCTCAATATGATGATGATAATATTCAAAAGAAAATTAAATCTATGAATGATGGGAAGTTATCGGATTTCGTGTATGAGGATGGAGTTCTAAAATTTGAGAAAAGGTTGTGTGTTCCCTCTATACTCGAGCTAAAAAGGGAGTTAATGGGTGATTCCCATAGTTAGAATTTATCTATACACCCTGGTAGCACTAAGATATATATAGATTTGAAAGAACATTTCTAGTGGGAGAACATGAAGCATGAAATTATTGATTATGTATCAAGATGTTTAGTCTGTCAATAGGTGAAGGCTGAAAGGAAACATCCTAGAGGATTCATGAAATCTATGCCTATTCCTACATGGAAATGGGATGAAATCACCATGGATTTTTTTTACTATATTACCAAAATCTCTAAGAAGGAATGATTCAATATGGTTAATTATTGATCAACTTACTAAATCTTCACATTTCCTCGCAATAAGGAAGGATTTTCCACTGGAGAGCCTTGAACAACTCTATGTAAATGAAGTTGTAAGACTTCATGGAGAACCTATCTCAATTGTGTCTGATTTTGATCCAAGATTTACATAAAAATTATAGAAAAGTCTCTAGAGAGATTTGGATACTGAGATTTAGTATTGCTTATCATCCTCAAACTGACAAGCAATCAGAAAAGATGATCCAAAATTTAGAAGGCATGTTGATATCTTGCTCACTTGATTTTCAAGGTATGTGGGATTAATATTTACCTTTGGTAGATTTTTCCTACAATAATAGTTTCCATTCAAGTATTCAAATGGAACCATATGAAGCATTTTACAGAAAGAGATGTTGTACACCAACATGTTGGGATGAAGTTGGTGAAAGGAAGCTTATAAGACTAGAGATTATGGAGGAAACAATAGAAAAGGTAAATACTATTCAAACTCATATCAAAGAATCTCATAGTAAGAAAAATACCTATACTAAAAATCGAAGGAAGGATTTGGAATTTCAAGAGGGAGATCATGTTTTATTAAAATTATGTCCATGGAAGGGTATTATAAGATTTGGGAAGAAAGGGAAAATGAGCCCTAGGTACATTGGTCCTTTTGAAATTCTAGAGAGAATTGGTGCTGTGGATTATCATTTGGAAATGTCGCCTAGACTCTATAAGGTACAAAATGTGTTCCATGTCTCTTTGTTAAGGACATAATGCTAGACGCAACACATATACTCACTTCTGAAGGTATAGAATTTAAACCTTACTTATTTTACTATGAAGATACTATCCAGATTCTGGACCCTAAAGAACAGTTGTTGATAAATTAGATGACTAGGATGGTAAAGGTACTTTGGAAAAATCATAAAATTGAAGAGGAAAAGTGGGATCCTGAGAAACTTATGATGAATACCTACCAAATATTTTTATGAGGTAACATTTTGAAAATTTTGAGCATGAAAGTTTTGTATGGGGGGAAGAATATAACACCCCAAGGTTATACAAATAAATTTAATATATAATTTAATGCATGAAACATCGATTCTATGTGAAACAACACTTTGTTATTATAACCTAGATGTTAAACATAATTTTTTTCTGCCTATGTGTTTTGAATTTTGTAAAATTCACATACACAGTTGTGATCAGTAAGACATTTAGAGTCTGATAGGATCAACTTAAATTTTGGGTGAATAGTAACTTAAACCTTATGAATAGTAATGTACCCTTATGAATAGTAATATGACCCTTATGAATAGTAACCTCACCCATATAAGTATAAATAAAATTTAGGTGCCTTATAAATTAGAGTGAATATTTTAAAAAATTAATAATTAAGTGTCGGTACTTTTGTGAGTAATAAATATTTAATTACAATTTTAAATTAATAAAACAATTTAAAATAAAATTAATTTTCATAAAATGTGTTTCAAAATAAACACTTTTTTCCTATGATTTTAGGATAATTTTATGATACCTTAGTTGATTTATGAAAGTTTTATAATATCAGTTTTAAAATTAAAATCTATATTTTTAACTAAATAATGATTTTATTAAATTTAACATATTTGATAAAATATTTTGATAAAATGGAGTCCATTTTTGAATTCTACATATTGAAATATGGTTATGGTGAATTTTTTGGATTTTTCTAAAATACGTGATTTTTTGGTGAATAGTAAAATACAGTAGTTTGCGATATATATACATTAAAAGATAAATAGACTATTCTCTAATTCATATATGATATAAGAACAATTTTTAGGATTAAAATTCACTTATTAATATTTTTGGTCACAAGAATAAATTCTATTGCTTTTCTTAATCAAAATAATAAAATAATGAATACTATATTAAAAAATCACCCTTCTCCTCCACTATAAAACTCAACCCTCTCTCCCTCTTCTCCTCACTCCTCTAAGTCTATAATCTTATCAACATTCTACCCAAATACTCTTCCCTAGTCTCTCCCCATATCTAGAAGCTCTTGGTATTTCCAAAAGACCAAAATCCCTTCCATTAAGGAGGTTCTCAAGGAGGATATTTCAAGAGGTAAACCCTCTTCCTTTTTCTTTTAATTTCATTATAAATTTATTTTATTTTCTTATCATCTCCTCACCTACTCTATCCAAATGATCATGATAAATACATTATCGTTTATATACTAAAATGATATTATGTTAATTTAATATCCTTCCTCAAAGTACTATCTCTCCCTCTCTCTCTCTTATTTAAAAACTAAGTCATCACCCGGGAGGTGCCAATTTACAACCTTCGTAGATGACGAGCCTTCGTTCTTAAATTTCTCCTTAAAGAATGGCCATGAAAACATTTTTAGGGTTGAAAAAGATTTGAAAAACTTTATTATGTCTTATTTAATGTTCTAAAACCAGTATATATATATAATAATGATTCATATGACAAAACAAGTTCATAATAATCGAAATATCACCAAAATAATCTAAATGATTATCACTAATGTTCTATATAATAAATATTCCTCATACCGTATAACCAAATTAATTATATCACCATTTAATATTATGTATTTTAATTAGTATTATATAAATTCAATTCTATATAATTATTCTAATTCCAGATGAACTTCTATACTCTTATACAAGTATACCGATCATGAAAACCAAGGAATTGAATGCTCCCGAGTGATAAAATTACAACTCATGACTCATAAAAAATTACATAAATGAACTTAATAAAACTATAATAAATCAAATAAATGTAGATAATGTTCTGAATTAATTAATTTATGGGTTTAATTTGATTATCCATGATGTTAAGGTCAAGTGCAAAACTCATTCAGACATAAGGTAAGGGTTTTCTACCCGAACCTCCTTTTTCTTTTGAGTTACTCTTTGTATCTATTACTAAACATTAAATAATTAATTATTATTATGAACTCATAATAAATTATATGTGTATGTTCTATATATGTGTACCAATCATAATCCAACTTTATTTTATGTGGATTTAAATTTTTTATAAATATCTTACTCAATTCTTCCCGATAAACAAGACTGATTCAAGGGAACTTCTCAAATTCTTACCTATTTTCAAGTGTACTCGATAATATGTTTTAATAAAAAATTATTTTTATAAAAACACTAATTTAATCATGTAAAAAAAACCTTATTTAATTTCTGGTTTTATGCAAATATTTTTCCAAAATAACTATTCTTTTTAAAGTAAAATTTTATTTCTCTCAAAAATTACTTGATGATTTTATTAGAGTATTTTTGTATATTTCAAAAACAATATTTAATTTTATGTCTTATTGAGGTTAATATCATATTTTTGTCATCTAACATATTGTATTAAATGGTTTATGATTAGTTGGCTATGTATATGCTGTCTTGATACCATTCACCATACTACTCAGAATGGTTAGTGTTTATGTGTACAGATTGGGGAAAGTTATTTCATATGTTCATGTTGTTTAGGTTTAACCCCTTTCATATGAGGAATTAATTGTAATTAGAAAGTGATGGGTGTGACCCTCTATAGCCCCTTTATGGATCTCTAAGTCTCGTGATACAAAATAGAATTTGGTTTTGGCTGAGGTTTTACCCTAGAATTTTCATACATCTTGGTAAAGACCTTGAAAATATGTTTTAGATGTATGAAATTATGCATTACCTCATTATGGAATTATTAATTGATATACCATGTGATTATTCTACTATTAGAATATAATTGGTTATTTTTCATTCTCTTATGGTCATTTATATGGCCTTATTTAATCATCTTTCATTTATTCTATATTATTCTCAAGTATATTTTTAAAGGCATGTGTTTTTAGTTGTTCACCATGCCTAGTGTTTAACTTCTTCTGTATTACATACCCTTACCGAGAATATGATCTAACCCCTTTCTTATGTTTTATTTTACCTAGGATGTGATGATGAATATTATGAATGTCTTTTTGGGATAATTTAGGAGTCACAAATGTTTCCAATGGAATTTCTATTATTTATCTAATTTCAAGTTGTAATGTTCATCTTATGTTTGAATCTTGTTTTAAAAAACTAATAAAATATTAGTTCCTTAAGGATATGAATTTCTTGTAAAATTTCCAATATATTAATATAAGGCACTGACTCCGAGAAACTGGGTTGGGGTCCTTACATCATCCCTAAGAGAAAACCCGATATGCAATAACTTTTTAGCTCATACACCATTCACTCCACCGACCATTCCACCATCGTAGCAGTCCACATCACTTCCACTACTGGTTCCTATGTCGCCCCCAGTCATAGAATGAGGAAACCAAGAGCCAAAACCTAATGCTGAGTGAAGAAGTTAGCGGAACATTATCACGACCAACTAGTTATCTAAGATGTTTTAGGCAATTGTGACTCCAGAATTCGACATTCTAGAATCTCTCACCCATGACGATTTCATGTGATTTCACCAGACTACATGGGAAACACATTTACACCTCTTGAACCATTAGTTGGTGTATTCAAAGAGTCAGTTCACTTAGACGAAATTGAACAACAGTGTCGTATGGTTGAATAACCGCACTTATTATGTCTCAACACCTTACATCGCCCAACTACTATCAATATCCTTATCAGATATGCATTCAGAGCATCCCCATTCTCTACAGAATTATCAAAGAGGCATCTAAATAGATGTAGATCTATGGATGGGGGTAGTATGTTGCTTTCCACTTCAGCCTAATCCTGTGACAACTAGACCTACCCAAAGACATTGAGGATATTACACCAGGCATTGTCATGGTGAATATGGACGATCTTAGAACACTTAAGGAGAAACACACCGAATCAGGGTTCAAAGAGGATGAACCACCCCTTAGGGAAGCATTGCATCTATTGGATCCCCAGGCATTTTCACTCACCAGAAAAGGTAGATTCTTGGACTTATAGATACCTATGATTCATTGCCTTTAAGTTGAGACCCTGAAAAGGGTAAAGGACATCTTGGAAATACTAAGACATCTGACCTATCTAGTTTAGTGTAGATGAAAGAGATCAAACCTGTTGTGGCTGTTTTTCATCATCAGATTGCTGAACAGAAAAGGGTAATCAATGAGGTCTTGGCTGAGTATCTTGTAGGATGATTTCTAGATTATAGTGATTATTGGTACGATCCTATACCTCCTCCACCAGGGAATTAGGGGATTCCATAGGCCCTACTTGGACATGTTCCCCTATGAATCTCGACAACCTTGCACACCTCGATAGGGTAGAAGCTAGAGTGTCTAGAAAACAATTGCAATATGCATCATCAAACCTGCCTAAAATATGTGAGAATTACCCTTAGTACCTAGATCAGGTTTCTCCTATATTAGCTATTTATGTTGTTCCGCCGATGGTTCCTTAGATTCCTTCATCCACTCCACAAGCTGCTCCAGTAAATCCATGAGTTTCTGGGCCTGCCTATCATGTTGAAGAGCCTGCCAACACACTGGTGGTAAAGAATATATGATAAGATAGGAATCCCTTCTAGGATGGTCCAATGGATGCTCTCATTTCCCTCCTCAAGGATCTTGAAATTTGACAAGTGGTGATCCCACCTAATGGAAATCCGTATCTAGAATGGGTAGATGATTAGCCAGCACCCCCAGATTTTAGAAGCCCCTCTTTCTCCTCTTTCAATGGGATGGGTGACCCGTTGTAGTATATGAACCAATTTATCTCAAGTTGTGGACCCATGCTTGGAACTCTAGAAAAGTAGGAATCTTCCAAGCTCTGGTGTTTCGTACATACACTGGAAGGGCCCATGTTTTTCTAGAAAAATAAGCTACCCATTGGGTCCATATCCAGTTGGGAGTATCTATATAGACAAATTATTTATATGTTAATCTCTACCACTCATAAGAATAGTATTTACAACCTGTTCAAGTGAAAAAAAGTCATACGAGTGAGTCTCAGACTTTGTTTTTTGGTGGAAAGGCCTCACATATTCACTTGATATGCCACTGAATTAAGAACAACTACTGACGATGTGTATGGGGAATGTGGAAAATGAATTGATCCTGTACCTCATCACTCATAACTTCCCATGTGGATTCCTATATTTCTCTGACATGGATTAGTGACTAGAGTAATCCTTGTAATACGATAAACATGAATGACCGTTGCCTCCCACAACTCCTTTAAAAAGATCTGCCAAGGCCGAGACTACTATTGTTGCACATGCAGAGGCCCCTAGACCACTATAGTTTTTAACCATAGAGCCATGTCCATCGCCTTTCTGAGGGACATGGATTCCGGCCCAACCTCAGGCTTAATATATCCCACCTCAGAATTAGCAGGCACTGCCACGTAATGTACCACCACTAACAAGGTGAGATAATCAGGTTCCAACTCCTCGCTAGGATGCAACCCCTCGTCAGGGCCAGGCTCCTAGAGTTCCTTTCCCAGACAAGAAAAACTAGACCTACTTATTTGAAGAATCTCAGGTCCCCAATTATTTTCAAAGTTCCATAGACCAGGGAATCCTAAGGCTTCTAGAATATAAGTGTCCCTAGGAGGCCAATATCACAAATCTCCCCAACTGTTTCTCCTATCATAGGTTCCTTAGGAATACTCTCAAGAAATTTTATGTGTTCAAGGACTGGATCTTAGACTAGGTCGATAACAATGTAGTCAATTTGGGTCATGCTCTGGCATAGGTAGTGTGCGTCTCTGCAAATACTGACAGTGATAGTGAAGGTGAATGGTAGTAGGTTTCCAGCCACGGGTCTCAGAAGTATGAATATTGGTTATCCCACAGAGTAGTTTCTCATTCCCATGGTGTCATTCATGACCATTTGAATCAGCCTGAGCCTTCTAAAGTCATCATGCTTTCTCCCACTACTGCATATGTATCCTCATCTCAGCCTTCTCATTCTCATAATAGTAGGCACCGATGGATCAAGGGGAAACAAAGACCCCACTGGTTCTAAATCCTTCTCACACTCTCTATGACTTCATCCCCATAGAGATGGGAGTCACCTCCAAGATCCACCCAGTGATGGAGGATTCCTCAATTGATGATTAGAAGTACGACTTAGTGAATACCATTGAATTTGTGGACCCTTACATGGTTCCTAGAAATGAGGAATGCCATTCTAGTCTTCCTAATATCCATAGTTGACTCCATCATCAACGTAGTCATGGCTATGAAAACCATCAAAATGCTCATGAAAATTCTTCTAGCCAACCTATACATGCTACTAAGACTAGAAAGAAGGCTCAAATAGAGATCAAAATTTGTCTCCCTCTCATCCTATCTCATCGAGTTCTCTCCCACCACCATTCATGCGACTCGATCAGGAATATCCATAGATACCATGCTATACCCAGCCGTGCTCAGCTATGGCTGGACCTTAGCCATCTAAAAGTCAGATGATGGTAGTTTTTCATAGTTCAACTCGTAATAAATGACATATCTTGAGCACCAGCCAAAATCATCCGGTTTGATCTGAAACGTCTGTCATACCTCCATCCATAGAGCATACTATTTCTGCTAGAAATGTTCTCCTAGCATAAAAGTATGATGTTCTTAAGTTCCATTCCATAATTATTTCAAATATATCAATCCTTGAGGCTCTCCACCTTTTAAAAGATATGTGAGGATCCCTCACAGAAGATTTAAAAATAACCCTCTAGTTTGAAACAGAGGTAGAGGCCACATAATCCTTTCACACGGAGGAAGACGAGTGGGAAAATGCCAAGCCATAATGTCGTTCTCAGGAGAAGATGAAGGATCTCTAGTACAGGGGAACTTCCACCCACTGTACATCACTAGAAAATTTAATGGCATGGAATTCCACCACTATCTTGTCAACACAGGTTATGGGATCAATCTCATCCCAACCCAGATGCTCTGCAAGCTAGGATTGACTAAAGTATATCTGAGTCCCTCTGACCTGAAAATTCAAGGTTATAAAAGGATAGAGAAAAGTCTATGTGGAAAGATTCTCCCGAAGATGCAGTTTGGTGGCCAAATTACTAGCATAGAATTTATGGCCATCTTGTAGGAAACCACCTAAAATACATTAATGGGTATGCCCTAGGTCCATATTCATGAAGCAATCCCTTCCTCATATCACCAATTCCTTAATTACTCTCTTAATGGTCGAGTGGGCATTCTCCAAAGTGATGAATCTATTTTTCCTATGATGAAGCCTTATATTTAGACACAGACTATTACAAGAGCAAAGAAAGATGGCTTTAAACCAATTAGTTTGATCACACTACCATTGTGGATGACCTGTGGATAGACTTGAATGATGCTTTCATCCTCCCAATTCACTGGTTGGAGGCCCCAACCCCGTAATTGGGACACTACTTCATTGTATCTGAGAAAATGGGGAGGCACATTATCAGGTACAAGGAATGACAAAATATCACATTATACTTATACATGAATCAATATTGAGTGATTCCAAATAACCTTATCCCTATAAGGTATTGGGACATTCACCCCATGGAAACATAAATATTCCATACTTGCTTGTTCCATCAGGCCGGGTAGAACCAACTCAAGATGACGCACCACTACTACTTTGATATTATCAAGAATGGACCCTTGGGTCGAAGGCATGATGGAATTGGGTTGAAAAATTTTGTCACCATGGTATCAGAAGTGCAAGAGTATCTCATTAAAGATCCCACCCCTACTCAATCCGGTACTAGTATTACATTAGGATCAACTAAATCAGAAGAATTACTTCCTACCGATGATCCTCTCATATCATATGATGAACATGATTTGATAGATGGTCCTATCATATTTGAAGAAGGTGTATCCCCCACTATTGATGAGTTGGTACAGGTGAATATCGGTACCGAGGTCGACCCGATGCCAACACTAATTAAGGTAGATATTCCTGTTAAGGAACAAAAACAGTATGTGTATTTTTATAAAGAAATATCATGATGTATTTTCTTAGAGTTATGAAGAGATGTTAGGACTAGATCCTCTGGTCACCATCCACCATCTTGGTCTCCTAGTAATCCATGTAGGTTCAAGAAGCCTCCCAGAAAGATGCACCCCTATCATGGTGCCATGGCTGAGGCCAAATTTTTTAATCTAATAAAAGACCAATTTTTAAAGGAAGTACAGTTCCCTAGATATTTGTCCAATATTATTCCCATAAGGAAGAAGAATAAACAGATCAGAGTTTTTATCGAATTCCAGGATCTCAACTGTCATTGTCTGAAGGATGATTTCCCCTTCCCATGGAAGAGCTGTTTATCGATGCCACTACTAGATTTCAAGCCCTATCCTTCATGTTTGGATATTCTAGATATAATCAAATCTAGATTGCCCCTGTGGCTGAAGAATCCACCACCTTCAGGGTGCAACAAGGAACCTTTTTCTATCAGGTAATTTCTTTTTTCCTAAAGAATTCAAGATCTACTTATCAATGTGCTATGTACCACATATTCAAGCTGATCCTTGGGACATTGGTGGAATGATATGTAGAATATTTGGTGGTCAAATACCACCAAAGTTAGGACTATATCAAAGATCTAGAGAAAGTGTTCGACTTCCTCCGGTCCCTCCATATGAAGATGAACCCTTTGAAGGGTGCCTTTCGGGTTACATGTGGAAAGTTCCTCCACTTTATCATTAGATACAGAGGCATTGAGATAAATCCAGATAATATCAATACTATCAATTTGATGACTCCTCCGAGAAACCTTCAAGAGATAGATCTGAGGTTTTCAAGGCCACTTAGCCTATATATGCTGATTCATTAGGAATCTGGATGGAAAGTGTAATAACATTTCTAGAATAATGAATAAATTTTCCATATAATAATGGGATGAAGAGTGCCCGAACTATTTTGAGGAAATCAAGAAATATCTGCTATAACCTCCGGTTATGATGACACCCATCCCTAGAAAGATGTTGGCCCTCTATGTGACCACCCTGGAATGATCCCTCAAAGCCCTTCTCACCTAGAAGAACAATGAAGGGACAAATAACAATTTGTACTATCTCAGCTGCATGCTCCTTGACACCGACACCAAATACTCCTCTATTGAGAAGAGATGCCCCACGCTGGTTTTGTAGTCAAAAAAATGTGGCATTACTTTCAGCATCATGAGATACAGATGGTACCCCAAATGGATCCGCTAAAGTATATTCTGAACATCCCCATGTTGAAAGGCCATCTAGATCAGTGGGAAGTGATCGTTCAATAGTTTGAAATCAAGTTCATTCTGCCAAAAGCTATCAAGGGGTAGGCGATGGAATCTTTTTTGGCTTCCCATCCACCCCCCAAAGAGCAGTCACTAGATCTTGATTTTCCAGACGAGGACATCCTCTTAGTGGATCAATCCATTCCATTCTAGAAGATTCACTTATATGGTTCCTCATAGAGCCCCACCGGTAGGAGACTGAATGATCCTAGACTCAACATAGTAGGTTTTGGTATAGTCTTCATCATGCCTACACATGTTGTTTTTTCCTATTTGTTATTATAGTGAGAAGGTTGCACCAAAAACAAGGCGAAGTATCAGGATCTGATCACTAGTCTCAAGTTGGACCTCAAGATTGATGTTCCCCACCCACATGTGAAGGGGGACTTTGAGATGATCATGAAGTAGATCAACGATGACTATGTTTCCAGGAATCCAGAACTCATTCCAATGTTTGAGAAAACTTGGTAACTGATGGATCGGTTCTTTTCGTGGACAAAAATAAATCATGTTACTCAATTACAGAATGGTCGAGCTGATGCCTTATCTAGCCTTGACATGTCTCTCACAGAACCTAACTAGGATGATCTGATTATCCATCTGTCATGTCGAAGGGTTATCGCTCCTGTCACTTCAGACGATGATGATAACTAGTAGGTAAGCCATCTTACTGCCGATTGTTTTACACTAGGACCTCCAGGTCCTCCTAACATAGTAGAAGAGACCCCTTATTGGATAACTCCTTTTTTAAAGTACTTCCAACATGTAAATATCATGATAGACATAGTCAAATGTGATTAAATCCATCAGCATGCAATACAGTTCACCCTCCATAGTGGTCCCAACCATGATTATATCCTCTACAAACATGGGTTTGATGGAGTTATCCTATGTTTCATTCAGGGAGATGAGATTCCCCAGGTTATGTGGAAATTTCATGCTGTTTCCTGCAAAGCACATTAGGCCATGTTGAAATTCTCCCACCGGATCTGAAGGTTGTGCTACTTATGGACCAACATGGTTCACGACTGGATGAAGTTCACCAAGAGGTTCTAAACGTTCCAGATCCATTATAATTTTGTGCATCATCCACCCGAATCTCTCCATACTACCAATTACTCTTGGCACTTTGCAGTCTAGGGACTCGATGTTGTGGGACCATATCCACCGGTAATAGCTCGCCAGCGCAGGTTCATTCTAACCATTACAGATTTATTATCTAAGTGAGAAGAAGTAATTCTAATCAAGGAATTCAATGACCATTATATCATTGATTTCGTGATCTCCAATATCACCCATTGATTTTGAGTCCCTCATGTCTTCCTCACTGATAATGAAACCAATTTTTAAGCAGCTGAGCTGAATAAATTATACGCCAAGTACATCATCTAGTCTAACCCAAATTCTCACTCTCACTCACAAGAAAATGGGTAGATCGATGCGTTCAACATGACCATCTCTAACATTTTGAAAAATATTATTGGTCAGAATAAGAAGACTTTTCCGAGCAAGATCCCCAATGCTCTATGGTCTTACCGGAAGACAGCTTGAAATTATACCTAGGTGACCCCATAGTCCTTGGTGTATGGAATAAAAGCATTACTAACCATTTAGATTTAGTTTTCTTCACTCTGTATAGACATCTATGATAAAAAACCTTAGATAGAGTAGTAGAAGTTTGTCTGGCTGAAATGGAGTCCCTTGATGAGAACAGGCTTTGAGACCTGCACCATATGGAGAGGCACCAGAACAATATAGCTAGATATTTCCTCAATAAATTTCTCCCATGGTCCTTCCTTTAGGGTGACACAATTTTGTCCCTATGAATTCCAATAATACCTAACAAGAAGCCACCAAAGTTAGATCCTAAATGGGAGGGACCTTACATCATTCACAAGGTTTACATCAATGGTGAATACTCTTTAACCACCATGGATAGAAAGTGGATCACTCCTCCCACAAATGATAAGTTCCTAAAGAAGTACTTTTTATGAGTGAGTTATCATCTTGTATGATGATAAACTGCAAACTGCAAACACATTCCTTTACGGTCCAAGCTCTATGACCTTAAACTAAGATCTCTTTCATCCTGGATGATGTTAAACTGCAAGTGTGTTCGGCATGACATTAAACTGCAAGAACCTTTTTTCACATCCAACAATAAGTTTAATTGAATGAGTTTCCTTCTTCCTTACCACATAACGTTAAAATTCATGACATTTAAAAACTACATTTTTCTTGATTCCTACCTGAACCACAGGTTTCCTAGGATCCTCCATCCCTTTTGTCCCTTGGCCTATGTTATTTCATTAGAGAACGTGGAGTGATATGAGACCTCTTTGGTCCTCATTCACATCGGGTTTATAGAAGTCGCACCCTGTGCCTCCCTCAGTGTTTTCCCTTTATCGCATCCTTACCACATGACGTTAAACTACATGGAATTCAAGAACTACATTTGGCATGATTCCCATCCTTATGGGATATATAGAAATTCCTTGACATATTGTCTTTGGGTCTAACCCTAGGTTCCTCAACCTTTCTGG
Source organism: Viscum album (assembly GCA_963277665.1). Classification (NCBI taxonomy): domain Eukaryota; kingdom Viridiplantae; phylum Streptophyta; class Magnoliopsida; order Santalales; family Viscaceae; genus Viscum; species Viscum album. The sequence continues at coordinate 1,814,904,672 of OY728159.1, read as the reverse complement.
CCCTTTTAGGCCACACCTTATGGTCCGAGTTCTATGACCTTAAACTGAGATATCTTCCATCCCACATGATGTCAAACTGCTGTTTCCTACCTGTAATACATTAAACTGCATGTCATTCATGTTCCTTTCTGCATGAACTTAAAAGGAAAGCACCCATTTGTCCTTCATGACACCAAAAAAGCCCCGTACCACATGATTTTAAACTGTTACTTCATCCTTACTACATGGAATTAAATTAAACAACATTTGAGAAATATGTTTGGCTTGATTCCAGCATTTGCAGAATACATAGGAACACCCATACATTTTGTCTTCGGGTGTAGCCCCAGGTTTCCCAAGTTCTTACATAATTTCAGACCCTTGGCCTAAATTCTCTCTTAGAAATGTGTGGTGTGGTGTGGATCTACACATTCCTCATTCTTGTCAGGTTTATTTTACCACACTATGCACATCCCCTATGGGATACCATTTCATTCCCAATTCCTTAACTACATGATGATAAACTACATCATAACCCATGTCCTTACTGTATGACGTTAAACTACAAAAAATTCAAGAACTATGTATAGCTTGATTCCCATCCTTATGGGATATGTAGGAATTACTGAACATTTTTATTCGGGTCCATCCCAGGTTCATCAACCTATTTTGTCTCTTTCCTACACTAATCCTCTTGATTCATATTCCCTTAATTGAATCCCTCAACCTTTGTTATTCCCCACTAACGTGATCAGGTGCATCATGGTGTGAGAATTAGAGTGATGGATTCTACATGGATATTCTACCATTCTATCTCCATGTTTCATGTGTCACTTTATTTGGGCCTCCATCATCTTTCATATCTGAGGGGACCCCCTAATGGTATGAATGCTCGACCTCATGGATCTACTACTATCCTGGGACAATGTCCAATAATATTTTTAACGGCATATTGATTTAGGTTCTATGTTTCGAATACTATCAGCAGCTGGCCCTCTGGTGTTTTTTCTCATCCTAGGTTACATGATATAGATACTGTGTCTCAAATATGGTCAAAAGTTATCCTCCATCATTATGCCAACCCCATTATGTCCCAAATATAAAGTGCTACGATTCAAATCCTTTTCCACATCCTTATGTCCAGGAATAACTTTAACACTCTATGTGTTATCCCTAAATGCACCTTTTCACATTGAGTAGGAAGACTAACATCATTGGGTCATACTTGAATCCTCACCTAGGTTCCCCTATATTGTGATTCCATCTTCTATAGAGATCTTTTCAGCCCCTTGTTTCCCACACCTATCATGGATCACGTGGTCTTAGGTGTCTTGGTAAGGTTTATACCTTCATAGAAGAATCATACCATCCTACAGTTTTAACTCTATGACCTTAAACAAGCAGTTTAGGTACCAAGTCTAGGCATCATGACATTAAACTATGTGCATATTCTCTTGGGAATTTGTGGTTCAGACCTCTCTGCTACCCTCATTAACGTTGGGTAACTTTATGACACTGTGTTACACATTTCCCCTTTGTCCATCTCATCCCTATGGCCTGAAATCTATGACTTAAACTAGGAGGTTACATCCTACATGAGTCTAAGAATCATGAATTTAAAATGTATGCATGTTCCCTTAGAAATTTATGGTGTGGTGTGGATCTATTTGGTCCTCATTCATGTTGGGTTTCCTCATGGTGTTACACTACAAGATCCTGTTTCAGAAGACTCACTTTATCTTCTGAACTCTATGACCTTAAACTAATATTTCTAGTGTCCAAGTTCGCATGATGGTAAACTATGTAACAACCAAAATTTTCTTTATTTGAGAGGATATATCCCCTTTTGGCATTTGAAATTTGTAATTACATCTCAAATAACTACATATGGATTGATTCCCATCCTTATGGGATATATAGGAACACAAGGAAATTTCGTCTATGGTCCAATCTAAAATCCTTTCATTTTTATGTCCTCTTAGTATGAGTTCTTCCCATGGGTACTTAGTGTGGTTGAGGTCTCTTTGGTACTTATTCACGTTTGGTTTACAACAACTGCACCATGTACCTCCCTTGAGAATGGACCTGGTCCCACTTGAGGATACATTCTATTTTCATTTTAATGCTTCACACATCCCTTTATTTGGGTCTCTGTTATCTTTCATGTCTGAAGGGAACACCTGATGGTATAGATGGTCGAACTCATGGATCGCCTACTATCCTGGGCCAACATCCTAGAATATTTTAAAATATTCTTTGAGATAGGTCCCACATTTCGAATATGGTCAACGATCGACCCTCATTTATTTATTATCATCCCAGCTTATGTGATATGGATACTGTATTTTGAATATGGTCAACAGTTATCCTCCATCATTACACCACCCTAATTGCAACCCCAATATCATACGCTTTGATTCACATTTTCCTGCCCTTCTATTACTATGAATCTCCAATACCTTTGGTTTTTTCCCGCTATGCATCCTTGCACATCAAGTAGGAACATCGACATGGATGGATTTTACCACCCAAAATTTCATTTTCAATATTTTTCACTCTCATGTGATGAGGAAATCCCAACATCACTCCTTGCTTCCCACACCGAACATGGATCACACTGGTTAAGAGTTCTGGTTGGGTTATACCCACATAAAAATCTATCCAACCTTATGATCCAATATCTGCGAACTTAAACTATGATCTCTTGCGTCTAGTGATATGATGATAAACTACACTTATTTGTCCCCCATGATGTTAAACTTTTTCATCCTTACCATAGAAAATTAAAATTAATGATAAGGTTCTGTCATACAACCCTAAATTGCGGCATCATCATCCTAGATGAACAATGAAAAATGGAACAATATTGTGGTGTTATCACTTGTGAGGGAATAACCTCTGGAACTGGTCACCACCGTACCAATTATCAAGACATATTAAAGGCTTGATTCCAATAGCGACACCCAAACTTTTCATCTTGGGATAGTAACTGAAAACACAAACACACATCAACAACAAAATAACATACAAGAAATATCAAATTTCTTCTCTTTATCAGATAATTACATGTGTATTGATTCCCATCATTATGGGATACAAAGTGAAACCCGGATCATTGATCTCGGGTCTAGGAACAACATGATTTCCCCATTTTATGTTGAGGCACCTTCTTCCTCACTGCATGATGTTAAATTGTATAGGATTAGAGTACTAATAACTGATTTCCACAATGAAAAAATTTAAACTACTTCTCTACCTTGAATAAGTTCAGGATGCCCCAAGGAAATTATGGGATTCTTCCTCTTCCTCTCTAGAGAGGATTTCCCCTACTAGTGTTTGTATCTCACCGTTCTATGTTTCTAGAACTACGTGTGACTTGATTCACATATTTATGGGATACGTAGTGATGCCTGGGAATTTTTTCTCGAGCCCAGCCATTGGTTCACTAATCTCCCTAGCTTTTGTTCACAATTACGACCCGCATCACTTATGCATCATTCCCATATGTTCTTGGGTATTTTTATGGTGTGAAAGCCTCTTTTAGATCATTCAAGTTAGGTTGAAATCCTCCTATCCATAAAAATGTTATAGGAACATACATAATAGTCTGTTCCACATGAATTTAAACTATTGTCCAGAGTCCAGATAATATGACCTTAAAATATGTGAAACATCCTAATCACATGATTTTAAACTATAAGACAAATCTTGATCACATGACATAAAAATATTCCATGCATCATCCTTACCATATGACATTAAACTACGTATGCATCGTCTGCACATGCATTTCATGAAACTATAAAGCATCCTATCTCATGTAGTGTTGGTCATCCACCGCATTGATCATCTATTTAGATGTCATTAAAAAAATATGAGATGACTCTCCCCTATAAGATAAGTTTGATCATTTTCAAGATAATGCACTCACATTAATTCTCTTTCATCATGGTGGTGTAATTTCAAGAGTTTTGGATTCCTTTAGAACATTCCATCGCTCTAAATATACAATTTTTTGTTCCCTTTATTTGGATCCTCATCCTCTTTTACATCTGAAGGAACCCCATAATGACCTAATACAATGACTCTTTGCCTCACCTACCATCATGGAACAACTTTCTAGACTACATTTTGTGTTTTTCCTCCTGTTTTCAAATTCATTCAACAGTTGTCCCTTGTATGTTTTCCCCATTTTAGGATATTGGTATATGTACAACATTTTAAATATAGTTATAATTCATCCCATATCATGATTCCAACAAAAACATGTTACAAATTTTGGGTATCATGATTCAAACTTTTCATTACCCTTTTTCCAGATTGATTCCAATGCCCCTGAAATTATCCCACTCGTAAACTGGAGCACATTAGGAAAGACAAGTTGGATGTTCTAGAGATCCTATTCTCTAGTCACACCCCCCTCTCATCTTGAATACCCTGGGTGGTTAGTCAAAAAATAGTATACCCTGAGTGTTCAATGATTGGATGGCACTTTCACATCCAAAGTGGATAATTATGTGGTCATCCCTTGTATCTCACACTGGTTATGACCCACATGATCTTATGGATTGATCATTAATTGTTTCATTGATATGATCGAGATGCAATAATCAAGGAAAGTAATGATATACCCATACACACAGTTTAAATAAGCAGGTAAGCAGGGAAAGTATGTTTCATGAGTTTGGATAAAACACGACCCTCATGGATCCTCTCCTTTAATGGAATGCTTCAATTTCGCAGCCATCCGATGTGTAGCTTCCAGAGTTTTCTAACATCTCTTGAGACCCCTCTCCTCATCAACAGCAATTGAGAGAATCTCATTAGCCCTAATATTCATTTGATACCGCTCAGCTTGGAGTTCTACCACCTAACAGCTCACCTGTGCTAGCTTTTCTTGGGCTTCCACTAGTTGGTCCTTTAGTCATTCAGCAAGCCAAGTCTGCTTCACGATTAATGTAAAACTCTCACTCATTTACTCATTTAAGAGTTGAATCACCTGCTCATCCTTTTGGATCTTTTCAATGTTCTTGGATTTCTTCCAACACCAAGTAGCGTCCAAGTGATGAATACTTTCCTGAATCTTCTCAGTGAGGTAGTCTCAGGTCAACATGTAAAAATTATATGCTTTAGAACCTCCAATGCATAGATTTTGTAGCCAAAGGTGGAGTGATTCCATATGGATTATACAATAAGATTCTAGAACCTTTTCAAGGAAGAATCTGGTTAGTTTCTATGCTCGGTGTTAGGTCTTCTGACTATCCTTAGCTACATCAAAATTTTATCCGTTCATCTCCACAAGATTAACCTATTTATACTAGGGAAATGAGTCCAAGAGATTAATAGTAGAATCCTCTTCTAGCATCGAATCTAAAGAGTTGGGCTCTAGGTCATCTAGATGGTCCTCATTACTTGATTCCATCTCAATGATTCTGGCCCACATAGCTCCATGTTTTACCCCACCAGTGGTGTCACCCACGATCATAATTGATCACTCATCAAGAACCATGGCCTGACCATCTTGGGTACTTGGTTCTATATGGACCAAAATTTCTCTTAGGAAATGGGTCCTAGGTCCTCCAACCATCTATACTAGTAAGATACCCGAAACTCTGATAATTTTTTATATGTGGGCTCTTTTAGTCATTTTTATTAAGAAAACAATAGGTATGGCTCTATGAGGTGGAAAATTAAGATGGTCGAGTTATGGTTGCCCATTATCTTGACTCTGGATTATTATCACTGGGATACCAAGGTGTGGCCCCCCATATATTATGGTGGGTTCCATGTATTTTGAGGAGACCGACCATTACTACCCAGCACTACTGGATTCGATAACTATTATTTCTTTGGATGCAGGTCCCAGTGATTGTCCTCCACACCCATCGCCATGCCTCCATCCTGGTTAGTAGGAACACTCTGCACAAGATCCTCCTGCAAAGGTAGATTTCAGTTGAGAAGCCCAATTGCGGTAAGGAAGATAATGGTACATGGGGGATGTGCTAGATATTACTTCAATAATTATAGAAAATACACCCAAAGAGGTTTCCTATGAGGCCATAATTTCATATTATTTTAGAGAACCTCACCTGGAAGCTATTTACTAGTCATACTTCCAAGGGTTCTCTTCATTGACCTCTTCCCCCCAGGATCCATCAGAGTTGTCAGACAAGTGGAAGTGCTCTGCCAGCTGAGCCTATAAAAATGATGGGGGGGGGGATTCATGTTCAGTAGCACCCTCACTTGATTCATCATGAGTCGTGCGGTACCTATATAGTGAACCGGTTCCTCCAATTATGTCATGAATTTTATCCCCACTACTGGGGCCATATTTATGCTTCCTTCTATGAAGCTAACTTCTGCCAACTCCATCCTATACCTATTCAAGTTATCCTATAGGTCTGTGATGTTAAGTACCTTTCTATAGGTGTCCTAGTATTTCCAAGACTTTGGATAAATGGAATCAGTGGGAAACACCACCCGGCATAATTACTTCCCACGAGCCTGAGGAGGTGTCTTTCATAATCCCCTAAATGATTCCCCCCTCTCTTGGGTCCTCCTGGTCGGAGCCACTGGGTCTGGCCCTATTGTCTCTCTTTCTTCACCTTCAGTCGGTGCTAGTTTTTGGTCTACTACCCTTTCTTCCATGGCCTCATCACCATGAAACGTGTTGGTACCACCCTCACAACATATCCTCATTGCTACTCAACTTCAACTTCAAGGCGTAGGGACCACTACATTACTGGCCTAGATTTTTGGCTGCTTTATCAACTCACCTGGATAAGAAACTTCCCAGCTCTGTGCATACTCATGAATTATCCAGAATATAGTGGTGGATGGTGGAAGCTCGTTCCATATCTTCCCATACTGCCATGTGAACATCAGCCAAAGATGACTCATCGCGCATGGGTAGTCCTCATGATGCACCCACAGATACACCTTTGATGTCAGACTCTGCATGAATTTGAACTGTATTGCGAATCAGTTTTGGGTATATAGCACACAGATTGGTTCACAGTCCACCCGTGCCACTAGCACTCCACCGTGAAAGGAAAATAGATATGAATGCTTCTCTATGCTGTCTGTACCATTGTCAGTGAATGTTCGCATTGGTAGAGGGAATATATGGAAGATAAATTGGTTTTATCACCTCATATTTCTTAGTGCAACCATGAGACCCAACTTGAGTGGGAAATTCCCCAAAATGTTTAGAATTTCTAGTTGAAAACTGGGCCATGGAGGAGAGATGGGGTTGAGGTATTCATAACCACCCATGTGCACTACAGACCACCTATACAAGAAATGGAACAAGTCGCACATGCGCAATGACCTCTTCTGCAGGCTAATGTGCCAATGTAACTTGTAAAACTTAACCAGTACTAGGATCCCCAGATGGATGTGCTACCCACAATCCAGCTGCGCTGCCACGATGAATGTGCTCGACTGTCCCCCCATGTGCACATCTCTCACGAGAAACATCCATTCACATATTAGTGCTGCTATGAATCTGGACAACCGAACTATTGTCTTCTTCTTGTCCTTGATACTATATCCCCACAGTTTCCACTAGGTATCCTCTAGGATATGCTGGTAGGATCTTTCCTTTTCTCACTGACCTCCCCTTGGATAGGTGTGGGGCCTCATTGGTAGTTTCTACACTAAAAAAATTAGGAAATATCTGAACCACTACTTGAAGTGGAAGTCCCTGGTGTTCTGTTTATCATTGTTCAAGCCTGAAACCATGTTCAGCAATGCCTTTACCAAATTCATAATTTGTTCCACATCCTCTTAAAAATTCTCTACAGGGAGGAACTCATCATACATCACTCCCAGGATTGGGATAACTAAAATCTAATAGAGATATTAGATATTAATTCCATCCTCCCCGTGATGAGAATGGATCATATTGGTATTTTGTGACCACTGGCTCAGTAAACCCGGTATGATTTCCTTTGGTTTAGAGAGAGGGAATTGGGAATACCATGCTGCTTTGTATAAGATTAATCACCTTAGCACTATTTCGAATTCAGTGCAAAACACACACACCCAGTAGGCCCAGGCTCACTCCTATGTAAAGTTTAAACCATAGAGAAGATCCTAGCTATCTATCCACACCTTCTATGGGTTCCTGATCCCTACCTTGATGATCATTTTGTACTATGGAGGGGATAATTCTTTATCCAATAACTTTACATCGATGTTTTATATATTATTGTAGAGTCAGTGTGCTGTGACAGGGGTATGGTCTATCTCGATATGGAAATCAGCAGATCAGTACCACTAATGTTTCCCTGGTGCACCCCTAAACCAATAAGCTGGTTGTCTCTTCTTTCCTCTGGAATAAGGACGTTATCCTGTATGCTAAATCCATACAACAAAAACTTCTTGCACAATGGGTAGTCCTTATGAGTGTTCGATAGCAGTGTCGTCGATGATTCATGGTCAGAGCGTCTCCAAACATACTCCCCAAATAGGATGTTTTTCTCCATTCCTTCCCTCTAGGTGGCATCATCAAGAGTCTCTTGAGTAGCCTCCCATGTAGCCATCAGTATGGGAATTAGATAAATTTTTGAGTGAGTTTGCAGAGGTCGGTTAGGAATATCCTTCATGAAACACTCTCGTGAAGTAGTAGTACACAGAGAAACCCTATCCTCAGAGTGAATCTTAGAGTAGTAGTGGATCGTGATGCACTGGTTCACTGGAAAGTGTTCATGGCACAAAGGACTAAGAAACCCAGTTCAAGGAGTCCCATTAAAGGGGAAGATCGATTCGTGAAAAGGGAGATTTGGACTAATTGTTTACGGAGATCTGGTATGGTTAATGGCCCCCTCATGTACTATTTATAGGTGATTCCTGACCAGATATTTGTGGTGACCTTCTCCCACTAGTGTTTTTCAGCGCGTCATGCTCGGTACGATCCGTGATCTAGCATCACGATCCCACCTTGCGATCCACCTACATGATCCACCATGTTTTTTCAGTGATTTACTCTCAAAATCCAACCCTCATTTTCCTTCAGCTCCAATTTTTAGGGGGTGAATTTTTTGGAATCAAAAACCATACCACTAAATAAGTAAAAAATTCATAGAAAAATTCATGGCCAATTTGAAGTTCACCTAGACCCAAATGGCCTCATAATCCCCCAAAAACAATTGAAGGGGTTTGTTTAGTAAACTCTTACATGGGGATCCTTCTTCAGTGTGACTGAAAATAAGGTTGAAACTATCCACACAAACGTATGTCCTCAATGACATCCCATTTCCTCTATGGAAAGAACCACTAGCGTCCACCCTATGTTACCCACACAAACATATGTCCTCTGTGAAGTCCTATTTACTCTATCGTGAGAACCACAAGCATCAACCCTCCACTAACCGTGTAGACGTATGTCCTTCGCGACATCCCATTTACATTGTGGTGATCACCATAAACATCCACCCCTTGCTTTTGTGTGAACGTATGTTCTTTCCAGTATCCTTTTTCTTCACGACCAACCCCACGACCCCTACAAAACCCAGTTTCCTATAAATATATGAATCACCCCCTTCATAAACATTGTTTCCCTAACCCTTCACCTTCCAAGATCCCATTTCTCAAAGATCCCATGCATCATGGATTCGAGAGAAAAAATAGATTTCCTAAGGTATTTGAGCAACGCAAACTGGGCTTTCCAGTTTTCTTCATGGTCCCTACTTGTAGGAATGAACTTCCCAAAGGCCTTTGTCCATTGCGAAGGAGATATCCCCTTCATATTTCTCAAGGCTCCATGAAGCATTATGCATTCATGGAGCACTCCCCAAATTATAATATCTTTGCTAAGGAAAATCCTTGTTCCACTAAAGTTCTTCCTTCACGAAGAGCCATTCCTTCACGAATCACTCTTCATTCGCAAATCTCTATTCCTTTACAAAGATACTCTTGGAGATCCACTTGGCTTCAAGAACCCCTTTCCTGTATGGACCCCTAGGTTTATGTGATGTTATTTCAGGGTCCCACGTGTGGTGCTTTATGTTGTGTTTCCTTACCTTATAATTCTTCACATAGGTATGCTAATAGCTATTTATTATTCTCATAGCTATGCTAACATGGACCCCTCAAATGATTATTCCTCCACCTCACTCCCATTGGTAATTGCTTGTGCCTTCTCTTCCCCAAGTGTGGGTTGGTACAAGTTATTTAAGTCCAAGGAATAAGGAGAGAGTCCTCATCGTCTAAGCTATATATTGTTAAACTACCAAGAACCCACATCCTCAACACATGACGTTAAACTGTAAGTTGCGGCATGCATGATAAGTCTGGGAGGATCAGAGAGGGGATGGGACCGAGGACCATTTTTCTTCCTATATTCTCAACCCACTCTCTCTATCCCTTTGGGTTTTTGTCTCTATGTGCACCTTAGGAAGTCTCTATATAATCCTCAAACCAACTCTTTGGGCTTACCTCCTAGAGTAAGTCCTAATATCCATCTCACTAAGCTTCTAACCACACATAAGTCCCACACCACCTCTCGTGGCTGAATCTTTCACGATAGGATCATCAGCTCTGGTGTTACCTATTTTTTCTCATACAGATCACGACTCACATGGTTTTAGAGTGATAGTGACCATGGAATCCTCTTTGGGTAGCTAACCACGCATAATCACCAGCATGATTTTTGGGTCTCTATCCATGAATAATACCCATGACCCTCTTTAATGAACTATGTGGAATTTGATCCCTTTATTTCAAATAGGTTATATAGGAATACTGTCTAAGTTTCAAGCCAATCACTCTTTAAAATTCATTTATTCCAACTATTTAACGTTGGTTTAATAATCCTGCATGATGTTAAAATGCATGTTATAAACTACATGGTTTTTGATCCCTATCTTCTAAATAGGGTACGCAAGAGACCTCTTTGAGATTTAATCCCAACCAATGGTAAAATATGGTGCTCCCTTCTAGGGATGTACCCTCATGATGTGACATATTCCCATTTTGGGATGCATCTCTTGGATCTACCTCCCTAAGTTGTTATGATCCACACGGGCATCTAACAATTCATAATCCTCGCACTTCACCATATTACTCCAACCAAGAGTGACCATATTTTTAAGGGACGCTAATAACGCATAATCCCCTGGCGTGTCTCCAGGTCACTATCCTTTGTGTACGTCCTGATTTTACACCCATCATGAACAACGTGGAATTTGATCCCTACCTTTCAAATATGGTATGTAGGAAGCCTCCCTGAGGTTCAAGACCATCACCCATTTCCAATCTCAATCTATCCTTCCACCCTTTATGTCTCGAGAATATTGTGCCCCAACTTGAAGGTTCTAATTCCTTCAAGTCCCCATCTATATGATATAATCTCACAAATCACCTTCTTAGGTGTCCTATTGCCCCACCGAACTATGTGGACTTTGATTCCCAGCCACCAGGATACGTATGAATCCTATCTGAGGTTCAAGACCAACATTTTCACCTTCACATCAGTTCCACATCATTCATCCTCATACTTCAAAACTTCCTCGATATCCATCTTGATTTCATTCGGGACCCCACATCCTGGTGAACTCACGTCATCCACATGGGAAGATAACCATACATATTCCTTACAATTCACCATACTCATCCAACCAAGAGTTCCCCTCTTACGAAGGGCATCTAACCATGTGTAAGCCTCAAATAACCTCTTTTAACTATGTGGGTTTTGATCCCTATCTTCTAAATAGGGTAAATAGGAAGCCTACCTGAGGTTCAATCCCAGCCAATTGTAAACCTTAGTGTTCCACTTTTTTGGGTGCGCCTCCCAGATCCATCCTTTGTGATATACAGATAAACCTTCACTATGTGAAACCTTAACCTTTTGGGACATTCCATCCTAGGTCTATCCTTATTTGGAATTCTGATCTATCCATTCAGTAAACCCACAAGGTGCTCCCTCCAAGGAATGTAACTATCTGATCCACTTTTATAAGTGTTCTAATCAGTCTGATCTATCTTCACCAGATGTTAAACTCACGGTATTTCCCATTTTAAACATGGGAAGCTGATGAAAAACATAGATACATGCCTTTGGTATAAGATACTCCGAGATCGACATGGGTAGCCTCGAGTTTATGTGCCCTTGAGAATCTCTATGATGAGGAAGAATGCAGCTGTTCCAGTGTTTCATCATTCATACATTCCATTGATTCCCACTGTGACTACTCTCCTAATCGAAGGTTTCTTCCCTAACTTGAACCCTTTGGAATGTCTTGACAAAAGAAACATAATTAACTATCACCCAAAAAGATATGACATCGAGAAAAGTTTCACAAATAACGTATTAATCTCTAAGGGAGACCCAAACTTGGTGATGAATTTTGAGGAGGAATCCACTGAAGGAGAGACCAACATCCCATCTTTCCGTTTCAATAAAGGAGAAAACATTTCTGAAGAAGTGATGAATTCTATCCACCTTTAGAAATTAGGAATGTAGGAAAAAAGTTGGCACGTCCCCACAATTATGCTCCCCCAAAAATAAAGCATCATAAATAGTTGATAAAGACCATTTCTTGCATTGTTAAAGGTTTATTTTTCAGTAGTTTATACTATGTTTATACCCCCATAGAATGGGAAGAAAACTATTTGTAGCTAATTCCACCATTTAATAACACCACAGTAAGCTTCATGCACATGAACCAATTCATCCCCAAGTTTTTTAGATGGTAGAATCAAAGAGTTTTTCAACCACATGGATGAACAATTAATTCCCATGCACACCAAGAATTTATTTGCCTCTTAATAATCCCATGAGATTAAACTTTTCTTTTCCCTTTGAAAATGAAGCCACATGGGCTGAGGTGTAGTTTAGGTGAATTCCTTAATATGAAGTTTCAATTCCCTGATTCCTAAAAATTCAAAATGTAAAATATCAAATGGGAGGAAAATATCATACGAGGGAAGAAATATCCTTTGGGGACCTAAAAAAATATTATGGACTATGGAACAAATGTTTAATAAAGGAAATTATCATACAAGCTTATAATTATCATATGATGGATCCCTAAATATCTTACATGTGGTAAAAACTACATTATGAGATGATAATTATCTGAAAATCCACTCAAAATTATTATAAAAGATCAAAATTTTGGAAATTAAAACATCATACGATCAAAAAAATCATACCAAGTAAAATAAAAATTCATATGAGGTAGAATAAAGATATCATATGAGATTCCATACCAATCCAACTTCACCCATTTAAGTTCAAGAAAATATTTTTTTATAAAACATATAGAAAAATCATGTACTAATTAGGTAATTTCATAAAAAATTAAAAAATTTAAAAACCATAAATAAATCAATTTAATCAATTTAATCTAATATTCACCCAAAATCCAAAAGAGGTTCAATTCATTTGAAAATCTCAAAATGGTGGGGTCATATTTATTTAAATTCATATAATAAGTATTGAAAATTCAATCTTTATCAATTCCCCTTCACTTAAGACTTAGGCCCCTAGATAAGTGAGAATAAAAAACCCCAAAGGAATTTCAAAACACACACCCACGAGATCCACCCATTCAACACATAAAAAAATATATATATTAAGAATACTCAAAAACCAGAATTATATATTATCCATTTAGTTCAATAAATTAATTCTCACTTCATTTATCATATCATGCACACATAACACTTAACTCACATGAATTTTATCTCATCCCATAAATTTGAATTTTTTTCTGAAATTTTTTTCTTACCCATAAAAATGAAAGGGTCACCATGGGATTGAAAATTTCCCATATCTACACCCAATATTATTCATGGACTTGTGTTAATCATGAGGGATTTTTATGGTTTTTCTAAGGCTTGAGGTTTGTGAGTTTCAAATGTGAAATATTATAGGGTTGAATAAGAAGGGTTTGGATATTTATGAAGAAAATATTACATGATCTAATTTACACTCAAGAATAGTTCTTCATTAATACCCTTAGAATTAAATTATATCGAAAACCAAAAAAATATTTAGGAGAATCCTACAACTCTCATCATATCAATAACTATATTAAATCTACTCAACTACCTTTAACAAAATAAAATCTCTGATTTTGATGTTTTTAAATTCTACATTATTTTATTTTTGAAGGTAGTGATGGTTATTTTAATTTCAAGTAGTTTTTTGTTCTCCCAACCCTTAATTTTAATTAAAGTACTTTTTAACTTAACAAAAAATATTTTTCTTTTATTTTTAGTAGCTTCAACTTAGCTAAATTCTAACAGATTAGATTGTTTTCCAAAATTCTAGTCACAAATAGCAGTATAAGAGTCAATTTTCCCACCCTAGAAACATAAATTTAACCCTTTATTTTTCATAACAAAATAATCCTAAAGATATGTATCACACCAAAAGATATATACCCCACACTTATTTCAACTATATCATGCTTTTTCTACTTCAAGAATAGATTGTATAGTGAAAAGTGGCTTCTAATGCAGCTAAAAAAATAGGTTATTCAGGGCTAATAAAGTGTCACTAGGATAAAATGTAAAATTATGGATTGAATAAAAAGCCTCATTTAAAAAAATAGTCTTCTATGTTCCTAAATCATTTAAACACAAGTACCTCAAACTCTCATATTTTTGGGAAAAAAATCAAAATATGGTTAAATAAATCTTGGTTTGGTTCTCTCAAGAAGTGAGGTTAATGTAAATAATATGTAAAAATTTATTTTAAAATCCTCTGATGAAGGTAATTAAAAAATTAAGACTATAAATTATGGAATGAGATTCAAAAATCATAGATATTTTAAAGAAATTATTAATTTTTTTAACTCAAAACAAATTCATTTTCAATATTCATTTAAGATTAGTTTAATCGGTAAAATTGGTTTAATCATTGAAATTAGTTTCAAAAATAATAAGTTCATTGATTTTTTAGATTATACGTTTTAAAAAATACACACAAAATTTTAAAATAAACTTAATTTTTTTAAATAAAAACATTAAAAATTTCAAAGAAAATAGAAAATTTAAATAAAACCACATAAAAAGGTAATCTAAAAAAGATGTTCCTCCACCCATATTAATTTTTTGCAATTTAATAATTTTGTAATAGTCCATATAATAAGTGAGAATCATGAATTTTAAACAAGAAAAAAACAAGTGGAAAGGAAAGATACAACCTATTTTTTATAGACCAACAACAATCCTGAGCTATCCTCCTAATAGTTGTAATTTTGAAAAATATAAGAAAACAAAAACATAAATTATTTTTATTGAAAACTTGTGAAAAAAATTAAAAGGTAATGAACATTGGTTGGAACCCCGAGTGGCTATTTCATTTTATGTTGTACATAGTTGGACAGTGGTAGCATGTTATCCCCAATCTGATGTAGGGTAAATATTCTTACTCAAAAATCACCAAATGGTCATAGCTATAATATTTTTCAACTCACATATCTTGTATAATCTATTAGAGATAGATTTTCTTTGAAACTCTAAATGAATTTGTAGTTCCCATAGAATAGTGTAATAGGGAAAAAATGTGAGGGAAACTTCCAAATTAATTATATTCAGTAAAGGCCTACTTTGGTTTTTAGAAATTGATTCTAGGTTGTGGTTTTTGTTCAGGTTATTTTTTAGATATGTTTTATTCTTCTCAAAATATCTAGGCACCTCTATCCTTATATAGAAAAATTTTCATCTCAATAGGTTCCTCTATTTTCTCTTGAAGTTTGTCTAGTACTTCCTCTTATTCATAAAAAAATTCAGTCCCCTTCAAACATATAAAAGTAAAATATGACCAGGTATAAGTTGTTAACAATTCACCATCAACATAATCTGACAAAAAAAAATCAATGTTTGAGATTTATCCCTGTGTCATCTCAGATTATAGTTGTTTTTGGTAGTGGATATCTTCTATTAATGTTTTATTTAGACATGGAAACAAATCAGGTTCTTCCATTTTTTTATTCAAAGTAGAATATATCATGTATATCTTCATATTTATCTAAAATTTGATACAATGTTTTAAAATTCTCATAATCAAAAATTAGATTTCCACAGGAACTTTATTTTTTAACAAAATCAGACCAACATTTTTCTAAATACTCTTGGTTTAATAATGTCACATTAGTGGGTAAATAACTAATGATTTATTCATTTATGTTCAAAAAATTAAAGTCTATATCATTTTTTAATTCCCCAACATGAGGTTAATAAATATAAAAAGAGAGAGAGATAATATTTCCTTCTTCATGTGTTAATTTTTGGGCAACCAAATATTTAAATTCTTTTCCTGAAGTGGAAAAAATTTCAAATTGTTTGATTGAAACCTCAATCATGAAATAATTTTTTTTGAATCATTAGAGCATTGTGTTGTGTTATTTATTTCAAAAAAATATTCCTTAATAAACTCCTCAAATTATTAATACTCAGGACAATCAGAAGAGTATCCATTATAAAAATCTGTTATTATGGATCTAAATTAGTGGATAAAATCCTAGTAATGAAAAATAATCAAAATAAATTAATAAAATTCCCTAAAAATGGTTTCAATTTGATTAAAGGTATCTTTTCATGAAATACAATATCAATAATTATCCCCTTAGAAATGTATCACAATAGTAATTTCGAGGTCGTATCTTTTGGAGGTTGCGATCTAAGTTCAAATAGTCACTTTTGTTAATTTTATTTTTTTAATGTTTAAAAATTTATGGATTTGAAAATTATGTTATAGAAACTAAAAAAAATTTGAAATTACATTCAAAACAAATTAAAAAGTGAAGGGAAATCGAAATTGAGTTGGTAGGCATGGACAAGTTTTGATCCTTAGATACCCCCTTTATACCTATTTAAATAAATTATCAATTTATATCTCCCAATGACCACCCAAAGACCATAAATAGAACACCTCAACTACCAAAAAACCATATTAAGACCTTAAATATGGGTGTTTATACCCTTATTAAAATTATATGAATGACCAAATACCTATAAGATACCAAAACTAATTGAAATTTTGGTTTTTAATGGGGAGACCTCACCCAAAGATGTTTAAACAATAAGAATGATTATTTTTGAGTCATATGTTTATAAAAGATTCATCAAAATTAGAAGAAAGTATAAAAAATAAATGAAGAGACCTCTTTTAATCAAGAAAATGGTTTTCAGAGAAAAATATAAAAAATATAGTGCAGTGTAGAACTTAAAAGAGATAGAAAAACCTCATATCTTTACTTCCACAATAACCAAGAAGTTTAGGAAAACATGGATAAATTATCTACACTATTATATTTAACCTTAATACAATATCTTATTCTTGAAACCCACATCCCATGCCTATTGTGTGCAAAATAGATCATATTTTCTTGGTGGATGAAACATATTTATACTCTAATTAAATGGAGGGAAAAATATTTGAAGATAATTATAGCCTTTAATCTCTCCTAGGAAAACTTCATGCCCATGAAACAATTCACCCATAAGTTATTTTATAATTACCCACCACCTCAGACCACTAATCACTTCCTAGAAATATTATTCTTACTATACCTCAGGTGTGCCTCCCTACATGCTAGAGGCAACCGACTAGTACTGGGGGTATGATAAGGTACTGTAGGGAGACTATACCCCCTATATCAGAGTGAAAAAACATAAAGAAATAACTAAACATTATACACATTATATTACCCATAAATAATCAATTATTTGAACATGTTATAAAAAATGTAAAGGAGAATACATAAATGCATAAATGATTGATCACCCACTAGGCTAATCACATATAAATATAAATAAGTAAAAAAAATAAAATAAACCAAGTCTCCACCACCACTATGAGCAACACCTCATCCCAATATCCTAATTTCGTCTGATATTTCCATATTAATCATGAAAATACCAAGTTTCAACCCAACATAGACTTTCAACAAGTGGGCGTTGCTTGGGTACCCAAGTTCAATAGCCTCCCAAGTAGGGTGTTAGTATATAAATCAGTAGGGAAACAACAATGCGGTCCTATATTACATTGACAATGCAATGCTATGTTCATGTGAAATACTAAAAGTAAACAAATAAACCTCTAACCAAAATAATAATAAAAATATATAGTACCTATTTCTTCTAGTGATAGAATGTCTCTTAGCTTGTCGTTTAGACCATTCCAACCCATAAACCAAGTGTCATACTATTATTTATCCTTAGATACATGGCCCTGATCGACCATTCTTTTTTGACTAGTATTGGGGTGTCGGTCATTCCCACCAATATAATAGACTCTATTCTACCTAGTATACATATAAAGTATCATGGAATCTTCCATTAGTAACATAGTCCTCCCCCATGATAGTTTTCTTAGCTAAGGGAATAATACAAAAGGTAACACAAACACCCCCTATGATATTTTTCTCATAAGGGAATAAGACCACAAGTAACATGGACCTACCCAATGGATTTTTTTATAAGTAACAGAGACCACCCCTACGAGTGTTTTCTCATCCAACTAAAAAATATCACCCATTAATGTTTTTCATATAGATAAATATAAATGACCACCCCTAAGGGAGCTTTATAAATCAATTTTATAAGTATCGACTCTTAATTAATTTACTATATCTTAAACATGATAAAATTTTAGTAAAGGTTAAGTTGCATGAAAAACTCTACATCAAGACCAAGTTACCTACCTAGGTCCCCTAGGTCAATACATAGATGGAGGTACCCTACTAGGGTCCTCAATATGTTCCCAAGTCACTTGGTTCATTACATATCTCACATAGTACACCTTGATCCTAAAAAAATGTCATATTAAACACATCATGGGCCTAAGTGACCCACCAGGGTGTGACACATTGAAGCCATATAAAGTGATTAAGCATGAACCATATTGGGGTGAAAGGTTGCTCAAGGTCGTTCTGCTCATTGAACCCAAGTCTATTCTATGTATAGTCCCTCTACCAAGGCAAAACACACCTCAAGGATTCTCACCAAGCCTACTAGGGTTGTCCATCACAAGTCATGTCACACCTCTTCTTAGAGGTGTATAATGGGTCATGTGTAAGGGACTATATGTATTAAACATTTTGTTTTACTAGTTAACATCCGTCTTGGGGTCCAAGTATCAAGGAATTACATTTAAAATTATGACCTCATCCATTGGTGTCCATAGTGGTTCAACCAATACACAAAGACCGATGTGGTCTTTGAAACTTGTTCGGTCAACTCAGAGCATTTCATATTGATTAAAAATTTCATTAAATTTAAAAAATTGATTTTAATTATACAGGAAAACTCTCTTAGGGGAATAACCACACTTCTCTTTTACCATAACAAAATGAAAAAATCCACA
Source organism: Viscum album (assembly GCA_963277665.1). Taxonomy (NCBI): domain Eukaryota; kingdom Viridiplantae; phylum Streptophyta; class Magnoliopsida; order Santalales; family Viscaceae; genus Viscum; species Viscum album. Next base: position 1,814,885,369 of record OY728159.1, on the reverse strand, counting down.
AGGAAAGTACCAAGGATCACCTACCCCATTAGAAGCTTTCCCTATATAAATCATAGGTTAAAAGCTATGGAAAGGCCAATAAAAGATTTTCTAAGATCCAACCAAGACTAGATCAGCATCCATCTACCTACCCAAATAAAAGGATCCATAATTAATTAATTAAACCATTTATAATTAATCAAATAGTTTAAATTAAGAGGCATAATCAATGTTTCACTCATCAGTGACCCCTTCAAGTTGGAACCATGACCAACAATATTAGGAGGGACCAAAAAACACCCATTAAACCAAACCGAATAAAGAACTAACCAACTAAACCCAGTAATTTTCATAATTATCTTAATTTAAGGAAAAAATATTAGAAAAACCACCATGGTTACATACCTAATCCAAATGGAAAATGACGACATGCAAAAATCATCATGAGATGCCATCTATCCAATCTGTATGAAATGCACTCAAAGAATAGGCAATTCCACCATTATTTGATGAAATCATCTACAAATATATAAACCTAAAAAATCCATATTAGCATGAGGGAGAGAGGAATAAGAACATATGGGGGTCGTACCTTGCATTTCCATTGAAATAAACATCAATTAGTGCCCAAAATTAGAAGAGAACCAATGATCTAATGGGAGGGGATTCCATCCCACACACAACAAAATGGGGAGTAGAAATATGGATCCCCCTATTAAAATATTAATGGGGTTATAATGGTAGTTATATCCCCAAAAATGACCCCGTTGAAATTTTGGTGCTTCTTACCGATAGTTGGTTCCTCTCATCAGGTAGCTAGTTTCCACCTACAACTTGCAAACCTACTGGCCCACCACTGACAATTTGATGGCCATAGGATACTTGTAAACATTATCATGGACACCCCATCCATGCTTCTACATTCTCCCAAACCTAAAAAATACTATTCAATCCCCACTCCTCATCAAAAAATACCTTTTTTATATTTTTCCAAGCTCAAAATTCCCATCTGAATATCGGTATAAAATCCAACCCTTCCACTTACTAAAAAATCAAATTATTCTTGAATTTTAAACACCTGATATGTAAATTGGGTCTTATAACCTCCCCTCTATAATAATTATCATCCTTTAGATGTATTAGTGGTTATCCATATAAATATCCGGACCCACACCATTCACCACTTCCCATTCAAACCACCTTGTTCCACCTCTAATGTCAAGCACAAATTAAATTCACATCTCTAAAACCAAGGAATTATAACCACTAAGACCTGATACATCACTCAATATTATCACCAAAACATAGTAATAGTTCCTTAACTACACCCTTATATCCTAAGAGACCCAAGTGTCACCATCCCATTAACCATTAGTTCCATGGTTTCCTACGCCACAAGTCATTCCCCAAAACAACCAATTTTGAGTCACAATGCTCTAACTATGAGTGATGATGCACCACCTATTTGATCCATAATTTAATTAACTCAATTAATCCTAAACTATAGTTTAATTATAAAACACCATCTAACATCATACTTGGGATTATATCCTGCATGTACTGAGGAATCCAGATAAATTTGGATCCACTTTATCAGCAATATCAAAATGCCAAAATGATTATCCAATGACTATTCTCATGAATCCATGATCCTACTCATGTTAGGGTCATTTTACCTCAAACAATTTCCCAATATCCACTATAGGAGTTTTTATTATCATATACCATGATAAAACCCTAGTATATGAAGCCTATATTCCTTCTATCACTAAATGCAATGGATAAACATGGAAAAAATCTCTCATACATGAGAACCACAACAAAACCTAATTTATCTCCCATTCTGGGACCATTAGAATTTCATACACAACATATAACAAAATTTAGTTCACAATGAGGCTCATAAACCTAAACCTAATATATGACTCAACATCATCAGATTTGATCGTAATCACACATGAGGTACTTCTTTTGACCCAATAACTTCATATTCCTTGTCTAATGAACTGACCTGAATACCCTATCAAACTATTACATGACTTGATGCACCACATAACCAAAGGGAATTCCTGATCCCCATGGTCTGATGACTAGTACATAGACATCAAACAAGAAAAAGAGGGAATTATTTCACCCAACCTAAATCAAATACATGTAACATAATACAAAACATAAAGAAATAGGGGAAGAGATAGATATATTCCATAACCAAAATAAAACAAATCAAGAGAGGAATAAAAATATCCAAGTAAAATTCCAACGATAAAGGACTACTAAAAAATGAAAAATAACTACTCCATATGATATAAATAAAATACTCCCACCATCTCACCACCAGCTACCCATCCTAGATAACAGAAAACCTCACCGCCTCACTGCAACACCATGCCTTTCTCTACATCGAAAGACATAACTAGGTTTATGCATCACCAAAGAGGTATGTAGGGTGTGAGATAATAGGATCACTAGGGTATCACCTAGGTGTTCTATATCAAGTCTCTAAACAATAATCCAAGCATGATAAAATTTAAAGAAAATAAGGCATGATAAAAATTTAACAATTTTTATATCCAAAGCACGGAAGAAACAATTTAATTTCCCCTTTTTCCACATTTCAAAATAAAAAAAGTAAACTAGTTTAAAATTATTTCATATCAAAATATCTTAGGAGATATATCAAGTCAAAACGAAGTATGAATCATATATCATATCAAAATCCATGGTAGTACAACAAAATAGTACAGACTAAAAGTAGCCCAAATCATCCAAGAAACATAAGTAACAACATGCCAAGGATCACACGAGGTTAGGACAACTAGGAAACTCATACCTAACATATAAAATCACGTATTCATCAAGAAAATAGACATATGAATTGAGTCTAGAGGGAAGGGGAGAAACCCAAAAAGTAAACCCCCTAACGGGTCTAATAAGTCCCTAGAACAACATGCCTACAGAGTAGAGATAAGCCCCATGATGAAATCACATGACAGTGGACAATACCTATTACTATATTTTCCACTTAAGTACCCAAGTATTACCATGTTCTCTATTTTCTAAATAAATAAATAAATCCATTTTCATCATTTCATGATTTGAAAACCATTTCACAAAACCATTACACAATGCTTTGAAAACCCTTTTCCATTTACCAAAACTAGGGGAAAACCATATTTTATAAAAACCTAATTCCACACACACAAATAAAATCAAATCAATCATATAATTCCATTTCATTTAATAAAACTATTTATAAAAAAGAGAAATGTATCTCACTAACACAAGCTATAGATGAAACCAACTACCTCAAAACTTGTGGTCACACATTTCCATAAAGGATCCACCAACAAGAGGAATGAAAAAATTACAATGGATTCCCTAGAGTCAATCTAAAAATCTTATAATTTATCCAATTTAACAAAACGGGTTTTTGGAAAAGTGGAAAAAAAACATACCTCAAGAACTCACACTCGCTGTACCAGAACCATTTAAGGAATGACCCCCACAACAAGATCAAACAATTAATCTAGAAGGAAATAAAAAGAGATATCACAATAGGTAAACAGATCTGATAGCATAATGGAATGGTGCTACCGCAATAAAAAAACAAAGAAGATGAAAGGCTCACTCACCCAGAGTGATGAGATCCAAATAAAATAGAGATATAATGCTGAATGAATCAATCCAAAATGAATTAAGACTCCCAAAATCATTGAATAACCCTTACAGGTCCATATCCAAAGGAGATGTGGAAGAATGAAATAAAAACTCAACCCATGGAGCAACTTAAAAGGTGTTTCCATAGAATTTATATGGTGTGTAATCCCTTTTACACATCTTGTAATCCTTTGGAATCAAATAAACAAAGAAAATCATCACATTTTTAATAAAAACTGATCATTTATTATTACATGACGTTTAATCTATACACAACATGTACTCACTTCACACTATGCATCGGGTTCCCAACATCTTCCTTGTAGAAATTACACATCGCGTACTCCCATTAAATGGTGTGTATTTCTCCTATAGTCTACAAAACTATAAATTCTTACATGAAAACCCAACAACCCACTCGAGTATTCTCCAAACTCAGGGAGAATACCGCAATTCTAAAACATGTTTATACATAGATTCCATTAATTAAAAAAAACATACATCCCCTAACTTTAAGTCTTTTTCCCCAAAAAATGATTTCCATCCTCGAGAGTCCTAATACATTCCTAATTAAATAGGAAAACATTCAAGGAGAAGGAAATTACTTGAAATCGGGTTAAGAGATGTTACAAACTCCCCACTATAAGAATTTCCATCACCAGAAAGTCATGTGGAAGAATTAAGTCTATTAAAGAGGTTAGGCCATTTCCCCCTCATCAATGAATCACCCTCCCATGTCTCATGAGAATCTAATCTGTGCCACCATAACACTCTGACCGACACAAAATACTTCCCAAATTTTTTTTTCACTTGAGAGTCCAAGATCTATACTGGATACTCCAAGAAAGAAACATCTGGATCTAACTCAATCTCTTCACAACTCAAAACATGAGAGGGTTCAAGAAGATATTTCATGTGCTGAGATATGTGGAAAACATCACGAATTACTGTCAAATGATATATAAATTCCAACCACTAAACAACATTCCCAAGTCACCCAGTGACCACAAACGATCTAACATATCTCAGAGCCAACTTTACCTTTTTTACAAGACCATGGTGACCTAAATGAGAATAAACTTTCAAGAAAACCTGGTCCACTATAGAAAAACCAAAGTATAACACCGTTGATCTAAACATTACTTCTATTTAATTTTTACCACAACCAAATGCTGACGTATATGTTGAATCCTTGCAGACGCCTCCTAAACCAAACTTGGTCCCACAAAAAAATATTCACCCACCTCTTCCCAACAAAGAGGTTAGCTTCATGAATGACCATACAAAGCATCAAAATGTTCCATTATGATCAAATAATGATAACTGTTATTATAAGAAAACTCAACCATTACAATATGGATATCCCAAGATCTACCAAAATCAAAGACACAAGCATAAAGTATATCCACCAGAACCTGAATAACACACTCTATCTATCTATATATCTATCTATCTGTGGATGGTAAGTTGTACTCAATCTAACATGAGTCCCCATAAAATCTTGGATACTTCTATAGAACCTTGAATTAAACCTAAGACCCCAGTATAAAATAACAACCGGATAAACCCCATGTAACCAAACAATTTCCCACACATATAGCTTACCCAGATCTTCAAGTTTTGGATTGTCCTTGATCAGAATAAAACGAGTTGAATTTTTCAACCAATCAATAACCACCCAGATAACATTCCTCCCTTGGGGAGTCTTTGGTAATCTAGAAATAAATTCCATGGATACCTCATCACATTTTCAAACTAGCATTGAAATATTTTAAATAAAACCATAAATTTTCAAATGCTACAACTTGATCTTTTGGCATGTGTAATAGTGGGAAAAAATAAACAATTTCACACTTCATAGCCAACCATAAGAATATCCATCTCATACCATAATACGTTTTCATAGATCCTAGATACACAACCCATGAATTACTATAATTATTAGACAATACTCAACTTATCACAGATGTTATGATGACAAATTGATCGCCAAAACTGTGAATACCATTTGAAGAGAGAGACCAACCAAAAATAGTCTCCTCACAATATAGGGTTTCTCAAATACCTCTAAACTCATTATCCTATAAATTATTCTACAAAATAGACTCAAGGAGAGATTAATATAACTAAACACTCGTCAAAACCATACCTAAAACATCCTCTTGAGTATCTAGATGATTTTGAGAAAAAATCCCCATAAGGTTCCACTCTTCCTTTGATTCATAAATAGCCTGTATTGTTATATTCCAGATAAGAGTGTTTTTAATGCATTAACCTTACCTGAGGTTTAGTTGATATCAAAGTCAAATGTCTGAAGGTATTCCACTTAATGTCTCTATCTAAGATTCAAGAATTTTTGAGAGAATATATATCTCAAACTCTTATGGTCAGAAAAAACTGTGAACCTTTCCCTAAAAATATAATTCCATCAACACTTAAGCTCATGAATTTATAAGGAAATATCTAAATCATGAGTGGGGTAATTATTCTCATGTGGTCAAATGTGACTAGATTCATTATCCACCACATGACCATCCTTTATGAGAACACAACCCAAACTAACACTAGAATCATTACAAAAAACCACATACCTTTTACCAGGATCTGGTAAGATCAGAATAATATCTGATGTCAGAATTCATTTTAACTCATCAAAAAAAAAGATTGAAATTTTTTATCACATATTAATTTCACCCCTTTCCTAGTAATATAAGTTAATGGTGAAGCCAACTTTGAGAAATCCTTGACAAACCTTCAATAGTATCCAGCAAGACCAAGGAATCTTTGATTCTTAAAACCATTATATGACTCTTCCCATGAAAAAATCTTTATCTTCTATGGGATAACTAATAATCCAGACTCAAAAATCATGTGCCCTGGAAATTTTACTTCTTGAATCTAGAAGTTTCATTTCAAAATCTTTCCATACAAATGATTAACTCTCAATATTTCCAAATCCAAACTTAGATGGTGCTCATGCTCATGATAAAATCTTTAGTAAACCAAAATTTCATCTATGAAAACTACCACAAAACTATTGAGATACTAATGGAATATTCAATTCATCAAATACATGAAAACTATAGGAGAGTTAGTCATACCAAATAAAATCACAATATATTCTTAATGGCCATACCTACTCCTGATTTTCATCTTCAGTATATCACACTCTCAAACTACGAGATGATGATAACCTGACAATAGATAAATCTTTGAAAACCACTTTCCCCCTTTAACTAATCAAACAAGTCATCCAAATTAGGAAAAAGTATACTTGTTCTTAACTATCATCTGGTTTAAATTTCAAGAGTCTATGCACAATCAGAGTGAACTATCTTCCTTCTTGGAAATGAGCACCGGGGATACCCAAGGTGAAACACTAGGGAGAAAAAAACCCTTCACCACTAAATCATCCATATGAATATTGAGATATTTTAGATTCACTAGTGCTATATGATAAGAAGGTATCTATATTAGTTTCATCCCTGGCACAAAGTCAATCATATAATCTACCTCCCTTACTGGAGGTAGCCTAAAGAAATCATTCGGGAATATTTCAGGAAAACGCCAAAAATTGTTGTTAAGATAAAAAACTAAAGAAACTTCATCAAGTTAAACTGAAACAGTAGACAATAAAATATTGAGATTTGGGTAGGAAGGTCATGCATAACCATACCTTGGATCCCAATCTCACCGAAACACCCTCGACCTCCCATCGATAGTAGGAAACAAGTCACACTGATGATAAAAATCAAACTCTGCATGATAAGAAATAATTAAATCTATCTCGATGATGATGTTGAACAAATCCAGATTGAGAGCTAGAAAATCCCAAACTAGCTTTATATCAGATATCGATAACAAAAAAGGACACTGAAATTCCTACTCATTCCTCTTTAAAAGTGGTGTTTCTAACTTCATAACAAAGGACTTGATATCCATTGAAAGTTTAGGATTATAAATAAATCAATAAGATATAAATGAGTGGGAAGGACCAGTATGAAATAACATAATCACTACTGAGGATAAAATAAAGATAGTACCTTTCACTTTCACTGGACCCACATCTACATCTACTAGAAACTCAAATAATGTACAAAGGTGTTTCACTCGTAAGGCCTATTCCTAGATCCCTATAGCCTTTGAAGCATATGACTACACCATAATAGCCTTTGGAGTTGACAATCCCTGACCACATTATGGAGTAAACATGTCCTAAGAGAAACTCTATAGATAACCACAACTCCCACACCTATTAAAAAAAATTAGGTGAAGGAAAAGTACGTCATGTGTGTCCGAACATTCCACACTAATAACAAGTCAGATGCACACCACTGGTGACAAATGGAGGTGCTGAAGAGTCCTGCTATTAAGAACCACCCCCACTACTCCTATGATCATCCTTACACATCTTGTTTTTCCCTAGAATTCCATTAAGGATTCCAATAGATGGAAGATAAGGTGAAAAATATCCAACATTTCCTACCATATTCAATTATTTCATAATATCCCTATCAACTATATCTCCATATTTTGAAATATTTAGCATAATACCTATGATCTGATATCCGGTCACAAATCCTGCATGTACTTCTAATATTTTATTTTGTTATTATTTATAAACTTTAGTGAAAAATGAACCATGTTAGCAAACCGATTGGGGTACAATGACACCATGAAATCTCCTTACTACAAATAGAGGAACTCCTAATACTTTTCTATCATTAGTTACTATAGACAAAACTACTGGAAGAAGAGAGTCTCGAAACCATTCTAGTCCAATCCCACATGATTATGATCTAGTATAATGGAATCCCATCATCTCTTGCAGGGACCCTCGATTTGAAATGTAACACACTTCACCTTGAAACTCTCTGGTGTATCTATTAAGTCAAAGACCTGATTGATATTTTCCATTCATTACTCCACATCTTGGGGTTAATTTATACCATTAAAGGATGGTGGATTCTCATGAAATATATCCCATGATAGATCCATATATCCTTATACTCCGTGATGTACCTCATAAACTATGTTATGAACTTGTGGCACATTATGATCAATATCACGAACTACTCACATAATTGCTGCGATAAAGTTATGATAAATCTGAGGATTTACTTGAGAAGAATAAGCTACAACTTCTCGAGGAACTCATAGAACATGTCTTGGAGGAATACCGTTGCACACCAAAATAAAATAAATGATTATACAATAGAAAAATATTATTTTAGACTAGAAAAACTATAAAAAAAACTAAGATTACCACCAATAGCTCAAAATAGGAGAAATACATCCAAACATCTCATGGTAACTTGAGTATCATCATGGAAATAACTATCTTGGAACTTCCCATAATATACCTCTAAAGTTTCAAAAATACTATCTCCAGTCTATAAAACTTCCCAAGACCTGAAAAAACACGAAAACCTAACATTTGATACTAAAGTACAAAAAACTATCCCAAATATCCTCTCAAATTAGTACCCAACCCGATATGCCACATACCTGAAGGGTGTTCCCAATCCCTATGGGCTGCTGACTAGAACTTGGGCATCAAAAAACAAAGAGAGGGAATGATTTCACCCAACCTGAAGCAAATACATAACACATAAAACAAAATAGAAGGAAACAGTGGGGGAAAAAGATATATGACCTAACTGAAACCAAATAGCAGAAACCAAAAAAATTAAGAGAAGAAGAAAAATATTTTAATACAAGTAAAACCACAAAAGAATAATAAAATAAGAAATAAAAATACACCATGTGATAGGGTGGGTAGACTCCAACCATCTCATCACCAACTACCCATCCCAGCTAACAAAAAACCTCACCACCTCACTATGGTGCCTTTCCTTTCCCTACATCAAAAGACACAAACAAGTATATGTACCACAAAATAGGTACATAGGGTGTGAGATAACAAGCTCAGTAGGGTTTCACCCAGGTGTTCCATATCAAGTCTTTGAACAATAATTAATGCATGATCAACTCTAAATAAAAAAATACATGATAAAAATTTAATAGTTTTTATATCAAAGGTATGAAAAAATAGTTTATTTCCCCCCTTTCCCACATTCCAAATAATGCAGGTAAATTAGTTTCAATGAATTTAATATCCAAATATCTCAGTATATGTATCAACTCAAAACAAAGCATGCATCACATATCATATCAAAATCCATGGAAGTACTATGGAATAGTTTAAACCAAAAGTTTCCCAAATTGGCTAAGAAGCATAGGAAACAACATGACAAGGATCACACTAGGTCAGGATATCTAGGACACTCATACCTAATATATAAAATCACATACACATCAATCCACTTGACATATGCATCAAGTTTATATGGTAGATGAACATCTCAAAAAGTGAACCCTAACAGGGCTAATAAGTCCCTAGAAAAGTAGGCCTAGAGAGTTGAGATAATAACCATGAGAAAATATTTCAATAGTGAATGTGAAATATTACTATACCTTCCACCTAAGTACCAAAGGATTACCATGTGCAGTATTTTCCAAATCAATTCAACAATCCATTTTCATAATTCATTCTTTGAAAACCATTTCACAATGCTTATAAAACTCTTTTCCATTTACCAAAACTTAGGTAAAACCATCTTTTATAAAAACCCAGTTCCACAAAATAAAATTAAATAAATTATGTCATTACTTTTAATTAAATAAAAGAGTTTATCAATACAAGAGAAATGAAGTTCATAAACATAGGATAGAGATGGGACCAACCACCTCAAAACATGGAGTCTCACATGCCCAAAAATTATGAACCAATAATAGGAACAAAAAAATGAAAATAGAGGATCTAAAATCAATATAAACAACTTATAATTGATACAATTTAACAAAAGGGGTTGATAGAGAAGATAAAACAACACATACCTAAATAAATCACACCCATCGCACCACAGATAACAAAGGAATGAACCATGGAACAAGATCTCCCCCTGGATATTGAAGGAAACTTGAAGAAACACCACCACAGGTCAATGGATTTGATAAAACAAAACAATGGTGCTATCTTGATCAAAGAAATGGAGAATAAAAAAGTCTCACTCACCCAAAGAGATAAAATCCAACCACAATGGATATCCAAGGCTGATTGAATCAATCTGGAATGAATTGAGATTTCCAAAATCATTAAAAAACCCTTCTAGGTCGAGATCCAAATGAGCTGTGGAAGAAAGAAATAAAAATTCAACCCATGTAGCACCCTAAAAGGCCTATCCACTACATTTACATGGCGTATGATCTATTTACATTTTGTATAATCCTCAGGACTCAAATATGCTAAAAATTGTTGCCTTTTTAATAAAAAATGATCTTTTATTATTATATGACATGTAATATGCAAACGAAATGTAATCACTTCATTCATTGAATAAGGTTCATGACATCTTTCATAAAAAAATTACATGATATGTACTACCATTACATGACATACACTTATCTTATAGACTAAACAAATATATATTCTTACATGAAAACCCAAAAACTCACTCAAGCATTCTCTAAACATGGGGAGAATCCTGCAAATCCAAAACACACCTATACCTAGATTTCATTAATTGAAATAAACACCCATCCCCAAACATTAATTAATTTTTCCTAAAAAATGCTATATATATCATCAGGAGTCCCAATAGGCCACCTAATTAAAGAGGAAAACAAGCAAGGAGGAGGGAATTACCTGAAATTGTGTAATGGGATATTACAACTAGGATACCTGACCCACTAGTAATTCACTAAATTCCATTGTTCCTCATCCTACTCATAAACATCACTGATTCAAAACCCATCAAGCATCATGAGTAACCATCACATACTACCTTAGTCTAATCGAAACCCAAGGGTCACATTCTCAATTGTGTCCAACTATGAAATGAAAATCATGATTCTATGAGTCCCACCTTATCGAAATATATTATACACACTCCAAAAATTGTTAAACTTTTCAAGATAGATGCATCTTTGATGCTACATCCCAAAAGGCTCAACATAAAACATATATCTAGGATCATTTACATAACCCTTTGACAATTCTCCTACTGCATGTCCTTTCTAACCAACTAGGATTACCCTATGCACTCCTCTTCAAAACTAGGAACTTCACCTATTCCAATGTTAACAGAATGATTATCCATAATCTAACACCATAATAAATCCAAAAGCATCTACCCACACTTATACCTTACTTCTAAAGTTCATCCAAAGTCAATAGGGCTTGGTAATCGACAAGTCATGCCCTCAAAATCTCATCGTGATACCAAGGCACTCTATGTTCCCCACATTCGAAGCACCAACAATCAATGAGATTTTCAAATAAAAAGATACTCATAAACCATGATAAAATCTCTTATGGATCATCCTCACATAATAAAATCCCACTGACTCACTAAAATCCTATTTCGTGTCACCAAGGTCATGGGGGTCTCTCACCTAGTCCCTAGGTCAAGTCTTGTAGAATGTCACATCTCACAGGATATTATTCACACTCACATCTCAATAAACATGAAATCCAATATTCCAAAACACCTTCTCAATGGGTCTTACATATAAAACACTAGAATCACATTCCAACACCATTATCCTATTAGGCACCTGTTCTCACAATCAATTTCACATGGGAATTCCCCCGTAAGAATATCACTGATATACTCAAACAACTGGAATCACCCCATGATGATATGTATAAAGTTAATCATAAATACTAGCTTGTTTAAGAAGAGTTTCCTCCCATTCTATATGGTAAAACAAAAAATAGGTTGTTACTAGAACTTTGAATAACCAAACCTAAATAATAACCCCCAAGGGGTTCAACACTGAGGCATCAAATTCCTGTTTCGACATACTAGGTTCACTACCCCTCATGTACACATGAAATTACATTTTTATCATCAGCATCGAGCATCTCATCATTGATCCACATAACCTGCCATTATAAGAAAATACATATATAATAGGATCTATCTGAATATAATTCCACCATGAAGTTATATGATAAAATTACATATGAGCTATTTTTGACACTTCAAATATCTAAACCTCTATCTTTAGTGATAATAATCACACTAGAAGTCCTACATATCATGTGAATCCTATATGCTTAATAATGATGCATGATAGGCCTCTTGCCTTTACAACCACAATTCAAATATAATAACTAGCTTCTTTCCAATATTCCAAGAATAAAAAATCAATGAATTTTAAATCATAAATCTCAAAGCTCATGTGCATAACACTAGGTGAAATTTATACCAACCATAACATCAATCATATAGAACATCAATCCCATCCTTGTTAGACTATAATTCTTACCTGAACATGTGTTCATGATGCACCAGTCTAATATCCATCACCAAATCAGAAAAATTCCAACATCTCATATCTACCATTTTACAAATAGTAAGATAAATAAAAAATGTTATGATACCATTTTTATCATCCCACCATCCTAGAACACTAATCAGTGCCTTGATCGATGGTCACTACTATAACATAGGAATGTCTCACCTTATGTCAATGAATGCTAACTAATATCAGGGGATTGAGAAGGTACCATGGGGAGAATATACCCTCTATATTATTGTACTCAAACATAAATAAAAAACTAAACACAATACACATTAGAGTACACATAAATAATAAATAATTTGATCATGATATAAAAAATGTAATGAAGAATACAGGTAGGAATATATGACTAATCTCCCATTGTTCCAATCACTGATAAAGATAAATAAGAAAAAAATAAAACTAAGGCTCCAATACGACTCTAAGACACACCTAATCCCAAAATATTGATGTCATTCGATTTTTCCTGCTTGATCATGTAAATACCAGACCTTAGCCTAACTTTAACCCACAGAAATTGAGGGATTCTTAGGTACCCAAGTTCAATGGTGGCCTAATAAGGGTGTGAGTACCTAACTTATTTGGGAACCACCAACACGATCCCATACTATACTAGAAATGTTGTGATATGTGCATGAGGCATACCCAGAATAAATAAATATACTACTAAAAAATAAATAAAAAACAATCAATACCTACATTGGATAGTAACATAATGTCTCTAATAATATCACATGGACCTTTCCAACCCATGTATCATGTTACATACCATATCCAATCCTTAGGTATGTGAACCCGATCAACCATACCTGCTTTAGTTAGTTTCGAGGTGTTTCTAATCATGTCACAATGACCATGACTCCCAATATAACAGATCTGAGTCTCCGCGGTATACATATCAAGTACCACAGACCTCACTTATATGTGTTTTCCTTCTTATTAGTACTATATACCTCCTATATGTTATTTTTATCATCCAAGGTAATATCCCCCCAAGTAACACAGACCTCCCCAAGAGAGTTTTATTTATAATTAACATGAACCACTCCTATAGGTGGTTACACAGCCAAGTAAACTTGACCACCCCATGGGTGTTTTTCCATATAGATAAATATATATGAACACCCCCAATGGTATTTTAAAAATAATTTTATAATCATAAACTCTTAAGGAATTTACCATAATATATAAAAGATAAAATAATGAGAAAGGGTTGGTCACATGCCAAACCTTCCACTGCCACCGGGGCACCCACTTGGGTCCCCTAGTTCAATACTTAGATAAGGGTACCCTACTAGGGTCCTCAATATGATACCAAGTCCCTTGGATAATCACCTATCTCATGAAGGATATCATGCTCCTTAGTAATGTTAGATTAAACACTTCATGGCCTTAAGGGCCTCACCAAGTTGTGTTGAATTGGTACCATATAAAGAGATGATGTATGGCCTATATCAGGGTATAGGTTATCTCAAGGTTGGTATGATCACCCAACCCTTGTTCGTTCTACCTATGGTCCCTCTTCCTGGGATAAACATACCACAAGGGTTCTCACCCGACATACTAGGTTCATCCATCAAAATTCATGTCACACCACTTCTTGGAGATGTCTAGGGGGTCATACATAAGGAAAAATATATCTTAACCATTTCATTTTAATAGGGAAATACCCACCCGAGATCCATGTATTAAGGATTAAAAATTTAAATTATGGCCTCATCCATCATTAGATGACATTTATTTATCCAGTTCAGAAGGAACAATGTGGTCATGGCCCCTTGTTTGGTCCACTTAGAGCATTTCATATGGATTAAATGTTTCATTTTAAATTTAAAAAATTTATTTTTATTAGACAATATAATTCCCTAAGTGACTCAATCTCACATCACATTCACCATAGAATATGAAAAAAAAACATAGGGAAGTATCAAGAACTACCAACCTCATTATAAGATTTTACCCTTATAAACCATAGGCTAACTACTCTTCCAAGGACATTCTAATATCATCTAAACTCCAACCAAGAACAAATCATCACATGATCCCATAATTCAATCCAACGATGCATAGTTAATTAACTATACCATTTATAATTAATTAAACTATTTAAATTAAAAGATAAATAATCACTATTTCAATCATTAGAGACTTTTTTCATGTTTAAAAAAACCAAAAATACTCGAAGGGTTCACATCATACCCTTGACACCAACCCAAGAAAATAACTAACCATCGACACTCATACATTCACCTAATTAATTCAATTTAATCCAAAAATATTATAAAAATCACCATGATGACATGCCTCATCAAAACTGAAAATTACATCATGCAAAAAACATCTCAGGATGCCCTCTAGTCAGGATATATGAAAACCCACCAGAAAATGGGTGATTTCACCATTCTCTAGTGAAATATACATTGAATACATAAATCATAACAATGAAAAATTAGAATGAGGGAGAGATGAAGAGGAAAAAATGAAGGGGATGAAGGTATTACTATGTATCACCACTAAAATATCCATAAAATGGTGCCCAAAATCATTGGTGAACCAAGGATCCAAGGGGAGATGGTTTCTGAATCATGCACACCAAAACAAGGGGAGAAATTGGAATCCCATTATTAAAATATCAAGGAGTAGAATAGAAATTTTACCCCCAAAAAAGGACACTATAAACTATCTAGTAGCCACATATATCCTGAAAGCCTATGGGCCTAACACTAGCTAGCCAGTGGATGTAGGATGCTGACAAAAATAGCCTAACCATCCCATTTCTACCCCTCCATTCTCCCAAACATTCATGACACTATTCAATCCTCAAAAATCATACAAAATAAATCTCTTAATATTTTACCAAGATTTAAATTCTAGTATGAATATCAGTTTAAAATCTAACCCCACCATTAATAAAAAAATAAATTCTTCTTGAATTTCAAACACCCATACGGACATGTGCTTCTACATATCTAGTTGGAAAAATAAATGAGTTATTCAACTATGTGGATTATAAATTAATTACCATTTGTAATACAAATTTATTTCTTCTCTGAATCATCATACAAGCTTTACCTTTTCATTTCCCTTCAAAAATTAATCCACATGAATCAAGGTTTGGTTTAGAAAAATTACTCCAGTGTGAAGTTTAAATTCCTTGATTCCTAAAAATTTTCAGAGTAAAATATCATATGGGAGGAAAATATCATACGAGGGTAAAAATATCATATAGGACACATAAAATATCTTACAAACCAATAAAAAAATGTTTGACAAATGGAATTATCATACGAGCTCAAAATTATTGTACAGGGGATCCATAAATATCCTACACGGGGTAAAAAATTTCATACTTGATGAGAATTATCCTATGGGCATTATAAAATTATTGTATGAGACAAAAATTTGCTATAGTAAAACACCATACAAGTAGAAAATATCTTATAATACAAAATTAAAAATCATATGAATCAAAATCAAGATATCATAAAAGATTCTAAAATTATAAAAATTCATATATTTAATATTAAAAATAGGAATTTTTCCTAAAATCTCACATAAAATTCATGTATTTCTCAAGTAATTTTATAAATTATTAAACACTTAAAACCCATAAATAAATCCATTTTATTATTCTACTCTAAAATTTACCAAAAATAAAAAATGATTAAATTCTATTGAAAATATCAAAATTCTAGTTATATATTCACTTAAATTCATATAAAAAGTATTTAAAATTAAAGCTTTATGAATTCCCCACACTTAATACTTGTACTCTTAGATAAATTATTATAAAAAGAAACACCAAATCATTTTCAAAACAAATAATCATGATATCCACCAATTTAACACCGAGAAACAAAAGATATCTTGCATCCTTAAAAACCATAATTTTAAATTCTCTTTTTTGATCAAAAAATTCATCCCCATTTAATTTATACTTCAATGTACACAAAAATCTTACCTCAAATGAATTTTATCTCATCCTACATATTTTATTTGTTTGAAATTTTTTTCTCATCAAAATAAATAAAAGGGTCACCATAGGAATTAAAAGTTATTATATTTCCACCCAATATGAGTTAATAAATCAATATTAATCATGAGTGATTTTTGAATGTTGTTTGAAGTATGGAGGTTGGTAGGTATCATATGTAAAACATTTGGGCAAAATATGGAGGGTTATGCTCTTTATGAATAAAAAAATATGTGATTCAATTTACACTAAAGTATGGTTCATTCTAAATCCCCTTGTAAATAAATTAGCTCCAACACCTCAAAAGTATTTTGAAAAACATACCCCTTTTAGTAAAGCAATAGAAACATTTAATCCAATGAATTTTATTCAACAGAATTGAATTTTTGGTTTTGATGTTTGAAAATTCAGCATTGTTTGATTTTTGAAGGAAGTGGGAATTATTTTAATATAAAGTACTGGAGTGAATTCCCAACACTTTATTTGAATTATAATTTTTTTTTCATCTTCACAAAACCATTTTTTATTTTATTTTTCAAATCTTCAACTTATCAGAATCCAAATAGATTTGATTTTTTTTCAAAAACAATTCTAAAATATAGTAGTAGCATAATCACATTTTCATCTCAAAAAACTATTCTTTTACATTTTATATACATCAAAAAGTATCCCAAATAGATGAATAACACCCCAAGATAGTTACCCCACACTGAAGTTCAAATAGATCATATTTTTTGTACTTTAAGAGAATTTTGGATAAGGAAAAGTGGATTATAATGTGATGAACTAAATAAGCCATTCATGGATATTAAATCCTATTAGGATAAAATATAAAATTTAGGCTTTAATAAAATGGTTCTTTTAAAAATGATAATTCTATATCCAATAATGGATCTCAATCATCTAAACACAATTACCTCAAACTCTCAAATTTAATAGAAACAAATCAAATTTAAGTTAAAGAAAACATGAATTAGTTCACCCAAGAAGTGAAGTGAATGTAAATAACATTTCAAAAATTATTTCATAAGCCTCACAGTAAGGTAATTAAAAAAGAAATATATTGAATTGTGGCATGGGATTCAAAAGAATTAGGTATCTTTAAGAAATTATAAATGTTTTGAACTTGAAACAAAATAATTTTTAGTATTCATTTAAGCTCAGTTTCGTGGGTCAAATTTGTTTACTCATTGAAATGGGTTTTCAAAAATCATAAGGAAATTGAGGTTTTATATTATTAGTTTTTAAAAATAAACAGAAAATTTTAAAAGTAGCACAATAAATTTGAAATACAAATAGTAAAAATATCAAATAAAATAGGAAAAAAACACATAATATCCTAATCTAATAAGGATATTCCTCCCCATACACTGTTTTTAAAAAATTTCCTCATTGTTTAGTTTTTCATATAAGAAGTGATAATCAAGAAGTTTATACATAAAAAAAATAAGTGTAAAGGAAATAATTAACTTGGGTTTTACAAAAAAATAACATCCTTGTGCTGTCCTCCTAATAGCAGTAACTTGGAAAACTAAAAGAAAAAGAAAATGTCAAAACTTTTATTAAATATATAGAGAAAAAAGAGAAATTAAAGAGGAAAAAATCTTGGTTTAAACCCCCCATATGGATTCTATATTTTTTGTTGTCCACAACTGGACAATGGAAGTGGGTTATTGTAAATATGATAGAGGGTAAATATTATTTCTCAAAAACAAAAAAAATTTCCTATCTACAATATTTATCAACTCAAAAAACTTATAGAATCTACTAGATATAGATTTTTGGCATGTACCCACTATGAATTTTTGGTTCTTATATAATATTGGAAGAGGGAAACAATATAAGGGAAAACTTACAACACTTGATCTTCAGGATATGCCTCCACATGTTGTTGGAAATTGATTCTAAGATGTAGTTTTTCTTTAGGTTCATGTTATGATTTATTATTTATAAAATATCTTAAAACCACCATCTTCATGTAGACTAATTATATCTCAATCGGTTCCTCTATCTGCTCTTCAATTTCATCTAATGCCTCCTCTTATTTATCAAATTAATCAATTCCCTCCAAATCTCTAAAATAAAAATCTATAAAGGGATAAGCTGTTAGAAATTCAACATCAGCATAATCTAACCAAAATAAATCAATGTTTAAGACCTATCCCTACATCATATCAGATTCTAGTTTTTATTGGGAGTGAAAAAATTCGATGATTTTTTTAATACATTGTAACTATTTGTAATTTTTATGTTTTTATTCAAAGTATAATTAATCCAGCCAATATTTCAATTTATATAAAGTTTTATAAAACGATTTTAATTTTTCATCTTCAAAAATTGTAGTTTCACATGAAATTTCATTTTTAATGAAACCAACCTATAAATTTTCTAAACATTATTGGTTCCCTAAATTAAAATAAGTGAAAAAATAAATGATGATTTATTATTTTATGTTATGAAAGAAAGTTTGAATCATTTTTTACTTCCCACATAATTTTTTTTCATATCAAAAGTGGATAGAAAAGATTTTATTTTCATTAGTTTCTTTTTGGGTGACCAATTATTTTAATTATTTTACTAAAGTAGAAAGATTTTACATATTTTTAGTTCTTCTTAAAAAATGGAATCATTTTAAAGAATTATAGAATTGTGTGTATTTTTTTTCTAAAACTCTTTCTTTCTAAAATCATTAATTTGTTGACACTCAAAAGAAGCGTAGGAGTAAAAATTGTGAAAATATATTTTTTGTAGGTTCTAAATTAGTGGTAAAAATTATAGTAATAAAAAAATGAATTAAAATAACTTAATAAAGATCCTTATAAATAATTAAAATTTTGTAGAAAGGGTATTCTCTTGAAATACCTAATTAATAATCATCCCCTTAGAAATACTATATAGTGGTAAACACATGGTTATCTCATAAAGAGGGTGTAGGATAATTTCACAGTGTCACTTTTTTAATTTTTTTTAAATTTAGTAAATTTGGTGATTTTAAAAGTTATAGAAACTAAATATAAGTAATAAATTAGATTTTTAATAGATTAAAAAGGAAAGAGAAATCATAATTTAGTTGTTATCTATGGACAAGTTTCAATTCTAAGACACTCCACTTTATCCTTGTTTAAACAAATTATCAATTTTTATCTCTAAATTCTAACCTTCATATCTAAAATTGAAAACCTAAACTAGCTAGAAACCATATTAATACCTTGAATATGACCATTTATCCCCTAAAAAAAGTGATCTGATCGACCAAAAACCTCCAAGAAACCAAAACTTATTGATTTTTATAGATCATAATATGAATACCTCATCTAAAGAAGTTTAAATATAAAAAATGGTTATTTTATAGTCATAAGATGATAAAAAATATGAAATACTTAGAATAAAGTGTAGAAAAGAAAAAAGGAGACCTCCTTCAATCAAGAAAATGGTTTCTAAATAAAAATATTAAAATAATCTAGTGAAGTGAAAAAAATAAAAAGAGACAGAACATACTTGGATCTCCACTTTCACAACCACCTAAGAGGTCATCTAAGTATGGATAAATTATCTCCCCTATCATATTAAACTCTAGACAATATCCTCTTCCATACATATACAACCTATTCCATCTATGTACAAAATCACTGATATTTTATTTATTTATGACTGTGACATCTTTTTACTCCCATGAAATGGATGTAAAAGTATTTGAAGTTTATTCCAACCTTAAGTTTCACCCAAGTAATATTCAAGAACATGAAACGAATTCATCCATGAGTTCTCTAGGAGGTAGTAGAAATATGTTCTTAAAACATGAGGAAGATAAATTAATTACCATATATACTGATCATTTATTTCTTCTCTAAATCATCCCATGAGCTTTAAATTTTCATTTACCTTTACAAATAACGCCACATGGATTAAGGTGTGGTTTAGCTAAAGTAATCTTTAGTGATGTTAAAATTCCCCAATAATGTAAAATTCACAAATTAAAATATCAAATGGGAGGAAAATATCATAAAGGGAATAAATATCCTATGAGGCCTTAAAATTATATTTTAGACTCTGAAATAAATGCTTGATAAAGAGAATTATCATACAAGTTTAGAATTATCATATGAGGGTTTGTTTAATATCATACGTGTGGTAAACAATGCCTTATAAGATGAGGATTATCCTATTATCCTCACAAAATTATTACATGAGATCAATATTTTGTAAAGTAAAACATCATATGAGTGGAAAATATCATATGAGGCATAATGAAATGTCATGCGTGGAAAAATCAAAATATCACACCAGATTTGATACTTACCCAAATAATCCTATTTGTGTTCAGAATTTCTTCTATAAATCTTATATAAAAATCATGTCTTACTCAAGTAATTTCATAAATTAATAAAAACACCTAAAAACCATAAATAAAGAATTTTTTTCTCAATTTATTATAAAATTCACCCAAAATATAAAAACAATTCAATTACTTTGAAAATATAAAAATATTGGTGGATATATTCCTTGAAATTTATATAAAAGTATTGAAAATTAAAAATCTATCGGGCCCTCCCTCACATTATCTTTTAAAATTGGCTATTTTTATGTCTCTTTCCCATAAAAATTACTTTATATTATTTTAAAGTTAAGGCTATTTAAAAGCGTGTTAGGACACTCTCTCACCTCAATTATTTATAGA
Source organism: Viscum album (assembly GCA_963277665.1). NCBI lineage: Eukaryota > Viridiplantae > Streptophyta > Magnoliopsida > Santalales > Viscaceae > Viscum > Viscum album. Next base: position 1,814,863,710 of record OY728159.1, on the reverse strand, counting down.
ATTTTATAACCTTAGCTTTATAAAGATTAGAACAATTAACTTCATAACTCTCCTCCCCACTTTCTAGAGGTTTTTTTCTCACCAAAATACAAACCTATTAAGACTTAAGGTGCAATCCAATAGAGGATACCCAAAAAATAAATAATTATCCAATCTGAGTTCTTTTGAGTTTATTTATTCTTCAAAAGACTATAAATATATTATATCCATCTTCATATAATTACATAATTATCACATATATAATTAATAATTATTATATTGATGGGATAATCATTTTTTACTTCTCATTTATCTAATGGAATATGAAAGCATCGCGTATTCGCACGCGAGGACTAATGGATCCATGAAGTGATGTATTTAATTTTTCATCATAACCTATAATATATGGTTATATATATTTGTTTAATGAATATATATGATTTTTATAATATAATTATGATTCTATAAATATAAATTATTATGTACATTATTATCTTTCCTTCTATTAAAAAATGAGAACATTGCTTGTGTGTACGCGCGAACTACCACCTCTATGAAGTGATGTATTTAATTTTTTATCACTTCCTAACAAGAAATATTATGAATTTATATTTTATAAATTTATATGATATTATTGATTAATTTATATCATGAATATGATTCTATAATTATAACACAATAATTAATAATCATTATAAACTAATCCGTCAATATGAGTAAATTTCTCAAAATAAGCTCATAACTAATTTCATCTTCATGAATCTTAACTATAACCATTATGGAATGATATTATAAATTTATAAATCCTCATTCAGTATATATTCCGTTAACTTAAATAATCTTACAATGATGAAATTTTTATCAAAAAATGGGGCCCGACATCACCATTACAAAACATTCATGAAATAATCGAAACTAATGACATCCAATTATGAAAATAAACACAAAATAACTAATAAATCTATAGTAAATGATTATAATGGAAGAATATAAAAGGTAATATATAAGAATAAATTTACTAAATAATTTATTAAGATAATTATGTCTATTATACAAGAGGTTAAATCACTTTCATGGAATTCTAGAGAAAAGCTAAGGGTTTTTCATCTAACATTTATTTATTTGATACATATTCCATATTAAACACTTATTTTAAATTTTTTGGTGTATATAATTAAATATATATGTTTTTATCATATTTTAATTCAATAAAAATTATTTTAAAACCCATATCAAGTTTTATCTTTCATGGGTTTTTGATTCAAGGGATACCAATGTTGTAGGGGAGTTTATAAACCCAATTCCCTTTTATTGAGTTGTAATATATCTTTTTTGAACTCCATTATTATAATATTGATTTATTATATCCTATTATTTTTTTATATTTTATTTTCTCATTATTTTATAGGTAATTTAATTTTAACACAAAATTCTTCAATATAATGAATTCATTTCTTTATAAAAATGTGACAGTGTTAAGAATAATTCCCATAATCTTTAACACCTCTTTTTCTTCCATTTACATATTATTATTTACAAAACTGTTATATTTTATTATTTTGGAATCTAAATATTCATCAATTTTTGTGACCCTCATAATTATCTTTACCACTTTTCAAAAAGGAATATTTATTACTCTTTTACATAATGTGGGTTTCAATAAAGTTATTTTAAAATAATAAAGTGGTTTTTATTTCACGATAAAATATTTTCTTCCACTCTACACTTATTAGATTAACAAATATTATTTCATGTTATCTTAATATAAATTATTTTTAAAAGTGTCTTGTAACTTAACAACTTTACGACAATGTTAGGAAATGTTTTCTAAAATCCATTTTTATTGGTTTGGATTTAATTTTACTATTTATCTTCAAAATATATATCTCTGGTGGAGTTATGTGTCAAGAATAACCTTCTAAATTCCATTGTGAAATAATTATTTTGGGTGATTAAATTTTTGGTGACAATCGATCTAAATCTTAACGTCATTTCATGTGAAACCATTTGGAAATGTTATGAAACCCATTTTTTACATGGGTTATTTATGGAATGTTGAGTTATTTATTTATTGTGGAACACATATGTACTGATGATTATTATGATATGGGTTGGGTTCATAAAATTCCTCTAATTCATTGTTCAAAATTTCATATATCATAAGAAAATGATGTGATGTGGGGGAATTTTTCTTTATTCACAAGACAAGTCATGGATATTTTTCTTTGGTTACAATATAAGTCATAAAAAAATATCTTTGTTCACAAGATAATTTGTGGGATTTTTTCTTTTTTAAAAAATTAATGCATGGACATTTTTTTGTTCAACTCATAGTGTGTGACCATCTTTGGGGTTTCCCACAGTGTTATATTTTACAATTCTTACTCTTTTTCCCCATTTCTATGTAATATTCCTATGTTATTTTCCATGGATCATGAAAATTGTCTTTTTTTTAATATTACTCCATGGTATATGTTAGGTCATTTTATATTACATGACCTTCTATCTTGATTTGTGAACAATCTTCATGAATCAATGATATTTTTAATAAGATATTTCTATTATACCGATGTTTACCATATGTGTATGATCAAACCCTTAATGAAATATTGATAGTTTTTACCTTAATGAGAATTTTTTCTCACCCATTATCTTATTTCTTCCATTACTTAGGTTATGAAGATTAGAGAGATGTAAAATTCATCTAGAGGATGATCTAGTATTGTAAGATTATGAATAAATTATCATAAATATGTGATATTAGATTTTTTTATATAGATAATATATAAAGAAATTAAAACTTTAAGGTTATAATATCATGAGAAAATTTATGGGACTTAATGTTTAAAATTTAAAAATAATGTGTAATATATTAAAGTTTATCTTGGGGTATCTTCCTTGTTATCAAATAAATAAATAAAAGTATTTTTTAGCTCCAGACTCAGGAGTGAGAGTCTAAGTCATCTCAATAGTTGAGACAAATGCTGGATCTTCCATGATAATTATAAGGTGGTGGAACCACTTGGATGACTGAACTCTTCTTTAAAGATGATGTCAGACCAGTAATTAATTGATTTTGGATGACTTGGCACCACTGAGTGAGTGAAAATTTTGTGATCTAATATCATATGATTTTTTTATTATAATTGTAATTATAATATTTTTATCACATTATTAAATGAATATATTAGTATTTACTTATGTATGTAGGCCTTAATATACGAACCACATAAATTACTTATAGTTATTTTTTTTATTTTAATCTGGATGATTTATTTTTGAAATTTTGTGTTTTTTTGAGTGGGCATGAGGGTGTCATTCTAGTGTAGTTATTTAGCATGAACTTGAATTCATATGTTTAGATATATCATTGCACGAGGTTCCTTCCAATTAAATAATTTTTAGAGACTTTTGTTTTTTTCATTTTAAGCTTCTAGTGGTTTTCTTCCAGTGAAAATATCATTTTCATGCACACTGAAGATTCATTTTAAATGGGTGAGTATAGTAACTATGTAGGATTTACTTAAGGAATTATCATGCACCAAACCCATGTGAATACCAAATACCTCATTTGAATTTATAAAAAAACATACCAACCCATATGATTTGATATAATAAAACCAACTACAAAAAAGAACATCGACATATTGTTTTTCATAAAACTACCAACCAAACATTCCAAAAAATCACTTTATCAATACCATCAACTCAAACACCCACTATAACTTCCCAGGCTCTACTTGACCTAAAAACCCTAAGGTCAATCCATTGGTAACTTCCACTCACATCACATCTTAATATTATAGACAATTCCCCCAAAATGAAGTGGAATTCACTCCCATCATCTTTTAACCCAATGTGATTCTACCCCCTACACTTAAGCGAACCCTCTAACCCATGCATAAAATACAATTTTTTTTTTATAAAAACATCCAAACAAATTCATCAATAATAAAAATAATCACAATTAATACAATGTCAACTAAACAAAACATCATCCATAATAACAATTTTTCAAAATCCATATTTATTTGGAAATCCACATATATTTCCATTGAAATTCACACACACCAAAACCACGTTTCATAATGCATAAAACAAAATTTATAAATAATTTTAAATAATATTAAAAGATTTATTTTTAAATCCAACTAACAAGTCATCTAGGATTATTTTATAATAATGAGAATAAGGAACCACCTACCTTTTACCATTTATATAATTTCATTTGCGTATATCCCAAACAATAAAAGTCCCAAACAATTTCATCCTACGAAAAAGCCTCAAACCCTATAAGTGATTTTTTTGAAAAAATCACTCAAATTAAAAAAATTTAATAAATAATAACTTATATTTCAATCGACATAAATAACTATTCAAAAAGTGTGAAAAATACACATTATATTATCCTTTAGCCATCCCAAACAAAATCTATATCTTTATAAAGGGATTATTCATGCCTTGGTGAAGCACTTAAGCATAAAACAAGATACCAAATTAACAGATAACCAATATGATAAGTTTAAATTTTATTGGAACTCCTATAACTTATAATATAAAATATAAGAGATTTAGACAAAGGAAAATCAAAAATATCACCCATGAAAAATCCTCTACTGAGTTGGAAATGAAGTGGGGGAGCTGTTTGAGACTAAAAACTCATATTTTTGAGGTCATTTTAATGGGTACATGGGTAGGTAGCATGGAAATTAGAAAATGAACCAACCCATGATGATTTAAGTTCATTTATAAAAGGATTTTGTACAATATAACACCAACATTGTTAAGTGAACACCTCTCAAAAACATTAAAAAACATAAAATGTTGACCTAAAACTCTATGAAACTTCAACAACAACATGATTACCTAACATAATAAATTTCAATCCAAAAAACCATAAAATCCTTCCTCCCTTTATATATTCCACTCTAAACCTCCGTACATTTGAAAACATCCCTGGAACTTCAATAAACACTAACCAACTCCCCCAAACTCCCTTATACTCACACTAACCTTCATAAACCACCAACTTAATTCTACAATAGTTTAGCCTAATTATACTCAAATATAAAAAGTTAACCCCAAACCAGTATAATGTTAACTATCTAGTCATTGAATTTTTAGCCTGACCTAAGGCACTACATATAATTCCTTGACCTAGATCACCTGAATAGTTCCATGTTGGGTGGAACTATATAACCTCAGGTGTGACTCCTTATGAAACAAAGGTCATCGACTAGTAGTGAGGGACTAAAATATCCATGGAGAGATTCTTCCCTCTATTATAATCCCTAATGTTATGGCCAAATTATACAAAAAAAATTAGATTGAACCATCCATATATCAGACATACCAATACACAAGAAAGAATATGGATCCAAGAGGGAATCCAATAGTCCTTAATATAAAATAAGTAAATATTTATTATTTATAAAAATATAATGAAGTATTAAAAATAAATAAAAGAATATAGCATGAATCATCAAAATAATAAATAATTGCTTTCATGCTAACTAATACATATGAGGCACAATACAATAACTAAAATAAATAAAATGGATCAAATAACTAGACTATATCCTACCAAATCATTATCTTATAATACATTTCTCTTCATGAGTTGAGGGTAAAACTTTAAAATGATACTAAATTATTAAAAAAAACATGAATGTCTGCCCAAATACATTGAACCCCATGACATGTACACATGTAAGGGTAGAGTCCAATGACCTAGTAAGATTACCCTACTAACCTCGACACACTGGGTGCTGTTAACCAAGTGGATGTTCATAAAAATATTTGGAGAGTAAAAATAGATGGTCTGTGAAAATTACCCACCCAAAAACATAACCCATTCATGCTCATAAAGAGTTATACTTTCTTTCCAACATGGCTCGATGAAATAAAAACCTCAAATCCATACACTAGTGCTAACCAGCTGAAGACAAATTTTACCTACATATAATCATATATGAGTGTAACCTCATGAAACAATGATGTATTCCAGATAGTGTCTCTTGTATAAATAGATTCAAACATCAATAGGTATCCCCTAATAGATATAAACACTCACTCACATATTCCCATCAAACCCATTAGTCATCTCATTACCTGTTAAAAACTAAAACCTGTAATATAATGGGAAATAATGATGATATTTAGAAATATAAAAATTGGAAATCATTGAGGGACAAACCATTAATGAAAAAATGTCAAAAAATAACATTATATAAAAAGGTAAGTCAAATATGGACCAAAGAACTAAATAATGGTATAAAAATAATTCCATTATAATAAAATAATAAAAATAAGGAATTGAGCCTTGATGTATGAAATAAAAAACCCATGAATACCCCACCCCACATCAACTCACTGATCCTCATAAAAAACTATCCAATAGACTGCCTATAGTGCACATTTGGATTGAATTATATTTCACAAGTAATTATTGGGACCATCTCCAACTATAGGATTTTACAACCCAAAGTATTCTCACTAATATCCTAAATCTTATATCAAGATCATCATTAAGTGTGTGCTATGGTGATGGTGTTACCTTAGGAAGATCACTAGAAGGACTTAGGTTATTTCTAACTTAAGCAGTCAATAATATCCTCCCAACTGTTATCTACCATCTCACCCAGATTATCATTAGTTTTTTCATTGTGTTTTAATAACTATGGGGATAATAACATAAAGAGCGAATCTAATCTCAACTAGGTAAACCCTACAGTGATCATGACCTCAGAAGTAAAAATGATAATACTCCTTGAGATAAGAATAAAACCTTGAGGTCTTAAAGATGTGGTCTCCCATAGTTAATATATCAATAAATAGGTCCATCACACAAGTCTCACTACCCCACAGGCTATATAACTAGTAATTATATCACATACTATAAAAATTCAACATCACCAAGGAATCATGCACTCATATACCATCCATACTACAAAATAATAAATCCTCATCCCCTATTAACAATACAATGGGGTAAACCCTCATAACCTATCAACAATATTAATGTGGAAATAATCATATCATACATCATCCTTGAATCCAAACTTTGGATCATAAAAATAATGGGATTTACTTCCTATGAATTTTTCCTTAGACATTCATCAAAACAATAAGGGGACTATCTCCCACCTCAACTAAATAGATACAAAAAATAGGGAACTTTTTCAAGGACTAATGAGTCCAATGGTTATTAATAATATTAAAAAATTATCAAAGGATAATAATGACCCCCCTCACCATATTATGAAACCATATAATGGATTTTACACCTTTTCATGGGTTTCACTAGGTTCCAATAGACATATTCAAAAATGAAACCTAACAAGTATCTCAATACTAGTCTCAACAACCCATCAACTAGGGGAAGTTCTATTCAATGTACCATATTTTATCATGAAAAACAAAGAAAATTCCATAAAATTTAGGGAAAATAAAAATCACGAATAAAAAAATATTCAATGAAAACAACACATACACCTCATGAGACCAAACAAAAAAATATTTTATTAAAACAAATGATCACGTATTTAATCAAAATATAATTCAAAAACACTTATTTAGAAAACATTAAATTGTGCCTCACATAACCATTTATATAAACATGGAACCTAGTCTAAAACTAGTGAAAAATATCATTGGAAAACTCAACCAAGTACCCCTTTACATTAAAAAGAATCAAAAACCACTTTCCAAAACTAATTTAAAAGTAAAAACATACTTAATTTACCCATTCTAGGCCCTATAACATATATATTTGAAGTTTTATACATTACCAAACCTCTAAAATTATTATAGTGATGATAAATATACTATGGTGGCTAAAAAATAAATAATATATGAATAAGAAAACAATAAAGTTTGAAAAAGGTGAAGTGAAACTTTTGAAAAAATTTACTTTTAAAAAGAATATCTAATTATAGATATTTGAAAATGACATAGAGGTATCCAAGGGAATGTGGTATTAAAGATAAAAAATTTAACCATAAATTCTATTAAAAAACTATGGAAATCCACTCTATTATTCGAGAACATCAATTAAAAAATAGCACTTAAAATACCTCTTTCACTCGAAATTCCATTCAAAATGAACAATCATTGAAATCAAATTTTAAAGGAAATAACCACCAATACTTGAAGATTAATTTTAAAAAAATAATCCATTTTAACACATTTAAAATTATAAAACCAATTCATGAACCAAACCATTTTAAATCAATATTTAAGGTTAAAACATTTTTCCTAGGATCCAATTTAATCCAAATAATTTTTTAATAATATTTATAAAGGAAGAAACCATTTACTTTTATAAAGAATAATAAAGAATAATATAACCAATAAAGAATAATATAAAGAATAATAAAGAATAATATAAACAATAAAAAATAATATAACCAAATTATTCAGATAATCTCTCTAAAGGCTACCTACCATGATCAGGAAAATTAATTTAATTAATCCAACTCATAGTGACCTCTACCAAGCTAAAAAGAACCAAAATCAACTATAAAAACCCAAACCTAAACCATTGAATCATTTAAAACAAAATTCCAAATTTGGAATAATCGACCTAAAACTCATAGATTAATGTAACAATGATAAAAATCTAAGATAAGGGGTAAGGTCCACTCCCAACACATCCCTGTTTTTAAGAAACATAAATTCTCAATTATTAACACAAAATTAAACTCCAATTTATTATAAAATCAATGAAATCTATAAATAAATAAATTGGGTTGATATAAATCAATCTAAATGGAATACACCCATTATAAACAAATATTCCCAAGCCTCCTATACACACTTTACATGAAATACACATTGTATTGGTGTGTTTCCATGATCCTCATATTGAATCACTCTCAAAAGTTTTAACAAGAACACTAAATTTGGAGGAGATGGGAGGAAAGAAAAAGAAGAGAAGAAATGGGAAAGAGTTACTTAGGATTGTCTCTCAAGACCACACTAGATCATATAGAATAAGGGGAGGTAAATAGGAGGATGATATGAAGGGAGAGATATCCTACCCCATGTTAATTTCCAACCAAGAGAGGAACACCACTCATGAATCCATGAGTGGGGTTCCTTATGAAAAAGGGGTAAAATTACTCTTTTACCAACATTTAAAAAAGGAGTGTAGGAATTTAATAGAAATTTATTGGATTCACTAGAATCTTAGTGAGGCCATAAGGATCATGGTGGTATTCCATCAAGATTTATATTTCATGGGCCATGGGATAGCCCAACTTTTTAACCTAATAGAATTCTATTTGGTTACCACTAAGAGTCTAGTGGGGCTCTAATTCCACTATGGAGACCCAATGCCCCATCTCTCATTAAAATCCTTCCTCATACTTTTCCATAACCTATTAAAAATACAAAATATCTATTTAAACTTCCAAAAACATTCTAATAACTTCCTCCCTTAAATCTATTCACAGAACATAAAATTTTATTTAGTCGCTAAAATAATGAAAAACTGGACCACCATTTGGTTTTACAACACTAGAAGGAACGAGTCTTTATAAAACCCAAACCACAATGATTATCACTCTTGAGATGTGTAATTGATCATCCATCCAAGAATATCAATCAATATCAGCCATAAATTCATTTCAAAACTCACAACATTCCATCCCAAATCATCACGCTCCCACTATGTGACACCAAACACCATACACACTATTCATAATGTCTACACTACCTAAGCACCAAGAATTCCTCTAAATACTTTATACTCACCATCATATAACTGAATTCTTAATAATTCAATATATCCTTAAATGATCTCGGATCCCAAATCCAATCCCCAAAGTAAACTACTAGTATCCATTACCAAACATTGAGATGGTTCAAAAATTCAACCATAAATCCAAAACACTGATGCTCAGTACATAAATAGACTTATAGTTCTTCTAATTATAAGGATAGTTACTAATAATCACTCTTTCCAACTTGTTATCCCTACCATAAGAACCACCTTTCATAATCACATTCCTAGAGATCTGATATGTGAAGATCTCAATTTCCACCTACAGCTACTTGAGCCTTTTACAAACATCCAGTTTTTTAAAAGGTTGGGTATGAAGCCTAATTTTTATTATTAATGAAAAGGACACTTTTTATAATTGGGTAGGGGGGACCCATTACATAGAATGTATCCCCGGGGGCATGAAATCCCATATACAAGGCCCAGAAGCCCATTTTTGGCCCAAAGGGCCCTTCAGTGAATAATTATACTATAGTACCCAGAATTCTACAATAACACGGCCAATTTAGTTCCTGCTATAGTGCCTACACCGTAGTAGTGTCCCACTACTACAGTCTGCCGCTGCTACAATACTGCTATTGTACTGAAAATTTTCCCTACCCGAATTTGATCTTGGGTCTTTTGGATTCCAAGTAGGTGCCTTTATTACTTTCGTACAAGCTCATTCGAAATTTTACAAACATCTATTAAAAATGAATAAAATTCATGAATATTTCTAAAAACCCATGATATATAATAAAAAATATTCAATTCAAAATATATTTTTTTTACTTTCAGTAACAACATTGAAACCTATGAAAAACATGTTGTACATCACCTATTTATTATTTTAAAACCATCTCAAATCACTTTATACATTCTAAAACACACATTAGTTTTTGAAAAACCACCATGGAATCAAAGTATTTTTATCAAAACCTCAAACCCCAAATCCTTGGTCTTGATGATCTTTTTATCAAAAACCATTTTTTTTTCAAAAATGATCTGAATTAAAATTTCAAAATTATTTTCCTTGATTTTCATATAACCCTAAACCATATCCAGAATCACCCACTCATAGAGAAATTATATATAAAACCAATTTATAAAAAAACTTTATGCATGTATCATTCCATCACATGAGTTTTCTTTCAAAAACTAGGATTTTCTAAAAATAAAAACTCTTAAATCTATTGCTCTATGGAAGATAAACAAACATAGACAATTATATCAAAATAAATCAAGAAAACCCTTTAGTATAAATTAATCTTGTCACACCTTATAATCTATTCAAGAATGAATCAAATTTTTTATAATTTTCTTTAACTAATAATGGATATAGACAAGGTAATAGATCAAAAACAATTTCCATAGGTACATATATCTTACCTAAGAATAAAGCTATCATAATGCATGGAAAAAGTCACTAGCTCCCATTTAATCCCTAATACACATCCTGGGTATCATCTATCCTATATTGGGATTCATAATCCAACACCTCACTCATATCAAGAGTTTCTAATCCAAACAACAGACATCCCTTGAAAACTTGGGTTTCAACTAAATCATGCTCTCCAAGTATAATCTAAAAAAACCTCTAAATTATTAAATCTTATATCCACCTTTAATATACTTTATCCCAACCAAACACACACTCTAATACTATTTTTAATGCCTTGGATTGGACTATCTGAACAGTACCAAAGAAGATGGCGATTTTCAACCTTAGGTGCACATACAAATACATTAGAGGCTTCCAACTATAAATGGGGGCCTACAATAATTATTAGAAGACTATTAAATCTATTAGAATACCAATGTTTATTCTAGAATTCTATTGAAAATATGACATGACCTATACATACACCAAATACACCAAATCCTTTACGAACAAAACGAATATCCAAGAGAGAATATTACAATCTAATATATAAAATAAGATAGTCTATATGATTCTTCAAAATATAAAAGAGTAGTTAAAATAGATAAAATTACATAATAAACATAATCTAAATAATGAAAAATAGGTGGAAAACTGAACAATACATAAACAATACAAAATGGTAAATGAAATAAATATAATGTACTGTAACCCAAGTCACTAGACTATAACTTGGAGAATTATTGACCAATGATACCCTACTCTTCCTAAGCTGAGTGTATAGCTCCCAGATAATTCTTATGCCTGAAAGAAAAACATGAAAGTCTATCCATGTATATAGAAAAACATGTTGTATATGAAGGTAGGGGTGAGTCCAATGACATAGTAGGATTCCCCTACTCACCTCAACTCACTGAGTTATACTGATCAAGTGGATGTGTAAAAAAATCTTTGGAGAGTGAAAATCGATGGTAGGGGAAACTCAACCACCTAAAAATATAACTAATCCATGCTAATAAAAATCCACACACTATATGAAAAACAAGTTTTAATGGTGGGGTTTGTGAATACATGGTGGTTTTATCCATTTCCCATTGATTCATGAAAGTTCTATAAACTACTATGTTTTTTTGAGTTTCCCATTAATTAGTGGTGGTTTTTTATTAGCGGTGGTCTTTTAAAACCACTATGGATCATGATCAGTGGTGGTTGTGAAATTTTCACAAAAACAAATGTTGTGGTTTACTTTTTTGAATAATTTTGTACAATATAGTGATGGTTAAAACCCCTATAATAAATTCATAGTGTTTTAATTCATTTTTTATTCTTAAAATAGTGTCAATTATAACTACTACTAATATATTAATGGTTCAATAACATATAATAATGAATTTTTAGTGAGAAAGCAATGGTTAAAATCACTAATATTTTTATTATAGTGGTTTATTTAATTATCGATTGTATAAATATCCTCTAATTACAAAAAAATAGCAACTTAAACAACTCACTAAATATGCTACCACATGTAATATATCCACATAGTATAAAATTCAATAATTTTAGTACTCAAACAAAAAGAACTAAAAAAGACAATATTTACATCCATTATATCACAATATTTTCTAGACATACAACATGTTTATTTAATTGATATACTAAAAAAATAGAATATATAAGTGCTAATTACATGTAAAAGACATAGAAAGGGGAATACATCATCAACCCTACTCTACCAAGTTAGGCTAGCTCCCCCCAGATGATCTATGCACCTGATTTTTCTATCGACTACCAGCCTCCGATTCATATGGTGTTTGTATTAAATAGAATTTAGAATATAAATTAGTTTTAATTAGATTTTTTATATTAAATATATTTATAATAATTATTATAATAATATTAATATACAAAATAGATATAATAGATACAATATCACTGTAGTTTGTCATATCATGGATTTAGTGTTTATATAAATTCTCCTAGTTATGATTTGAAACATAGTACCCAATAATTATACTTATATTTAATAGAAATATCAAATAAAAAAACTATACATTTTTATTTTCACTTGTAGTTGTTTATAAAAAATTTCATTCTTCAAATTAATGGGAATATACTTCCAATCATGATACATGATGGGAAGGGACATTATCTAACATGCTAAATGGCCCAAGATTTGCCTATATAAGCCCTTAAAATCATCTGTAGGCACCACAAACATTTTAAATGACACAAATATTTTACAATTTATCAGCCAATAAATATTTTTTTATTAATTTTTATTCATTTAACATGAATATGTTCAATAAATATATTCAAAAATTAGTATACATATGTAATAAATTATTTTTTCAAATTAATAATTACACACCAATAATGGTCACCCTCTAGTACCCATAGGATGATAATTTTGGAACCATACACTTATTTGATAATCACTACTAAGCTGCTCTATACGATCCCTATGAAATCCTTGGTACAGAAGGTGATGTATTTAAAGTAGGTAGCATATCTGATGAATATGTGAGCATAGCGTATGACATAAAATTATGGAAAGGTGATCATACCGGATGCATGTGGGGGCATATAATAGGGGAATTTGTCATCATATTGGTTATGTAATATTGTATTGTATCTTTAAATTGTTATTTTATTGAAATTCATACATTTAAAAAGAATATAATACAATTTAGAACATGATATACAATATAAAAAGCATTTTTATTTGAAAATTTAAATCATAAATTAATTGAATTCATGATTCTAATTAAATAAATAAAATATAAGTTAAAGGAGGAACATTAATACAATCAATTAATTCACCATTGACCATATTATTATCATCCTCCACCATTAACATGATTTCATCATCTTCATACTCCCTCACAAGACCATTTTTTTGAAAATCATTATTGGTAGATAATTTAATCTCTTATTTTTTATGAGGATTGATGTCACAAAATAGTTCTTCAACTTTATCGTCTATATCATAAAAGTATCTTGGTTTGATATGAACTACAACATTACACCATCCGTCAACTACTTTGTCCCAAACATATACCATTTTATCATATAAATCCAAAATATATGGATCATGTTCTTTATACACACTAGTATTAATCAACTAAGATTAGTTAACATTATTAAATTGTAACACATATTTCCTTATTCTCTTGAAAATATCAACCCTCTTGAATTTGAATAACATTAGAGAAAATAGTCAATGATTATTTAATTTTTTAATTTCAATTAACTTTCTATAGTATTCCAAGTTTGTGAATATTTTTAAGATGCCACTATTTTTTGTTTCTAAACCTTCTTCACACAAAACTATATGAAAATTAAATCCATTAATATTATAATCATCAAATATCCTAGTCTACATCAAAGGTATTCAAGAAAAATATTTCAAATCTTATGAAACTCTAGCTTAGTTATTAATATTCATGATCTACATGTATGAATATAAAATATTATTAGTTACATAAGATATTTATATCAACATATTACGAATATAAAATTGATTATGATCTTAGATGATATGTAAAACCATAAATAATGTCTTTGTTAATGGATTTTTTATCTATTTATAATTTATTGTTTGAAACTAAAGTCATATATTTATTTATGTCATCAATTCTTCAATGAAAAGATTTTCATTTTTATTATTGAGTTGGACATAAATATGTACTTGCACGAACTCTATTTGTATCAATGAAACTAATGATAATTTTATAACTTAATGACACAAAATTGGAAATTTTGATGGTTTAATATATGGTTAAAATTTATTCTCATTATAACCAACATATCCAACTCGACTGAATTATGACTCAATATTATCTAAATACCCAAAGAAAAAGGTGAGGCACTCTTCTACCATAAAACCTTTAGTGATAGAGCCATCTAGTTCAGCTCTAGTTCTCAAAAAATACTTTAAATGACCTAGATACCTAATAAAAAAGTAAAATAAAATAAGAAACCAAATTTTTAATGAATTTGAAAATACTAATATAGTAATTATAAAAATATAAGATTAAAATAACTCTGCATAGGATACATCCATCAATAATGTATGAGCCCTCTGACTAACTTCATTGGTAAAATCTATAGTTAAATGTATCATCCCAATGACAAAATATGGAGGAAATATAATCTCTAATTTAAAAAGTATCATTAAAAATTTTTCTTTAATTTTTTCAACCCCAATGCAGTTTAAATTTTTATTGCAAACCCAATTTAATAATATAAAAAACTAAATTACAACTAATATTTTTTATCAAGTGAACATTTAAGAAATTTTAAGGTAGAAATTGATCCATAAAAACATGTGAGTAATATATTTTAAGTCCATTTAACTTATTATTTTTAAAGTTAGAACATCATAGAATTTTACTTGAATATCTATCAGGTACTTTTACATTTTTCAGTAATCAAAGGAAAACATCTTTATCTTGATTTTTCAATTCAAAAACTATTGAAGGATACTTTCAATTATCATTTCCCTACAGATCATGATTTATATTCATTTCTTTGAATTCATTATAAGAATTAATATTTTTTTTTATTTTCCTTGCTCATTCAAAATTAAAAAAAAATCATATAAATTCTTTTAAATGTGAATAACATCAAGATCATGACATAAAAAATTAAATTCCTAGTAAGAGAGTTTGAAAAAAAATACTCTGTTTATAACATTATTGGATACCAAATATATCTGAAGGGATTTGAACTCTTTTCCCATAAATTTTCAACTAATAATATTTCTCAAATTTTGCATCAATAGTTGGTAGTTTTAACATGATTTCTAAACTTGATAAAAATATTGGTTATGGACTCAACTAATTTTTTCCATTGAATCACGATTTGTTAAACCAATACCTATGAGAGAATCTAAGAATAAATGATGACCAATGAAACACCTATTTATATTATCTATTCTTCTAGGCTCAAAGTAAAAGTTACAAACTAGATATTCTTGGATAGTCTGAGTGTTCTATCCAGGCATATTTCCTAATCCAGGGAGATCACTAATATTCCACATTAGGCCAGAAAACATTTAAAAAATTTTAGCTATTGGTGTATCATATATATATATATATATTATCTCATAACACTCATAATTATTATATAATAGGAAGAAGTTATACATAAATGTAATTTACATGCATTTTTATCACCTAAAAAATCATCAAAATAATGAAATAAGTTTGTTACATAACTATCCACAAAGGTAGATTGTAGGGGATCAAAATGAATAAACAATTGATATACATTGTACTTAGAGTCACAAATAGATTAAATCATATAGTAGATAATACCAAATGAAAATTAATTGGTTTTGAATAGAAATTTGGATATAAATAATCAAATGATTTCTATACTTTTGAATCTCTTTATTGTCATGTAAACCCATTATCATTGTTTTATACAATATTAAACTTTATTTTCACGTCTGTTTTATAATACATGTGAAATATTTGAATGATATATTTTAAATTGAAGTAATATAAAAACTTCAAAAAAAAATTATTTCTATTATTATTTATAATATGTTC
This sequence comes from Viscum album, assembly GCA_963277665.1. NCBI lineage: Eukaryota > Viridiplantae > Streptophyta > Magnoliopsida > Santalales > Viscaceae > Viscum > Viscum album. The sequence goes on along the minus strand of OY728159.1, from coordinate 1,814,847,032 downwards.
ATTTATAGTTTCATTATTACATTCTATGATTAAAAAAATAAATACTATATTCGATAGTGTACATGATACCCCACATTGAGCTTAAAAGGACAACCAAATGATATTATTTAAATATTAATATTGTAACATAGTTGTTAGAATTTAAGTAATGAACATTATTAACCGAATTATGAAAATATGGGTTGCACATATATATATAATTTATTCTTTTCTGATCAATTAATTATAATTGAAAATAAATCCCTTTTTTTTTAAGGGAATATTTTTCAAAAAATATATTTAGATGTGAACAAGTGTGTTTTATATAAATAAATAAACAAACAAATAAATAAATGAAATATTATATATAATTTTTAATAATAATATTATGTGTTTTTATACATGATATAAGATCAAATCTAATTTTACACACAAAAGAAGTATTTTTCTCTAAAAAGGCAATTTCCACCTTTTGATCGTACTCTTATTTTTAATCTAATTTTTGACACTTTAATAAATTATATTTAAAAAAATATACCTCTTATTTTAAATTGTAAAATAAAAAGTTACTTTTGTTTTATTTTTTGTAATTTTCTGATAAGTTTCATGTTTTGATGAATAGTAAAAAATACGACATTTTCATTGAAAATAGTTTTTTCATTTAAATAATTTATAGTGTTAAATTATATTTTTAATTGGTTTTAAATTATAATTATATAAATTTTATATCATTTAATCGTATTTATTTCATTTGAATCAATTCCACAGTGGATTTTTATATAATTTTTTTTAATCTTTTTAACATTTTCACTTTTAAAACCTGTTTTCTCTTTCCGTCAATGAGATTAATATTAAATTAATTTTAGGAAATTATGTATTATGAATTTTTGAAAATTGATTCCATATTTTTAATCATATGTTAAAACTTTAGTAAATAAATCCCTTTTATATTTTTACAATATGAATAATAATTTTAGTAATTTTTTTTTATTTTCATGGTTAAGGGTAAATTAGGTAATTATGGGTAAAAATAATATTAAAAATAATATAAAATTACCTTAAAACTTGTTCAAATTTTATTTTATGGGTTTATTTGAAATAAAATTCAATGATGTCCTACGTATGTTTTAATAACTATAACATTTTTAATATAGGGTCATTTAGAAGATATATTATAATATAAATATTATTTTGAAATATAGAATAATTATATTCATCATGGAAATTTAGTTTTAATTTTTAGGAAATAAGGAATTACCTTAAAGGCTTACACAATGATGATGTAGTAATTGTTTAGTTAATGAAAATATCAAATAAATAATATTAAAATTATTATAATATATACAATTAAAATAAATAATGTCATTTGAGAATTTTATATAATAATTTGACTTGTTATGGATATGTTAAAATACTATTTTTATAATTTATCTTTTTGTTATAATTTTTTAAAAAGTCATGTAATGAATAGTGTCAAAAATGACATTGATGATATTTTAAAATAAATAATATTTTATTAAATGTTATAAAATTCATAAAAATCTAAAATTTGACCAACTAATTGAGATAATATTAAAATTTTCATAAATTATCCATTTGTGGTTTTTTTCATTTTATAGTAATAATATTTACCCTTAACGATTAAAAACACATGTTGTCACAGTAAGAATTAAAAAGATTAAATAACGGTTAAAACAAAAAGATAATGACTAAAAAAATACTAAAAACTTGTCTAATTTTCTTTATATAAATTTATTTTACCAACTAATCATACTATATTCAATATAAATCAGTTTTGTTCCATTTGGATTATAAAATTAATTTATATTAATTTAATATTTTGAAAAATTCTAAGAGTGCCCCTCCCATCTCTTATAAAATGGAACAACTTCTTCTCTATTCCTCACATTTCAAAACCTATTTGGATTAGTAAAGATACACCCAAATAACTTTATAAAATACCTTATCACATTATATATCTCTTAGTTTGTACAAAACACCACCCTTAGAGATCTTTAGGTGTTTAAAAAGGAGAATGTTTACAGAATAAGTTGATAAAGAACGTATGTGACGAGTCAGACTCTAGGTAAGAGAATTTTTAATTAAATATTTTTTTAAATGCTTTAAATATTTTTTTAAATAATTATATTTAATTTTAATGTTTTTAAAATTATTTTTATGAATTTATTCATATGGACATTAATGTTTTAAAATGGGAATTTTCAAATTTCTCTTAAATTTTATCAAAAAGGAATCTTTTTAAGGTTTTATGTAAAGGATTTTATTTTTAAAAAATAATAAAGGATTATTTTTTAAAATATATGGTATAAATGGAATTTCCCACTTTAATAGTGCTTTAATTCTTTAATGTTTCCTTTTAAATGTTTTATAGTTCTTCCCAAAGAAAGTGGTTTCTTTATTACATGCATGATTTTTAGATTTTAAATGTTATTTTCACATGAAAAGTATATTTTGATATCTTAAAGTGTTTTAAACATGGGTTTAAAATATTTTTCAAGGGTTTCATTAATTATTTGTTCCTTGGACTTTATATATAAAGGTTTGAGCCCCATTATACTTCACAGGTGAGCTTGATATAGCTTATAAGAATAGTTGAGCCCCAATATATATCATGAAAAATGGTTGAGACCGATATAGCTTATACTAAGGCTTGAGCCCCATTATAGATCATGGGTCAGCCTGATATAGCTTATACGAAGTTTTGATCCCCAATATTGCTCATGAAAAATGGGTGAGCCCAATATAACTTATATAAAGGGTGAGCCCCATTATATCTCTCCAATGCATTGGGTAATTAGAATATGTAATTCGACCATATTTTTATTAAATTTTTAAGGGTGAATATAAGAGTGATATGGTAATGATGTCTCAAGTCACCTATATGATTTTTCTATGCATCCTAATGAGTTTTAAGAAAATATTTTTAATGGGTTTTCATGTTTTTCACTAGGCTAATAGTTCCCTTTCTTTTATATCCCTTATTATGCTTTTTGTTATCATCCATAGTTTTAAAATATTTTTCGAAGGTATTAATATTTTAAAGGATAATGAATATTTCATGATAAAATTATTTAATATGTGTCATGAAAAGAAAACATGTTTTATTTTTAAAAGGGTTTCTTTTGGTGAAAAAATGGACAATGAGTATAAGGGACCAATTTTAATTTATGTGTTTAATTTTTAAGAGTTTTTCCTAATTATCTAAAAATATAAACATAAAAGATACTTGAATATTATTTCAAGTTTAGAAACGCTAGAATATGTAATTTTTAAGGTTGGGTCATTACTGTTGAAATCAAAGGATGGTGTAGACAACTTTTGAGATTAGGATATTTTCTTAAGAGTTATGGATATCATAATGGGTTTATAAGTTTAAGGTTTATCCTAAGTTTAATTTATTAGAAACCCTTTTTATTATTTAAGTTATGAAATTATATGGTGACTAATGGTATTTTTGGAGACTTTCATTTTTTAGGTAATTATGGGTTATTACATTTTTGAATGAAAAATGAAAGGTATGAGACAAAATTTGAGGTTAAAAAATAATAAGGATATTTTTTAGGATTTTTCTCAATTTTTTGGAATTTTATAAGGATTATAATAACATAGAATTTGGAAAATTAAAACCCATAGTATGGGCGACAACCCGTCGTGTTTAGAAATGTCGTGAGACTTGAACCCACAACCGAAGGGTGAAAAGGGTGCATCACTTATCAATGTACTTTATGAATTCTTAATTAGTATGAAATTTTATTTTTATTTAAAAGATTTGATGGATGAAGAATATTTAATTTTGGGAACATATGATGTTTCAAATAGTTAACCTTTGTATTGGAAAATTATTTGGTGATTAATTGATTAATGTTATTTTGTAAGACACTCACTATTTGGGTAACTTTATATGATTAAGGTAAATAGAACACTATGTGATTTCAATTTATGAGTAAAGGTTGTATTATAATTTTTGAATCTTATATAATTTTATTTGGGATTATGGTGATTCAGGTTATTTATGGAAATGGTTAGTGTATCTTGAAGATTATCGGGATGATTAATTTTTGTGTGAGACTTCAAGAGTAATTGATTTTATTGAGAGATAATTCTTAAAATTTATCTTGGAATATTATGTGATCATATAATTCTTATTTTTGGGTTTTAATCTCAGTTATAATATTTTTATGGAATTTTATGGATAGTTATTTTTTTGAATGGCCTATGTTAAACTTTGGGCATTCCTTTTGAAATTTTATAGATTAAAAGTAATTTTTATTAATTTATGGTTTATTATTTTTAGAGAATTTTTTTTTAATGTTTCAATATAGAATAAAGATATATTTTATCTTTTTTGGATTATGTGATTCTCTAGAAGTTGAATCTAGTTTTTCAGGCATGAAAAATTCATCTAAAATAATCATCGTTTAGAGAAAAAGATGATTTTGTGTGGAAATGATTAAAATATGAAACTATAATTTTCAAGTAAGTATATTTACTTATATTCTTAGTCCAAGTTGTAAAATAATTCCTCAACTATATTGAAATAATCTTGAAATAAAAACGTTTTCCATTTATATTTATTACTAAGAAATCAATTATATTTTTAACCCATCACATATTTTTAGTTTTGTGGTTTTTAACTTTCTCATGAAAATGTTTTGTATAAATCACCTTCAGAACAAGATAGTTTGCTTTATCTTATATTTCCATGTTTTTCTAAAAGTAACCCTAGTATTTTTTATATTAGGTGACCTTCGTACTTCTCTTTCATTATTATAAAGTGTAAGTCTCATTAATCCTTTTTCATATGTGGGATTTCAATAAAGGTAATATAAATATTTGAACCCTGGTTACCATGTTTGAATTTAAAATTTCAAGTAAACATTTTCCACATGGGGGATATAATGTAACATACCATGTTTAAGAAAAGAAATATCATGTTTAATACCGTACATGATATGCCACATAAAGCTTAAATGAATAACTAAATATTAATATTTAAATATTATCATTATAACATAGCCATAATAATAGTGGGAATGAATAGTATTAACTGAATTATGAAAATATGGTTTAAAAAACTATATATAATTAATTATTTGGTGACAAATTAATTATAAATGAAAAAAAACCATTTTTTAAAAGGAAATGTTCTTCTGAAAAACAATTTTAATGTGCACAGGTGTGTTTTATAAAAATAAATAAAAAAATCACTCTATATAGAATATATTAAATCTAAATTTTAAAATTCATATTAATCATTTTATAGAAATTATATAAGAAAAAATTCAATTTTATGTATGAAAGAAGTATCTTTTCTAAAAGGGTCATTTTGTAGCGTTTTCATAACACACTTCTTTTTAATCTTTTTTTTACAATTTTATAAATTTTATTTGAAAAAATAAACTTATTATTTTAGATATTAATATAAAATTTACTTTGGTTTAATTTTTTATATTTTTATAATAATTTTCATGGTTTGATGAATAATAATAAAATACTGCATTTTAATTGAAAACAACCTTTTCATCTAAACAGTTTATAGTATTAAATTATGTTTTAAATGGTTTTAAAGTATAATTAGATCGATTTTAGGTAATTTAATCCAATTTATTTAATTTTAATCAATTTCGAAATGTATTTGGATATAAAAACTAATTAATCTTTTGAAATATTTCACTTTTAGAACTCATTTTCTCATTCCATCAATGAGATTAATTTTAAATTAATTTTATCCAATTATGTGTTTTGAATTTTGAGAAAATAGATTCCATATTTTGAATCATAATGTCCAAATTTATTAAATAGGTCCCTTTTATTTTTGGAAAATATGAATAGTAACTTTATTAACTTTTTTAATTTCCATGGTTAAGGGGAAATCAGGGAATTAAGGGTAAAAATAATATCATAAATAATATAAAATTACCCTAACACTTGTCCTCATTTTATTTTATTGATAATTTTAAACCAAAATCATCCTTAGGAAAATTTTATGACCTATTGTAGCTACTTGGATGAAATTAATACCATTATAGTATTTTACTTTAATGAAAAGTCAAAGACATCATACTTATATTTTAATAATTATAACATTTTTAATATAGGGTTATTTAAAGGATATATTTTACTATAAATATTACTTTTAAGTATAAAACTTTTATATTCATCATGAAATTTTATTTTTAATTTTTAGGAAATAAATAATTACATTAAAGGATTACACAATGATAATGAAATAATAGTTTAATTAATTGAAATATCAAATAAATGATATTAAAAATATTATAATAAATATAATTTAAAATAAATAATGCCATACATGAATTTTATAGATTAATTTGAAATGTTATTGATATGTTAGATTTTTTTTGAATTTATCTTGTTGTTATGAGTTTTTAAAAAGTCATGTAGTGAATAGTATCAGAATTGACATTAATGATATTTTAATATAAATAATATTTTATTAAATGATATAAAATCCATAAAAATCTAAAATTCAGCCAATTGATTTAGATAAGATTGAAAATTTTGTCAATAATAAATTTTTGGTTCTTTTGACATTTTATAGTAAAAATATTAACCCTTAAGTAGTAAAAACTATGTTTTCATGATAAGAATTAAAAAGATTAAATAAGGGTTAAAACAAAAAAGATACGAATAAAAAATATGTCAAAAATTTCCAAATTTTAATTGGATGAATTTATTTATACCCATCATCATTATCCTATCTTTGAAATAAATCAATTTGGATCCATTTAGAATATAAAATTAAATTATATTAATTTAATATGTTTGGAAATTCCAAGAGTTCTCCTCCCCTATCTTATAAAAGGTCACCTCTTCTTCTCTATTCCTAAAAACATAAAAAAAAAATTGTTTAGCCAATATATACCCAAATACCTTCCTAAAATCCCTCACCATATTCTAGAGCTCTTATTTTAGGCATAACACCCCCTTAGTTGTCTTAAGGTGTTAAGAAAAGGAGACCATCCAAAGAAGAGAAAGATAAAGAACATATGTGATGAGTGAGACTCAAGGTAAAATACTTTTTAACTAAATATACATTATTTTAAAATTTTAAAGAATTTTTTAAATCCTTATCTTTCATGTCCATTCTTTTACAATGACTTTATGAATATATTCATATGGACATGAATGTTTTAAAATAGGAATTTTCATATTTCTCTCAAATGTTATCAAAACAGAATCTTTTAATGGTTTATGTAAATGAAATTCTTTTAAAAATATAATTTAAAGTTACTCTTTCTGATATTTTTACAAAATCCTGAAGTAATGTTTTTTAACATGTATGGCATGAATATAATTTACCGTTTTCATGATGCTTTAATTCTTTAATGTTTCCTTTCTATGTTTTCATAGTTCTTTCCAAATAAAGTGGTTTCTTTATTATGTTCACAGTTTTTAGATTTAAAAGTGATTTTTACATGAAAATGTTATATTGATATTAGGATGAGCCCATAAAGGGCTTACGGCACTAGGGTTTCCCCCGTCTCCGCCTTCTTCTTCCCTGTGGTGGATCGGCTACGGTGCCTTCCGGCACTCTTCGTGTTGTGTTCGTGGCTCTCCCTTCTACTGTGGTTCATGATACGGGCTCCGCGGTGCTTCGGTCCATGACTCTTGGGCATAAGACCGGTTTGCGACGAGGTCGCTTCATTCATCGAGACACTCTTTGGAGCGTTCATGGGATCGCAGTTACTGGAGGTGCGACATCCTGGTCTGTCGGAGCTTGAGGGTTGTGGTCATGATCTACGGAGGATTGAATGCTTTGAGGGTTCATGGTGGTCTTCTCTGGCCGGACTATTGGCAATGACAGGATTTGGTTGGTTGATCTATGGTGTCCTGGCATGGCGATGGGTTCTCTTTCTCAACCTCTTTTCTTCTTTTCATTTCTGGATTTTCCTATTACTGCGCCTTTCATTTTATACGTTTTTGCGTTGGGATGCTTTGGATGATTCTTCTCTGGAGGTTTCAGATTTTATGGTGACGGTCGTGGATGATGTTCTTGATGGTTTCATGCCGTTGATTTCACGGTCTAATGTGGTTAGTTCTTTCAGTATCGTCGATTTGTCTATTTTTGATTTGCGACGTCACGTGTATGCTGTTTTATAGTGGCTAAGATGGTCTCTAACGATATCTGGTGACTTGTGTGAAGTTCGGACGGTGATGAAAGTGGGGGTGCTGAATGTTTTAGTGAAAATTTTGTATATGGTTTCTGTGTTTTGTTTTTTCTGGTTTCTATGATGTTTGGATGATGAAAGCAAGACGAGGATGTTTCACAGCAGCTCGATGGTCCTGGATGGTCACCAGTGTTTAGTTGGCGATGTTGACGGATTGGATGGAGTTGACAGCTATGACAGTGGTGGTGTTGGTTGCTGAAGACGGGACTATTCTTTGGGTTTTTGAATTTTGAATTTTGAATAGAGAATGATCAGATTTTGTATCCCACCGGTTACTGCTGAGCCAAAAAGCGGCTGTTTCGAAAATCAAATAAAAAAATTTCAGTCTATATTAGAATGTGTTTTAAACCTGGTTTTAAAAGAGTTTTCAAGGGTTTTATTAATAATTTGGTCCTTGGACATTATATACGAAGGGTTAAGCCCCATTATAGCTCACGAGTGAGCTTGATATAGCTTATACGAAGGGTTGAGCCCCAATATAGCTCATGAAAAATGGGTGAGCCTGATATAACTTATAAGAATGGTTGAGAAACATTATAGCTCATAGGTGAGCCCAATAAATCTTATATGAAGGGTTAATCCCCAATATATCTCATGAAAAATGGGTGATCCCAATATAACTTATATGAAGGGTGAGCCCCGTTATATATCTCCAATGCATTGGGTACTCTAGAGATGGAATTCGACCATATGGTTATTCCATATGTAAGGGTGAATTTAAAAGTTATATGGTAATTGTGTACCAAGGAACCTACATGATTTTTCTATACTTTTTATTGAGATTTAAGAAATGGTTTTTAATGGATTTTCAAGTTTTTAACTCAGCTAATATTTTCTTTTCTTTTATGAATCTTACTAATCTTTTTGTGCTCATCACAAGTTTAAAATTTATTTTCAAAGGTCTTAAGATTGGTAAGGATAGAGAATATGTCATGATGAAAGTTTTTGAATATGTGTCATGACTAGAAAAAAAGATTTATTTTTAAAAGGGGTTCCTTTAGTGAAAAAATTTATAATGAGTATAAGTGACCACTTTTAATGTGTGGGTTTACTTTTTAAAATTTTTTCCTAATTATATAAAACTCTAAACTAAAAAGATCATAAAATGTGAATTCTTGTTTAAAAAAGCTATAATATGTAATGTTTAAGGCTGGGTCCTTATATTCAACATGATTCTTCAATTTATATCTTGAATTATAAAATCTTTAGAGTATTCTCTATCTAAATATTCTACCATATACTACATGTAGTCATTAATATATGAATGTATCTTTGTATAATTTATATTGATTTTTTTAACAACTTTCTTCAACTCACATAATTATTGAGGGATCTTAGCTTGACCAATTTCAACATAAAATAACTCTAATATCATTGACATTAATTTATATATAATTCCATATATGTACTTGATATGGTAAAACTTTAGTAGAAAGAAATTTTTTTTATATTTGATAAATCCTTCATACAAATCATGATAATCATTTACTAATTTTTAACACATTTGATTTCTCAGTTACATTATCTATTAGATTAATATATAGAAAATTGGAAAGATACTTCACTGATATGTTATAATCTTTATCATTCTATGAATCATGGAAAATATCATTAATAAGGTTCTAAATTTTATTATCCACTATTGGGGTAGTGTTTTTTTTATTCTGATGATGGTCACACATCAAAATTATGCAATGTATACTTTCCCTTGACAAATATATCTCATATACCCAGTAGGAAATGGTTTCAATATAAAGTTTTCATAGACTTCATGTCTTTTCAAAAATCATCTAAAATTATAATTAGGTCAAATAGGTTTTATTTTTACATATATGGTGTATTTTCAATTTAAAAATCTAAAAAATCCTCCAAACGTTTATCATATTGATATGTATTTGGATTTAAATTATTCCAAATTTCATCCATTTATATAATATTGATAAATATCTATATAAAAAACATAATTCTCATTAATTAAATAAAATCATGTTAAAAATAACACATAATATTTATGGAATAAAAAAACATTAATATCAGAAAAATATTAGCATTCGAAAAATTTTATTGAGAAAAAATCATCAAATAAAATATAATTATAATTAATTGATATTATGAATAATTATTTTATGATAAAAATATATCATATAAAATTTTGAAAAAATATATCTTTGTAAAAACAATTATGAGAGAATATCAATATAATTAATATGGAAAATATTTTAGATCAATTGTAAAACTTTTAGAGACTATATAGAGGAAACCTTATACATTGATAGTGTATTGACCCGGTATGGGGTGGCCCAATTTTTTTTATAAGGGGATGATCATGGATACACAATCCTCATGTTGGGTCACTACTTCTATCTCAAATAGTTTCTAATGGGTTTTATTAATGGAACTAGAAGTACCCAACATCTCTCACATCTACAATAAGCTATGAGACAACTTTCTAAAGGTATAAGGTCATTGGGGTTTCGTACCAATGACACTTAGGAGCTCGCATAGTTTGATAGAATTGAAGGAAAGACTCATAACACCCTATTGGGGGGAATTATTTCTTACACTGGTAATCTATTTGTTTAATTCATGTTAATGAATCATTCCCAAATCCTAATACGGAATAGGTTATCCTGATATTAGAAATCAGATATTGGTGTATGTCGATGCAAATATCTATTCATATCTAAGGCATCATATCAATTTGAATATCTATATACATCATAGGTTCTCCATCAATGAACCCATATATATATGTATCAGAGTATCTAAATATTTATCTCATTGTTAGTTAGTGATACAGGTTAATTAGTCACTATGTTTTATAGTCATATAGCTGGGTGCTCTAGAGTTTATTGTTTTCTAAGAAGGCGGTTGATGTATATGGTGTCGGGATTAAGCCCGTAATAGTAATTCTTACATATCATTATGAAACTAATTAAAACCTATGTAGTTCGGTGCCACTTAATGGTACACATTGTTCTTTGCAAGGTCACATGATAAGGACTGATTCATGTAGTTTAATATCTTGTATTAAGGATAACTAAGATAATGATTCTTAGTAATGGTCAATGCGGGACTTACCCATGGGAGACCCTTTTTGGTTGACCTTGTTGGAAATATGTCCCAATGAGACCAGGTTTATCTCAAAAGGAATATGGACCTATGAAGATTAGTTTTTTAGGAGTATGGTCCAATAATAAAAATGTGATGAGATCAAGAGGGAATATGACCCTTAGAGTGGGTGAATAAATTTATCAAGAATATAAAATAATAGAGGGGTGATCTCTTAGAAATATTCCTTTATTTGAGGGGAATAGAAGATTTATGATATAGGGTTTGAACCTCAAAGAGGCACTATATATATCCTATTGAAATAGAAATCAATGTCCACAAAGTTCAAATGATACTCTTAAAAGTCATGTGATAAGACCATACTATATAGTTTTACATCATACTACAAGGATGTTTTCATTTAGTTTAAAATTGTGACACTAGGAAGTTGGCCATATATTTTAATGTCATGATGTGGGTATGTATACATTGTGAAAGGTGTTAACACATATAATTGTGTGGGGCTTACACATATGGGGGATAAACTAAGATGATTCATTGGGAATATGAACCTTTGAAGGGATGTCTCATAAGGGGGAGGGTATTATCCTTTAAGATGGAAGACAAGGTTGTTGGTACTTAAACTAAAAAAGGATTCACAAAATGGAGGTATTTACAATACATTGATTCCATAATCATCATTGATATCAAGTCTACATGAGTCATATTTGATGTGAGAAACAAGAGATGATAGAATATCAAGCGCATCACACTATCAGATTTAGATAGGAATTATACCAGAAAGGGAAGCCTGTGGATGGAATATACTCCACTTCCATTGATGGACGAGGGAGGGGATATATACTTTAAGAGAGATATGGGATCCTATTATAAATTATAATTAATTACACTAGGAGGAATGACCTTGTACCACTTTAGAGTGGAGGAAATAAGGATATGAGATGATCACCATTAATAGTTCCGCATTTAGGGATTACATATCCACTAAATATGAATTATTGGAAAGAAGATGTTATATATGCCACTTGTATTAGGTAGTACATAGGAGGACTGATATTAGTCAGGGATATGGAAGGTTAGATATATGGATTACACTAATTGTACTTTCCTTTCCCCTCATATGGACTTAGTCTTCCACGAGGCGCTCAAGACAATCAAAATTGGATATGGGTCAACCATGTTTTTTTTACATTTTTAGAGGGTATTGTAACTGATGTCCTTAGGATTAAGACCCACATTTTAATGGTAATGGAAGATTTAAAACCCTCAGGGGATCCTATATATTTTGGGAGACATATGAGAGACACCTTTTATTAAGGTAATCCAAGATCGAAAGAGTATCCCACTGGTGTTCACACTTTTATTCTATTCATTTTGTATCTTTGGAGGAGGCCTTAATAATTAATTATTCAAATAAGGAAATTGGATGAAGTATTGTTCTACCATTGTATCTGGGGTATTCATGGTTCTTCTACATGAGAGCAGAAGAGGATGGTTTTCCACAGTAAAAGGTTGGAGGAGGACCTCACCCAAGTAATATTGGGTGGGGTGGAAAGGCTTTTCCCAAGTAATACCATGATGAAATAATGAAGGATTTTCCCTGGTGATGTAAGGATGAAGTTATGAATTCTTAACTTAAGTGATGTTCGAGGGAAGTGATAAAGGATTTTCCTAGGTGAAGTTAGGGTGAAGTGATAAAGACATTTCCCAGGTGATGTGATAAAGGCTTCACCCAGGTGATTCTAGGGTGAAGTGATAAAGTATTGACCCAGGTGATTCTAGAGAGGAGTGATACTACAAGTGAAAAGAATTGGGTGATGCTTTTCCCTGGTTGTAAGGGGTATCTATCGATGATTCTGGAAGAGGGGGGAACATAAGTGTGTAGTTGGGTAAGGATAATTTACCATAGTTCTATTAGACTATGGATGAAGTGGTTTCTCATAAAGGTTTTTGGAGTTTAGAAATTTGGGGAACACATATACCCTCTATTTTGGGTAACTTCTCCTTGGTTTAGTGATTGAATAATCTATCTGGGGGATTTGAGGAATTGGGTGAGAGACTAGGGTAGGCATATCATTAGGACATCTCATTACCATCTCAAAAGGTGTAAATTAAGATCCTAAAGGTCATATTTATAGGAAACCTCAGGACCCTTAGTGAATACATTTTTTTTGTGCTAGTGAGTCACATCGGAAAACCTTGTGTGGGGTTCTTTATTACACAAGTGTCATGCATATGTTCAAATTGGGTGAACTCCAAGGGACTTAGAGAAGATTAAATAACCTTAAACAATGCCTTTTACCTTAGTGTTTAAGGCTTTACTTCACCATGATCTTCATAATTTTTTGAAAGTAAAGAACCAAAAAATCACACCCCCCAAGATTAAATCCAATTGGAACAATGAGTATTTAATTATGAGGTAGAATTGACACCGACATGAATTAAATTCCTATTATAGGATGATTTTTAACTTAAACATCACCGACATGCATTAGTGTGATGCACAAACCATTCACACAATCTACCCACATGAATGTAGAATGATTCTATCACACATAGACTTCTAATTGATGATTATAAAAAGTGGATGTGAGAACCCATAATATATTTAGGATTTTTTCTTCAAAAGATATTATTTTTAGTAATATAAAAACCCTAGTTCTCTATGGTAACTCTATATATGAGTCCTCTTATTCTTTTCCATGATTTTTGTGCAAATATTTTGAGAGTATAGGTCTGGAAAAAATCTTGTGAAAGGTCGTACCATAGGTGATAGGCTAGGGTGGGGGACATAGGAAAAGTACATAGGAGAACCAATTGGGAGACTTGGGAAAGTATAATTTGGACTTAACTAAATTTCCTACCAGTGTTTGGAAAACCACTTAGGCTAGAAAAATTTGGTCATGGACAATTTTTGCCAAGTGTTCACGCTTACTCCATTCTTATCTTGAGTAATTTCACATTATTCAACAATGATATATTTTCAATGATCCATAATGTTTTTATTATAGAATTATAATTTCAAATAACATGATTCCAATTTAGAATGAGGATGTTTCTACTTGCATTGAAGAAATGATTGAAATTATCAGACCAGACTACTAGAACTCATGTGACATTTTCCCATTTCTCCTTGTAAAATAATTAAAGAAGCATCATGTAGAGTATCCTAAATGTGAATTTCTCCCACTAAGTTATAACAATATTATAATGGGAATGATCATTCTGATACTATATAACTACACATCATGCTCTTAGTTTAGTGAGTTCATAGAAATTACTATATCTAATATTTATGCTAAGGGAACCTATGTTAATGAAGAAACAACATGCCATGTGTTCTTAATTCACCATAGTATGAGTGATCTGAACATAAAAACTCATATTTGTAAGTTAGAGAAAGATTGATTCTCATTTATCCTTTATTATTCTACCACCGATCAGTCAAATAGATGTAGTTAATATTCAAACATTTATACAAGAAGGAGAGTTAAGAGTGAATATATGTGGTCTTATTGGGTTTGTAAGACATGTGATGAGTTTTAATCCAAGCTTAAGAAATTCTCCATTTATGAATCCATTTGGGTTTCTGAAACATACATATACCAATGCCTTGATTTATTCCCAAATTTGTTGAGCCAGTGGAGTCCTTAGACTAACAGTTTCCATTTGAAGCATTTTAAAGCAAGAATCAATTAATGGGATTACTACACATATTTTAGGGTGAGAATCCATGAAAAAATGTATGATAAATTCATCAATCCAAATAAAATATGGGAGGATACTAAATAGATACCCACCTTGGCCTCTGCATTATTATATTTGACCACAAAGGTCATGGGAAAATATCCCTACATACGGGATGAATTCCATTCTGAAGTTTTTGATGAATGCATTCTTGAAAACCCAAGGGAAAGAACTGAGTTATAAGCATCCAAAGGGGTTGAACACAACGTAAAATCAAGGAATATTGGGAATGTATCATATTGTAATAGAATAGGGTCAATATGAAGATTGGGGATATATCGATGATCCTAACATCCCCATAAGGACTCAACTTGATGACTTCTTAGAAATGTGGATAATAACTTAATTTCTTACAATTCATGATTCAAATTATGGTGTGAGTCCAAGATCATTTTTTATAGTAGCCAAGTTATAACATGGAGAGCATGTGAGATTGATAACACTTGTTTTGGTGAAGATCCACTAGTGCATGTATCATGTTCACATGGGAAAGGCCCCCTTTCATATTTCAAGGTCATTCCAAGTTTTATGGGGATGAATAGTGGTAAGTTTTAATTAATATAAGGTACTCAGTGAAGTTGGCATGCCTAGATAATGGTTCAACCATTTTATTCAAGTTTTATATGACATAGAGTCCCTATATTTGAAATATATATCAGCTTTAAGGATTTTTCACTTATCTAAAAAGTTAAATTTTTCACATATAAATCCCCCACAGTTGGATGATTTTTGACAATGTTCTTAGTGAATATGATACTAGATCATATATAATAGATCTGAGAGATTTCTTGTTGGTGAAAAAGATATAAGATGAGGGAATATGTGAGGATTATGTACCTTATAGGTTTTTATAACAATTTATGTGACCACAAAACAAACCTTGTCTCCTTCAATGGATGTCCAATCAAAAAATAATTCAACGATTTCAAGGAAACTCTAGGTAATAATGGCCTAGTAAGTCTCTATGGTGGTGATTAAGTTTCTAATATCTTTTATATATATCAAATTAAGCCCTAGATATTCTATTTTTTAGGTTTCTTTTTATCATCAAGGGATGTTAGAAAAAAATAGTTCCTTGAACTATTGCTATTACACCTTCAGGATGGGGAAAATAAGTAAAAAGGGATCATTTTGAAAGTGATAGTGAAAATACATAGAATTACAAAAAAACAACCATGCCCTTAGATTGTGTGGTTGAAAGAACCCAAAATTTACAAATGATATTTTTTTCTGAATAAATGTATGTTATATTATATAGAATTATACACATTCAACACATAGAGAAATTATCAATAATTTTTTTCATTAATGGATAAAATTACATTGGTCATAAAATAAACCCATGAGAATTATAAATATTATAGTGTAAAAAAATATTAAATAGAAAATGTATAATGAGAATACTTGGACCAATCCAATCTGTTAGAATTATCGTCCCCATGAACAACACTATAGAAAAGAAACCGAATATTAGAAAAAATTGTAATCATAGAAAATGAAAATATAAATCCTTGGGAGGAATTGTAGTGAATAATGTATGAAGGAATAAAGTGTTATTTATAGGAGTTAATGTGATTATTGGAATAGTAATGTGATTATTGGAATAGTAATGTGACTTTTGGAATAGTAACCTAATTATTAGGAATAGTAACCTGAATGTTGTAATAGTAATGTGACCATAAAATAATGAAATGTAATATATATAATATTAGTAATGAGTAATTTAATAAAATATAAAAATATTATAATACTATATAATAAAAAAATCTTAAAAAAACTGAAATAAATTATACACACTTTTTTAAAAATTATTTTTTAATATTATTTATAATAATAATAATTTTTATGTTAATAATTATAATTTTATATGATAGAAAATAATTTTTAAAAAATGAATTTCATTTTTAGAATTAGTATGTTGAAATTTTCCAAGGACGAATTTTTTATATTTTTTTTGAGAAACCTCCATTTTTATGTTAATAGTAAAAATAATGTTTTCAAATACCACATGTTTTATGACATAATTAAGATATAATAATGAATTAATACATGTTTAATTGGCTATTTAAAAAAAATCAATTTAATAAGGTAAATAGTTCATTTAAAAATAATAAACTTAATTTCCAAACCTAAAAAGTATTTTCTGAAGCCAAAAAGTCAAAAGTTTCCCTTTAAAATAAGCATTTTTCATTTTCATCCATTCTATTTGATTAAAACAATAAATTCAAATTATTAAGTGAATCCAATTACTCAAAATAAAATTATTTTATTCCAATATATTTCATAATTTCAAAAATATTACTATTGAAAGTTTTAAGTTGGATATAACGATTTATTCAATATTTTATCCTTAAATACCCCTATTCTCAAGTATAAATAACCCCTCACCACTCCCTTATAAAAAACCCATCCCTAAATAATCTATGATAAATATCTTCCAAAATCTCATTATAATCCTTAAGTATGTTCAGAAGCCACTCAACTCTAATAACTTAAGGAGTTTAATTCCATAATAAAGAAACAAAACTGAGAAGAGGGTAAGTTTTCATCTACTTTTTTTTCTCATTTTCCCCTTCCCTTACTCCTTTTCTCTATTCCTTTAAAACTAAAATATTTTATTATTAATTGAGTATTATGTTAAAATTATATTGATTATGGTAACCTACTATAATGATTATATTTACAATATATTTATAATTCATACATATCTTTCTTCTTCATTAGATAATGTCTAGTTAACGGTCGTTTAACCACCAACAAGGATGTTGCTAATTGTTTTATTATCACCACACTTACAGATGGTTATAATAAATTTTTTATAATATATAAATTTATAAATATATTTATTTATAATATTTTATATTTAATCATAATAATTTACAAATATAAATAAATAAAGATCATTATATCGAAGCATGATGAGAAATTTTTTAAAACAAAATTATATCAAAATATTTCTCCATTAATAGAAGGAATTAAAGAATTGAGTACAATGATTAAAATTTATTAATAGTGAAAAATGAACAAAATTAACATATTTTCCATGTTTTAAGAAACCTAAGTTTATAATCCAGGATACAGAAAAGAAACCAAATAAAATGAGGTTTAAGGTAAGGGAATTCTAGAACACAATTCCTTCTTTTTGGGTTGTCTTCTCTTTCAAATTATTCTTAGTATGAATGTTCTTATATTATCCTTAAATTTCACTTTCATAATTGTTTCCCTTTTATTTTTTAGGATATAGATGTTTTTACCAAATACTTCTAATTAAATTAAAAAGATTTCTTTATTTTTGAAAACATCACTTTTATTCATATTGAGTGGTTTCTTATTCAAAGATAAATTATCTTTTATTCCAAAATATGTTATATAGTATTAATTTTGGAATCCAAAGGGTAATTCGTTAAATTATGATTTATGAAACCCTTAAAAAACCCATTCCTCTTCATGGGTTCATGATTATGATTATTATATGTTCACTTTCCATGTGACATGCATGATTATGTTCCTTTTATAATGTGATGGGTGGGAATATAATTATATGGCCCTAAAATAAATTGGGTAATGTGATATATCTCATGATATTATGTATATTATATGTGAACATGATGCTATCTTTTTTTACAACTATGTTTAGTATTTTAACGCAATGTTGTGATGTTTCATTATTATGCATATTTCCCATTCCATGCCTTTATAAAATGTTTCCATAATGATTATGATCATGATACTATGATTATGATATTATTATGTTTATTATCCTCACCCATGTACTATTGATTCATGTCCCTTATTCCACCCATGATATTCTTCCCCTTGCTGGGATTTTTTCTCACCCCTTTATTTGATGTATATCCTCGAGTGATTACATGTACTAAGGGGAACATGATATATTTTAATAGTAAATAAAGAAGGATTTAAATAATGTTTATGTTTTATTATGTATAAGTAATGTATGAGCCTAATTTTCTTAAGATAATATACCTTTGGATATTGTATTGTATAACTATTATATTTTTTATCTTAAAAATGATGTAACAGTCATGTAATAAAATGTTTGTCACTATTGTTGGTATTATATCATGATTTAGTTAATTTAGGAATTAGGATTATAAAACTTTAGTGAAAAACATAAGAATAAGTCTAATTATAGGTAAAAATACCAGGTTTTGTTAAATTATAAGAGTGCCTAGTTTCAAAGAAATAAAATCTATATCTTGATACTACAAGTGGATGTGGATATAACATAGATGAACCCATGGGTAATAACCTTGAAAATGATGGATTTGTTGTTACCTCGATCATTAATTAGTGTATGAAAAAGTGTCCATGTTGTACTCCTATTTTGACACTCTTGGGGGATATACTTTAGTTAATCATAAGATCTATACAAACCATTATGAATGACATATAATTTAAGTAATTATACCTATTAAAATTTATAAAATGATTAAAGTATATTATCCTAGAAACAATGTTTGAGGAAATGGATAAATAAAGGGATCCCATTAGATATGATTTTATAATTAATTCATGCATAATAATAAATTATTTATTCACTATTTATTGACTTATTGTTTTTCAAAACATTTCCATTTTAGAAAATAGTGGAAGCCTGAAGAAACTAGACCAAAAACCCATCTGAGGGACAATGCGACGATTTTCCAAGAAACATTGCCAATAAAATGGGAGGTGGAGTTCAAAACTTCATGGTTATGCATAACCCGCTATATCCAGATATAAAAAATAACCTGAACCATGTATAATATTCACCTTCATCCAAGATGTAGTGACTAGACATCGAGTCCTTTATGTGGTAATGACTAATGATGTTTAGTAGATCTTCTAATCAACTTATCATGTAACGGTGGGTTAATTAAATAGAGGAGATAATTTTGGTGATCCACTATTTTAATAAGGATAAATTCAAATTTCTTGTCTTTCATTTATATATTGAGGCTGATAAATGGAAATTGTTAATAAAGAGAACCAAGATGAAGGATGAAATGTGATAAATGGAGTGTGAAGACTTAGAAAAATTATTTCCTAACAATTATTTACATAGAAATCATTAAAAAAATATAGAGATATAATTCATATATCTTAAGAAAAAAAGATAGAATCTATCATAACTTATAAGGAAAATTTCACAAGGATTGCGAGATACACTATAGGTTTTTTTATCAATAACAATCACAAAATAGATAGATTCTTTAGTAGTTTAAAACTACTCCTCTGTAAGGATCTATCCATCTGATACTTTGGGAGTTATGAATATGTAGTTCAATGTGATCTCAAAATGGAGATGGATTTTGTAGAAATGACCCATTTTTAGGGAGATAAGAAATTAAAGATATTGTTTCAAGCTGGTAGATCAATTTAAAAATGAGGAAAGAGAATCCAACCACCCAAATATCCAAAATATGGGATGAAGCATCATGTTCATTACATAAAATGTATAAGGAAATGATTCAAGTGTGGGAGGGATGGCCACCAAGCTCATGAATTTCGAAGAGACATGAAGAAGTTAACTAATGTGATGGAGGAAAGGAAGGTACCTCCAAATGCATTACCCATGGTACAATTCTTCAATTTTAAGTAGCATGGGAACTATTAAATCAATGAACTAAACCATGGGTCTCTTAGGGTAATCAGCATCAACAACCACCGAATCCAAATGAGAATGGTAAATCTTATGTATCCACTATCACTAAGGTGGAACATGAAAATGAATTCATATAAGGTACACTTCATATTCACTCAACAATGATTTTTTTATTTGATTCTAGTTATACACATATATTTATATACTATAAGTCTTATAGAATTGTTGAATCAAAACCATAATACAATGAATTATAGATATCTGTAAAAACACATAGTGGTGTGATTAATCCAACCAAAGTGTTGGACTCTTCTCTCATATGCATCTATGCAAAGATTCTTCTAGAAAATATCTTAATCCTTTACTTGGTAAAATTTGAATCTATATTAGGCATGGATTAAATCTCCTTATATATATCTCACATAAATTTTCTAAAAAATGAAATCTATTTCAACATTCCCAACCTTACTATGATCCTATAAAAATTCATGTAAGATTATGAATATCCTTTGGAAAATCCTTCGATGGTGTGGGTATTGATACCCAATGAAGAATCATATATTTCCAAAATGGTCATACTAAATGAAAACAAAAACCTTTATAAAATTCCCATTTTAAGAGAATATACCAATGTATTTCCCGAATTATTACCTAGCCTTCCCCCATATGGTGAGGTTGAGTTCTCAATAGATATTATACATGAAGCCACTATTATCTCCAAATTCCCTTATAGGATAGCTATATTGAAACCGGGGGTGTTAAATAAGTATCTGTAATAACAGTTGGATAGTTTTTTTAACCACTATAGTGAATCACCTTGGAGTGTACTAGTGCTCTTTTTCAAAAAAAAAATAATCGATCAATGCAGATTCTTATCGATTACTAGGAGCTCAACAAGATCATCATAAATAACAATTATCCCCTACCAAGTATTTATGACTAGTTTAATCAACTTCAAGTATCTTATCACTTCTAAATGTTGGATATTAATTCTTTATATCACCAACCAAATATTAAGAAGTAATATATTCAAAATAAAACCTTATATACAAGTTATAGACACTATGAGTTCATATATATTCCCTTAGGACTTACTAATGCCCTTGAAATATTTATGGATTTAATGGATAAAGTTTCTAGAGAATACCTTGATAAATTTATGGTATTATTTGTTGATAATATTCTCATTTACTTTAAGATAAAGGAAGAACTTGAATATTATCTAAGGATTGTGCTTGTGACATTAAGAAAGGAGAAAATATATGTTATGTTTAATAAGTGTGAATTTTGGATGTACCAGGTCACATTATTGAGGCACATGATCATAAGTAAGAGGATTGTTTTTGGAATCTTCTTAGATAAAGGCAATTGAGGAATGAACCATACCCTTAAGTGTCATAGAAATTTTTAGTTTTCTTAGATTAACTTGGTACTATTGAAATTTTTTGGAAAATTTTTCATGATTATCTATCCCAAAAACTAAGTTAACATGAAAAGGGTTAAAGTATATTTAGATAGAATAATGTAAAGGAAGCTTTAAGGATATCAATATGATTCTAATAACTGCATCTATACTCACACTACCATAAAGTAGAGAAGGGTTTGAGATATACAGTGATGCTTCAAAGAAAGGCTTGGGTTGTGTACTCATATAGAATTATAAATTGATAGTTTATGCCTCATTTCAGTTAAAGATCCATGAGTAAAACTACCTAATGAATGATCTAGATTTAGTAGTTGCGATCTTCTCCTTGAAGATTTGGTAGTACTACCTCTATGGTAAGAAGTGTGAAATATATAAAAATCATAAGAGTATAAAGTATATATTCACATATAAATATATAAATATGAATAAAAAATATGGTTTGAGTTTATCAAGGACTATTATTTATATATTTACTAGTATCCTAGAAATGAAAACAAGTTAGATGATGATATTAGTAAAAAATAACCTGGTACTCTATACATGATGTGGATTGAGAAAGACCCTATCTTTATGGATATGCAAGGAATGAATCTAGAAATCATAATGGAAGGCAATACATACTACCTTTACAAAATTATTTCCCAACCATATATCTAAGGGAATATCAATGAGGAACAAAAATATTATTTAGAGATTAAAAAAAGGTGGTATTATTAATGGAAGGGAGGATTCATGAATTCCATATCAATGAAGATGGTTTCATTCAGTTTGTAACTGGTATTTATCTGCCCAAATCGCATGATATAAAGAAAGATCTATTGGATAATTATTATATATCATCCTTATCCATCCATACTAGAAGTACCAATATGAACTGTGATCATAGATATCACTTATGGTGGGGAAACATGATGATGGAGATTGCTGAGTACACCTAAAAGTGCTTGGTATGTCAACAAGTTAAATTAGAGTAATAGAAGTGTAAGGGTATGATGAATCAATTTTCCATACCCACATATAAATAAGAGAATATCACAATGGAATTTGTCATTGGTCTCAAAAATAAATCCAAATGAAGAAATTTGATATGGGTTGTGGTGGATTAATTCACCAAGACTACCCACTTCAAAATTATTTAGGAATATTTATCTCTTGAACGACTTACTAAGACATATTTAAGGGAAGTGGTGAGGCTATATGAGGTACCAATTTTGTTTATATCTAATCATGATCTAAGTATCAATTATAAACTCTATAGAAGTGTTCATAATTATCTGAATATTGAATTGAACTTCAACATGACTTATCATCCCTAAACTGATGGAAAATCTAAAAAGAAAATTTATACACTTGAGGAAATATATAGAGATTACTCAATGTTATTTAAAAGTTTATGGGATAAACATATCACATTAGTTGATTTTTCATACAAAAAAAATCTTCCAATATAGTATTTAAATGGATTTATATGAATCTATATATGGGAAGTGATGTAGAACTCATACATGTTGGGATGAAGTTGGGGAATGAAATCAAATTGGACCCAATCTTGTATAAGAAATACAAATAAGGTTAAATCCATACAAAAACATATAAAATTTTCTTAGTGATAGTAAAATATCCATGATGAATTCCATTTAATGGGATTAGAGGTTGAATTTAGGGAAAAAGTTTTCCTTTTAATATCACCATAGAAGAGAGTCATTTGGTTTAGAAATAAATAGAATATTATCCCTAAGTACATTGGCCCCTTTGAGATCCTTGATCACATAGGCGAAGTGGGCCATCAGATATAACTTCTACCAAATAAGGATCAAGTTAATAATGTGTTCCACATATCTCTCCAAAAAATTACAAACCAAATCCCCCAAATTTACTAAATCTAGAGGTGGTAAAACTAGATCATGAACTATCTTATAAGGAGAATTAGGTGATGTTCTTGGAACATAGATATAATGTTCTATGAAATAATAGAACTAAACTTGTAAAAGTGCTATGGAAGAACCACAAATATGAAGTGGTGATGTGGGAACTAGATGAAATGATGAAATAAAAGTACCCTCATATATTATCAATCGAGAATATGAGTTGAAATTTCAGGAATGAAATTTTGAAAAGGGGAAGAATGTAATGACCCATAATTTATAAGTGATATTTTTTTCCTAAATAAATATTTTTTATATTGTATAACATTATACACATACAAAACATATAGAAACTAACAAAATATTACTTCTTTAATGGAGATCATTACATTAGTTAACAAATAAATTCATGTAAATAAAAAATATTACAATGTAAAAAAATATTAAATAGAAAATTTAAAAAGAGAAAACATGGATCATTACAATCTACAACAATTATCACCCCCATGAGAAAAAATATAGAAAAAAAAATAAAATATTAGTAAACTAATCAAAATATTATAAAAGTAAATTAAAAAACCTCTGGAGGAATCATAGTGAATAATGTATTAAGGAATAAAGAGGTATTTATATGGGGTAATGTGACCATTAGAATAGTAATGTGACCATTAAAATAGTAACCTAACAATTATAAATAGTAACATGACCATCCGAATAGTAATTTGACCTCAAAATAATAAAGTATAATATAAATAATATTTATAATGACTAATTTAATAAAATATATAGATTATAATACAATAAACTAAATGAAAATATTCAAAAACTCAAATAAATTATATACACTTTTTAATAAACCATATTTTAATTTCTTTCATAAAAATCATAATTTTTTTTGATATATTTAATTATAATGATAGAAAATTATTTTGATAAACTTAATTTAATTTTTATAATTAGAACATTGAAATTTACTCAGGTTAAAATTTTGATAATTTTTTTGAGAAACTTCCATTTTTACATGATTAGTAAAAATATTTTTTTTTCAAATACCACATGTTTTATGAATAATTATGATGTAATAATGAATTAATAAATTTCCAATTGTTTATTTCAGCCCAAAATAAATTTTATAAAATAAAATTTTCATTTAAAGATAATAAACTTAATATATAAACCTAAAAAGTATTTTCCAAAGATGAAAAGTATAAAGTGTCCCTTTAAAATAAATATTTTCCATTTTTCTGCCTTCCTTTTGATTAAAAAAATGATTTATAAAGTGAATATAATTCGTAAAATAATTTTATATTATTCAAATATATTTTATAATGTAAATAAAATTAATATTGAAAGTTTTACCTTGGATATGATAATTTATTCAATGTTTTATCCTTAAATACCCCTCTCGTCAAGTATAAATAACCCCCACACACCTCCCTTTCAAGAACACTTCTCTATCACTCACCAAAGAAAAATATCTATCATAATAACCTCTATTTATACCCTTATCATCATTAGTGATGTTATATAGGCACTTAAATCCAATCACTCTAGGATTTCAGTGACTTAGTAAAGAAGCAACACTGAGAAGAGGGTAAATTTTCATTTACTTATCTTCCCATTTTCCTCTTATCTTCCTCTTTTTATCTATTCCTTTCAAACCCAAATCTTATAGTATAAATTGAGTGGTATTTTAACATTATATTAATTATTTTAAAGTATATTACTGATTATATTTATGATGTATTCATATTTCATACATCTATCTCTTCATCATTTAACAATGTTCTCTTAATGGTCGGTTAACCGCCAACAAGGAAGTTTCCAATTATTTTATTATTTACACCATTATGGATGTTTAAAATAAATTATTTGTAATATATAAATTTATAAATATATGTATTTATAATCTTCTTTAGTTAATATTAATAATTTATAAATAATAATAAATTAGGATCATTAAATCGAAGTAAGATGATATATTTTAAGAAAAATATGGTATAAAAACGTTTCAACTTTAACAAAAGGAATTATGGAATAGAATCCAATGATTATAATTAATCAAGGGTGAAAAAATGAACGTAATTTAATTCTGGTTCTTTTTTTAATAAACCTTTTTTATTATTTTGGAGGTGAAAAGCGATGAAATAAAGTAGGATTTAAGGTAATGGGATTATCTAAACCAATTCCTTCTTTTTGGGTTATATTATCTTTCACATTAATAAAAGTATTGATTTTATAGCATTTTACTTAATGTGTCATTTAAAAATTATTTCCCTATTATTTTTGGGGAGATAAATTTTTTTACCTTGTCAAAATAACTTTTAATCCAATTACAAATATGAATTTATTTTTGAAAACAACTCTTTGACTCAAATTGAGTGGCTTCTTATTCAAAGAAAAATGATATTTTATGATGAAATATGATATCACTTATTAAATTTTGAACCCCAAAGGTTAATCATTAATTTATAATTTATTTCACCATTAATAAACCCATTGCTTTCAATGGTTTTATTTCATGACAATGATTGTAATATATTCTCTTTCCTTGCATAACTCATGATTATGAGAATTTTATGATGTGACATGTGGGATAAAAATTATATATACCTCTAATACATTGGGTAACATGATATATCTCATGATATTATGTGTATCATGTGTGAACATGATGATAGATTTTTTCACAACTATGTGTGGAATTTGACCACTATAATATGATGTTTTATTATTATGCATATGACATATTCCATGCATTTATAAAATATTTACCTCATGATTATGATTGTGTTAATTTTATTATGATGTGACGATATTGATTATTCTCACTCATGTACTATTGATTCATTCCCCTTATTCCCCCTATAATATTCATCCTCTAACTAATATTTTATCTCACCCCTTTCTTTGATGTATATCCTTAGGTGATTGTAGGTACTAAAGATAACATGAGAGATTTAAAGAGGATAATGAAGAAGGAATTAAATAAAGTTTAAGTTGTATTATGTACAAGTTATGTATGAGAATAGTTTTTCAAAGATTCCAAAACATTGGATCTAAGATTATATTAATACTATGTTGTTTATCTTAAAAAATATGTAATAGTCATGTAAGAAATTTTGGGTCACAATAGTGGTAAACTAGAGTAGAAGAGCCTACACATCCTATAGTTGGATTATATTAGTCATGTTATCATCACTAAGAAGATACTCATGTATTATTTGTCTAGGCCCCGACTAAAGTGAAAGGCCTAGAAAACCAATGAAGTCAAAGGATGTTAGGTCTTCTTTACAACCATAAGAGGAGTCATCATATTACATATGGATTGAGGTGGACCTATTTTGGTAAAAAGTTCCCTATAATGTTAGGTGTCTATGGGTGATTCTTCATGTTAGTGTATATATTCCTCAAATAGGGGATAAAATGGAATCCCTAAACTTTAATTATGATTCTAATCCTACAGAGGTAGGAAAGTTCATTCGAGAGTTGTAGATTCTCATATATACCACTGAAATCTAGATCCATTCCATGAAACGAGTGAGGGAAATGGTGAAGTGAGGCACCATTGAATAGGTGGTCATAATAGAGTACTTGTTATTTACTTATTTTAAATGGGAAACTATTTCTAACAAAAAGAAATCAGATCAAATTTTAGAGGGTGGACACAGAATCACTACCACCAAAATCACGAAGATATACTGCAGATGGAAGCCCTGTTGAGGTGGAGAGATTGTCTCATCCAAATTTAGGGGAGTTATCCCCAGGCCAAAATCTTATGTAAGAAGATATAAAGGAATTAAATTCTCCATTTTATTCTTATTTATTGGTATTTGAGAAGGCATGTACTAGTCTTATGCTATCTGAATTCAAATGTTAGTAGAGAGAATAGACATTGGAAAAAAATGTGTTTGGTCTTAATTAGTTCTCAGAATCCATAACAAAACATTTTAACATATATATAAACAATTTTATCAATTAAAAATTTTACCTCTCTCTCTCTTCCATAAGAGTTTGGAGCTATTCTTATGGATTCTAAGGAAAATACCTAAGATGAAGTGTTTATATTTTCCAATGGGGACATACCTCTACAATGTAATGTATTTCTAGAAAAAACCATGCATAATCCTATTAACAAAGGGGAAGAAAACATTCCAAGCATTGATAACTGGGTATTATTGAAAATTTATGCAACCATTTCAGAATTCAACTTTTTTAAAAAAAAAATAAGGCCCATTTTATTACAATAATATTCATATTTGTTAGAGGACCCTATAGTAGCCATTGGTGTTACCCACCCTCTACCTCATAAGGGGATGATCAAGAATTAGGGTCACTCGATGCATTCCATGATCCTCCTACCGATGGTCTTTCCTCTTAGAAAACCCCTACCCCATATATAAAGGGGGTTGTCATCATAGTGGGAGGTCAAAAATCGATGGATGGTAAAACCTCAATAGGGAATATAGGTTCTCTTATTTTGATATGGAATATAGAGGTGATAACTTATAAGTTATAAGAAGAGTTACCTATTCCTTAACCAATCACATTTTCTGAAAACATGACCATTAAGGATGTGCGAGAGTAGAAAAAGGAAAACTTACCGAGAACCCATGTTATCATGAACCTCAAGATGTCAACCCATCAGGTTTTTAGGACTCCAATTCCTTATAATAGGGCATTTATCAAGGTAAAAATGGGAGGATTTTAATAAATGAAGAATTTGGACATTGACCCAAGCATTCAGTGTGTTGATTCCGCTAATTTAGATGTGATATGTCTTGAAAATCTATATAGTTCCCCATTAATAGTAAAATATTTTCTCACATAAATCAATATACCCAGTTCTCTAGAAGAGTTTGGGAATTTAATTATATATTTTGACATATTAAATTCTTATTATTCATTCCAAATTGGACTTCCTATATATGGAATTTTGTTCAGAAATCATAATTTTTACTTCTTTATCTATATATAATATTTCCAATGCAACCCATCAACAAGAATTTTAGGTTTATCATGCCCCTATGACGGAGGGGTCATCGACCCAAAATCATAACAAATTTGAATCTCATAGTTCATATGAGGTGGATTAGAAATTTATTAATGAAAGTGTTATTTCTCCAAAAATCCCCATTTTATGGGTCAATGAAGTTGGGAATGTGGAGGGAAACCAAAAATCGTCGACTAATTAGCCCATGGGTAAGTATCTACCACTCCCTTAATTCATTCTCTTAATTTTATATTATCTCAATTTTCAATTTTATTCATTTTTTATCAATTTAAATAGCGTCTTATTGAAAACTAATACCTATAAAAGAGGCCCCCACTCCTATGAGTAGTTCGAATGATTTTTGGAGGACCAGAATGATTTTTGTGTGTCCTGCTGATTTATCTAGAGGGATATATGGAGGTTGATTTTAGATACTCCCTTAGAAGAACTACCCTCACAACTCAAACAAATACATAATATGTTTACCACATTATGATATAATGAGTTTTACTGTCTCTCAATTCATTATTCTATAACCTAAGTCATTCGATAGTGAGAAAAAGAGCATACATCACAAAAACATTTTATAAAAGTGAAATTTCTAATGAAATATATTGATCTATGAGCTACATTATCTCAGGAAGAACGTAACCATGCTAAGGAATTTATGGAACATCATTATAAAGTTGATGATAAATCTCTCCTAGTAACCTATTTCCAACAAGAGTTGGATACCTCCAAGGGGGTTGGTATAACTCCATTGGTCACTTAAAGAGATCCAAATCTTTGAAAAAAGATGTTATTTCTAATATTATAGAAAATATTCATCTTATCAAGGAGACTAAATATATAGAGATAGATTGGATTAAATAGGTCATTGATGAGTCTTGGGTATCATTCCATTAAATCCATATGTAAATTGATGTCATTTTGTTATATATCCCTATAATGAAGGCAGAGACTCCAACTTATGGATGCTCCTCTCATTTTGTGTTCGATGAATAAAAAAGTTCAATATGATATCAATTTTCTATTTTCCTACTTATAATTCACCTAGAATTCCCAAAAATTCATTTCAGATGAATTACTACAAGGTGTGACTCACATATGTAAATTTATATAAACATTATCACCAACACACTAGAACTGGTCTATTTCAGAATGATGATGAATTTTTTGGCACAAAGGGGTTATTTGGGTTATCATGTTACATAAAGGGAATAATCTAATTTTTTATTATTCCTGGGATTAGTGGTCATATCTTGACTATTTTTGGAACCATATAATGGGTTCCACATGTTTTGTGTCTCTTTTTTTATCATCATTACTTTTTCTTAAGCCTTTCACAAGTAAATATTAGCATATAGGAACCTAGATTTTATTTTGGCTACTATTTAGTGGGTTTTTTCCTAATAATATTTATTCCCTTTTTCTTTTTTTAAAATGACTAGTATTACCTAGATCATTCAAGGTGAATATCCAGTAAACAAAGGATTTACGTTTTCCTAAAACTCTCTTAATGATTTTTCGGCCCAACGAGTACCATGTCTCTTTCATTAGAAAATTTAAGGTTATGAAAGTCAGAAAAAAGTTCCATATGATTTAGATTCATGGGAATAGTACCATAAAAAGCTTCAAGAATGAGGTATCGCTTCATTTCACCAAGAAGGGTTATAGTATATGATGGAGTATTGTCAAGGATATCGAATCCACTTGAATAGTTAGATTGTAGGTTTTGTAAATCATATCTTAAGGACTTTTAACCAAGTATAATGAGATATGACAAGTATAAAAACAATTTCCATGGACCATATTCAAATTATGGGTTATATTAGGATGCTATCAGGGCATACAAAGATTAAAGGTCCCTTTTTCTTAAGGATAAAATTATTCTGGTTGGCAGGCCAGACTAGGGGAACATATAAAGAATCAAAATTGGGGTATTTATTCATTAAAAATGAGGTTTACCTTAATGATGGACACACTCATCACTCATATCCATGAAAGTTTTTTGAGGACTCAAAACACCTAGTAATTGAAGTAGGTTATGTAGATAAGGCTTTCCAAGGAGGGTTCTAAAACCCTAATAGTTGCATCACCATGTACTAAACATAATATCAAAGAGAAGGCATATGATAAACCATTAACCAAAATTTTTACAAGACTTGAAGGTTTCATAAATAATTATGTGAATACCATGAGGTGTGGAATTATGTTTTAATATAAATAATTATTTGATTATGTTGTATTTTCATTTTCAGTACATAAATCCCTTGACAATATTGACCATTGATTATAAATATTATAGACATAATATTCCAGACAGATAAGTATGGATCCAATAAAAATGGGTAATAAGATGGATTATAGTAGAATAATTTTAATAAATGGAATTAATTAGAATATGGTGATCAGATATAGGATGTAGCACAATGTTATTCTGAATGAAATCATAGTTCCATTAGACATCGATCTCCTGAGAAAAAAAAATAGTTGATGATTTACTATTACTTATTATACCAAACATCATGATTACTTTAATGTATTTATATTTCAATATATATTTGTTCAAAGAAATTAATTGAAGGAATAAGAGGGTTTTAAATAGAGTTTACTAGACAAATAATAGTTTTTATAATTATCGTATAGATAAATCTAAATAAACTTTTGTGAATTCATTGGATAATGAAATGTTTGCGAGCCCACCCAAAAAAACACCAAAATAAGAATGCATGTAAAGGGATCAAACATAATTATTTGAGTAAAATAATCATTTAAAGTTTTCAAAATCATTATAAATAGGGTTTTGATTGGTTTCATCAGATTTTTTTTGAATGAAGTCATGAAACAATGGTTTCTGAGTGAGGTAATTAGATAAGGTTTTTTGAGTGAGGTCATTGGACAATATTTTATGAGTAGATGATAAAGTAGAATTTTACAGATGAAATTCCATTGGATAGAGTTTTTTGGATGAAGTAAATATGTAAGTTTACTATATGGAGGAATTCATATGAATATGAAGCTTTTATAATCTTTGAAAAGTGTTTTTAAATTCATAAATTATGAGGTTTCTCAGTTGGATGATCAAAAAATCAACAATTATGAAGGAAAGATCATGATTCTAGATATGATTTTTGAATTTTTTAAGAATTTTGATGTCTATATTTGAATAAATTTCCTATAAATACTGTTGATTCAAATTTATTTTATGGTTTGAAGGTGGTCATCTAAATAAATACTTCAACGGTAATTCCAATTTGGACCGAGAAGTTCAAATTTTATGTTAATGCTACTCCCTTTGTTTTCATAAAAACTATGCCTATATAAAGAGGTGAAGGAGTGTTGTGAATGGGTTGTTGTCGCTATAATCATCATTGAACAAGTGAAGTTCCAACCATGAAGCCTAAGAGTATTTTTATTTTTAATTAAGTTCCAAATAGAGAAATATTTGATAGGGTTATACTAGATAGAATTTATCAGACCGAGTCATTGAATAAATCATTATTAGATAGAGTTTTATCAGATAGATTATAGTGGGTAGATAAATAATATATAAACATGTACTAAATTGATAAGTGATTAAATGGAAGTGTTAAAACATATAATTTGAGATAAAAGTTATTTCTCACCATTTTGAAAGAAATTAAAGTGGAAGAGGAAGAACTTGTAGGAAGGAAGTCTGAAGAATTCAAGCATTACAGTGACAATGTATTGAAACCTATTGGAGAAGGTTCATTTTATTATTGAATTTTTTTTATCATGTTATCTATTTAAGAATCACATACAATGTTAAAGTACTATAGTGATATACAAGTGATGGATATATACTAATTTTTGTAAACCCCAAATTATTGTTGTTTAGTGGATATGTAGTCTTGGATTATTTCTAAACCATACCAAGGTATAAAAACTCTTATTGACTAGTAAAACTTGTAAATTATTGTGTTCCCATGATTTTTCTTGTGTGTTGTTTTTTAGTAGATTCATTTCTCTCTAAAAAATATGAATGTTTTTTTAATGAAGAAAAATTAAAAAGGGAGACCATTGATTCACCCCCTCTCAGTGGTCACATAGATCCAGAAGGGTCCTATCTTTTAGTATCAGATCTGATGTTTCATTTATTGACTCTTGTCTACTTTAATTTTGGAGAAAAATATGGTTAATATGTATGTTCATAAATCTATTAATAGTAAGTTTTTTTATATAAATTATAAAGATAATTATCATATCTAAAAAGATAAAATGTTACCCTATATTTTATCCATTAGCGATGAATTTCTTGAAAACATTATAGATAGTTTCAATCCCCCTCATAAGGGTACTCCCTTAAAAACTAAAAAAAATAAGAATTTATTTAATAATATTAGTACTTGGAATTCTATAATTTCTCCTCTCTTTTAAAGTGAAATTTCATGGGTTAATGTAATTCGAGCAAATAAAATAATTTGGGATAATTTGAAAAATATTTATAAAAGAAATATGAAAGTGAAGAAAACCATGTTATAGATCAAGAGATTGAAGTATGAATATCTTAAAATGGGAGATAATGAATCTGTTGGTGATTTACTTATAAGTATTAATGACATTTTATGGACCATAAGATGTTTTGGTGATAAAATAGAATATTTTATTATTATTGAAAATATTATAAGAATTATTTATGATAAATTTGATTCCAAGGTATCATTATTAGAAGATAAAGACACTTATAATTTATATTTGTATGATTTTAATAGTATTATGATCACATATGAAATTAGGAGAGACAAATATATCAAGAATAAGGAAAATATTGATTGTGAAATCTCTCTCAATGCTACTAAGTGAGGAAATTTTAAGAAAGTTACTGATGAAGAAGTTGTTGACTCTAACACCGAAGATGAGGTAAGTAAAAATTTTAATGAATTCATATATTTGTTTTATAGAATGGTGAAAATAGGAACATAGATGTACAAATGAAATTTACCTTTTAAGTGACTAAACTATTGTGAAATTTTAAATTTCATAGTAAACTATCAAAGGATAAATAAATACGAAGATAGTGATGAGGAATATATAAGGTAAAAAAGATATCTGATAAAGAAGATAATAAAATAAAATTACTATTCAAAAGGAAAGAATAAGAATATATATATATATATATAAAGAGTTTTTTTCCATATTTGATAAATATAGTGATTGTTAAGTGGAATCTATAAATTATAGTCATGATTATGTTGATAAATTACTTATTGTAAAGGTAAACAATGAAAATATTATGAGTGATGAAAATAAAAAATCTAAATATGAGGAATAATAGACTCATATGAATTTTATTCTTAAAAATTAATTGAAAAAAATTACTTCAAAGATTATTAAACATGATAAATAGAATAAGAAGTTTAATAAAGAAGATCTATCAACAAACAACTAAAAATAAGCACTTGAATAAAAAATATAGGTTTTTAAAATACATCAATGATCTTAAAAATTTACTTGATGAAGAGAAAAATATAAAAATAAATCTTGAATAAAATATTTAGGTGAAAGATAAAGAATTTGATCTTGTGCAATAGAAACTAGATGAAGTTGAATAGGGAATGCCAAACTTCCAAAAATAGAATCTAGATGTAGGTGAAAGTTATTAGAAGTGTAAAACTCTAATGGTTCAAAAAATATTATCCTTAGAAGTTAAAAAAAGGTTTAAAACGTTTAGAATAAGAATAATGTCAATAATACCATGTATTTATCTAAAACGATTGTAATTAAAAAATATATTTTTTAGGAATCAAAGTCCGAAGAAAAAATAGCTACATTTAGGGACCTTGTTAAGGCTAAGTAGAAGTCTAATTCAATGAAGAAGATAATAGTGTCCCCCAAAATTTTGGTTCACAACAAGCAGCTATGTTTGATGATTATAAATATGATTGAAAACATATATATAGTTCTGGACAACATACAAGTTATAGGGGAAAATATGCTTCATATATATATTTCTGGAATTGTGGAGAGTTTGATCATACGATGAAAATATGCAGATTCAATCATCAACACTATAATAAATCCAATATATATTAGAGGTAGAGTTTGAGGGGGAGTCAACCCCGTCAAATAATACAACCTAAATATTATATTTTAAAACTAAAAATAGATTTCAATCATTGGAAAGTATTTGTAAAAGATACGATCAGCCTGGAAATATTGCTAAATGCTGTATTTTAATCCTTCCATCTTGACATAGTTTGTATGAAAAATATTTGAAGTATCAGGTAAAGGTGGTGAAATGAAAATAAATGGCCTTAGTTATTAAAAATACTCTCAATGTGAAAAAATGAGAACAAAAATAGATTTTGGATAGTGAGTGTTCTACACATATGAATAGTTATTTAAAATTGTTTAAAAATCACTACTATAAAATAAAATTCTAACAGTTCTCGCCTTTATCAGTGCTAAAAAAAGAACTCATAAAGGTTCTATTTATCAGTGCTAAAAAAAGCACTAATAAAGGGTACCTTTTAGTAGTTCTTTTTTCTAGCACATATAAAAGGCACCCTTTATCAGTGCATTTTTTAGTACTGATTAAGGGTTCCCTTTATCAGTGCTTTATTTTTAGTACCCATAAAGAAATCCTTTATCAGTTCTTTTTTAGCAGTGATAAAATTCTGAATAAAATTAAATAATTAAGTAAATAAAAAATAAAAATTATTTTATTAAATAAAATATTGAAGATTTTATTAATTAAATATTTATTGATAAAAAAGTATAAAATGATTATACAATATAAAAATTATAAATACTAATAAATAGTTTATATTAAATATATAGATATATGTAAAATGAAAATTAAACAATTAAAAATTAAAAATAAGAAAATTGAAAAAAAATATTAAACATCTTATTAATTAAATTATCATTGATATTGTTAATAAATAGTATATATAAAAAATATAGATATATATGAATGTATATAAATATGAATTATTTAATTTCAAATATTTATACTCTACAATAAATATTAATATATTTAGTGAATAATGGTTTGTAATTAAAAATTAATATGAATTAAAAATACTGACTCATTGCATCGAGTAATATACATAATTGAATCTCATTTGATTTTTAAATTTAACATAGATTAAACGTGTGTTATATTAATTTCACATATACGTAATTATAATGCATTATATGAAATATTACAAAGAAGGGACAATTAATCTCGGAAATAATGAGTCACTTAGAATTGAAGGCATTGGATCTTGCATTGTTAAAAAAGAAAAATTGAAATCCAAAAGTGATTTATTTCTTTATAGGTTGAAACACAATTTATTGAGTGTTTTACAACTTTGATATGAAGGAAATAAAATATTTTTCAAAAAAGATGGATTTTTTGTTAAAAGTATTGAATATGGAAAATTTTTAAAAAAGGGAAATGAACCAAGGAAAAAATATTTCATGTTGGAGAGCTCAAAGTTCATGCTATCTGAGCATGATGAAAGAAAATATATTATGGAATAAAAGGATTTGAAATATGTGCCAGAGGAATACGAACAAGATAAAAATGAGAGGAAGTATTGATGATGTACTTGATATGATAATAAGAAGATATTATCATTATTTGATATAACATAAAGGAAATCCTCCAAAATCATCACATAAGAAAGTTAAAATACATTAAACTCATACCATAAATCTTATACATTCATACATATATGAGACCATTATAATTAAATTGATAAAGGTAGATAAGTATTTAGTTTATTTATTTATTATTTCAATCATATTACATGTATTATATTTTTAAAAAAAATCAGAAGATATCAAAATGTTTAATGTTTTTAGGATAAGTACTGGAAAAATGTAGATATTTTATAAAAAAGATTAAAACTGATAATGATGATAAATAAACAAGTGGTAAGTTTAATGTTTATCTTGTAAATAAATTCATTCATCATGAACTTATTGCATTATACACAACACAGAAGAGTGGTGTTTCTGAATAAAAGAATAGAAGTTTTGTTAAAATGGTATGAACCATACAGATAAAACATGATACTTATTTATTAGTTTAGAGACAAGATAGTTAATCAATAGTTCACATTCAGAGTCATTTTTTCTATTAAAAAAACTATGATATTGATCTATATGAGGTGTATTAGAAATAAACCATAATTGTGAAATAATTAAGGGTTTTTGGAAGCCCCTAAATTATCAAATTCAAAGGTGAGAATATTTCAAATTTTAATCAAATAGATGCTGATGATATCTTTATTGGATGACATCCTAATTGTAAAGGTTTCAAGTGTTATAACAAGAAAATTTGAAGGATTTTTGACTCTTTAAATTTTAAAGTGTTTAAACATTCAAATAGAAAGATTAGTTAGTTAGCTGTAGGTATAAGAGGAAGCGAAGATGAAGCCATTTCAAGTAAAAAACATGATAAAGTTTTAAAGAAAGTTTATGATATAGAAACTATATAGGATTATGATATATATTCATCAATTTCAAGTGATGAGGGATAATTTTACTCAACTCATCCAAGCCCGTGGAAGAAAGTGTGTGTCCATAATATCATCGTAAACTTGTTCAAACCAAAAGAACATCAATATTGGTTTTATATAAATCTTTTCATCATAGGTTGAGCTAATAGATATTAAAGTACAATTATAGAATGAAGAGTGGATTGATTCAATTAACAAATAATTGACCCACATATAGAAAAAACGAGACATAGGAACTTCTACCCAAATTAGAAGATAAAAACGTGATTAATAAAAAGTGGGTTTTCTGGAATAAGTTGAATGAAAGAGGTGAAGTGATAAGAATAAAGGAAAGAATAGTTTTTAAGGGACACTCATAGGTTAAATGAATTGATTTTTATGATACCATTTCCTTATTATAAGTACTTGAAACTATTATTATCTTTCTTGATATTGCTAAAAAATGAAGATATAATATTTTTCAAAGGGTTGTAAAGTATGTATTTCTCAATGGAGAGCTAGAATAAGAAGTTCATATTGATCAACCATGTGGCTTCTTATTTTGTAAAAAAGAAAATTACATTTTAAAGTTCAAGAAGTATTTTTATTGGTTTAAAAAGGCCCTGAGGGCTTGATATTATAATATGGATACAATCTTAAAGAAGTTTAATTTTAGAAAATGAATAGTTGAAAACAACCTTTACATAAAATAAAATCAAGAGGTTTTCCTCATTTGGATTGTTTATATTGATGATATCATATTTTCAGAGAATAATGAAGAAGACTGTGAATGTTTTTATAAATAAATGAATATTTTTCTTGAAATATATATTTTGGGATAAATGAGGTACCTTCTTAGTTTAAAACTTTATCTAGATAAGGATCACATTTTTTTAACATAAGAAAAATATTCCAAGGAATTAATTGAAATATTTGGATGGAATATTAAAAATATTTTTTCACACCTATATTAGTGGAAAAAATGGTTTAATGGTGATGATAGAAATAATATTGATCCTAAATAATTTACTAAAATGATTGGATTCCTATTGTATTTTAAAAACTCTGAACCATACTTGGTTTATGTTGTTTTCTTGTGTGCTAGATTTTAGAGTGCCCAAAAAATGACAAATTTTTTTGGAAAAAGAATTATCATATACATTAAAGACACTATATATTATGTGATAAATTATTATAGTAAGATAAAGTTGAATCTATTTGTCTATATAGATTTAGAATGAGTAGGTTGGGTTTATAACAGAAGATAAACATTAGGTGGAGTTTTCTTTATAGGATAAAGACCTTTTAGTTGTCACACAAGGAAGAAATTTTTAGTGAATTTCAACACCATAGAATCTAAGTATGTAACTA
This sequence comes from Viscum album, assembly GCA_963277665.1. NCBI lineage: Eukaryota > Viridiplantae > Streptophyta > Magnoliopsida > Santalales > Viscaceae > Viscum > Viscum album. Next base: position 1,814,808,305 of record OY728159.1, on the reverse strand, counting down.
CCACTCAAGATATAACTCAATTAATGTGGATGAAGACATGACTATAATATATTTTTTATAAATGAGAATCCACCCCTTATCTTGGGTTGTTATAATCAAAGTGATATAAATATCATCAAGAATCTAGTATGACATTCCATATCTAAGAACACTGGTATTAAATATCCCCTTATCAAGGAACATGTATAAATAAATAAACTAAAGTCAAAGTTTGTTCCTAAAAAGTAGAAAGTTGTTGATATATTCCCTAAAATATTGCGAAATGAAACATTTTATAAGCTAAGGTAGTTTTTGGGAATTCTTACTCACTCTCTTCAAGGATAAGGTATGTGATATCTATCCCCTATCTCATCTTGTAGTTAGATAGTTTTGTGGGGGGGGGAGGTGGAATATGTAACATAAATATATCCATTGAAATGTTTTTTATATATCAAGGAAGAGAATATATTTAGGGGGATTTATTAAAATGGGGTAAGTTTTTATGTCATTATATGTGGACTATTTTAATAGTTTATTGATGTGAATGAAAAAATTTATTCTTTTCTGGTATATTTTTGTGGGTTTGTGATGATAATGTTTTGTGTTTTGAAAGAAGTTAAGAACAATTTATAATCACTTATTTATGAAAAAAATGATATTTTTGTTCAAATATTCTTATTTACTATACTATATTATATTATGCAGGATTATAATTATTTGATAGTGATCCATTAATTGAGTTTTAGATATTTAATGATTTATGTTCATTAGTTAATAGCAAAATAAAAAGGGGGAAATTTTTGAGATCAAGAAGTGTTGAATTGTGCTTGAACTGAAAGAAGGATTGTATTGTGTTATCTTTTTCTGTTAGTACATAAATCTATTGGGAATTTTGAGCCTTACTTCTACATTTTTAGAAATAATTTTTTTTAAAGAGAAGTGTGGGTCAAATATACTGAGGTAATTAGATGGATTCCAGTAGACTAATTTTATTTGAAAAAATCAATCAGACTAAGGTGGTTAGATGGAGAATAGAACCACATGTTAGTTTAAATGAATTTACAGTTCTATCAGATAGAGATCTCCAAAAAAATAGATTATGAATTTATATTCTCAATTATACCAAATATCAAGATTAAATTTAGGTAGAAAGGATTCAATATAGTTTTGTTTAAAGGAATAAATTTAAGGAATATGGGGATTCTATGTAGAGTTTACTGGAAAAAGAAGAGTTTGTAGAATTATCTAATAGAGAAATCCGAATGAAATTTTGTGAGTTCATCAGACAAAGTAATTTTTTTAGTCCACCAGATAGAGTAAAACAGATGAATAATTTTTTTAAACAATTATATATAAGTATTATAGCAATTTTTTTGATAAATAAAATTTTAATTTTTTTTTTCAGACATAGGTTTTCAAGTTATGTCAATGGATAAATTTTTTTGAACAAAGTCATTAAACAATGGTTTTCTAAAAAATAAATTAGATAAATTTTTTAGAGTGGGGTAATTATACATAAGTTTTTTTATTAGAGGCATCAAATAGATGATTCCAAATGAATTTTCATTAGAGAGAGGTTTCTAGATGAAACAACTCTATAATGTTAACAGATGGAGGAATTCCAATGAAGCATATAAAATAGAAAAATATTTAGATTAATGAATAAAGAAGTTCCTAAAAAGTTGTATAAGATAAATATTTTATAATATTTTCAAAAGTGTTTGTAAATTCATAAATTTTGATAATGCTGATTTGGATGATAAAGCAATCAATAATCATGAAGGAAAGATCATGATTCTACATTATATTTCAGAAAGTTTGAAGAATTCTGATACTGATATTTGAGGAATTTTTCTATGAAGATTGTTGAATCAAATTTATTCATAGGTTTAGAGGTGGTAAACTAAATAAATACTCGATTGAGAAACAAAATATATATTGGGAAGTTAAAATTTTAAGTTCATGCTTAACCTATAGTTTTTATAGAAACCATGTCCATATAAAGTGGATAAAGAGTGTTGTGAATGAGTTTTTATTACTATAATCATCATTGAAGAAGTGAAGTGTCATATATGAATATCAAGAGTGTTTTTATTTTGATTAATGTACTAGATAGAGAAAAATTAGATAAGGTGATACTAGACAGAAGGTATTATACATATACATTAGACATAGCATCACTAAATAGAGGTATACCTAACATAGTATACCAGATAGAGAAGTAATGGATAAACATATACCAGTTTCAAAAGTTATCATATGGATAATTTTATAAAGAGAAGTTACTACAAAATTTTTTGATCAATTCCAGGAAATAAATTGAAGAGGAATAAGAATAACTTATTAGAAATAAAGTTTGAATAATTAAAGAAGCAAAATGATAACATATTTAATTCCATTGGTGAAGGTTCATTTTCTTTTCACAAAAATTATTTTATTAGATTATCTCTCCAAGAAGAATATGCACCATCAAAATACTATAGTGATATGAAATTGATTGATATTCCATTCCTACTATAAACTAGAGATTATTTTTTTATAATGGATCTATGGTCTTGAATTATTTCCAAATCATGACAAGGAAAATATACTCTTATAAAGTAGTGAATCTTATAAATTATTATATTCCTATGGGTGTGCTTATATATTGTTTTTCAGTAGATTAATTTCTACTTAATAATAGGTGAAGGGTGTTTTATATAAGAAATACTAAAAAGGAATATCATTGATTCACCCCCCTCTTGGTGGTCAAATAGATCTTGATAGGTCCTCCAATATGGATCAACTTCTACTAGGGCTAAATAATGGACCCTAGGAGCTTTTTACCTCTTTTATTTACTCTCTGATTTTTCCCTAAGATCTTGAATATTGAAGCTTAAAGAGATAAGACTTGATTTTTTTTCATATTTCACTTTATATGTTTTTAGTTTGATAAGTTTTATGTCTCTTTCGCTATAAGTTTATGGTAATGCAAGTTTAACCATACAAGTATAAAGTTTAAGGTTGTACAACTTTGACCAGGGTGTAGAAAAATGAAATCTATAATTCATGGACTATAGAACACATCGATTTAGGTCATGATGTATGGTCAATGGAAAAATGGAAAGTGTGACACAATAAATCATTAGGATTCCCATGGTCGAGAATACTCTAATACCCTTTGAATGGGGGATAAGGATTCTATAAATCATGGACCAAGGTTCTCAGATCATGTGTAATGGTATGGAAAATACACGCAAGGGAAAACCACTTAACAGATTCAAAGGATGGATTTAATTGCAATGTTTTTATAGAATATGGAGATCAAATGACTCTTTTTCTTAGGATGTAGATACATATGGTTGGTGGGCCATACTGAGGGCACATATATAGGATCCAAATTGGAGAATGTATGTATAACCAAGAAGAGGTGTCCCTTGATTTTATATACACTCATCGCTGATATCCATGAAAGTTTTGTGGCAACTCAACATACTCCATAAACAAAGTGTGATTTATGGATCATGATGTTTAGGAAAGGTTATAGAATCATCCCAAACCTCAATTTACCAAATTTTGGATATTATGGTTCTTTGATAATGTGTTAGATTGGATAATGGATTGATTCAATTTACATTCATAAAAAACTGATTTCATACATTTTAACATCACGAGACAAGTACTTTATGCTACATAGTTTAAATTCATACAACTAGGACAATGATCACATATTTTAATGTTGTGTTTATAGGGCATTATGAAATGATTTAAATAAATTGTAAAGTACCTTTAGATACACCTTGAATTGGTTTGGGGTGTTTGGATGTGGGGGGGGGGTTTATTTTTTCATAATTTTATGGATAAATATCCATATGACGGGGACTCTTACATAGATCTAAATCATAACTAAGTAAAGAGAGTATCTAGGACTAGAACACTCTTGATTAGTTTATATTCCGACATGGTGAACCATTTTTATCCTCCCATATATAGCCATTATTCTCTTAGTTACAATATATGGGGTAACCGATGATGACCTATAAGCTCACATAAGTCATGATCAGTGTGATTAATAAGAGGAAATTATATAACAAATCAAAATTGTGTTGCCTAAGGGTTCAAAACAAAAGAGATACATGAAATATGGGTGATATATTGTCATATCATAGGTCTATGAGTACATGAAGGATGCTATAATGGGTAATTTCCATGATCTCTCCTTCCTTATTGTATGTTTATGAGTTGGCCTTCATTGAAATCTCTTATGGATATGAGATGAAGGTATTTCAATTGATAGAACTTCCAAATGGGCCTTAAATAAAAGATATAAGGGTATCCTAATATAACAATAATTGGTCTATGCCTAGTTCATACAAATAGTGTCCCTTTAATTGATTTGAATCATGTGTAGGGAAAAGAGGAACATTCTAAGCATAAGTCCCTAAATGAGGGAACCCATGCAGAAGGATTCTATACATATCTAGATCATACATAGGAGGATGCCTTTTTCAGTTTCTGATTTTGCATGGATCTGATTCATGCGTGAGGTACAAGAAACCTATATTAGTGATGATAATGGATGATACATTTTATAAATGAACGGTGATCCGATTTGGCACTAAAATGAGGTGGGGGTATTTGTGAGCTATGTGGATTGACCAAGTTTAGGAATTCTGGGGGTCTCTATGTATCCTATAAGGATAGGAATCAAGACACCCATAGTTCATATAAATAAATACCCCAAATTTATTTAAAATGTATGTAGGGAGTATATTTGTTTCTGGGAGATTGTGTTTGAGACTAGGATAAGAGATCAGGACATCACTACATATCATGTGATAACATGAATCAATCCAAATATAGTTATTATATTAGAGGTCCCTTTCATAGATCTAGTTTTTATATAGGGGAAGTGGGGTATTTTGTTTTTAATTTTAAGATGCACCTTGGATAAAGAATATTGGCATCACTTTGTATCCTATAATAATAGGAATCAATCCACACATAGTTCCTCTTATTTGTATTCTTCTTGAAGATCAAGATCATTTATAGAGGAGGGTATTTTAAACATAGGTTCATAGTTGAATAACTCCATGATAAAGACTCCTATATAGATCTATTTCATATATATAATGATAAATTTTATCAATCTATATTAATTTTTTGTGAGTCCTCTTATACATGGATATGGCTCATGTATAGGGAAAGACAATTGAGTGTCAACTTTGTGTAGTACTATCGAGGAAAATAAGTTTTTCCGAAAAGTCTTAAACAATAAGGTAGAAGTGTGTTTTTTTGAAATGGTGGTTGGGATTGGGATAGGATATCCAAGAATCACTATATATCCTATGATAATAATAATCAATACACACACAATTCTTGAATAAAATATCTCATGCACAGATCTGACTCTTATATAGTGGAAATGGGGTACTTTTGTTTGAAATTTATGGTTGGCCCCATGAAAAAGGATATATGCATAACAACATATCCCCTCATTATAGGAGTCAATACATATATATTTCATTTAAAGGGTGATTACTTGTACATAAATGGATCATATATGAGGAATAAGGGGAATTAATGCTTTGAGTCATAGGTAGATCATGTTTAAAATAATTTTTCATGGATTAAGTTCTCATATATATAATAAAGAGGCCATAGAGAATATCCACTCTAAGTAGCTTAGAGTTATACATGATGAAATTAAACCTCGTAGTTTAACATTACATGGTAGGAACAATAATCATGTTGTTGAATATTATACAAGAGGATGTGGATTCTATATAGTTTAAAGTCTTTATGCTAGGGATGCGATGTCATGTAGTTTAACATCATGTGATAAGAACTTGGGTGCTTCATAGTTTAAAGTCTTCACATCATGACTTTGATGCTATGTGAAAATTATAGAAAGTATTTCTTAAGAAATCTTTCATTGGTGGGGGTGTGATTCATTCCTCATCCAATTTGGCTAATTAGTAAGCCCCATTGGAATACAAATTATATATTATATAAGGTCTTTCCCAATTTGGTTCTAGATTTGGAGGCTTATTCCATGGTATTATCAGGGTTCTGAGAATTAATACCATCTCTCCCTAAATTAATGATTAAAGTAATAACTTCTTATTTAATCCTCATGAAATCCAATTATGATGGACATCTATATTATGAAATGTATGCAACCTCTTCTCATCAAGTCATTATAACTCATCATGTTTCTTATATTATTGTTTATATTCTAAGAGATGGATGTAGATATCAATTTAATGTGAGAAAAATATACATTGATGGAAAGAACTACCTATTTTCTATAGATAAGAAAATATAGGGTTGCTTATATGGAAATTTGGGTTGTGGTATGATAATCCCACAAAGAATGAATGAGTTTTTTGGACAATTATTGTCTTTATCAACCATTTTTTGAGTATTTTTTATAGATCCATATTGAAATCCTTTATCTACCCATTTTTTACTATGTGATAGCGAGATGTATGGATGAAATCTTATTTTGACCCTTTATGCAACATTTTTAATTCAAAATAATAGAATTTAGTTCCATTTTAAGTAAATATTGTATGAGGGACACCAAATCTATTGATGATGTTGTACTTCACGAAGTGAATTATTTTCTTCACCCTAAGTTCCTTAAGGGGTATGGTCTTGACCCATTTGGAAATGAAGATATTGGAAGTAAGGATATACTTAAATTTCCTAGATATAGATTGGGTATACATCCCCATGAAATCTATTCCCTATGTGGTAAATGACTAGGAGTATTTGAAAGTAGGAAACAAATCTAGGGTATGATTGATGAAATTTTCATATATTTGATTGGAATGAAATTTTATGGTGAATTACCTGAAATATTTTATCATTATCATCTAGAAATAACCAATATTCCAAATTTAGAAGGAGTTATTATTTCCTAAATGCTTATCACAACATGAGATGATATGGACTTCTTCCATTATGATGAGTGTCTCTCTTTATTCAATGCATTTGAGGACTCCATCAAAACCCTATTTGTGGAGGAATTTCTATTCATTTGGGCCATCATAAAGGGTGTAGTTTTATTCCCTATGTAAAATATTTTCATTTTTGTCTTTCTTTGATGGGAGGATACTATTTTAGAGGTGGTCCATTATGGGGCTGATCCATCTAGTAGTGGTTCACAAGGCTATTGGATTATCATGCCTTATGGTGGAACTAACCCAGCTGAATTCTTCCATTTCATAGATTATGACTAGAGAGACTATACTTTTCTGTGTAATGAAGAAGTCTATATCATCTTGGTCTGGGTCACCTAGGTATGTGGCTAAATTGACTAGTGTATCAACATAATCATTATTTGAATGAGGAAAGTGATTTATTATCAGTTCAAAAGGTAAATCCTCCATAAGTCCCCTCACATATCCACTGAGAGGATCCAAATATTCCTTATTAATGGTGTATTCACTAATTATCTAATTAATAAATAGTTTTGAATATCATTTTTCATTTTAATGGGTTATCTATAGAAGAAGGGATAGTTCTAGGCCTATGAAAAGGGCTTGGTATTTCACCTCATTATTGGTGTAGTCTTTAGATAACATGAAAGAATAGGGTAGAATTTCTTTGGTTAGGGAGATAAAGACAATCTCCAGAATAACTCTATTGAGCTTGGAGATTTCCATTCTTTTTCTGATTGGACTTTATGTGCCTCCATTAAAATACATATCCCATGTTTATGGAGTTTCATGGTCATAGAAAACCTCTTTCCCAGATAGATCGATATTTACCATCATGCTCTCTATGATAGGGTATGTTGCGATAAACTCAGATAGTGACAACCCTTTTATTAGCTTATGTAATATAAATTGGATATCATATTGTCATAGGGAAACCACCCATTGGGCGAAACTTCCAGTCAACATAGGGTGGTTGAGAATGTAATTGATCAGGTTGATACAAAATAAAAAGTGGACCTCATGGTGCCTCAAGTAGTGCATCATATTTTTGACTATGAAAATTAGGGCAAATAAGTTCTTCTCAATATCAAAATATTGGGTCTCAATATCTACCATCATTCTAGTTTAACAGTTGGCACCATTTTCTTTTCATGCATCATTCTTCTACGTGAGAAGTCCATTGAGCGATTACATTATAGTGAACACATATGAGATGAGTGGATTCTATTCTACTAGTAGAATGAAAACTGGTGGGTGAGACATATATCACTTGAGTTTCTCAAAGTATTCTCAAAAATATTTTTCCCATATATAAACAACTCCATTATTCAACAAATACATTAAAGGGAGCCATTTACTATCCATATTGGTTATGAAATACCTAATGTAAGTGATTCATCCTTAAATACCCTCAACTATTTAAGATTTTGATGTGGAGACATTATGAGGGCTAAACTAGTCTTCTCAAGTTTGACCTCAATGTCATGGGTTGTACCACAAAACCAATGAATTTTCTTGATGTTTCCCCAAATCCACACTTTAGAGGGTTCATCTTAAAGCTATGATGTTATAACATGTTGAAGATTATGTTATGATCCATGAGATATTTATACCGTTATAGGTACTTTACCACCATATCATTGACATAAAATTTCATGATTCTCTAAAAGGGTTTAAAAATGAGATGCATTGTGCATTGGTAAGTGTTGCTAATATTCTTCAAACTGAAGGTCATAACCTGGTTGTATAATATCTCTTGTGGAACCCTGAAGGTAGTAGATTACTCATATTTACGGTCCATCTTAATCTCATTATACCTTGAGAACCCATCCACAAATAAAATTTCTTGGAAGCCTACGGTTGAATCAATAAAGAGTTAGAAAATCATAAACAATATTTCATATTTTAGTAAATGTCAATTGAGATCCATGAAATCGATATAGATCATTATTTACCCATACTTTTTCTTAACAAGTACAATTTGTCGATCCATTTTTGGTATTTCACCCCTTGAATTAACTTGTATTTAATGATCTTATCAACATTAGACTATACCATGGGAAAATGTAATGGATACATTCTTTTGGATTCCAGCATGAATCCTCAATGGACATCTAGTAGACCTAGGTAATGGGTTACCACATAGGGATCCAGCTCTAGTATATTTGTGAAATTCTTGGTAAACACATAAAATTGATTTTTCAGGAAGAATATATACATCTATTTCACTTTTATAGGCATGGATATATATATTAATGTGGGATAAAATCTCTTTTTGTACCCTAATTTACTTTTATGAGATTATCGATGGTGGCAGAGATTCCTTCCTCAAATGATGGAGGGGCATTATCCAAGGTCATCCTCTACAATTTATATCTCAACATTGATGAATATTTCTTCAAGACTGATAAATAGTATGTGTAATCTCTATCCTTTTTAATAATAAGAGGCCACCCCTAGGCCCTGAGAGTGCCAAGGCATGATATCATAATCATGAGAATTCCAAATATTCTTACTATCTCCTCTACTATCATCGAGAGTGAAAGAATCATTGAAATATTTAATTATAAAAGACATTATAAGGGTATTTTTAACTTTCCATGATGGTACAAGGGAACTCTTTGATCTAGATAGTGGACCAAGGGTCCTAAAAGTTTTGATGATGGAAGGGGAACTCTTGTTCGAGGAATTAATCCCCCAAAGTATGATTTTATTGCCTCTTTATGGGAATGATTTATCTAGCATGTTTTCTATTATATAGACATGGGCCAGTGAAGTTTGATAACTATGGTGGTTTTATAGAACTAGACCTTCTACCTCTATCTAGTTGATAAGAAAAACCTAATCATTTATGAGTAGACTCCATGGGTTTATAGGAGCAGTCCCCAAACCAATGGGAATGGAATCCCACATGTCACTCTCTTTCATTGGTTTCTTTCCTTCATTCATGTAGAAACCCACCTCAATATACAGAGATTCATAAGATTCAAATGGGGTGCTATCAATATAAAAAATTCCAACTTTTTTGTTGGTTTAGTACTTTAAGCATTGATTGTATGATGATGATACCATCATATAGCTATGAAGACAGGTTATCTGAGTAAAAAATTTCATTTTGTGTTCTCCTGGATAACCATGAACACAAAACTAGATACCAGGTACATAAACTAGGCTTGTTGTTTGATCTCTCTAAGGGGATTTTTCTCAAACTTGTCATGCCCCTAAATGGTCATCTTTGAGGGGGGAAATCAACCTCACTATATCCTAAATGTTGGAGATTATAGTTAAAGATAAGATTAATCCCAAAACTATTATCAACCTGATCTCATTAAATGTCAACGTAATTGATCTTTTACTGAAATGTAAAGGGGTCTGATATCCCCCCGAATGTCTTCTTCTTAATCTTTCCTATTGAATGAGATAAATTCCTGACATTCTAGTTATAACACCCTAAAAATCTAAAGTAAGAACATTATAGCACACAACGCCAAGCACGTAAGGGAATATAATTTATAGAGACTTTAAAATATATTTAATACTTTAATTAAATTAAATATTTGATATACACTAAAATGCACATGATACTGAGTTAGAATGTGTTTCACCTGACAATGAGTTTCTTAAATGTCTTTCATTACACATAAGAATTAGTTTTACCAAACAACAATATATTATTAAAATATCTTTATTAAATATAATAAGATTAACCAAGATGTTAAATTAGAAGTTATGAATAATATTAATTAACCTATGAAAATATATGGTTTACAAAAATATAAAATGAATTCATTTGTTATAAATTAATTAGAAATGAATATAATAACCAATTGAATATAAAGGGAATGTTTTTATAAAAAAACTATTTATATACAGACAAAGTTGTTTTATCATATTAAATTAAATTAATAAAATTAATGAATGATATTAAAGAAATATATATGTTATATATTTAATCAAATATTTTGATATTCATCCAATATATTTTATAAAGATAAGATAAGAACAAACCCAATCTTACACATAAAAACCTATATTTTTATAAAGGTTGTTTTACCCCTTTTAATGGAGAACCTATTTTAAATAAAATTTTTAGATATTTTGATGATTTTATATGTCAAAATAAAATTAATATTAGAAATTATAACATAAAAATTAGGTTAGGTTTATTTTTTGGTATTTTTATGTGAATTTTCATTTTTTGATGAACATTAAACAATACTGAATTTTAATTCAAAAATGCTTTTTTGTTTAATTTATTTGTAATGTTAAATTATAATTTTAATTGGTTTTAAAGTTTTATTAGATAAATTTTTTATTAGAAAATATAATTTAGTTCATTGTAATAAATTTCACATAGAAATTGGATATAAAAACTTCTCAAACCTTTGACCTATTTTACGTTAAAACCCCACATTATTGTCCTGTCTACAGGATTAATTCTAAATTAATTTCTGAAAATTATATGATTATAATTTGTAAAAATGGGTTCCATATTTTTAATTATAAAAATTTATAATTTATAATAAGGTCAACTTAGTTTTTGACAACAAAAATAGTGAAGGTGATTAAAATTAATTACAACGATTAAGATAAAAATTAGCTTAACAAGGGACTAAAACTTAAAATTAAGGGCCAAAATAATGTAGAAAATTTTAAAAAATAAATTTTATGGCCATATTTAGAAAATATAATTTCTATTATTCAATTTTATCTATTATTTGAGCCACATTGAATGGAAAAAATGTGGGTGGAATTATCTTTTAAAAAATTTACAGGGGTGCCACTCATCCACTATAAAATGGCGCCCACCCCTATCATTTCCTCAAAAATGTTAAGCCACTTTTACATGAACAAGATATAAAAAAAATAGATCTTAAACATAGCTACACTCAAAATTATAATAAATATACTTATATGTTGTTATATTATGGTTTTTACCTATACTTACACACAATTCCATCTAATGGGTAACAAATATACCGTTTATGTGTATGGAGAACCACCACCTCACAAAGCGATGATTATTCATTATTCCTTTGCCACCTATCATGGTGGGAATTATTATGGAAACTATGATTATATATGATACATATAATATTTATAATTTCTTTATGATTCTGTAATTATTTTATAAAAACATACCTATATGCATTCTATTTTGTTCAAATAGGATAACATCATTTGTGAAGTGTGGACTACCACCCACTCAAAGTAATGTGACTTGTTCACACTATACATGGAATGTAAGAAGGATAGTTTTAAAAAAAATGAGTAATATATATGAAATAAATATGATAATGTAATTATAATAAACATATATATCCTTTACTTTTCATTCTTTTAATATCGAAAATAAATGTTAGTAGCGTTCATGTGTATGTACGACCTACCATCTCCATGAATGGTGCATTTCATTTCCTATATCCAAAGATTATGGATCACTATAAATACATATATACTGAATATATATTATATTTACATCATGGTTTAAATTCTTTATATGGTGAAATCATGATATTAACAACAAGTAACCAGTTAAAACATACTTTACAAACTATGTAATTAACACATGAAATTGTAAAAATAATGAAATATTGTTATCAAACATGTGATAAGATATTATAAGAAGATAATATATGATATTATAAAAATTAATATGATTCTTTAATAAGTTATTTACACTCTTAAAACAATTATATAGGAATTTAAAGGATGTTCACCCAAAAGGAAATGCAAGGTAAGGAATTTTGTCTCCATTTACATTCCAGTGAAACTTATTTGTTATTATGCACCAAGTAAATTTTATATGGTGTATATACTGAACTTTGACATGATATATCATGAATATACTTATTATAATGATATTATAAGTTTTATTTAATGTTATTAATTCATGATTATTTTGATTCAAATGTTTTAATGTGATATAGGATACTTTGGAATGTTTAAAGATTATTTTCCTCAGGAATGTTTTTAATGATCTTCCAATGATATTTCCATTATTTGAGGCATAATTTATTTTTATGAACCTAATTTCTTATATATGGGTTACATACATAAATTTTTAAATGTAATATCTAGATTAATTAATTATTTATGTTATTTTGAGTTTCAATTTGAATTATTTCTTCTAAGGGGATTTCATTTAAAAGTTACCAAGTGGAAAAGAATTTTTTAACCAAATTTATTTTTATTGGGTTATATTACCTCCAAATTGTCATTAATATCCTAAGATTATGTGTTTAATCAATTTTTACTATATATTATTTTAGTTCAAATTGTTTTAAATGTATCTACATTTAAAACAAATAATATATTCATTGATTAATTCTCACATCAATGTTATGGTCTTTTCAAGTGTTTACTTCACAGTCTCATTTTGTTCAGGATTTTTTACACTTGAATTTCCATTCGAGGAAATTATTTTATCATTGTCTAATAAACCCTATAATTTTCTTTTCCTCTATTTATTAATGTATTTTTTCAAGTAATAGTACTATTTTCCCACTCTTTGGTACTTAGAATATTTTATCAAATGTTTTCAAGAAAACCCAAATTCATTTATCACTTTAGTTAGAGAACATGTTTTATTCAAAAAATGGTTTTCAAGAAAGTTTTTAAATTTTTTTAACCTTTCCAAAATAATTTATTAATGAAATTTTTACCATTTTTTTCTGTTAATTTTTTTTCAAGGGAATATTCTTATCACTTTCCAAACAAGGCATTTTTCTAACCATTTTACCACAAAAAGGAATGTTATTTTTACCACATATGAAATTTAAAAATTTACCTACCATTATTTTATCAGATAATTCTTTTAAATTTTAAAATGTTAATTTTTAAATAATTTTTTTTTAAAATTTATTTCCAAAGAAAAGTATTTTAAAAATGTTTTTCAAAAAAAAATGATATTTTCCTCAAGAATGTTTTCAAAATATATTTTTATAGTATTCTAATTTATCAATTACAAAAACCCTTTGTTTTTACTCCACTTGGGATATGTTGTATTAATACCATTCTTATTCTTCCTATGAAAGTTTTATTATTTATTTGGCCAAGGATAGTATTCATGTTCACTTCCTTGATTCCTTTGTTAGTCCCCTTGAAATATTAAATTTCTTAAATTCATAAGACATTTAATTTCCCCTAATTATCCATATAATTTATCATGGATATGTTTATTTCCTAAATCATATATCATTTTTACATACTATGTTTACTTTTACATTTATTTGATTAATTGGGGAAATATTGATAAATCCATATTCTTTATTGCATATGGATATTTGATAAGGTATATTAATTATTTTTATTATTCGATATGAGTAATGATTTGGATTTGAAATAATGGGTGGGGCCAAAACTTTATATAGCCCCTCAATGAATCAATGGGTTTTCATGAGACAAATAAGTTGTGAAAATTAATTAGGTTTTTATGTTTAATATTAAACCATCTTGTAAAAGGTCTTGACAGTATAGGTTTTCATATTCTCGAGACATGACGTCTAATAATTAAGCATTTCCTTTACTTATATTCCTTTATTATTTATCCATGATATTTTACATTGAAAAATATATGTATGTATTTCATTCTCAATTCATTGATTAAATGGAATGTTTTTTCAGTTAATTACCTTGATATATTGTTTATACACTCTTTTACCAGTTTATTGATTACATGTCATGTTCATTTAGTTATTACCTTTTCATATTGACTGTTATCATTGATTCATTATTGATTCCACTATATTTTTTCCTTATTGAGCATTTGAGCTCACCCTTATTATGTTTCCTTTCCCCAGGATTCCAAGAAGTGTACTATGAAATATATGAAAGGTTATTCTAAATGGAATAATTTTATTATCATAAAAAGATAATTTTTTTTTGTAATTAGTGTATTGATTTGTAATAAAAGACTCATGTATGTATATGGGTTACTAAGAATAATAATACGTTCAGTCCTTTGGGATACGATTTACTTTTATCTTATGCCAATTTAATGGTTATAGACACCGGCTCCAAGATTTCTTGGGTTGGGTCTCTATAGTTGGTATCAAAGGATGTTTATTAGAAACTTTGAGAACTATATTTAGGAAACATATATTAGAAAACATATCCCTATGTTATTCCTTAAGGATAAGTGTAGAATAACTTTCTAGAATTTTGGTATGGTAGATATTATGTGGGTCTTACTAGAAATATATCCCATTCGAATACTACAAGTGGATATCGTTCTGACATAGATATAAATTGGGGTAACAACTCTGATAAGGAGTATTAGTCCTAACTCGACGTAACCTGATACATGATAATGGGCATTACTGTGCCTCCTACTTTGAAACTCTTGGGGGGATATTCTTAGGATAATTCACATTTTCTTTATGAACCATTATGAAGGATTTGAATAGATAAATGAATGAACTAGGTTAAACCTATGGTGTTTTAAATCTAAGGCAAGGTTTCATGTTTTTGAAATCCTACAAATGATATTATGAATAAACTCTAGAAAAGTTAAGGAACTATATAGAAATAAATTGATGAAGTATTTATGTATTGTGTTTGTATTGAAAAACTTAGTTAAAATAAAATTTAGTGGTTATCCTAATTTAAAGGAATTATATCATATTTATTTTGGAAATTATATTAATATGGTTTTATAAAAGGATAAAATGTGTGTCGAGTGATAACCAGTCAAGTCTGGAAAGGTTGTGAGTATTAAACCGATGACCGAAGGATGATAAGGGATTCATGATAACCATTGGCCTACGTAATGTCCTGATTAATATTTCATTGTTTTTAGTTAAAAAAATCTATGAATAAATTTTAATGATTAATAGGTAGTGTAACCATTTAGGTTTAGATTTTATTATCTTAACCATATTGGCATTGGATAATCGTTAGTGGAAAATGTAAAGACATTTCACTCTTTTATAGGCCTTATAATATGTTAAATGTTTATTTTTTTACTTCATGGATCAAATTTAATTTTGGGATTCCCATTTCTTGACATAAGGGATAAGTTAAAATTTGATAGAATCACAACCATAATATAGAATTGTTCATATGAAATTAAAAAGTATCATATAATTGAATTTCCATTTATTCTTAGGCAGTAAATGGATTTCTAAAAGTGTGGAAAAGTATCTTAAAAATCATGTTGTCCTAATACCTTAATTTTTATTGAACTGATGGCCTTCTAATTCATCACAAATTTATAACTTTAAGGCTCTCAACTCTCCATTTATAATTCACTTTTTTGTAATTTATGACCTAAAACATGTCCTATAAATATTTACACCTTTCCTCAAAGTACATATCTCTACTTTCCATTAATGTTATCCTACTTAAATACATAGTTATATGTTATTCTATGTGACCTTTGTACTTATCATACATTTTTCATAAAGGGTTTATTATGAAACCTTCTAATGATGTGGGATTTCAAACATAGGAAATATCAATCAATCTACCACTAAGATCATGTTTAAAGTGTGGGGACACAATTTAATTATGGTAGGGAGAATGTAACGCCCAAAAAATCTAAATTAAGAACCTTGTAGTGTGTATGACACATAACATCAAGAGCATAAGGAAATATAATATCTTGAGACTTTAAAATATATTTACTATTTTAAATAAATTCAATCCTTGATATATCTTTCAATTCATGTGATAATTAGTTATCATGTGTTGTACGCAACAACAATTTTCTTGAATAGCTTGTGTTAGATGCAAGACAAAGTTTTACCAAACAATAATATATTATTAAATTATTATTATTCAATATAATAAGATATAACATATCTGTTAAATTAGTAATTATTAATATTATTAAATAAATAATGAACATCTTTTTTTACACATATATAAAATTAATTCATTGGTTATAAATTAATTAAAAATGAATATTCAAACTAATTGAATATAAAGGGAATGGTTTTATAGAAAAATATTTATATACCCACAAAGCCATTTTATCCTAATAAATTAAAATAATTAAAATTAGTTAATGATATTATTGAAATAAATATTTCATATATTCAATAAAATATTTTGATATTCATTCATTAGATTTGGTAGACATAAGATAATAACAAACCCAATTTTATGCAAAAAAACCCATATTTTTATAAAGGTATTTTTACAACCTTTTAATGGAGAACCTATTTTAAATCCAAATTTTGGAACTTTTATTGATTTTATATGTCAAAATAAACTTCAACTTTGTAATCGAAAAATAAAATTTTTGTTAGGGTGAATTTGTTTCATTTTCTTGAAATTTTATTTTATGATGGATAGTGAAAAATACTGAATATTAATTCCAAACTATTTTTTGTCTAATTTATTTGTATAATTAAATTATACTTTTAATTAGTTTTAAAATATAATTATATAATATTTTTTATTAATTAATCCAATTTAGGTAATTTTAATCAATTTAACCTTTAAATTGGAAATAAAAACATCTCAAACTTTTGAACAGTTTTACTTTAAAAACACATATTGTCCTCTCATCCACGAGATTATTTTTAAATTAGTTTCTACCACTTCTATGATTATAAGTTGAAAAAACAGATCAATTTTTTGTAATAATAATAATTTATAATGTCTAATAAGGTCAAATTAGTTTTTGACAAATTTTTTTTTTGTGAAAGTGATTAAAATTATTTACAACGATTAAGAGAAAAATTAACTTAACAAGGGACTAAACCTTAAACTTAAGGGAAAAAATGACCTAAAAACCTATATAAAATCCATTGTAGGAAATTTTTATACCATATAGTCCATTATATATATATTTTACGTTATTTTAGCCACTTTCAATGGGAAAACGTGGTTGGAATTCTCTATTACAAAATTTTCAATAGTGTCACTCCTTCTCTAATATAAAAAGGCACTCACCCCTCCCACTTCTTCACAACTATCTAGAAACATTGAATCATCCAATATCAGTCCAAATATCTCCTAAAACTACCTAAAATAATCCTCTAAGCCTCAACTTGGGTATAAATCCATCCATGGAAGCCCTTTGGTGCAAACCAAAAAAGTGTTACTTGAATAGAAGGTAACCTATTCCCTTAACCTCTTTAGATTTATTTCTTTCTACATGATTTAAATTATTATTATTACATGTTTTTATATCAAAATAATATCCTAAATAAACTTATATATTTTTTAAGGATTTTACCTAAAATTACACACACTTCCATTTAATGGGTAACAAACTTACAGTTTATGTGTACAACGAATTACCGCCTCAAGAAATGATGATTGTTCGTTCTTCTTTTATCACTTATCATGGTGTGAATTATAAAGGAAAATATATTTATATATGATATATATAATATTTTTATTGTATTTATGCTTCTTTAATTCTTTTATAACACATATCTTTTTTTCTTTCCATTTTTTATAAATACGTTAACATCGTTTGTAGAAGTGTGGAATACCACCCCCTCTAAATGATGTGACTCATTAACACTATAAATGGAACATATAAAGGATGGTTTTAATAAAACTATTATAATATAAATTACATAGATATTATAATTGAATTATAATATACATATATATAATTTAATTTTCATTTTTTTAACCTGAAAAAGAAATGAATATTGCATTCGTGCGTACGTACGGTTACCATCTCCATGAACAGTGCATTCCATTTATTATCTAAAAATATTATTGATTATTATAAATACATATTATATTTATTTCAGGGTTTAAATTCTATATATAGTGAAACCATGACAGTAACAACAAGTAACAAGTTAAAACATACTCCACAAACAAGGCAATTAACAATCAGAATAGTGAAAATAATGAATGACTGTTATCAAATGGATAATAAGATATTATAAAAAGATAATATATGATATTATAATCATGAATAAAGGTAATTAATAAGTTATTAACACTATTAAAACCCTTATACAAGAATATAAAGGACATTCACCCGAAAGGAAGTGGAAGGTTCTGGATTTCGTCTCAATTTACATTCTATTTAGACTTATTTGTTATTATGCACCAATTCACTTTTATATGGTGTTTATACCACCCTTTTACATATTAAATCATGAATATACTTATTTTCATGTTAATATATGTTTTATTTAATTTTATTCCATCATTATTATTATGATTCAAATATTTCAAAGTGGTATGGGACACTTTGGAATGTTTAAAGATTATTTTCCCCATGAAAGTTTTTAATGATATTCCAATGGAATTTCCATTCTTTGAGACAAAATTTATTTTTTTTTAACTAATTTATTATACATGGTGTACATACTTCCAATTTTAAATTTAATATCATGGATCATTAATTATTCATGGTATTTTGAGTTTCAATTTGAATTATTTCTTTTAAGGGGATTTCAGTTAAAAGTTACCAAGTGGAAAAGAATTTCATAACCTAATTTCTTTTCATTGGGTTATATTAATTCTTCGTTATCGTAAATATTATAGGATTATATGTGTAATAAATTTTCACTATATAATTTTTTATTTTCACTTGTTTTACATGGATTTTATTTTAAAACACATAATATTTTAATTGGTTGATTCTCACATCAATTTTATGGTATTTTTAAGGATTTAGTTCACAATATCATTTTGTTTAGGATTTTTTATACATTAACTTATATTAGAATAAATTATTTGATTATCTAATAAACCCTTTATTTTTATTATCCTCTAGTTATTCACGACATTTTTCAAGTAATTGTACCATTTTCCACTCTTTGGTACTTAAAATGTTTTATAAAAAGTTTTCAAGAAAACCTGAATTCATTTTTATTTTCGTCGGAGAACCTGTTTTCTTTTCAAAAACAGTTTGAAAAAAAAATTAACCTTTAAAAATGATTTATTAAAGAAATTTTTACCCATTTATTCTTTTACCAATTTTTTAAAATGAATATTATTGTATCTTTTCAAACAAGGAATTTTTATAACCTTTTACCATGAAAAAGGAATGTTTTTTAACTCATACAACATGTATTGATGTACCCACAATCATTTCTTAAAATACTCTTTCTCAATTTTAAAATATTAATTTTTAAAGAAAAAATTTTAAAAGTGATTTTAAAAGAAAATTATTTTCAATATGTTTTTCAAAATAAAAAATTATATTTTCCTCAATAATGTTTCAAAAGATATTTTTATAGTATTGTTATTCATCAACAACAATAACCCATTATTTATAATACATTTTTGATATGTTGTATTGATACTATCCTTATTATTCCTCTATATGGTATATGATTTATTTGGATAAGGATAGTATTCAAGTTCACTTCCTTGATTCCTTTTTTAGTCCCCTTGAAATATTAAATTTCCTATAATCATTAGAAATTTAATTTCCCTAAATTATCTATACCATTTATCATGGATATATTTTTTTTCTTAAATCATGTATCATTTTTACATATGGTGTTTACTTTGATGGTTATTTGATTAACTGGGGAAATATTGATAAATCCATATTATTTATTCCATACGGGTATTTGATAAGTAATATTATTTATTTCAATTATTTGATATGAGTATTGCTTTGGAGTGGAAATGAAGGGTGGGGCCCAAACTTTATATAGCCCCTCGATGCATCAATAGGTTCTCATGAGACAAATAAGTTGTGTTAATTAAAAAAAGTCTCTACTAGTAGTTTTAAACCGTCTTGTGAAGGGTCATGATGGTATATGTTTTCATGTTCCTGATACATGATATCCAATAATTAATAATTTCCTTCATTTATATTCCTTTATTATTTATCCATGAGATTTTGTGTTGACATATCAATGGATGCATTTCATTCTCAATTCATTAATTAAATGGAATGTGTTTTCAGTTATTTACCTTTCCATATTATCTATGCACTCCTTTATTAGTTTATTGATTATATAACATATCTCTTTAGTTATTCACATTCCATATTGACTACTCTCATTGATTCATTATTAATTTCATTGTATTTTTCCCTTACTGAGCATTTGATCTCACCTTTATTATATTTCCTTTCCCCAAGATTCCAAGAAGTGTACTAAGAAATATATGTAAGGATAAACTAGGTGGAATAAAATTATTATCTTCAAAAGGAAAAAATTATTTTGTAATTAGTGTATTAATTTACAATACAAGACACATGTATATATCTGGTTTTCCAAGACTACTAAATTTATCATTCCTTTGAGACACGATTTACTTGTTTCTTATGCCAATGTAAAGGTAGTGGACACCAGCTCCATAATTTCTAGGGTCGTGTCGCTATAGTTTGTATCATAGAAACCTTGAGAACTAGATTTAGGAAAACATAGATTATAGAACACAAACCTAAACTATAATTTAAGGATAAGTATAGAATAACATACTATAATTTTTTTATGATATAGATTATGTGGGTATTTCTAGAAATATATACATATCTGGATACTACAAGTGGATGTGGTTCTGGAAAAAATGTACCTTAGGGTAATAACTTTGGCAAGGTGTGTTGGGCCTAATTCGACGTAACCTGGTACATGAAAACAAGCCTTATAGCATGCCTAGTTTGACACTCCTATGGGACATGGTTAGGATGGTTATATTTTTCTTTAGAAATCATTATGAAGGATTTGAATAGATAAATGAATGGCCTAGGTTAAAACTAAGGTGTTTTATATTGAAGATAAGTTGTCATGATTTAGAAATCCTACAAATGAAATTATGGATAAAATATAGACCAAGGAAGGACCTATGTGGAAATAAATGGATGATGTATTTATGTATTGGGGTTGTATTGAAAACCTTAGTTAAAATTATATTTAGCAATTAACCTAATTTCAAGGATGTCCGTAATATTTATTTTGTAAGTTATATTAATATGGTTTTAGAAAAAGAAAACCTATATGTCGGGTGACAACAAATCAAGTATAGAAAGGCCGTGGGTCTTAAACCCATGATCGAAGGGCGATAAGGGTGTCACACCAACCACTGACCTATGAAATATTCTGGTTAATAGGTCATTTTTGTATTTAAATAATTTGATGAATAAATATTAATTATAAACTAGTAGGGTAACTTTTTATGTCTAGAGATTAATGTTTTAAACATATTGGTTTTGGAGAATATTTGGAGACAAATATATATAATTTTCACTCTTTTATGAGCCTTATGATCTGTTAAATGTTTATTTTAGTGCTTCGGGGATAAAATTTAAATTTTGGATACTAATTTCTTAATGTAAGGGAAAAATTAGAATTTTATTGAATCATAACAAAAATATGAAATTTGTTTTATGAAATTAAAACATATCATGTAAGTAAATTTCCTTATATTCTTAGGCAGTAAATTTATTTATCAATGTGGGGAAAATGATATTAAAAAATTTTATTCTAATACTTTAATTTTTATTGAATCGATGATATTCTAAATCATCACAGATTTATGGCTTTGATCCCATAAAATTTCCATTGATCATTAACTTATTTGTGATTGATGACCTCAATCACTCTCTATAAATATTAATGGTTTTCCTCTAAGTACATATCTCAACTTTCCACTAATGTTCTCTTACTTAGAAACCTAGTTATATGTTTTTACATGTGACCTTTTTACTTCCCATCATCTCTTTTCTAGAGGATTTCTTATAAAAACTTCTCATGATGTAGGATTTAAAAGATAAAAAATAAAAAATATATCATTAATATTGAGTTTAAATTGTGATTATATGATTTAATTAATGTGGGAAGAATCTAATTCCCTAAAAATATAAACTAAGAACATTGTAGCGTGTATGACATGCAACACTAAGCGCGCAAGGGAATATAATATCATGAGACTTTAAAATATATTTAATATTTTAAATAAATTAAATATTTTATATAGATTTCAATGCACATGATATTGAGTTATTATGTCTGGCATGACACAATGAGTTTGTTCAATGTCTTGAGTTACACACAAGACAGAGTTTTACCGAACAATAATATATTATTAAAATATTATTATTTAATATAATAAGATATAAACTAGTAGTTAAATTATTAGTTATGAATAATATTAACTAAATTAGGAAAATATATGGTTTACAAAAATATAAAATTAATTCATTTGTTAAAAATTAATTAGAAATGAATATAATAACCAATTGAAAATAAAGGGAATGTTTTTATAAAAAACAATTTATATGCCCACAACACCATTTTATCCTAATAAATTAAATATTTTACAATTAGTGAATGATAATAATGAAATATATATGTTATATATTCAATAAAAAATTTTGATATTCATTCAATATATTTTATTTGGATAATATAAGAACAAACCCAATTTTACACATAAAACCCTATACTTGTATAAAGGCAGTTTTCCACCTTTTAAAGGAGAACATATTTTAAATCAAAATTTGGAACTTTTATTGATTTTATATGTTCAAATAAACTTCAGATTTTAAATATAAATATAATAATTTGGTTATGGTGACATTTTGGTATTAATCTGTGAAGTTTTATTTTTTGATGAATAGTGAAAAATGCTGAATTTTAATTTAAAGATGTTTTTGTCTAATTTATTTATAAAGTTAAATTATAATTATAATTGGTTTTAAATTTTAATTAGAGAAATTTTTTATTATTTAATCCAATTTAAGTTATTGGTATCAATTTCACTTTAAAATTTGGATATAAAAGCATCTCAAACTTTTGAACAATTTTACTTTAAAATCCCACATTTTCATCCTATCTACAGGATTTATTTTAAATTAATTTCTACCAATTAGGTGATTGGAATTTGGAAATATGGATTCAAAATTTTTAAACATCATAATTTATAATTTATAATCTGGTGAACTTATCTTTTGAAAAAATTTTAGTGAAAGTGATTAAAATTAATTACAACGATTAAGAGAAAAATTAGCTTAACAAAGGACTAAACCTTAAAATTAAGATCCAAAATGACATATACACTTGTAAAAACTAAATTATATAGACATATTTTTACCATATAATTCATTAAATCCAATGTTTTCCATTATTGTATCCACTTTTTATGGTAAAAACATGGGTGGAATTCCTTTTTCTGAAATTTACAGGAGTGCACTCCTCCATTATAAAAAGACACTCACCCCTCCCACTTCCTTACACATCTTAAGACACTTTTGATTGACCAATATCTAACCAAATATCTTTTAAACATTCATACCCTAAACCTATAAGCCTCACCTTGGGAAAAAATCTATCCTTGGAAACCCTTTGGTGGAAATAAAAAGGTGTTAACCGAATAAGAGGTAACCTCCTCACTCAAGCTCTTTAGTTTTATTTGTTTCTCCAATATTTAAATTATTATCATTCCATTATTATATGAAAAAAAATGTAAAATCAATATACTTATATATTGTAATGTTATGTTTTTTACCTACACTTACACACACTTCCATATAATGGTTAACGAACTTACCGTTTATGTGTACGGTGAACTACTGCCTTATTGAACAATGATTGTTTGTTCTTCCTTTACCACCTATCATGGTAGTAATTACGATAGAAACTGTTTATATATGATATATATATATATATATAATATTTATGATTTATTTTTTTCTTATTTAATTATTTTATTACACATACCTTTATGATTCCCATTTTGTGTAAATATGATAACATCTTTTGTGGAAGCTTTGACTACCACCCCCTTAAAGTGATGTGACTCATTAACACTATTCATAGAATGTATAAAGGATAGTTTTAATAAAAATACGTAATATATATGACATAGATATGATATTATAATTATAACATAGATATATATCATTTACTTTTCATTCTTTTAATACGATAAAGAAATGAAAGTAGCATTTTTTCATACGTACGACCTACTGTGTCCATGAACAATGCATTCCATTTATTATCTCTAAATATTATGGATTTTTATAAATACATATATACTGAATATATATTATATTTAAACCATGTTTTAAATTATTTATATTATTAAACCATTATATTAACAACAAGTAACTAGTGAAAACATATTCAACAAACAAGGCAATTAACACTTGAAATAGTTAAAATAATTAAAGATTATTATCAAACGAGTAATAATATATTATAAGAAGATAATACATGATATTATAAACATGAATATGATTTCATAATAAGTTATTAATACTATTACAACCATTATACTATAATTTAATGTATATTCATCTGAAATTAAATTCAAGGTAAGGGATTTCATATCAATTTACATTCCAGTGATACTTACTTGTTATTATGCACCAATTCACTTTTATATAGTGTATATACTTCCATTTGACATGTTATATCATGAATATCCTTATTTTAATGATATTATAATTATTATTTAATGTTATTATTTCATGAGGATTGTGATTCAAATGTTTCAAAGTGTTATGGAACACTTTGGAATGTTTAGTGATTATTTTCCTCAAGGATATTTGTAATGTTATTCCAATGTTATTTCCATTATTTGAGGAATAATTTATTTTTGTGAACCTAATTTATTATATATGAAATACATACTATTAATTTTAAATTAAATATCATTATTCATTCACTCTTAATGGTATTTTTAGTTTCAATTTGAATTATTTCTTCTAAAAGGATTTGAGTTAAAAGTTACCAAGTGGAAAATAATTTCATAACCCAATTTATTTTCAATGGGTTATATTACTTACTCATTGTCATTAATATTATAAGATTATGTGTGTAATAAACTTTTACTATCTATAATTTTAATTTACACTTATTTTACATGTATTTACATTTAACACACATAATCTATTAATTGATTAATTATCACATCAATGTTATGGTTTTTTCAAGGGTTTACTTAATAATATAATTTTGTTCGGGACTTGAATTTATATCAGAGGAAATTATTTTATCATTTTCTAATAAACCCTTTTATTTTCATATCATCTGGTTATTCATGTCCATTTTCAAGTAATAGTATAATTTTACACTCTTTTGTACTTAATTTTTTTTGAAAATGTTTTAAAGAATACCTAAATTCTTTTCTCTCTTTAGTCGAAGAACCAATTTTCTTCTAAAAACCCAATTTTATAAAAAAAATTTAAAAAATATTTTTAACCTTTCCAAAATGATTTATTAAATATATGTTTTCCCTTTTTCTCTTTCACCAATGTTTTCAAAGGAATATTATTTTCGATTTTTGAGTAAGGGATTTTTCTAAACTTTTTACCGTGAAAAAGTAATATTCTTTTGACCTCATAAGAAATGTACAAATTTACCCAAAATAATTGTTTTGAAGATTTATTTACAAGTTTAAAAGGTTAATTTTTAAAGAAAATATTTTTCAATGTGATTTTCAAAGAAAAGGATTTTCATAATTTTTTCAAAGTAAAAAAGGATATTTTCATCCAGAATTTATTTAGAAGATCTTTTTATATTATTCATATTCATCAATGAAAAAAACCTTTATTTATAAGGATAAATTGTATTGATAGCATCTTTATTCTTCCTTAGGATGGTTTATGATTGATTTATCCATGAATAATATTCACATTCACTTCCTTGATTCCTTTGTTATTCCAATTTAAATATTCAATTTACTATAATAACTATACATTGAATTTTCTATAATTATCCATATCATTTATCATAGATATATTTATTTACTAAACCATATATCATTTTTACATATGATGTTAACTTTGACAGTTATTTTATTATCTATGGTAATATTGATAAATCTATATACTTTATTCTATATGTATATTCGGTAAGGCATATTATTTCTTTTTATTATTCAATATGAGGAATGATTTGTAATGAAAATGAAATTTGGGGACTATAATTTATATATCCCCCATGATGCATCAACAGTTTATTATGAAAAAAATAAGTTTCACAAATTAAACAGGTTTCTACCTATAGTTTTAAACTGTCTGATGAAAGCTCTTGATGGTATAGGTTTTCATGTTCTAGAGACATGAGGTCCAATAATTAATAATTTCCTTAATTTATATTCCATTATTACTTATCTATGATATTTTTCATCGACATATCTGTGGATTTATTTCATTCATAATTCATTGATTAAATGGAATGTGTTTTCGGTTATTTACCTTGCAGTATTTTCTACGCACTCCTTTATCATTTTATTGATTACATGGAATGTTTAGTAATTTATTACCTTTTAATATTGAATATTATCATTGATTCATTATTGATTCCACTATATTTTTCCCTTACTGAGCATTTTATCTCACCCTTATTATGTTTCCTTCCCCTAGGATTCCAATAAGTGTACTAATAAAGGTATGTCAGGATACGCTAGATGGAATAAAGTTGTTATCCTTGAAAGAAAAAATTTATGTTGTAATTAGTGTATTAATTTTTAATAAAAGACTCATATATGTATTTAGTTTATCAAGAATACTAATCTATTTGGTCTTCTGGGACATAATTTACTTTTATCTTATGATAATGTAATGGAAGTATACAACGGCTCTGGGATTTTTGGGGTCTGATCACAATATTACTGAATTAGTTTCCAATAGATACACCACAGATGTGATGACTTCTTTATTAAAATCTTAAGGTCCCAATAGGGACTAAAAAATAAACCCATAAGGTCATTTGAAAGATAAATAGTGTACATGATTGAGATCTTATTCAGAATAGATTCAAATTATTTCAAAGAGATAAGTTTTTCACCATAGGTCCACACTTCCCAATGTGGGGTTTCCTTGGGATGTGGATTAGGGGGTAAAGTTCTTGATGTAGATGGATATAATACTTATATAGAGTTTGAAGTAATACCTTTTACTAATAGGTTGATTCAAGCTAGTTTTTACACTTTTCTAGGCTAGTCAAATTGTTTCACACTCACCAATCGGTCTTCCAAAACAATTGGGTTTGGATGACTCTTGAAAGATTTTGGGGTGTCTCCATATTCTTGCTAAGATCACTAAAGTTCTCTCCCATAGGTCTTGGCCATGTGTATGGATTCATCATGGATATGGAAAAGATACCAAGCTCGAGCTCAATTGTGGCTTCCCATGTTCCTTTTTCTTCTATAGACTCTACCTTTGGATCCTTCTTTATGGGGAACTTAGGTTCATATGAATATTAATCATTGGATAAGGAGTCTATTAAATAAAATATATTAATATAACGAAAGATTAAATATTTATCTAATTAAGATTCCATTTTTTGGGGTGGTGACTATGCTACGAATAATGTGGGTAATAAATCTACAAGATTTTGGTCCAGTTTGGGTGTTAGTTGAGACTCTTGTTCTTCTACCCAATTATACTTATTACAGATAAATATTACTTCAGAGGATGAGTGTGAAAATGTCCATTTATATAATATAGGAGGTATTAGGACCAAAATTTGATTAAAAACTATTTCTATAGAATGATATGATTCCAATAAAATATCTTTCAGGCCATCCAATTTTGAAACATTCATTCATTCTTACCCCGAAATTCTTACCAATCTTATTCTAATTCTTCTGATTAGGTGAAAGACCCATTGGACACATGCATTGAGGATTTTCCTAGTATCACTTGTTCAAAATAAACCATGCTATAGAGGATTTATTTGAATAAAAAATAGTCTTTGATGGTGCATATAACCTCCAATGAAAAGGGTAGTAGTTAGCATGATCACTGAGGACAACTTCATCATGTTTCCTGGGCTTAGGAATCCTGAGGAGATTATTTTCCATGGTTGTGAGTAAGTAACCAGGAACCTATTATTTATGGAATAAATAGATTTTTTTATTTCTTTCATCATATAATGGTTGATCTTTCTTATTTATTTCACCTATATGGGGGTGATTGTGTTGTTGTTATCACTCATCAGGAGGCATTGGAGAAAGTAGATATTTCTTAGGTGGTTAAATAGTCACTAGAAATTGTTTGAGTGTAATAGGTGTTAATTTTTCTATTCCATACATTTTACCTTGTACTATAGGAATGAGTTGATATTCGGACATAGTTCACCAAATAAAATATTCTATACACTATGTCATATTAGTAAAACTCCCAGAATATTCCCAAATATTAAAGTGGGATCAATAATTTATATAGTTCATCATAGAGGTTATTTTCAGAAAATTTTAATAGCTACTCATGTGGGAGTAGGATAATGAGTGAGTACATCAGACTTTTCCATTTAGAGACAAAGCTAGAGACCCTTTCATTTTCATGTTATATTTAGTTCTCGAGGTTAAGGACTATTTTTTACTTATATTTAAGATAATTTGGTAAAGGAATTGATGATTATGGTCCTACCAACCTATGATGGACCCCACTAGAATGATACAATACCAGATGAAAACCATCCCCACCATAGTCTGTACAAATCATCTTTTTTTGGTTGCTGATTTCTGGTCTCATGAACCTATCATGGGGTTCCATCTAGAAACAAAGTATGAGAGATTATATCATGAACCATCCCATAGGGGCCCGTTCTACAACTATGCCAAGTCCACCTCCAATATACCAAGGGGTGGGGACCAACACCATGTAGTCATATCCCACAAATGGGAGGAATTAGACTAAAGTACATGTACACACACACACATCTCCAAGACTAGAAAATTATAAAATATAAGCTAAATTAAGTAATGCATACATACACATAAAATCCCATAACAGAGTATGATAGTAAAACAATGAAAATGGACATTGATAAAAAACAAGACAAACCAAAATTGTAAAGAGTCCAACCTACTCCAAAGGAAAGGACTAAGACAAAAGCACACTCTCGATAAACACCTCTTTCTATCAAGGTATAGTTATGATCCACCTGCTCCCTATCCTCCCATGACACCATCAAAAGGGTCATCATCTACATAATACACGACACGTACGAGAAAAGCTCATGCATGGGTGACTATAAAAATACTCAGTAAGACACCCCATAAAAACTAAACACGAAGAACTATGTATAGAAAGATCAGTAAAATATGTTAAAATCAATGTATAATAGAAACAATAATATATACTTAAGAAAGACACCATGATATCAGGCAGTCATAACCAACTCTCATCCACCAGATTCTATTCAAAGAAATGCTCGTTCTAAGAGATATCACTCGGTACACCATGATATCATCAGAGACTCTATACGAAGAGGTCTAGATCATTGGTCCCCCACCCAAAGAGAATGCATTGGTCTAAGAATACTATGATATATAGATAGGGGGTCACACCTAGAATTTTTGGGGGACACCATGAACCTAATCTGGATCAACCCGCTATGTACGGGATCATACATCAATGATTCCACCAACCCTACTGATGTAGACTTCTAGATTTAGGATCGAATCACTACATAGGTAGGTCACTCTAATTCCATAAAATCCAACTAGGGAACTAAGGATGATAGAGTATCTCACTTCAGTCACATGGAGGGACATTACAACTCTATTTGAGACTCAGTCTCTAGAGGGGATCACAATCCAGTGATGTGGATGTAATTACACATTGTACCCTTGAGGTAAAAGACCAAGGGAACACACTCGATCTATACTAGTCCAAACTAAGAATATGAAGAGACTCAAACACTCTTGATGGGAGCACACAACTTACCCCAAAGGGTATACAACATGTCCATCTATTCCAAGTCCTGCCTGTGTGGAAGATCTTCACATGGTATGTAGTATCCATATACATGAACTATACAATGAGTACATGGATCATAGAGAAACATGATATATTACTCGTGTCACTTGGTTGTGTTAGTGTATTAAATCTATGTCTGTGTACTGGTCTGTGTACGCTAAGCTGTGTCAGTGTGGGAGTACATGACCTGTCTATGCCCGTCTACCCCAACCTGTGTCTGTGTACTTCCTAAGTACATAATGAGTCAAATGAGGATGGTCACATGTTGTGTGGTCCTTAACTTTGTTCAAACCCTAGTTTTTTATCCAGGGGACCCACACACCATGTACTCTCGGATTACATGCCATGTTTAACATGATTTTCTAGAATCCAATATTCTCCTCCACACGCCTCAAATGATGCTTCTTCTTTCGATCTGGCATTCATAATCTCACAAAAATGAAGAACCAAGGTCATTTTTTCATTCCATAACAAATCAATGCATTTCATCATCATATATTCTCGCAAAACAGATCGAATCATCATTTTTCTCTCCTCATTAAAGAACACCGAAGAACATGAAATCATGAATCATCCATCATCTAAATCTCCCTATCTCTATAATCAAACCTCCATCGTACTGTAACGATCCCAGATCTATGATATCTGATTGTTGCACCAAGAAATAGGTGCGAAACGATTGATTGACTAGGAATAGTCGAATCTCAGGCCAAACAAAGAATGCCCATGGTGAATTTCAGAACTGGGTGAGATAAGAACAAGAAAAAATGAGAGGAATGAACCTCGGTCAATATTCATGTTGATATTGATTATTTTTTGTAATATAAACAGTAATAGATTTAAATTAATTCTCCCAAATCACCCTATAATAAACATATACTATAAGACGATTGAATCACGGATTAATCTATTCATTTATTGGTCAGTGTTAATCATAGTAATCAATAATAGGGGAAAAAATCTAAATAAAAAACACACCCTACCTGGATTAGGTTAGATCATTAATGAAGAACAATGTGTCTTCATCATCTTCAGAAAGATCCATTGAACCAGTTGCATGTCGATCTTCGATCCATGATTGTGTCATCGTTCACTTAATAAAATTATATAGATCTATCTCTAATGGTCCTCCAGCATATGAAAGATTATGCAGCTAACCATCGGATTTGTACATCATAATCTATTTAAATAGTGAAAAATCATTGCATCAGCAAAACAAAACAAAACAAAACAATTGAATTATTTTATCCATTTCTGGACCCACAATGAATTTTCCACAAACAACATGTGCTGACTAATGTTAAGATGAACATAGGGTAAAACCACCATTCAAAACTTAACAAAACCCTTAGAATTCTGATTCATGAACCTGTTTAGATGTTATTACACTTTTTCAGTAAAACTGTGCACATATGCTATTTAATATATTTCAAAAATTTATTTCAGACACACTGGGACCCCAAATCAAACACTACATCAGTGCCTAGTCTTGAAAAAACTCCATATAATATCTAAAAATAATACATGTAAAATATAAGATGTTACATTCTCCCCACCTTAGGGCTCTATGTCTCCAAAAAGACCAAATAAGTGCCACTCAAAAAGTTATGGGTATAGAGTATGAATATAAGCCTCCTTCTCCCATGTACTATTTTAGAGAATCTTGTGCTGCCACCAGACATACACCAAAGGAATTGATCACCCACTAAGTATTCTCTCCTACGGATTCTCAATCTTTATTAGGTACTCAACAAAGGTATCTTTATCATCGATATCCAACTCACCCCAGTCGATAACTTGTTATGGGTTTTGCACATACCTCCTTAGATGTGACATGTGGCATATGTCATGTACCCAGTCTTAATGCTGAGGTAGATTTAAGTGGTACACCACCTTGCCAACTCTACATAGTATCTGTAAAGGTCCAATGAACATTGGAGAGAACTTGTCATTGTGGACAAATCTCCTCAATCCACATCAAGGAGAGACCCTCAACAACATGTGGTATGCCTCATAGAACTCCATAGGTCTTCTTTTTTTTGTCCAAATTAGACATTTAATAGCTCTGTGTAGTCTTCATCCACCCTTGGATGATCTAAACCTTCCATTTAATAGCTTGCACTAACTCTGGGCCCATGAGGTCCGACTCTCCTAGATCAATCCAATAAAGTTATGACCTGCAGTTTTACCTATAAAAACACTCTAATAGTGACATACTAATGTTGGAATGATAGATATTGTTATAGGAAAACTTCACCAAGGGTAGGTGGTCCTCCCAAATCCAACCAAAGTCCAACATGCAAGCTCACAGCTTGTCCTCAAAGACCTGGATGGTCTACTTTGTCTAGCCGTCAGTTTGGTTGTGGAACACTATTCTCATGTATAACTAGGCCCCAAACACCTCCTGTAATCTATTCCACAACTTGGATGTAATGTGAGCATCACGATCCGGAAAAATCATCGATAGAACTCCATGAAGTCAAATTATCTCCTTTATTTAGAGGCATCCCAAGCTCTTTAATGAACTCTATTATTGTATAGCTAAGAAGTGGGAAGACTTGGTGAGTTAGTCTATGATCACATAAATGGAATCATGTCCCTTGTATGTACACGGTAATACCATCACCAAGTCTATGGATATACCATCCCACTTCTATTCTACAACCTAAAGGCATTTGGTTAAACCTACTGGAACTTAGTGTTTATCCTTCACTTGCTGACAAGTAAGGCATTAAGAGACAAACTCTACAACTCCTTTCTTCATACATAGCCCCCAAAAATTACATCAGAGGTATTGGAACATCTTAGCCACACCTATATGTGCCACCAATGGATATGTATAAAACTATCTCAAAACATCTTCCCACAACATCACTGGTACCATCGTGTGTCCTTTGAAAATAACTACATGCTCCCCACCACTATAAAATCCATCAGGAGCATGCCCTGTGAACATCCGAGCATGTTGGGTATCATAGTTGGTATCCCCAAGATTTGCCTTCCCAAGTCACTGTAGAAGCGATGGGGTAATAAACATCAACTAAATACATGAAGCACTATCCTTGTCCACAAATGAAATGTACAACGAGCCTAACTGCTCCAATTCCTCAACCAACAACTAAGAAAAATATCTCATACTGAGCATGACTTCCACTTTTTTCCACTTCCCATAAGTATAGACAATATCAAAGTTATAGTCCCAGAGTAACTCTATCCATTGACTCTATCTCATGTTAAGATACTTATGATATAAGATATACTTGAGACTCTTGCTCTAAGAGTATACGATAAATCACTCACCCATCAAGTAGTGTCTCCACATCTTCAATGCGAAAACTACTTCTCTTAACTCAAAGTTGTGGGTAACGTAGATCTGATTATATGGTCTTAATTAGCTTGAAAAATAGGAAATATCTACTTTCTTCTACATCAGAACACAACCATGTAGATTCCCTAATGAATCGTAGAACACTACATGCTTGACACCCTCCTCCGATAACCTCAAGATGAGAGCAGTCATCATCCTTTACCTCAGCTCTTAAAAACACTTTTGGCATTTTTCTGTACACAAAAAAGGATTCCCATTACTAGTCAAGGCTACCAAGGGTGCTCACACTCTAGATAATTCGGGTACACACATATGATATTACCCAACCAATCCAAGTAAACTCTTCTTCTCGTTAACATTATTGGGTGGCTCCCAAGAAAGAACTACCTCAACCTTTGCTGGATCCACTAAAAATCTAGATGTTGAGATGACATGTCCTAGAAAGTGGACCTCTTGAAACCAAAACTAAAATTTTGAGAGATTACCATAAATTTGGTGCTCTTGGAGTGTGTCCAAGACCATCATCAAGTGTCTCAAGTGCTCCCCCTCAGGCACCCAATACACTATGATGTCATCTATGAAGGCTACCACAAACTGGTCTAAGAAAGGTTGAAAGATCTGGTTCATGTTTCCCATGAACACTAATGAGGAGTTCATCATTCCAAAAAGCATCACCAAGTACTCATAATGACCATAATGACACTTGAAGGCTGTCATCGACATATCCTCATTCCTTACTCATAGCCGGTGATATCGTGATATGAGTTCAACATTTGATAACCATCACACCCCATTAAATTGATCAAAGAGGTCATCGATCCATGGTAGTGGATACGTTTTCCTCATGGTAACATGTTTCAAGCACTAGTAATTCACACATAACCTCAAGCTCATGTCCTCCTTCTTATCAAACAACACTGGGGATGCCCAAGGGGAAATTATGGGTATCACAAAGACTTTCTCCTGCAAATCCTCCAACTACATCCTTATCTATCAAAACTCTATTGGAGCCATCTGATATACTGGTGTAGATATCAATTTCATCCTAGGATGAAAGTTGATACAGAAATATTCCTCTCTACAGGGAGGTAAACTTTCTATGTCCTTAGGAAAGACGTCTTTGTACTCCACCACCACTGTAGGAAACTAATAGACCAAAACATCCACAACCCTCAAAGTTATATTGGAAAACTAATGAGTAATCAGCTTTACTATCCTATTCCTAAGTTCATCCTACTCCTCTAAGGTTTCCTTTTCACCCACAATGGAAAACCACATTCCTTTACTATAGACACAAAAGATCCTCGACCCAAAATAGTAAATATAGGAATGAACTATAGATAATAAGTCCATACCATGAATGAGTTCGTAAGGCCTCATTACTACAACAAAAAATCCCAAAAAAACCTCTTGCCTCCAAGTGTCAGGTCTCACTATAAACATAGGTGTGAAATCACCGAGTCACTGCCTATCAAAGTCTCTAACAACAAGGGTCAATTCAAAAGCTCTGCCAAAATCTCTAAGTTTTGAACCATAGAAGTGGAAAATAATGAATTTTGTACTTGTGTCTATCAATATTGAAACTAATGTAGAAAGGAAATATATCATAACTTTTATCATCCCTAGAGACTCAAGGTCATAAGACTCCATATCTTCCAGCTAGCCTCGTTCATGCCCCCCAATGGTCTGATCCTAGCATGGACCACCTGGGTGTGGTGGTGGTAATATGTCGAACCTCCAACCACCTCCTTCTGCCCTACCATCCCTTCTTCCACATTCGATGACCTAAATACTACCTTGCTCCTTCCTTTTTCTCTATCACAGTGGTCCCTCAATCGTCTCTCTATCAGTTTTATGATGGGTCAGGAAATATCATGATAGATGTCCCTGACCGTCACAAGAGAAACATTGTATGTCCCTCGACTGATTTGAGGAACCTAGAGAGCTATGCACCATTGAACATTAGTCCTAGGATCACCTCCAGAAGTTTCTAAATTGATTGGATCCATGTGACTACTTTAGACTACCTAATTCTATGCTTTCATCTACTTAGTTCCCACTAATAGCTCCCACTACTGGTGTCTTATCTTCCACAAAACATTATATGAATAAGACTTTCTCAATCACTTCAGTATGAGTGGAAATTCTAAGAGATACCACAAAATCTGTGATGTATCAATGCAAGACATGCTCAAAATTATGATCCATGAAGAACTATTCTCACACCATATCTAAGGAGTAACTTGAGAGATCAGTAAACCTCCCTTTTATACCACATTGTCACGACTCAACCCTTAAGGGCTTGTGCCACGACTACCCCAAGCCCGCCTCCAATAGGATATGGGTTGGTGACTAGCACCAAGTAGGAATATCCCACAAATGGGAGGCATTAGACTAAAGTACATGTACACATGCATAAATCTCTAGGCCCACACAATTCTGAAATGTAAAATGACTGAAACAATATGTGAACACATTTAATATCCCACAACAGAGTACGATAGTAAAGTACTAAAAATAGAAATGGGGATAAAAAAAAGAGAAACCAAAACTGTAAAGAGTACAAGCTACTCCAAGGGAAATGACTAAGTCAAAAGTACACTCCTGGTAAACACCTTGGTCTGTCAAGCTAAAACTATGCTCCACCTGCTCTCTATCCTCCCAGGACACAGTCAAAAGGGTCATCGTCTACAAATACCATGCAGGGGTGAGTATAAAAATACTTAGTAGGAAACCAAAAAACACTAAACATAAAGAAACAAATATAGTTATTTCAATATAATATATAATAATTAATTTATAGTAGAAACAACCATATATACTCATAAAATACACGATGCCATCAGGTTGTCAAAACCAACTATCAGCCATGAGATTCTGTTCAAAGCAATGTTCGTTCGGATAGAACTCACTAAATTAACCATGCTATTATTAGAGAGTCTAAACAAAGAGGTCTAGCTCATTGGGCCCACCCAGAGAGAACACACTTGTCAAAGAAGACTATGATACATAGATATGGGTGACACCTAGAACCGGTGGGGGACACCACAAAACCAATCTAGACCAACATACTATATAGGGGATCATACGTTAATGATTTCAGAAACCCTACTGATGAATCCTATTATATGGAGGATCAATGAACTTCTTAGGGAGGTTATGGTGATTCCACAAACTCCAACTAGGGAATTAAGGAAGATAGAGATACACAATCTAGTCTCACGGAGGGACACCACAATTATATCTTAGACTCAACCTCTAGAGGGGATCATAATATTGTTATGTGGATGTAATTACACATTTTACCTTAAAGGGAAGGTATCAAGGGAAAACACTCAACCTATACTAGTCCAAACTAAGAAGACGAAGATCCTCAAGCACTCTTGATGGGAGTACATGACATATCCCAAAGGATATATGATGTTTCCAGCTATCCCAAGTATTTTCTGTGTGGAAGATCTTCACACAGAATGTAGTCTATCTATACATGGAATGTATAATTATTACATGGTGTGTAGAGACACTTGATATCCTACCCGTGTCTTCTGGTTGTGTTCATGTACTGAAGCCATGTCTATGTACCAGTCTGTGCACGCTAAGTCATGTATGTGTGGGAGTATGTGACATGTCTGTACCCCTGTAATTCAACCTATGTCCGTGCACTTCTGAAGTACACACCAAGTCAACTAGGGAGGGTTACACACCTTGTGATAGGGGTTACACACCCTGTGATCCTTAACTTTGGCCAAACCCTAGCATCGTAGAATCCCAGATTTCATATCGTGTTCTGTAGGATTTTCCAGAATCCTAGATTCTCCTCTACACACCTTGGATGATGTTTTGGACTTTAATCTAGAGGTATCCTTTCCATGAAGCTGAAGATCCAAGGTCGTTTTTCTATGTTATCACTGAATTGATGTGTTTCATCCTCAGATTTTCTCACAAATGGATCAAATCATCATTATTTTCTTCTCACTGAAGAATGTTGGAGAATGTGAAATTAGGAATCATCTATCATCCAAAATGATCCATATCCATCATCACACCTCTATCATGACATGCTGACCGTAGATCTATGATATCAGATCAGTGTGCCAAGAAACAGGTGTGCGATGATCGATTGATCGGGAATAGTCAATCCATGGGCCAAACAAAGAATTCATATGGTAAATCGGGGAACCAGAGGAAAGAAGCACAAGAAAAAATTAGAGGAATAAACATAAATCAATTTTCATTTCGGTCTTGATTCCTTTCCTAAAGATAAACAAAAATAGATTCAAAGTAATTCTCCTAAATCACCCCATAATAAACTCACCCCGCAAG
This sequence comes from Viscum album, assembly GCA_963277665.1. Classification (NCBI taxonomy): domain Eukaryota; kingdom Viridiplantae; phylum Streptophyta; class Magnoliopsida; order Santalales; family Viscaceae; genus Viscum; species Viscum album. Next base: position 1,814,770,150 of record OY728159.1, on the reverse strand, counting down.
ATAATCATATTGTAGATCAATCTATTTGTTGATTGGGATGAATTAATTTTAGGAATAAAAAATTTGGATGAAATATAAATAAAACACATGACCTACCAAAATTCAATTTGATCGCTGATGAAGAACAATGCATTGTCATCTTCGTTGGTAAGATTCATTGATTTGGTTGTGCATTGATCGACTATCCATGACTGTGTCACAATTTTCTTGAGATAATTTTCTAGAGTTATCTCTAATGGTCCTATAACATCTTCAGTATTATGTGTCTAACCTTCAGATTTATTCATAATAATATAGTTAAATATTGAAAAATCGGTGCATTAGCATAATGAAATAAAATAATTTTACTTAATAATTTTATTCATTTTCATGCCCGCGATGACTTTTCCACAAACGACCTGCACTGGCTAATGTTAACTTGTTACTAGGGTAAAACCACCATTTTGAACTCAAAAATTATCTCAAATTTCTGATTCAGGAACCTGTTTATAATCTATTCCACCTTTTCTATAAAACTGCACGTGCGTGCAGTTTTATATATTTAATATATTTAAAACATTTATTTCAGCAACATTGGGCCTCAGAATCACATGATTTCTTAGAACCTGGACTCAAAAACAATAAATATAATATCAAAAAATAGTAAACCTAAAGTAAGAGATGTTATAGATTCTACTCTGAATCCATCACACCATCAAAGGATGGGAAAATCAGATTCCCAAAATTGGGTGGGCGAGGAGTGGCATCCACCCATTCAGGATATGAATTCATTTTGGGTTGCGGCATGTATCCCTTCTATGAATTCCATTTAAATTGGAAAGTGACTCGATAGTGTTAAGGGTTTCTATGGGAAACATTGTATGCGTCTTCCCTTAAGTGTCAGTAATGAGTGATGCTTGATGCAGTAATCTGACATCTACCAGCTGCTGACTGATGATTCATGTTGGGAAAAGCTGACTATCCCAAGGGAATTTTCTATTTTCATGGAAGTAAATCTTGGTATTCCTCAATTTTCATATTTAAATAGACAGTTTTCATAGATAAAAATACAATTTACTGTTCAAATTATACTCTTTTGGGTAGATTGACCCCTTCCAGTGAGTGGGGGGAGAGGTAGTCACTTTTTATGGGAGGTGATACCCAGTGGGAATATTTTCCCTAAGTAATTCCTCATTGAGCCATATAAGATTGAATTTATCAGCATCATACTATGCCATATTCTCTTCCATAAATACAAAATCATGATGTATTTGGGGTGAGAGGGATGTAGCCATTCCTTTCCATTTATCTCTAGAGGAATGACATCAAGGGGGTGGAAAATCTTCATTTGGAGGTGCTAAGTTCTAGTTTCTCCACTGATTCTGGGTACATATGGCCTTGGATGGTGTTCCACTATAACCCACACCTCAGTGTACTATTTCCTCATTGTGTGGCTCAATGTTTGTGTCTTGATCTGTATTGTCTTCCAGATTTATGGAGATAATATTCACTGAGACATATCGAGTAGCTGGAATTATTTCTCCATTATTTGAGTAATAGAGTGACTTTATTCTTCCTATATCCCCTTCAAGAGTTATGTTGATGTCTTCCCCTCGACCCCTTTTGTCAATGGTAAATTTATTCTTATGAACTTTTCATGGTTTTATCTTCTTCATCAGGTGTTCCCTTGGGTTTGTTTTATGAATAGTGACCCTAAGGGAATCTATAACCATCCTCACCAAACATTCCCTGAATGATAAGGGTGTGTCATGTGGTGGTAGGAATAACTGGGGTACCGATTGTTGTAATCCACTTCCCAATTTAGAAAATAAATATTATCTTTGAGGAGATGATAATAATTCCTCCAGCTCTGAGGGATGCAGTTGATATGGCGGCTCCACCAATACTTCCTAAACCTACTGAGGATTTGATGATTCCTAAGGTGGAATTCATTGTAAAGATCGCCCTAGGCCTATAGTCTAGGGTTGACCTAGATCTAGAACTAATATCTTCTGTACTTAATAAGGATTTGATAACCATATGGGTGGAGGAAATTATAAAAATTCCCCTATATATATGGGATGGAGTTTCTCTCAGATAGCTACTATAACGGTTTCTAATGAAATATTCTTGATTTGGTGCATTTTCACTAAAGCATAAGTTGGTTGCAATGCCTGGTCAGAACATGAGTTACTTAGTACAAGGAGTTTCCATGGAACTGGAGGTTTTGGTCCCCTCATTTGAGATGTGTTCTCAACTTTTTAGGAGGCCAAACTCTGGATTCTATCAATGACCCACACTCTTTTGTTACATTGATTTATACCTTAGAAAAAAGAGGATTTTGTTGGATTAACTAAATAGCATACAAAGTTTTCAGACCTAAGACCTATAATGAAGCTATGAAATTATAAGATTCCATATTTTGGGGGATCTTTTAACCAAATGATGAATTTAAGTTCAATTCCCCTTACTCTCTCTATCCCCATATGTGTATTTCAGAGGAGGCATCATCAATTATCAATTAGGGTATTGTTAGACTATGGATATAAGAATTTTATAGTATCTTGTAGTGATTTTATATCCTAGGGTTTTAAAACATAGAGAAAGTAAAAAGTTAAATCTATAAAACCCCTGAAATTTATTTTAAAATAATAATAATAATATCGATAGCTTTCTTAACCCCCAACACTGGACTTTAAGCGAACCGTGATATACTATAAAAATATTATTATTTAAGTGTGACCATTATAACCGAGAAGTTAAATTAGTAGTATGAATAGGAACAAACAAATTATAAAAATAATTATATGTTTTATAAAATGAAAATGTATTGATTAATTAATAATAAATAAGTATTCAATTTTCCTTAAAGTCATTTTATGCTTCCAAAATTTGTTTTTCGTCAAAAATGGCTTTTATTACATTTTATACATGTACATTATATTTAATTTCTAAATTTTTTGGAAATTGAATTTTATTAAATTAATATAAATTTTTAAATAAATATTTTAATATAATCTTATGGTTAATTTTTAGTATTTTTCTAAGAATATCAATTTTTAGTGAATAATGAAAATACCGATTTTTGTAAAACTGTCAATTCTCTTCATTAAATAAAATTATTTAAAATTACTATTATTTTTTTTAATTTTATATTATAGTAATATAAGTATATTATAATTATAAATAATTAAATTAACTAAATTTTAATTTTCATTATACCTAAACTTGTTATAAGTTCATTTTTGGGCTTAAAAAAGACATTTTTTTAAAAAATAGTTTTTTTGCATTCAATGTGTTTTTATAATAATAAATTAAGTTATATTGACTAATTATTTTAATTAAATTTATATATTATTTATCATATATAATATTTTAATATTGATTTTATGGATTTTAAAAGGAATGGAATGGAAGTAAATTTAGTTTTATGCTTAAAATGAATTTTTTCTAAAAATGGTTTTTCATTTCATTTTGGACACTTATTTAAATTTAAATTATTAAAATTATAGAAATTTAATATTTTAAAATTAATTCCATGTTTTTAATAAACATAATTAATATAATTTAATAGGTTAAAATTAATTTTAGGTAACAATTAATAGTAAAAACAACAAAAAATTACCAAACTCAAGGTTAAAACTGGTTTACTGGGGGGGGTTAAACTAAGAGATAAGGGTAGAAATGACACATAAAATTGAATAATTTTTTTCTTTTAATATAATTAATCCTTATATTATATTATCTTTTTATTATTGTTCATTTTTCCCACATTGTCATGAAAGTAACCTTATATTATTGAAATCATTAAGGTAAATCTATGTGTATCCCTCCCCTCAATTATAAAGGTTTATATTGTATACCACATTATTCATATAATTTGAGCCTTATATATAAATAAATACCTAATAAAAAAATCTAGATTCCCTTCCATCATCCTATAGCTTCTGGCCTTCTCCTAAGACCAATCTTTAACGGCTTAAGGTGTAAGCTGTAACATCCTAAGTAAATAAACAATATGACATTTTCATATTTATTAATATTTTTGAATTAAATATTAATTTTACTTAAAATGGGAAGCTATTTCTGATAGCATACGCTACACGTAACAACAAATTTCTCTGAAATCTTACGTTGCACATAACATTGTGTTATATTGAAAAATAATATAATAATAATATTTTTTAAATGGTAGTTAACGCATAACTGTTGTCTTTCCAGGAATAAACATAACTAACCATATTATGATTTTCATGTTTATTAAATGTTTTTACATTTATCTAATGAATATTAGAGGCTTCAAATAAGAATGAATCTTGTTTTAAGCATGAAATACTCTAATATTTTCAAAAGGTCGTTTTACCGCCTTTTGGTAGAGAACCCTTTTTAAATATTGTTTCTGTCACTTTTATATATTCTATTTGAAAAAATAAACTTATTCTTTAGAATATGTACGTAAAAATTTACTTTGGGTAAATTTTTTATATTTTTCTGATAAAGTTCATTTTTAATGAATAGTGAAAAATACTGCATTTTAAGTCAAAACTATTTTTCATCTAACTTATTTATATGATTATATTGTCCTTTTAATAGGTTTTAAAGTGTAACTAGATTATATATATATATATCATTTAATCCAATTTTTGTCATTTGAAGTAATTTTACTTGGAAATTAGACATAAAAACATGTCAATCTTTTGATAATTATTATTTCTTAAAAACACACTTTTTGGTTTTGACAATAAGAATTAATTTTATATTAATTTATGTAACTTATATGTTTTGAATTTGAAAAAATTAATTCCATATTTGGAATCAAGAGGACTAAATTTTATAAATAGGTAAATTTTATTTTTAGACATTGTGAAAATTAACTTCAGTAAATATTTTATTTACCATGGTTAAAGGGTAAATTTGGTAAATAAGGGTAAAAAAAATATTATAATAATATATAATTACCCTAAAATTTTTCATAATACTGTTTTATGAGATATATTTGACTATGGTCACACTAGGGTATATTTTAAGACCCTATGGATCCACTTTTGTGTGAAAATGACATTTAATTACTTTTAATTTAAAGTTAAGGAAAATATAACCTAAACATGTATCTTTTAGTAAAACAATTTTTTATGGGGTTATATAAGTTATATAGTCGACTATAAATAGTCATTAGAAAGATAAAAATATTTTCTATGTCATTTTAGTCTATTTTTATTTTTTATACATCACATAAGTAAATTTATTTATGACACAATGATGATGTAGTGATTACCTTATTAATGAATGTTTTAAATAAATGTGATTATAAATATTAAAATAAATTAATTTTGAAGCTTTTTATTCCATCCACGAATTTTAGGTACAATTATGGCTTTTTTTATTTTAATTAATGAATGTTTTTCCAAATAATCACATTGTTATGAATTTTTAAAAAGCCATTATATGAATAGTAAAACAATTGACAAAAATGAATTTTTTAAACAAATAATATTTTATTAAATGATATAATAGTCCTAAAAATATAAGATTTGTCCAAATGGATTATATAATATTTTAAATTACATTAATTAACTATTTTAGGTTCTATTTTAATTTTATGGTAACTATATTAATGATATAGGATGAATATACAAGAAGACATGATAAGACTTAAATTAATTAAATATGGGTTAAAGCTAAATGATATGGTTAAATTTGAAACAAAAAATTGTCTAAAACCTATTGGTTGAGATTATTTCGAAAATTAATCAATTTATATTTGAATAAAATGAGTTGGGAACATTTTTAAATCGAAATTAATTTTATAATAAAATAATCTTTCAAACTTTCCTAAAGTACCCATCCTCCCTATTATAAATGGCCATCACCTCTTAACCTTACTCACACCTTTCAAGCACCCTTGGCTCATCCAACCTCTACCAAAATAATCTCCCAACATCCCTATATTACTCCTTGAAGCCTTATCTTATGTATAAGGCAATATAATAAATCTTATTGGCTCAAATCAAAACATGTTACCCGATTTGAGGTGACATCTTCTCTCAAGTTTCTTTCCATTATTTTTCTTTCTCCAACCCCCTAAACTCACTTTATTTAATTATTTTATAACAAAATAATTATCTTAAATATATTAGGTTGTTTTTTGAGAATTATTTGAACTATAATTACATACACCTTCGTCTAATGGGTATAGAACATATTGTTTCTGTGGACGATGAACTACTGCCTCATGAAACAATGATTGTTCAATATTTTCCTACCACATCTTATGGTGGAAATTATGATGGAACTGTAATTATATATGATATATATGGTATTTATTTTATCTATATGCTTCTGTAATTCTAATTTATAACATACCTTTATGATTTTCATGTTATATAAATACAATAATTATATTTGAGGAAGTGCAGACTACCACCCTCTCAAAGTGAGTTGACTCGTTCATGCTATACATGGAATATATAAAGGAAAGAATTAATGAACTTATGTAAAATATATAACATATATATTATACTATAATTATAATATACCTATGTATTATTTAGTTTTAATTCCTTTAAATGTGAAAAAAAAATGAAAGTAGTGTTCATGCGTATGTATGACTTACCGTCTCCATGAATTGTGCATTCCATTTCTCATATCCAAATGATATGGACTATTATAATTACATATATACTGGATATATATGATATATATGATATATAAATCATTAATATAATTATTTAGATTATTTAATTTTGAACACATGGACAATTTATAATTATAACAAGTTCATTTTGGACTCAAGTTCCTAACATCGACAAAATGTCCGATATAAAATAAAATAATTAATTAATTATTATGGAAAGGTAATAAGTGATATAAAAGGAATAATAAACTTGAAAATTGTTCTGAATCAAGTATAATTAAATTATATTTATTATTCTGGAAATTAAAAAACAAACGAGTCAAGTCGGACACGAGGTAAGGGACTTCGTCTCAATCTCCTTTCTTTAAGGCATGTTTTGATAATATACACCTCCTTATTTTATATGTTTTATAATAAACCCCTTTGACTTCTATTTTAATTCGAAGGGAATATTTTTTCTATGAACCATCTAAATGAATTATAAAAGGAGTGTTTCAACATTTTCGGTGACAATGACCTCTCCACCACTCTAATTGTTATTTGGATTCCTCTATAAGCCTTAATTTTTTTAAAAGGAAAAGAAACCCATTATTACCTTTTTGAGTGTTTTCATATTAAAAAATGTTTTTAAAATAGATTGAGTATTTCAATATATTGAAATGATTTCTTTTGATTGAAAAATGTTTATATTTGAAATATTTTATGTGTTATGATTATGTAATGGTATATGGACATTTGACGAGTAATTATGTGATAAACCAAATGATGAGTGGTTCTGTGATTAACCAAGGACGGGTGGTTATGTTATAACTTCAAATTAATTGGGTATAAAAGTAGGACTTATAGCTATTACATTTTTATAAATTAATTTTGGATGTCAACCATATGGTTATTCCATTTAAGTATGATTATTCCCCAAGTTACCTTTGTATGTTATATGTTGCTTTCTATGGGTTTTATGGTAATCTTTTGGTTACAAAGAAGGGTCAGAAATGAGCTTATATTCAGTGAAGTGTTTTTGATACTTCTTTAAGGTGAAAACTATTACTTTATTATAAATTATCATGGTTTACATGTTTTTTTGAAAACTAACAGATTTTTTTCTTTGTGTATCCCTTACTTCGATTTTTATGCTCATCCCTAGTTTTTGAAATGTTTTTCATAGGACTTAAGGTGGAATTGGGTCAAGGATGGGATCATGGAAAATCCATTCTATTTAAAACATGGAACTAAACATGTTTATTTTCTTTTTAGAGTTTTTATTTTATGAAAAAATGGATACTGAGTAGAAGTGTATACATGTAATATTCAAGTTGTTTTGTATATGTTATGACATAATTATCTAAAGCTCTAAACCTGAAAAAATCCTCAATGTCAATTATTAATTTTTAAGGTTGGGGAATTACATAATCCAAAAGGGGTATCTCAAAGAATAGTTATAATAAATATATTTAGATGTTATTATTATGGTGTCACTACAATTTCCCACATTTTATCCATAAAATGGGAAATTAAAGTATCGTTCGTGCTTATATGTGGACTACCGCCTCCACAAAATGATATGATTCATTTTCCATCACCGTATGTAATAGTTGGTAATTATGATAAATTTAATATTTATATATAATATGTATGACATTATTATTATTATATAATTATAATACCTTATCTAACTTATTACCATCCTATTCATTAGAAAATGACAACATCGTTCATGCAAATCTGTGGACTACCATCTCCACAAAGCGATGTGATTCATTTTTCTGTTCCAATTTACATGGTTGATAATGTGGATATATTTAATGAATATATATTATATTTATTATATAATTATTATTATTTAATGGATATTTATTATTTACCTTTCTTTTGTTCTATCTATTAAAAAGCAAAAACACCACTCGTGTGTACATACGGACTACCATCTCCACGAAGTGATGTAATTCATTTTTCAACACCCCTTTATATGAATGGTTATAAAACTATATATGATTATTAAATATTATACTTATGAAATTTTTAATATTCTGGATATTATTTTACCATGATCAGGGTGTAATGACCATAACCACTGAACCCAAACATACATGATAAACAAAACAGCTATCACCCGGAAACAAGGATTTTAATAAAGAATTATTAATTAAGGTGTGTTGAAATATTATAATTGGATTATATATGATAAAATAAGTGTTTAAATGGAAATATTATATAATTATAATAAATATAAAATTATTATAAATGAGGTTGTAGCAATTATGAATCAAGGCGAACATAAAGTAAGGGTTCTTCATCTCAATATTGTTATCTTGAGACATGTTTGATGTTATGAACCTATTTATGTTTATGAGGTGTACACTCTTCCAATTTTACATGTTATATCTTTGATAATTCTTAATAAATGTTATTTAAAGTTAAAATTCAAAATATTTCATTCAAGGGGTTTTCATTCAAAAGTTACTAAAGTGGTAAGGGTTTATCAACTCAAATTATCTCTTTTGGGACATATGTTATGTTATATACCTATATTATTTTATAAGTTGTATATAATTAAAATTTTATATGTTATATCATTAATATATTTTCATTCATGGTATTTAAATTATCATTTAATGTTATGCATTTCATGGGGTTAATGATTCAAAAGTTACAAAAGTGGTATGAGTTTTACGTTAAAATCTCATATTTCACCAAGATAATTTATGCATAAATTTTAAATGATAAAATTATATGATCAGTATTTCAAAAAAAAACTATGAATTTTCTTATTCTGTGTTTATTTTTGGAAATTAAAATTCATTATTACATTTTTTTCTCTTTAAGTACTCAAAAGTTTGAAATATTTTTTTTAAGGAAGACCAACCCTGTTTTTCTATTCAGTCATGAATATTTTCTTCCATTTTCATATTTTATCTAAAATATTTTCTATAATGCTTTTATAATTCACCAATTATTAATAGAACTCATGTTTACCCATTTTCTTAATTTTAATAAAAAATCTCCAAAGAAACTACTTTTTATTTTTTGAATGAATTACTTTTACCAAAGGTGTGAAGAAAATCTTTATTTTAACATATAATGCATGAATTAATTTTATTATAATCATGAATAATAATTTATTTGAAACTTCATTTAAATTTTTACAATATTATTTATAATAAAATATTTTCTTTAATATTTGGGTAATTTTTTGATTTTAAATGAGTGGTTTCAAAATGAAATGGTTATTTTAATTAAAAATGTTTTAGTGACCTTTTAAAGGTATTTTAATACATAACAATGTACTTTTATGTTTCTTATGATTTAATTGGGATATGATCCAATGTTATTATCTTTATTATTTCTATGTATGATTTTTGAAAATGATGATGAAATATTTATAAAACTCTTTTTATTTTCTATGAGGTAAGCTATAATGAAATGATAAATGCTTTCATGATCTTGTGGTGTAGATATCAATAGATTATAATTATGTGACCAATGGGTATGTTATAGAACTCCAATAAATTGGTTAAAGATTAATTTTTTCTGATCTAAAAGGGTACACATGAGGTTATCCCAATCCTAAAATAAGGTACATAGGTTGTTAGCCTAGGCCCAACAATGGTGTACAAGAGGTTATCCCAAAGAAGGTACACAAGTGGTTAACCCAAGCCTAACTGATGATGAATGTCTTAGTGGGTATCATTGAAAAAATAATTCCATGATTATGATTAGGGCACAATTTATGACTTTATTTTATGATTGGATCTTATTCCAATGTTATGAACTCATCACTCATGTTCTTTGATTCCTTTATTATTCATGTCTTATGAAATTCCATGATTTTTTCTATTAGTCATGATTAGGATCTATGAATTGTTGGGAATGATTTTAAAATGTAAAGATAATTTTATCATACCCTCATACCCATGATATTATTATATATGATCATTTATTTATATATCCCTTGTTTACCCTTACTGAGTATCTGAGACCACCCTTTTACATTTTTTCTTTTCCCTTGGATATGAAGAATGGTTTTAAGTATGATATGTCAAAGAAGGGTTATAGTTGTGAAGTACTAATTTGGTGATGATTTAAATTTTTTATGTATCCATGTTTCCAAAGAAACTAAAACGTATAGTTATGGTGTGGATAGTAATGATATGTAATGAATATTCATTATTAAGATGTAATATTTATGTATGTAGAGATTGGGATGCATGACTATTTGATAGTAAATCTTATTCATGACTTAGTGATTATCATCATATCATCTATAATGGAGGTTCTTAGATGTCAATAAATGAAGCATAAATGATATTTTCTGGTGTATGTAAATCATTCATTCCTCTTTTAACACTTTTAGAATGTCATAACTATAAGTGGAGATATGACATAACATATTTGGGAGATTGTACCTGACCAATTCTTTCTATATATCCATGAAGAACTCTTCATCATCGAAGGAAAATTACTCAACTTGGTAAGACCATATAGGTTGTTTTTTTATATACGGTGAATCATAACCTGTATAAGAAAGGTATGGTTGTCACCACACAAGGTCATATTCTCGCTAAGGTGAGGTGTTTTTGGAAATTGAAGGAGAACCAAATTCAGTTGAACTTAGTTTTTCAGGAACCTTTATATATGAATGTGTCTTTAAAAGTAGTGTATGTCCTTTACTAAGTGAGATATTACCATTTGGAGGTTTCCTATGGAATATTTTAGGGGTAGGATCCCCATAATCTACCTATTTGATTCTGTGAGGAGGAATTACATGGAAGTTATAACCTTCTGCTTAATTTGAAGAGTCAATGGGTCCTTAGGATGGTGTATATGTGATATATATAGAATTAATAATCTTATCATAGTGTAAATTATTAATGTGATGATTTTCTTATACATAGTTTAAATATGTTGACACTCCAATTGGGGTCAAGTAGGATTATTTTTCTGTTGTATGGTGGCTTCTAGAATATTCCAAAGACTATATTTGGATATTATGGGGATATGTTCACAATACTAGGAAGATACTAGAATATTCCTACAAGATTCTAAATGGTTGGAAGTAATGTGGGATCACCTTGTGTTGGCTACTGGAATATTCCATCCATCCTTGGTCAAAATGGGAATATGTGCTCGATTCCAATATTAATTCCCCACTATGATATGCCGATAGACATTAAAAATGGGAGAAGGGATATATTCCTTCGACTATATATCCTCTAAGGAATTATAATTCAATCCTATATTGTTCAGAGTAGGAATATATTCCCTAATCCTTTCAATTTCTTAAATATTCTAGAAATAATATAAATGGTTGGCTAGGATATGGGATTTCTATGAGTTGACTGTCAAAATATACTAACAAACCTCATTTGGAGCCTGAGTATGTGTGCAATCATGGTTTTAATTTGGAATATATTTTCAGATCTCTTTGAAAAGAATATGCACCTATCCTGATGTAACTATCAAATCAAGTTAATGAATCCCAGTCGTAATGATGATATGATCATGATCCCATGTCAGGTCCTTTATCAAAATATGACAATAATCCTCTAGAATATGAGGAATAATTTTTTATTTCTCTATAGTAGGTATTTGGTCATGTTATACATGATGATATAATTTTATAGTGGTTAAAATAAGAGTTTTTTTAATTATTTTGTGATTTCAAGGATATTCCATTAAATATATTCATTGTATCCATAATATGTTGGAAATTCAGAATGGCTTGAGTATGAATATGAGCCCCCTTATTTACTATCATTAGGATGTTCTTGTAGACATACTCAATTGAAGTGGTAATATGTTCCCACTTATATCCTACATTTTACATCAGGATATTCTAATGGGATTCATGTGTGGGGGTGGAAATTTCTGAATGCCCCTCCTTGTTGTCATAATATTCTAGTAGCCATTTTATGTGTGAATAGAGATATGAGCCTCCTTACTAGTTGCATTCATAATATGTTGAAATAATCCTTTAGTGGAATCAAGGATATGATGCTAATCCACATACCCCATATCTCTCTATTCCTGGATAGATCTCCTGGACACCTAGGTTGGAGTGACCAGGGGGAGATCTACCGGACAACACCCTTAGTAGGCAGTAGAGGGAAGGTGGTTGTCTGATGTTGGTGGAGACAATTGAAATGATACCTACTTAGTGAGTCTTGAATCAGGGTGATTTCATGGTTCTCCCTAATCCAATTTTCTAATACAAGGAAGGTACTGGTTTTCATGCTCTTGGAATAGGCTCAAGAATTAGTTAGTGGTGGTGACAGGTGTATCAAATTTGTTTTTTCTCTCCTCGGATGGGATGGGTCTAGAAGCTAAAGTTCTTGGGTACCCTTATATAAATATTCTAGGGTTTGGATGGTACCATGATGATGATATTTTTTAACCATTCAATTTTCCACTTTTCAATAATGATTCTAAGAAGGGGATGTTTTACTTCTTCTTTTAGAGTTCATGGCACTCATGGAATATCTGACACTAGAATTCTTGCTTGATGAGGATTCCATTTATTATTATTAAAGAGAGATCTTCATAAAAATTACCTGTAGATAAAAATAAAATAAATAATAATAATATTAGTTAGTATAACTTCATAAGTAAGAAAACATGATTAACTAACTATATATGGGAAACTCAGTTTTTTGTTAATAAAAGATTCTCTTTGGGTTCACCAATTTTTTTATAGAATATAAAAAATGTCCCCACATGTAGGTGACATAATTAAATTTAATTATTCAATGATTCATTTTGGTTTCACCATTTTTCTGTAGAATATGCAATATAAAATGGTTCGATTTCTGGGAAACCTAATTACATTTAATTATTGGAATATTCATGTTGCATTTACCATTTGTATTTCAACCCGGGATGGGGTGGCCAGAATTTTTTTTGTTTTTATTTTTGTGAGGGGTTTAGTGTGGCTGTGGGAACATCATATTATATTAATACCCCTATATTAAAAAATTTCTAATAGGTTTTATTCATGGAATAAAAAACACCCAATGACCCCCACATCCATGACAATCTATGAGAATGCTTTCCAAAGTTAGGAAATCATTGAGGTTTCTTACGAATGACCCTTAGGAACTCGTATTAGTCAAGTGGATGGGATTTTGGCCCCATCACACCCTAATTAGTGGAATTATTTCCTAATTCATGAATCTATTATATATTTAAGTCATGTTTGTGAATATTTTAAAAATATGGAAATGGGATCAGTTACCCTGATGTTAGTAATAAGTTATTGGTGTATGTTGATGTAAATTTCTGACCATCTTAGAGGAATATTATTGAAATCAAAACATGAATTTTTTAGTTTTTCTCCATAAATGATGCAATTTGTTTTTATCATAGGTTCTCTATATTTTTATTATTGTTATTTAATGATGATTGTATACTTTTTACAGTTCTTTACATCCACATAGTTTGGTTCTCTACTATTTATTTCATTATAGGAATGAATTTTGTGTTTATGGTGTTGGTATTGGACCCATCAAGGGTACATCTATGTATCCTTATGAAATTAATTTAAAACCATTTTGTTCAGTACCACTTAAAGGGAAACATCATACTTGTTAAGTTCATGTAACACAGACTGATCAGTGTAGTGTAATGTCATGTGGTAGGATGATTAAGAGAAAAATGTATAGAAATAGTCAATGTGGGACTTACACATGAGAAACCCTTTCTATTTGACCTCATAAAAAATATTTCCCATCATGATTAGGTTAGTCTCATAAAGAATATGGCCTTGTAAAGATAGTTTTTTCTGGGATTATAGACCAATGATAACAAGGCGAGGAGATCTTATTAAGAATATAGCCTGATAGAGGGGAGATCCACAAGGAGTGTAGACCTAGTGGATTTGAATGGAATATCGATGAAGTTGGGTTTGAAACTTAAAGATACATCTTATATATCCCATCAAATTATGAATCAAATCACACATAGTTCAAATGATACAATTTAAAGTCATGTGACAAGACCATACCATGCAGTTTGACGTCATAGAGTAAGGATATCATCTTGTAGTTTAATGTTGTATGACTAGGTAGTTGGTTATGTAGTTTAACAAAAATCTATAGGGATGTATTTTTCCTGAAAATTGAAACATTATAGAATCATGGAGGGCTAACTCATATGTGGGATACCCTGAGATGCTTCATTGGGAATTCTCATTGAAGGAGTGTCTCATATAGAATATTACCCTTTGAGAAGGAAAACCTGTTTTTGGGGATTACAATTAATAAGGATTCCAAAAATAGAGGTGATTCCAATATAATGATGAAATAATCATAATGGATCTCTAATCCCACATGAGTCATGTTTGGTGTGAGAAACAAGAGATGATAAAAGATCAAGCACATTACCCTAACGGATTTGGATGGGGCTTACACCCGAAAAGGAATCTTGTGGATGAAATCTAATCCCTATCTTCTAATGGATATGGGAGGGGATATGGAAGGTAATTGGGATATGGAATCCTGAAATACAGGATAGGGGCTTAATCTATGAGGGATTCTGTTTTTTAACTTTAGAGTGGAGGAGATAAGGATACAGGGAAGTCACCATTAATCATTCCCCCATCAAGAATTACACATCCAATACACTCGCACAATTATAAAAAATAAGTAATGTATGATTCTCATTTTACGTATAATATAGAGGGCCTACTTTCATTTAATGGATTGGAAGGGTAGATGTAGGTATTATTCCATCTGTGGCTTCCTTTCTGCTTGATTAGACTCCAGTATCCACCAGTTTCCCAAGTCGATCAAGATAATATTTCAATTAACAAAATTTTTATTCATGTTCTAGGGGGTTTCTCACTAATGTACTTATAATTATAACCGATTTTAATAAGGGGATGCAAGATTGAAAACCCCATGGGGATCATATATATTGAGGTAGACATATCGAAGAAACCTTTTATCAAGGCAATTCAAGATTGAAAGGGGATAACATTTGTGTGCATACTTTGATTTTGTGTATTAATTAGCTTTGGAGGAGGCCTTGATAATTAAAGTTTAAATTAGAAAATTGGACGAAACAATGTTCTACCATTGAAGATGGGGTGTTCATGGATCTTTCATATGAGAGAAAAGGAGGATGGTTTTCATAGTAAAAGGATGGAAGAATACCTCACTCAGGTAATACTAGGGTAGGTGGTAAGGATTCTCCCAAGTAATACTAGTGTGAGATGATGAAGGATTTACCTAACAAATACTAGTGAAAAATAATGAAGTCTTATCTTAGGTGATGCGAGGGTGAAGTGATGAAGGCTTCTCCCTGGTGATTCTAGGGAAAAATGATGAAGCCTTCACCTAGGTGATGCAAGGGTGAAGTGATGAAGTATTTTATGAGGTGTTTATGGGGTAAAGTGATGAAGGCATTTACCATATGATACTGTATAAACTCAGGATGCCCTGAGAGGGGAGGGGTGAATTAGGGTATCATATTTTTCTTTTAAAGTGACAGATCTTGTTCCCACATTGGTAGGAACGTGTTAAACCTGTATGATAGATATAAACAACAAATAAATAATCACATGCAATGAGACCATGAAGCACTTTTACTTGGTTCACCACAAAGGGCTACGTCCAAGGACCATACACCGATAGTGTGTCGGTTGTACCAAAATCCATTCATCTTCACTAGTTGTGGAGTAAACGTGTTTGGTCACAGTCACTCTGTTCTAGGAACACTACCTTTATAAAAGATCAGGGACATCTCACTACTTCCCTTAGATTACTTCTGTTGACTCCCCCTATCTCACTACCTTGGGTGAAGTAAGACTCAGTTTATGGATGTGAAGGTCCCTTCAATAGATTTGTGTTAAAGTCTTTGTCTTAGTCCATCACAAGACACTACTTGCATCAAAGTCCTGAATTGATGCACATGAAAGCATTGATCACACACACTGGATATTCAAAAACCTATCAGAATCATTACACCACACTTGCGCACAATACCCCAACTTGCGCGCAAGATTTGGGAATTGTCACAAAAGATGACTTTTGCACAACAACTACTTTCCACACAAACCTTATATTTCACGCAACTGCACTGAAGGGTTCACTTGGTCTTTTCAGACTAAAGGAACACCTTGCGTGGCAGATTAACTCTCTTCCAATCTTTCACATGGAAATATTTCGCACGATGGAGCAACAAGATTTTCATTGGAAAATTTCTAAAGTCTTTTATTGGGGTAGACATATATTTATATGTCGTTGAAGACCTACACACAATATTCTGACACATCTTATTCAGTTCATGTAAGTTTCATACTGATCATGCAAAACCCTTTCATGCAACATCATATTCCATGCACTCTATGACTTATCCATTTGTTGACATTCTGATTCTAAAACATGTCTTGCGTGTAAGTTCCAAAATCACCATCAATATTGCACACAAAAACCAATCTTTCGCGCACACATAAAATCTTTCGCGAACCTTTGACAAAAACATGTTTCTCCATTTTTAGAATTTCTACCCCAAAAAATTGGAAAACACTTGAGAATGGCGCTACATTCAATACTGCTTTCGGATTAAACTGTATAACCCCTTTCCATGTAATCTCCCTGATCTTCCATAAAAGGGTTGACGATAACAAACCCATAATCTTCCTGATATTCCATCAAAGGTTTTAAAATAAAAAACCCAAACCATGATCAACCCAAATTAAATTGACAACAAACCCAAACCAAACTCCTTTTCCAGCATAGAACATCCATGGTTCTAACAATATCCCCCTTTGGGTTTGTTGGGAATCACCAAATAAATTCAATAGAGAACCAACCACAAGGAAAACCTGAAACAGATTAATCGACTCAACCAAAACACTAAGTCTACGTGAGTAATGCTCGGTGTAGGAAACAAGAGGGGAAGATTGAATTGGGTTCCTGTGTTTTGGAATTCTTAAATATGCCCAATATATTCTCTTACTATGTCATAGAAGCATTACATTCCCTAAAAGAATACCATCTCCTCCTAACACCAAATTCTCATTTTGTCCTAAAAGAATTCCATCTTCTCCTAACACTGAATTCTCATCATGTCATAGAATCATTACATGTACATCACATGTACTGAATTTATGCATTCTCCCCCATTTACAATAAACCCAAACACCATTATTTGTTCTTTTTTATCTCAAAATACTCCCCCTGGATAGTATCCCCCCATAAACTTTCATCACATCCACAAATAGATTAAAAACAGTTAACACAACTGGGGGTATGGGAAACTCGTAAACTCCTCATGCACTGGGAGGAGGTTGAACACCGAGGTTCAACCGATGTTTCATAAACACATGTGCTGACAATGGCTTGGTCAATATGTCTGCCACTTGATCATATGTTCCAAAATGCTCCATTTCAATCATGCCTTGTTCAAATTTTTATATGATGAAGTGATATCTAATTTTAATATGCTTCGTATGAGAATATTGAACATGATTCTTCATAAGATCAATTGCATTCTTTTTATCACAATGAATCACCATTGGTTGTTTAACTTCATCACCAATATCTATCAGTTGTTGATTCATCCATAGAAGTTGAGTGCATGCCTTTGTAGTAGAGATATACTCATCTTCACCAGTACTGATTGAAGTTCTTTCCTTTTTATTTCTCAATTATCCCACACATTTATTCCCAATATAGAATGCTCCACCACTTGTGGATTTTCCATCCACTATATCTCTAGACTAGTCAGCATTAGAGAATGCTGATAGTTCACTATCCTTTCCTAAATCAAAGTATAACCCATAATTGTTAGTACCTTGAATGTACCTCATGATTCTTTTTACTACCACCATATGTTATTCCTTTAGATTGCTTTGAAACCGAGTCACCAAGCATGTTGTAAAGACAATGTCTGTTTGTGTCGCTGTCAGGTATAGTAGGCTTCCAATGATCCTCTTGTACATGGTGGGATCAACAGAAGTCCCATACTCATGCTTTCCAAGTTTGGTTCCAACCTCAATCGGAGTTGACATTGGTTTGGAGTCATGAATTTTAAATTTCTTCAAGATCCCTCTTGCATATTTTTCCTAAGAAATGAAAGTGTAGTCCTTCATCTGTATAACCTTCAGGACCAGGAAGTATGTGAGCTGCCTTATCATAGAAATTTAAAATACTGAATTCATGTGATTGGAAAATTCATCCACTGATCCCTGTCTTTTTCCTTCGAAAATAATATAATCAACGTACATGAGTACCATAATTTTATCTTTTACAGAATTATTTACATAAAGATTGTGATCCATTCCTACTCTTATAAATTCAAGATTTCTTAGGTATAAATCCAACTGTGAATACCATGTTCTTGGTGCCTGATTCAAACCATTGAGGGACTTATTTAGTTTTCAAACCTTCGTTTCATCATTTCCAAGAAGAAATCGAACTAGTTGTTCAATTTATACTTCTTCTTAGAGAACACCATTCAAGAATAATGTCTTGACATCCATTTGATATAATTTATATACTATTTAAATTTCCATGGCAATAAATATCCTGATTGACTCCATTTTAGCTGCTGAAGTAAATGTTTCTTCAACATCGACCTCTTCAACCTGTGAATATCCTTTGCATACCAGTAGTTCCTTGTTTCTAATAACACTTCCATGTTCATTGAATTTGTTCTTGAATATCCACTGTGTACCAATCACATTTTGACCTTTAGGACTCTTAACTAGGTCCCATGTTTGGTTCTTTTAAATCTGATCTAACTCCTCATTCATGGACATAACCCATGATTCATCCTTTATAGCTTCTTCAAATGAGGATGGTTCCATAACTGAGAGGAATGCAGATTGTGCATTTCACTTCATTATTATTTTCTGGGATGGTGTAGTTTTATCCCCAATGATATAAGATTGATCTATTTCAGCTCTTCTATGTTTCTTGTGCAGTTCACATGGGGATTTCACAGGCATTGTTTCTTCTTCTAATTCTTCTTCTAAAACATTTTCATTTTGCGACCTCTGAATGTTTTTCACTCTTTCATCCACTTCATCATTTGTATCTATACCATGTCCACATTTTTCCTCATCTTCTATCACATCATCATAAGAATTATTTGATGCATTTGTGGTTTTTTATTCATTGATCTTTATATCACTAATTTCCAAAAAATTTCCAAGTCGCTTATTGAAGCATTTGTAGGCTTTGAATTTCATTGAGTATCCAAGGAATATTCCTTCATCTGCTGCATCACCATACTTCCCTAGATTTCCTTCTTTGTTTCGGATAAAGCATTTACTTCCGAAAACACAAAAATACTTCCAGGAAGGCTTCCTTCCATGCCACAACACATATGGTGTCTTGGTTTCACCCATATAGAGCCATGTGCGATTTGGAATATATACCTCTACTTGAAATAACTCTTTCCAATAGTGAAAAGGGATAAAGATCTCAATCAACATTATTCTATCCATATTGTTCACTTGTGGATTCCAACACTCCACAACTCCATTCTACTGTGGGGTTCTCACAGTTTCCACCTCATGTTATATTCCATGCTTCTCTAGGTAATTCTCAAACTTGATAGACATGTATTCCCATCCATTATCAGATCACAAAACTTTAATTGTCTACCCAGTTTAATTTTTTTCAATTCGATGATAAGTCTTCATGAAATCAAGAACTTTTCATTTCTTATGTATAACTATCACACATGCCATTCTACTATAATCATCTATGGATAGGACAATGTACCTTTCTCCTTGAATTCCAATAACATTTATCAGGCCACATACATCTGTATGAATGGGGTAAAAAAGATTAGATGCTCTTTTCTTCTTTGGCCGATAGGAACTGCAAAACAATTTCCCACGAATGCAGGCATCACACGTATTTTCATGTTCACACTTAAGGATAGGGATATCCATTACAATCTTCAGTTTTGATAACTTCTCCATGTCATCATGATTGATTTTCCCCAACCTTCAGTGCCACAAGTTGTTTTCTTCTTCAACTGTCAGATAGAAAATGTTATCTTTTCTATACACTTGATAAAAGTTTCCATCAGTTCTATAACCCTTCATGAGATAATTCCCTCTCCTTCCCTTTATAGTACACCCCTTTTCATTGAACGTCACTATAAGTCTTGAGTCACAGAGTTGAGTCACACTTAGGAGATTGTGACTTAGACCATCCACATATAGAACTTCTATCTTCTTTAACTCTCCATTATCCAATTTAGTACATCCACTGACTTTGATCTTCAAAGCACCATCATTACTGAACCTCACTATTCGATCGACGTTTTTCTTAATATTCATTAATAGTTCTACATTTCCCATCATATGGTATGAGTATCCACTATCAAGAATCTAAGTGCTACTGTTCTAGGTAGCCTTGAGAGAGACTTCAGCGAGATTGGATTACTCAATCTTCTTCTTTTCCTTCCATAAAATATTAGCTTGAGTGAAGGATGAGGATGGATTTTCAAATAAAATTTTATTGTGCACATGTTCGTCATACTCACACTCTTCTTTTAGAAGATAAAAGCTCTTTGAAATAGAAATACCACATGGTTTGCGAGAGTTGACTTGTCTTTGATCTCTTTAGGAATTGTTCCTATTGTTCCTTTTCCTGCAATACAGATCCTTATGGACAAAGTTAACGCAATTAAAACAATATCCATCAAAACCATTTTTTCTATAAGAAGTTGGATATGAAATCATTCTCTATTATTGACCTCCTAGCTCTCCCCTATTAAAATAACTCATTTCCTCTTCATAGTATGACATAGTATGGACCAGATATCCATAGAATTGATATTTCATAAGCAGAAATATCTTTTCACTTTGATTATTTTTCATGTCCCCTTCCTTCAGATAAGATTGTGATAGCTGATTCTTTCTAAAATATTGTGAATATTTTTCAGTTCTCTATCCATTTTGTCTTGGGACATTCTTTATTTGGACTTCAGGTGACTTTGCAATATGTTCAACTTCCATCTTTCCTTTATTTCGGCTCATTTTATTCCCATTATTTGATTATTCAGCATCACAGCCAATTCTGCTATTCCCCATGCATACATGTCATTGATCTTTCAAAATATTTTCAACTATATCCTAACCACTCTTACCTCTCAGTAGAAATTCAACATCTAAAAATATTCTATACTGTATTTTCTTCTTTGCTTCTTTTGAGTTTGATTGAATTTCCAGTTTACTCTTAAGTGTAACAACTTCTTCTTCAAGAACCTCAATAGTCTTGGACCTCTATTCCAGTCTAGAGGTAAGATCATGGATGAACATGGATTGTTCTTCAAATCTGAGCTTTAGTTCCAAAAAATCTTCTGTGTTTTCAATGATTGAAGACTGTACTTTTGCAAATTTTTCCAGTCATTCAATTTTTCTTCAATCTGATCAACAAAGTCAGACGATTCTTCCACAACTGCTCTCCATTTTTTGCATCTGTTACATTGATTCTCAGGCTTATAAGGATTATCCCTAAATTCAAGTTTGGGATCGACATAAGTGTTCAAATGATTATCTCCAGCTTTGTAACCTGATGGTTCTAACTTTTCTATGGTAGCAATAATAGAATCATGTTTCTCAAATTTAAATTATGGTTATTCTTCCTCAAAGAATTCATTATCACTATCATCATCTTCTTAACATAGAAAACATTTCCTCTATGGTTTTTTATCAGACATGAAGTTTTCCTTTTTAGAAAACCTCTTCTTAGGCTTTTGTGAGTTTTCACCTTCACTTTCATAATCATCAAACTTCACTGAGAATTAAGAAGCAATTTTCCCAACTCTACCAAAATGAAAACATGCCAAGGGTAGCTTCCATTCAAAAATACATTTTCCTCTCTTGAATATCTTGGAAAAGAGACAGAAAAACTCACCTTATTCATCCGCATCATTAATGTGGTCTCCTGATATATTGAGTTTTTCCATGTATTTGAATTCCATATCTTTGCTAACACACCTTGTCGCATCCTCCAGTTTTACTCTCATTTTATATTCATTCAAACTGCTTAGAAGATCATCCAAAAAAATACTGGACAAATCTCTTTCATCAAGGGAAGACTCTTCGGGATTGTAGAGTGGTGGAAGCCTTCTCAAAATTTTCTTCACAATTTCGATGTCTTTAATTTCTTCTCCAAGTCATCAAATTTATCCTACAACTTCAGTAATTCAATTGAAGAAGGAATCTACATTTTCATCTAGATTCATTTTTAGATCATTGAACCTATTGTGTAGAAATTGTAGTTTTGACTCCTTTACATTGTTGGCCCCTTCATAAATGTTATCTAGATTTTCCAAAAAAGACTTAGCTGAAGTACAACTCATCAGTGTTAGATAAATTTGATCAGAAAGTGCTGTAGTAAGAGAATTATATGCTTTGGCGTCAGCATCAAGCATCATTCTATCTATATCTATCATTAAAAGCCCTGTAGGATATGTGACTTGTATTCCTTGCATTGTAGAAACTAAAACGTCCATTACATGAAATATTAGATGATATATCATCCTATTTATCTAGATTTGAAATTTTCTTCCATCGAATAGGGGGACTCCCTTAAATTTTACTGAATTCTCCATGATAAAAAAAAGATTCAACACCAACAACCTTTACACTTTGATACCACTTGTAGAACCTCGGGACTCCCTGATAGGGGAGGGGTGAATCAGGGTGTCAACATTTTCTTTTAAAGTGATGGATCTTGTTCCCACATTGGTAGGAACATGTTAAACCTGTATGATGGATATGAATAACAAATAAATAATCACATGAAAAGAGACCACAAAGCACTTTTACATGGTTCACCACAGAGGGATAAGTTCAAGGAGCATACGCTGACAGTGTGTCAGTTGTACCAAAATCCACTAATCTTCACTAGGTGTGGAGTATAATTGTTCGGTCACAGTCACTCTGTGCCAAGCACACTGCATTTACAAAAGTTTAGGGATAGATCACTGCTTCCCTTGGATCACTTTTGTTGACTCCCCATAGCTCACTGCCTTGGGTGAAGTCACACTCAGTTTATGGATGTGAAGGTCCCTTCATCAAATTTTCATTGAAGTCTTTGTCTCAGTCCAGCATGAGACACTACTTGCATCGAGGTCTTGAATTTATGCATGAGAGAAGTACTGATCACACACACTGGATATTCAAAAACCTGTCAGAAGCATTACACCACACTTGAGTGAAATACCCCAATTTGAAAGCAAATATTTGAGAATTTTCATGAAATATGACTTTAGCACAACTCCTACTTTCCGCACAACCCTTATCTTTCTCTCAAATGAACTAAAGGGTTCACTTGGTCTTTTTAGACTAAAGTAACACCTTGCACACAATATTAACTCCCTTCTAATCTTTCACGCAGAAATCTTTCACGCGGCGGAGCGACCAGATTTTCATTGGAAAAATTCTTATATCTTCTATGGGGGTAACCACATATTTATAAGCCCTTGAAGACATTGCATACAAGATTCTGATGCATCTTCATCAGTTCATGAAAGTTTCATGATGAGAACACAAAACCCATTTTGATGTCACATTGGGAACACAAACCCTTTCACGCAACATCATCTTTTTCACACTCCATGACTTAACCATTTTTCAACATTCTGATCCTGAAACATGTCTTGAGTTCAAGTTACAAAAACACCTTCAATCTTGCATGCAAAAACCAATTTTTTGCACACACATAAAATCTTTCACGCACCTTCATTTAACAAAATCACGTTTCTTCATTTTCTAATTTTCAGCCCCAAAAATTTGGAAAACACTGGAAAATAGTTCCTCCTTCAATACTGCTTTCAGATCAAACTGTATGAACCCTTTCTAGTTAATCTCCCTAATCTTCCATGAAAGGGTTGACAATAACAAACTCGTAATCTCCTGGATATTACATGAAAGGATTGATAATAACAAAACCAAACCATGATCAACCCAAAGTATATTGACAGGAAACACAAGCCGAACTCTTTTTCTAGAATAGAACATCCATGGTTCTAATAAACTCCCACTTTGGGTTTGTTGGTAATCACCAGATAAATTCAATAGGGCACCTTCCGGAAGAATAACCTGAAACGCAAGAATCAACTCATCCAACACTCTAAGTCTACGCGAGCAATGCTCGGTGTAGAAAATAAGAGGGGAATCTTGAATTTGGTTCCTGTGTTTTGTAATTCTCAAGGATTCCCAAGCTATTCTATTACTGTGTCAAAGAATCATTACATACCCTAAAAGAATTACATCTCCTCCTAACACCAAATTCTCATCGTGTCCTAAAAGAATTCCATCTTCTCCTAACAATAAATTCTCATCGTGTCATAGAAGCATTACATGTCCATAAAATTTCCTGAATTTATTCCTTCTCCCCAATTGAAAATAAACCAAAAGACTGGTATTTCATCTTTGTTTATCTCAAAACACCCCCTAGAGAGTATGTCCCCTATAAACCAGAATCACATCCACAAATAGATTAAAAATATTTAACATAACTAGGGAGAGGGGAATCTTGTAACCTCCTCATGCACTAGGAGGAGGTTGAACACTAAGGTTCAACTGATGCTTCACAAACACATGTGCTGACAATGGCTTGGTCAGTATGTCTCACACTTGATCACAAGTTCTAACATTCTCCATTTTAATCATTCCTTCTTTAAATTTTTCATTGATGAAGTGATATCTAATTTCAATATTCTTTGTATGATAATGTTGAACATGATTATTCATAAGATCAATTATGCTCTTGTTATCACAATGAATCACCATTGGTTTTTTAACTTCATCAGCAATATCTATCAGTTGTTGATTAATCTATAGAAGTTGAGTGCATTCCTTTTTAGTAGAGATATACTCAGCTTCAGCAGTACTGAGTGAAGTGCTTTCATGTTTCTTTCTTAACCAGCCCAAACATTTCTTCCCAATATAGAATGCTCCACCACTGATGGATTTTCTGTCCACTATATCTCTAGTCCAGTCATCATCAGAGAATGCTAATAGTTCACTATCCTTTCCTAAATAAAAGTATAACCCATAATTATGAGTACCTTGAAGGTACCTCATGATTCTTTTTACTTCCACCATATGTTCTTCCTTTAGATTAATTTGAAACTGAGCTGCTAAACATGTAGTAAAGATAATGTCCAGACATTTTACTGTTAGGTATAATAGTCTTCCAATGATCCTCGTGTACATGGTGGGATCAATAGAAGTCCCATCCTCATGCTTTCCAAGTTTGGTTCCAACTGCAATCGGAGTTGACATTGGTTTGGAGTCATGCATATTAAATTTCTTCAGCAGCTCTCTTGCATATTTTTCTTGGGAAATAAAAGTGTAGTCCCTCCTCTGTATAATTTGCATACCCAAGAAGTATGTGATCTCCCCAATCATAGACATTTCAAATTAGTATTTCATGTGATTGGAAAATTCATCCACTGATCCTAGTTTGTTTCCTCTAGAAATAATATAATCAACGTACACGAGTACCATGAACCGATCTTTTAAATAATTCTTTACATAGAGATTGTGATACAATCCTCGTATTATAAATTCAAACTTTCTTTGGTATGAATCTAAACACGAATACCATTCTCTTGGTGCTTACTTCAAACCATAGAGGGCCTTCTTTAGTTTTAAAACCATCGTTTCATCATTACCAAGAAAAAAACCCACTGGCTGTTCAATATAGACTTATTCTTCGACAAGACCATTCAAGAATGCCATATTGACATAAATTTGATATAATTTATATCATATTTGGATTTCCATGGCAAGAAATAGCCTGATTGACTCCAACCTAGCCACTGGAGAAAATGCTTCTTCAACATCGACCCCTTCAACCTGTGAATATACATTGCATACCAGTCGTGACTTGTTTCTAATAACACTTCCATGTTCATCAAATTTGTTCTTGAATATCCACTTTGTAACAATAACATTGTGACCTTAAGGTCTCTTAACTAGGTCCCATGTTTGGTTCTTTTCAATTTGATCCAACTCCTCATTCATGGACTTAACCCATTATTCATCCTTTGCAGCTTCTCCAAATGAGGATGGTTCCACAAATGAGAGGAATCCAGGTTGTGCATTAATCTTCATTATTATTATCTGGGTTGGTGCCGTTTTATCCCCAATGATATTAGATTGATCTATCTCATCTCTTTTGTGTTTCCTGTGAGGTTTAGATGGGGATTTCACTGGAATTGTTTCTTCTTCTGATTATTCTTCTAAATCATGTTCATTTTGCGACCTCTGAATGTTTTTCAGTCTTTCCTCCACTTCATCATTTGTATTTGTACCATTTCCACATTGTTTCTCATATTATATCACATAATCATAAGAATTATATGATTCATTTTTGGATTTTTCTTTAATGATCTTTACATCAATACTTTCCACAATTTTTTCTAATCGCTGATTGAAGCATTTGTAGGCTTTGCATTTCATTGAATATCCAAGGAATATTATTTCATATACTGCATCACTATACTTACCTTGATTTCCATATTTCTTTCAGATAAAGTATTTACTTCCAAAAACATGGAAATACTTCATGGAGGGCTTCCATCCATGCCACAACTCATACGGTGTCTTGGTTTCACACATATAGATCCCTATTCGATTTTGAATATATACTGCTACTTGAACTGCCTCTTCCCAATAGTGATGAGAGATATAGATCTCAATCAAAATTATTCTATCCATATTGTTCACTTGTCAATTCATATGATCCACAAATCCATTTGGTTGTGGGGTTCTCATAGTTTCCACCTCATGTTGTATTCCATACTTCTCCAGGTAATTCTCAAACTCGATGGACGTGTATTCCCCTCCATTATATTATCGCAGAACATTAATTTTCCACCCAGTGTCACTTTTAGAAATTCGACGATAAGTATTCATGCAATCAAGAACTTGTCTTTTTTTATGTATAACTATCACACATTCCATTATACTATAATCATCTTTGAAAAAGACAAAGTAACTTTCTCCTTGAGTTCCATAAACATTATCGGGCCACATACGTATGTATGAATGAGGTCAAGAAGATTATATGCTCTTTTCTTCTTTGGCCGATAGGAAATGTAGACCAATTTCCTACTAATGCACAAAACACATTTCTTTTCACGTTCACGCTTTTGGATGGGGATATCCATTACAATCTTTAGTTTTGATATCTTCTCTATGTCTTGTTGATTGATGTTCCCCAACCTTCAGTGCCACAAGTTGTTTTCTTCTTTAACCGTCAAATAGAAAATGTTCTCTTTACTATCCACTTGATAATGTTTTCCATCAGTTATGCAACACTTCATGAGAGAATTCCCTCACCTTTCCTTTATAGTGCACCCCTTTTCATTGAACATCACTATAAGTCCTGAGTCACAAAGTTGAATCACACTTAGGAGATTGTGATGTAGACCTTCCACATATAGAACTTATGTATTATTTAACTCTCCATTAGCCAGTTCAGTACATCCACTGCCTTTGATATTCAAAGCACCATAATTAACTA
This sequence comes from Viscum album, assembly GCA_963277665.1. Lineage (NCBI taxonomy): Eukaryota > Viridiplantae > Streptophyta > Magnoliopsida > Santalales > Viscaceae > Viscum > Viscum album. The sequence goes on along the minus strand of OY728159.1, from coordinate 1,814,742,034 downwards.
GCCTCACTATTCCATCAACCTTTTTCTTAATATTCATTAATAGTTCTGCATTTCCTATCATATGGGCACTACCACAAAACTGGGAAAGGCATGCGCCTGCCTTTATCAGCGCTTTTGTTAGCGCTGATACAGGTTGTATTTATCAGCACTTTTCATTTTAGCGCTGATAAATACATCCTTTATCAGCGCTTTTTACTAGCGCTGATAAAGGCTCACACGGATTTGTTAAAAACCCGCGGGTCCTCTTCCTCCTCCCTGCACCCGGTCAAGCTCTCGTGGAAGCCCTCCTCTGCACCGTTGCCGCCGCCTCCTCCTACTCCGCCGCGGCCGCCGCCTCCTCCTTCTCCTCCTCCTCCGGCCGCCGCCTCCTCCTTCTTATCCTCCTCCGGCTGCCGCCTCCTCCTCCTCCTCTGCTCCTCCTCCTACTCTTCCTTCTCCTCCACCGCAGCCTCATCCTCCTCCTCCTCCTCCGGCGCTTCCTCCTCCTCCGGCGCTTCCTCCTCCTCCTCCTAGTCTGCTGCCTCATCCTCCTCCTCCACCGGCGCCTCCTCCTCCTCCTCCTCTGCCTATTCTGCTTCCTCCTCCTCCACCGCGGTTTGAGAGGTGCCTCAAGTACTCAGGTGAGTCTCACAAGCTTTATTTTAGTTTTATATGATGTTTTTTGGAGATTTTTCAAATAAAACATGGTTTTGTGTTCATATTTTTTGAGAAACAATGTAGAACCTTGAGAATGAGGAGGTTTTCAGTCCTCTTTCTAAATCACATAGTTGACTTTCATGGTTAGTGAAGGTTAACCATGGGATATCTTAGAGGAAACCATGTGAGGTGGATTTTAGTTAGGGATTAACATACCATTTTTTTATGATTTCATACAAAACATGTGAAATTTTGTAGACTGAGGTAGTTCCAATTTACATAATTAATGCATAGTTTGGTAAACTATGTTGACCAAATATTTGAAGGGGTTTTCTTGTACAGTGCCACCACATTATTAATATATGGTTTGGAAAATTGTGTAGAACATTAAAATTATATTTTCATCTTTTTCCCTCTGAAATTCCAATAGGGGAAGCCCCCATTTCTCATCCTCCCTCTTATACAATGCCCAATCAACCCACCCCCTTATTCCTATTTGATTCTCCTTTCCATGGGGAGTTTTTTAGTGGATTTATTCAACAATTCTAAGTGATTTCACCATCTTCCTTACCATTTTATTCTTTATATTTAGTTTCTATTGATTTTTGATTTATCTAGATTAGGTTTTATGGGTGATTCAACTAGAGAACGGTGGTATCATACTGATTTGATGGGGGTGTTTTCCTACCTCATGTATAAGAGGCATCATGATGGTATCTACAAGTCACCAATCATTATGATGGATTTGTGTTTCCTTTTGTAGTTTTCATGGATATTGGATCAAATTATATAATGTTGTCTATGGATTTGGTTCTGATGGTTGGGTATTTTTCCTAAGATGGCACTAAGATCCCACTTCAGATCTTATATGGATTTTTGGTCTTGGTTCTAACATGAAAAGTCCACAAGATGAGTTTCTAGTGAATATAACAAGTTTAAATTGATTTGGATAATTAATTATAATTGTTATAATTTAATAATTTTGGTTTTTTTGGAGAGAGGAAGGAGCTATATTGATGATTTGATCTTGGGGTAGACAAATGGATGAGGCTTAGTGAGCCTAGGAAAAGTTTTCAACTTGGAATTAAAATAGTAGAAACATATAAAATAGGTATGTGGTCCTGGTAATTTCTTTATGGATTTATAAATTCCTTAATGGGTGTTATTAGAGTGAGTGTGACTTAGAGGACCTTGTTAGGGGGAACCCGGAGACCTCTTGGAATACATTCTGTGACTTTTATGTATTTGTTCCCATAGGCCACACATGGAACTAGTGATACATCAGATCCCTTGGCCATATTGAATTGAACCTAAAGTGTGTGAACATCCCCCTTGGGGATGTGACTACTTGGGTGGGTATAACTTTGTAAGGTTGTTGATAGGCTGGATGTGTAGACTGACCCAGAACAAACCTATATATTGAAATGGGACATGAGCCATCTCTTGAGACTATTTATAGTATGGAATATTACCATGTAAATATTATGAGGCTATACCATGTAAGACACTGATAAATAATATGATGATCTCATGTGATGAGTGTTTCACTACATCATGTGCTTCTGTTGGATGGTGACGTTGCAATGATGGTCTTCATTCTTAACAGCTTATTGATCCAAACTGTTAATGGTTTTCCTTTCTAAACATTGGTTTTAATGTATTAAGGTCTTTCTCAGGTTTCATTTCAGCCCTTCATTTTAAAATAACAACTGTATAACAGCATTAATAACATAACTCAAGTTGATAGAGAAGAAAATTTATGAAGGCATTGGATTCCCTTCGAGCCAGATGGATTAGTGTTGTCCCCATGGATAGTAAAACCCCTTTTGGAGATCATGGAATAGTTGATAATAGGTTGTTTGGATCATTCATTGCTTCTACATATTTTTCCAGATTTTCCTTGGTGTTTTTGGTTTATAATTCTCTCAATCCCTACTGGTGTAAGTTCTTTTCACCTTGTGTTTTTACTTATACTCTTTTTTTTAATTGAGTCCTTTGGGGCATGAATTAGGTGACCAATTCATGTCACCACTTTTATTAAAAAAATGACCTTGAGGTGGTATTTTATTGAAATAGAAAACATTACATAGTAGTGAGGTCTATGATACTACTAATAGGGACATTGATTTTGAGTAGTGATTATATTTGTTATGAAAAGTGGATAGGTGATAGATTTAAGTCCTTATTGTGTATTTGGCCAATTTGGTTGAGTGTCCTGCACTACTGGGGTTAAGTTGTTGGGAACAATTTTATACTAGTATGGATACTACTCAAGTTGTGATAATGGGATGGAGGTTTTCCAGGTTATTATGATATTCACCAGGGTGAGTTTATATCTACGGTAATTATCAATGTATACTAGGGTGAAAGACCTCATGATTATTGTTATGGTTGGTATAGTCATCACAATGTTCTCAAATACACTTTGGCACTAGCCAAAGTTGGTATGGATGATCGAGGCTACGAACCTGAGGATCAATGATGATTTATTTATTTATTTATTAGATATTATTTATTTATTCAGAGCATGAAACATGCACATATAACTAAAAATTAGAATTTATGAAACCACATTGGTGGTTCCCTACTGAGTACCCAAGAAATCCTCATGTATTGAAGGTCAGGTAGAATTGGGTCCCAGTGTTGCCAGATCGAGTTGGAGTAACTTTGATGGGTTTTAGAGATCTAGATGATGTGAGGCTTGGGTATTGTAGTGGTTCCCAATATATTTTTTATTTTGGTATTTATTTATTCCTTTATTTCCTTGAAGTATCTTGTTTTTTATCTAAATTATACTCATATTCCTTCTCATTTAACCTATATACTTATCCTATAGATTTTAAATAGGTTGAATATAAATAAAGAATGGATGAATGCCAATCGGTTGAAAAAAGAGTATGAAGAAGGCGTGAAAGAATTTATCAAGTTTTCAATAGATCATGCATGTGACTCTTCTCAAATCCTTTGTCTGTGTTTAAGCTGTTGTTATTCAAAACAAATTAGTCCAGATGAGTTGGAAGAACACTTGATCTATCACGGAATAGATCAAAGTTATACATGTTGGAATAAACATAGGGAAACAACGAATGTAGGTAGTGACTGGGGTGACATTGTGTTTTATGGATCATCTGATACGATTACAAACATGAACAATGAAGATGACCGTATGGAGGATGTGATTACAGATGTGAATGATGATGAAGATCGTATTGAGAAAATGACAAGGACCTTCGAAGATGAACTTCGTGATTGCCAAAAAAAAATTGAGAAGTTAAAAATTTGTGCAAAGACGCCATTGTATGCTGGTTGCACTAAATATACAGCATTTTCAGCCGTACTGAAGCTGTATAATTTGAAAGCAGATAACGGGTGGAGTGACGACAGTTTTACGAAACTAATTTCCCTCTTGAATGACATGCTCCCATAAGACAATGAGCTCCCGAGCCGAACATACGATGCCAAACAAATGCTACGCTCTATGGGTATGATCTCTGAAAGAATACACGCCTGCCCGAATGACTGTATACTATTTCGCAAGGACCACTAATCACTTAAAGAATGCCCAAAGTGTTGTGCTTCTCGATACAAGAAAGATGAATCCAGTTCTACTAAAGTTGTATGGTACTTTCCAATCATTCCAAGGTTTAGACGCCTATATGGTAGTGAGGAGACTGCAGAACAATTAACATGGCATGCATATACAAGAATTAAAGATGGGATACTACGTCACCCGGCAGACTCTCCTCAGTGGAAGAGAATCGATCATGAGTATCCTGAATTTGGAAACGAGTCGAGAAACCTTCGTCTTGCGTTATCTACAGATGGAGTGAATCCTTTTGGTTTTAAAAGCAGTAGTCACAGTACATGGCCGGTTATGTTGATAAATTATAACTTACCACCGTGGTTATGCATAAAATGAAAATACATCATGTTATCTATGCTTATATCAGGACTAAAACAACCGGGTAATGATATTGATGTTTATTTAGCTCCATTGATCGAAGATTTGAAATTATTGTGGGATTCAGGTGTTACATTGTATGATTCTTACAAAAAGGAAGATTTCACTTTGAGAGTCATGTTATATGGGACGATAAATGACTTCCCAGCTTATGGAAATTTGTCAGGATATAGCATTAAAGGAACTCAAGGTTGTCCCATTTGCGAAGAAGGTACACAATCAATTAGGTTGAAACATTCATCGAAAACCGTGTTTCTAGGACATCACAAATTTCTACCGCGACAACATAAGTACCGTTCTTGGAAGACATCATTCGATGGAAGTTCAGAATAACGTACAACACCATCTCCACTAACAGGCGATCAATTGTTTGAGAAAGTTAAAAATTTGGACACTACTTTTGGTAAACCAGCTTCGAAAAACCTTACGAAAATCAGTTGAAAAAATAGATCAATTTTTTTTGAATTACAATAATGGAATTGTATGTATGTAAGACATTTTATTGATGTTATGCATGTAGAAAAAAATGTATTTGACAGTGTTATCGGCACGTTGCTAAATACATCTGGCAAAACAAAAGATGGAATTAAGGCTAGGTTGGACATGGTTGACATGGGAATACGAGAAGAGTTGGCACCAGTAAAGGGTGAAAAACGAACATTTCTTCCTCCTGCTGCTTACACTCTTTCCAGGTAGGAGAGATATCAGTTTTACAACTTCTTGAATGACGTAAAGGTTCCAGAGGGGTATTCGTCAAATATCAGTAACCTTGTGTCAATGAGCGACTTGAAGTTAAAAGGTCTGAAATCACATGACTGTCATGTTTTGATGCAAAATCTCATTCCAATTGCTTTACGTTGCATTTTGCCCAAGAATGTCTACCATACATTAACGAAATTGTGTTTCTTCTTCAAAGCTACATGCAGCAAAGTTATAGACCTGGTGAAATTGCCAACTATGGAAAAAGAAATTGCCGTCATATTATGTGAATTAGAAATGTTCTTCCTGCCTTCATTTTTTGATATGATGGTTCATTTGATGGTCCACTTGGTGAGAGAGATTCGACTATGTGGTCATGTACATTACAGATGGATGTACCCCATTGAACGGTATATGAACATTTTGAAAGGGTATGTCAAAAATCGAAGTCGGCCAGAGGGTTGTATTGCAGAGCGATATATTGTTGAGGAAGCCGTTGAATTATTTACCGAATACTTGTCTTGTGTGGAAAGCATTGGCTTACCGAAATCTTGTCACACTGGGAGGTTAGAGGGTGAAGGAATTTCTGGAAGAAAGGTTGTCACAATCAATATTACAGATCGGGAGTAGGCCCACCTTTATGATTTGTATAACAGTTTAGATGTTGACCCATATGTTGAAATCCACAAAGAAATTCTTAGGCAATTGAATCCATCAAGGGATGAAAAATGGATATCAGATACACATAATCGACAGTTTATAGGGTGGTTTCGAGATCATATTTTTAAGAAGTCAGATGAAAATCCAAAGTCTATTTCGGAACGACTTCGATGGCTAGCCAGAGGACCAAGTGTGTATGCATTATCTTACAATTCTTATGTAGTTAATGGTTATACATTTTATAATAATGAACATGATGAAGACAGTACCATGCAGAATAGTGGGGCTACACTTGTGGCTGAAGCGATTCATGTTTCCGGTGCTAAGTACTGAAATCCAATTTATGTGAATATGTCATACTTTGGCATCATCAAACAAATATGGGAGTTGGATTATACGGAATTTCAAGTTCTGATATTTCAATGCAAGTGGGTTGATAACCGGAGTGCTGTTAAAATAGATGATTTGGGATTTGTGAAAGTTGATTTCAGTAAGGAAGGGGAGAAAGATGAACCATTTATAATGGCATCACAGGCAGTGCAAGTATTTTATGTTCCCGATCCCGCAAACCGAAACTGGTCAATTGTTCTGTTATCGACCAAAACAGCTGAAGGGTCAGATGAAAATTCAACGGAAGATGATCCTTTCATTGGGATTTCGCAATCATTTCGCAGTTGTCCCAATGTAGACGACGTTTTTTATGTCAGAGGAGACCACAATGAAGGGATATGGATAGTTGATAGAGGGGTCAAATCCCTTCATCCTTTTAAAAAAAGGGTGTTCAATAATCAGGTTATTGATTTTTATTGTAATATAGATTGTGTTACATTATGTTATTATCTGTTCGCTGCTGCTTTTATGTGATCTAACTTAAATTTTCAACCAGTTCTGCAGATAATGACTTCTTCACCCGCTGATGCAGCCAATCCTGAGACACAACATGTCTCTCATCCTATTGCAGCTGTTCCCATTGCTGAGAGACAACAGGTCTCTCAACCTGTTGCAGCTGGTCCCACTGCTGACGTACAACAGGTCTCTCAACCTGTTGCAGCTGGTCCCACTGCTGAGAGACAACATGTCTCTCAACCTGTTGCAGTTGGTCCCACTGCTGACGTACAACAGGTCTCTCAACCTGTTACAGCTGATGTTAGTGCCAAATCTAGAGCTTCGGAGAAACATAATGATGATGAAGAAACTGAGGAAATGGTATGCGATGAAACCCCAACGACACAAAAAAAAAACAGGTGCGCCGTAGTTTGACAGTTTTAGCAAAAATCCTTAAGGCAAAAGCAAAAGGCATCAAATATGAGGTGTGATGGAATAAGCTAGGCCAGCATGTAAACCCCAACAAAGCCATGTTTAGTAGCTACATTGGAATCATCACTCGACAACGCGTGCCGATTGACGTAGAGTCGTGGCACCATGTTGTCAGCGGGTTGAAAACATTAATGTGGGAAGAGATTACGGTAACATTACGATATCATCTATTTAATTTCTTAAAATAAAATAAAATATTGAAATATTGACTAACCCTTCATCATCTCTTGCAGAGTGCATTTATAGTAGATGTTTTGCACAAAGTATATGTTTTCAGACTGGCAGGAAGGATTCATAGAGGCTTTCGCACCATTTTAACGAAAAATCATCTGAAAGATGCCGAAGGGAAAATCAAGCCGCACCCGCCTCCTCTTTATGCACACTAGATATCCCAAGGAACGTGGGATGCGTTTTGCAACCGTCGTGCGGAAAAGAATTTTCAGGTACATTGTGTTTGGTTACACGTTGTGTAACGTTTCTTGTATTCATCACATTGATTGATAGGTTTTTATTTATGAAACATCAACTGAGTGCTAAAAATAAATAATGGGCAGCAAAACCAGCGTACCCCTACCGTAAAGCAAGGTTGGGGTACGATTCAATTGAAAAACAATTTGTATGTATTTTAAAAGTACTGTAATAATTTTATGTGACATAAAACAACACTGTAACCATGTTTCTCTGTTTATAAGATTATTGATAAAGCAAAATCTCAAGTCACTTCCATTCCACGCCATGTGCTATGGAAGGAGGCTCATGTTAATAAAGAGGGGAAACTGATAGATGAAAACACACAAAAAGTGTGGGAAACATGTGTAAGTATGACATAATATAAACTTTTTTTTCTTTAAATCACTATTACATAATGATGCTTACTTATTTTTTCATATTTTCTATTTGACATAGTCATAGGAAACATCAACCCCCGCACCAGATGCAGACATACTTTCAACGGCCTTGAAACAGCCAGAACAGTATGGCCGCGTCATAGGTGTGGGTTTTGGGGTGTCACCCAAGACATATTTTAAGAAAAAAAACAAGAGGATGAACAAACTAAAGAATTTAATGTAATGAGAGATATAGTAGCTATCCTTGAAGAACTAATCCAAACTCAGGGAGAGATGCTAAAGAGTTTGATGGAGGAGAGGTGAAGAGAACAAACAACTCAAGAACAACCCCCGCGAGAAGATCCACCCCTCACCAGCTTTGAGGCGAGCTATTCCCCTCAAAGACCTGACTTAACTGAGGTAATCAATGATATAATATTCGTTTTTGTGAGATGTGAATCACATAGACACTGATACCTTTCATTTAATGATATTCTGCAGGGTGAAAATTTCTATGATTTATATCTGTCAACTCCCACCCATCGCCTTGTAGCGAGGGCTACAGTGTTCAATATGCAGAATGACACGCTACACTCCAGACCACTTCCAACTGGTCATGTCAAAGTGTCGATTAACGTAACTCATGAGCCGAGCGTCGAGCTACCTGTGCCAAATGATGATGAAGACATTAATACGGTGGAAAAATCTATTGGAACATTCGTTGCATGGCCGTCGAATCTTGTAAAAAAACACGTCGAGCAGGTGGTATTCATTTCCAGTTCATTTTTCAAGCAGAACCTTTAACATTAAATTAGAAAATGGCTGAACCGATGAATGTTATTACAGAAGGATAAAATGGAGAAGCTAAAATGAAAGAGCGGCTCCAAGATTGGATCAACCAACTGATCAAAACGATCTACTGAGAGCACGTTCACCCCGCCCATTCTATATCCACATTTAATATCATTGCAAGCTCATGTGGATACGAAAATGAAAGACGGAAAGAATCATACAATTGTTTGTGAAAAAGATATGTACGCAGAGGAAACAATGGATTTTGTTAGTGCAGACTCTGTTTCTGAGATCATCACATACGACTGGCTAGGCGCCTCAGTTATAAATGTATACATGAGGTATGTTTTCATGATTTGATTTTACAGAAGCTGATATACTTTGATAATTATTGATAAATACATCTCATATTTTTCACATGCGTATATATGAAAAAAAAATTGAGGGGATTTTCCCATGAATACAAATTTGGACTCGTTAGTCCTCACACCATTTCTACACAATGAACAGAAATAGATTCTAATTTTCAGGCTGAATTGATGTCAAATCTGCTCAGAACGTTTCAAAGAAGAATTACGACTGACAGACTCTTTTTAATACCAACGATGCAAGGGTAAAACTCTACATTTTAATCATATCAATTATATTTTCATTTCTATCAGTACTTATTTCTTTTTGTGTTTTTAGGGAACATTGGATGCTCATTGCAGTCAATTTGGATACTCCAAAGATTTATTTTCTGGATTCACTGCATGGATATCCAACTAACCGACCACACATGATGGCGATTGTCAATTTTTAATACACTAGTTCCAACATTTTAGAACTAAATATCTAGTTATATAATTTATATTATCTTTTAATGAGGATTTTGTTATGATAGGGCGGTGTATGAATATCGTCTAAAGGCTGGAATGAATCCAGGGCATAAGGACGACAATGCCCACAAGATCTACAAATGGAGAAGTATATGGGTATATATAATTATATTTCACTATCTAAATACATATCAAAACAAATTACTTATTTTTCTCGATGTTTCTGCAGTGTCCGAAACAAACAAATGACAAGGACTACGGTTATTATGTTTGTAAATTTATGAAAGAGATCGTATTTCATGGACACACTAGCATCCCTAAAGAGGTATTTTTGGAAATAATTACTACTTTATTTAAAATAATTATTAATCCTTTGGGTATTTATATTTTTTCAGTACTACTATGACTGTCGCAAAAACTCCTATTCAGAAGATGATATAAATGCCTTTAGAAACGAATGGGCAGCGTACCTGATCGAAGAATGTAAACAAATAGGACAATGAAGGTGAATTAATAATACTTATGTTATCTTTATATGGTCATTGATATCTCCCTTTACACTTATTGAGCATCTATTCTCTCCCTTTCTTATGTTTCATATCCTTAGATTAGTGAATTCCTACTACTTAGTTTGAAAATGACATAAACTTTGGAAAACAACACTAATGACACACGGCAAACCGAGAAAATGCCTTCGGATTGTTTTGATACTTTAGGACAACGATCCACGAGTCATTTTTGATGTGTACAAATTGACCGCACCTCAATCCGACACACGGTGTGACCGGTATGGCTAAAATTTTCTGATATCAGTTTGAAAATGACATAAACTTTGGAAAAAAACATCAATGACATACGCCAAACTGAGAAAACACCTTCGGATTGTTTTGATACTTTAGGACAACGATCCACGAGTCATTTGTGACGTGTACGAATCGACCTCACCTCAATCCGACGCACGGTGTGACCGGTATGTCTAAAATTGTCTGATATCAGTTTGAAAATGACATGAACTTTGGAAAACAACACCAATGACATACACCAAACAGAGAAAACGCCTTCGGATTGTTTTGATACTTTAGGAAAACAATTCACGAGTCATTTGTGATGTGTACGAATCGACCATACCTCAATCCGACGCACGGTGTGACCGGTATGGCTAAAATTGTCTGATATCAGTTTGAAAATGACATAAACTTTGGAAAACAACACCAATGACACACGACAAACCAAGAAAATGCCTTCGGATTGTTTTGATACTTTAGGAAAATGATCCACGAGTCATTTGTGACGTGTACGAATCGACCGCTCCTCAATCCGACTCACGGTGTGACCGGTATGGCTAATATTTTCTGATATCAGTTTGAAAATGACATAAACTTTGGAAAACAACACCAATGACACACGGAAAACTGAGCAAACGCCTTCGGATTGTTTTTATACTTTAGTAAAATGATCCACGAGTCATTTGTGATGTGTACGAATCGACCACACCTCAATCAGATGCACGGTGTGACCGGTATGGCTAAAATTGTCTGATATCAGTTTGAAAATGACATAAACATTGGAAAAAAACACCAATGACATACAGAAACCGAGAAAATGCCTTAGGATTATTTTAATACTTTAGGAAAATGATCCAAGAGTCATTTGTGACGTGTACGAATTGACCGCACTTCAATCCGACGCACGGTGTGACCGGTATGGCTAAAATTGTCTGATATCAGTTTGAAAATGACATAAACTTTGGAAAACTACACCAATGACATACTCCAAACCAAGCAAAAGCCTTCAGATTGTTTTGATAATTTAGGAAAATGATCCACGAGTCATTTGTGACGTGTACGAATCAACCGCATCTCAATCTGACACACGGTGTGACCGTTATGGCTAAAATTGTCTGATATCAATTTGAAAATGACATAAACTTTGGAAAACAACACCAATTACATACGCCAAACAGAGAAAAATCCTTCGGATTGTTTTGATACTTTAGGAAAACGATCCATGAGTCATTTGTGACGTGTACGAATCGACCGAACCTCAATCCGACGCACGGTGTGACCGGTATGGATAAAATTGTCTCATATCAGTTTGAAAATGACATAAACTTTGGAAAACAACACCAATGACACACAGAAAACTGAGCAAACGCCTTCAGATTTTTTTTATAATTTAGGAAAACGATCTACGAGTCATTTGTGACGTGTAAAAATTGACCACACCTCAATCTGACACATGGTGTGACCGGTATGGCTAAAATTGTCTGATATCAGTTTGAAAATGACATAAACTTTGGAAAACAACACCAATGACGTAATCCAAACTGAGAAAACGCCTTCGGATTGTTTTGATACTTTAGGACAACGATCCACGAGTCATTTTTGACGTGTATGAATCAACCGCACCTCAATCCGACGCACAGTGTGACCGGTATGGCTAAAATTGTCTGATATCAGTTTGAAAATGACATAAACTTTGGAAAACAACACCAATGACATATTCCAAACTGAGAAAATGCCTTCAGAATGTTTTGATACTTTAGGACAACGATCCACGAGTCATTTGTGATGTGTACGAATTGACCTCACCTCAATCTGACGCACAGTGTGACCGGTATGGCTAAAATTGTCTGATATCAGTTTGAAAATGACATAAACTTTGGAAAACAACACCAATGACATACGCCAAACCGAGCAAATGCGTTCAGATTGTTTTTATACTTTAGGACAATGATCCATGAATCATTTGTGACGTGTACAAATCAACCACACCTCAATCCGATGCACGGTGTGACCGGTAAAGCTTTTCATTAGATAAAGAATCAGTATTTATTAAATGAGATAAATCAATCAAAAACATATTGATTTTACATTATTCCCTTTCATTGTTATGAAAATGAAAACTTTTGAGTTTAAAATTTAATATTTTAGTTTCACATTTCCATATTAATGTATTCTTTCATATTACTATTTTAATTTCTTTCATTATTGCATTACTAACATAATATTTGTTTTCTTATATAGGTGAATTTTTTTCCTTGAGTTCGGATGCTTTTTTCGGCAACAAATACCATCGAGAGCGGATCACGTATATCAAAGGATGAAACATTAATATTTATAACCGTTGTTGAATAATTGTAAATGTAACCATGTAAAACAATGTTTTAAATGTATATAGCAATGCGTTTTTTTGTATTCATGATGTTAAGTAAATGTATATACCGTTGTCAGTCAAAATATTGGGTACGAGTGCTATGGTGTGCAGGTGTGCATGTGCTACTTTGTGCAGGTATTCTGGTGTGCAGGTGTGCAGGGACTGTTTTTTAGGTGCAGGTGTTGGGGCCTTTATCAGTGCATTTTTAGCACTGATAAAGGACACCTTTAACAGCGCTAGAGGACTGCTGATAAAGGGACCCTGTATCAGCGCTCAGAGAAGCACTGATATAGTTGTCCTTTATCTGCGCTCCACCACGCGCTGATAAAGGGGACCCCCCCCCCTTATCTACGCCAGAATTAACAGCGCTTTTCTAGCACTGTTAATGCTGGTTTTTAGCGCTGATAAAGGGGCAGGTTGTAGTAGTGGGGATGAGCGTCCACTATCAAGAATCTAGGTGCTACTATTCTTGGTAGCCTTGAGAGTGACTTCATAAAGATTGGATTTCTCAATCTTATTCTTTTCCTTCTATAAAATATTATCTTGAGTAAAGGATGAATATGTATTTTCAAATCTAATTTTACTATGCACATGTTCTTTATACTAACACTCTTCTTTTAGAGGAGAAAACCTATTTGAAAGAGAAACACCATCTGGTTTGTGAGAGTTGACTTGTCTTTAAGCTCTATAGGAATTGTTCCTGTTGTTCCTTTTCCTGCAATACAGAGCCTTATGGACAAATTGAAAGAAATTAAAATAATATCTATTGAACCCATTTATTCTATAAGAAGTTGGATATGAAATCATTCTCTACTGTTTACCTCCTATCCCTCCCCCATTAAAATAAATCATTGCCTCATCATAGAATGACATAGTGTGGCCCAGATATCCACAAAATTGACATTTCATAAGTAGAAATATCTTTTCACTTTGATTATCTTTCAGGTTCCCTTCCTTCAGATAAGATTTTAATAGATGATTATTTCTAAAATCTTGAGAATATTTTTCAGTTCTCTATCCAGTTTGTCTTGGGACTTTCTTTATTTGGACTTCAGGTGAATTTGCAACATGTCCAACTTCCATATTTCCTTTATTTAGTCTTATATTATTCCCATTATTTGATAATTCAACATCATATTCAATTCCACTATTCTCCATTCCTGCGAGTCTTTGATCTTTAAAAATATTTTCAACTCCATCAGAACCATGCTTAGCTCTCACTAGCAATTCTGCATCTAAAAATCTTCCATACCGTATTTTCTTCTTTGCCTCTTCTGAGGTTGATTGACTTTCATATTTACTCCTAATAGTAATAACTTCTTCTGCAAGACCCTCAACAGTCTTGGACCTCTCTTCTAGTCTAGAGGTAAGATCATTGATGACCATGGCCTGTTCTTAAATTCTGAGCATTAGTTCCACAACATCTTTTGTGCTTTCAATGATTAAAGACTGTACTTTCGCAAATTCTTCTAGTCATTTAGTTTCTTCTTCAAACTGATCAACATTGTCAGATTATTCTTCCTCAACTGCTCTCCATTTTTTGCATCTGTTACATTGATTCTCAGGCTTACAAAGAGTATCCCTAAATTCATGTATGGGATCGACATTAGTGTTCATCTGATTATCTCTATCTTTGTAACTTGATGATTCTCACTTTTCTACGGTATCCATCATATAATCATGTTTCTCAGATTTAAATTCTGGTTATTTTTCCTCAAATAAGTCATTATCACTATCATCATCTTCTTCATAGAGAATACCTTTCCTCTGTAGTTTCTTCAGATACATGAAGTTTCCCTTTTTAGAAAACTGCTTCTTAGGCTTTTTTGAGTTTTCACCTTCACTTTCATTATCATTAAACTTCATTGAGCACTGAGAAGCAATGTTCCCAACTCTACCACAACAAAAACATTCCAAGGGTAGCTTCCCTTAAAATCTTCCTTTTCCTCTCTTGAATTTCTTGGAAAAGAGAGAGAGAAAATAACCTTTATCATCAGCATCATTAATGCAGTCTCTTGAAATATCTTGTTTTTTCATGGATTTGAATTCCATCTCCTTGCTAACATGCCTTGTTGCATTCTCCAGTTTTACTCTCATTTCATATTCATTCAATATTCTTATAAGATCATCCAAATAAAGATTGCACAAATCTATTTCTTCAAGGGTAGACACTTTAGGATTGTAGAGTGGTGGAAGCCTTCTCAAAATTTTCTTCACAATTTCGATGTCTTTAATTTATTCTCCAAGTCCTCGAATTGCTCCTACAACTTCAGTAATTTGATTTAAGAAGGAATCTACATTTTCATCAGGATGCATCTTCAGATCATCGATCCTATTGTGCAGAGCTTGTAGTTTATCTTCCTTTACTTTGTTGTCCCCTTCATAAATATTATCTATCTTTTCCCACAAAGACTTAGATGAAGTACATCTCATCACTTTTAAATAAATTTGATCATAAAGTGCTGCAATAAGACCATTTTGTGCTTTGGTGTCAACATCAAGAATCTTTCTATCTGTATCTGTCATTGAAAGCCCTATAGAATCTGTGACTTGTATTCCTTACATAGTATAAAATAAAATGTCCATTCTAAGAGATCTTAGATGAGATCTCTTCCTTTTTTACAGATTTTAAATTTGCTTCAATTGAATAGGGGGAATTCCCTATTGTTTACTGAATTCTCTATGACAAAAAGAAGATTCAACACCAGAAACATTTACCCTTTGATATATAGAACCCCGGGATTCCCTGATAGGGGAGGGGTGAATCAGGGTGTCAAATTTTTCTTTTAATGTGAAGGATCTTGTTCCCACGTTGGTAGGAATGTGTTAAACATGTATGATGGATATGATCTACAAATAAATAATCACATGCAAAGAGACCACAAAGCACTTTTACATGGTTAACCACAAAGGGCTACGTCTAAGGAGAATACGCCAATAGTGTGTCGGTCATACCAAAATCCACTAATCTTCACTAGTTGTGAAGTATGAGTGTTCGATCCTAGTGACTTTGTGCCAGGCACACTGCCTTTAAAAAAATCCAGGGACAACTCACTGCTTCCCTTGGATCACTTTCGTTGACTCCCCCTAGCTCAATGCATTTGGTGAAGTCACACTCAGTTTATGGATGTGAAGGTCCCTTAAACATATTTGGATTGAATTATTTGTCTCATTCCAGCATGAGACACTTCTTGCATCGAATTCCTAAATTGATGCATGTGAAAGCACTGATCACACACACAAGATATTCAAAAACCTGTCAGAAGCATTACACCACACTTATACGAAATACCACAACTTGAATGCAAGATTTGGGAATTGTCATGAAAGATGAATTTCACGCAACACCTACTTTCCGTGAAACCCTTATATTTTTTGCAACTGCACCGAAGAGTTCACTTGGTCTTTTTAGACTAAAAGAACAGCTTGCACACAAGATTAAATCACTTCTAATCTTTCACGTGGAAATATTTTGTGTGATAGAGCAATCATATTTTCGTTGGAAAGATTCTCAAGTCTTCTATGAAGGTAGCCACATATTTATAGTCCATTGAAGACCCTACCCGTAAGATTTTGATGCATCTTTGTTAGTGCATGTATGTTTCACCCCGAGTGCACAAAACCCCTTTTGACATCGCATTGGGCGCGCAAACCCTTTTGTGCAACATCATCTTTAGCACACTCCATTAATTAGCCATTTTTCAACGTTATGATCCCAAAAAATGTCTTGCGTGCAAGTTCGAAAAACACCTTCAATCTTGAACCTAAAAACAATCTTTTTCACACACATAAAATCTTTCATGCACCTTCCTTTGAAAAAAACACATTTATTCATTTTATAATTTTCATCCCCAAAAATTTGGAAAACACTAGAGAACAGCGCCACCTTCAATACTGCTTTTAGATCAAACTGTATAACCCCTTTCCATGTAATCTCCCTGATCATCTATGAAAGGGTTGAAAATAACAAACCCATAGTCTCCCTGATCTTCCATGAAAGTATTGACAATAATAAACCTAAACCATGATCAACCTAAAGTAGATTGACAACAAATACAAACCGAAATCCTTTTCCACCATAGAACATCCAAGGTTCTAATAGATAAAAGGGTGAAGTGAGGAAGGCTTATCCCATGTGATTTTATGGAGAAGTGATGCTCTGGATGAAAAGACTTAGGTGATTATTAGCCTTAGTATTAGGGAGTATCCATATATGATTTTGGAAGAGGGGTGTGAAAGTTTGTAGCTTGGTAAGGAACCTTCACCCTAGTTTTATTATACTATGGAAGAGGTGGTTCCTTGCAAAGGTTATTAGTGTTTTAGACCTTTGTGTAACATAAATATCCTCTTTTTTGGATAATTACTCTTTGGTTTGGGATTTTAATTATCTAAAATGGGGATTTGAGTACTTGAGTGAGAGACTAAGGTGTGCAGAGCTTTAGGCTATCTCTGTATCTTCCCAAAAGGTATAAATATGGAGCCAAAGTTTTTTATTTATTGTTTACTCAGGACCTTAGGTGAAGGTATTGTCTCATGATAGTGAGTCATGTAGGAAAACCTTGCACGATGTTCTTTTCCATGAAGTTTTCATGAATAGTTTCAACTTGGGTTCACTCTAAGGGATTTAGGAAAGATTAAATTTCCTTTACCTATTCCTTTTTCTTAATGTCTTCATTTTTTATGATCTTCATCCTTTTTAGGAAAATAAATAACTAAAAAATAAAAAAATTGTAACTTATTAATAGTAAATAAATAATGGAACTTGATTTATTTTATACTAATTGAAATACTCATATGTAATGAACACTAGGAGGGGGAGGGGTGAATAAGTGTTCTCTTTAATACTGTTTCTTCTTTTTATGAATTTTAAACTAACTAAATATATTTAACCTATTATGATATTGATTTATTAATTTATATTTCAATATTATATTCAACTATATAGAAAAAAAAATAAAAACATCAATAAAAAATATTTTTATAAGGCTTTCCATATGTATGAGTGACTCTATTATTGGTGTGATATCCAAATACAATTGAGTTAAAACAACTTATATTTCTTCAATTTTTTTTAATAAATTGAAAAAAAAATTAAATAATGAGGATGATATTAAAAACCAATTCTAAATACATATAAATATAAATGATTAGAATAATTAGTTAATGAATATATAAGCAGTGAAAAATGTTCATGAGTTGATGATAGTGGCATGACACATCGATACAATCTTCAAAAAAAATCTCATAAAACAAAAATATAAAACATAATATGATGAGTCATATAAATAAAATATATATAATGAGAAAATAATTTATAGAATTTAGAATAAATAACCAGAACCAGAAGATTAGATTGTAACATAATGAATTAATAATATAAATCTATCCAAAACATAGGGAAAAATCTATGAAACTGAGCAAGAAATATATACACTAGGGATTATATCAAGGGGATGTAAGGGAATTGTTGTGAGATAGGGATGGGATCGAGGTGGGGGTATCATTATGATCTAGGGATGAAATTAGGTGGAGGGGAGGTCATCATTTTGAGATGGGTCTAGGATCAAGGGGAGGGCAGGGTTACACAAGGTTTTGGATTGTGGGGTAAAAGGGTTCTGAGATTAGGGGGAGGAGAAAGGAGGGGGTCACAATGGTAAAATTAAGTATTTATTGGGAAAAATATTAATAACTACTTCTAAATGCATATTTAGTACTGTATTATTATGAAAAACTGTGTAAAATTAATAATAATCTATTTTATATAAACTACCACTAATAATTTGACGAATATTATATTTTTAGTAATCGATAGAGGTTATATAAAATCACCATGAATAAATCACTATAAATACCTCTTTTTAATTATAGTGATACTATATTTTCAACATGGTTAGAAGACACACACACACACCCAAATACATACAATGGAATTACCCAAATTAGGATAGGTTACTATAGCCTATAATCATAGATTCATATACTCACATGACCCAATGATGTGTATCACATAGTCACTCTCATATCAACATATGAAAACATTAAGATGTACCACCCTATAATCATAAATACTCACTCAAATAGACCCACATAATATATTAACCATCTCACTTCCATTTAATAATCAAAACTCTAAATATCATGGGAAACAAAACTGGTATCAAGAAATGTAATAATGGGAAATCAAAGAGGTCTCAAAAATTAATGGAAAATATAAAATGAAAATATAAAAAGAAAAGGGAAGTCAAATAGGCACTAAATCATAAAATAATGATGTAATAAAATTTAAATGAAAATAAAATAAGAAAAATAAGGAATCCAAGAAATATTAAATAAAAACCCACTTCTCATTCCCCACCCCATCTCAACTCATTGATACTTAGAAAATCTATATGTCAAAGTAGAAATTTTATCAATAAGTGTGTGCCATGACCATGGTTATTGATAGAGATAATTCACTAAATCTAAACAAACGCATAATATTTTAAGTTTATATCATAGAGTATGATATATGGAATTAATATTGTATAAAATCTTTGAGGGTATGTAACACACCAAGTTTTATATATAGTTCTCTTCAAATAAATTTTTTTCCTTTTTTTGATAACTGTGATATACATAACCCTGAATCTAAATGAACTAATAAATTATACCAATATAACAAATCTATTAAATTATTGGGTATGAATAATACTTACTAAATTATGAATAATTTATTGATAAACTAATTTTTTATCAATTGATTATAATTGGAAATAAAAAACATTTAAAAGTAAAATAGAGGTTTTTCTAAAAAATTGTTTTTATGCACGCAATGTATTTTTATCACAATAAATTAAATTAATCACTAATGGTGAATTATTTTAATAAAAAATATGTGTTATATATTCAATAATTTTTTTAAAATTCTTATAATTTTTTTAGGTAAGTGATAGGAATAATCCAATTTTATGATTAAAAATGTACTTTTCTGAAAATTGGTTTTCATTGTGTTTTGCGCACTTAATATAAAATTAATTTATACCACCTATAGGTATTGAATTTGATAAAATGGATTCCATATTTATAATCATGAGGTTATAATTTTTTAACTAGTTCCCTTTTATTGTTAGGCATTATGAATAGTAACCATGGTAAAATTTATCACCTCAATAAAGGGAAATCTAAGTTTAAACTAAATGACATCGTCACCATTTTCCAACCAAGTTCCAATTGGATGGATTTAATCAAAACCTTATCACATTAAGTTCAAAAATTAATTGTATAAGGGAATCCTATTTTATGAAAATGACCTATATAATATTTAAAGCAAAGAAAAATAAAAAATTTCACTCTTACTTTTAAATACATCTTATGTGTTCACATAGAGACAAAATTAAGTGGTGAATGAATATATATTTATATTTTGAGAATAATAAAATTATTTTTATGAGGGTAATTTATTTATAATTTTTAGATATTATATAATTACCTTAAATGATAACACAATTCTAACATAATATTTATTCAATTAAGGGAAAATAAAATAAATGATATTAAAATATTAACAGTAATAAAACTTCAGTGATTTATCATGATAATTGAATTTTATAGATAAATATAATATATTAAGGATATTTTTAAGGTTTATATTCAAATTAAAACTTTTTCTTGATTTATTTGAAGTCAAATTAAATTAATAGTATCAAAAATTTCTATAATGATATTTTATGAAAATAATATTTTATTAAATTATTTAAAAATCATTAAAATATTTAAGCAGACAATGGGAAAAATATATAATTTTAAAACTTCACCCTTTTCCAATTATGATCTATTTTCTAACTTATAAGTAAAATTATAACCCCTTAAGTGTGAAAAGGACGTTACCATAATTAAGGTTAAAACATGGAAACTAATGGGTTAAACCAAAAGATAAGGTTTAAAAACCACTTAAACCTATAAAACGTTTATTAGTTGATTTTATTTAAAACATATAAAGAATTATATTTGAATATATGGCCATAAAGAATCATTTTTATTAAGAATTACTTAGTTATGTTTTCATTTTTTGGTAATTCCAAGTCTATCCTTTCCCTCCCTTATAAAAGGATACCCCTACCTTATCTTTTTTACAACACTTTGGGAAACAAATATAAACAAATAAATAGCCATTTATATTCAAAAAATATTTATATATTTTTTTGGAGGTGATGGTATTCCCAAATATCCAACCATCGGTTCCTTAAGAAAGGATCTAAAGTATGTCTCTTGAAGAAGAAGTAATCATCTTACCCTACCTCTTTCCATTTATTTCTTCTTATACCTCCTCTAAATCTGTTTTATTTATCATAAAATAATAAATTAAGTGTCTTAAATATACAAAATTATTATTATTATTATTAAACCACAATTATACACCCTCTTTTCCATCAAATTGGAAATGAAAATATCGCTCATGCGTACGTATGACTTACCATCTCAACGTAGTGATATAATACATTTTTCATCACCATTTTATATGAATGGTTATTATTATGGGTTTAATTTTTATATATTATATTTATCATTGAATTATTATTTTTGAAATATAAAATAATATCTAACTTCTTACCTTTAAATCCATTAGAAAATGATAATGTCACTTGTGCGTACTATGGACTACCACCTCCATGAAGCAATGTGATCCTTTTTTGTTTATATTTTTTATGAATGGTAATGAGGATAGAATTAATAAATATATTTGATTTATATGTTACAATAATTATTCTTTAATTACGAATTCTTATTTACCTTTGTTTTGATTCCATCCTTTGAAATGTGAAAACAACGTTCTTGCTTACGTATGACCTACCATCTCCATGAATGGTGTAATTTATTTTTCTATCTCTATATTTTATGGATTAATAAATAAATAAATATATATATAAAATATATATTATATCTATATCATGGTTAAAATTTTGGAGATTATTGAAAGATGATAAAATTTAAAGGACCAAAGATACCAAACCAAAACATATATGAAAAAAGAAGTAGTTATTACCAAAAATAATTATTTTAATAAAGAATTGTTAATAAATGAGTCACAAAATATTGTATGTGAAGAACATATGGTATTATATACAATATTATGGTTCGATAATAGATTTATAATAAATCTATATTTATTATAAGGGATGTTCATACACTTATGAAGGAAGTCGAACATTTGCTAAGATTTTATTTCATAATCTCATTATTCTTTGAGATTATTTATTTTTATATATATATTGGGGAAATTAGTTTATATTTATATACTAAAACAAATATATTTTAGTCTAATATTTTTATTCCTATAAATTACAAGTTTTCCTTTCATTTTCCTCTCTTTAAGTAATCAAGATACTGAAATAATGTTTTTCATGAAAAGAGGCCTTCTTTTAGAATCAGTCATGAATATATCACTTCCATGTCCATGTTTTCCAAAAAATATCTAAAATGATATTTTTAACATTGTAAAATAATTTATTAAATAAATTTTTACCCATGTTTTACTTTTTAAAAAATTGTTTAAAATGAATATTCTTATCATTTTATGAATGAGGTACTCTTTGGTTTGTTTACAAAAGTGTGCAAGAAATATTTTTTAACTTATATAATAAGAATGAAATTTCATTACATAATAACCACTCATTTATTTTAATATTAATTTAGTATTTTACTAGTTTATTTTCAAAGAAAACATTTTCCTCAATATTTGGAAAATTTTAAATAAGTAATTTCTAAGTGAAGAGGGTATTTTCCTCAATAAATTTTCCAGTGATCCTTTTAAGATATTTTTATCTATGTAAAAATATTTTATTGAATATTATAATTTAATTAGGATATATTCTAATGATACCATCTATTGTATTTATTTGTATGGTTTATGATTAGATCGATAGGGGAAATTATTGATATTTTGTAAACTAGTTCTTCCAATATATATTTATTGATTTTTCTGACATGTTTATTAAGTATTATTAATTATTCATATGATGAATGTATTTTAATTATTATGTGATGGGATGGGTTATGAATTACATATAACATAAATTCATCAGTAGGTCTCATGTGACAAACTCGATTGACTATTTGGATGAGGCCTCACCCATTTATGTAGATTTATTAGAATGTGGCCTTGATGGTATTTTTTATATTTCATGGAACAAGGCTTATATAGTAGTTTCAGATGTCTGAAATTATGTATTACATCATTATGAAATAAATTATTGTTTTCAATGAGTTTATTTGAATAGTTTTTATATCCATGTATAACTTTCATACTAATGTGATTATTTATATAGAATTATTTGATCATCATTTATTCCTTCCATATTATACATTCCTTATTTAGATTACATTGTATCAATCCTCTTACTAGGCATCTAAGATCATCCCATTATTATATTTCCTTTCCTAAATATTATAGGAAATGTTTTATGATTGATACTCATGGATATTCTGGAGGTAATAAATATGATCCTAGAGAAAATACTATGTTGTATTTTATGTTTTCAAATGTAATGTGTGGTCCAAGTATATATATAGTTTACTGAGACTACTAAAGTATTAGATCCTTTGGGATATGATTTTTTTATTTCATAATAATGTAATAAATTAACCACTAACTATGGGATACTATGGTCAAGGTATTTATAGTTGGTATCATAGGAAGTTTTATTTGAAACCTTGGGAACTAGATTTAAGAAAACATATATTATAGAAGTTAACTCTATGAAGGACCTTGATAATATTCCCCAAAAAACCAAGATTATGATTTTGAGATTAATTATTTATAAACTTTCAATTTATGTTAAGTGTTTTACTATTTTTGAGATAATAAACTATGATTATAATTTTATAATATAATCTATTATGTTACATTGTTTAGAAACGGAACCTAGAGGATGAAATTTAAACCGTATCAATGCACATATTTCATGTAGGAATTTCCATCATGTGAAATATAATAAATATAGAGTTAGATATATATTTGGATATAAATTAATTCTAACTATATTGGGGTAGTTGACTCAGGACATGACATATAAACTTTCCCATATAAAGCATCCTGGTGATCCACAACTTGGTGTAATAATGTGAGACTACTTCATGTATCTATAACCACTGTCATCCAGAAAGACTACAAATCTATTTTTATTTAAGAAATGGATAAGTTCTTAGAGAATATATATATTTCTTTGGGATGTAATGAAAGGGAGAAGGTTTACATGGTAGTTGATCTTCCCTTATGAGATGAAGATCAATTGTGGTCATTAATTCAAAACACTAAGTATGAAGAGGAAATAGAGAAAATGGAATGGAAGGATTTTAAGGAATGTTTCTTAGAAAAATATTTTCCTCATGAAAAATGATAAGATATAGATAGAAATTTTTTTATTCAAATAAAAAGGAATATACAAATGTTTCTACGTATGAATTTATCTTTACAAGGTTAGCAAGGCATGAAACAGACTATATACGTAATCTAAAGAGTAATATTGACCATTTATTTGATGGGTTAAGATAATAATTTAAAGGGAACTAGCCTCCCAAACATTCTTATAATATGATGATTTAATATCATATGTTATCAAGATAGAGAAATAATTATCCAAGTCTTATGGATTTGAAGAAATGAAATAGAAAAAGAGTATGGAAAAGAAAAAAATGGATAGGTGGAAGAAGAGAAAGAGTAATTGTCCAACATATGATACTTATGGAAGGAAACACCTTGGTTCATTCCTAAACGAAGAATGATTTTTCTTTAAGTGTATAAAAAGGCCATCATTCTCATGAATGAAAGGGTAAGGGAGAATCCAATGACGTATATTTCTTTAATTATAAGAATATGGGGTGATACTCTAACTAATTCCCCAAACATCGAAGTAAATTACCATAAAATAAGATAAGGGGATAATTTTAATCTTATGAAGTTACTTTAGTTAGTGTGTAAGTTCCTAGTGATGTAGTGAAAGGTACACTTATCATCCAATACAATAATGAAAATTTTATATTTGATTCTTATTCTAAAAACTCTTTTTTAATTTAATAAATTTCTAAAGGTATCATATTATCACCTCCATAATTAAATATTAAGTTGATGGTGAAGACTTGTAATGGTAGTTTGACTGCATCTCAAGTCTATATGTTATCTCCAATATAATTTTGTGGGATGATTCTTCTTGCGAATATTATTATTCTCCCAATAGATGAGTTTGACATAATTTTGGGTATGGATTTTCTCTCTCAGTATAGATCCCATATCAATTGTCGAGGAAGAGAAGTTATATTTGATTTTATGAATCAACCTCGAATCATCCATCAGTGCAGGAATGAACCTAAGCACCTAATGGAAATTAATTCTATCATATGGGGTTTCTATTTATTCTAGAGGGATATTTATATCTAATGTTTTGGGAGAAAATGAACATTGAAAATGTTCCTATTATTCAAGAATATGATGATGTGTTTCTTGAGGACTTTCCTAGTATTCCCCTAAATCATGAAGTTAATTTTGCAATATAATTCATACCTAGTGTTTAACCGATTTCAAAGAATCCATATAGAATATCATCGATGGCTAAGACCCGCTCGATTTCTAAAGTCGGGTACACCGGTCTTTGTTTCGAAACGCCCAACGGTTCCATATCCAACGATACGTGGACCTGATTTCCAAAGGCAGGAATCCGCTAGGTAGTTTATCCGGTGATGCTTAAGAACTCACATTGGTCGAGAGGATGGGAAGTCGGGATCATCGCACCCTTTTGGGGGGAATTATTTCCTGTTATGGGAATCTCTTATAGATTTAAGACGTATTCATATGTTCAAAAATCTTTGGTTTATACCAAAACATAGTATCCACAGATTTTCCCAAGTTGGAAATGGTCAACTAAACGTAGGGATTCAGAATCATTTATGCCCGAGGTTTACCATCCCTCATTGGATTAATGACCCTGAGGAGTCTCGACTCATTGAGGCAGCACTAGGGTTGGTGCAGTGAACCGATGAGAAGATAGTTGGATCGAACAGTTGTTGGGCTTAAACCTCTTGGAGGCTTCCTACATACCCTGCCTAGGAGGCAGGTATCAAAGTCCACATAGTTCGCATTGGTGTGTCAGAGAACTGACACGAAGGTGGACCCGGGGGTCCGATGGTGATCGGGCTTGAACCTCTTGGAGGCTTACTACGTATTCCTGTGGTGGGGAATCAAAGTAGTTGAAGTTCAAATGAGTGGGGCTTACGCTCTGAGGCCGCCCATAAGAGGATTTCATGGTCGATGCTTACTCTAAACCCACATGAGTCATGCTCGGTGTGAGAAAAAAGAGGCAGTCGGGACTAGATGATCACGTCGCGAAAGGTACATCCGTGAGAAGTGGGGTGGGTCTTACGCATAGAGCAGCCCATAAGGTTGGGGCTTACTCCGAGATGGATGCTTATGACAGCAAAGCACAGTGGGAGAGGGAAAGAGGTTCTCCTGTTCCCGTCACCTCTCTTGTTCCCGGGGGGGGGGGTAGTACGGAAGTTCATGGGGACATCTTCTTTCTGATGGGTATACTTCCCCTCTTTGGGGAGGGGAGAAGTGCCCGACCGTCGAAGCGTACGGTCCCTCATTATGGCGAGTAGAGGCAGAAAGGGGGGCTCCTGGACTTGGACCCTGCATTACCGTGGGAATGTGAACCCAGGCATGCTTCGGGAATCTGTTCAAGGGCTGGGGTAACCCATTCGCCCTTGCTTACTGTGGGTATGTGAAATCAAAACAGTGCACTGGTGCGTTTGAGGGTTACACCACGCGGATCCAGTGGTTCTAGTGGAGGCCTCGGCTTGGGGTGGATGAATAGGACAATGAGGGAGTCATGGGGGATCATGCTGGATTGGAAGGATTTTATCTCGCTCGTAGAACGAGAACTCCGAAGGATTCAACGAGCCGCACCGGGGTATGGGTTTTGGCGTCCTTCGCGTAGGGAAGTGCTATGTGGCTAGAGAAGCCATCCATGAAACAGGGTGGTCCATGGACTGAGAGGCTGTCCGTGAACCAAGAGGGTCCATAGACTGATTGACCGGCCACGAACCAGGGTGGTCCGCGGACTGAGAGGCCGTCCATGAACCAAGAGGGTCCGCAGACTGATTGGAATCCCATGAACTAGGAGGGTTCGTGGCTTTGGGTTCGGCCCATGTACAAGGTTGGTACGCGGAGGGGTCCACGTGAGCAGCGGCGGCCAAGGGTGACGCCGGTCGGGGGTTCATCGGTCAAGGCTTTGCCCGCGTAGGAGGGTGCTACGCGGTGCGGCGGATCAGAAAAGAGGCATAAACACCATGGTCCGCGGGGAGTGCATCCGAGGAGGGACCATGGTTCACAGTCTTCTCTTTTTATGTTATTTTTGGTTCACGGTTCACCAAGTTATGCATTTTCAGTTCCTTATTAATTCTTTCCCAGGTTCATACCTCCTCAGGTTCGTAAACTAGAACTTCTCTCTTTGCGAGATCCTAAGCTCCTTTCTTCGAAATCCTCCCACCCGAATCTGATCGATCTCCTTCGCCCCTAATCCCCCTTCCCCCTCGGTCTCCTTTTATAGAGTGGGGAAAGAGATGTATCTATGGTCATGCAGCACCTTTTGCAGAGGCCCATGACTGAAAACCTGGTTCACAGATGACTCAGTCAACCCGTGACTCGAGGGGGCATTGAGCGCTTTCCCCCCCAAACAAGTTCGGGTAGTGCTTCGTGGCCACGGAGGGTCCCGCCTCCATTCCGCGAATGACAGTGGATGTGGCTTGAGCCGGTTGACGCGGTCCATGGCTGGGGTGGTTCGTGGTGGTGAACCGGTTTGGCTCCTGCCCTTCATTGCACTCGCGGAGGATCTCCACCTCCATTCTGCGAACGACGACGGTCTGTGGAGGAGGGACACTTCACGAAACCAGTCGTTCATCATTAACATTAGATCAGTCTGTGGACTGGTTCTTCCTTCACCATCCTTGATTATTCTCCATACTTTCCCCAATTCTTTGCGGGATTTGGGTAGAATATCCTTCGCGGATTTTTCAGGACCCTACAAATGCCCCCGATCGGAATGGGGTCTGATCGGAATGAAGAGGAGACTATTCCGATGCAGAGTGGTCCTAAAACTCGTATGGGTTGTGGTAGGGAAGTGGACCTAGTAGAGGACCACACCTATAAATACGGAGGGCCCTTCATTTGTCTTATACCAGATTCTTCATGAATACCAGCGCTTCTTCACTTTTCTGCCTCCGAGTGCTTGTTCCTTCGTGAAATGCTTCTTCCGCGAACTGGCTGCTTCTTCCGCGAACCATATTTCATTTGCGTCGTTCTTCATCCACGGACCAACATCCCAGCTATGAAATAAAACTTTTAATTAATTAAAATGTAAATCATGATGGGCCACATAGGAACTTACTTCGTGGTTTTGGTGCTCTACGGTTTCGATGATCCGCAGACTAAAAACTTCTTGAAATTTAAAAATTTCTAAGTCTTCCGAACATAACCACTTAAATTCAAGATTGAAATTCTACAGAGTAACCTGGTTCGCAGTTTTCTGGCCAACGCTCTACGGGCCAGAGTGTCGCGAACTACTTCTGCGCAAGGTTGGTTCATGGTGTGCAGTCATCGCGAACCATCTTATGAGGCCTGCTTGTGGACCTTATCAGGAACCTTATCATGAAGTATTCTCGACGCCTTTTCTATATAGCTGGTATTTTTGTCCATATTTTATTGTTCTAGACTAACCATTTTTCTGGTCTTCATGATGCAAGGAGAAAACATGGTTCCTCCTCACCCATTACCCAGACCTGCTGCTGAGCCTCTCCCAATTGGTTCAGGGAGACGTCCGGCTATGATCTGTAGAGCGGAGAGCATCAAGGAGGACCCTAGTCGATCCATTACTCCTGATGATGGTGTTTTGAAAGACTTCCTACCTCCTGAGCTCCTGGATTATCCATTATCAAATCGCCTTCATCTTTATGGATTCGGTCTTCAAGATGACGTCCCTATTCCCCCCACTTTCTCAGGTCTTCCTTCTCCTTTCTTGGAAGCATCATCAAAGTGAGTTCAGGAGAACCTTACCCAATCAGGGGAGATGGTTTCTGACTCTGACCAAAAAGAAACCTTCATTTTGAGAGGCTCTGTTTAGACCCAAAGTGATCAACACACCCACAAATTTTCTCAGGAAGCTGTCTTCACGATTTACCCTTCTATTATTAACCTTTCTCGAGTAGATCCTGATGCGGGGTGGATTCCGAAGTGGAATCTTTGGTCTGGTCGTATTTTCTCAAACGACTAGGCCTAGGCCTTCTGGGTTCATCATTATTGTTGGGAATCTATCGAGTCGCTAGAAACAGCCTATTTGTACTCCGCGGTGTGGGTTTACCAGTTCACTATTTACCTACCATCTTGGATTTTTCCCGACTTGCTCAGTCGCAGGTGTTCAAGCACTAATACTTTCCACCTTTCCCATGGTGAAGTTGGAATTAGTCTGTGGTAAATCTATCAATCGGGAGGGCTCCCGATTATCGGTGAGATGTATGATGAGTTCCTTCCCATTCCTGGTGTGTGGGATGATGTCGAACAAGTGCCTTCGTTGGTGAGGGATTTGCTGGTTATAGCAGAGAAGTCACTGGGTCAGGTCTTGCGTGCCCACTCTCTCATTCTCTATAGCACTTGGATAGGGTTATTTTTAAATACCACTGATCCTGTACCAAAGATCAAGCACTCCAAGACTCATCCTTGCCAACAGTCACGAACCACTCCAGGTTCCTACTGGTCAGTTCTGGAAGTGGACAATTACCTTTCATGGGGTTATGAGGTACACCCCGATGTGCCACCCAGACTCAGGTTAGCAAGTTTGTTTGCTATGTTTTTGAGCGGGTGGCTATTCCCTTCTCGGGACATCAATCCTGGTGTCAGGGCTTGCATCCTGATGATGGTAGTTGAGCTAGCAGAGGGCCGCCCGGTGAATTTGGACATGCCCACATTGGATCGTATTTATGAACTGCTGGGTCACATGAAGAAGGGCCGGTCACCCTTCTGTCTGAGTGGGCCATTTCAATTTTTGTATGGCTGGGTAGCGGATCATTGTCACTGCTATGAGTATTGTCGCAACACGGCCATCCCGTTTCCTACCTTTTGGCCCACCCTGCTGGATATAGCTGGAGTTCACTTGAAATCCCTCATCTCTAGTGAAGTCCTCAAGCTTCTGAGTGACTTCTCCCAATTTTCTTTCACTCTCTACCCCACCCCTTTTGGCGTCATATTTGAAAACCACCAGGGAAGCTTGGAAGATATTTCTTATATGATCTCTCTACTGTGTGGATTTCTATCTGTGCGGATCGACGGGGTTTCTATGTGCGAGCTATATTTCTCGTATCATTTTTCTTGCCAGTTTGGGTGAATCCAAGTCCAAGTTTCCCTCCCCCCTCCTCAGGCTCAAGGACTGCACCCAGACATACTTCTCCAATGGTGGATGATGCTTACACGGGAGGGATATGACACAAGCATCCCCCTGCCTGTCATGGGGGTAGTTTCCAGCCTTTCCTTGGAGTATGCAAAAACGTGGGTAAAACACTATCCCGACGGGATCCTAGGGAAGGCTGCCTGGCAGGTTCCTAAATCAGGAGGTACTGCAACTGTTGCATCCACCACACCTTCCTCATTAGCTCTAAGGGAGGATCGACTGATGGCTCATCGATCAAAGCGACTCAAGGTATTTTTCTCTCCCAGCCCTGTGATGGTAGATGTTCAGACGGGTTCTTCCTTATTAGATGTGGATGAGGATGACCCCATGGTTCTGGGTCCCAGCGAGACAATCCCGGAAGTTTTTCCAGTCGATATCGGGCTTAGCAACTTGATCCCCAAGCCTAAACCGGGGTTAGAGGCTCCAGACATTCCAGCTTTGGAACCAACTTCTAGAGAGCACATGTTTGCGATAGTTGCAATGACAGACTTCGTTCCTGTGCTACCGGGTGAGGACACCAAAGATCCTCATGCCCTGGCGGACCACCGAGCAGTGCGGGGGTGGAACTGACCTAAGATTTGTGAGATTTTTGCCGAAACTCCTCTTACTGAGATAACAACTAATACTGAATCCCTCCGAAAACTCTTACTATGTTTGGGTTCAGGTGGCTTTGACTATCGGCAGTTTCATCTTCTCACTTGTCAGGTTGTCATGGCTCGTGAAGAAGCTGCTGCTAGTGAATGCAAACTTGCTCATCTCACTGCTTCTCATTTCGGGACCCGAACCCTGGAGGGAGCCATGACAAAGTTTCATCAGCTGATAGCGTAGGAGGTGAGCTCTCGAGATCAAGCAGCCGCCCTATCCTTCGATTTTCATGAATGTGAAGAATGGGTAGTGATACTGAGGGATCAGTTGTCACCTCTGACTAGTAACCTTGAAGCCACCAGGAAAGGGATCAACGATCTCCAGACAACAGTGGAGCATATTTGCTCAGTGGATGAAGTTGAGGCCAAGGAGAAAGCTGTGCTGGAGTAGACTTACGATAACCTTCGCCGCTCGGTTGCTGATTTGATGGAGAGATCAATCCAGGCTCCTTTTTAACTGTTCGAGCCATTCCTGGACACTTTGTTCTATCTCTTCTACTGCTGTGAGGGAGAGGCCCCAGCTTGTGGACATCCTCCATTTTTGTTCAAATGGAATACAATCCTCTTCAATCTTTTCTTGCTGTAAAATTTGATTGTTACTAAAACAATCACTATGTAAATAACAACTCACTGACTCAGTATTAATCATGACTCAGGAAAACTAAATCTAAATTTTTCCAGGACCATGGGATCCAGGGAGCATAGTTTGACTATTGCTGGGGTTTTGTAGAAAATCTCCACAAACTTTTTGTCTTTTCTTTTAATGACCGAATTTTTCATGGGCCCATTTAGTGTGGACCCAGTGGGTATGACCCGACTTTTTCTTAGGTCGCCCTTTTCGAGTTTTCGGCCTAACGGGATTTGTGCCTCTTTTGTGAGCGGTTCAAAGTCTCACTGACAAGACTATCATTACTGATGTTTTAGGTCGAATATCTTTGACCAGAAATGGTGGGGAGAGGGCCCCAATGAGGTTTGGTTAATTAAAAGATGTCTCAATACCCTTCAAACACATGTGGGGGGAACATGTTATAATTTGAACGACATGCAGGGCATGTCTCAAAGCATGGGAGTCGTGCTGGCGTACAGAGGTAGGAAGAGCATTGCCTAAAGAAATATTGACTTTGGTAGATGGGCCAGGGGCAATCAATATGCAGAGCCGCTGAGGGCATGGTATGCATAGTCATACAAAGGTGTCCTTAAGTCAACAACTGTCCATTTCTGATGGCCTGAGGACTTCATGGAAGTCCAGATTAGGGAAACCACCATGGGTGGCTTGGAAAAAATATAAAAACCAACAGGGGTGGCTTGGAAAAAATATGAAAACCAATAGGGGTGGATATGAAAAGGGAATGTGACATCTGAAAGTGTTTTGGGAAGATCTGTACTAATCCGGAGTGTGGTCGGGAGACCACTTTTCTACGCATTTAGTTATCGTAAGGTATGGTTGAAGCTTGGAACAGTTTAAAGTCATGCAGCTGGGACATCATTTAAAATGGAATGACTTCTCCTGGTTCTCAGTAATCTTGTCAAATATGTTCTACCATATTCATGAAGGATTGTTAAAGATGTTGGTAAATTGTATCTCAGAGGGTTTCTGAATCCCGAGATGGACATGGGGGCTCAGAGTCCAAGAGGCGTATAGAGAGAAGCATTTCCTAAGGAAATATTGCCTCTGGTATACGGGCCGGTGGCGATCAATATGCAGAGCCACTGAGGGAATGGTATGCATAGTCATGTAAAGGTGTCCTTATGTCCATGATTGTATTCTCCCGATAGCCGAGCAACTTTAGGGAAGTTAAGATTTGGGACCACTAGGGGTGGGTTATGAGAGTTCGGATTTTTTTTTCTGAGTACAGAGTATGGTTTATGATGAGAGGGTGCCTGAATATGAGAGAAACATCTAGACTAAACTTCCTGAGAATGGGTGAAGTAATCCCTTCTCACACGGGTGTGATACGGTGGCTTGTGCAGGTCTAACCCGTGCACTGAAGGACAGAGAAAAGCCTATGTTCCTTACCAAAACCATGAAGATTTTGACCGTGTAGTTTAACGTCATGCGGTAAGGACGAGGAGAATTATTAAGGGATGTTGTGCAGTTTAACGTCAAGCAACAAGGACAGATGGCATTCTTATTTCCTTTTCCAATGTCGTGCAGTTTAACATCGTACAACAAGGACGATTGACCACGCAATTTAACGTCGTGCGGTAAGGATGAGGATCATTACTAAACCAGTTAAAATGCTTGTTGTTAGAGGCATTCCCCTGGATGTTTAATGCTTGGTCTTTACAGCCTTATGCCAAGCGGCCGAGATGTGCTCCGTGCCGTTTGATGTCATGTGGCCAGGACGTAATTTCGAAGGCTGCTCTTGATCAGAATGCAACTGGGCTTGAACATATTGGCATGTCCAAGACATGGAGAGGGTTCGATGGTGTAAATCGTGGCTCTGAGGCTTCTTAGACCAGGAGAGATGATATGGGGGCTCTAAGGTCGGTAAGTGTACGGAGCTAGGAAGAGTACCGCCTGTGGAAATCTTGCCTTTGGTAGATGGGGTAGGGGCTATCAATATGCAGATCCGCTGAGGGCATGGTATGCATAGTCATGAAAAGGTGTCCACGGGTCGATAACTTTCCACTTCTAATAGACATGAATGGTCATGAATATCTGCAATTATTCGGGCCACTAAGTCTTTCATCGGGTAAGAAAATGTCTGGAACATCGGGAATATTCGGTCCTGGTTTCTGTTAAATCTTAAAGAACTCCTTGTGCTAATTTATCTTGCGCATGGGGGTGTACCTTCACTCCTATGCAGTTTAATGTCATGAGGTAAGGACGAGGTACTCCTAGTTTGGCGGTCATAGAGCTTGGACCATTGGGTGATTATTACTGCAGTCATTCGAAGGATAACTGGGTCAACATGTTCTAACATACTTGGAACAAGGTGGGGAATGAAGGTCGTAAACTGTAACTCTGAGTTTTCCTGGATCAGGAGGTGTGGTGTGGGGGCTTTAAGGCTGGTAAGCGTACGGAGCTAGGAAGAGTGTCTCCTGAGGAAATCTTGCCTTTGGTAGATGGGCCAGGGGCTATCAATATGCAGATCCGCTGAGGGCATGGTATGTATAGTCATGCAAAGGTGTCCCTGGGTTGATGACTTTCCACTTCCGATGGCCGTGAATGGTTATGAGGATCCGTGATTTCTCACAGTGCAGAGTTCGACACGTGGGGAAAATGGTGTCCAAGCATACAAGAAACATCTCTTCCGTAATTGTCTGTCGAGTCAAAGTAGCCTAGCACTGGATTGATGTTCATGGATTCAGGTCTCTATGTGAACCACCAGCAGATATGTAGGATAACCGGGTAGGGATGCCCTAGAAACACTTGGATGTGAAGAGGGAATGAACTTGTAAACCACTGCTCCATAAATTTTGGATCGGGAGACATGATATGAGGGCTCTGAGGCTAGTAAGCATACAGAGCTAGGAGAAGTATCGCCCGAGGAAATAATGCCTTTGGTAGATGGACCAGGGGCTATCAATATGCAAAGCTGCTGAGGGCATGGTATGCATAGTCATGCAAAGGTGTCCTCGGGTCGATGAATTTCTACTTCTGATGGCCATGAACGGTTATGAAGATCCATAATTTTCCAGGCTGTGGAGTCTGATGTATAGAGATGATGCATCCAAATGTGCAAGGAGTATCCCCATCTCATTTCTCCATGTGTCTTGGGTGGGTCGCGACAAAGTCCATGAAGTTTAGCATCATGCATTGAGGACGAATTCTGTGTAGTTTAACGTCATGTGGTAAGGACGAAGTATACACCTCGTTCAGGTCTAGACTATACACGAGGGGAAAGGGAATTTTGGTTTTTCTGATCCGTGCAGTTTAACTTCATGCAGTAAGGATGAAGAATGCACCCTGTGCAGGTCTAGTCCGTACATGGGGGAAAAGTAATTTTTAACATTATTTTCATTTGGGAGTGGCTGGGCTAAGATAGGGGATCTCGACGTCGCTACGTATCTTATGAGGGTAGGAACCAAGCCTCACGTAGTTCTCTAAAATATGATAAACCCTGTGCAGGTCTGGTCTATACATAGGGGAAAGGGTAATTTTAACATTTTTTTCATTTGGGAGTGGCTGGGCCAGGATAGGGGATCCCGACATCGCTATGTATCCTGCGAGGGCAGGAATCAAGCCGCACGTAGTTCTCTACAAGAGTGATACACCCCGTGCAAGGCTGGTCCGTACATAGGGGGAAGGGGGTATTTTTAACTTT
This sequence comes from Viscum album, assembly GCA_963277665.1. Taxonomy (NCBI): domain Eukaryota; kingdom Viridiplantae; phylum Streptophyta; class Magnoliopsida; order Santalales; family Viscaceae; genus Viscum; species Viscum album. The sequence continues at coordinate 1,814,706,788 of OY728159.1, read as the reverse complement.
CATTATCCATGCAGTTTAGCATCATGTAGAGAGGACGTTTGACCGTGTAGTTTAACGTTATGAGGCGAGGACGTTTGACCGTGCAGTTTAACGTCATGCATCATGGATGAGTATTTTAATTTCTATGTGAAATACTTATTCAGGAATCTCGCATTTGTAGGAGCAGTAGTGAACTGCCTGTCCATGGAGATCAGGGCATATGCTCAATTGGAGTAGACCTTGTGTATAACATATGACCCCTCCCACTTAGGCTCTAGATTTGGAGGCTTCTTCCCAGGTATCATTGGGGTCTGGAGGACCAACACCAATTCTTCTTCCAAGAAAGACTTAAGACATACCTTTTATTGAAGGCTCAGGAAATCTGGTTCTAATACACTTCCAGATGGTGCAAAGTGTGCAACCGCTTCTCATCTAGCTTCTCCAATTCACCTAGTCGCTACTCTGATTGCTTATTGTTGGATAAATGATCACAAACTGCAACCCAGAGCAAGGGAAATTGGAGATCAATGGGTAGGACTACTTCTGTTCCATATACTAACAAGTAAGGAGTATCCCGAGTAGTAGTGTGTATTGTGGTTCGATAAGCCCACAACGCATGAAGGAGTTTATCCGGCCACGACTTCTTGTCTTTGTCCACCATTTTATAGAGAATGTTGGAAAGGGTCTTATTGAAAGCCTCTATCTGTCTGTTGGCCACTTCATGGTAGTGGGATGAGTGGTTAGCCTTCATACCATACTCGTGGTATAGTTTCTCTAATTTCGCAGAGCAGAAGTTGGTGCCATTGTCAGTCAATATGGTATGAGGGACAAAAAATCTGGTGATGATATTGGTCTTCAAAAAGCTGACAATATTTCTTGCTCCGACTTCCTTGAGGGGTATGGATTTTGTCCATTTGTAAAAGAAGTCGGTTGCTATGAGGATATACTTCAGCTGTTTGGCCATGGCGGGAGGATATGGTCCCACGACGTCCATCCCCCAGACAGAAAATGGCCAGGAGTACTTGGATTGGTGAAGTAACTCTAGGGGTTGATGTATGAAGTTGGCATGAATCTAGCATGAGTGGAATTTTTTGGTAAAACACTCACAGTCTTGTGCCACTGTGGACCCGTAGTACCCAAGCCTTCAAACCTGATGGGAAAGCTTGGTCCCCGGTTGATGTGCTCTACATGCTCTGACATGAACTTCATTCATTATGGCAGCGATTTCTTCTCCATCAATGCATCTGAGGAGCACTCCATTGAGGCCTCGTTTGTAGAGGACCTCTTACTGACCCGCGCCGCCATATAGGACAATGTTGATTGCCCTACTCTGTATTTGCTCTCATTCAGCCCTGTCTGATGGAAGTTCTCCCCATTGAAGGTAGTTTACAATGGGGGTCATCCAGCTGGTGGAAGGAGCATATGGATCTGGGACAGGACTGACTTCATGGATTTATTCTGTCTTAGCTTTAAAAAACGACAATACCATTCGATGGTGAGCAATGTTGATGATTGTTTCATCCCGGTCTGGGTCGGCTGGGGCTGTTGCCGCATTGGCTAATGCATCGGCCTGGGCATTCTGGGACTGGGGAATATAGGTCAATGTTGGTTCTATGGAGAATTCTGTCATTAACCCTCAGATGTGGTCAAACAGGGGGATCAGATCCTCTTTTTTAATAGCATAGTCACCATTGACTTTCTTGATGACCATCTCCGAGTCACCTTTTACCTTAAGGTGTTGTACTTGTGCCTGGAGTGCGAGCTCCAGGCCTGCAATGAGAGCTTGATATTCTGCTTCATTGTTTGTACATCCCTCTGACAGGAGGAAGGAATATGGAAAGACTAACTTTTCTGGGGACACAAGTATTATCCCCAAACCCACTTTGTTGAATCTGGGATCCTCCATCCTCTTCCCGATTGGGCTTCGTGATGCGCCATCGAAGTACATTTCCCACTCCGGGAACTCCTCTTGAACCGAGAAGATGTCTTCATTTGGTATCTCGGTGTCCGGTGCAGTGGTCCCTATCAAAGGGTGCTCTGCCAGAAATTCTACTAATTCCGGGAATTTAATGGCCTTTTGAGGCACGAACCGGATGTCGAACTGTTGCAGGATGACCGCCCATCGGGATAGGCGTCTGGTTAGCATCAGGCGGCTGAGGATGTACTTGAGTGGGTTACTCCGTGAGATCAAATGGACTTCATGATGCTGCAGATAATGTCGCATCTTTTGAACTATGAAGACCAAGGCCAAACAACTCTTCTCGATATTTGAGTATCGAGTCTCAGCATCAATCATGGTTCAACTGAGGTAATAGAGACTCTTTTCACTGCCCGCGTCATTATTTTGTGTGAGGAAGGCTTCCAGTGATAGCTCTAAGGATGTCACGTATATAATGAGAGGTCATCCTTCGATCGGGGGCATGAGCACTAGTGGGCTTAAGTGGTACTTCTTCAGGCTGTCGAACGCCTCTTGGCAGTCATCTGTCCATTGGTACGTGACTCCCTTCTTCATTAACATGGTAAAGGGAAAACATTTTCCTGCCAAGTTGGCTATGAACCACCTGATATAGGCTAGGTGCCCTTGGAATCCCCTCAACTCAGTGATATTTTGGGGAGGTGGTAATCCAAGGATAGCCTTTGTCTTCTGAGGGTCGACTTCAATGCCATGATGGCGTATGACGAAGCCAAGTAATTTTCATGAGGTAACCCCGAAGGTGCATTTCAAGGGGTTCATCTTCAATCTATGCTGTCGAAGTTTGTTGAAGATGGTCTCATGGTCTGACAGGTGATCCAGGCACTGTCTGGACTTGACCACCAGGTCATCCACGTAACATTCAATGAATTTCCCTAGGAAAAGTTTAAAGATCTGATGCATGGAACACTGATATGTGGCTCCAGCGTTCTTGAGACCAAAGGGCATGACCATGAAACAAAATACCTCTTGAGGGGCCCTGAAGGCAGTGGCTTCTTCATCTTCTCAGGCCATCCTAATTTGATTATAGCTGGAATAGCCATCCATGAAGGATAGAGCCTCATACCTGGTCGTTGCATTGATTAATAACTCTGTGACCGGGACTGGGAAATCATCTTTTGGACAATGCCAATTGAGATCTCTAAAATCAATGCAGACACAAATTTGTCTGTTCTTTTTCTTAACATGGATGATATTGGCCAACCAGATGTGGTATTGGACCTCCCAAATGAAGCTTTCTTTAATGAGATTATCGACTTCAGCCTCTCTTTTGGTAGCATGTGAGGGGTGTGTCCTTCGGGAGACCTGTTTATAGACTCGGTGGTCTTCTGGCAGACCTAGGTGGTCTGTTACCACTTCGGGATCGGGTCCCAACATTTCCATGTAATTCCAGGAAAACACATCTCGATGTTGCCTTAAGAAGGTGGTATATACCTCGTGCTCCTCAGGATACATGGCTGCACTAATGAGAGTGTTACTCGGGTCTTCCTCGGTACCCAGGTTTATTTCCCTGAGCTCATACACAGTGGTGGAGATACCTTCCTCAAATGTAAGAGGTGCACCCCTGAGATCTTCCCCATCTTCTTCTCCCAAATCCCCATATTCTTGATTATATGAGGGGAGAGCTCATGACACGGGCTCTTGGGTGTCCAGAGGTGAGGTTTCATGGGTGTCCTTACTCGAGTTTTCGTCCCTATATTGAGGGTCAGCAGACATTACCACATTGTCACGCTCGGACTTTATGGCTGAAGTTATGAGGACATCAGAGTGCGTGTCCGGACTTGAACTCCTACTCTCAACATGGTTGATGGGAAGGACATAATCTCCGCCAAGATACTTAAGGGGGTCATCAGGAACCATTTCTAGGCCATTTGGAGCAGGGGTCCAGTCAACACCATCGACCAAAGGCTTCTTTTTCTTTTTCTCATAGAACATGGAGTTAATGTAATTTGACTCGGAGAGCTCTAAAGGGGCCTTGTCAGCATGCAATGTTATAATTTTTCCATTGATAAAGTACTTGATACACTGGGGGTAGGATGAATGAACGACCATGTGCTTATGGAGCCACGACCTTCCCAGCAGGGCATTGAATGTTGTGCTCTGCCGGACCACTAGGAATTCTGTGTAGGCTACCAGGTCACCAAAATGGTTCCTTAGAATAATTTTCCCCATTTGCTTCTGTTCATTCCTATCGTAACCTAATAGAGTTGTGCTTGAGGGTACTAAATCATCCTCACTATAGCCCAACATATGGAGTATCTGTAGGGGAAGAAGGTTAAATCCAGAGCCATTGTCGATAAAGACTTTGTGGATATCAAAATCATTCAGTGTGTCAGACACATATAGTGGTCTGAGGTGTCCTTGCATGATGGAATCTTCATCCTGATCGGTGAAGGAAATCACCGCATTGCATTCATCCAGGCCAGTCTCTGTCCGGTAAATCTCGGCGGCAACTACCTCGGCTTGGAACTCCTTGGGGCTGAGCAAGGCTTCTATAAGCACTTCCCTGTTGTCGGCTGACAGACTTAGGGCATTGAGGATTGAAATCTTGGCTGGTACCAATGCCAGCTGCATAAGGATATCATATTTCTGCTCCAGCAGCTGACGCTTCTCCGTTGTCGAGAGAGTCTTGGCGGGCGCTTTGCGGGATGGAGCATTTGATGAGGAGGGACCGGTCGTGGGATCAGATGTCGATGGTGTTCCCGCATTTTGAGGACTTGGCCCGGCCAATCTCTTTGTGCACACTAGGCGGTCAGACATTTGTTCCTCCTCTGACGGGTATCGCAGAACAATAGGGCCAGATTGGCTACTTGTGGAGGTGGAGGGGCATTATTTATCCTGCTGAGTCCATTGAAGGGCTCTCCCATAGTTTTCTGTGATATTAACGGTTTGGGCAGGGGTCCAACCGTAGGGTTGGTTTCAGACGCGGCTACACCTCCCCTGGTATCCCCTACCTCTAGGGTTCCTCCTCCTGGCTCATCGTGCAGGGAACTCAGGTTCGTAAACATACCCTTTTTCAGGGACCGATTCTATAAGATGGATGATGTTAATGGAACCAAATATTGGCTCTTCGTCCCCTAACAAGTCAACCTAGTCAGTTGTCCCAAATGGTGTCATTTGGTGGGTCGGTGCCCGTGGTGCCAAATTCGAGGGCATATAATCTGCCAGGGTTGGGACTAACTTTGGCCCTGTTGTGGATTGATCCTCTTGTGATTTTTCCTCCTTCTTCGATTACACCCAGATGACTAGCTCGTGGAGGATTGTGAGGCCGATGCTATTGGTTGTGCGGCGTCAGGGGCTGTTGGCGGCAACACTGGCTGTCGTAGCAGTGCTCGGAATATTCCCTGGGCTCGGTTGATAGTTTTTCGAGTCATCTAGTCATCAAATTTTTGCCCCTACTTTCTGGTGACTTTCTTCCACCCCTCCTCTTTATCGGAGTCGGTGGTAGAGATACATGCCACATGTGCTGGGGGTGGTCCCAACTCAACCAGTCCGGAGTCTACCATTATCTGCAGGAGGTATTTGAAGATGAAGAATTCTCAGATATTGTGCCCCAACATTCGATGGTAGGGTCAGTAATCTGGCCTGTCATCGCGGCTGACTTCTTCAAGTTTCCTTGGCTCTGTGAGGCGGAGAAAGTTGCAATTCATGGAGACAATGAAGTAGCCGTAGACTTGATCGTCTCAGAATGAGTATAATTTTTGTCTTCTTTCCTCAAACTGGTTCTTCTTCGGTCCTCTTTGATCGTCCTGTTTAGGCAGAGGTGACCGCTGATCTGCAGGAGGCCCTTGATGATTTGGTGGAGGCCTGAGCTGTGGAGCGGGGACAGGGGCCGACTTGTGTGTGACAGAGGATGCTTCAGCTCTAGGGGCTCTTTTTACAGGAGCCTACGAGGCTATTCGGGACTTTGAATTATTCCTCTATAGGGAGTCCTCGATTATCTGGGCAATGGCCGAGAGATGGCGGAATCCAGTGGTGCACTCCACTGGTATGAGCAGTGTTCACAGCTCATCTCAACGATTATCGATGCATATGGATAGAATGTCATCTTGGGGCATTGGAATGTTCAGGGAATAGGTCAGAACTTTCCATCTGGTGATTAAATCTGAGACCCTCTCATTCTCCCTCTGCTTGTAGTTCATGAGGTCGCTGACCATTGTTTTAGGAAATGTTGAGCTGAAGTGGAATAGGAACTGCTATCGAAGGTCCTCCCAGCTCTTTATTGATTGGGCCGGTAGACTCGTATACCAGACAAAGGCTAATCCTTGATAAGTCTGCATGAAGCATCTAAGTTTCACTACTTCTTGTTGTTCCGGAGTTCCCATCATAGGGTCACAATAGGATGCGTAGTGCATCAAATACTGTTCTGGATCGCCTGACCCATTGAAGATAGGGAATACGGGGCTCCCAAAATTGGGTGGAGGATGCGTGTTGCTTAACCAATCTGGGTAAGGCTTCCTCTCTGGCTATATTAGGGCACGTCGACCTTCCATTTCTTCCAATCGAGCTGTCAGTGCCTCAATGGTGTTGGTGAGACCCTTGTTTACATCCTGTTAGGCCCAGTCCTGGGCTGGTGCAGCGTGAGGCATTGCTCGAGGATCTGGCTCAACCAGCATCAAGGGTGCATATTCCGTTCGAGGCACCCTCAGAGGATTCGGGCGTACTTGCTCTGGTTTCTTCCTAAGTTGAGGGAAATCTTGGTATTCATCATCCATATTTATGTAGTTGGACGGACCAGGAGCCTCATTGGGCAGCGTAAGCCTAGGTCTTTGAGGTTCACTTGTTGGGGGTGCATGATGTGGCTCCTCCTAGGATGCACTTTCAACAAGGAGGCTCCTATAGAGTAGCTCGGAATTATGCCGCCTCAATTATTTCATCTCCTCTTCCTGTCGAGAGAATCTCTCTTCGACCATAAGTGGCTCGTTTTTGTCTTGAGAATGAGGTGGGTTAAGGGTAACCAGTCCTTTATTCTTATCCTTATTGGAAGCTCACTAGGTAGGTGGAGGAGGGTTGTCTGGAAGGACGACCATATTTAGGGAGGCCCTCTAGTTTCAGGTGTGCACACCTGGGGGTTCGTTGTGAGTCACAGCCTGACCAGAACCATCGTATCCCGGTCCATCCTGATTTGCAGTATCTCTGGTGTCACCCGTGGGGTTAACCTCTATGACGTTGATAGATGAAAATCACAGGGCAGAGAATATGTCATCTTCCAAATAGGAAGAGGATCTCCCGAGTCTTCTGCTTGCCTTCCCTTTCATGACCTGGGATTGCCTTTGGACTTCTTGACGAAGGGTGATGCGGAGAGTTCTTTGATGCGGCCTTATAGTGCACCTTCCTCTCGGAGGGGATGATGATTCAAATAATGGGATAGGATGGGGACCTACTCTTCCAACTTTCCTCCCTAGATGAGAGAATACTGACTCTTGTGGGGGAGGTTGTTGTTGAGGGGGTAATAATGCCCCCAACCCTGAGGGCTGGGGTTGGCTCCATTCCTTGGATGTTGAGTATCATCCCATTTTTATTGGTCTTACGGGGGAATTTATTGTTAAAAATGCCCCCAGGCCTGCAGGCTGGGTTGACCCTAGATTGTGGCAGTGGCTGCTGCTATCGCCACCTGCCTGATCTTGTGTGCCCCCATTCGGGGGTGAACTGGGTTTGATGCAAAGTTCTTATATGGATCAATCCCTTCTGGAGAGGCAGGCAAAGATCGCTGATTGGCCTCTCTTAGGCGAGAGGCCTATTTTATGCTCTTGGTGGCCTGATTCAGGAGTTCTTGAATGGCTTGTTCCCGTTAGGCCTGAAACTTCTGGGACTTACTCGAGGACTGTCTCTGTTGGGTGTGTTGCCTCTCCTAAGCAGGGAGACCACTCGATTGCCGTCTTGGCGTGATGACGTTGCAAGACACCATGCTGAACGGGTTCTTCTGGGTGGGGAGCAGAGTGAAATGCAGAGCTCTATGTTCTCCCCATCTCCTGATATGGACTCCCGTCGGAGCATCAATGATGAGGCGGCACAACTCGTGCAGTGCACGGAGGCAGGCTATCTCCATGTTTCCTTTACGTCTCTTGGGGCGCTGTTGTTGTGTCGAAGGAAGGGCCTCCAGGTCGATGTGACGCAGGAGGTCTCTTATCATCTTGACATGGTCTACATACCCTTCATAGGGCAGGAAGCTTGATTTCAGCTGGCAGAGGGTCGTCCATATATTGGAGCAGATGTTGTGCACGCATTATTCCGACAACTCTCTGGGTATGTCGAACTATGAGGTGGCCGTGGGCCAAAACACAACTGGTATATCATTTCTGGCCAGTCATTTCCTCATGTGCAACATGTCGGCATACTCCTCCACCAGTGATTCCTCTACCTGGTCAGCCCAACATATACGCTCGCCGATAGTGTGGTCAGAGGCCGTGGGACTGGTAGGTGCTGAATCATCATGTGGGTGATTCTGAGGTCGTTCAGAAGATGAACGCGGCCCTGGACCATCTCCTGATCGAAGAAGGGCGTTGTTAGCGACTAGCTGGGAATCTGACATGCTTGATCCCGTCCTTTTGAGTTCCACAGCATACTAGGCCTTTTCTGTGCTTGATTCGGTAGGAGGAGGACCTTCCTGTCGATATGATATGTCATCACGGGGAGGACCTCCGTAATGGCGGTCGTAATGGTGAGGACTACCAATACTACTTGATGCTTCACTGCATAGAGGACTTTTCCAGTACACACCCTGGGGAGGACCTTCAAGGCGTGTCGCAGCAAGGGGAGGACCTTCTGGCTGTGTAGTGTCGTTACGGGGAGGGCCTTCGCAACAACTGCCATCATGGTGAGGATGACCATCATGGCTTGACGTTCGATGTGCATCCTGGGGAGGACCTTCAGGACACACTGCGACAAGGGGAGGACCTTCTTGTTGCTTGGGGCCAATGCGGGGAGGACCTTCTTCTATGTTTCCAGCACTAGCAGTCGAGGTATGCCTAGTGAGAAATCTCTCCACCACTAAGGTCCGCTCAAGAACTCCATCATAGGTGGGAATTTACATTGGTACCACTGACACCCTGATATCTTAGAGTAAACTTGAATCGAAGGTATGTGCTTAGTAAAAAGAATCTCAAACCATATCCATAGAGTATCACAATAGGCCTGTGAACCTCACAGAGTACTCTTCCAAAAACATTCTATTTTGTTGGAGCAACAGATGATCCAAGATACACACTGAGCTCAACGTGGTTAGATAAAACTATTCCCTAAACAGCCTCTCAAACTCCACCCAAGTGATCTTTACCCCATCACGGGTTCGGGTCAACAAACTCCACCATCACCTGGTCTAACCCTATATAAGTATAATTGTTAGGAAAAACATCTGATCATGAGGTGTCCTCACAAGGTAAGAAACATGTGTGATTGTCACAAATCAATCATCAGATGCCTGGGGATCTGGATCGCCCCAATACCATAGAGGTCGCTACCTCTAGAAATCGTGTAGTTCACTCAAACTTCATGCATCCTTGTACTGAACAACCAACACATTCTGCTACTTGGCGGGTGGTGTCTCAACTATTCACTACGGGGAAAAAGGGATTTTTTGCGACGGGTCATTACCCCCGTCGCAAATAACCAACTATTTGCGACGAGATTTCATCTCCCGTCACAAATAGTTTGGCGCGGATAGCGCGCCAAACCGCGCCAAGGTTATTTGCGATGGTGGGATCTCATCATTGCAAATAGTTAAGTATTTGCGACGGGGCCCATCGCAAATAACCGGCGACAATTTATAGCTTTTTGCGACGTGATGTCATCCCGTCTCAAAAGGTGTGTCGGTAGGGACTATTTGCGGCAGGTCCCATCGCAAATAACCTTTTAACCGCCGACAGTAATTAATGCTGGCGTAGGTATTTGCGACGGGTCTCGTCGAAAAAGATGCTATTTGCGATGGGTATCCCGTTTCCAATAATCCCGTCGCAAATAATCTAACCTATATATACCCCATCCGTTTTTCCTCTCATTCCTCTCAAATCTTAGATAATGTTTCTCTCTAAACTTGGATTTTAGAGGGAGAATTTTTCTAAGTTAATTATTTTGTTCACGAAGAAGTTGTGAAGCCGTCTGCATCAATAGAAAATAAGTCTTAAAGGTATTTATGTTTTTTTAATTTATTATTTATTTCATTTTTTATGTTTATTTTTTTTATTGTTGATTAGTTGTAATTAAATTAAATTTAAATTGTTTTGTCATTTGTATTTATTTGTACTAATAAATTGAAATTTTTGAGTATTAATTTTTAATAATTAGTAGTAATTATTTATTATTGACGATAATTAGTAATGTATATAATTAATTTTGTAATAATTAATAATAATTGATAATAAATATCAATAAATAGTAATAAATAGGATTAACTAGTAATAATTAGGAATAATTAGTAATAATTAGGAATAATTAGGAATATTTAGGAATATTTAGGAATAAATACTAATAATTAGTAATAATTACTAATAATTAGTAATAATTAGGAATAATTAGCAATAATTAGAAATAATTAGGAATAATTAGGAATAATTAGCAATAATTAGTAATAAATAGTAATAAATAGCAATAATTAATAATAATCAGTAATAAATTGAAATAATTAGTAATAAATTGTAATAATTAGTAATAAATTGTAATAATTAGTATTAAATACTAATAATTACTTATAATTACTATTAAATACTAATAATTAGCAATAAATACTAATAATTAGCAATAATTAGCAATAATTAGAAATAATTGGCAATAATTAGAAATAAATAGCAATAATCAGCAATAATTATCAATAATTAGTAATAATTAGCAATAATTAGTAATAATTAGCAATAATTAGGAATAATTAGCAATAAATAACAATAATTACTAATAAATAGCAATAATTTGTAAAAAATAGAAATAAATAGTAATAAATTGGAATAATTAGTAATAAATAAGAATAATTATTAATAATTAGGAATAATTAATAATAATTAGTAATAAATTGTAATAGTTAGTAATAAATTGTAATAAATTGTAATAACTAGTAATAAATACTAATAATTACTAATAATTAGAAAAAATTAGCAATAATTAGGAATAATTAGAAATAATTAGCAATAAATAGAAATAAATAGAAATAATAAGCAATAATTATGAATAATTTGGAATAATTAGTAATAATTTTCAATAATTAACAATAATTAGTAATAAATAGAAATAATTATTAATAAATAGCAATAAATATTAATAAATTGGAATAATTAGTAACAATTAGGAATAATTAGTAATAAATAGGAATAATTATGAATAATTATGAATAAATAATTATAATTAGTAATACTTACTAATAATTAGCAATAATTAGCAATAATTAGTAATAATTAGCAATAATTAGGAATAATTAGCAATACTTAGTAATAATTAGCAATTATTAGTAATAATTAGAAATAATTAGAAATAATTAATAATAATTAGTAATAAATTGTAATAATTAGTAATAAATTGTAATAATTAGTAATAAATACTAATAATTAGTAATAAATACTAATAATTAGTAATAACTACTAATAAATACTAATAATTAGCAATAAATACTAATAATTAGCAATAAATAGTAATAATTAGTAATAATTAGATATAATTAGTAATAATTAGATATAATTATTAATAATTAGATATAATTAGATATAATTAGATATAATTAGATATAATTAGATATAATTAGATATAATTAGATATAATTAGATGTAATTAGATATAATTAAATATAATTAGGTATAATTAGATATAATTAGCTATAATTTGCTATAATTTGCTATAATTAGCTATAATTTGCTATAATTAGCTATAATTAGCTATAATTAGCTATAATTAGCTATAATTAGCTATAATTAGTAATAATTAGAAATAATTAGATATAATTATTAATAATTAGTAATAATTAGTAATAATTAGATATAATTAGGAATAATTAGATATAATTAGCAATATTTAGTAATAATTAGTAATAATTAGTAGTAATTAGTAATAATTAGATATAATTAGTAATAATTAGATTTAATTAGTAATAATTAGATATAATTAGATATAATTAGATATAATTAGATATAATTAGATATAATTAGATATAATTAGAGATAATTAGATATAATTAGAGATAATTAGATATAATTAGATATAATTAGGTATAATTAGATATAATTAGCTATAATTAGCTATAATTAGCTTTATAATTAGATATAATTAGTAATAATTAGTAATAATTTGATATAATTAGTAATAATTAGTAAGGATTAGTAATAATTAGATATAATTAGTACTAATTAGATATAATTAGTACTAATTAGATATAATTAGATATAATTAGTAATAATTAGTAATAATTAGTAATAATTAGATATAATTAGTAATAATTAGTAATAATTATAATAATTAGTAACAATTAGTAATAATTAGATAGAATTAGATATAATTAGATATACTTAGATATAATTAGATATAATTAGATATAATTAGACATAATTAGATAAAATTAGATAAAATTAGATAGAATTGTCTTTTCTTGGTTGATCACCTTGCAAGTAGCATTGCAATAGGACAACCCAAGTCATGCCCTTCTCATATATAAGAATTATCTCACATGAACCTTTACATAAACCATTCTTCCATGAAAATTTATGGGAAAGATACTGATGTCCCCTCAAATTTTTAAGGAAGATTGATCTATATAAAGGGAGCGAGATGATTCTTATAGATGAGAGCGACATTACTTTGGTCGTCCTATTGCAACACTACTTGCGAGGTGATCAACCATGCAAGGACAATTATAGAGTTTACATTGGACATGTTCGACACAAACTTTTTATTATGCATGACCTAACAATTGGAGACCCTTTGAGATTTGAACATGTTAAGAATAGAGAAAAGCATGTTGCGAATATTGATAATTTTAATATTTTATAAATCTTTTATTATTTTAATAATATTAATATTGTTTTCTCATAAATATTGATAATATAATTTTTTTTATTAGTAATAATTAGATATAATTATAATTAGTAAACGAAAACTGCTTGGATAATGAAGGGAAAATTTGTAATCATCTCCACAATGATGATTACCAAATTTCCTTTCATTATTCAAGCAGTTTTTATTTTGCTAAGTATTTCCAAATTAGTAATAATTAGTAATAATCAGGAGCAATTTTGAGCATAGAATGACCTTATAGGGAGTTTGCAGAACCAACAAGAAGAGATGCGTCAGTTGCAGCAGCAGCAGCAGCACAAGGAGGAGATGCATCGATGGCAGCAACAGCAGCAGCACGAGGAGGAGATGCGTCAATGGCAGCAGCAGCATCTTGAGCATATGGAGTACATGCGTCGTCTGACTGGTAGTTTAGGGATGAAGTTTCCTCCACCAACTCATTCAGCTCCTCCACCTCCTCTAGAAGACGACCCCCAATGATTTTTTTTATGTCAAAAACATTTGAATTTAAATTTGTTGTAATATGAACTATTTATAGTTTCTGTCTTTTATATCGGTGTTATTATTACATAATTTAATTTTTAATATTTTATAATTTTTTTGTGCATATTGAGAATTTTAATTTTTTTTATTTTTTTATTATTTTAATAATATTAATATTATTGTTAATTAATCATAATTTTATTAAAAATATTTTTTAAGTATTATATTTTTTAATATTTGTTTATTTTATTAATAATAATAATAATAATAATAATATTTTATGATTTTTGTTATATTTTTTGTGAATATTGAGAATTTCAATATTTTTTATTTTTTTTTATTTTAATAATATTAAAACTAATTTTTCAATAATCCTAATTTTATTAAATTTATTTTTTAAAAAATTTATTTATTATTTGCAACGGGATCTGTTGTGATGGTATCCCATCGCAAATAGTCTAAATAATTTTTTTTAAAAGGTATTTGTGACGAGCCCGTCACAAATAGTCTAAAAAATATTTTCAAAAAGCATTTGCGACGGGATTACGGGCCCGTCGCAAAAACAGATTTGCAACGGGCTCATCGCAAAAGAGATTATATATATATATATAAAGTATATAATATGAGAATTATTTGGGACAGACTCGTCGCAAATAATATTTTTTGCGATGCTATTTTCTACAATGGGCTATTTGCAATGGGGCCCCATCGCTAAAGCTTATTTGCGACGAGATCCCATCACAAATAACCCATCACAAATACCTTGAATAACATTAGTGACTGATTCACCTAGATGTGCAACCTATGGACCAGTTACCTACACTAAAGCCTCATCGTTGGGTGGATCATCATTACAATCCTACCATGGAATCCTATCTAGATGGAGTAGCAGTGGAATCCTGAGATATAATCAAGATTCACCATGATCAAAAATTATATCTAGGGATATGACTCAAGAAGCATAGGAAAAACTACAACCCATCTCTATATGATGAATATACCAACATTTCTCTGTGACCAGTTTCCTAATGTACCGAGTAAAAAAAAACTAGTTATTAGGATCCTAGTAAATGGATACAGCAGCCGCCACACTAATACGGATGTCCCTGGCCTAAAATATTAACTTGAAACACTTTAACACTATAGATATGTAACCCAAATTGAGCTCACATCTAGGAAATCCCTAACACTCTGTTCTTGTGGAATGGCCTCCTTTGATACCACAATTTCACGAACCATCCCAATGGTTCCTGAGAAATTACTCCCCAAGGCCGCCTCCATAGGCTAGGGGTTGGAGTCCATCATTAAGTAGGGAAAACACACACATGGGAGGCCATATACTATACTAATTGTATACACAAAAAAATCATGAAATATTGCATAAATAATTTAAACTAAAAATAAATGCATGAATATATCTATCTAATACAGAGTACAACAAGAAATCGAAAAAAATGGAAAAATACAAGCCCACCAAAAACTGTAAAATCATCCAACCTATTCTGAAGTAGGGGATCACTATCAAATGAAACTTTCAGAAAGATCCTCATTTTATCTTTGACGAATGCCTTAGTTGGTCTAGCTCGCTAAGCTTCGCCAACCTCAGGTCCTCCTAGGAATCCATTGAAAGGATTTTGGTCTATACAAGAGAAAAATGTGTGGGAAAATCCTATGTATGGGTGAGTATAACAATACTATGTAGGTTCCCCAAATACTCAAAATAAAAGGGAGAAACTAAAATGCAATAGTTCACTCGACCCTGTCAGTGAGAATCCCAAATGAGAGAGAAAATTCATCTCATACATCATCAAATATATATGACTAGTTATCTCATACCACATTGTGTTTTAAGTAAGAGATGTGAAAACCCTACAAGGACTCCCAAAAACAAACCTATATATACACGTCTCATACTCCAAGTCTCATGAGGTCTCGAACTTATAACCATCTATAAAAACTAGTTCAAGGTTCTGACGCAACGCTAGTGTAGAATAACTCACTATGCAATCCTAGTCATCCATAATGGCATGTTACAGAGATATGTAACACATCAGGCATATCAATAATGATGTCACTTCCTCGCAATACCAAATGTCACTCACCAAAGAGATTCCACTCCATCGGGTAACACTGAACCGATCAAACAACCCTTCCATTCATTGTGTTACCAATCTAATATGACTTTATTGCAAGAAAAATACATGTAGAAATTCACACAGTAGCCTATAGTATCTCCAAAACTTGGGTAGGGGATCCCTCCTAGGATCTACTAAGGGATACTATGAACCCTACCTAGAAAACCAAACATAGAAAGGGGTATCACACCGCATCCCAAATATGGACCAACTCACTAAGCACAGGATCAATACCCAAGTAGTTTTGGTTACTCCAATTCAAAAAAATCTATCTAAGAACACATCACCATAAGGATATGAAGGAAACTGAAGGGATTCGTCCAAGATACACACTCCATCAGACTACAACCCCAAAGTAATGATAAAATCTTGATACACGGATAAAGGATCTATACCTAGGGAACATTGGGGGCTCCTTCCCCTATTGAAAACATGTTCTTAGGTATAGTATCAATGCTTGGGTAAATGTTGGACATGTCAATTGAAAAAAACCCTACCAAGGGAAACACTAAAGGATGTGAGGATCGTTATGGGCATCTTAGGTCGATATGTACTCCAAGTCACTGAGTTCATAGTCAAAGAAAACTAAGATGACTCACTCTAGATTATGGGAACACACCAATGCTACATAATCTCGGGGAATCCAAAGAGGGGTCAAAATCCTGTGATGAGGATGTGATGTTGAAGAAACTCATAAGAAAAGACCAAGGGAACACACCCATGTATTGTTGGTTATACATCACTAACTAAAGTGATATCAACGTCACCTCATGTCACATCTAAAAGACAAAACCATGGACAAAATCACATTCAATGTGGAAAAAATGCTCAGTATATGCTAGTCACATGCCTGAATTCAAGCCCCACAGAAGGAGATATGCAAGGATGAAGTCTCTAAAAAGACTACATAGTGTGTACAGGCTATGCACAACATGTCTTGCCGCACCTGGTCCTCAATTGTGTCTTTTCCCACAAGACTTACTCATTCATTTCGTACACATGACACGTACCCTCGATAATGACATGTCCCAAATAACTGCCCACTTGGACATGTCATCTTCCTGTGCCCGTGTCCAGCACCCTATGTCCATGTACTCTAGTTGTGTACTTCCACACATCCATGTCCCATTACATGAAAACCCTGGCCACATGACCTAGGGTCACTACATGTAATGCAACCCCAAGACATGGCATGTAGTCCCCAAAATTAATCTTCCCCAAATAGGAAGAACACACGGTGTGTG
Source organism: Viscum album (assembly GCA_963277665.1). Lineage (NCBI taxonomy): Eukaryota > Viridiplantae > Streptophyta > Magnoliopsida > Santalales > Viscaceae > Viscum > Viscum album. The sequence goes on along the minus strand of OY728159.1, from coordinate 1,814,689,992 downwards.
ACCATGCAGTACATGCTGTGTGATCGAGAATTCTAAATGGAAATTCCCTGCGAGTAGCCTGAATTACGCTAGTTTCCCCCCCAAAACCTATAGATCAGCCCAGAAGGGATCTCCAATAGTCATATAAGGTCTCTATAACCTTAAAAAAACACATAAAAAAGGATCGGGACAAAAAACTAAAAACTTCCTACCTCATAGAGAAACATCGATGTTTCGGGGTTAGATCCACACTCTAATGCTCATGCACCATGATCCGAGAGTGACCGCTGTTATGATTGGAGATCGACAACACCTATTCTCCTAGGATTCACCCCGGTTTGTCTATCACTCTAAAGGAAGAGAGGTATTTTAATCTCCTTTACCATTAACACACTAAAAGGGGGGAGGGATATTGTTTTTAATTTTATTATAATAATATCCTCTATTTAACAACCTTCCAACTCACCTCTGACCCGACACCCAATGCTAACAAATTTTATATCTCACCTAGGGTAAAAATCATGTTATGAACTAAACTAAAACCTCAGATATCCAATTCAAGACTCCACATGGGAGTTATTTCATGTTTCCAAGGAAAATTTTAACATATGATAAAATATATTCTATATTTTTAATATCATAACACCTAGGCTCAATGGGCCCAATAATACCTTACTAACTCAGTGCCTAGATTCAATAATATTTATAGAAATATTCCAAAGCCTAATAGGTCAAAAATAAATTCACTACATACATGGATGTACATATATATTATAGTGTGATATGTGTAACTCCATATTCACTCAGGGTGTGCATATAGAGATATGAATACATATAATTGGAATATTCCATTGAATGATTATTTTCTAAACCTTGACTTCCTTAAATGATTTTTTTGTAAAACTAAAAATGTATTCCTAAAAAATAACAAATGTTTCAAAATGGATATTTGAATTTCAAATGAAATTAAATTTGGTTTTTAAGTACGATCGCTAATTATTTTCTTGGTTGGAACCTTATAATCATGATTTGATGATAAAATCTCTTATAGGCCTTTTTTCACCTTGGTTGTGGATTTTTTTGGATTTTAAATGCTAAGAACTGTTTGGTACTTTAAGGTGTTTCTTGAAAAATTATTTGAACCCTCATAATCATGTTTTATTGGTTATAACATGTGAAATGTTTTATGTGTGATGGGAACCCTTATGGTTGTCCTCCATTGAATGTATCTCCACATAGATGGTGTCAGGGGTGGGAAAGGAATTCACATTATCTTCTAGGGTTATGGTCTAAGACAAGCATGTGATGACCTACTCACTTTACTATGTTCTATTTGCATTGGGTTCCTAGACATAAAATTTATGGTTGAGAGATGGTTTCTATCCGTGTCCCAATTAGATGGACAAGACCAACTTGGTAGAGATAGGACTTGTGTCTTATGCCACTGACGAGGCTAGGGTAGAGCAGTCGAGTTGGTTATTGACCACAAAGTTTCATTATACTCTTGAAAATGAATACAAACTGAATATGTCTAGGGTATTTTTAGATTTTTTCATGAAATTACTATGATATATATATATATATATGTGTGTGTGTGTGTGTGTGTTATGTATTACATTATTATATTATAGTTATTTGATCAGTTTGTATTTGTTTGCTTCTATTTGTACTACATTTCTTTTAGCATTGTTATTTTGATATACCCCTCTACATATGTTTAGTTAGTCTCATTTTATTTATTCTCATGATTGGGTTGTGTTTATTTATCCTAGAATTGGTTTTAAAAATTGTGTTTTGAAATGGAAAATTTTTCTTTTAAAGGAAGTTCACATTTTTTTTCTAAAGGAATTTTGGTAAAATATGTGTTTGGTTGTCTTTAATGTTAAAAACTTATTTTCTATTTATATTTTGAAACTAATGTTTATGGAATATTTTAGTAAAGGAATTGTATGGATTCTATAGTGCTTAACTACTAAGCTATTTATGATCACACCATACTTTTCCACTCAATATTGATAAACTTGAGTAGTTTTATAGGTTTAGATTCTCATCCACATTCACTCAGGGAGCGGGCTGGTATTGTGGGTGGTGGTGACCCAATGTTCACAGGGAGGTATATAGTAGTTTTTATTCTATTTTTAGTTGTTATTTTTTTTCTTTTATTTTCTTCCTATTGTTAATATTTATTTATTTTATATTTTTTGTGATAAATTTTTCCCAATTGTGTTATCCTTGAATCCTGACACTAGTTTCCTTCCTAAGACTATTAAGAACGACTCTTGGGATTTATCACGGGCTAGATTTGGTGACCAGTTTGGGGTTGACTTGAGTTGGTTCATGAAAAAATGGTATCAGAGAAGCCCTATGTTATTTGGTATGTTAGGTAGATCAGATATAGTATTTTCAGGGCTTCAGAGGTAGGTCATGGGTCAGTGCTTGATCACCACCACTCATGATGAGACCTGGTTCACCAAGGGTAGTTGTGTTTTGAATCTTTATTTTTGGTTTTGGGGTTATGATGTTATAATTTTTTGAGTTCAATGATCTTGTGTATATTGATGTATAATAGTGTAAGTGAGCTAGTGTTACACGGTGAGCTTACATGGTGTAGCGAACCATGTGGAGTCTGAGTGCACAATTCAATATGCTTCCTCTGGCTAGTGCATGATCAGTGCATGGTCTGCTAAACCATGTGGGCAGGCTATGCATGACCACAATTTAACTATTTTAATTATTTTGGTGTGGGAGACACATTGGTCTGATTTTGGTTGGTGTGAATAGATTTTGAATGGAAAATGGTTTTTGAAAATGGTTTTCAGTACGAAAATAATGGGCTTTAGAAGGGAAAATTCTTCTTTTTTAATGGGATTATTTTCAAAGGTGAAGTTGATGTGGTGGTTTTTATTTAGAAGTATATGTTTTGGAAGTAATTTTATCCAGATAACATGGAATGGGTAAATGTATTGGAAATTGGGATTTTATGTTTAATAGGTTTTGGAAGTTGAAAATGATTTTAATTTTGAAAGGGATAATTGAATTTGAAAATGGGTGAATTTAGAATTCTGAATGTCGTGAGGGTGTGAGTTGTCTTGGGTGTGTTGGAAGGACTGGGAATAGACCATTGACAGGTGATTGTTCTATCCTCATTGTGAGTTAGGTTGTCTTGGGTGATATTGAATACCACTTTCATCTAATGTTTTATTCTTTAGTAAGTGAAGGAGGAAAAATTGGCAGATTTTATAGACATTGGGTATGGTCAATAGATGGTGAAGGGGGTTTGTTAACCATTTTGATGATCTAGTTTCCTTTTCTCTAAAGATAGCGATCAATAGTAATCTCCAATTTGTTTGTGGGGTCACCTTCTAGAGATGAAGGATCTTGTTATTTTTTTGGGTAAGCCTTAAAGGGTAGCCTGTGGCAGTTGATAACATGATTTATTTTGGTGATCATAATAGTTTCTTATCTAAAAGGAATTGAGAATCAGAAGAAACTATCTCAAAATAATCTCATTTGTTAGTTCATGCTTTTTGTCAGAAAGACCAATCACTCGTTTTTTCTGGTGTGGTTATATTTGGCATTCCAATACATCTTGTTGTAATTCCCCAAGGGATTGCCGACCTTATGACCTCTCAAGACACCAGAAGAGAGAGTTTCATCCATGTATCATTAACTCCTAGTTTTGGCACAATAGATGCTTCAAGACATCAGGTCTCCAACTATAGGTCTTGAAGTGATGTTTTTCGCACAGTATGGGAGTTTTTAGCTATGGGGGAAGTGCATCCAAAAAGTTGTCTCTGTCATCGAAGTGGATACCATTAAGGGTTTCTCTTTATGCGATTTATTATACTTGGGAACCATTTTTTTTCGAGATCTTAGTGACATATTTCTTGAAATATTTTTTGGTTTTGTCTTACAGAATATGAAATCATAAATGGTTAGTCTTCCTTTGGATAATTTTTTGCTATCAAGAATTAATCATTTGGAGATGCATGTGTCTTGAGAAATTATGAATTATGGCTTGGCTAAGTGACCTATTCGAGCCTATGATTGAGCCCTTATCATATTGGTGGGTTGTTTCATTGAGTGTTACTCTTAGTTCAACCGATTTTCTAATTAGTTCCTTGATGGTGGGGAGACCTCTCTCTTTTCTCCATTTATATCTTTATAATTTTCTCTGTAGCTAGTTGGGTGTGACTTGTGGATTTTAAAGGTCACATAATGGTTCATGGTTTTATTTGTTATTGATCAGTTTTGAGTATTGATTTTTTCTTTCTTTGGATGGGTGACTTTTAGAGGGTATAAAGAGTCTATATTGTGGAGAATTTCCACACCCCGACTTGAAACTAATTAATATTATATTTATTTTTATGTCCCTGTTTATTTTCTTTTTTTCTCTAGGGTAATTTTTCTCCAAAACTAAGTTTTTTTGTGCATGTAGAGAATGTTTCATGGTTAAGGTGCACAATTTTCAAACCATGTTTAACCATGAGAAATCTTTGACAATTTTTTTATAGATTGGAATTACACAATTGGTATATGATTTTCCAAACTGTGAGGCCTTACTATGAAAGGTTCTTTAGGGTACAACCATTCAAGTGGTGGTAAAATTATCTTAAGATAAAAGGGTTGACAATGTAAATCAAAGAGAATTTAGAAATATTATTGGAATCCCTATTTATCTTATAGTGTCTAGACAAGATTTTATATGTGTTGTGAGTCTTTGTGATTGACATCAGAGTGGCCCAAGTGAGTATCATATTATGGATGTTAAAAGGGTTATTATATTTTTCAAAGGGTCTCTGAACCATTATTTATTCTATAATAAGAGAAAATAATTTAATGTTTCCAGATTTAAATTTGTAGACTATGTAGGTGATTGTGATTATAAAAGTTCCACTTCAAGTGGAATTTTCCTTTCAAGAGATAGCTCTTTGAGTTATAACTATAATAAATAGAACTCAGTCACACTGATTACTACAATGGCTGAATATGTTACTATAACCAGCACTTCTAATAAAATGACTTGGATGAAGGAGTAGTTAGATTATTTGATGGTGAAACATAAAAGACCTCTCAGAAGTCATTGTGATAATTTATAGACCCTTTTTAAAATACTATGAAACCCTAAAGTTACAAGAATATATATATATATATATATCCTATTTCATTTCATTAGAGAGATGGTTTTCAATAGGGACATCAAGTAATAAATTTTTCATACTCAAGATTAGTTGGATGATATTTTCACCATGGATATCCCTAAGGATATGTTTTTTTGTTTCTAAGGTTTAACATGAATGTTCATCCCCTACCACACCATTAAATTATTTTTGGAGGACCCTTAATGAGACTTGAATTATTTTTTCAAAGGGGGAGAAGTAAACGGACAAATTTTTAATTATAATATAGTTTTTTAGATGTATGTCTAGGGGAAAATTTCTATCCTTGTAATTTTCTGATTTAGTGGTGGTGTTAATTATGAAAAGGGGAGTTATTCCAAGTGGCGAGTGAATTGATTGAGAGCGACCATCTTATCAATTGAAAAAATGATTCTTTTTACTGAGAGATGAATTTATATCAAAAACACTACTCTAATCTATGGTGTAGTGTCAAGATGTTTTCAATATGAAAAATGGTATGATTTGGTGTCTCTTGGATGAAAATATAAGTGCTAGTAATGAGTTAAGAAAGAGTTTCATGGGATGAAAAAAAGGTGGAGATTGAAGTTCCCTTTTAATTTTTAAAGGGGTTGTATTTATTGTCAACAATAAGTGAGAAATATTTTTGTAATGGTAAAGAAGTGTTTTTGTGGTGGTTGGAGATTAATTATAGAGATTTCAGGATGTTTTTTTATTGTTTAGTGAAATCTAGAAGTCTCATAAGACTTCTTACATTTGAGTATGACTTGACAGTGAGATGTGTTTGAATTTGATATATGCCCATGTATGAATTTTAAACCAATCCCATAAGAATTTTATTAGTAGTGTATGAATACAGTGATCTATGTATGAATTTTTATTTGATCCTATAAGACTTTGAAAAGTGGTGTCCGATTTTAGTGAGTTGTAAAACTTTTTCGCTGAGCCCATAGAACTTTGCAAAGAAAAATTAAACATTCACGATGAATATATGATTTTTTAACTACTTATCATGAATTATATATATAATAAAAAGGTTATTCAACGTATGTCTTTGAGAATGGGTGATGTACCCAATAGATCAGTATAGATACATGAGAGTGGGGGGGATAGTGAATCGAGTTTTGACTACTTTTCCCCAATTCCAAATTATTCTTTGATTGTTTTACACCCTTTATAATTAAAACTTTGTTTCTAGTTAGTGAAATTGGATATATTAATGTTTAATGTAGAAAAAATAAACTATATTCATGCAAGTAAAGTATTAAATAGGAATAAATTATTTTTTCAAGGGTTGGTACAAAAATATACTCATTACCATGATTTGTTGTTCACCCCAATCAAATATTCTCCATTATAATCTGATGTTGACTAAAATGGGTGGTGTTTCCCAAACCTAAATCTCTAGAGTATCATTGTAATTACAAATTAATGTCTCAGACATGACTTCCTTATTACTATAATTTCATTTGACTTATCTCAGTAACTTCATACTAATTTAACTAAGTCTCATAGTGATATCCCTATATGACCTAAGTCCCAAAGGTTCTATTGAGTCCCACTATATATATTGTGACGTCCCAGCCCAGATTCCACTCAGTGGTTCCCCAAACCTAGTTTCCCACATGGACTCAAACACATCTCCCTAAATTCTAGAGGCTGCCGACTAGTAGAAAGGGCCTATAGTGTCTCTATGGGGAGACTATTTCCTCATTTCCATGGTGTATTAAAATGGATTAATATGATAATAAATGGTAAATAATAGAAGAAATGTAAGTAGAAATATGGAACAAAATAATCAAACATGAATAATAAACAATAAGTGCAACAAATATAAATATAAAAAGTATGATGATACATGCAATGTCTCTAGAAATCTTGAAAACATGGATACAAAGAAAAAATAATACACACTATAAAAATTAGAAAAAAAGAATCCAAAAAATGTCCCCAACATCCCAACCTCTATCTCATTCATCTGCTACCAGCTCCATCCTAAGCAAGAAAGAAATAAAGTTTCTGAAGCTAGACACTTCCCTTTTTCAATACTTGCATACATTTTTTCTTTCTAGGAACCAATGGCATCACAAATATGGTGTTAGATAATTCTCAGTAGGTCACCACCAATGGTGTCTATACCATCCTTTCTGTGTAATATGTGTAAGAATTCCTGCATAAAAGTAAATCAGTATAGTAACGTAAATACCCAAGTACCTGCTTTAGCCCTCATATGGTGTATGAACATGTTACCATTTAATTAATTAAGTTCTATTTTATATAAATAAGTCATGTGAGGTAATACCAGCACTGAAAATATGATATGATAGTAATAGTGAAGGATCCAAGGTGAAGAAGGAATCCATGATGTTAATTATAATGATGAGGTTCCAAGGTATCAACCAAGGAAACTTTGACATAAAGGGTCACTATATCAATAGTAACTACAGTCTGTCTAAGGGTTAAGTGTGTAATCCCAGAATCATTGTCTAAGGAATTTTAAAATATTGAATATAACCGAGCCTAAGGAAAAACATCCAAGATAAAACAGGTTAAGAAATGGCTAATCCCAAGGATGTAACTAAGACACCTAATGTCTGTAGAAGCCATGATGGATCCAAGGAGTGTGTCCACGAAATCCTATAAATGATATATAACATATCCTATGGTGTTATACTGGGAATCCATAGATAGGATAGGATCGGGTTCCAAGGTGGGTCTCAATCAAGGAAACAAAAATCCTTGAATCAGAATGGAATCCACAAGTTCTCAAGGAATTCCCTTAGGAATTGAGAACCTAACTCGAGTATGGACACTCTTACAATGACTTCGTGGTCTATATATAATTAGGTACCTTACAATTGATTCATTAAATAACTATTAAAATTGAAAATAATTCCATTTAGTAAGCCATTGGATTCAATATGTTTTCTTTCATTAGTTTTAAAAGGACGATTGGGCATGCAATCATTTCATTCATTTTATATAAGTCCTAATAATTTAATAAGGTTCACTATAAAACCTTCTATTAGACTTGGAAAGGGAATATATAGACATGAAACCAAGATATTCATTTGTAATACATTAGGCCAAGTTATATATATATATATATATATATATATATAAGTTTCTATTTACATTTAAAATAGATTAATCAAAATGAATCACTTACCTTATGAAGGTCAATTGGAAAGAAACATGGTACTAGATATTTAACAATTCACAATACATCTATTAAAGGGAAGCTTATGATTATCAAGATCATGTTTAAGAACACACAAATGGTGGCTCATAAGAACATGTCATACAACTAAAAGTCCAAATATGGAATTCACCCAGCATGGGATGGTCATCGTTGAGGTCACAACCTATAACGATGGATAACATTAATAAAACGATTCTTAGAATACGATTCTAATGACTACAATCAAGGAATATTAATTAAATAGATGATTTCTGATGAAATCGACATTCCCACATGACAATTTATAAAAGGAAGAATCTTGGGGAATAATTTATAAACCACCTACCTCGTACTCATATGACTCTCCTCATCTAATATCAACCTCTTGTTCAGCCTGGATTGGAAGTGATCCAAAGAATGGATCAATGACATGAAAATAGGGAATATGATCCTGCATCTAAATAGTTTCTTTGATAGGATGAATACTGATGAAATATTAAAAAGGAATTAAGATCTTACCAGTGTAGATCTAAAAAGATAAATGATGATTGAATTGGAAATTGGATGGAATCTTGATATAAATTCTTATAATAGGGTTAAAGATGGATAAAAAATGGAGTAGAAAGATATTATGGTGATAGAATGATAAGAGGTAAGGTATGGGTGAATTAAAACATATCATTAATAGAAATTTATATATTTTCACCCAAATTTGGCCTTTGCATTGTATGCCAAACCATGTGCCAATAATACATGGTCAGCTATAGGAAGGGGGTACCCACACAATTATTTGTATGGTTAAAGAAACCATGTACCAACTATGAAAAACACCTCTTCAATTTTTTCTACAATTTTTATAAGTCCATGATGCCCCAAGCATACGATTCGGGAAGACCGTGTGCCCCACATCATCCCACTATTTAACTGCGCGCAGTTAGAACTAACCATGTGACATTACCCACACGGTTATAACTGACCGTATGATATGTATTTTCTCCCAAACATTGGGTTCGAGGATCTGAATAAGCCCTATACACCCCTGAGACCTTCGCTAAATCATTGAGTATATGTAATATCTCCAAAATAAATAATTAGACCAAAATTAAAAGGATCCATACCTGATTCAAAAAAAAAATTTCTTACTGTCTTCCCCCTAAAGGAAATCATCTCTGAGTTTACCTTCATGGGAATAGAAACACTATTTGAGAACAAATATAGAAATTGGGCACATATTTCAGCCTCTCACTCCCAAGTAATATCTTGTATATTTATGTGCTACCATAAAACATGTACTATAGGGACAAAACAACCTCAAAGAGCATTAATTCTCTAGTTTATGATGCATATAGGAAACTCTTCAAATGAATAATCGACATATATCTCAACTTCATTCGGATCAAAATTTTGATACAGTTTGGAATGATACTGGAAAATCTATGAAAAATGGATTAAATTTTTAATGGTATGGTACCTCTAAGGTAATAGCAACTGATAGTCTTCTGAATCAACTCTCTCCAGATGTTAAACCATCATTAAAGATCATGGTGATAGCTTCCCTTGCTTTTATATTTGTATATTCCCAAGCTTGAATGATACCCATAGGAAAACAAGACCCCTTACCTCGAACTCCAGAGGTCATTGATAAAGATCATCATACAATTTCTATCTAGATTGAGTAGTAGACATTCAATTCCTGATCAGTTGAACCTACTCTAAATCCACCTATACGAGAATATGACCTAGTAGGGCTTCCTCTCCTACCTCTAGCTAGTATAGTGGTGAATGCAATGACCTACCATACAAGGAATCAAAGAGGTCCATATGAATTGTCACCTAAAATATTTTATTATAAGATAACTCGATGAGAGGGATATGATTCTCCCAATAACTACTCAAATCAAGGAAACATTCCTAGAGTATATCCTCTAGAACCTATATTATCTTTTCCAACTATCCATTAGTCTTAGGTTGAAAGTTTGTTCTTAGAAAAACCTATGTACACATAGCTTTCTATAACTACTTACAAACCATGACACAAAGAAAGATTCCTAATCTAAAATGATATTATGAAGGAACCCATGTAGTTAGATGATCTCACAAACATACAATCTTCTCAACTCATCAACTAAGAATTTTTCCCAGATAAGAATGAATTGGTATACATTCATCAGTTGTTCAATAACTACCCAAACAGTGTTTCTACCTCTTGGTGACCTAGGTAAGACAACTAAAAAGTCTATGGAAACATATTCCCATTTCCATTCTAGGAATATAAGCAGATGTAAAAATCTAGAAGGTCTATGGTGCTCAACATTCACCTAATGATAGGTGGAACACCTATTAATAAATCATGTTATCTTACTTTTCATTCTGAGCCACCAATAATGGCATCACATATCTTAATACATCTTGGAGATTCTTGGACGAAATATCCACTAAGAAGCATAGGACTCTCACATATGTTCCTCTCTCATATCCATAGGATCCTATACACATCCATATTTACACAATATTTCATCCCTATCCACATAATAATCTAGGGGTGAGTTATTTTTTGAAATACTCTCATGGAGAAACAAGTTTTCAGGATCTGAAAATTTCCTACACTTCAAATTTTCATGGAGGGAATAGGTAACTATAAAGGATGAAAGATATAACTACTTGAATTTATTTTGAAACTCCATATGAGATCAAAAAATAACTCCATCAATTTCCATTCATCAATGTATTCCCATACGACATGTTTCTGAGTTTTCTTACTCAGTGCATCTGCTACTAAATTTACATTTTTGGGAATATAGACAAGCTCAAAATCAAAGGAATTCAGATATTCGACCCATATTCACTACTTGAGATTCAATTAATGATGTTTAAAGAGATATTTTAGGTTCTTTTGGTCTTTATACACCACAAAGTGATCACACAATATATAATGTCTCTGTCAATGTAAGGCATGGACAACCACTACTAGCACAAGGTCGTGTGTCAAGTAGTTTCTCTCATGGGGCCTCAACATCTGATATCTCAATGTAAAAACTTGGTCCTCCTATATCATCACTTCTCCCAATCCAATTTCTAATGAATCACAAAACAATATATATCCTTTTCTAGGCTTGGGTAAAATCAGAATAGGTTTCGAGACAAGCCTCCCTTTCAGCTTCTGAAAGTATTTATCACATTCTTTTGATCACATGAACTTAACACATATATTTTTAAGTCTAGTAAGAGGTAAATAAATTCATTTTAAGTACTTTATAAATCTTCTATAATGTCTATCCATCCATAAGAAACTACCTATATCAAACATGTTCTTACATTGCTCCTAGGAAACCCCAACCCTTGACTTATGTGGGTCAAAAAATACTCATAATTATAAGATAATATGACCCAAGAAGTGAACTTCTTTTTATTAAAAATAGGAACTTAGAAATCTTGTCATAAAACTGATGCTCTCTCAGTGTACTCAGAATGATCTCAAAGTTTTTATCATGGTCACTACAAGTGTGAGAGTACACTAAGATGTCATCTAAAAAGACCATGACAAAAGAATCCATATAGGGGTAGAAAACCCTATTCATCAGATCCATGAAAATGGCGGGCATTTTCATAATACTGAATGACATAACGAGGTACATATATAGACCACACCTGTTATGGAAAGCTATAATAAGTGTATCTGATGGCCTAACTCTCACCTGGTGATAGCCCAATCTCGGGTGGATCTTAAAAAACACCCTAGATCCTCATAAATGGTCAAATATATCATCTATTTTATGTAGTGGATATTGGTTCTTGACTGTAATATGGTTCAACCATATTTAATCCACACATAGACAATGGTTCCCATCCACCTTATTGGAAAAAAGTATGGGTGAACACCAAGAGGAAGTACTGGGCCATATAAAACCATTGGACTCTAAATCCCCGTCCTTCCACTTGAGATCATAGAGCTCATTAGGTTCCATCCTATATGTAGGAACATTAATTGGAGCTTCTCCTAGAAAAATATTAATCATAAACTCTACCTATCTCTCACGATGTAATCTAAAAAAATATTCAGGAAAGACATCTCTAAAATGATCTACTATCATAGGGAATTCATCCTCTTGTAAACCTTGATCCTCTATGAATATAATGACAATCTGGGAGGTCACTCCACCTAGCCCATGATGCTCTGGTCCTACTCTACTAACTTGGACATCCCACTCACCCTTATGTAGATAATCACTACCCTCTGGTGATGGGAACGATACCCTGCAATGAAAGCAGTCTACAATGGAATGATATAGAACCATCCAATCCATCATGATAATGAAATTTAAGCCATTCATATCAAGAAAAAATTGGTCCCATAAAAAAGGGTAACTACTTGCATCAAGGGGATAGTTCTTTCATTGGTGTATTCCCTCTCATTGTACTCCAAATGGTGTTTCTAGGGTCATTACACCACTGTAATACTATATCTTTTGTCAAAAACATTTCACGATAGATAAAGAGATGAAGGAGGGTGATGAACCTGTATCAAATAAATAAGGTACTATAGTAGAGGCTACTAGAATATTACCTCGTACTATAGACAATATTGTAACCTAATCTTCAAGTATTGGTTGTAGTGTAAGAAAATGACCTGATCCATGGCCCTGTGAAATAGCTGGACTACCATGATCATTACCACGCTATTGGTGTTAATGGTAATATGAAGTCTGGCTACCACGTCCACGACCTTCTCCTCAACTAGTCCAGTACTGCTACTTCAACTCCCTACTTGACATGGAATAAAAGAACCCGCCCTTAAAGGTGGAGATGGTTCAGATTATATTCCAATAGAAGCTGATGGAAATGTCCAAAATAATCTCATATGATTCCCTATATGGCTACAAGATCGACACTCCAGAGGTTCTTTATCACACTAAGGCTTCAGGTTCCCCTATCTTCCACACTGATGAAACACCATAGGGCTACTAGTACAGGTACTCTGGCTACCACTACCCTGTTGAGAAACCTTGAGGGAACTTTTCTTTCTACTTAAATAACTATTATACTGCCACATCACTGATCCTCTATACCCAGTACTATCATCATCCCTTAGGTTGTGCTCAATGAGAAGAGCCTGATTGACAATTTCAGAGAAGGTTTCTAGGTTAAAAACATTCACCGAAGTATGGATGGAATATATGAACCCATCATTGAATCATCTAGCACGTGAAAGATCGTCATCGGATAATATTACAACTTTGTTAAACAAAATGAATAATCCACAACCAACATGTAATCCTTCTATAGGTTCATGAACTCTCTGGCTCGGTCAGCTCTCATCATCTGAGTAAAGAAGTACTCGTAGAGGATAGTATGGAAATCAAACCATACCATGCACTGATGGAGACCAACCTGGGTAATTACATCCCACTATCACTTGGCTAAATCACACAACATGTAAGTAGAAACCTTTACCCTTTTCTCTGGAGGCATCTTCAGATGCTCAAAGATAGACAAGGTATCCTCAATCCAAGACTCAACAGCCCGTGGACTACCATTGTAACACCCCAGGTAAATAAAGAATATGACATCTTTATATTTATCCATATTTGTGAATCAAATATTAATATTACTTTAAAGGGTATTCTATGCTTGATGGCGTACCCAATACGCAACAATGAGTTTCTTAGGAATCTTACGTTGCACTCTAATAGTAAAATAATATTATTTTAAATGGTAGTTAACGCCTAGCCGTTGTAATGGCGGGAATGAACAGATCTAACTACAAAATGATTATATATGTTTGTCAAATATTTTTACTTTTTACAATAAATGTTAGAGGATTAAAAATGCGAATGAATCCAATTTTAAGCGTAAACATTCTAATATTCTTTAAAAGGTCGATTAACCGCCTTTTGATGGCAAACCTCTTTTAAATCCACTTTTTGACAATTTTATGTGTTATATTTGACAAAATAAAATTCTTCTTTAGAATCGGGACATCAAAATTTACTTTGTGTAAATTTTTTGTATTTTTCCGAAAAAGTTCAATTTTTAATGAATAGTGAAAAATGTTGTATTTTAATTCAAAACCTCTTTTTAATCTAATTTATTTATATGATTAGATTATATTTTGAATTAGTCTTAAAGTGAAATTAGAATATATTTTTACCATTTAATCCAATAGTGGTCGATGGAATTAATTTCACTTTGAAATCGAACTTAAACTAGTGTCAATCTTTTGATACTTTTTGTTTCATAAAAACACGCTATTTGTTTTGACAGCGGGAATTAATTATTAAATTAATTAATGAAACTTGTATGTTTTTAATTTTGTGAAATAGACATCATTTTTGAATTTGGAATATCAAAAATAGCTTAGGGTTAATTTTTGGTAATTTTCTGAAAAACTTCAATTTTTGATGAATAGTGAAACCACTAAGTGGTACTTATAAAAACTGATTTTCCGTTTAAATGAATTTTGCCACCTTTGTGTTTTGAATTTCAAAAATCTGATGTACATGGTTGTAATTAAGAAGTAAAATGTGGTTCAATGAGATTAAAATAATTTTTTGGTGAATAGTAACTTATTAAGTTTCTAATCGCGATTAGAGGTAATTAGTGTAGTTTAAGGTAAGAATAATGTTTTAATAAAATGAAATGACCTAGAAACATGTCCTACCCTAATTGGATGTGTCATGGACGACCAAGAAAATCCATGGGTCAACTTGGGGACCCCATGGAGCCACTTTGGTTGGAAAATGACATAAATACCTTTTTATTTAATGATAAAGTAAAAATGACACAAACATGAGCTATTTTACTAAAACAATTTTTACATGGGGTTATACAAGTTAGAATTTTGATTATAAATAGTAATTGGAAAGATAAAAAGATTTACTACATCATATTATTTTTTTTATAATTTTTAGACATTAAATAAATTAAATTATTTATGACATCATGATGATGCAGCGATGACCTCATTATTTAACGATTTAAATAAAATGGAAAGATAATGTAATATCTAAGACCTAAACGTGTCCAAAACCTATTGGATGGGTGGATTTCGAACCCTTATCTCCTTATCCACGAATTATATCAATGTGGGACCTTTTAAATCCGAAACTCATCATCAAATAAAGTAACATTTTCTTACTTTCCAAGAGTACCCCTCCTCTCCTCTTATAAAAGGCCCCCACCTCTACCTCCTTACCCACACCTCTCAAGCCTTTGGCTTGGCCAACCTCTGTCCATTTCATCTCTCCACATCACTCTCTAACTCCTTGAAGCCTCACTTTGGGCAGAATCCTTTCCAAGGAATCCTTTGAGCTCAAATCAAAGGAAGTTACCTGATTTAAAGGTAATGTCTTCACTTGTGTTCTTACCTCTAAATGATTATGTAATATTATAAATGCATGAATATACTGGATATATATGATATATATGATATATACATCATGAATACAATTCTGGATATAATGAACCTTTGACCACACGAACAACATGTAATTGTAAGAAGTCCACTTTCGACTTAAGAACCAAGTATCGACAAAACAAACATTATTAACTTAAATGATTACATAATGTCTATGACATGGTAATAAGTGATATAAAAGGAATAATTAACTTGAAAAAGGTTCTTAATGAAGTATAAATTAACTCAAGTTTATTATTCAGGATATTAAAGAACGATCGAGTCAAGTTGGACCCGAGGTAAGGGATCCTACTCCTCTCTTTCTTTTTAAGTACACTCTTTTATGTCATTCCTTTTAAGATCATATTTATTATGATTTTGATGTTATTTTATATTAATCCTACTGTACTTTTTATGTTCATATTGTGAGATACCCTATTTTCTCCCATCAATCCATTTTGGATGTTTTGAGTGGCGCCGCTAGGCTGCCGAATTTTCGTAAGAGATCTAACCTCTCTCTTTTTTTAAGTACTCTCATTTTTGTCACTTCTTTTAAGCTCATCTTTGTTATGATGGGGGATGTTCTTTTAAATTCCTCTTTCTGCACATTTTATTTTAATTTGATGGGATACTCTATTTTATCTCATCAATCCATTTTTGGAAGTTTTAAGTGGCACCGTTAGGCTGCCGAGTTTTCGTAAGGAAATTTTCATCTCACTTTTATTCCCGTGTTTCCACCATTTCCTTTGAGTGGTATATGTACTTCCCATTATTATACTCTTTGTGTAATATAATTTCATTTATGGATACTTACTTATTCATTGTATGACCCTTCTTCAATGGGGTGTACGTTTCGAAAGCTACCCAAGTTGGTAAGGGAACCTTTCACCCTCCTCTTTTTAAAAGACTTATTTTGTTATGTATTTTAATTCACATACTATTATGTTGGGATATGTTCTTATATATCCTTATTAATGTAAATTTTATTTTCAAGTGATGAGATACCCTTTTTATCTCTCATCAACTCATTTTATAAGTTTTGAAGTGACGCCGTTAGGCTGTCGAATTTCTGTAAGGGAACTTCTTAACCCACTTTCAATTCTTTGGGTTAAACCACTAATTCTTGATTTTATTATGCCAAGATTATGTGTAGAATATCTATGTTGTAATTTCCACAAACCTTTGTGTGGATATACTATTTCTACACATAATCATCTCATTGATAAATTCTTATGTCATTTAGACGGACTTGTATCAGAAATCATAACTCAATCTCATTTCATTGAGTTAAATATCTCTGTCATTGGTTTTGTTTTTCCACGATTATGTGTGAATGACCTCTAATTGTTTTACACTTAATATCCAATTATATTTTTTGTATTCATATTTTTCACACATAATCATATAATTGATTTATCCTTAATCTAAGGATACCGACTTTGTAAGAGACTTCATCTCAATCTCCTTTCATTGAGGAATATTTTGTTTTATACACAACTATCTTTTATACGGTGTATAAAACCATTTGACTTTTAATTTTATACAAAAGGAATCTTTTTCTACGAAGTGTTTTACTAAACGACAAAAAGGAATGTTTCTTTTAACGTACGTGGTGACAACAACCTTTTCTACCGTCACGAGTATTATTTGGTCTTTGGCTTCCTGAACAAGCCGTAATGTTTTACCATATACTCTTTTATGTATTTCGGTATTGAAAATGGTTTTTATAATGGATTTGTTATGTCAATATATTTAAGTGAAATATTGTGATCAAAGTGTGGAAATATTTCTTTCCATTATATTTGTTTTATGTCTTATGATTTTTATAATGGTACTTGGACATTTGACGGGTGGTTACGTGATAAACCATATGACGGGTGGTGCCATGAATACCAGGACGGGTGGTTACATTATAACCTCCAATGCATTGGGTATGGAAGTCGGCCGTATGGCTATTCCATTAAGTATGTATGGAATTCGGCCGTATGGCTATTCCATTAAGTATGTGTGGAAGTCAGCCGTATGGCTATTCCATTAAGTATGTGTGGAAGTCAACCGTATGGTTATTCCACTTAAGTATGTTTATGTCCCAAGTTACCTTTATATGTTATGTGATCTTATATGGGTTTTATGGTAATATTTTGGTTACAGAAGGGTATGTAATAAACTTTATTTTCAGTGAAGAGTTTTTACTACTTCGAAAAAGTGAAAAGTATTACTTTGATAAAGTATACATGGTTTACTTGTTGTTTTGAAAAACTAACAGTTTTCATTCTTTGTGTATCCCTTACTTAGATTTTTATGATCATCCCACGTTTTTGAAATGTTTTTGAGAGGACTTAACGTGGAATAGGGTCAAGGATGGGATCAAGGGAAAGTCATTCTACCTAAAACATGGAACTAGACATGTTTATTTTTAAGAAGTTTTTTTATTTTATGGAAACTTAGTAGAAGTTTCTACTTTGTAATCTTTTGAGATGTAATAGTTATGTCCTAATTCTCTAAAACTATAAACCTGAAAATATCCTCAATGTGAATTATTCATTTAATTCAATATTAAGTAAGGTTTACGGTCGGGGCCTTATAGTTGGTATCAGAGGTCGGTTTAGATAAATTTAGAGGTTAGGGTATTCTTTAAGCATAAGTGACATTACCATATTGGCTAGGATTTTAGAAAGTGTCATAGTTTTTAGATAAATTAAATGAGTAAGTGTATCTTATTGTTTGTCTCACTCATTAGTACATGATGGTTATGTTGATATACTCAAACTGACCTTTCTGTTTTTAGTGAATGGATGGATCTAGTAGGCACCAAAGAGACAACAGGTTTGAAGGAAACTGTGGAGGTTCTCTGTTTAAGATACTAGATAAAATGGGGGATTCAATGAGGAAACTCATAGTTGTTTTAAACCAACTATCAAGGAGTCATGATCAACCACTTGAACCTTGGTATGTTCTGTAATGCATCATGTACGAGATGACCAATCAATGTGGAAGTTCAGGTAATAATTATAAAGGTAACCATTAGAGTTATATGATCCTTACTTTTAAGGTAATTATGGGTTACTATATGTTATGATGGAAGTGAAAGGCATGAGATAAAATTAAGGATAAAATATGTTATGGTTATTTTTGATGATTTTATCTCTTTTTGGGGAATGATTTGAGAATTATATAATTTTGGAAAAAGGACAACACGCAAACTGTGTGACAACCCGTTGCATCGGACAAAGATGCGGGAATCTAACCCACAACCAAAGTGCAACTGGTATTTATCGCCTACCACTAGACTACGTGAAGTCCCTGGTTAGTTTGACTGATTCTTTTTAGTTATATGATTTTATGAATTAATAGTAAGTTGATTTTGGTTTATCTATGGATATTTATTAACCTATCATGGAGGATATGTTATTAGGTTAATTACTTTTCAATACGAGACATTAAGAGCACCTGATGTTGTTTGGAGATAAATGTTACGATTTAACTTGGAAGAATATGTGACTAAATCCCCCAAATATTTGGGTTTCAATCTTAGTTTGGTTTACTTTGAAGAATTTTATGGACAAATTGATTATCGAATGGTCCTCGTTGAACTTTGGGTTTTGTTGGACAAATTTTGGAGATTAAGAATAGATTTTCTTTTTATAAGGGGTTATCCTTTTCTGGATTATCTGATCTTGTACTAGCCTTTTTGGTTTTGGTTTTGGTCTAAAGACATGGGAAGTATATAGTTCTCTTTTTTGGATTAGGTGATTCTCTAGAAGTTGATTATAGTACTCTTAACGTGAACAAGTCTTCCTAAATACTCGTCTTTTGGAGAAAAAGTTGAAAGTCAACATGATAAGTGATTGTGTTTCCTTATGAATAAATTCCTCAATAAAAAGTAACTTAAAACAAAAATGTTTTCTATTAACTTTTCCTACTGGGGAATCGAATACCGTTTAACCCATCACAAGTTTGTGATTTTCTTGTGGTTAACTTTCTCCTAAACATGTTTTCTATCACTCTCCGTCAGAACATGACCCTTTGTTTTTTCCTCCATGTCCATATTTTCGTACTTGGAATCCTAGTATGGGTTAACTCGGGTGACCTTTGTACTTATCTTTTTTTATTTTAAAGTGATTGTTTTACCGACTCTTGTTCCGATGTGGGACTTTCAAGGATGTTTCCAAGCCCAATTTTAAAATTGTGAGGACGCAATTCCCAAAAGGGGGGAAGGATGTAACACCCCAGGTAAATAAAGAATATTACATCTTTATATTTATCCATATTTTTGAATCAAATATTAATATTACTTTAAAGGGGATGCTATGCTTGATGGCGTACCCAATACGCAACAATGAGTTTCTTAGGAATCTTACGTTGCACTCTAACAGTAAAATAATATTATTTTAAATGGTAGTTAACGCCTAGTCGTTGTAATGGTGGGAATGAACAGAACTAACTACAAAATGATTATATATTTTTTTCAAATATTTTTACTTTTTACAATAAATGTTAGAGGATTAAAAATGCGAATGAATCCAATTTTAAGCGTAAACATTCTAATATTCTTTAAAGGGTCGATTAACCGCCTTTTGATGGAGAACCTATTTTAAATCCACTTTTTGACAACTTTATGTGTTATATTTGACAAAATAAAATTCTTCTTTAGAATCAGGACATCAAAATTTACTTTGTGTAAATTTTTGGTATTTTTCCGAAAAAGTTCAATTTTTAATGAATAGTGAAGAATGTTGTATTTTAATTCAAAACCACTTTTTAATCTAATTTATTTATATGTTTAGATTATCTTTTGAATTAGTTTTAAAGTGAAATTAGAATATATTTTTACCATTTAATCCAATAGTGGTCGATGGAATTAATTTCACTTTGAAATCGGACTTAAACTAGTGTCAATATTTTGATACTTTTTATTTCATAAAAACACGCTATTTGTTTTGACAGTGGGAATTAATTATTAAATTAATTAATGCAACTTATATGTTTTGAATTTTTTAAAATAGACATAATTTTTGAATTCGTAATATCAAATATAGCTTAGGGTGAATTTTTGGTAATTTTCTGAAAAACATCAATTTTTGATGAATAGTGAAAGCACTAAGTGGTACTTATAAAAACTGATTTTCCATTTAAATGAAATTTTGCCACCTTTGTGTTTTGAATTTCAAAAATCCGATATATATGGTTGTCATTAAGAAGTAAAATGTGGTTCAATAAGATTAAAATAATTTTTTGGTGAATAGTAACTTATTAAGTTTTTAATCGCGATTAGAGGTAATTAGTGTAGTTTAAGGTAAGAATAATGTTTTAATAAAATGATATTACCTAGACACATGTCCTACCCTCATTGGATGTGTCATGGCCGACCAAGAAAATCCATGAGTCAACTTGGGGACCCCATGGAGCCACTTTGGTTGGAAAATGACATAAATACCTTTTTATTTAATGATAAAGTAAAAATGACACAAACATGAGATGTTTTACTAAAACAATTTTTACATGGGGTTATATAAGTCAGATGTTTTACTATAAATAGTCATTGGAAAGCTAAAACGATTTACTACATCATAGTAGTTTTTTTATAATTTTTAGACATTAAATAAATTAAGTTATTTATGACATCATGATGATGCAGCGATGACTTCATTTTTTAACGATTTAAATAAAATGGAAAGATAATGTAATATATAAGACCTAAACATGTCCAAAACATATTGTATGGGTGTATTTAGAACCCTTATCTCCTTATCCACTAATTATATCAATTTTGGACCTTTTAAATCCGAAACTAATTTTCAAATAAAGTAACATTTTCTTACTTTCCAAGAGTGCCCCTCCTCTCCTCTTATAAAAGGCCCCCACCTCTACCTCCTTACCCACACCTCTCAAGCCTTTGTATCAGCCAAAATCTACCCATTTCATCTCTCCACATCCCTATATAACTCCTTGAATCCTAACTTTGGGCATAATACTTTCCAAGGAATCCTTTGAGCACAAATCAAAGGAAGTTACCCGATTTAAAGGTAATGTCTTCACTTGTGTTCTTTTGTTTTATTTTGCTTCTCCAACCCCCTAAAATCTTTTTATTAATTTATTTTGTAACAAATCCAGTATCTTCAATATACTATGATGTTGTTATAAGAATTATTCTATCTACACTTACACACACCTACATCTAATGGTTAAATAACATACTGTTTCCGTGGATGGCGAATTTCTGCCTCCCGAAACGATGATTTTTCAACATTCTTCTAACACCTTCAAAAGTGGTCATTAAGATGACACTATATATATATATGATATCTAATATGTTTATGTTTTACTTAATCTTATGTATTTTTCATTTATGTCATACCTTTATGGTTTCCATTATGGGTAAACGCGATATCTTCATTTAAGGAAGTGCGGACTACCGCCCCCTCAAAGTGATTTGATTCATTAATACCATATGTGGTACGTATAAAGGATATATTTAATGATATTATATATGATACCATACTGGAATTAAAATACTATTATGTATCATTATGTTTTAATTCCATTAAATATGAAATAGAAATGGAAGTACGTTCATGCGTACGTACGACTTACCGTCTCCATGAACGGTGCATTTCATTTCTTAACTCTAAATGTTATGTAATATTATAAATGCATGAATATACTGGATATATATGATATATATGATATATACATCATGAATAAAATTCTTGATATAATGAACCTTTGACCACACGAACAACATGTAATTGTAAGAAGTCCACTTTTGACTTAAGAACCAAGTATCGACAAAACAAACATTATTAACTTAAATGATTAAATAATGTCTATGACATGGTAAAAAGTGATATAAAAGGAATAATGAACTTGAAAAAGGTTCTTAATGAAGTATAAATTAACTCAAGTTTATTATTCAGGAGATTAAAGAACGATCGAGTCAAGTCGGACCCGAGGTAAGGGATCCTACTCCTCTCTTTCTTTTTAAGTACACTCTTTTATGTCATTCATTTTAAGATCATATTTATTATGATTGGGATGTTATTTTATATTAAACCTACTGTACGTTTTATGTTCATATGGTGAGAGACCCTATTTTCTCCCATCAATCCATTTTGGAAGTTTTGAGTGGCGCCGTTAGGCTGCCGAATTTTCGTAAGAGATCTAACCTCTCTCTTTTTTTAAGTACTCTCATTTATGTCACTTCTTTTAAGCTCCTATTTGTTATGATGGGGGATTTTATTTTAAATTCATATTTATGTACATTTTATTGAAATATTATGGGATACTCTATTTGATCTCATCAATCCATTTTTGGAAGTTTTAAGGGGCGTCGTTAGGCTGCCGAGTTTTCATAAGGAAATTTTCATCTCACTTTTATTCCCGTGAGATTTATGCAACATTTTCCACCATTTCCTTTGAATGGCGTATGTACTTCCCATTATTAACTCTTTGTGTAATATAATTTCATTTATGGGTACTTAATTATTCATTGTATGACCCTTCTTCAATGGGGTGTACGTTTCAAAAGTTACCCAAGTCGGTAAGGGAACCTTTCACCCTCCTCTTTTTAAAAGAATTATTTTGTTATGTATTGTAATTCACATACTATTATGTTGGGATATGTTATTCTATATCCTTATTAATGTAAATTTTATTTTCAAGTGATTAGATACCCTTTTTATCTCTCATCAACTCATTTTATAAGTTTTGAAGTGATGCCGTTAGGCTGTCGAATTTCTGTAAGGGAACTTCTTAACCCACTTTCAATTCTTTGGGTTAAACCACTAATTCTTGATTTTATTATGCCAAGATTATGTGTGGAATCTCTATGTTGTAATTTCCACAAACCTTTTTGTGGATATACTATTTCTACACATAATCATCTCATTGATAAATTCTTATGTAATTTAGACGGACTTGTATCAGAAATCATAACTCAATCTCATTTCATTGAGTTAAATATCTATGTCATTGGTTTTGTTTTTCCATGATTATGTGTGAATGACCTCTGATTGTTTTACAATTAATATCCACTTATATTTTTTGTATTCGTATTTGTCACACATAATCATATAATTGATTTATCCTTAATCTAAGGATACCGACTTTGTAAGGGACTTCATCTCAATCTTCTTTCATTGAGGCATATTTCATTTTATAAACAACTATCTTTTATATGGTGTATAAACCCATTTGACTTTTAATTTTATAAAAAAGGAATCTTTTTCTACGAAGCGTTTTACTAAATGACAAAAATGAATGTTTCTTTTAATGTACGCGGTGACAACGACCTTTTCCTCCGCCACGAGTATTATTTGGTCTTTGGCTTCCTGAACAAGCCGTAATGTTTTACCATATACTCTTTTATGTATTTCGGTATTGAAAATGGTTTTTATAATGGATTTGTTATATCAATATATTTAACTGATATATTGTGATCAAAGTGTGGAAATTTTTCTTTCCATTATATTTGTTTTATGTCTTATGATTTTTATAATGGTACTTGGACATTTGACGGGTGGTTACGTGATAAACCATATGACGGGTGGTGCCGTGAATACCAGGACGAGTGGTTACATTATAACCTTCAATGCATTGGGTATGGAAGTCGGTTGTATGGCTATTCCATTAAGTATGTATGGAAGTCGGCCGTATGGCTATTCCATTAAGTATGTGTGGAAGTCGGCCGTATGGCTATTCCATTAAGTATGTGTGGAAGTCAACCGTATGGTTATTCAACTTAAGTATTTTTATGTCCCAAGTTACCTTTATATGTTATGTGATCTTTATATGGGTTTTATGGTAATCTTTTGGTTACAGAAGGGTAAGTAATGAACTTTTTTTTTCAGTGAAGAGTTTTTACTACTTCGAAAAAGTGAAAATTATTACTTTGATAAAGTATACATGGTTTACTTATTGTTTTGAAAAACTAACAGTTTTCATTCTTTGTGTATCCCTTACTAAGATTTTTATGCTCATACCAAGTTTTTGAAATGTTTTTCACAGGACATAACGTGGAATAGGGTCAAAGATGGGATCAAGGGAACGTCATGCTACCTAAAACATGGAACTAGACATGTTTCTTTTTAAGAAGTTTTTTTTATTTTATGGAAACTTAGTAGAAGTTTCTACTTTGTAATCTTTTGAGATGTAATAGTTATGTCCTAATTCTCTAAAACTCTAAACCTGAAAAGATCCTCAATGTGAATTATTCATTTAATTCAATATTAAGTAAGGTTTATGGCCGAGGCCTTATAGCTATCCAATGAGAAGGTATAAGGATTATTTGGTTGGAACCCATGAGTGAGATCAACCATCATGGGTACAGGTCATGGAGAACCTTTCATTGATTACATCAAAAGTAGGAAAATATTATGAATCTGAGCGTCAGTTCCTAGATCTGGAATAGAATGTGGTGCCTCGAGTAGCACTCATAGTGGTAATACTGGCTGCTCAAGGCCCACCACGTATGGATCATTGTTTTGGAACCCCTTATGGATCACGACATGAGGATATTATGGTGGAATTGTTCTATAAATAACAAGAACACACCTCAGAACAAGCCTTAAATAGATATATAGAAAAACTATCAGAATATGAATGGAAGGTGTACTACCCCAATTATGTTCTTATAAGGCCATGTATTGTTAAGTGCCCAAATATATATTATAAGGGTTCCAGTAGATAAAGGGTTACATATAACATGCTTCATCATTCACTGGAAACTATTTCATTTATATAAGGAATGATTCACTTTTTACATTTTCATTTTCTAATTTCCAAATATAAAGATTCATTTAAAATGAGTTGTCTATCCCAGTGAATCAGGGTCCATACTCCTTATCACTGAGATCAACACCCATTTAAATTATAATTAATTTATTGACATGGTAAATTACTCATTCCAACCAAAGAGGGACCACAAAACTCATGAATTAAAATAATCAATTAGTCAATTATAACCCAAGATAATCACAAGCATAATATGTAAATAAGGATCACTCAATAATCACAAAATATCAAGAAATGAAAGTAGTGAAATGAACCTATAGGAATAGAAATATTAATGTTATGTAAATTCTAGGTGACTATAAGGATGCATGAAAAATGATACTTACCCTCATGTATTCAGGCCAAGGATGAATGAAATCATCAATCAGCATAATAATAATAACCATAACACTACATATGAATCACCCAACTATGAAAGGAAATTAACTATAATAAAAAAACATAACAAAAACCACAATTTAAGAAACTCTTAATTTACCCCGAACATGGGTTAGATACGCCCAAGAATACCATATAACCAAGTTCCAAAAATTCTTAAACTTTTGACTATTGTCTCTAAATAGTAAAGTAAGAAATTAACTCCTTTTATACCACATTTTAATCACCTGAACCTAGATTCCACTCAGAGGTGCACTGATCCTGGTTGGTTAATGGCCTTAAGACATCTCCCTGAATGCCATAGGCTATCGACTAGCAGTGAGATCCTCAGTTGTGTCCATGGGGAGACTATTCCCTCATTACCGAGTGTAGCATAGTGGATAAATATGATAATAGACAGTAAATATTGGAATTAATGTAAGTAAACATATGGCATAGTTGAAGCAGAAGAAAGTAATAAGCAATAGGTTCAATTAATATAAATATACAAATGATGATGAACTACTATAAATTTGTGTTTTGGAGCCTCCTGATGAGGGCGACCGCCATAGGTGGCCGCTAATATGAATCTAAAATTGCAGCGGGAATTTTCCCGCCCGCCATCTTCTTCTTCTCGCAGGCTCACTGCAAATCCGAACTGCCGCATGCCGCAGCACGCCGCCGCATTCCTCCACACGCCGTCGCCTCTCTTCATGCCATTCCATGCTTCCAAACAGCACACCCGTGACTGCCGTCTACGTGCGGATCAATCTCGAACCCCTCCTCAGACATCTGGTGGCCTCATCCTCATCACCTGAATAACCCAACATCCACCGCCGTCGTGTGTCCGCCATGGCCGGTGAGGGGAAGATTTGTGTCCCCTTCGAACATATGCTGAGAGGAGAGGACCCGCATGGCTGCTGTGTTGATGTGAATCATTAGCGACCGCCATTGGCGGTCGCTAATGGGTTTTACCGATGAAGCTAAAGAGACCGCCAAAAGCGGTCGCTAGGCGGTCGCTAAAGCCTTTTAGCGACCGCTTTTGGCGGTCGCTAAAACCCCTAATTCTAGTAGTGATGATACATGGCATGTCTTTAAAAAGTTGTTAAACATTGATACAAAGTATAATATAATACATTCTATAAAAAAATTTGTGAAAAGGAATCCAAAAACTATCCATAGAATCCCGATCTCTAGTTCAGTCATCTATTACCCGCTCCATCCTATGCAAGCTATAAATCAATTGTCTGAAGCCAAAAGCTTCCCAATGTCAACACCTTCATACTTGTAGTCTTCCTAGGTACCAATTGAATCCCATATAGGGTATGAGATAAATATCATTAGTCCACCACTAATGGTGTCTATAATATCTTTTTCATGTAATATTAATTGAAAAGTTGTTCAAGCATGCATACATAAAAGTAAATCAGTACAACAACATAAATACCCACGTATATGCTTCATCCCTCGACTGGTGTATGAAAATGTAACCAATTCATTAGTTATTTAAGTTCTAGTTTATATAAATAGATCCCATGAGTTAATACCATCACTGAAAATCAGATATGATAGTAATAGTGAAGGATTGAAGGTGAAAAATGCATCCATGATGTTATTTATAATGATGAGGTTCCAAGGTAATAACCAAGGAAACCTTGACCTCATGGGTCTCCAACTCAATATTAAATGTATAATGGATAATGGTTAACTATGTAATCCAAGGAGCATCATCCAAGTAATTATACAATATTGATTCTAACCGAATCCAAGGGAAAATATCCAGGGTAAAATGGGATAAGCAATAGCTAGGCCCAAGGATGTAACCAAGGAAGGTCATGTCCAAAGAATCCATGATGGATCCAAGGAGTGTATATAAGGAATCCTATAAATGATATATAAGGGATCCAATGGTGTCATATATTTCATCCACCAAAAGATGATGATTGGGTTCTAAGGTGGGTCTCAACCATGGAAACTGACATCCTTGAATCAGAATGGAGACCATGAGTGCTCAAGGCATTTCCTCAAGAATCTTGAAGATATATTGAGTATTATCACTCCTATAATGATTTCAAGGTCCAAATAAAATTAGTCACCTTACAATTGATTCATTTAATAAATAATCCAAGTGATAATCATACCATTTAGTAATCCATTAGGTTCAAGTTTTGCCTTTAATTAGTTTGACGAGGCCAATTTGGTATGAAACAATTTCATTCATTTCATATACTTCATAATCATTTAATAAGGTTTACTCTAATACCTTCCCTTAGACATGGAAATGGATGTTATGGACATGAAACCAAGATATCTATTAGTAATACATTAATCCAAGTCATATATATACAATAAACATTCCTTTTCCATTTAAAATTGATTAATCAAATTGAAACACATACCTTAGGAGGGTTAGGTGGAAAAGAAACATAGTACTATACATTTAACAATTCACAATACATTTAATTAAGGGAGGATTACCCTCATCAAGGTCAATCCAAAGTGCACCCAAACAGTGAATCAGATGAACATGTCAAGCAACTAAAAGTCCAAATATGTAAATCACCCTACAAGGTGTGGTCTTCGTTGAGGTCCCAACCTCCAACGATGGATAACATTAATTTCATGATTCATAGAATATGGTTCTAATGAATTAAAAAAATGCATATTAATTAAACAAACAACTCCTGACGAAATTGGCTTTCCCAGACAACAATTTATAAAATGAATAATCTTGAGGAATTATTTATTAATCACCCACCTCATACTCATAAAACTCTCTTTATCTAGTATCAACCTCTAGTTCATCCTAGATTGGAAGAGATCTGAATAATGGATCAACACCTTGAAAATAAAGAATATGAACCTACATCTAAATAGCATCGTTGATTGGAAGAAAAATGATTAAATATTAAAAAGGAATTAAGATCTTACAAGTGTAGATCCAATGAGATGAATGATGATCGAATGAGACTCCATATAGATGCTTGATATAAATTTCTAGAATAGTCATAAAGAGGTCTCAAAAAGGGATAATAAAGATATCCTAATGATGGAATGAGAAAAGGTAAATGAGGAGTGAATTGAAATATCTCATTAACAATTTTTTTAATTTCACCCAAATTTTCCTTTGTACAGTTTTGCTACACAGTTTTCCAAACTGTGTGCTAACTGTGCACGGTCAGCTGTAGGAAGTGGGTACCCGCATGTTTAGGGAAACCATGCGCGAACTGTGCAAAAAAAATCTGCAATTTTTATGCAGTTTTTTCATGGCCATGAATCCCCTAGTTCATAGTTAGGGAAAACTATGCACCCCATATCACCATGTTTTCCATCCTCACATGGTTAAAAATAACTATGCAGCCTACCCCTCATAGTTTTAACTAATTATGTGACAAGCCTTTTATCCCCAAAACTAGGTTTCAGGCTCTAAAAAATCCCCTTACACCCCTAACACCTTCGCTAACTCATTAGACATCAATAATAGGTCCCGAATAAATAATTAGACCAAAATTAAAAAAGATCCATACCTAAGTGAAAAATTGGGTTCTTATATATATGGATTATTTTTATTTGATGTTCATATTTAAATTAGATCTTTGGTTACATACAGAATACTTATGCACCAAGGTAATAGATCTCCTTTCACTCAATATCAACTTCTCCAAATTCAATATAATATTCATGAATACTCTACAACTTAGACACTACTTGAATCTAAGATTAAAAGATCTTCAAAACATATTTATTTGGATTCCTCACTCACTAATATCTTATGATCTTCAAACCCAAACACTCTTCAATATCTTCAAATGATACACACCAATGAAATAATATATTCAAAAAAGGAAAACCTCTTACTATATTTTTTTCTCAAACTTCTATAACCATGGTTATCATAATAATCCCTTCTTCTTTATATATATTTGATACCTTGAAGATATTCAAATTCAACATAATCTCAAATTCATATTCTTATTCTTTAAGAATTTATTTCAAAATATCAGACAACAAAACACCACACATCTCAATTATTGAACACACACTATTCTCTCCTCGTATTTTTTATTCCTCATGTACATAAAAAGATACATTAAATGTATTATTTCATTTTCAATATATTTAAATGGAATACCTCAAAAAAATCAATGTTATCTAAAAAGTGTTATTATAAAATGCTCACTTTTTTCGTGATATTTCATGCACTTCGATTTTCAACTCAAATTAAATTCTGTAAATTCCCCAATTATGTCAAATCATTTACATATTGAAACATGGATGAATTTTTTTAGAATATATCTAAATTAATCCTAGTTTTTCTTTCTAAAAAATATCTCCAAGTAATTTTCACATAAAATCTTCATAACTGTTTGAAAGGATCATACAAAATTTCATTTTTATTGCATGGAAACTTCCTCTTATAGCATGAAAATTTCCATTAAAAAAGTAAAACCATGAATATTTGATATGTAAAAAATATGTTCTCTCATATTATCTTTTAAAAATTATCTCAATAACTTTAATTTCATCACTACTCGATTAACAAGTGATTTAGAATCTTAAGATCAGGACAACATCATCTCAAAATTATTCCAGAAGTAATATCTATATCTTTTCCTTGAATGAGTTCAACTTCAAGAAACATAGTATCTTTTCAGATTTTCAAACTCAAATGTTAAAAATGGTATTATCAATAATCACCATACTTGAAATATCAAATGATTCAACATGAATCACATTTTATATGTGATATTTTCCATATTGAATGTTGGTTCTTTAATTGTTTGGTTTTTACATTCCCAGATTCCTAAAATATGAAAATATTCTTGTATTCTAGATTGGGAATATTCCAAGCCTTATTTATCAATTTATTTGATCTCATTTATCTTATTAAATAAGATATAAAAATTTACCCAATCATATTAGGTTAAAATAATTTAGACTTTGATATAAAAATCTAGCTTCGATGGAATAACATATGCATTATTCTTGAAAATCTGACAAAATCATTATTCACCTTTAAGAATAATGAACCCCATTCTCATAATACTTATTATTTCTTGAAATAGTCTTGAATATTTCTCAACCATGGACTCATGATGTTTAGTATAATTAAGAAAAACTTCATGATTATCCCAATATTCTATTTTCATTAGATTAAAAATATGGAAACTCAATGTTTCATATAGCAGTTAACTAGGAATTTAAATAATTATAGAATCCTTACACTCATATCAAAGGATTATTATGGGAAATTATTATGTTAGGTACTTTAAAGGCTTATAATAAAGACCCATACTCAACCTGAAGTCATGTGATCAGCCTCAAAGTTATATGATGAAGTCATAATTTTCCTGTCTTACCTTGAATTCATACAATGAACTAAAGTCTTATGATCAAGTCATACAATCTGGATTAAAGACTTACATTTAATGATAAAGCTTTACATTAACCACCTAAAGTCTTAAATTAATTGTTAATTCTTATGTTTCAGTAGGCAAATCAATATTCTCGAGAATTATACATTTTTATAGTTCTAGCTCTAAAAGTTACAGACTTTATGAAATCAATTCATGGCCCTTTAAAAGTGACTATGAACCTTATAAACCTTAATCCAAGTATTTATCCTCACTAATTTTTTCATTACTCATTAAAAAAAACTAGGACAACATTATACCCTCTAATGGGTTTTCAAACACCAATCAAATATCTTTTAACTCTATTTGAAAACAACCCATTAACCTATTCAATGTAGGAAATAATTTCAATCTTCATAATTGTTATATAGATTACTGTAACTCCTCCTTATACACAGGTCATGTTCTTCCTTTAAGATAAACTCTTTTAGTTTTCCAATTTTTAGGATTCTACTCAAATCTATCCAACTAGATCATTAACAAACAATAACTCTTCCCTTATACCATTTCCAACATTACATTTCCAATTGAAGGACACTCTATTATTTATTACCAATAGTGCATGGGAAAAATATTTTCCAATTATTGGGTAGATACTCCAATCCATCACCCATATCATAACCTTTTAATAATGACATTTATAATGAAAAAATATCCAAGTGACAAAAAATATAATCCTCAACCCAAGGTCACTTCTATATCTAATTTTTGATTTTTCATTAATTACAAATTTAATCCAATAGTCAACCCTATTCCCCCCAATTGATAAGGAAGGGAAAGGTGGAAAAAATACCCCCCCTTAATTTAAGGGTTGTCTTACCCACATGAAATACCAATTCTTCTATTAGTGATCTTATAATAATCTTAGGGAAGGTAGGAAGCACAAAATTCTTAGCAATGAGTCATCGGTTAATCACTATAATTCTACTTAATCACACCTAGTGTATAAAAAAGGAGTTCATAACCGAGCCACCAAAGCTATCCATGATATTTCATAATGTAGTTTAAACTATGATTTCAATTATCAAGGGATGAAAAAAATCACATTTTCAAGGAAATTTGAATACCTCCACTCTTCTTCACAAAACACATCATAAAGTTCAAGTGAAAATAAACAACACCCCACTTTTATTAGAAAAACAATCCCCATTGACAAAAATAAAAAATGTAAATCACAAATAGAATAGTAGATTTAATATCATTCCTCACACTTTATGAATTATAGGGCTATATATATTTCCAACTTTTAATAATATCAAAAATATCTGGTATCCTTGAATTCTTCATTTTCTCCTCCTCAAGGTGTGTACTACATACTTCATCACCGTGGGAGTTTTCTTCAAAAAAAAGATCCATGGAATTATGAAACCAGATTAAACTAATAAAAATAGGAAATTAATACCAATTAAAAAATTCTCCATGGTGTTTTCATATTATTTTAGCTTCATCGTCAATTAATCATTTAAAGATCGATCATTTGATATGGGAATGAGGTGGAATTCATCACATCCTTAGTTATAGTACTAAGGTTGAGACTTCCCCCTCAACCTAGTTGAATTTTTCTTTGAATATCTAAAGAGTCTATTATTTTTTCTGTTTCAATAAAATTTAGGTTTCTAGATTTTCCCCTTTTGGAAGAAAGGTTTGCTTCTTGTTATTAGTTTTTATTTTAGTCGGAATGGACTTACTTTCTCAATCTAGTATTGTGATTTCAGTATTTTATGTTTTCTAAAACTTCCTTGTTTCTTCCAGTTATTATACTCATATGATAAATATATCATTAGGTAAATAAAATTATTTTATAATAGGTTTGGACATCTTTTTACATCAATTTTGACACTAGAGACTAATGAATTTCCCAATTTCATCAGCATTTGCATCTGTTTTTGTAGAGTATCCACACACTTTTTTGGAATGTGTTCGAATTGATTTCACCTTAAAAACACCATTTATTGATTCTTTAATATAATATTCTTTGGAAACTTGTGAGATACAATCTATTTCTTCTTGTTAGTTTCATTCTTATCATCTCTTTTTTATTGACTCCTCAAGGTAGACTCATTAACCTACTTCTCAATTTTTGGTGATTCATTTGTATCTTTATCATATGAGTAATAACTATTAGGGTTGCACCAAAATTTATCATAATAATAAACACTAGTTGTTCATAGCTCGGGGAAATTTTCAAGATTATTAAATCAATTATTCTGAGATAGATTCTCTATTTTATATGCTTACATATTTTGAACAATGAGTTTCTTTGAAAATTTAACTCATCTCTTATTAATTTCATAAATTCTACCACTTTGATATACTGATCTATTATGATATAAATCAATTTCATTATACCCAAAATTTTATCACACTAGAATCTTCAGATTAATCTTAATCTTTTTCTAGGTAATAGAATATATCCAAATTTTTATACGTGTTGATTTTGGGTTGGAAGCTTAAATTTTTGAGATAAGTTTGAGGGGATACATTTATTGAATAGAATCACCAAATTCCATGAAATATTTGGTGTGTTTAACAGATTTTTTATTCTTCCAGATTTATATATTATTTTTTATTTTTTACTATACATTCAAATAATCCATATATAAAAATAACTAAATGAAATGGGTTGTTGGATACCTTTTTTAATGTTCTTGGAGTGGAGGATTATCTAGATAATCTCAATAATTTTATACCTCCAGTATGAGTCCCTTTTGAGTTGTTAAAACTTTATAGTTAGTTATTTGAGAAGATCTATATTAAATAGGTTCAATATTTTTTAGTTTTATTTATAACTCAAAAATAATTCATATTGAGATATTTTTTATTAGTCTCAAATGACTTTAATATATATTCCCAATTACTCTTCATATTCTAAGTATTATATTCTAAAAATTTTCTTTATTATACTGATGAACTCTCCAGAACTTCTGTTATCTTAGAGTTCACATCTAGTTATTCTTCTTAGACATTCTTCTTAGACATCTATAGAAGTTCTATGGAGTCTATGAAGTGCATGGAACACCTCTTTAATAAAAATTATCTCTAAAAAAACCTATGAAATTATTAATCTATCAAGTTAAGTTTTCTTTTCCAACTGTAACTGATTCATCCTTTTCATTAACTAGTCTTGAAAGAGTTTTAGATTTCCAAAATTTTTTGGCCAATGCATCTTTCATTCCATCAACCTCTTGGTCCAACATTGACATATCATTCTATAGTCTCTTTATATGCATCAATATGAAAAGTAAAACATAAATGGGGACTATTTAAAGAAAATTATTAATTTTATAATAAAAATCACTAAGTTATTTGTCATTTTCAATCTCCTCATGTTTTTTACATCCTGAACTATCTTCATATGGTGAATATATCTCACCAGGTTTAAAAGAACACAAATTAATTTGATTACATTCATCTAGTGTGTGACCATTTATCTCAATTGAGTTATTTTTCACTTTCTTAACCTATTTATTCATCATTTTTTTCGAGTCTTTGAATATACTTCAATGTGAACAATAACAAGAATAAAATCTATATTTTCTATGAAAGGAAATTATTATATCATCTTAAATTCAAAATTCATTAATCTGAATTAAATTCAGTGGGTCTTAAAAAAAGATCCAATATGAGGAAACATGATTTGATACCACTTAATATACCTAATGGATCGATGTAGAAACCTATAGGGGGTGAATCAAATGTTGACTACATAATAAATTTTATTCATGCAAGTAAAGTAGTAAATATGCATAGATTATTTTTACAAGTTTTGAAAAAAAAAACTACTCCTTACCTTGATTGGTTGTTTCCCCCAAAATAAATCCTCACTAGAATATAATGTTAATTAAAATAGTTGGTGTTTCCCACACATAAAAGGCCAAAGTATCATTGGAATTAAAAATTATTCTCTCACACATTACTACCTTCTCTCCATAATCACACTAGACTTATCAAAGTAGCTTCACATTATTTTCACTAAGTCTCATGGTGACCTCCTTGTATACCATGAGTCGCACAGGTTCTATAGAGTCCCACTATATATATAAAAGTATTTTATTTGAATTTACACTAGGAATCATATATTCAGTTCTATATAGGATTATTTTTCACAAAGATAATAAATCTCCTCCACTTCAACACTAGCTTCTTTTAATGCTAGATGATTTTCAAGAATACTCTATAAATTGTTCACTTCATGAAACATAGATTCATAGTTCTTCTGAAGATATTGATATGATTTCTTCACTCACTGATCTCCTATGATCTTAATACCTATTATCTCCTTAACTTCTTCAAATTCTTGATACCAATGAAATTATACAGTCAAATTAGATCAACCTCTTACTAAATTTTATCTTTATTTTACTTCTATAAACATAGTCGCACTAGGAATATATTATTCTTCTTGTATATTTGATACCCAAAAGATATTTATCTTCACCATAGTCTTAGATTAGTCTTCTTTTTCTTTGATAGTGTTCTTTAAAATACCACACAAAACAAAACCACAACTCTCAGTTCTCAAACACACTACTCTCTCCTCACCATTTTCCTTTTTTTCTCACATGCATGAGTGAATAAACTAAATACATTATTTAATTTTCAATATAATTAAATGGAATAACTTTTAACATTTTCAATGCCACCTAAAAAGTGGTATTATAAAATACCCACTTTTTTCTCATGATTTTTATACACTTCAGTTTTTAACTCAAAGAACATTCCACAAATGTCCCCAATTATTTCAATTATTTTTTATTTTGAGATATTTAGAGAAAATATATAGTAGGTTTTACTTATTTTCCTGAAATATATCTCTAAAAAAATATTCACATCAAATATTCATAGATATATGAAATTATAACACAATATTTCATTTCTATGTTGTTAAAACTATTTCTTGTATCTTGAATCTTTACCTCAAAATAATATAACCTTAAATATTTGATCTATACATAGTAGATTCATCTCAAATTATATTTTAAAATACATATAAATAACTCATATTGAATCACTGATTAATTAATAGGTGATTTTGGATCCTAATATCAGTAAAACATATTCACAAAATAATTCGAGATGTAATATTTGGATCTTCTTCGTGAATAAGTTCAACTTAGAGCAACATTTTTACTTTTTAGATATTCCATCTAAAATATTCAAAAAAATATGAAAAATAATAATAATTTATTAATTCTCACATGAATAATATTGAATCACATTTTTGATTTTATATTTTTTAAATTAAAAAATTGGTTCTTACATCATTGTTTTTTTTGTATTCCCATATTCCTAAAATCTGGAATACTTATCAATTTTTAGGCTTGGGAAAATTCACAATATTCCATCTGAGTCCCTTTAATAATTTTCTTCTCATTAAGTTATATTTTAAAACTATACTT
This sequence comes from Viscum album, assembly GCA_963277665.1. Taxonomy (NCBI): domain Eukaryota; kingdom Viridiplantae; phylum Streptophyta; class Magnoliopsida; order Santalales; family Viscaceae; genus Viscum; species Viscum album. Next base: position 1,814,653,339 of record OY728159.1, on the reverse strand, counting down.
GAAATCTCATACTAAATATATGTAGACTCTTACATACAGATTTAGCTTTTATGGAATAATGTCTGCATTATTTTTGAAAACTATACAACTTCATTTTCCACCTCCAAGAACAATGTAGGTCATTATAATTTCACTCATTCTATCCTAAAACAATCTTGAATCATAGGAAAACTTTTCCTCATTATGTCTAGGACACTTATAAATAAATTTAGCATCATAATAATATTTCAACTTCAACCGATTCAAACTATGGTAACTCAATGTTTCACCCAATAACTTATTAAAATTTCAGCAAGTATAGGAGCCTTATGATCAGATCAAAGGCTTATGATGGTAAATTCTTAAATTTGGTGATTCAAAGGCTTATTATGAAGACTTATTCTTATCATTAATTCATATGATTATCCTTAGTGTCATATAATTATTTCATACACTAAAGAGACCCATACTTTTCATACATAGATGTTACATATTATTAAATGAATATTCATTACATATCATAATGATCCATGGTATAATCGTATATGTCTAGTATATTTAGAAACATAGGAACATAAAAAAAATCTTTCATAAGAGTCTACAATTACGTTCTTCATATCTAAAACCCTTCTTATATATATCATTCATAAAACCCTTCTTCATAACCTTGGTAAATGAAACATAAGAAAGGGTGAGATCATATTCTTAGTAAGGGTTAAAAGGTAGATATCAATGATCACATTAGTATAACAAGATTATAAGGGTATGAGAACATGATATTAACATTTCAAATCCATACCACACATGTCATATATCATAATATTGAGTTATAGAATAAATATTGGAAGTTTATAAGATATGAATTATAAATGAATCAAAGAACATGGGATATGTAATAAAATCATTGAAATAAGTTATTGAATTTTTGCATACAATTAATCTTAGAAAAACATATCCTTAGTATTCAATGATTCACTTTAAAGAATATCATATTGTAATGGGTTCACTCCCTGAACTGTCCTAGAGGTAAAGGTTCACTTCCAAGACTATCTTAGTGGATTAGGTTCACTTCAAAGACTATCATAGTGGATAGAGTCCCTTACTAAATTGGGTAAACACCCCATTATAGTCCTATTTATCTCATGAGATATCAATATTTACCAAATGAGTTAGAGGTAGATATAGGTACCACCCATCACAATATGAAAATCATACATATGCGTTCCACCAGATCATAAAACATTTATCTCATCAGAACACGTGAAAATAAATGGGTTTCCTAAACATTTCATTATAGAATAACCTATATAAAATAAATAGGATTCATAACAATTTCACCATTTCATCATAGAATAACTCATGGAAAATAAATTAATTTCACAAAAAATATTATAATCATAAATATAAACCATCCAAATAAATAATATAGATGTTATACTTGGGTCATATACCTAATAAAACATAATTAAAATTAAGGGTTTTTTATTTTATGAATAAAAATACCATTAAACAATCATTAAAACATTATTTAGGAAAAGAACCTTTCAATTTTAAAATCACTTCTTTAAAATATAAAAAATTTGAAAATTTTATTAAAAAATTTTATTTTAAAATAACCATGATATTTTTTAAAGTTTTAAATAATTTAGTGTCAAAAATGGTAGAAAATTCTATTCAGGTTTTATAAGTTAAAAAATATTCTTTTTATACTTTTGTAAAAATAGTAAAAAAAGTATCACGTTCATAAAATGAAAAAGAATATTATGTTTAAAATATTTTTTAAAAATTAAAACATTTGAAAAATTACATAAAAAAATATTATAATATTAAAAAACATTCTTTAAAACATTTTTTGAAATCATGGATATGTAAGAAAAAAGTTTTTCAATTGAAGCGAGAAATAAAGTCAATTTTCATTAAAACAATTTTTGTATCTTGATTACATAGAGGATAATGAAAGAAAAAAATGTAATATCTACAAATAACCAAAGTATAAACAAATCATGATTTTCTTGAGAGGTATATCATAATATTTTATCATCATAAACTTAATCATAAGAAATCCCGATAAACAGTGATATTATGACATAAAACCATTATTTATTTGATAACATTTGAATCATAAGACCCATTAAGGAAATAAACTTATATATATATTTAAATCCACATAAAATTCATTATAATAATCATAACATACATTCATGGGTTTTATATACTCCACATTATAGAAATAAGTTGTGAATATGACTTATGTCTCACAGAAATAATAGTGATATGAAAATCTCTTACCTGAAGTTTGAATTCCTTTGCATGCATTAGAAACTACTATAAATATATATATATATTAATTAAAAATATACTATATAACCATATTAATATATATCATACCATATATTATTTACTATAGCCTTTAATCATCCATTTGATAATAATTCTTTATTAAATCACAGTTCCACGTGATATCTGCTTCGTTTTCATGTATGTTTTGGTTTAGTAGTTTTGGTACTTATAATTTGATAATCATTACATATTATACATAATTTTAATAATGATATAAATACATTATATAATAATTATATATATTTTTAGATTCATTCATAAAAGTTGAGATAGAAAAATGAATAAATCCGTTTGTGGAGACAATATGTCCTATGTACGCATGAACGTTATTTTAATTTTTTGATTGATGGAATGAAAGAAAGATAAATAATAAATAATATTTAAATAGTAATTATTATATCAAATATTTTATAAATATCATTAAATATATATTTATTATTATCCAAGTAAAACAAAAATGAAAAAATAATCACATCGGCTCGTGGAAGTGGTAGTCTACAAGATCGAAGTTATCGTTTTCCAATAGTTTGGAAGGTAAGATGGTAGATATGATATTATCAATATAAAAAACAATTATGTCATAATTGTAATATATAAAAATTAAACTCATCATAAAAACCATCTATGAAATATGAAGGAGTAAAATAGTTGTATCACTCCATGGAGATAGTAAGTCGTACATACACACGATCAATACTTTCACATTCCATTTGATGGAAATAGGGTGAATAAAGGTGGTTTAATAATATTAATAATAAAATTTTAGTATATTTTGGGTACTGAATTTATTATTTTATGAATAATATAATATATTTAGAGGTGGTAATAGAATAATTGAAAATAAAGTGATCCATTAAGGTTATTACTTATTCTTTGAAACAACTCCTTTAAATATCCTCTTAAGGTTCTAAGGGTTGGTATTTTGGGAAGTACAGTACCACTAGAATTTGAATAAATAAGTTGAGAAGATATTTTTTTATCCCACTAGAATTTGAATAAATAAATTGAGAAGATATTTTTTTATCGTATGGTCGAGATATAAGACTCCATTTTGTGTGAAGAAGAGAAAGGTGAGCTTCCCTTTTATAACTGAGGGGAGGGGCACTCTTGAGATTTATTAAAAGGCTAAAATATAATAATGTTATTATCTATCCCAAATGACTTCAAAATTACAATTATTAGAAGTTAATATATGATGGGTTTAAAATAAATTCAAAAAATAAAATTTATATAGTTTTATGTGGTGTTTAAAACCTTATCGTTTGGTTTAACCCCTTAGTTAACATATTTTAACATTAACCAAAATAACATATTTTTCACTCTTAAAAGGTTATAATTTCACTTATAAGATAATTATTGAATCATAAATGAAAAAATGGTGACATTTTTTTACTATATATTATCCTAATTTTTCTATTGTAAGTTTTTTACATTTTTTATTAATTTAATAATATATTAAATTGAAAAAATATCAATAATGTCAATTTTAACACTATTCATTTAATTTGATTTTAAACATATAAATAAAAAGGTTTAATTCAAATATAATCCTTTACCATAACAAAAATATTTCATATTAGTATATAAATTTCATATAAAACTTTGAATCACTCAAATTATATTACTTTTAATATTTCTAAAATCATTTATTTTATTTTTAAAATAATTAGATAAATACCTTTTTGGTGTTGCATAAGAATTTAATGTAATTATATAATTTTAAAAAATTAAAATAATTTCATTAAGATCCATATAGAAATTTATATTCATTCATAATTGTCTTTTCCACTATGTGGACATATAAATTATATTTAAAACTAAAGGAGTGACATTTTGTAACTTTCTTTGCTTTAAATATTATATAGGTCATTTTCATGTAAAAGTGTCCATTAAATAAATCAATTTTTATTCTAAGGCTATAAGGTTACAATTAAACTCCTCTAAAAATAATTAATATAAAACATATGGCCTTATCAATTAGTGTTAACCTAGATTAATCCAATACACCCTTTACTAAGGTGATAAATTTTGTCATGGTTATTATTCATATTGACCAATAATAAATGGTGCCTATTTACCAAATTTGAACCTAATAATTCAAAATATGAAATAAATTTTATCAAATTCAAAGCCAATATATTGGAGAAATTGATTATAAAATAAGTGCATAAAACGTGATGAGAACTGCTTTTAAAATAATACAGTTTTAAGCATAAACTAGATTTATCTTTATCCCATGCATAGTAAAAATATTAGATGAATGTTAAAAAAATTATTTAATATATAATATATAAATTTCATTAAAATAATTCAAAAAAGATATTAATTTATTTTTTTAAGATAAAAATAAATTTTATGTATACATTTTTTTTCAGAAAATGTTTTTTTACGTATAAAAATATTTTCTACCAAATTAAAACGTAAAATTGATTCCAATAAATTTAACTAGATTTTTTGAAACATATGGGAACTAATTTTACTTTGAAACACTTTTATAGAAAAATGGAACTTTTTATATTCATGAAATTAAAAAATAGTTTTTATTACAAATCAGTATTTTTTATTACTCATTGAAAAATCATACTTTCAGAAAATTATCAAAAATTCATCCTAAGATATTTTTAAATACTGAATTCAAAAAATTATATCAGTTTTATCAAATATAATTTATATAATTTTCAGAAGTTAATTATAATATTTTTGCACAAAAATTAATAAAAACCATTTTTGAATAACATGTTTTTTCGAAGAAGCTGTATTTTTGAAGAAAATGTAATTTTGAAGAATAAAATGACTACTAAAAATTTAGTGATTATTTACTAAAATAATATTTATTACATCTATATTGAGGAGTAAATTTATATATATTTCATAAAAAAGTTAATCATATTCATACTCTCTAATTTAACGACTAGGTTATAAAGATCATATTTAAGTAATAATATTTTATGGTTTATCTAGGCTCGATGTTTTGTATCACTCGGTATTGTGTATCTTATAATATTTCAAAAGAGTATTATTTTCAAATATCAGTGTGTTACATTCTACCCCCTTTAATAAATTTCATCCTCACAATTTTAACTTATGTTCGGTAATCAAGGGTTTTATTTTTTGAAATTCCTCTGTTCAAAACTGACATAGTAAACAAGGGTTAATAAAAATTCCTCTTGAAAAGAGGGAATGGAAAATAAAAATTTCATGTGTAATAACACAAAACCAGGTTCCAAAATAGAATAAAATTAGTGAGAAGTGAAAATATGGGCCTAAAATAGAAAACTAATGTCAAATGACTAATAGAGAGTCATAGATAATATGGTCAGAAGAAAGTTAACAACCAAAAAACCATGAATTAGTGGGGGTTAAAAGACCATAAATTCGTTAGAATTGAAGGTTACATGACAATTATTTCTTTAGATCCTATTTATAGAGTTTATTCATTACTTTACCATCTATACTAATAATATAAGGAAGTACACTTACTTGAAAATTATAAGTTCATCCTGTAATAAATTTCCTCTACAATTTAATTTGTTTCTCCAAATTATGAGTATTAAAGATAAATTTTTCATGATGGAAGGAATAAAATAAACATCTAAAAAATAAAAATGAATATCACTATATTCCTTCTATATAAAAGAATTAACCAAAACCAAAAATGGTTATCACAAGATAATTCTCAAAATGAAAAAACCATCATATAGATAAATACAATATTAATCCCCAAATCCTTAATTACCTCAATAACATCAACATTAAATAATGTTATAATCTCAAAGGCTATATTATACCCTTCGTATTACATCTTCAAAATCTTTCATTACATTCTTCTTGAATAGTATTTTATGTTAAATAACTTATAAAGCCTAAGGGTTACATATACCTAAGCCAAACAAAACATCTCCCAAATTTCATTAATCACAATGATAACTAACTATATAATATTTTAATATAGTTCAGTTCAATAAAATATCATAAATCAAAATAAGATACTAACCTAAAAGTTAATCCTTAACTTGATCATAAATATATCTTAAAATATCACCTTTTCAATGACTCAATTTTCAACCATCAAGATTATCTATATCCCATAATCTAGAAGACCATAATTAACTTAACATAAAATCATATACCAACCCAATGGTTTATTTAAACCTAAATATTTTATTCACCATCATACCCAATAAAATTTTCAATTCACTTCAAAATACCATCACATAAAATATTAAAAATGGGGCATTGATGCCTTTTAAGTTATGATCAAACTTAAACTTCGAAACCCATGATTATATTCATAACTTTTAAGTTAACCTCATATGAAAACATATATGATTCCAAAAAATAACATAATATTTATTCATAAAATAAGTTCAAAAACTATTGAATATATTCCATAAATCAAAAAATTCAATAAACTTCATCAAAGATGAAATAATTCCCTATTTCATCATCTAATAAAATTCAAGGAAACCAATACTATCCTACCAATGTTAATAATATATTTTTCCCAAATAATTATACATTTTCAAATTCTAATATAGAATAATCCTTATTTGTTTTGTGATCATTTAATCTAGAATATCGCTGATATAACATCTTCAAAACATAATTCTTGAATTATATTACATAAAAAAATCACTTCATCGGTATTTCCTTGGTGTATGAGTTAACCCTTTAATTAGGAAATTGGCTCAGATAATTATCTTATTCCCCACACATAAGTTATTGAACTATAAATCGTACCCTAGGATGATATTCATTTCCATATATAAAAATATTAATTTTTCCTTAGAAATTACTTAATTTATGACCTTTGTTTCCACATAGAAAACAACTTCATGTTCCTTTGATACATTTAATTGAGTGATTCTTCCAACATTATATACTAACATGAAGCTGGATCTTCTTTCCTTTATAGTCTCCACCACTCAAGATTTTAGTTAAATATATCCTTATCTTATTTAGTGAGTCTGAGATTTGGTTAAGGTGAAATTTTTTAATCATATACTACGATAAATAATTAGACATAATCAAAAGGATTCACATTCTAGCTCCAGTTTCATTTGGGTACTCATAAGGAAAAAAATTTCATTCTCTATCAGTGTTAACACGAATACTCGTAGTTCCATCCATTAACTAAGTGAAAAAAGAATAGTGTTAGAAACAATATTCATAGTGAGGAATCATGAAAAATCATTTAGAGGATTTTGAAATCATGAAACCTACTTTTAAATATTTTACACCTTAGGTTTAACCTAGGTTATCCATGATCATTACCAAAACATTACGATGTTATCATATATGTAGACTTATCCATGGGGTTCTCACTAAAGCTTTTTTAATCCGAGTTTCCAAAGGTTAACTAAACCTTTCTTGGATACCCACTATAGTGATCCATACTTTTAATACATAGATATTACATCTTATTCAATGAATATTAATTAGATATCATAACTATCCATATAATAATCATATAGTTCTAGTATCTTTGGAAACATGGAGACATAAACAACTCATTCATAAGAGTCTCCCATTAATTCCATCAAAACAAGAACACTTATTAGAAATATCATTCATAAAACATTTATTCATAACCTGGGAAAAGTAAACATAAGAAATGGTGATATTATATGCTTAGTAAGGTTAAAAAAATTATGTATCAATGATTAAATCAGCATAACATGAATTTAAGGGTATGGGAACATGAGATTAACATTTTAAATTTATACCATACATATCATTGATCATAATCTTGAGTCATGAAATAAATATTCATAGTCAATAAGACATGAATCATAAAGTAATCAAAGAATATTAACTAGGAGGGCATAACATTATCATAACACATGAATTTTTGGCACACACATAAGTATAGAAAAATCATTTCCTTAGTATTCAAGGCTTTACTACCAGGACTATCATAGTGGATTGGGTTTACTCCCTAAGACATCAAGTTAATTATGGTTAACTCCAAATACTATCATAGAGGATTGGGATCAATCCCCAAACCATCTAAGTAGTCAAGGTTCACTCCCAAGACTCTCATAGTGGACAGATTCCCTTACCGAACTGGGTTCACTCCCCCATTACAGACCTGTTTATCTCATGAGATATCAATATTTACCCAATGTATTAGAAGGATATATCAGTCCCACAAATTAAATAATGAGAATCATATATATGTTTTCCATAAGATCATAAAACATTCATAACATCATAACCCAAGTAAAGAAATGTGTTTTATAAAAAAAATTAATCATAACATAACCCCTCTAAAAGAAATAGGTCTAATAAAATTTTTATATTTTCATAATGTTATAACCCATGGAAAAAGGAACAAGTTCCATAAAAATATTTTCATAATAAACAAAACCATAAAAAGAAATAATAATTATGGTATAATTGGATGACACCCCCAGTAAATCATATGTCAAATTAAGGGTTACTGTCTTTGATAAATAAAAATTCCCTTAAAATATCATTAATTGTTTTGAGGAAAATAACCTTTCCATTTTGAAATCAATTCTTTAAATTATATTTTTTTAAAAACCTTATGAAAAAAATGTATTTTAAAATACAAATGAAAACATGTAAAATAATATTCAAATTATTGAGTGGTCATGGTGGCATGAAATTCTATTCATTCTGTATAAGTTAGAAAAATATTCCTTTCATACTTTTGTGAAATGAATAAAAAAGTACCTCATTTGTAAAATGAAATGAATATTACATTTGAACCTTTTTTTGAAAATTCAATTTTTTTTAAAAATTACTATAAAAAAATTATAAGATAAAATTTAAAAACATTCGTTAAAACATTTTTAAAAAACATGTAATTGGAAGAATTTTTTTGTCTCAACTGAAGAGAGAAATAAAGTCAATTTTTCTTAAAAATATTCTTTTTATATATTGAGTACATAAAGAGATTAGAATGAAATGAAAAAATGTATTCTCTAGAAATAACTATATTAGAATAAAATTAATGAGTTTCATGAGATTTATTTTATAATATGTCATCATCGGAAACTTAATCATAAATAATCCCAATAAGTAAGGAGATTGTGACCTTAAACCCTTACCACTTTCGAAACAATTGAATCGTAATAATAATAAAATAAATAACATTATATGGATATGTAATGCCCCATAAAATTCATAATAATCATCATAAATAACATTCATAGTTGGTATATACAACATATTAAAAAAATAAGTGGTGTATATGACATGTGTATCAAAGAGATAAAAGTAAGATTAAAATACCTTGACATAAGTCTGAATTATTTCATACAAATTGGAAACTCTTGAATAATTAATATAGATTTATTATTAATATATTAAATAATTATAATAATATATATCATATAATATATCATTTACTCATAACCTTTTATAATTATTTTGTTAACAATTCTTTATTAAAATCTTCATTTTGGGTGATATATGCTTGTTTTTCATATATGATTTGGTTCAGTATTTTTTTCCCTGTCCTTTGATCATGATTATATCATATAAATAATGGTAATAATGATATAAATATTATATATATTCATTTTAATCATTTTTGAGTCATTCCTAAAATTATATATAGAAAAATGGCTTACACCGTTCATGAAGTTGGTAGGCCGTACTTACAGGTGGAAGTTGTTTTCATTTTTTGATGGATAAAAAGAAAAAAAGGTTAATAATAAATAAACATTATAGAATCATTAATATATAAAATATATCATAATTTTTCATTAAATAAATCCTTATTATAATCCATGTAAAATAAAAATGAAAAACAAATCACATCACTTTGTGGAGATGGTAGTCCACACGTACGTAATATCGATGTTATCATTTTATAACAGTTTGGAAGGTAATAAATTTTCTAAGATATTATCACTATTGAATAATAATAATTTAATAATTATCATATATAAATATTAAACCTATCATAATAACCTTCCATGAAATATGGGGGTGAAAAAATAATTGTATCACTACGTGGAGATGGTAAGTCGTATATACGCACGAGCGATACATTTGCTTCCAATTCGATGGAAACGATTGAATAAAGGCTATTTCAAAATCATAATAACATTTAAGTATATTTTTTATACATAATTTATTATTTTATGAATAATATAATAAATTAATAAGAGGTAAAATAACAATTAAATAGAAAGTGATTGGTGAAAGCAATTACCTCTTCTTTGAAATAACTCCTTTAGATTTCCTATTAAGGATTCTAGAGTCGGTATTTTGGGAATAAAAAACCTCTAAAATGTGGATAAGTAAGTTTAAAAGGTATTTTTTTTAGGTTACGTAGGATATATGAGACTCAATTTTGTGTCAAGAAGATAAAGGTGTGGTACCCTTTAATAATTGAGTGGAGAGGAACTCTTGGGATATCTTAAAAGGTTAAAATAAAATAAAGTCATTATCCAGTCCAAATGCATCCAAAATTCTAGGGATTCGAGTATTAGAAATTATTGGGTTGAAATACCATAAAAAATAAAGTTTTTATAGGTTTATGTGGTGTTTGAAACCTTATACTTTGGTTTAACCCCTTAGTTAACATATTTTAATATTTACCACGATTACAACTTTTTCACTCTCAAAAGGCTATAATTTTACTTTAAATATTACTATTGAATCATAAATTATAAAATAGTGAAAATTTGAACCATATATCATCCTAATTTAATTATTTCAATATTTTAATAAATTTTTAATAATTTAATAAAATATTAATTTGATAAAATATCATTAATATCAATTTCAACACTATTCATTTAATTTGACATAAAAGTCCAAAATAAAAGTTATTATTCCAATATAATCCCTTAAAATGACAATAATATGTCTTATTAATCTATAAAATTATTGAAATTCTATAAATCACCCAAATTATTTTACTTTTAAGATTTTTAAAGTCATTTAGTTTATTTTTCTCATAATTGAATAAATACTATATCAGCGTTTCATAAGAATTTAATATAATTATATATTTCATAATAATTTAAAATAAATTTACATCATAAAAATATTATTATTATTCTTAAAATATACATTTATATTCACTCATAACTTTTTCTCTATGTGGACATATAAAAGACATTTATTACTAAGAGAGTGACATTTTGTAGCTTTCTTTGATTTAAATATTATATTTTTAATTTTAATTGAAAATGGTGAATTAAATAAATATATTTCAAGACTAAGGTGATAAGTTTTGAATTAAATTCAACTAATAATAATTAAGATGAAAAATTATCACCTTATCACTTAGTTTTAACCTAGATTAACTTGATTTACCCTTTACTAGTGCGATAAATTTTATCACGGTTACTATTAATATTGACCAAATATGAAAGGGGAATATTTAAAAATTTTAAACCTCATGATTCCAAATATGTAATAAATTTTATCAAATTCAATACCAATATATGGGAGAAATTAATTATAAAATAAGTGGGGAAAATGCGATGAAAACCGCGTTTAGAAAAATAGGGTTCTGAAGCATAAAACTAGATTTATTTTTATCTAAGATATAGTGAAAATATTAGATGAATGTTAGAATATTTTAATGAATATATAATATATTAATTTATTCAATATCATTCATCAATATTGATTAATTTAATTTTTTTATATAAAAATATATTTCATGTATAAAACCAATTTTTTAGAAAATGCATTTTTAATGAATAAAAATGATTTTATACCAAAATCAAACAAAAATTGATTCTACTAAAATTTCTATAATTTTCATAAAAATATGAGAAATAATATTAAATTTAAGTAATTTTATAACAAAATGAAATTTTTTATATTCTTGAAATAAAAGTAATGTTTTCAATAGAAATCAGTATTCTGTTACCATTTATTGAAAAATCATACTTTTCATAAAATTATAAAAACATCATCCTATAATAATTTTTACATAATTAATTCCAAAAATATATCATTTTTGTCAAATATAATTTCTAAAAGGTCTTAAAATTAATTATAATATTTTATCAAAAAAATAAATAAAATCCATTTGTGAAGAAAATATATTTTTGATGAATAAGATGTCTTTACTAAAAATTGAGTTAATATTTAGTAAAAATTTATCAATACATTTATATTGAGTTGGAACTTTATATATATCATATAAATATGTTAATCATATTAATAACTACCAATTCAATAGATATGTAATAAAAACATTTAAATGATAATATTTCATGGTTTGTTTAGGTTCGGTGTTGCGTATCTTATGGACTATTGAACATAATGTTCTTTTAAAATCATAGGGTGTTACATACACTCTTTAATTTTTCATTTTCCTACCTTGCCAATATTTCATATGATATGTTGAAGTTTTATGATTAATTCCTAAAATCTGTCTCAAAGACTTACATCCAGTGACATAGTATTACATTCATCACTTGAAGTATTATGTTCATTGTGAATTCAAACGTTCTAATCGGAAAAGCCTTACAATCAGGACTTATCCATTTTTATAGTTCCATCTCTAAAAGTTCTAGACTTCATGAAATGAATTCAGGTCCTCTTAAAAGTGACTTTAATAGTTCTCAACCTTCATTCAAGTTCTTCTCTACACTAATTTCATTATTCCTTAGATATATCACACTGTGTTGGAATTCTCCCATCTCATGGGTCCTCAAACTCCAATCAGTTATCCTTTTAAATATTTTAAAAATAATCCTTAAATATATTTTTTGTAGGTAGAAATTTCATTCTTTTAAACTATTTTATATAGTACTATAAACCTTCTTAAGCACAATTCATGTTCTTTTATAAAGATCATATCTTTCAATCATCTCGTATGTAGGTTTCTACTCAAATCTATCCTACCATATCTTTAATAAGTAATAGATATTCCATTATAACTTTACCTAAATTATATTAATAATGATAGTAAACTCCATTATTCATTATCCATAGTTCTTGGGTAGCATATATTCTATGTATTGTTTTGATAATCCAATCCATTACCCATATCATCACCGTTTCATAATGACATTGAAAATGAAAATAGAACCAAGTGACAAAAATACACATTCATAAACCCTATAGAACTTTAATGGGAATAGGAATTTCATACTATTCCCCAATAATATTATATTGGGTGAGACCATATTCATAAATATTCACATGTAGAGAGTAGATAAGACTTTAGGGATTAATTTTAAGACTTTTAAAGTCTTAAAAAATCACCAACACTTGGTGAAATTTAAATCTGATGATGCTCTACTTTATAGTTAATTCCAAACTATAAATATCATTGTCAATAATAGTGTTTTAAGATGAGACTCAAAGAATTTTGAATTATATTTAAATGAAGAAATAAATGATAATTTTATAGGGCTATGTTTATAGATATTTCAAATTAAATATTTAAAATCATTTATCATAATCATTCAGTTACTTTTCATAAATTCTTTTGACCTGAGAGTTGAAAGAATATAAGAATTTCGGAAAGTTTCAATTTAATATTTTAGAAATAAAATTCACATAAATTGTGGGAATATAAATGATTAAAATTAAGAAATTATAATTTTATTTAATATTGAGATCTTTGTACTCTTTTGCATTGAAGAATCATCTATATCAAAGAGAAAGAGTGAAGAAAAGAACACCCAACATTCCATTTAAGTTTTATAAATAGATTACAGAAATCTGATTCTATTTCATTTCATTTAGTTGATTTATTCTATAGTTAATAAAGGTGATATGTTTCAGGCATGTATTATCTCATGTATGATATAATCATCATAGATAACATGAGAAGATACCAACATGGATTTGTTGTTGTTGATTTTTCTAGGTAGTTAAGGATGACTAAAAATAAGATATTATATTTGATGAAAAATAATTTTGAATAAATTTAAAGATATGATTCATCCAGGATAGATAGTGGTTAATATTCAAGGATGGTTGTACCAAGTTAAACAACACCACTCATTTTTTGTTTTAGTGAAATTCCAAGGATTTCATATTCTCTTTGTAATATCTATTAGATGGAGCATCAAGATTCAAGGATATATATTTCACCTATCTTATAATCAATATTATATTAGTGATAATCCAGGCCTTATAACTTAAACTAAATCTAGCAAGGATAGACCTCTCATATTGAGGCCAAACCTTTTAAAAATTTAAGTGTTTTTTCTTCTTTTCATCTTTACAGATTGAAGAGAAAGTCATATTATGAGTTAATTGTGACTCTAACAAGTCATAAGGTTTTTATAATTAAAAATAAAGAACATGCAAAAGAAAGTAACATTAATTAACCCCCCTCTCAGTGGTATACCAATTTATTCATATACTACAATTATAATCAGTCAAAAACACAGAAGGTTGAATAACAATATTGAAACTCAAAGACAATGGGTACAATACACTCTTGATGTGTCCCAGAGTCTAGGAAATATAAATAACAAATTAACAAATCCAAATTAAACAAAAATTTAATCCAAAACCTTTGTAATGTATAAATAAATAATTTAGGTGATATACCGCCAGCTAAATGAGATATAACTGCTATAAATCAATTTTATAATGCCTCCTCTTCGCACTATCTATAGAATCCCCATCATATCAGCATGATACCACAATGATCCAGTGGAATAACTTTAAAATTTGATAATAAGAACACCCTAATTTGATGAGAAGTAATGGAAGAAAAGGAAGAGTGGAAAGAGAAATTAGTTACCCAGTATTGGTGCACGAAAACCACCTCAGATCATCTAGAACAAGGAAATTAGATGAAGATGAAGTTGGGAGAGAGAGAGTTGGCCTCCCCCTATTTATCCCAGACCAAGAGTGGAACCCCCTAGTGAGGTTACTTATAATAAAGTGGTAAAATAAACCCTTTAATCAAATTTTAAAATACGATATAGGGGCCAATATATATTTTATGGGATACCATCGGGAGTCCGATGGGGTCCTACTACCACAACCAAGTACTAATGCTACCTCTAATGACCAAACCCGTCAATTAGACTTTTCCATAAATTAATCCACATCTACAATATTTTTTTATACTTCACATACCATTACTAAGAAATCCAACCATTAATCCATTCTAAAATATTTAAAAATTTACCAAATCACTAAAAAAATGAAAAACCAACCATCATCTTGTTTCACTGATATATGATGGAAAGAAACATTTTGAAATATAACCTGAAGCATGCATGCCTATAAACTAGAGGCAAATGATTAATGTTGAGGGTGTAATAACACTATGTGTGGTCACTATACCCTTCGTATCATAACAGAAAATAAAAAATAAAAAATTGGAATGATTATAGAATAGATAAATATTAGACTAATATGAAATTATTATGTAATTTATAACATATTAAAGAAAAAAACACTCTTATATGACAAATGAAACTCATGAAAAACATATATTGATATATCAATGTGATATTTATTATTGGAATGATTAAATATACCATAGAGTACATTAAAACAAAACAAAAGAGGAGACCCTAACCATAAATCCTAGACCTCACCTTTGACTAGAACCCATACTCACACAAAGATCCTCTAACCCTTATACTTATACTGAGATCCATTCTATGGATTTAATTCCAACCATAAAGTCTGCACGCTCACCAGAGTACATTTATAGTTCATGACCATAAAACTTAGTAGGAAAACACCAAATGAATCCCTATTAATAAATAAATATAAGTGTATAAATATATTGAGTGAAATAAAACCTTTAAAATATCACAAGAATACATATGTAAAATCATTAGGGGCTTAAGGATCTACCTTGATGGTTGAATCATACCTACTTTGGCTAGATCTAGAATAGGACAGTTATTCCCATAGTCCAATTATAATAGGAGGATCAATAAGCGATGGCCTCTAAGAATAATAACTTGGGTGGATGATGTATAACCCATAATAAAAAAGTATGATGGGATAGGCCATCATGACTTGTAGTATTGAAAATAGGTGAATAGGTCATTACCATCATCGATAATAAATTGAACATGATATCACTATAAGATAAAAAAATGTGAATATATAATTAATATACCATAAAAAATAAGGGTGATAATTTTATCACCAAGCATATACTTATTGGATGGGTTATTACTACTATCACATGAGTATGGGTGAATATGGAATCACTATTCATAAAATATATCTTGTTGAATAGGCTATCACTACACATAACCAATAATAGAAAATGATCAATCACCAAACATAAGCAATAAATGTGATTAGGTAATCACTATAAATCTCTTGGTTGAATGAGTTATCACCACTATAACATGAGTATAAGTGAACATGTTATCAAACCTCATAAAACTAATCTAGGTGGATGGGGTATCACCACACATGACCAATATAAGTGAATTATCTATCACCAAACATAAATAATAAAGCAACCATGTTATCATAAATATTAATAATCAAGGTGAATGGTTTATCACATAAGGTGAAAATAATATCACCACTCATAATATAATCATGTGTGAATGGGTTATCACGAGTCATCAAATAAAGATAAGGTGAAAAATATATCATCCATTCTCAAGGCATGGGTGAATATGTTGTCAGAACTCCTAAAACATTTAATGGTGAATGGGTTATCACTAGTCAACTAAAAAACATTTAGAGGCTCGAGTAGATCCTCATATAGTCTATAAATAACCTCAGGATGATGGTTTCACCTACATCTAGGATCCTCTAATGATCATCAAAATATGAGGTCTATCCTTAATCGGTCCTTTAGGTAAATCAACATATCATGACAATATAATTATTAGGAAAAATCATAATTGTCATCATGGGAATCACCCAACCCAAATCCTAGCCCTAAGTGATAACCCATTACACCTCATGCATAATTTTTTTGTCTGTCTCATTCATAAAACTCAACTTATTTTGTAAAAAAATCATATACATCAAATGTGTCAATACACACATTAGGTTCAACCATCCCCAACTCATTGATTTAATTTCAATAAAACCTTACTAATAAAGATCGAATATGGGATATAACTCATAACTTCATACATCAGAACATAATGCAGACCCTTCATAGGTTTACCAATCAATACTCTATCCTTGGTATGTCATCACACATGATTTCAAATAGATATCATCATTCAATGCCACAAAAACCCATTATCATTAAATGATTTACCCCTCACATAGTGACAGATACATAGGGATCATCACTAGCTTCTTATAATCTAAACCCTAAAGTGAACCAATCATTATTAGGTTAAATCACTTGTTTACCCCTTGCATAAAATTCTTTATAACCTATCTAATCCACTATAGGTAGTACTTGATAATACCAATCCAAAACCATAGGTGCTAGGACTGGGTTGAATATAATCATCTTGATGGGGGGTGAATCAGGGTGCACATCAAGTAAAACTTTTCTTATTTAAAGTCCCCTTGACTATAAAGATCTTATTCTCTCATTAAAAGAAGAACATTTAACCTCTATTTATTTTTATGTAAATCTCAAAAAACATACAAAAATATGTAATAACATAAAGTACACTAGACCCAATTATTTTTACTTAGTTCACCAAAAAAATGGATACATCCAAGTATCATGATGTGTTGGTGTTCTAATTCACCAAAATAAATTATACTCACATTCAATGGATACAATTTTTAAGAAATAATAACTCCATGGAAAGGTGCACTGCATGTACAAGTTTTAGAAAATAATCACTATCAATATAAGGGTCACTCCCTCTCCTCATCCTTTATGCACTAATTTGATGATGGAAAAGTAAGTTTATATATGTGAGGGTATCTTTAATAGTTTATAATTATAAATTTATATCTATGAATTGAATTATGTTCTAGATCTCCTTACATTTTTAATTTCATATTTGATGTAAAATTAGTCGCCACTAAATTTATCTCTCCTTCAAAGACATATAATAATGAAATTAAAACTCGGTGTCCATACACCATCTTCCACAAAATCACTAAAATAGAAATTTATCCTTCCATATGAAGATTATTCTATTCTGGAACAATATTGTATCACTCTTTCTTTAAAATCCAGATATGGAAATATAATTGATTTTTTTATTTTAGTTGTATCTCTTTAAAGCACCAGATATGTCAATGGAAATCCATCAAGGTATCTATTCTCTTCTTCTTCTTCTATAAACCAGGTATTCAACATAATTACCTCTCTCTCACTCTAGAACATCTATAGTGATACTAAATTGAAACATCCAATATCTAAGACCCATTATCAGTTGTGTGGATTACTCATTGTTCCTCCAAACTCCATGATCACACTAAGAGTCCCACGTTATTTTAGTATAGTAAAATTCATATCTTAAATTAAAATTAAATACTCAAATATTTATCCATGATATTTAGATTTGAATTCAAAAAAATCTATTTATATCTCTAGGTTTAGTATCACTATAGTGTGGAAACTCCCTAAAATGATTGTTTTAGACTATTACTCAACAACGTGCTCTAATTTCCACAATATGATCTTCTCATATCCTAGGTCTTACAACTTTTTTGAATATTGAATTTGACCAAATCAAGGTCGACCATGATGTTGGTGAATTTATTTCCATGACATAGTAATTATAGAGAATAAAGTCCCTTAAGAATGGATTTCTCCATAGTCACATTCCTATTTCATATTCTACTCTAGAAACATGATACTCAAAACACCGTGTTTCATGATTTAAAGTCTCTTCAACATCCTATTTTAGTTATTCATACATGATCCAACCAGGGAAACGAAAATTCATGTGGTGATCATCCCCATTTCTTATAGTGATTTTGAAATCCTAATAAAAAAATATTTCCTCACATTCTCCTCATAATATTCATATTTTAGTTAATCCTTCAACTAACACAATATCTATAACACCTTGTATAATGTCTTGAATGTAATATAAATATCTACAGGTCTTAAAAATTACAAGGTATATATAAAAAATATTCAATCACTAGAAATAATTTGAATATGTCCATTTTAGACATTACCCTATTTAGAAATTGTTTTCCTAGATAATAAAATGCGGACATACTATATGAGGGTGAATTGTACTCTAAAACATGACATACAATTTACTTCCACATCATGGTGTAAGTTGATTATAAATAGGATCTTATAATAAAATCATAAATTTTCATATAAAAATTAAAGCACAATGTATATTCATAAATCTTCATAATCAATGTAAATGTAGTGAAAATTTAGATACAAATATTAAGTATAGTGGAAATTGAGTTAGTCATAACTTTAGTAAAATATTAAAAAAGTAAAAGTGAAAAAACATGCACAAAAGAAAATTAACAAAAATAAGTATTAGATTATAATATAAATATATAATCCATTAAATTAAATTATAAAGGCATATTTTTTATCAGAATTTCAAGGATTAAATTTAAACCGAATCCAAGGTATCTTTCTTCATACCCTTTAAATCCCTTGACTTAAACACATCGAAAGGTGACTCTTTATTCTTATCCCTAGAAGACCTCGATCTAGAAGATCAAAAGTATCTCTATATTCCTATACTTGAAATCCCCTGATCACATAAAATTTGAAACATATAGTTATATTTTCTTATCCTTAGAATTCCTTGATCAGAATGATCATAAAAATTGATTACAGTAAGAGAACATAGATAATTTACAATGAGAACCTCAAAAATGGATGCTCTAAGGTAAAACCTCAAAAATAAAAACTATAACTATCATAAATTTACTCCTAAATAAGAAATTTCAATATTAAAAATGACATAGTGTCTCTATTATTTATTTCAATCATTATTTTTCTTCTGATCCTTGAAGAATCGGTCCATTTACAGACAAACATTTGATAGTCAGATTACTCAATATTTGGGGTCATTTGTAACTATATCAAAAGAATCTTCATCATATTTTGATAAACATAGTGTAACTTCACATATTTTGATAAAATTATTCTTACAAAACTATAGTTCTAATACATTCGATGAAATTAAATCTTTCATAAAATTAGATCATCTAATTTTAATCATTCACATTAAAATAAACTACAAAATAATATTTAGTGTTAAACCAAACCCAATAATAATTATATTATGATTTCTAAAAAACTAGGTAAAATATCCATTGACTTAAAATATACTAAAAATCTCCCCCTTTTGTAAAGAACAATATGAATAAGTAAATGTACATGTTTTATTAAAATATAAAAGAAAAGACTTTCTATTTTCAATATATTAGAAATTAATTTTCTATAAGAAACTAAATGAATAATATTATTAATATTCTTGAAAATATTTTTAACTAGTAAAATATATATATGGAATATCAATATCAAAGGAAAACATAACAATATTTCCTGACACTATCCCCCTTTTTGATTTTCAAAAATAACTTCTCCACATTCGAAAAATAATTATATATATAAGGATGATAATGTAATCTCATCCATTTGTTTTTCTAACTCTTTCTCTTTATAATTCAAAATAAAGTAAATAAATATACCCCCTTAAAAAAACATAAAATATTATTAAAATAATATATTTTCCTAAAATTTTTCCCTTTAATACAAATTCATAAATATTTCAATCGAATAATAAAGAAATAACAAATAAACTATCTATAAGATTTAATTATATAGAAGTAAAAGTTTTAATAGTATACTAAATTTTCCATCCATTGAATATATATACCCCCTAGAAAATAAATCCTTATATTAATAATAAAACATAGACAAAAAAATATAGTGACCCAAACCTTTTATACATATTATTTAATTATTTTTTACAATAAATCAAATAATTATAACCCAATGTTCATTAATCCTACTGTCTTTCCAAGTGTAGGTTCATAAAATATCAAATTGAGAATAAAATAAAACTTCTTATTTTATTCTCCACAATGATCTCCTAAATACATTTGAGATTCTAAAAATATATAGGATTACCTAGGGAATATATTAAAAAATGGATGAGCTAAAAAGCTCAATAAGTGAATAAACATGATAAGGAAGCATATCGTGTGAATAAAAATTATAACATGATATAATAAAAGACAAATCTCAAGAGTAATTGTAGAGACCTGAAGCTTGACGTACATAGACATTACATTACTTTTGCGGAATAATTAGTACATAACAAAAACAGACACACAAGGATCATAATAGTTTAGTGTCTTTGGAAACTTGGAACGTAATCTTCTAATAGTGGTGAAAGATCTTCAACATCTCCCACAAAGATCTTCCCATTTTTGTTTCCTTACCTAAAATATTTCTTTTAATCCTGGGGGAAAAGAAAACATAAAAAGGGTGAGCTCAAATGCTCAGTAAGGGTAAGCATGGATAAAATAAAACATACCATATACATTTGAACTTAAAAAAACATGAACATTAAAAATCATGAGCAATGACATAAAACATGGAAGTACATAAGGCATAGATCATAATGGAACATAAATCATGATAAAATAGAATGGGAATAAAACATGTAATTGTGGCATCCATTAAGCACATGTAATGATTTCCATAGTAGTCAAGGCATTGCTGCCAAGACTATCTTAGTGGACAAAGTCCCTTTCTGAATCGAGTTCACTCCTCGTTCCAGTCCTATAATACCGAACCGGATTAACTTACCATTCCAACCATGTCTATCTCATGAGATATAAATATTTACCCAATGCATTGAAGGGAGATATAGTTCCCACCCATCTAATAATGAAATCATTCTTACTTGTGCCACAAAATAAACATACATCATTCATAATAACCCAATAAATAAAATGGGTTTCATAAACATCATCCCATCATCACATAATCCATAAAAAATAAACGGAAATCATTTCATAATAAGAAAAGTGAAACCATGTAAATCATAGAGGCATTATACTTGAAACATACACATATGAAAATAATGTCATCTTAGATGTAAAATGGTTTTGATAAAAACACTTGAAATAAATTCTTGAGGAAAATATCCTTTGTTCTTCAAAATAATTTTCTTTTCACAAGATGTCATGAAATTTTAAAGGAAAATTATTTTGATGAAAATATTAAAGAAATATTTTGGAGGAATCTTCATGAAAATAAGGCTTTATAAAACCGTAAAAATCCTTTCATGCCGTATAAGTTAAAAAAACATTCTTCTCGTACTTTTGCCAGAAATGTCAAAAAGTTCCTCGTAAAAGAAAGATTCCATACATACCATGTAGTAATGGTCAAAAAAGGGTAAAATGGACTTTAAACATACATGAAAACACTTTTAGAAAACATGGACTTGGATGATAACAATATCCCCAGTAAATACTTACAAATAAACAATCTCGGATAAGAACGAGATTGAAAAGGTTGTCCCTTACCTTAGGTCTGATATGCTTCGTACGTATCCAAACCTCCTGTATAATGATTTAAATAATATCATTGACTTATTAAAGAATAATATTCATTGTTATTATATCATATATGGTTCACTTATGACTTTATATTACCCGTTATTTTGTAAATTCCATGTTAAAGCAACGTTTTGGGTAAAATCATTTCATTTATCGTATGTGTTTCAACTTGTCGTTCTTGATATTATTACTTATATCCTGATTTACATAATTCAAGAATTTAAAACATGATTTATATATAATATATATTCATTATATACATAAATATATTATATATCGATAAAAGGAATGAAATACATCGTTTATGGAGACGGTAGGTCGTACGTACGCATGAACGCTGTTTTCATTTCCTTATTTAATTGAATGAAACTAAATAGATGAAATACATACATATATATATACATAAATCCAGTAGAATTATTATTTCATATATTTCATTATTATTCATTATATAAACTTTATGATCATTCATGTATGGTTAACATGGAGAATGAATCTCATCGCGTCGTGGAGACGGTAGTCCGTACGTACACAGGAGCAATGATATCATTCCCATAATTATTGAATAGAATTGGAGTCGATGGTATAATATATCAGAATTATTATGATGTTATAATAACCATATATAGTGATTCTTTACACCATTATACCCATCCATGTAAGGTGTTGGTAGAAAAACAGATTTCACCACGGCGTGGAGATGGTATTCCGTACGTACGCACGCATGGTGATTTCGTTTTCTGTAGGATGGATATATGGTGAAATAGGGTTGTTTCATACTTATAATAATAAATAAGTATATTATTTATACTGATTTTATTACTTCATAATGAAAAAACTAAATAATAAGAAGTAGAAGAAGAAATAGAGTTGAAAGAATCGGTAACGGACATTACCTCTTCTTTGAAGCGCATCTTTGAGACCTCCTCTTAGGGCACTAAAATTGGTCTTTGAAGATAACCAGAACCTCTAGGATGTTTCTATGGAAGTGGATAAGAGATTTTGGCAGGGTTTGGCCGAGCTTAAAGGCTTAAAGTGGTGTGAGGAAGAGAGGGAGGAGGTGCCCTTTTATAAGGGAGGAGAGGGGCACCTTTGGAAATCTTAAAAATATTAATTTATAATAAATATAACCCCACTTAAAAACCTCCAAAAATGACTCATATTCGAATATTAGATGATATAGGGTTGTAATCGCATCAAAAAATAAAATTTAAACAAGTTATAAATTAATTTAACCATTATCAACTTGATTTATCCTTATTTAATCAATTTAATTTTATTTGTGGTAATAACATTATAAATTTTAAATTATAACACATAATTACTTATTTGTTGGGAATATTCCATAATTGGATACTTTAAAACATTTTATACCACATAAATTTAAATTTATAATTTTTAAATATTTTTTTCTGATTTTTAAACAATTTTATAATATGTTATTTTTATAAAATAACAATACTGTCAATTTTGACACTATTCATTTATTTGAATTTAAATAAAATATATACAGAAGATATGTTCAAACTAAAAGCTTTAATAGATTTATATAACATCATATGTATCTATAAAATTAGTGGAGCACATTAAATAGTTCATATAATATTTATTTTCTTATCTTTAAAACCATTTATTTGGTTTATCTCTTAATAAAATAATTACTACATCATTTTTGTATAATTATTTAATATACTTATTTGTTGCATAAAAATTAAAAATAAAATCCTATGACGAAGATAAATATATTAAATTTCACAATAATACTTTTACTCGAATTTATAATCTTAAAATCACAATATTTAAATTGTTATATTTATTAAATTATGAAGGTGACAACTTTTCCATCATTTAAAATAAAATAATATAAGTGTCATAATCACTATTATAAGGCTCCAAATGGTCAAATATTCTAAAATTGGATGATTATGGTATAAATTTACATGACCAATAATTTTTGGTCAGGATTTTGTGCCTTTTATGCTCACTATTAGTTTAATAAATACTATATTCTTGATTTTTCACTAGATAAACAATTTCTGCATCACTATTGTGTCACAATTAATGATAATTATTTAATCTCTAAAAATTATAAATAAATTCATATGATGTATATAATTTCATTATATTTCTGGATACTATTCATGTTTGAAGTTTCATGAAGTTTATCACTAAATTAAAATTAATATACTTTTAAGATTTAAGAGAGTGACATGTTGTCACATTCTTTGGTTTTAATAATAATTAAGTTATTTTCAAGGACAAAAGACCATTAAATGATTATAATCCGACCCTTAGGTGATATGTGTCGACTTTTAGTCATAAAATATGATTTTGGCAAGTGTTAGGGTAATTTTATAATCTTATATTTACCCTTAATTATCTGATTTACCTTTAACTATGGCAAATAAAATTTACCGTAGTTACTATTCATAATGCCCAAAAATAAAAAGTAGTCTATTAATATAATTTGGACCCACTGATTACAAATATGGAATAAATTTTTCCAAATTAAATACATATAAGTTTCAGAAATTAAATTAAAATTAATCCCATTGTCAACAGAAAATGCGTTTTTGTTTAAAACATTACAAAAGATTGAATTGATTTAACCTACGAATTCAAGGTAAAATTAATGATAATGACATACATTATATTAAATGGTAAAAATATATTCTATTTATACTTTAATATAATTCAATATTATAATTTAACCACATAAATTATTATGATGAAAAAATTTGTTTTTAGTTAAAATACAGCGTATTTTTACTATTCATTAAAATATGAAAGTTATCAGAATAACATGAAAATTTTATCCAAGGTAAAATTTTATATCCTTATTCCAAAGAATAATTTTATTTTGTAAAATTGAACTTATAAACATTTCAAAAACAAGATTTAAAGTTGGTGCGCCATCAAAAGGTGGCAAAACTGCATTTTTTGAAAAATACTTATTTTACTCGAAAAATTGATTTTGTTCTCATACCATGTTCTAGAAAATGTGTAAGATGAATAATAATGTTATAAAATTCAAAATGTAGTTGATACTATTCATAACAGCTAGTTCATAATAATATTATAACCATATATTGTTGTTTAGTGAAACCTGGTATTGCGTACAACACACGTTATCGAGGAAAGTCGTGATTGCGTGTAATGCAAGCCAAGTCAGGGTTGCGTATTGTGAAAAACTCCTCCGTTGTTTCATATAACATAATCCAACCATATTTCATTTATACATTTAATATATATATATTTATATATATACACTCAATGTTTCGTAGAATAACTACTATAAAAAATGTGTGTAATAAGATCCAAGAATAGTGTTGTGTATACTACAAGCTCATACGGTGTTGCGTGTAGCGCAAGGTAATCTTGTTGTAGCATAAAACACAAGACATCAATGATATTAAAAGAGTATTTTTCATAAAATCTCAGGGTGTTACAGTAATTACATGGGAGGATAAAATAAAGTACATGGTATCATAAGATCATGGAATCATAGGAAATGTGGAAAAACATGTAATATAACATAAACATGAGTCAATGCTAGATACATACACAACATAACATGGTGTACATAGTCCCATAATATATTAGGTTTACTCCTTAATACCATACATGAAGCCTCATGAGACTAAAGCTTTACCAAATGAATTTTTAGAACTACTATGTGAAACAATCGTAACATTTTCATGATTATGGGTTCCACAAAAGGAAATCAATCATAAGGCGTAAAAATAATAATTACACATGTAAAGAAATTAGTTGTATAGTATTGTCTCATATCATAATCAAAGATAATTTCATAATGAAGTTATTTGACTGATGGACAAAACGAATGTATTTACCCATAAAATTAAAGGATAATAAGATAGGTATATATGTGATAGACATATATACATAATTTCTAAGCAATCTATAACATCAAATGTCCTTATCATTGATGAAAATTTCCTTCAAAGATCACATGCAATATTTTTTGAGGAAAAATACCTTCTTTATTTTGAAATCACTTCTTCAAAATATAGAAATTTAAAAAATATTATAGGAAGAAAATTATTTAAAATTTACAATGAAAAATTAAAATGGAATATTCAAAGAATTTATTGGTCATGATAGGAGTAATATTATTTTCATGTCGAGTATGTTTAAGAAATGGATCCTTTCACATTTTTGATAAAAGTCAAAAAGGTACCTTATTCAGAAAGTGACAAGAAGATTCATTTTAAACCATTTCATAACACATAAAACATTGGTAAAAATGTATTTAATAAATAATTGGAGTATATTTAAAATATTCTTTTAAAAAATATAGATAGGTAAGAAAAGGAATTTTTGACCGAAAAGAGAAATAAAGTTGATTTCTATTAAAAACATTTTCCCAATATTTTTAAGTACTGGAGAGAGAAAAATTGAAATATTACTTGAAACCACATAAATAACTAAGGGAGAATAAAATTAAAGGGTTTTATTAGACAATGATAAAATAATTTCATTCAATGTGAATTTAATAATAAATAATCCCTAATAATTATGAGATTGTGAAATAAACCCTTACTGCTTTGGTATCTTTTGAATCATAACCCCCATGAAAGAAATAAATTAAAATGAAACTTTAAATACCCAGAATATAAAGAGATTCATCATATAACATATAAAGTGGGAAGTATATACACCAGAAAAAATAAATAATTGTTGAATATGGAATATGTCTCATGGAAGTAAAAGTGAGATGAATATACCTTATAAAGATCATGTTGTTAAAGTGAAAATTAATCAATGAATTTATTATGTGTTTAAAATTTAAAACCACATAAAACAAGTGTAAATAAAACATAAAATAAACTATGTCAATTACACACATAATATTATCTTATCAAATACAATGAATAAGTAATTTACCCCAATGAAAGAAATTGAGTTACACTATCTCTTACTCAAGCTCGACTAGTTATGTACACACTTTATCTTTATCAATAATAAACTTATGTTAATTAATTAATTTCTTAATAAAAATTTTATTTTTTTTTATTTTTTTTATTTTATTTATTACAATTATATATATATACTTAATCAATTAATCCCATACCATGAGTTTTGATGGTATTCGATCACTATTTCTAAAATGACTTCGAGAGGTTGACTATGGTAAAAGAAGTCAATGTTCCATCATATACAGAATTATAGTCATGAAATAATTTTCATTTTTATGCATTAATTATATTTTTAAAACCAACCATGAAGTATGGTAATGAGAAATAAACCATGTTACAATCATGGAGATGGCAGGTCATACGTACGCATGAGTAACATTTCCATCTTTCAATGATAATGATGGAAATAAAGTAAATGTTATTTTATCTTTTCGTAATTATAATTATATTATAAATATAATATTATTTATTTAAATACACTTACATATAACATCAATGTGATGTGGTAATAAAAAATGAATCATATCGCTTCATAAAGTGGTAGTCCACCGTACACACAAATGACGTTATCATTTTTCAATGGATGGTCAGATAAGAATGTATATGATATATTAGTTTTAAATAATTATTAATATTTAATAAATATCATATATAAATATTTAATCCATCATCATGAATAATCATGAGAGGTGATGATGGAAAATTAATTGCATCAGTTCATGAGGTGGTAGTCCACCGTACACACGAAGTATGGTTTCACTTCCCATTTGATGGAAGAGGAAATAGATGTAGGTTATTCAATTAACAAAATAAAATATAAGTGAATGGGAGATAATGATATTATTATTTCAAGACTACTGATTAATATTTGAAGGATGTCAAATAATAAATAAAATAAAGATGCTCGGTTAAGAATGATACATCTTCTTCAGACCAACTATTTAGGATTACACCTAAAGCCTTCCTATATTGGATTTATGATCAAAACTAGACCTCTAGGAAGTGGGGAAGAAATTAAGGAATTTATTTTTATAGGGAATATATTAACTAAAGGGATTTTTATGTGTGTAATAGATAGGACCTGATATTCACTTTTATAAGTGTGATGAAGTGGCATTTTTGTAAATACCCAAAACTATTCAATAATGGGAATTCACCCATAATAAAAGTGCTCAAAATTGAGAAATAAAAGGTTTTAGGGGTGATTGAGTTGAGAAAAAACTCAAAATTTTTAAAAAAATTAATCATATTATTCTATTTTTCTCTATGGTTACTCACTTTTACCATTTTAGTTTTTCCCCATGGTTACAAGTTTTTTTACCATTTTTACTATTCATTATAACAAAAATTAAGTTGAACTTATGAAATAATATTAATTATAATGATTAGAGATATGGAATAAATCTTATAAAATTAAAAACATAGAAGTGGAATAATTTAATTTAAAATTAAACTTGTAAAACGTTCCGAAAAACAATTTTCAAAGAAATGCATTTTTCAAGAAATCGATGATCTTATATTAACTCTATGACTAGAAATCATAAATATATGAGTTTTAATGCATATAAATAGATGTATAATATATATATATACACACATATATATATATTTCTTTAAAATATTTACTAAATAGGGTTTATTTTAATTAATTAAAATGGATAATCTTTATGCACTTAAAAATAGTTTGCAGAAAACCGTATTTTTAAGCATAATAATAAATTTATACCAAAATCATGAAAATTGATGATTCAAAAGAAATTAATTATATTATATTAATTTTTTTAATATTTTACTTTAATACCAAATAAAAATATAATTGAAATTTTAAATTACTTTATTTAATGAAAATAAACGAAACTATTTGAAAAATGAGAAAATTTCACTATTCATTAAAAAATAAAACATTTCAGAAAAATACCAAACTTTTACCCCAAGTTAGTTTTGATATGATTATTCAAAAAATTATTTTTATATTTTTTTAAAAAAATTATAAATGTTCCAGAAATTAATTATAATATTTTCTCACAAAAAATAATAAAAATCATTTTTAAAGAAAACATGTTTTTTGAAGATTAAAAATAAATTTATTTAAAAATTTGGTACTTATTTCTTGAGAATTTATTAATACATTTATATTGATTATAAACCTTATATATATTTCATAATTTAGTTAATACCATTCATACTTTCCAATTTATAAGCTTGGATATAATAGTCATATTAAAACAATAGAATTTCATGGTTCGTTTAAGCTCAACGTTGCATGTTTTATTTTATATCAGAAAAAGGGTAATTTTAAAATATTTTGGTTTTAAATTATACCCCTTAAATAAATTTTTTCCTTGAACTTGTGATCAGTAGAAAAGGGTTTTAAATTTGAGAATTATTTTATGGAAAACCACATCGTAAAAAGATTTAATAAAACCTCCTCCTAAAAAGAATGAAAAGGAAGTATGAATTTCATAAGAAATAAAAAAAATCAATTTACAACTAAGTATAACATTTTTGGGAATGAAAGCATTGATTTAGAATGAATATTCATTTAGGTGTTAATGTTATACTTTTTTAAAGAGAGTAGATACTGTCAATTTATAGAAAATGATTAATTTTTTTTATTTCAAGATTCTTTTCTTAAAGTTGAGGAATCCTTTTACCATCTAGACTAAGAACATAAGGAAATATAATTACTTGAAAAGTATAATTTCAAACATTAATCATTTTTCAACATAATCTCATTTATTACTTCGAACTATTAGTATTAAAGATGAATGTTTCCTTCCCAAATCACTAAAATAAACTTATAATAGATCTCATAATCCACAAAAGGATAAAAATATATTCCTACTTTATTTAAATATTAACCAAAACTAAAATGGTTACCACAAGGTATGATAAAATCCAAAATGTGTAAACCTTCAAATTAATATATAAATCCAAAAATCATCCCACAAATTAATAAAACTACATCCTAAATAACCTCAACATTCAAAAATTTAATTGTGTTCTTACCAACCAATATTTCATATTTAATCCCATGTTAGACATAAAGGTTACATATACCATAACCTGGTGAAACATTTCAAAAAATATCCTTAATCACCTAAAAATCCTAAAAATTCGAAAATATTTTATTCTAAAATATGTTTCACAAAATAATAATTACATGTTTCAATCAAATAATTTAAGTAAAAAACAATATTATACTAACCAACACATCACATAGTCCGGTAGAAGGTGTTAAACCCTTATCACCCATCTAATGTGGGTTCAAGCCCCGTGGTCTTGTGAGATGTAGTGGAATTTCAGCTAGTTTTTGGGTTTTCCTTTTTCTAAAACTATGGAAAACATATGTGATAATCATATTCATAATTATCTTTAATCCTATAATATTATTAAAAATGTGATGAACATATTTACAAATAACATTAGTCATCAAATCACTTTTTTACCTCTAAGGTTTTCAATCTAGATCATTCTTTTCCACAAAATTAACTAATTTTAATTAACTGTAATTATATAAACTTAAGGCACATATCCAATATTATATATTCCTCAATCATGTTTTTTTCTATAAAATATCACTTTATCATTAAATAATATTTCCAGGTCATTAGTACTATTCAACATATTCTTGAAAATCCTTAAATAAAAACTAATATTGAATGATCCTTATAAGTTTTATGGTACTTATAACCAGAATAACATTAATAAAAATACTTTAACTATATGATTCTCAAATTCTAGCACCTAAACACTTCAATCATTCCACTTTAATTATTTTTATAACATTAAATCTTAATAATTAATCCTTATATTAGTTAATTAACTCAAATAATTAAAATTTTACTCATATCTATGACATTGAATTATTTGTGGTTCATAAGGTTGATTTTTATTTCCCTACATCATGTTAACTATACACTTCATTTTTGTTCGGCAATTAGATTCTTTATTCCCTCCTTTTCTACACATTAAGCATTTTCTAGTTCCATTAATTAATTTTACATGGTTTATCTTCCCCCATTTTTTACATGTAGGAAATTTAATATTCTTTTCTTTATAATCTTTAACACTAAAAATTCCATGATATACTATACTTCTCTTCTTTTATGTGTTAGTAAATTTAACTATGTTTCAGTTCTAAATCATAATTCTAGATAGATAATTTGGCATGATCACAAGATATCTAAATTC
Organism: Viscum album; assembly: GCA_963277665.1. Taxonomy (NCBI): domain Eukaryota; kingdom Viridiplantae; phylum Streptophyta; class Magnoliopsida; order Santalales; family Viscaceae; genus Viscum; species Viscum album. Next base: position 1,814,621,501 of record OY728159.1, on the reverse strand, counting down.
CATTCCAATTATATTTGGAATATTTTTAGGGAAGTCATTAAATTTTCCATAACATTTTATGTTGAAATGATTCCTCTAATTTCCCACCATTAATTAAAATAATAAAAAATAGGTTGAGAATGGGATAAATAATAAACATAAAAAATTGAAACTTATAAAATCTGGAGGAATAAATTACAAATTATAAGTATATCCTAACTTATGAGTCTCTAGATTTAAATCTAGGTTATCTATAGAAACATTTCATATTAGGTTTTCTAACCTAATGATTCATTCAATCCCTTTATAATGTTTTCTAATAACTTTTTGAATTTCCAAAATATATCCACTAAGATTGTCAAATCATATGCAGAGTAAGGCCCATTTTAATGCATCAGGTGATGATTGGGTCCAAATCAATGCACCCTTTTCGGGGTTATTACACCTAGGTACCACTATTCAAGAGCAACTTCTACCTATAGTATCCAAATATAGATGTATTTTATAAGAAACCACTTAATATATACTTTTCATAAATTAGGGATGTTTTCCTTTGTTTAGTATTATTCTTAATGAATTCACTAGAGTTTTCTAATCTAATCCCCAAAAATAACTATACTTCACTCTGATGCTAACTATAGTGACAAAAAACATTCAGATATATTATTCCAATATTTTTTTTAAAAAATACAATAATTACAACCCAAAGATCATGAGGACTACTGTATTTGGAATACTAGTTTAATAATATATTAAAGTGAGACTAAAATAAAACTTATTATATTATTCTCCATAATGAGTTCCTAAAACCATATAAACTTATAAAACTATATAGGATAACCGGGGGAATACATAAACAAAAATGGTTAGCTAAAAATTCGAGAATGGGAATAAAAATGATAAGGAAGCATAACTTGTGAGTCAAAAGTATAAAATGGTATCAAAAAATAAGAAATATCAAGAGTAATCACATGGTAGCATTGTAACAACCTATATTTTCTTCATGGTATATTTTATTTTTGGTTTTTCCAAATCTAGAGACTATGCCTCAAGGTGGGTCTATTTTTTTGGAAAAATGTTGTAGAGGGGATGAACTCTAGATGCAGACCAAATACACAACATTTGTTAAATACATGTTGTGTATTTTTCTAGCCAGACCTTGTCCATGATGTGTAAAGGTTTTGTATTTGGGGGGAGACTCTGAACTTTACAATAAGTTTAAATTATTAACATATCGTTTAAATACCTTGGTATTTTTTTTAAAAAAAGAGGAAGAGCCTAATATTTTGTTAAGAGTCTCTTATTGCCTCCCAAACATAGTCGAAGGCATGCTTGGGAGACTTCCCCCATTACTTTCATAGTTACCCTCCATATAGGGCCTAATCAGATCATCATCTATGATGTTGGATCTGCAACGGTAAGATACAAAATCATATCACTTCCTATCTTTGTTTATCTTCCCATATTTTTTGTTGTTTTGGTATAAGATCTTTTTCCCTATTTTCAAGAAATTGGGTGGTTCTTATGTTTTCTTTAGTTCTTCCTCAAATCAAAGGCTGATGTTGGACAAGTGGTCTTCTATAGACCTAAGGTAGGTTGTCTAGAAATATTTCCCAAAAGTTTAAGTGTTTTAATAGTATTTCTCCATTATATCATATGCCGTAATTTTCCACTCATTTCATAAAATCTGTTAAACCCTGTTTATTAATTATCCCATGTCTAGTTACTCCCATAGAATATATTAAATGATTAGAGGAAAATGATCTCATTTATTACCACCTATTTGGGTGTGATAAATTTAATAACATCATTTTTGAAAATATTTAATTGAAAAATCATCATATAAGTGTTTTTATTGACTCTAAAATGTATTTTCCTATCTTAATAAATTAAATTTCTTAAGTTCAACACATGAGAGTTGGTGAAAAGGCCACACCACATGATATATATTAACTGATATGGATTATATGAATTTTACACTAATATAGATAATATTTTCATAATTTTTATATGTTTTTCAATGATTTAATCCCTAAAAATTTATCAATTTGAGTTATTTTCATCAATTTTGGATTTATGGTGTGATTTGTAATTAAATGTGAAAATTGATCAATTCTAGAACTGTAACAGATTTTAATATATTTTTTATTTAGATTATAAATTTTAAAATATATATCCAATTTTGGTGATTCTTTTTTTAGGATTCCATTAATTTTGGGATACAAATTTTCCTTCTGGACCATGATAAAATTAAAACATATAAAGGCCCTAAAAAATCAATCAATGATAAAAACCTTTCGGGAAGACGGAGTGGAACTCACCTCAAAATATGTGGCATAACCTCGGATAAAAACCTCCAATCGATGAAATTATAACTAGATTTTAATTAGGACTCCCAGAAACATTTCACAATTAAATTACATGTAATTGTTCGCTCTTTAAGGTGACTATTGAATGATCAAAATTGAAGGATTATTTCTATAATCCTCATCCATAAAAATTCATAATCATTAATTATTTCATAACTTCATCTATAAGCATCCAATTAATGTAAAATTTGGAGTTAATATATAAAAATTAATTTCTATAATCCAATAATAAGGGACCCTGACATGATTAGAAAATGGCGTGCACTGAATAAGAGAAATATTTCAGTGGAAATATTCTAGAGGAAAACATTTTAACTTTTCTTTTCTCTATTTTACTTTTATCAGTTTCTTAATGAATTCTTCTTCCTCATTAACCTTGATTACCCTTAACATGGTGGGGTAAAAATTTTAGTTATTAGGGAAGAGTTGGTTTTCTATTTTTTTAATGCATTAGTTCTTGGACTTAATTGAATGATATCACTTTTTCTCTTCTACAATGTTGTTTTCAATTTCATATATTGATTTTTGTTATCAAGTACGATCATATTTTATTATTGATTTTATTATTGATTATTTTATTTGTTCAATTATAATTATCTCCCTACTATAGGTTTTGGTTTATATACTATGGAATATACTAGTTCTTAGTGGTGAAGTACTCGATGATCATTAGTACGTGTGAAAGGGTTACTGAATGTTCTTGATTTTTTTGGATAAATAAGACTCGATTAGGTATCGCCTAAGTCATTTGAGGATATTCATTAAAACTCTCTTGCATTATGAATGAGAATAGAACAAATTAATATATCAGTAATTTATTCTCTCACCATCACCATTTGACCAAGGGATTGAGAAAAAATGATCATGGAATCTCACTTTAATAAACTTAATAGGAGATTATTTAATTAAATTGAATAAGGATGGAATTGAAATTGGAAAAATTACATTAACCTAATCACCCTTCTTGTATCATAGTTTTCAATAATATTAGTTTCTAATTTTATTTCAATCATTTTCTTAATTTATTCCTTTTATTTTGTTTCATTCAAAACCAAACAATTACAAAAACCCTACATCTTTCTTAAAATTAAAAAGTGAATAATTATTTTATGTGAACTCATATTCTAGAGACTACCTAGGGTTATCACTATACTATACTTAGGTGTTAGAAAAAATTGTTTTTCCATTCCCCATGAGAGTAATTCATTAAACATGGTGACATTATCAGAGATAAAGTTCTAAAATATAATTTTAAATATTTGAATATTTTAAAATTTTTAAAAATAATAAATAAAATCTTTTTCCATGATTTTCTCAAGTGATTATTTCTATAATTCATGTAATAATTACCCACAAGTGCAAAAACTGATTAATATATCACCTTTGTCTATGGAGGATTGTATTTTTATTATTGTTAAATAGTTGAGGTTATTTTGTAAATCAAATAATGGGGAGTAGTCATTTAAAGGATTCATAACTGGCCTGAGGGAGAATATCAATAAACTAATTTTTGAAGTGAGGTCCAAGGGGATAACTAAGTTCTCACATTACTTTCCATAATTTTATAAAGTTCCAAATGTCTAAAAAGATTCCCCCTTAGCCTTCCCTTATTTTTATAATGAGATCCAATAAATTTTGGAGCCTTACTACCATCCTCTATATGATACTACTCAAATTCAAGATAGCATTCCACTAAAGAAGAAATTGAAGTTGAACAAACTCAGGTAGATAATCATTTCATGAACTCATTATCTTTTATTTTAAAAAAAATTAATTAAGTATCACCTATAATTGTTTTAAATTTATATATTTATTCAAAACCTTTATTTCCTTGGTGGATGAGAAATAAAATTAAGATGCACCTAATAAGAATCATCTAAATATCCCTAAACATATTGAACACTTATTAGAGGGAGTTCAGGAGGAGATCAAAGTAGTTTTTTCAAATAAAAATATGATGCATACTATTGATACTAAAAGGAAATAATTTGATATTGATTCTTCTTGAATTATTTTTTTCAAATATAATTACACTCTAACATTCCCTTTGATTATTCCATTAATGTAGCATACCTTAAGAAATAACTGGAGAATGAAGAATAAGTTATGAAAGTGGAAACCAAGAAAGAGGACTCATTCATTATCTTACCCCCACCATGAAAGTTTTATCTCAATAAAATGTGGGTGTATTTGGTGTATTATATAAATTAATTCCTCAATAAAAAGGAATAAGTGCATACTGTAAAGAATAATGTTTGTTAGTTCATGAGAAAGAAACTGAACCCGCCATCATATTGGGGAAAAACAAATAGAACTTCCCATCTGGAGGAAATAAAATCCAAGGTCCCAATTGGTGGATTAAACCAAGATCTATCCTTCCTTTGTCATTCTATATCTATTTTATTTTCTTTTACTAAATTTCTAATGTTATCTTTTTTATGTTTTATTTTAGGTTTTTAGAGAGCAACACTTAAGATATTCACTCAATATTTCACTACCAATAAGTCATGTTGTACCTATACTTAGCACTTTCATTCTTTCTATGATTCAATTAAAAATATACTTAAATATTAAAATATACTCAAATTAATTGAGTAAAGATCATAATTTAAGTGTGGAGTAGGGAACCTTTTTATTTTAGGATTTTCAATTTCTATTTTACAAAAAAAATCAAATTTTTGTGTCTCATTTTCATTTTTTGAATGTTTTTTGAAACTTATGAGATAAAATGATTATATTTCCCAGTTTTTTGAAACCCATTTCTATATGTGAAACAATTAATTCCATGAATCAAAGCCTAAATGAATAATGAAAATGAATATGTTTTAAGTTCAAATATTTGGTTAATTTCATGAAAAGTACTCTGATTTTTGAATCACATGCCATAGATCGCTATATTTATCTTTTAAATCACATTTCTATGAGGATTATGAATATTTTTTTTCATATTATTTACATTCACCACACTTATTTAGATAACCAAATCATTCTTCTTTAACTAGAATTTTATTTATTCCTTTCAAAACTTTTGGTTTTTAGGTTCTTGTTTTTTTAATGATTGATGCATTTCTTTAGTTTTAATGCCCCATTTTCAAGAAAATGATTTTTATTCTATCCCTCCTTGTATATTTAATCCTTGTATATTTTATAATATATGAAAAACCTATTAGTTTAGCCACATTACAAGCCAATTTTCCCTATCCAACCTTCTCTTTAAGTGAAATTTCATGATCTAGTAGAACTTAAGTGTGGAGGGAATATGTCTTGTGTCATGTTACCTCATTTGGAGATACCTTGGGTGGAAACTAAAATGTTGAAGATATTATTTTATTGATGAAAAACCCATTCTATTAAATGTTGTTCCATTCTGGATCTTTTATGATAAATAAGTTGTGCATCTCTGGAGCTTCCGAAGGAGAAAGAAAGAAGTGTATATTTGGAGCTTTAAAAAAATAATAAATACCTGATTTTTTTTGGAAGTAGTTGATGTGATAAAAAAGATGAATTGTAATTGTATAATATGGGGTATTTTCTTGAAAAAAATTTATATTATCTTGATGTTGATTTTCTACTACGAGGAGTGAAGAGGAGACCATACTTGAGTGAAAATTTGAATCGTGCAATTTTTCTTCTAAAAGAGCCCAGACCTCATCATTCATCCACATAATTTTTGATGTGAACATAATACTAACCAAAATCCATAGAAAAATCCTAAAAAATCCTCATGATAATCACATGTTATTGAATCACATCAGGTGGAGATGTAGGAATTTATCAAGCCTATGGTGACTCTTGCATGCTTTGGATGAGAAAAGCATTGTTGAAAAATTAAAATTTGTGATATTAGAGAAAATTCATGTGAGGTAGGTGTTTTGGGTGCATGGGATGAGAAATGAAGTGGAAATATATTGAATTATTTGAATACATAACTTTAAATAATGAAATTTTATGAGGCATGATATATTTTGTTATTAAAAAATTGATAGATATCATGAGTAAGGGTTTTGAATATGCTTTGATTTTAATACTTACTTATTTTGGAGTCCATGTACTAAGTGTGTGGGAACAAATAGATATAATATTTTCATCAATTTTTATATGTTTTTCAATGATTTAATCACATCAAATTTATCAATTTGAGTTATTTTCATCAAATTTGGATTTATGGTGTGTTTTGTACTTAAATGTGAAAATTTCTTAATTCTGGACTTTTAATAGATTTTAATATCTTTGGTATTTAGATCATAAAATATAAAATATATATCCAATTGATGATATTTATTTATAATTCCTTTATTTATGGGATACAGATTTTTCTTATAGACCTAGAGAAAATTTGAACATATAAAGGCCCTAAAAAATAAATCAATTTTAAAAACATTCAGGGCGCACAGAGTGGACACCACCTCAAAAAATGAGGCATAACTCGGGATAAACACCTATAATTGAGGATATTCTAATTGTATTAGAAAGGGGACTCCCAGAACCATTTCACCATTAAATTACATAAAGTTATTTAATTATTAAGGTGACTATTGAATGATTAACATTGAAGGAATATTTCAATAATCCTCAAACAGAAAAAGTCCTTCTTATTAACTATTCCATAACTTATTATATATGCATCCAATTAATGTTAAATTCATAGTCAATATAGAAAATTAAATATCTATAATCCTATAGTGAGCATATACAGTTATACTTATTATATATATATGATTATTACATATATATGGTTACTGATAAAAAATGCATTGGTCTATGCCAAAGCAGGTAGATCTATCTAGGTTTCCTATAAGAACCTGATCCGACTGGTATTTGTTATTCAGAATTGTTTATTATTCTAGTATACCTTTAAATTGAAATTCTATATACATAGTATGAAATATTTCTAGACACTATTGTTGGAGGACTACTATGTTTATAACACACCCTACTCAGGCCACCTTTGGTACCTAGGTAGGCATTATGTATGCATGTGTGGATAAGTTCAATCACCCTACTATAGATGCATGATATATTTTACTTATAGCTTGGATCATGGGAGCATATGACTAATCATTTTCTCGTGATGCTAGAGGAGTAGTCTTTTGTCATTTCTATATTTTTGTATAGCATGTTTTGTATTATTTTACCCTTTATCCCTTGATTCCCTTTTTTAATATCATCATGACATGTCATCACTGTATCTGATTTAGCCTATGGGATTCTGATTACTATTACCATTTCTTGGTTAATTATGATTACATAGTTGATTATTATTTTGTTTTAGTTGTTCCAACTATTTTATTATGATTACATTGTTGTTTGTTTATTTATCATATATATTGTCCTAATCTGATATGATGGTGTAGTATCCTCAATATACCACCTTTGTCCCTTGTTTCTAGTAAGTAGACTATGGCATATGGGTAGGAACACTTGATTCCATGTGACCCATCAACTTGGGTAACCATTTAAGTGGATCCTTATTTAGGAAGTTACAACATGTTATCAGAGCTAGATTTCAATCATGGGACCTTTGGGTTATGGGCCAACTGGTTCCATGGACCGAGAAAACATCAATTGATTGTGTAACTTTAATTCCAAAGATAATTTAAGGATCAATTACTTTTATAAATTCTAAATGGTGATTCATGTAGTCAAATCATTGATTATGACTTGTTACACCCTGATTCTGAAGTTAAAGGTTATGTTACAGTTAAATGACATGCCAATTGTGATTTATAAGGTATATGAATTTTATAAGTTGGTAATGTAAATGCATTTAACTGGACCATGATATATATCAATATATTCATATAAAATAGTATGAGCTCAATCAAATTGAATCTTTAAAAGTTAAACAGTTACCACTAAATGGGATTATAATTGTAAGTTAAAGGGTTTTTCCTCTATACCTTGTAATTGAAACTCCATATAAAGGAACCCATATCATGTTATATGATACCTCGACTTGAATCTGACCTTTGTAGTGGGTATTTTGGAGTGTCACTTTCATTCTTATAACCTGTTATAGTATTTACTTGATTACATAGACCTATATTTGAAGTAGGCATAGAGGTGTGATATTTCTTAAAAGAAGGTTATGTCCCTGTCCTTTTATCTATATGAAAACTTTTCAACTGCTAAATTCTTTTTTTAGGTATGCGTTTGGAATTGTAGAGTCATACCACCATGAATACCTTGAGTTGTACACCAAGATGATGGTGACGACCATGAACCGGTGGTGTTGGGTCCTAACCCACTAGTGATACCTCTTGTAATTCTACCTATAGCACCGCCTATTATTTTTGATATGGGAAATGGCACCAAGTTTCAAGAGGGTTTCTTCTACATGATACAGAATATGCAAGGTGTTTCTTGACCAACCCTGAATATGGGAGAGTTGGCTCGGAATTTTCATTAACAACATCCTCCCAACTTTTGGGGGATGGAGGACCACATGATACAGATTTATGGATTGAGGCCATGCTTTCTATTTTTGAGAATCTAGAGACTCCTCTAGAATGGAGGTTCAAGATAACCATATGTATGATACATGGTTCTGCAAAGAGATAGTGGGATGTCATTACCTAGACAGACTGATATCAAGATATGATTTAGATGGACTTATAGAAATTTTTATATGATTAGTTATTTCCTTAGACATAGAGGGATAGTTAGGATATATAATCTATAAAATTTTAGTACGAATTCATGTCTATTATGCATTATTCTATTCATTTTTCTAAGATGCAGTGTTTCACACTAATTTTGTCTGGTGATGATCTTATGTCTGCTAGAAGATTCAAGGATGGGATGGTATACTCCATCCGATCGTAGGTCAATGTATTTCAATTGATTACTATTTTTGAAATAATTAACCAATCTCTCATTATGGAGAGGAATTTTAGTGAAGACAATGGTGGAAACAATGTAATTTCATCACCCAGACCTGGTAGTGTTTCTTTTAGTAGGAGGAAGCATCTCTTCAAGGTTTCTCGAGGGGGTAGTAGTAGTCAGATAGCTCATACTAATAGTTTACTCATATTTTTCCAGTTCAGAAAACCAAGACATAAAAAACCCCTATTTAAGCAAGATCTAGTGGAGTGTAGAGACTATGGAAGGATGGGTCATATCTATTTCTTCTTTAAGAATTTTATATTAGTTTATAATGAGAGGGGATATACATCCACCCCACGTTCTAGAGTGGGGCCAGTAGTATCTCTCCAGGAAAATAGATGGAATACCATCAGCCACTCAAGAAAAGGGGGTAGTTGAGGCAGAGGGAGGCATACTCATGATTCACAGTTTTAGTAGAGTGGGTCTACTTAGGGCAGTCAAGTTGGGACTTAGAGAAACAATATGATCCAGTAAAATTCAGTTCAGCGTATGTCTTAGTATCAGAACACTGAACCTTATACTATTTGAGGTAATATTCTAGTAGCCTCTTTATTAGTGTCTTCTTTATTTGACACCGGTGCATTGTATTATTTTATATTGAAGGAAATTATAGAGATTCTAGAACTTGAGATAAAGTTTTTATGTGGTTTCATGACACTCGACACCCATTTGGGTATCCTATCATACTGTGTTATCCAATGTAAGGATTTTCCCCTTGAGATAGGCGGGTATCTCATCATATGTAATATTTTCATCCTCAACAATAGAGGGTTTGATGTAATTATCAGGATAGATTGGTTTTTTCCTTATCGATACCATATTGACTTATATCATCAAAGGCTAATGTTTACATCACCAAAGGATGATAATAATGTACACAAGGGAGAATGGTATGTCCATGCATCTCAAGAAAGACCCAAGAATTAGAGGATTTAAAGAGTGGTAGCCCATATCTCTAGTCTTTTATTTGATGAACATGGGTTACGACCCACTATTTTACCTCATATGGTGGATATTTTCAGGTATTTTTTCCCTAAATACTTTTCTCATCTCCCACCAGTGAGAGAGTTAGAATTCACCATTGAGATAGTTCCAGGATCAGAACCAAAGTCCATTCCCCCTTATGGGATGGAACCTATGGATATTTTAGTTCTCAAGAAATAGCTATAAGACTTAGAGGATAAGGGTTATACACACCCCAACACTTCCCTATGGGGTTCAAGAGTTATTTTTTCCAAGAAGGCGGATATTACCCTCAGGCTTTGTGTGGCTTATCTACAGTTGAACTGTCTTATAGTAAAGAACTGGTATCCACTAACTTGAATAAATGACTTATTTGATCAGCAATAGGGAGTGAGAGTGTTTTAAAAGGTTGTCATGTGGTCGGGCTATCATCAAGGACATTTCAAGTCTTTAAACATACCTCACATAGTTTTCTAAAGTAGGTATTGTCTTTATTAGTACCAGGTATTTTTTTTCGATCCCACGAATGCACCAGCTATTTTCATGGCTTTGATGAATCAGTGTTTCCACCGGGACCTAGATTCATTCATGGTAGTATTTATTGATTAAATCATAGTGTATTATTTCATTTTAAATGACCATTCCAAATATCTTGAGATTATAATGAATACACCAAGAGGGCTCCCGCTCTATGAAAATATCAAGGAATGCCACTTCTTGATCGACAAAGTCAACTTATTGGGTCAAATCATCTTAGATTCAAAAGTATTAGCAGCCCTAGAGAATATAAGATTTGTATTTTCTTGGGAGTATCCCAAGAATTTCTTTGATGTGAAGGGTTTATTGGGGATAGTTGGGTATTATAAATGCTTCGTCCAGGATTTTTCATTCTTATAAACACCTCTCAAAAGATATACTAGGAAGGGTGTGAAATTTTTATGGATAGAAAATTGTGAAGAATTCTTTTAAGAGTTAAATGGAATGTTCACTTTAGTGCTGATAATGATTCTACAGAAGTTAGGTAGGACTTATAAATTTTATTATGATGCATTATGCATTGGGTTTGGAGTGATTCTGATGCAGGATGAGTGAGTCGTACTATATAGGTCTTGTTAGTTGAGTCCTCATGACTATAATTACCCAACACATGATCTAAAGAGGCTATATGTTGGTTAGGTCATACGTATTCATAGAGATCCAATTTATATCATATATGATAGGGAATCTTGATTCACATCTTCATTCTAGAAGGGTTTACAGAAAGCTTTGGGTATAAAGGTGCTGCTAAGAATGTCATATCACCCTCAGACCGATGGATAGACTGAGAGTATGATTCAGGTGTTATAAGAAATGCTTGTTTTCATGTGTCCTTAAATTCATGGGGATATTGGGAGAAACACATAATCCTAGTTAATTTCACATATAATAATAGATTTCAGGATACTGTTTAGATGGATATTTATGAATCCTTATACGGTAGGCCTTTCCGATCACATCTATTCTAGTTAGAGGAAGGGGATGTATATTTTCGTGGACTAAGTACCATCTATGAGACATCAGAGAAGGTCCAGTTGATCATAAAGTTCTTGTTGAAATCTCGATCTAGAAAACTGTCATATTCCAACCAATGTCTATGCCCTTTTGTGTTCGAGGTCGGGGACTGGGTTATCCTATGTGTCTCACATATGTTGGTTCGTTTATGAATTCATTGGTTCGGTAAGTTTTTGCCTCAATTCATTGGACCATTTGAGGTTTTGAAATTAATAATACCAGTATCTTACGAGATATCACTTTTTTGGAGATACAATTTATGCATGATGGGTTCCATGTATATTAACACCATTAATATTATCAAGACTAGTCGCATGTTTGACATCCTAATTAAGTTGAGTTAAATGTGGATGATTCCTTTGAAGAGTATTCAATGTGTATTTTGGGTTGGATCATGAAGAATCCCTGAGGAAATTCTCTTCCTTTAGTATGGTTACAATGGAAGCACGTCCAAGTACAAGATGAGACATGGGAGCGGGAAGCTGATCTATGAGCCTAGTGACCAAATCTTTTCTTATATGATCCCTATTTAACCTCAAAAATACAAATCAGGGGTGAGTTGTTTTAAGGAGGGGAAGTTGTAATAGACTATATTTTTAGAAATTTATGTTTTCTTTTGGGGTTTTCTTTAACCAGTGACTATGCATTAAGGAGGTCAGTTTTATTTTTGGAAGAAGGCTTCAGAGGGGTTGAACCTTGGTTGTATACCAAATACACGATATGTATTTAAATATTTGGCATGTTTTAAATACATGAAGTGTATTTGACTGGGCAGAACTTGTTCATGACGTGTAAAGAGTTTCTCCTAGGTAAAGACCTTGATAATTACACATTGTGTAAATTATTAAGTTATATATTTTTTAAAATTCATATCCTCATATTTTGGGAAGAAGCTCTTATTTCAACCCACACATAGTAGGAGGCACACTCTAGGGAAATCCTCCATGTATAGACTATGTTTTCATTTTTCTCCTCTATATAGTGCCTAACAAAACCACCAACATTCACGTTGGATCCATAATAGTAATCTCTATAATCCTCTTATTACATATCATGGATTATCTTCACGTATTTTTCACTATTTTGGTGTAATCTCGTATGTTGTATTTTCAAGGAATTGGATTGTTATTCTATTTTCTTCTGTTATTATTTAAATCAAAGGATGAGGCTAGATGAGTGGTTATCCATAGACCTAAGGTAGGTGGTATAGAGATGTTTCCCAACATTTTAAGATTTTACATAGTATTTCAACATCATTCCACACACCAAACTTTTCCACGCAATGCCTAAAATGTGTTAAACCTATTTTCATAATTGTTCCTTGTCTAGTTACTCCCATAGACCATAATAAAATTATTAGAGGATTCTGGCATCATTTATTACCACCCCTTTGGGTGTGATATATTGAATACCCTCATTTATGAAAATGTTTAATTGACCAAAGTATCGTCTAAGTCTTTGGATTGACTTTAAAATATATTGTCCTAGATTAATAAATTAATTGGATTAAGTTAAACTTATGAGAGAGGGTGCAAAGTACACCCATTATGATATTTATTGATTGATATGGATTATAAGAATTATGCACCTTCAAATACATTGTGTTGAAGGATTACAAATGAATTAGAGGAAATTAGTCTTATTTATTATTATCATTATTAAAATGTGATTTTTATTGGATTTTGAACAATAGTTAAGGGTTTTGTTGAGAATGGTATTTCATACTCTCTTATGTTGGGTGTTGGGCATGATTTCTCACGCCGTTATACTTTTATATGGGTGATGGGCATGGCGTTCCATGTTTCTGTGCAACAGGTGTTGGGAATGAAGACTCACCCCACCATCTCAACTGATGGGAAAGATGTCTTTCATTCATATGAGATTTGGGGATTGTACACTTTCTGGAGAGATTGGATTGTTAGATTAATCATGGATGGCTGAGTTATTCCCTGGGTCCAGCTAACTCCCAATATTTATGTATATGGCTCTAAAATTCCTCATGTATAGTGTGAATATACATGTATATATATAAATAATTATTATATATATATGGTTATCGATCGGATATATAATAGCCTTTGAAGAAGCAGGTAGATCCAGCTAAGTGTCTTATGGGAACCTGATTCAGTTTCTATTTATTATTGAACATTATTTATTATTCTTTTATATATACACAATTCCTTTCTATGTATATAGGTTGGAATATTTATAGACACCGTTGGCAGTGGACTACTATGTTTATCTAACACCCTACTCAGGATGCCTTTGGTACCTGAGTAGATTTAATGTCTATAGGTATGGATAAGGGCAAACACCCCATTATAGATTCTTGATCTGTTTTACTTATATCTTGGAGCATGGGAAAAGAGGACTAATCATATGCTCGTGATGCTAGAGAAGAAGTATTCTATACTTTTTCTATTTTTGTATAGTTTTTTGTATATGTCATTCGCTTGTATCCCCTGATTCCCTTTTTGTATATCAGCATGACATAACATCATTGTATATGACTTAACTTATGGGATTCTGATTACTATTATTTTTTCTTGAATATTTATGCTTCCACATTTGATTATCATTTAATTTCCATTGTGCCTTTTGTTTTATTTTGATTTTGTTGTGGTATATTTATTTATTAAATTTATTGTTCCACTTTTATACTAAGGTATAGTCTCCCCACTATACTACCTTATACCCTTTATTCTAGTTATAATCCTCCGGTGTACGGGGAGGTGTGCTAGGGGCCATCTCACCCACCAGCTCGGGGCACTGTTTAAGTGGATCTCAGGTTGGGAAATTACAAGCATAACCTAAATAACATGATATCATAAAATCATGGGATCAATGTAAATACGGAAGTAACATATAACATGACATAAACATGATTAAATTCTTACTACCTAGACAACATCACAAGTTTGAAAAGGTCCCATAATGGATAAGGTTTTCTCCATGATCCCATACATTGCACCTCATGAGACTAATGATTTACCCCTGCATTATAACTCTATTTGGGAACAAACATCATGACGTGTTCATGATTATGTTTTACATAAAAGGAAATAAATAATAAGTCCTAAACATAATAATTACCCATGGAATAAAATGGGTTGTAAAGGGAATTTTATAATGAAGGCACTTGAGAGATGGATATAAGGAATGAATTACCCTTTAAAATTAATGGATAATAATCTATGTATATATTTGAGAGACATATATACATAATTTAGAAATAATATATAACATAAAATCTTTTCATCATTAATGAAAATGTCTTTAAAAGAATACATGGAATATTTCTTGAGGAAAAATACCCCCTTCTATTGAAATCAATTTTGAAAATTCAAAAAAATTACAAAATGTTATAGAAATAAGTTTCTTTAAAAATAACCATGTAAAGTTATAGAGTAAACTTTAAATAATCTAGTGGTAATGATGGTGGGAATATTATTTCCATACTAAGCATGTTAAAAAAAGAGTACTTTCACATTTTCAGTAAAAGTAAAAAAGGTTCCTTATTTGAAAGTGATGGGAAAATTCCTTTTAACCAATTTTTTAATATGTAAATCCTGGGTAAAATGCCTTTAATAAATAATTGTATAACATTAAAAATATTCTTTCAAACATTTTAAGGAAAATATAGATATGGAATAAAAAAATTCGACCAAAAAGATAAATAAAGTTGGATTTTATTAAAAAAATCTCAATAATTTTAAGTACCAAAGAGATGAAAATGATACTATTAATGATCAAATAATTTACTTCAACGGAAATTAAAGTATAAATAATCCCAAATAATGATGTTATTGTGAAATAAAACCTTACCACTTTGGTAACTTTGGAATCATATCCTCTATGAAATAGATAACTTCAAATGAAACTTTAAATACTATGAAGATAAATAGATTCATGATATAACATATCAAAGTTGAAGTATATACACCATATAAAATAAATAATTGGTTAATATGGAATATGTCACATGGAAATAAAAGTGAGATGAACGAAATAAAAAAAAATGGAAATACAACATAAAATAAACCATGTTCATTACACACATAGTATTATTATATCGAATACAATGGATAAGTAATTTAATCCAATAAAAGAAATTAAGTTTTAAAATCCCTTACCTGGAGTTCAAATAATCACATACATACTTTATCTTCATTAATAATAAACTTTTGTTAATTATTTACTTTCTTAAGAAACTTTTTCAATTCAATTATTCCTTTTATTTTATTTATTACCATGTTATATATTTACATAATCAATTAATTCCATGTTAGGTGTTTTGATAGTATTCAGTTCATGTGTCTAAAATGAATTCGATAAGTTGAATATGGTATAATAAGTAATTGTTAAATAATATTTAGAATTATAATCATGAAATAAATATCATTTTATAGAATAGTTATATTTTTAAAATAAACCATGAAATTTGGTTTTGAAAAATGAACTATGTTACAATCATGGAGATGGTAGGTCGTACGCACACATGAGTAAAGTTTCTATTTTTCACTGATCTTGATGGAAAGAAGGTATGTATTATTTTTTATTTTAAAAATGATAATTAATTAATTTTTATCATTTTTTTAAATAAACTTACATATATCATCCAGTTGATGTGGTAATAAAAAAATGAACCACATTGCTTCGCGAGATGGTAGTCTACTGTACACATGAGTGACATTATCATTTTTTAATGGATGGTAAGGTAAGACGGTATATGATATATTAATTTTAAATAATTATTAATATTACATGAATAAAATATATAAAAATTAAATCCATCATCATGAATAGATGTAATAAGAGATTATGGGAAATGAATTACATCGGTTTGAGAGGCGATAATCTTCTGTACACATGAACAATGGCTTCGCTTCGTATTTGATGAAATATGATATGGATGTTTGTTATTAGATTAAAATAATAAAATATAAATATATTTTAGATCATCATTTAATTATATCAACATTATTTATTAAAATTTTAAGAATATAGAAGAATAAATAAAACAAAGATTATAGGTTAAGAATGATACTCTTCATTTGGCCACCCCTTTAAGATTCCGCCTAAAGTCTTCCTATATTGGATTTCTAATAAAACTAAGGAATATAACACATGGTTATGGAATTAATGATGGGATTTGGGTAGGTATTGACTGAGACAAATATATTTTTAAGTGTGTAAATGAGTGGATAGGAGATTCCCTTTTATAAGGGGGAAGGATTGACATTTTTTTAAATACCCAAAACTATTCAATAATGGGAAGTCACTCTCAAGAAAAGTTCCTAAAAAATTTAAAAATAATTTATTAGAGGATTATATCATCAATAGAAACATGAAATATTAAATAAAATTAAACATTTTATTCAATTTACCTCTAAGGTTACTCACTTTTACAATTTTACTTTCTCACCATGGTAGCTAGTTTTTTTACTATTTTTACTATTCTTTATGACCAAAATTAAGTTGAACATATTAAAAAATATTAATTATTATGATTATGAATATTTAATCCAATTTATAAAATTAAAATAATATATATAATTTTCATATTTCAATTAAAATTAAACCCACAATACATGTTGAAAAATGGTTTTCCAAGAAATGCATTTTCAAGTAATATATGATCTTATATTAACTCTTTGAATAAAAATCATCATTATTTTAATTTAAATTAATATAATTATATTTATAATATATAAATTTATTTTAAATCATTCCTCACTAGTGGTTATTTTAATTAATTAAAAGGGATAAACATTATTCACTTTAAAATAGTTTTCAGAAAACCATGTTTTCAAGCATAAAAATAAACTTATATGAAAATCATTAAAATAAATGACTAAAAAGAAATTAATTAAATTGATCTAAATAAAATAATTCATATGTTACTTTGAGACTAAATAGAAAATATAATGGACCCTTTAAATTACTTTTTTTAATGAAAAGAAATGATAGTATTTGAAAATCGTTAATTTTAATTAATCACCGAAAATTCAAACATTTTAAGAAAAACAAAAAATTTAAACCTAAATAAATTTTGATATTATGATTCTAAAAATGAATTTAATTTAATCAAATAAATTTTATAAAAATTCTAAAAATTAATTATAATATTTTCTCACAAAAATCAATAAAAACTCTTTTTGAATAAAATATATTTTTTAAAAACAAAAGTATTTTTTAAAAAAATTGGTTACTTATTTCATAATAATTTATTAATAAATTTATATTGAGTGGGTACCTTGTATATATTTCATAAATTAGTTAATATAATTCATACATACTAATTTAATGGCTTGGTTATAATGGTTATATTTAAATAATAATATTTTTTTTGGTTTGTTTAAACTTGGCATTGCATGTTGTATATGATATTGAACTTAGTATTCTTTTAAAATCATGGGGTGTTACAAAAAAACTATCTCTAAATTTTTAAATTATTGGTCTTAAGAAAAATTTAATAATTGATAAAATAAATAAGTATGAACCATTTCCCAAAAGTTATCTTTTGATACTTATAAATGATCTTCTTCTTTCAAAGATGGTTCTAAAGAAAATTAGAATAAAATTTTCTAATGTTTTAGTGTATTAAAATTAGATTATCTATAACATAAATGAAAATAATTTTTTTACACATCTTAAACATACACATCAGTAAATCTCAGAAGTATATTTGAGATTATTATATTCAATAAAATAAAATAACTTCAATTAGATGTATTTTCAATGAATGTAAAATTAAAATTATAATGTATCCAAAAATATAGATTTAAAATTTCTATATATAATATTAAAAAAATTAAAAACCAAGAATGTGATGCGTTTTTCAAAGAGTTTTTCAATATGAGGATATAATTCAAAAAATAATTGAATTAAATATCACTTTAAATTGATCATTCCCAACTTCTATTTAATATTTTTAAATATATTAAAATTTAATTTCTTGGAAAAAATATCATCAAGTTGATTTTCTATTCCGATAAGGTTAGAAAAAATAACTCTTTCTTGTGTGCGATATTGAAGAAAATTGTGTCTTATATATATATATATATGTGTGTTTAAATATTTATTGATGTGTTGGGTTTCTAAAGAAATAAATTTCACTGGTATTATCATAAATGATTGAATTTTGAGTAAATTTCATACCAAAATCCATGGATGTGGTTTCAATCTGTAACACTTGAGTGAAAAAACATCCAACTACCACATACTCAGCTTCACTAGTGGAGATTGAAACCATGTATTGCTTCTTGCTAGACCAGGAAACCAAATCCTCTCTTAGAAAATTGTATGTTATAAAAGTACTCTTCATATCTAACCTACATCCTCCAATGTCATCATCTTAGTAACATTTAAGTGTAAAATCAATTTCGAATGAATAAAATAGACTAAGTTTCAATGAAACTTTCATTTAATTAAAAATACATTTTATCGTTTTGAAATATGATTCATTCAATTTTTCTTAAAATATTGAACATAATAATACTCAAAACATAATATTTGCCCAGATATCCATTAAATATAATAACATTATGATCATACCTTTATAAAGTTTTTAATCTACTAGTTTTCTAGATTCATAAAGATCCAGATCGATTGAGGTACCTACCAGAGTACTAATACTAAAAGCATTTTTAAAACCAAAAAAATTAGTAAATCTCTAAAATATTTATATTGAGTTAAATTGTTTCATTCTAGTTTTTATGAAATGCGAACATCAAGGAAAAATTTTATTTCAACAATTATTCCAATTTCAAAATTACTATTCATAAATTATAAAAATTCATCAGAAATAGTTTTTTGAGTTGATCCAAAAAGAATGTCATAAACATAATTTTGAACAATGATAGTGACTTTGAAAACATTATTTATAAAAAATATTGGATAAATATTTCCTTTAAAAAAATTATTTTGATGTAAAATTTTGATAAATCTATCATACTAGGATTTTAGAGCATGTTTATGTCCATAAAAATCGTAGGTAGGTTTAAATACATGTTCTGAAAATTTATTATCTTCACACCTAGAAGATTGTTCAACATAAAATTCTTCTTGAACATAAATATTAAGAAAATAACTTTTCACATATATTTGAAATAAATTAAAATTCAGATGTGTTTTTAAGTCTAAATGATAACTAATAGAATCAATCCTAGCTACCAGTGATGAAAAATCACCATAATCTATGAATTATTGTTGAAAAAATCCCTTAACAACAATTATTTATTTATTCCTTATTATTATTCCATTTTTATCACACTGGTTTCTATTAATCCATTTTACTCCAATCACTAAAAGATCTATAGGCCATTTAATCAAATCCCAAACTTGATTTTGTTTGAACTTATTAGTCTCTTCTCGTATATCTCTTATCAAACCTTCATCACCCATGGTGTCATCTACCATTTTAGGTTCAAATTATGGTAAAAATTCATGAAACTCACATTCATTTCTTAAAGTTTTTCTTGTTTTTACTGGTCGACACACATCTCTAATGATATTTTCATTGGGACAACTCCTTAAGATTGATTGGATATTAGGTAAAAAGGTCTATCTTTTGTGTATCTTCATTTAAAGTTTATTCCAGACAATGAAATTTTTTTAACCTAACTTACATAGGATTCACTATTATTGGTTTTTTGGTCTATAAATAATCAATAAATAGAGGAATTTTAAAAAAATCATTTATAAAAATAAATTTTTGATTTTTTACAAAAATAGAAGATTTAGTTTCATTAAATATTACATGAACAGACTCCTTAGAACAATTATTTTTTTTATTAAAAATTATATATGACTTACTAGTTGTAGAATAAATAAGAAATATTCCTTAATATACTTTAGGATCAAATTTTTAAAGTTGATCATTAGTATTAAAAATGAATAATTGATACATGAAGACTATAAAGTATGAATGTTTTTATTTTATTTCAATAAATAAATCATTATGTCGTTTAATAAGAAAATGATGAAGTAAAATTCAATTTATAGTACAAAAATATGTACACATATCCTGAGAATAAAAATGGTAAGAAGCATAATATTCACCCAAAAAGGTCTGATTCATTTCATAAATAATTATATTTCATCATTCAACTACCTTATTATTTTGAGGTGTTCTTGGTGATGAAAAATTATGAGTAATACCTTTATTAATATAAAAAGTTCTAAAAAAGAATTTTTAAACCCACCACCATGATTACTCCAAATATTAATAAAAGTTAGGTTTTTCTCATTTTTAATGAAAGTATAAAAAAATTTAAATGAAAGAAATATTTATACTTTTTACTAGGAAAATATGACCAAGTATATCTATTGTAATCATCAATAGGGACATACACATAATGATTTCCCCCAATGTTTCTAGTTTTTATAGGACTAAATAATACTATGTGAACCAATTTTAAATATATATAAGTTGTAAATTAAATAATAGGTTTAAAAATAGAATTGTGTTTCTTATTAAAATTATAAGAATAACTAAAACTAGTTGAATTAAACTTAAGTCTTGGTACATCCTTAACAAGAACATTCCTAAAAATTTTAGATAAATTTTGAAAGTTGCAGTGGACTTATATTATATTCCAAATCCAAAAAATATATTCAAAAGAACTCAGAAAAAGGAAAATTATAGTTTCTAAGATACTATAAGTCAAGTCTGTAAACACTCATATGCCTATCGGTAGACAGGATGAAAGTAACTTCCAAATTTTGAACAGTACATTTATTATTCCTGAAGGTCACAAGGAAACCATCATCACATAATTGTATTATGCTGATAAGGTTCTTTTTAAGATCTAAAACATAAAAAATATTATAAATTAAATACTTTTCAAAAATATATACATCATTGATTCCAATGATATCACCCAGTGCATTGTCTCTAAAAGTGACTCATGCACCATTTAAATTTTTCATATTTTAGAAGTTGGAAAT
This sequence comes from Viscum album, assembly GCA_963277665.1. Lineage (NCBI taxonomy): Eukaryota > Viridiplantae > Streptophyta > Magnoliopsida > Santalales > Viscaceae > Viscum > Viscum album. Next base: position 1,814,599,803 of record OY728159.1, on the reverse strand, counting down.
GTATCCTGTCATGTATCAAAAACAACCATTGTCCATGTAACACTTGTTCCTAAAATTGGTACTCAACATATTTTCCTAAAAATATAAAAACTAATTTATTCGTACTAAAACATCCTTGGGTCTATAAATGATAGAAAATAAAATTTTAGTAACCCACATCCATCCAACTATGTTATATTAAAAAACTTCTAGTTCTTTAGAAATACAATAACTATGAAAAAACACAATATTAAACACAATTTAAAGAAAAATAGATATATAATTACCTCTTATATGGTATTTTATACCAATGGTTCTACTTTTAGTTATAATATAGTTTGAATGAAAATAACATTTATCATAAGTATAACCAAATCCATATTATGTTCTAGATGGTTTCATTTTTTTATAAAATATATCGAAAATTTCATTCCTAAAATTAAATTTATAAAGAGGTTTATTAAAACCACTAATTTCATATTTATGTATAAAAACTAAATTCCAATCATTAGAAGTTTAAATCAAGATAGGTTTAGCTTCTAATTCTAATTAAAGTTTATAAATTTTTTAAGTTAGTCTTGAAATTAAATTATCAGCTTTAGAAATGTCAACCTTATCACTATCAAAGTTTTTCTTTAAATTTTTACTCCATTTTTCAAATATAATTATATATCTTATAATTTCTTTATAAGTAAGAAAATCTTCCACATCATCCAATAAAATTAATTTTTTATCTTATGAAGAACTTACATTTTCATCATATGATAAAGCTAAATAATTACAATCATAAGTAAAATAAAATTTACAATCCAAAGCTGAATTATTAATACATTCAATAGTTACCATCCCCATAGGAAATTTCTCATCTTTAAGAATATTTTCAAATAACCCAACAATATTCTAACTATCACTACAAACTTCTTCCAATGAACTATCACAGTTTGTTTCTTCTCTACTAACACTCCATGTATCTAAGGATTTCAAATGCTTTTTTCCTATGCTTTTATAATTTCTAAATTAATTATTTTCTTTCACCATTAATAAAAACAATCTGATCTTATATGGCTATTTTTATTACATTTATAAGAAATAAAATATAAATATTATTTCATATCATGTTTTTTCCTCTTATATTTTTTCTAATCATAACAAAATTTCTTATTTCTGATAATATTATTCATCCTTATTTCTAACTGATATAATTCACTTTCACTTAATTATGCATTGCTAACATTTGATAAATATTTAAATTAATTCTTTTTAAGATTAGATCCGAGATATATAACTTAAAAAGCAACATTACTAAAAGTAGATGAAAATTATACTCCATTTTTCTCTTCACCTTCTTATCATTTATTTTTATCCTACTCGTATATTTCATTAAATTTCCATTAAAATCATCAAAACATAGCGTCGTATAAAAATTCTATCATTAATAGTTGTTTTCTTATATTCTCATTCCTTTAAAATTATATATATCACCGTCTTCACTATTTTATCATCTAATAACTTCTCACCTAGTGATTTAAAAATATTCATGATACTCATGAATCACAGATGCATCTAATAAATATACTTTCCAGGTAGAAAATTTAGTCTTTCACACTATATATTTATCATGCATCTCAATATTCATATCTCTAGAAAAAAATAGAAACACCCTTCTCTGAGATTGAATAATTTATTACCATATTCAGTTAATTATATACTCCATTATTAATAAAACAAAGTCACCATAAGATCCTTCCAGTACTCATATTCATTTATATCAAATATTAGGGGTGATTAGGATTCATATTATCGATAGATCCAACATGTATTCATACCATCATAAATATAAACTTTTCTCCCCAAAAAAGTTAGTGTAAGGAAACTAGGATATGAAATTGTGATTAAACAGTGGAAAAAGAATAAGAAAATCAGGTTTATTCTTAACCATAGAGATGATAAATGATACCAAGTGTTTTCCATGATAAGAACTGATATATAAACTACACTAGGGGTGAATTATAATAAAATAACTTAAAAGTTTCTTTCACCTCAATATATAATTTGTTCAAAAATATGATATTTTTATTAAATCACAAATTATTAGAGTAAAATTTAACATAATATAAATTTATCAATTGATATAATCAATGTAAATAAAGTGTAAATTCAAATACACAGATTAATAATAATGAAAATTTAGTTTTTTGGAACTAAAAAAATCAAAAAAAAAGTATAAAATATTTTCAGCTGTGAAAAATTTACAAAATATAAATTAATGGATTACAAGTAAAATATTACTTTTAAAATTATATTGTAAATCTTTTATTCAAAGTAAAAAAAAAGAGGATATTTAAACCTGATACAAGGTATTTGGCTTTATATCTTCATAATCCATCAACATAAACCTATTAGAAATTGACTCCATCTTACTATCATTATAAACCCTCTATCAAACAGATCAAAAGTATATTTATCTTCCAGTCCCTAGAATCCCTCGATCATGTAGGATCAAAAACACCTAGTTCTATCTTACTATCCATATAATCCTTTGATAAGAGCAATAAAAAATTATTATAATAAGATAACTTAGAGTATTTATAATTAGAACCTCTAAAATAGATTCTCTAATAAAAACCCTCATAAATAAAAATAAAAACTACCAAAATCACTCTACAATGAGATTTTTTTAAGCTTAAAAATGAACTACAAGATCTTTTTGAGATTTTAATCACTTATATATTTATGATCCTACAAGTATAGGTCCTTTTATAGAAAAACATCCAATGATCAGATTCTGTGTTCTTTGGGGTTATTTATAACTGCATTGGAAAATTCTTCATAATCTTCTAATGAACTCATGTAACTCTGTAGATTTTAATTAAATTAATCATTCACCACTATAGTGCTTGTATATCTAGTGAAATTAAATTTTACATGAAATTCAGTTCACTGGATTTTCATATTTCATGGTAAAAGAAACTATGAAACAAAATTTATAGTAAAAAAACTCACTAATAAGTATATTGTTATTTACAAAACAAAAAATAAAAAAGAGTCATTTAATTAACAATAAATCCAATACAAATGATTACAAAAATGACCATAAACACTTTATACTATCCATTTTACTTATCACCATGAAATTGATAGTTTCACTATCCTTCTTTAAATTCATTTCATCATTCACTAAATACATCCACTAAATCTCATACTCATTAACAATAAATAATATGCTTGAATAATCATTTTAATCATAATCCATCATTCATTTAATCAAGAATTTATATTACAAAAAAAATCTTGATCTTCTAAAACCATGTTCCTTATATTTAGAGATATCTAGGTGTCTCCAAAAAATCTTTCACATGAACATCCTCTACATATATTCAGTGAATATTATAAATATTTATTTCCATATATATCAGAATAATCAATACTCATCTCATCTGATCCATATTAACCATCACAACTCAAATCATGATTACCCATTTGATGTTTGGACTTAAAAATGTATAGAAATATAATACATCTTCATTTGAATATGGTTTCCATGTATGGTAACCGTTTTCAACATACAATCCCCAAGACTCATAACACCAATTGATTAACTATGATTATTTACCTATTTATCTCTATGTCTTCAATGTCTTCTAATACGCTATACATGTCTTTCAAAATAATACTTTAGTGATTGTAAAAAAATCATTTCCATAACCTTTTGGAAATACAAAACCCATTAGATGATAAAATAATCTCTCACAACCATCCATCATCATCAACCTTTAGTGATTGTCAAAAACTCCAACACATAACTTATGGGTTGTAACAATCTTCCCCTTTGGATTTTGTTAACAATATTTTTATAACATATATACACCATAAATGGGTAAACATAATATTTCCCTTTCTCTTTCAGTCCAAAATTTTATAATATGAATTTTATATAATTCTTTCCACTCCATTATTTAATAAATGTAAAGGGTTTATATTTTAGAAATACTTCATCCCTTTTCCACTTTATTCCCATAAAAGGTACCATAGTATCTTTATTACTTTCAATCCCCATTATCAATATTATTATTTCTCCAAATTTATATGAGAGTTCATAATTTCATCATTATTTCAAGAAACTCCAGATTTAAAGATATGATACCCCACATTGATATCCAAATCATAGATCTATAATATTACATATCAATGAACCTTAAGATATTTTTTCAACTTGAAAAAAATAGATTTAGAGAGTTATATGTCTCTCATTTGGCATCCTATACCTTCATAAATTCTATACACTTCCTTTAAACTTCAAAATTTTAGGTCCTTTCAACCAATTATTGATTATGATTATAACCTTTGAGCTCTTCCAACCATTATTCATTATAACTTTATATTCAACCCACTTTTGCCTTCAACTTCATTACTATCAAGTATTTCCATCAAGTAAATTTTCTATTTCTAAATGAGTCATCAAAAAATATGATAAGCCTACTAATTTAGAAATCATTGTAGTAAATAAGAGTATAAGTTAGTAACTTCAATTTTCTCATTTCCACTGACTTAAATCTATAATCTCATGAAACATGATAAATAAAATTTCCTCAATATCAATATTCCTATAATATCAATCAAACTTAAAAAAGAAAATCAATTTATAGGTAATAAAGTATAAAATGTGTGATTCATACCACATGTTGAACCAATTGATGACACTTGTTCATGATAAAATTATGATACCACTTGATATTCATGATCTTTCTTTACTTCACAATTATTCTCCGATCTGAGATAAGGTTGATCAACCTTTGAATTCCCATCAGTAACTCCCTTTAATTCCTTCATCTCTAGACACTAAATATCAAGAAAACAATCTACATTGGGGTACCACTTATTATTTATAATAATTTATTTTAAGAATAATTTATAATCCTAAAAACAATTAGATGAAATCATATTGTTATCATATAAATAAATATAACATTTATTACATTTTAAATGTATTTTCCCCTCTATAATGTTTTTCTCTTATTCATGGTCTTTTATAGTTTGATATATGACTACTACTATATTATGAATACCAAAATTAGGCTTGGTACAACTAAAAATTTTATATAAGTCTTTGATATCACATTCATTCCAAATTAGGCTTCATACCACACATACTTCTTTATCTCAACATGTATTTCAAGATTTATTGTTGAATTTTTTGGTGGATTCTTCATGTTACTTGTTAATTCTTATTTTTTCTTGATACCATTTGTTCTTAATTTGACACCACTTAGTCCGTGTATTTTTTTTCTGCACATACACTCCTTGGATTCCATATCCCCCTTAATCCAACACTATTAAAATCATTAGATATAACAATAAAGTATATAAATAGAGAGGGGTAATTCCCTATCATCCCCAGGTATAGGAATGTGGTTTGTATCGGTAAACTAACCTTTTTATTTCAACTCACTTACAAGCCATATTATTGGTTCTTCTTTCAAAAAAACTTTCATTCTAGATAATGTCTTTGTAATCCTTCATTTTCTTTATCTTGCGTTTCAAATCCATTACGAGACTAATCTCACTTGTTCGTGTTTATTTAATTAATGCATCATCACTGTATCTTTCTTCATGCATCCTATACTATATGAGGGATATTACACTAACCTTAACCTATTTTCTTATAGTAAATTTAGGGAAACCGCTTAGTTATAATTCATGTTTTTCTTCTTTAATAGTAATAAGAGTCACCTTAAACTTATTTAACCTTGATGGGTATTTATTTAAGCGAACATACTTCTTTCTAAATACTAGAGCATCTTCATTACTCTCCATTTTTACAATTTTATTTATTTATTTTCATGAGATATACTATGAATAATCCATAATTAATTATAAATGTTCACTTTATTGTATTTCATCTTTACATTACTTTAATCTAGTGAATTTATTTTTCAGTGTAATGTATTATTTTTCTTTATTTTGTTTATTCACACTTGAAATATGAATGGGGTTTTCCTCTTAAAACCTTATTATTATATATTGAAGTAATTTATTACCATATATCTATGGTTAACACAAATAAAACATCTCATATTATATTCATAATATATGTAGTCATGCCTCAATTGAAATGTTATAGATGTAAACCTTTTTCCACTATTGACCCTTCTAGATTCTATAAACACACTCATATGTGTCCCATTCTTCTAAAGTAATATTATTGTAATTCAAAATTTCCTTATGTTTTTATTCCATATGATTTATCAAGAATCTTATATTTAATTATTTGTACTATATTTTGAACGTTTTATTTCTACTTATTGATTTTTCCATGGGGTGAATCTTCTTCTTTTAATTAGAGTATTTCAAAATCTCTTTGATCTCCTTAACATTATCATACTTATACTTTAATTGAGTTTTTATTTACCTTATACATGATAAATATTCATTTATTTATTTTATAATCTCATAAAGTTTTTTTATAGGGGTAACACTCGCTTTTAATTCTTTATATGTGGCCATTTATTTTCCCACTTCGTGAGTAAGTTTTTTAAAAAGAGAACTTTGATCCTTCATCACTGCACCCATTTTCTTGATATCTTCATTCAAGGCCACCTATACTTTACTTAACTCTTATTCTCTAACACCAAATATTCCATGAACATGTATTCCACTTCTTGAATGATTTCCCTTTGATCCACCATCTTTTGTAAGGATTGGATCTCTCCTTGATTACTATATGAATATATTCTAGATTTAAGACTTGATTTGATTTATAATTATTACTTAGAATCACCTTACACTCTATCCTTTATTAGGGGATTTTAATTTTGATATTTTAAAACATATACCAAAACAATTTTAATAATATATTTTTCATAAAAAATACTCACACTTAACTCAGTTGGTCTGTTCATATTCTATAGAGAATTTTTCTTATTCTTCATCTTATTTCCCTTTGATATAATGAAGTAATCATGAAATTTTGATTTTGATACATCCATATCCTTTATTTATTCTATCCTTCCATAAATAAATTATAAATAGTACCATATCTCAAATAAAATATCATAATGATAGGTTTTCTTATATACTTAATTTTTTATTGATCTTTCCAAAAAATTATCTATATATGTGTCATTTATTATTTAACTATGCTTAGTTAAATAAATATCACATTGTATTTACTCCTTGATCATCTTTACACAAGTATGTAGGAAAAAAGTATATTTTTTATCTAGCTATAAACCTTCGTTCCATTAAAGGTAGGAGGCCTCATCCCGGATTCCATGTGTGAAAAAAATACAAAAATAGATTTTAAATATTTAAAACCAAGTCAAAAGATTTTGGCTTTAATAAAACTAATTGGGATAGAGTTAATTAAAGAACCTTGGGGGTGACTCCAGTTCACACTAAGTAAAAAATTTCTTCTCTGTATCCTAATTTTCTGTATGATTATTATTCCCTCATTGGAAGGAACGTGATTAACCACTCTTTCTTTTTATAGATATATGATTGATTCATAGATAAATATACAACAAATTAAATCACAAAATACATAAGATTTGTTAATTATTTATCCAAATGGTTTATTTCTAATGATTATGAAATGATGATGTGTTGATACACCAAAATCTAGTATACTCATTTGTGGTGAGTACAAATTTTAATCAATGTTAACAACACTCCAAGGCATGATACCTATACAAGGTTTGGAAAAGTATCATTTATAATACAACACCCACACCCACTTATTATACTATTCACACTACTTTAGTGAAAAAAAATCAGTTTATATATAAGAGGGTCTTCAATATATTATAAACACAATATTCTATCTATGTTGAATATAAGGTTTTAAATCTCTTTACATCTTCATTTCAAAATTTAATGCGATGTTAAACTGCACTATACTTCACTCTTAATCAAACTTGAATTGAAATTACTACTCAATATGAGTGTCAATTTTCTATCCTCTACATAATCACTATATCAAGAACCTCTACTTCCAGATGAATATCATTCCATGCTGGTGAAATATTTTTTCTCTCCATCTTAAATAACCAGAAATGTAAATATAACTCCTCATTATTCTTTGAGACTTATGTATTCAAATAATCATATATGTTAATAGAATTTTTTCATGTGATATCCTATCTTATTCTTCTTTAAACCAAATATTCAATATATTTCTAACTCTATCATTTATATAACTCCCATACAAATTTTATATAAACACATCCAGTATCCAATACCTTTAACCATGATATTGATCACACCTTATTCCTCCAAATTATATGATCATTCCAAGTGTACCACAAAATTTTAGTGTAGTCAAACACACCAATTTAATTATAATTAATGCCTCAAATATCACTCCATGATCTAAGAATTTTAATTAAAGAATTCCTTTTATTTATCCTAGTTATATTTCAACATTGTGTAGAGACACCCTAAAATACCTATATTAGGCTCCATCACAACAATATGTTTCAAACTCCAGGACATAAACATCTCATATCCCGAGTCTTATCTCTATTTTAAATCATTAATTTGAATGAATCAAGACTAAACAATACATGGTGTAATGATCACCAAGATGTTGTAATTATCTAGGTTAAACTCCATCAAAAATGGCTATCTTTATAATAATCTATTTTTTTCCTCTTTAGCTCTAGAAAATTGATACTTAAAATGAATTATGGTACAATGTAGAGATTCTTTAACATGTAGTTTCATCTATAATTATGATATTCATTCATGATAACCAAAATTCTCATTGTGGGCCTCATATTTCTTAAAGGTATTTTAAAATCCCATTATGGTGTCTTCTACAATGTGGTTCCCATTTTAGTTAATCCTTATACCACCATGATATTATTTAATACATGTACAATAAATTTCATTCTATTTCAATATATTTAGGTATTCACGATTACATTTTATCTCCAAAAATATATTTACTCATTCAAATGAATTACACTATGTTCATTAAATACATTTCCCCATGTATAAGAGGCAACCAAAACATCCAAAAACACTTTATACTCACCATTTCACATACCACCATGACATGGATAGAACAACTGTGATGTGGTGATTTCATCATTTATTAAATTTTTTATATAATTATACAAATAAATCCATTTAATCTTATACTCCTTACAAAGGTTGAATATGCTTGAATAAGCATATTAATAATCAACAATCATTCATTTAATAAATATTTCATATCAAATGGAAATATTAATCTTATAAAACCATGTGTTAGATATATAAAGATACTAAGGAGGCTCTTTTTATCTCTTAACAAGAGTTTTCATGCGTAATACCTCTCTATATCTTCCAAAAAACATTCACAAACTCCACTACCATATATGTCATAATAATAAATACATTTCTCATCTCATATAGATTTACCATCATAGTGTAAAAATCAATTACTTATTTGAAATTAAACCTTCTAAAACCATAAATATAAATATAATACATCTTACTCCAAATATTGTTTGCATATATGGTATAAACCTTCAACATATAATCTTCAAGACTGACATCACCAATGAGTTAACTATGATTGATGACCATTTTCTCTCAATGACTTCTATGTATTCTTATACTCCTGCCATGTCTTCCAAAACCATATTTTAGTGATTGTCAATAAATCATTCTCAAAACCTCTTAGAAATACACAAACTCCTGTTTGAGATAATCATCTCTCACAACCATCCATCGTTATCAACCTTTAGTGATTTTCAAAAAATCTAAAACAAAACCTCATAATTGTAATAATTGGTCACCTATATCCCATCAATATAGGTGAAAATTATATCCATACATAGGACCTTTCTAACTCACCAAATCCATTTATCAATATTGGATACCATCCATGGGTTCCAATAACTCTTCAACCAAGCCTATCACATAGGTTAAATTTGTATCATTGAATGTGTAATTGAATTATAAAACATGGATGGTATTTTATAAGCCTAAAAACCCTACACGGTCTCATCCTAGACATATAAATCCTCTTTTATTTCACCTCAGGTCAAAAAAAACTTTCTTACCCCATATTATAATTCATATAATGTATGAAACTGCAAAAAAGCTACAAAATTATTGATACCTACATTATAATTTATTTTATCTCCTTTATAAATTCTTTCCCAACTTCATAAAAGACCACCCAATCCCACACTGGTCATTGACCATGATCTTGAGTCCCCACCTCATTAAATTATCCCCATAAATTTATTATAACACAAATATATTCAATTTAAAATCAATTCTATAGTCAAACCACATCATAAAAATTACCATAAACTCACTAGGTAGAACGACCTCTCTAAAATATAATGTGATGAAATATAAAACACCTTTATAAAGTCCCATACCTTACTAGCTCATTATTTTCATTTAAATTAAATATTTAATATCCTTTTGGGTGTGTTTTAGGCTGAAGAATATATAGGAAATGAAGGGGGTGTGATTTGAGTAAGTGGGGAGAGGAAAAGAAATATCCCCTTAGGTCTCGAGACTATTAGGTACTTGATGGACTCGAGGTATCCCATGTAGTTTTTTTGAACCCCCAGGTACCTGGTTCTTTCTAGTGGATACCTGATAGTTTTGTAGAAAAAATTTCCTTAATGAATTTTATTTTGGTTTTTTTACCCTTAAATATAAATCTAATTATGGGGATATCTATTTCATTATTCATTTTACCTTTGTTTATTCCCTCCACACGACCCCCTCTTATTTTTCTCCCACCAAGGATCTATCGTCAACCCTTAATCCTAAGATCTTTATTTAGCCACTAAGGATTGGTCTTTAGGTAGGTAAGGATACATATACCTATAACACTCCTATTTATGTCTTTATATTTATGTAATTTGTGAAATATTCTCCTCTATCTATCTAGGGTTCATGAAATCATATTAAACTCATCGATTTATTTTGGATTAATAGTTAAAGAGGCTTGGACTAGGTGACTCTAAGGTGAGATTAGTATTTGGTTTCTGAAATTTACCTCCTAAATCATAGTAGTGTGAAATTATTATAAACTATTTTCTTGATGTTTAGATAATATTTTAGGTTTCATCACCCCTTTTCTAGGCACCTAAAATAAATATTATGCTAATTCTTTGTAAGGTATACCCCTTCCCCATATCCTGTTCATAGAGAGTTATATTAGAAATGGTTTGGGGATAAATGAACCAATTAAAAACCATAGGTTTAAATTAAAAAATTATTTTCCAAAAATATGATATGGATTAAAAAAACATGTCTCTTTTGATTGCATTTAGTTTGTTACTATGAAATATTTTGTTTGGGTCTTGTATTTGTTTTATGCTTTCCATTTTATGTTTTAATTATGTTGAACCCACTTGAGGATGATTTATTTTTTTAAAAAATACTAGTTTAAGTTTGATTATTAGAGATATTATATTCATGGGGATTAATAATAAGTTCTATTAGATGAAATAAACACAGTTAACAACATGTTTCAAGCAAAATTTAAGATTTTGATGTGGGAAGAATCTGGAGAGGTATTATTAAGGGAAGAAAAATTTGGTTAGAAGTTGGAGAAACCATCCATGGATGAATGAGAATGAAAACTGGTGAATGAGTTCATTTGGATGCTTTTATGAGAAGAGTTTATGCTTTTGAGAAGTCCTAAAGTTTAATTGAAGAAACACTAAATTTAGGTGAATAATTCTTGAATTTGGAGTTTTATGTGAAATTTGGAAATGTGTTACAGCAGAATAGTAAGGAATGAATTTAGAACAGTATATGGTGAAGTTATAAGAGTGATTATAAACTTTATAACGATAAATTCTAAGTTTATAGGAGTATTATATGACCTAGAAAGAGTAATGAACAACTTTTTAATAGCAGTTGATGAATTAAAAAGGGTATTTATAGAATTTATAAGGGTATTTGTAGACATCAAAAGAGTAGTAGAGAACTTCATAAGAGTAATATCCTAAATTAATAAGATTGGGGTACTTTGTTTTATTTTAGGATATTTCCATAATAATGTTTTCTAATAAAATTTAATTAGATGTTTATGTGATTTTTTCTTCATGAAAATAGACATCACAATAATAGAGGATTGTGATTCAAGTTGAGATTATTAAACTAGCCGATGAAGGGTCTGGAGGTTGATCACTATTCCTTATGGTGAGAAGAAGCACCACACCACATCACTACATGAGGTCATGCATTCATTTTTTTTAGAAGAATTCGTGTTCTCGTCAAAGACCAAAACACAAAATTTTATTGAAAAAGGAAAGGATTACACAAGTCTGAAATAAGGCATTTTGCTAATATCCCTGACATATAGTGGGATTAACTCAGGAGGAAGAACATCCATCTAAAGAATCTTGTGAGTAACACCCACGTTGGCAAGACCATCAGCAATATTTTTAGCTTCATGATAGGTATGAGTGGCGATGGCGTTGATCTCTGAAAGAAAATTCAGGAATTCAATCTAGTATGAAGTGAGCGTCCAAGCCAAGTAGATGGAACCATTCAAAATGGCCTGAATAATAGTAGTGGAGTCGCTCTCAATCTAGATATTTCTCCAATTATAAAGCCTGGAAAAAGAAGTCACATGAATAACACTCATCATCTCAGCTTCCAGGGATGAAGCAGTACCACAAGATCCATAGAAGCATCCAAGCGTCTGGTCAAGGTGATTTCTTAAAATGGCCCCACAACCCGCTGGGTGAGGGTTGCCTTTGGAGGATCTATCCAAATTGACTTTAATCCAGCCTGGAGGTGGGGGTCGCTAAAACACTTCAAGGGAATGCTTCGGACGAGGGTAATTCCCATCCACCCCAATGCGTCTCAAAATCCCAAAGTCACGAACAGAGTTGTTGCAATGATCTCTTTGAATTGAATCTGCCTCACGAATGTCCATGAGGATTCTGGTTTTCCCTGCATTAATCTTGAATGAGATTTTACGAAAAATACAATCATTTCTACCATACCAGATTACATGCAAGAGTTACACAACAGCTGTGATAAAGAGATTTTTGATCTGCTGAGAATCTGCAACTTCCAAACACCATTGTATCTGCAAGGTAATGGAAAAACAAAGCAACCATATGCACACAAAGATGTCAAAGATATAATTACAAAGAGGGATTTCCATGTCACAAGAAAAAGAGAGGTGGTTTAAATCCTCTCTATGCTGATTACACATGTGGAATTCGGAACAAAGATTAATCCTAAACAATTGAAGGTAGGTATCCGTGGGGATTCTATCATGAAAAATCTGCCAAACTACCATGAATCTTGAGGGTTTTAACCAGGATTTCTTGAAGATTTTTAACCAGTAAAAATTGTTCTTTAGATTGTTGAACAAATGATTATAATAACTTTTAGAATTAAGGATCCCATTATGCACCGATTCCCAAATAATAAAATCATTCATGTTAGTAAAGGGATAGTTGTCAACAATCTGGCTGACATTCTCAGGAAGATCTGGGTTTTGCATTTTCAAGACATTTTTGATAGTCTCATTAATTTGGGGGGGGGGAGGCTGGTTATTATCAATCAAAGAGATCAGGGGAGAACCAGTCCATTTATCAAACCAAAATTTAAGATCCAAATTCTTATTGACCATCCATATAGAGTTAGTCATAATGGACGTGAAAGTGTTTTTAATGGAAGGCCATATAGAGGATGTAAGAAATTGCACATGATTGTTTTTAAGCTTATGGAGAAAGAGGGCCCTGAGAAACTCCATTGAGTGAGAGTTATTATGAAAGAGGTTCCATGTGAGTTTATCTTAAAGAGCTTCATTAAAAAAGGAATGATTTTTAATACCAATGTCTCCTTTGTCAATAGGTTTGCAATAATTAGCCCAAGGGATTGTAACCACTTTTCTCTCCAAATTACTCCTCATCTATACAAAGTTCTTAATAGCCATATTAATACGCTTGATAAGAATCTTTGGCCATTTATAAATCATCATAGAGTAAACGAGTTTAGATACAATAGTGGATTTAACAAGGCAAATTCTCTCGGTCATCGAAAGGTTCTTACCCTTCTAGGAGGAAAGAAGACGAAGTGTCTGGTCAGTGATGGAGGAGAAGTTATTAGCATTTGCTCTACCCCAGAAACTGGGAACACCAAGGTAAGGAAAAGGTAAGGTGCCCTCTTTAACCCCTAAAGTATTGGTAATGTTAGTTTTCCTCCCTAGAGGAATGTTTTTACTAAAGTAGATGTACGATTTACTCTAGATAATGTGTTGACCAGACACGTCTTGATAAAGGAGAAGAATACATTTTAGCTTTTGAATGTTTCTTTTCTCCCCCCGGGTAAAGAGAATTATATCATCATCATAAAGGAGATGTGAGGGCACATTCAAATGTCTAGAAGCAGAGATGGGTTTGATGGTACCTTATTCTATAGCCTGAGTAATCATCCTACTAAGATAATCTTCAGCAATTGAGAAGAGAATTGCCGAGAGAGGGTCACCTTTTTGCACTCCCTTGGAGCAATTGAAGTAACCTCTAGGTGAACCATTATTTAGGATAGAAATATGATCCAAATTGAATAAATTTTTTATCCGATTTATAAAAGTGTCATTGAAGGAAAACTGAATTAGGAATTTATACATAAAGTTCCAATCAATAATATCAAAGGCCTTGGTAATATCAAGTTTCATGGCCACATTCCCACCTCTATTTTTTCTGTTTAAGAGATTAGTGGTTTCCGAGGCAAGACAGATACATTCCTGAATAGATCTACCTTTTATGAATCCAAACTGGTTCCAAGAGATAATTTTATTGCAAATAGAATCCAATCGATTGGAAATTAATTTGGTAATAATCTTAAAGAGATAATTTATAAGAGAAATGGGTCTGAAGAGATGGATTTCATCAGCATTCTCATTTTTAGGGATGAGGACTAAGAATTGAGAATTAAGCACATGAGGGATGATTACTCTAGAAAATAAAGATTTAACCAGATGACAAATGTCATTTTGGAGGACATCCCAATGTTTTTTTATAGAAACCATTATTAAAACCATCTAGACCAGGAGCACAATCCAGGTTAAGGCTGGAGACATAATTTTTAATTTCTTTATCTAAAGGTATGTTATTAATCTAAGTATTATCCTCAACCATAACTAGCTTTGGAATGATGTCGGGAAAAAGATATTTATTAATACTAGTTCCATAGAAGATGTTTTGAAAGTAAGAGACAATGTGATTAGTAATACTTTCTTCCGAATCAAGAATTTGGTCCCCCACTCGAAGATAGGCCAAAGGCATATAAGTATTTCTAACTCTATAAAGAGAATTATAGAACTTAGTATTCTTATCCCCATAATTAATCCATTTGGATTTAAAAAATTTCTTTCTAAGGTCATTCTTAATGTTGATAAAATTGATAAGCTTAAAGGAAATGTTAATTTCTTGTTTAGAGTCATGAGAAAAATTAGAAGAGGAATTATCATTTTGAAATTTTGTAAGATACTTTTCCAAAAGGGTGATATTATTATCAATTTAATTAGATTTGGATTTACACTAACCTTTGAGAATCTACTTAAGCATTTTCAGTTTCACCAGGCAGGCAAACAGATCCTTTTGACCATCCATATTATCCCAAGAGTTTTTAATGATGTTCATGCAGTCAGGATTAGAGGACCAAGAATTGTTAAATTTGAAAGGAGCTATGTGTCTAGAAGGTTTATGGGAAAAGGAAACCAAAATGGGATGATGATCAGTGGCATTCCTCTCTAGAGTAATACTAGCAATGTTATCCCATTTATCCAGGGCATGGATATTAGTGAACTCTCTATCAATATTACTGGCCACAATTATATTATAATTTTGTCTAAAACAGGTGAATTTTACGCCTATTAGATTAATCTCTATCAGGTTGTTCCTTTAAATGTATCATTTAAATTCCTTAGAAGAAATAGAGTCATGTACAGGGGAAATTTTTTCAATATTGTCTAAGATAGCATTAAAGTCTCCAACAATAAACCAAGTTTGGTGGATAAAGTTACCTAATTGTGTGAGGCCATTCCAAAGATTTCTCCTGTCTTGATATCTATTACAAGTATAAAAAAAAGTGGTGAAGACCATTACATTTTCTAGAATGTAATCACAAGTGATGGATTGTTTTTAGCAATTATAAAGTTGTACATTCTACAAAGAAGGATGAGCAAAAAGCCATAATGATTCAGTAGATATCCCATTAGTGAAAGCCCCTTGGAATGTGTATCCAAGGGGTGCCTGAAGGAATCTGGAAGAAAAATTAACTTTGGGCATGGAAATCGCAAAGAGTTTAGGGGAGTGGGAGTAGATAAATATTTTTAAAACATTAAAGGTGTCAAGGTTAGCAATACCTTGACAATTCCAGTACAATATATTCATTTATACCTCTTCCTAGTGGGGTTATCCCCTTTTGAAAGTTTAAAAAGGGAAATTCCATGATATTTTCAAATGTTGTGTGAAACTAAATTCTGGGTATTTAAGATAAATAAAAGTAAGAAGACCGAGCCTCCAGGAACAAATATTGATAATTAATTTATCTTTTATTTGAATATATAGGAAGGAAAAAGTGTGGTTTTTTGGAAATAATTTCTTTTTGTGATGAGAATAATATAAATAAGAAAATTCAGATAAAATAAGTGAGATTATATAAAATATTCATCATAAATTTGAGAGAATCTAAAAGAGACTTATATATAAAGAAGAAGAAGATTTATATTTATGAAAGCATGTGTGGAGGATTATTCATTCATTAGTGATCATTCTTTAGATGAAATTGTTTATTATATTGATGTAAGTTTTTAGCTACTAGAATCAAGCCACTATATTAAGTTAAATACCATACAATTTCTATTGGTTACTTCTTGATAATGAGAGAAGATATGTGTCCATGTGATAAAAAGCACAAAAACCTAAGGATGGTTTCATCCTTTCAATGGGAGAACCTCATTAAAAAATTTGATGTGTATATTTATTTTCAACAAGTGCATTTTTTTATATAACGGTTCTCGATAATCATGAGAGTATAAGTTTTTTGAAAAAATATATAAACACTAATTCACACCCTAGGTGTTTATCAACCTTTGTGTCATCTGAAAAATTGGTATTCAAGTAGGTTAACTCTGTTGTTTACTCTATATTTTTTCCATGGATCAACATGAATTAATTAATATAAAAGGAATCTTAAATTTTATAGAAAAGGGTTTCAAATTTTTAAAGAGAGAATGGTTACCTACCTTCTCCGTTTGGTATTTTATGTGCTTGATTCTATCCAATATAGATTCATAGTTCCAAATGAGACCTCAGTATGGTCTTTGATTTATAATAAAAACATTAAAAGTGATGGAAATGAACAAATGTGTTAGTATCCACTTTATCAGAAACAAATGTGGGAAATTATATGGGTTATAGAAATGTAAACACCATTTAGAAAATGCTTCATAGAATCTATTAAGGCAAAAAAACAAAGTGAAGTAAGTCAAATTCTAGATCAGTAGATAATAGTTTAATGAAATTAGAATACAAGAAATTAAAATAGTTGACTAATTTTTTACCATGGTTAAACTAGTTTTAAATATCATTAATGGTTTTGAATAAACTCTTGAAGATTAAATTATGGTGAAAAATCTTATGAGAATATTATCAAATAAGTTCAATTCCAAGATCACAAATATTTAAGATAAAGATCATGATTATTATACCATTGATGAACTTCAAAATATTCTCATAAATTAAGAGATTATAAGAAGATATACACTCAACAGAAATGGAAATAAATGGGATGAAATTTCTTCTAAAGCATTCAAAGGCTTGATGATAGAAGAAAATAAAAGTTTCAAATAGGAATAATATGGCATGGATTATTATGTTAAGACTCTATAACTTATTTCATGAAACTTCACATAAGAAAGAG
Source organism: Viscum album (assembly GCA_963277665.1). NCBI lineage: Eukaryota > Viridiplantae > Streptophyta > Magnoliopsida > Santalales > Viscaceae > Viscum > Viscum album. Next base: position 1,814,581,914 of record OY728159.1, on the reverse strand, counting down.
GTAGATGTAGAATAAAACATACATTTGAATTATTTTTATTATGATAATGTTGGCCACTTCTCTACCAAAATGTCCCTTGAAAATAAGATATGAAAGTGATGTTAGATAAGTGACTATAAAGGATAACAATAAAATAGATTCTCAAAAGATAAATCAAATAAAGGTAAAAAATAAAATTTCTCAAAATTATTTAGAAGGAACTTTCTAATAGTTAAAGAAGTTTTCTAAAATAGTTAATAAATTTTTAGTGCTGGGGAATCTCCCAAAGAATCTTCTTAAAGAGTTCTCATTACATAAGAGGAATAAGTTGAATCATCAAATTATTATTCACTAATAATTAGTTGGTATGTTATATAATAAATATAAATAATTAATGAAAACAATATATTAATCGAGATTTAAATGTACTTGAAGAATATTGGATCACTCACAGAAGAAAATTTTTATCTTAATAAATACTTAGTAAACCACAATCAAATTCATAAATAAGGCCTAATCAATTGAGGAAGAAGACAATAGAAATTGAAAAAAATATAAAATCAAATGTAACTAGAATAATGTTTTTTCAAGGAAATTGTTTACCTTCAAAACAATAGGAATCAAGCAATTTTTTTCAGAAATTGTACATGTTAAAGGAAAACTTTTAGAGTTTCATTGTAAAATATAAACAAGATTTCCTAAGATACAAATGAAATACAATAATCATATTTATCTATAAAATTTGATGAAATTTTTGCATCTACTAATTTTTGGAAGAAGAAATATTAAATAAATTATCCAATGTCAATCCCAAGAGTCCAGGATAGGGTTCGACAAAATGACTTCATGATACAAGAAAAATATATAAATGAAGAAAAATCTAGACAAAAAACCATTCAACAAAAAAAATTCTCTCAAAGTAGGAGGTTTCAAATATATTATTGGTGATGTGGTGTATTTTTCCACAAGAACTATAATATCCAGTACAACATATCTTTATTAGGTATTATAAGATAGTATTAATCGAGGGTTATACATTAATAATAATGTTTAGAATCTTATAAAAACCACTAATAGATCAAGAAAAATATTAGATTAAGTAACATCTTTGATAATCTACAAGAAATATATGGAACATGTGACCAATAACAGTAAACATAAAATGAATGATTCATATTCATGCTAAACCAACATAATCTCTATTAAAAACTAGATAATGTTTAGAAAGAAATTTTTTATGGAAATAATTAAATGTTTTTTAGGTTGAATTAATGGCTAGAAATTTTGTGATTGTTTGGATCATGGATAGTTTAAGGTCCTCTTACAAGATAGGTGATTTTAATAGCTTAGAAAATATTAAAATATATGAAGAAGTAGACATTACTTTTGATAATTATTTCTATTTAAATATCAAAGGAGGTGGAATAACCAATATTCAAAAGAAAACTTTTTTTCTTAAAAATATGTTTTTAGTAGATGGTCTAAAGAAAGATCTATTATGTGTTTTACAACTTTTTGATATTAGAAATGAAGGTTTCTTCAAAAATAATGGTTTTTTAGTTAAGATATTTAAATATAGGGTAATTGTAACTAACGGTTTTAGAACTCTAGGAAAATTATTTCATGTCGGAGAAGCCTGGAAAATTGTTTCTTTAATATACAAGAAAAGGATAAACTATGACATAGAATACTTGGCCACCTTATCCAAAATAAAATAAAGAAAATTATTAAAGAATAGGTCTTGTGGAATATCTCAATTATAGAGGAAGACAATATTACTATTTATAAGACATGTAAAAAATAAAAAATGGTAAACAAAAGTCATAAAGGAGGTGTTATTAAAACCTTAAAACATTTTGATCTAGTTAAAAATAATTTTTTGGGACATATAACAAAGAATTACCTGATTAAAAAATAATTTGTTACATTAATTTATGAATTCACAAGGATGAAATGCATCATATTCATGTCACACAAGTCTCAATCCATTGATAAATTCAATAGATTTAAAGGATTAGTATAAAAATGGACAATCTTGTCTTCTAATTGATTGATATCTGATAATAGAATAGAGTATTCCAACAAGCAGTTCTTTGAGTATCTTGATAAAAATAACATTTGAAATGAGTTTATTTATCTCTATATACCTCATAAAAATTTGTTCAATGGAATGAATAATGTAGGTATATTGGATATAGGTAGAATAATTCTGGGAATACATTACACATTAAGATATTATTAGCTATAAGAAATAACTACTACAATAATTTTTTATAATAGATGTATCTTAAGGAAAAAATCAGATATAAATCCTAATGAGATATGTTTTAATAATATTATAAATGTTAAATTATTTATTTGGTTTGGTATTCCTTTATTGATAAAGAATAAATATAGAAATGGTGAAAATTTTGATGAAAATATAGAAGATAGAAAATTATTTAGATACACACCAAATGGAAGTTCATATTCATGTTATAATAATAAATCAAAAAGTATTTTTTGAATGCTATGATATAACCACATTTGAAAATGAAGAATATTTCAATAATACTATTATAATTGATGATGAGGATGATGTTTTATATTCTAAACCTATTGAATAAATTATAAAGAATTTAAAGATTTAGAGTAAAGGAAATGTTCATCTTACTCTAGTATTGATAATGAGTATATGAAGTACACAAAAGTAAATATTATAATATGGAATCATATTAATGTTTCAAATATTATTATACACTAGAATAAATGTGTTTAGAATAAAAATAAATATCATAGAAACTAGTCATACTATATTTTTTTTTAAAAATCTAACTTCAAACAATTTAAGAATCATTTGAGCATAATGAGTGGATTTATGCTTTGAATGATGAAGATGACCAAATTAAAAATAAGGAAACATGGAAACTTGACCCTAGACCCAAATAAAATAACATTACTTGAGAAAATGGATTTTCATGAATAATTATGTTGAAAATATGAATTATATTGAAACAATGTTAGGATAGTGCGCAAGGGGTATTCAAAAACTGAATTAATTGACTTTGATAAAACATATATATGCAAGGGGTTTTCAAAAATTGAAGGAATTTACTTTTATGAAACCTTTTATCTAGTTTCTATACTTAAGACAATTATTATTTTCCTTTCTATTATAGCACAGAGATTATTTAAAGTTTTCAAAATAGATATAAAATCAACATTTTTTAATGGAGAAATAGATGAATAAGTTTACATGGAAAAACCATAAGGCTTTAGGTTGTACTTAGATGGGAGAAAGGTGTGTAAACTGAAAAGGATATAAAGAGTTTAAAAAACCACCATGATATTGGTATTTTAAGATGGATGAATTTTTTAGAAGCATGTAATTCATTAAAGGGAAGGTTTAAAACAAATTATATATAAAGAAGACTAACACTACATTATTCACTAATATTTTGTATATTGATGAATTTTTTTTTTCTATAATGAGAAAAAAAATTAGCGAATAATACTCAATACACATTAATGGGGTATTTAAAATACACATTCTTGATTAGATGAAGTTTTTCTTATATTTAAAGATTACCCAAGAAACTTTATATATTTATATCTCTCAAGAGAAGGATGTTATGGATCTTTTAAAGAGGTTTAGTATATAGTAATGTTGAGGAGTGTCCAAAATAATTAAATTGGTCAAATAATTCATCAAGGATGGTAAGGGGGAAATTTTAAGTTAAAGTTAATTTAGATTATTGATTGGAAATATCATGTGGATGGTAGTATCTAGGACTGATATTGTTTATGCAGTTATAATTTGTGCTAAATATCAATCTAATCCCAAAGAATAATATCTTATATTATAAAAAAATACCGAGATATATTTAAAACACAAACAATTATGGTCTAGTGTATAAAAAGTATGTAGATATGGATCTAATGGGGTTTATAGAAACTAACTAGGTAGGTGTATAAGATTATAATAAGTCCAAATATAGTGGATCTTAATTTATTGGAATAATCTATGTTTCTTTTCATTCATAGAATCAATAACAAGTTACCTTGAGATCTAAAAAGGATGAATATGTGGTTGCATATTTGTAAGTTACTCAAATGATTTGGATGAAGATAAAGCTTGAGGATCTGAATATTTAAACTAAATATCCTTTAATCATTATCTAGGATAATGAAAATTCTATAAACCTATTCAATAATCCAGTACAACATTTTATAACCAAGCACATTGATATTAAATATCATTTTCTAAAGTAAATGTTGGATGAAGGAATTTTGAAACTAGAGTTTGTTCATGGAAATTAATATGTAGATGTTATTCTTATAAGACAACTTACATATGAGTCTTTTTAAAAATAAGGGATGGGAATGGGAGTATATCCAATTAATTAACTTTGAGGTATGTTATTTCCTATGTTTCCTCCTCTATTTCATATACTTAAATCTTTTTAAAAATTAGAGAATTAATATATAGGGGTGATCTGTAATCCTTGTTTATGAACTCCTTAAATGTTTTTTCTAAGTGGATGTAGAAAAGTTGTTATTAAATCTAGTTTATCTAAGCTACAAACAGAGTTGGCTAAATTTTAATTTTTTTAATGAGTTACTTAATGAAAACATGGGTTCATGAGTTTATCACACTTGTTTTTTACACTAATCTAACCCAATTATACTTATAATTGATTGATTCAAGAACACTTTATAGAAGATATTTATTTAAACACTTTCAATTATTCACTTTGGTTTTATTATTAATAACTAGGAGAAGATTGTATTGAAAACATATCCAAATGAGGAGATTATTGAAACCATCTAATAATGTTGTTTTGTTTTTTGTCAATAATTATTTAAGTATGATGATCAGAGAGCTGATCTTCATTGGTATTAATGAAAAGTAATATTGGATGAAAGAATCACTATCAATGGAATATTTCCAGTAAAATTGAAGAGATAGGTATAGGTAGATGCTTGAGATCTATTATTAAGAGAATAAAAAGTTGGTTAGAAGTTGGATCCATGAAGCACATAAAATATGTATTGGTGAACGAGGTCCTTTATATGATGTATTATTATGATTTAAAGTGATTTAATAGGTTTATATTTGAATTAAAGAATCTATGAACTGATGGGAATAATTATACTATCTATATTTTTATCTAAATTTTGGATATGTATTACTTCATAAGAGTAAGTGTTGACTTCAAAAGAGTATTTTGTGACTTTGGAAGAGTTAATGTAAACTTTGGAAGGGTAAATGTTGAGTTTGAAAGAGTAATACAATATGTGAAAAGATTAATAAGCAAATTTGTAAGAGTATTTATGGACTTAATAAGGTTATTTGTAAACATCAAAAGGGTATTTCCAGACTTTAGAAGAGTGGTATAGGACTTTGTTACAGTAATATCTTGACTTCATAAGAGTTAGGTACTTTGTGTAATTTGAGAAAATTTATAGAATAAAGTATTCTATGAAAAAATATTGGAATATTCTATGATCTATTATTCATAGAAATATACATCATAATCATACATTATTATGATTCTATATTATATTAAAAAACCATCCAAAAAAGGGTTTGGAGGCAGAGCACTATTCTATTCCAGGAGAAGTAGTTACATGTTGTATCACTGCGTGAGTCCATGCAGGCATGGAATATAATTAATAGAATTAAAAGATAGAAAATTTTTCATATGTTTAAAAAGGGTAAAGAATATGATATTTATGAATATTGTGTGAAGGTATATTTCAAGTCTTCTGGATAATTAAAAGTAATAAGAACAAATATTTAAGATAATTAATAATAATTAATTTGACTTTGAATTAAAGACCAAGGATGTGGGAAATTCTAAATTTTATTTAAATACATTATACTTGTGATATGAAGACTGTAAATAAGAAAATTATAAGAAAATAAGTGAGATTAAAAAAATATTCATCTTTAATTTTAGGGTCACTAAAAGAGACTACTATATAAGGAAGTAGAAGGCTATTCATATTTCATATTTCCCATTTTGAGACTTCATCAATCACTAATTATCATTTTTCATAAGTAATTACTTATTCTATGGATAGAAGTTTGTAAATATTGGAATCTATACATTATAATAGATATAAGGTTGTACCCTTTCATATAGCCACTTCTTGATAATAAGAGAGGAATAATGTGTGTTGAATAAAAACCATGACACACTAGGGATATAGTCATCCTTTAAAGAGGTAACCATCATTAAAAAAATTATTCAGTATATCTCTTTTATAAATCCATTATAGTTTTTAGAGAACATTGATGAATAAGAATGAGAGTAGAAGGGTTTTGTGAAAATCTATAAACATTTATTCACCCAACCTCTTAGTGTTTATCACCCTTCATATGATCCTAATATCTTGTCTTGACTATTGTTTAAATTGAATTTAATGATTCCTTTTAGAGGAAGTTTTATATTTTAATAGTTGTTTTATATCTCTGTTTAAATACTTATTTATAGATTTTATATTTTTTATTCATCTAACATTTTAAGGATTCTAGTCACATACTTTATTAGACATTTTAGACTTATTAAATATGTATATACTATTTTTTATAAGTTTGAGAAGGTTCCCCCTCAATGTAATATAAGTTGGTTATTTGGGATGGTCACTAAGATAAGACTTTTTATACTAATTGATGGCTGGGATGGGATCACAATGCCTTGACTCATTATACCCATTCCCTTAATTCATATGATGAGCTATGAGATTTCCTAAAAACAATTAGCCTAATATATACATTCTAGAATGGGTCACTAGGACCCTAACCACTTTGTAAACATCTTCCTAGGTGTGTATGAATAAATTTGGAAGTTAATATAGGTTCTTATATTTCCACCCATATAGAATGGTCTAGGAATATCATCTTAGATTTTGGGCTGAGGATCAAATCAGGTATATAGGTTTAGACCCTCCCTTGGTAAGTATTTACTTTCTAATGTTAATGAGTATGTATGAATTCTTTTTTATGATAAGTTTTGTTGTATTAATTCTACTTTATCTCTATATTATGTTGGCATACACTCTATCTTTTGACTAGTTATTAGGGGTAGGTTGGTGACCTTCTAATGAGTTGTTATACTCATTACCTTCATGGGACCCTTTTGATGCATGTGAAAACAATTTTATGTGTAACCGAAGTAAGGTAAAGGTGTTTAACTGTGGGATATAGAAACACACATGGTGAGTGGAGAGCATGGGTAATTTTTGGGATTTTTACTCTAAAAATGGGTCAAATTCAAGTGGGATATCATTGAGACCTTGAGATATTTTTTTATATTTGATGCATGTTCACGGAATACTATCTATCTCTATCTTGTTTCATACTTGCACTAGATTATATTGATGGTTGATTGTATAATTTGATGAAACATGATCATGTAATGTTTTCCACCTTTGGTAATATACATTACCTAGTTGATATATTGTCTCAAAATGCTATAAAATCACCTCTCACACATGTAATGCTTAACTTAAGGCATTTTCATCAGCCTATGTCAACTAAGAGATATACTTAAGGTGTTGTTATCATATAAAATGGGTTTGTTATAGGTATTCAGGCTATAAATGTTACAAAGTGGTATCAGAGCACACTAAGGGCTCTTTATTATAAGATTTATGAGTAGCTAGGATTTAGTACCTTATAGACATAGGAAATAACCCATAAATATGCATGGATAACATAATTATAGTGGAATATTGGGTCACTAGGAGTATTCTAAGGTTTATCTTCATTTTATTTTTATTTTCCTCAAGTAAGTTCTTAATGTCTAAGTCTCTTGAATCATAATAGACATCGATGGGTTAGAACAAGTAGGATAACATATCATGATGTGTGATTTCATATCTTTCATTATTTTTCTATCATTATAGTTGGTTGAAAACTCATATTAACTAAGACATTAACAATAAATTAATGCTAATTACCCATATATTTATTGTTAATTAGTTAGTTAGTATTGGTTAGATACTAATTCTTTGATTTATATTTCCTTTATATTTTAATGGAAGTTATTTTTCATTATATTAAACCCAAATAATGTTATGTTTAATTTTAAATGATTCATTGATCATGTTAACTTGTTTAAAACTAGTATATAGAGACTTTAATAATGAAAAGTGTTTTGAAAAATGAATGTGAGGGAGAGAAGAATGGGGGTTATACTTAAACTATAGAGTGTAGATAAAGCCTTTCAGTATTTCTTTAGTGAAGAAAGTATTTATATTTTTCTCAGATTAATTGTATAGGATACCTCTTATATGAACAATTCTTACTACATATGAAGGAGTAGGTGAGAAATTTCCTCCTGTGATCTCCTCTGTTAACTTTCAAAGTCTAAGTATTTTACCCCAAATGTTTTAAATTAAGGGGTGGGGCTTACCACAATGGGAACTAATAGCTTCCAAGGTATCATAAAATTTATAGGGTTTTATTTATCAGAGAGTGAAGAGTGGATTCGATTGATTTAATTACTTTATGAATTTGTTGAACTACTAGAATGACCCTGAGAGTGAGTATCTCTATTTATTCTTAAGATGGTGGCTCGTTGTTAGTGGGATCTCATGGTACTCTAATCCTTTTTTGGCCAATAAACTCCATGGAAATATATGCCTCTATATAGACTATAACTACTTGACTTAAGTCATTATTAGGAACCACTAAAATTTTCTCAATAATTGAAAATATTTTTCAAAAACATAAGGATATGAGATTCTTTTTTAATTTCTTTTGTCCAAATTAATTCTCCTGATGTGTTCATGGCCTTAATAAACATTATTTTTTTACCCATTTCTATACACCTTCAATGTATTTTTTGTGGATTATATCCTTGTTTACTATAATTCATGTGCCTATAATGGTCATCATATTCATGTTATTATGAATACCTTAAGGTAACATCAAAAGTATTCCAAGTTTTCAAAATGGTCCTTTTGGATTAAAGAGGTCAAATTGCTCAGGCACGTCATATCTGAAGCTGGTATTTTCATGAATCTTATTAATATGGAGTCGGTGGTGACATTAAAATCCCCAATGAATGTCTTAGATATTCTAAGTCTTTTTAGGATTATAGGGTATTTATACCATTTCATTTAGTAATTTTCCAAGATTATCACACCTATGAAAGGTTTAAGTATTAAGGGAGATAAATTTATTTGGTTAGGTCAATGTGAGTTAGATTTTTAAGAGTTAAAGACTCAACCAACTATATATCCTATTTGTATTAAACCTTGTCTAGGTGAGGGATTTTATGTATATTGAGATTATTCTTCAATGAGTCTTGGATGTGTGTTTCTGACGCTTTCGCTGGGGCACACACATCCATCTTCTTGAGTGCAACAGACGTGAATTTTGTTACCCTACATTCCTACTTTCCAAAGGTGGGCGGTATTCACTCCTTATTCAGGGATGTTTGCTCCTTGATCGAAATGATATGATGGGATGTCGGTTATTCCTTCTGTGGATTCCTCCTTGGAACTCATCACCCAGTCCGGGTCTCCCTCATAGATTTAATATGTTGTTCGTGAAACTCTTCCTGGAGCCATATCTTCATGGACACCAGTTAATTACAATGCTTCTGTCAGGACATTCCAAGGGGTATGGTCAAGGCAGCAACCTTCGATTAGGGGAGTAGTCAGGATGGGGCATCATTTACGTGTTTGGATGTTGGGGATTGGTGTGTCTCTCTTCTGTCCCTTATTATAGGGCTTCTCGAGGGCATAGAAGCCCGAGGCATCCCACATCGAACGCGGGGAATCATATGTCATAGGCATGTATCTGAGGTTTTCCTCAGCTTGTTGTGTTTAAAATGGGGTATGCCGCAAGTTTAACGTCCAGGGGAGACGGATCGGACTGATCAGAACACTGATTATAGTGGATCAGAAAGAGGAATCCCTTGGAGGGAACACTGATATTGGGGCCAGCATGTGGGTGGCTTCCCGAATGCTGTGGAAATAAATGAGGTGTCATAATCTCATCAAGATGTGGTGGCTTGGGTAAGGATCAGGATGGATGATGGTTTTGGGCTTGATCCTCAAAGAGACATCCTACGTACCATGCCTTGACATGGATCAAAGTCCCCTTAGTTCGGGATGGTTTGAGGCTTACACTCTAGGCTACCCAAGGTGGGGGGTGAACCGATGGTCGGAACAACCGGGTGGTGGGCTTGAAACTCGTGAGTATTCTTATGTACCATGCCTTGACATGGGTCAAATTCCTCGTAGTTCGGGATGGATTCTGGTGAATTGATGTGAATAAGGACCTTGGTCCAGGTGGGTGTTGGGTGTTGGGCCTGAACCTCGTGAGGTTTCCTACCTACCACGCCTTGACATGGATCAAAGTCCTCATAGTTCGGGATGGATGTCGGTGAACTAACGTGAATAAGGTCGGAACGACCGAGTAGTGGGCTTGAACCTCATGGAGGCTTCCTACGTACCATGACTTGACATGGATCAAAGTCCTCGTAGTTTGGTATGGTTTAGGGCTTACACTCTAGGATGCCGAAGGTGTTAATGGGGCTTGTTGCACCGACATGGAGATGGTCGGGGCCATTGGTTGTTGGGAATGAACCTCGTGGAGGCTTCCTACGTACCATGCCTTGACGTGGATCAAATTCCTCGTAGTTTGGGATGGTTTGGGGCTTATAGTCTAGGCCGCCCAAGGTGGGGGGTGAACTGATGTGAATGAGGTCAGAATGACCGGTTAGTGGGCTTGAACCTCAGGGAGGCTTCCTACGTACCATGCCTTGATAAGGATCAAAGTCCTCGTAGTTTGGGATGGTTTGGGGCCTGAGCCAAGAAGAGACTTCCTACGTACCATGCCTTGACATGGATCAAATTCCTCGTAGTCTGGGTGTACATTTTAACGTCATACGGGATGAGGGTGTTGTCATGGTCGATGCTTACTCTAAGCCCACGTGAGTCGTGCTCAGTGTGAGAAACAAGAGGTGATAGAGACATGATGATCATGTCGTGAAGGGTGCGTCCGTGGGAAATAAGTAGGGGCTTATGCGTTGAGTGGCCCATGGTGTCGGGACATACTCCAAGATAGAGGCCCGAGGGTGACAAAGCACAGCGGGAGGGGGACTTGGGACCTAATAAAGGAGGAGCCTTGTTTCCTATCACACCCTCTGCTGGAATTGGCACTGAGGAAGTGAGGAGGAGCAGGGGTGCTGCCTCCTGCAATAAAAGCTAGGGGCTTACACCAAGGTGTCTGCCCTTCCTTGCGGACAAACTTCACTCCAAGAAGGAGGATATCATTCCCTGTGGAGACCAGGGGGCATGGAGAATGCCCAAGGTGGGGGACCCTGTGTGCGGGGCATGGGGTGAGGTCACAGTTTAACGTCATTTGTTGAGGACGATGGCCCTTGGAAGTTTAAAGTCATGCATCTCGGACGAGGTGGGTTCACTCTTCACCCCTAGGACTTACATAATCCATACACTCTACTCCTTGTGGGAGTGAAGGCATCAACAAGGCTGTAGTGTGGGGGTGTCACGGAACGAACCATCAAGGGGCCCGCATTAGTGTGGTTATGTGAAGAAGCAATATCCATTAGCATGCCTATGTGATGGAGCCTTAGGAGAAGCAATGAATTGGGCGGTATCATCCATGGGACTTTGAAGTCACATCGTGCTAACCTAGAGGGTCGCACGGGAAAAGGATTTTCCAAGTAGAGGGGTCCATAGGCAGGGGCCTTGTGGAGCTCTGTTGCTCTACGTGGTGTAGGGCACTTGCGAAGGGGTGTGCTTTACGAAGTGGGGTACCTTAGCCTTAGCATGGGGAAGAGGTGAAAATGGGAGGTGCTTCACTAAGTGGAAAGGAATTCGTGGAGTACAGCCTCACTAAGAAAAGGTGCCTCACGAAGCAGGATGTCGGGAAGCAATGTGCTTCACGAAGTACAGTGATCCTGCCTTAGCAAATGGATCAAGTGTACATGAAGGGTGTTTCGCGAAGCATAAATGATCCATGACAACCTAGGTCCCTTTGGGGATCCCCTTCCTTCGCAAAAGCCCTTAGGCTTCATGAAAGGCATCCCTCTCAGAAGAGGGGATCAAAATGAGATAATGGGGAGGCACTTCATGAAGTAGAAGTACCTCGCACAGATCATGGTTCACCGAGCAGAAGATTGCTTCGTGATTAGGGATATGAGAAGCTGAAAGTTTGGATTGTACATCTGGAGAGATCAGAGGGATCTCAGTATTTATAGGCAAGAGTCACCGCAGAGCGGAGCTCACGCGGCACGAGGAGGGGCTCAGTGGATTAACGGTGAGATCACGAATGTTAAATGAGTTCATTGAGCGACCTGCATCCTTTTTTTCGCAGCGGGTTCGCGAACATAAAATTCGTTCGTGAAGCATCCTGCCTCATTTTCTTCGTGGCGAGCTCATGAACGTCAAATGCATTCATAGAGACTCCCACCTTCATTGCTTCGCGGAGGCCATGGTGCTAGGGGACTCCACGAAGGGGCTTCGCGAGGCAGTCTGTGGGGTCGTCTTGGGGCCACTTCTTCGTGCCAAATTTTGGTGCCAAAAATGTGTCTTTATGAAATATCATTGAGTAGTGGCACATGGTTATATGTAATTTCATCCTCTTGAATATTACTACCCTACCTATGACCACAATGTAGAAATTGTTGTTCATGAACCATTGTTTTCAAGACGCTATGTATATGATAAACAGTTTGAGGCATTCATTAATAAAAAAATATGAAATACATATTTTCTCAATGAGACCTAAATATCTAGAAATTTTATTCCATTTAATACCAAAAATAATTTTATTTCAATATCCAATATACTCCCAGTAAGGGAAAAATAGTTTCAAATTCCCTTGGTCCGATTTTCACCCTTAGAAGGTGATAAAAGTGAAGAATGGGTGGTGATTTATATTTTTATGGATAAAATTCACTTGGATTTGGTTGAGGGTATAAGTTTAATTCATTTATATCATATCAACCTCTCCTCTTCTCTCATGTAAAAAGTCAATGAATTTTATATATATTATTCAGATTGTATTATTATTCAAGAGATACTCTATCATAGATAGATCCTAGATGACTTGTTTCATGTTCCATCGTCTTTCCTCTATATCTATATATGAATATTTATTTCTACTAGTATAAGGGATACATTAATGAAAAATTATCACACTTAATTATGGTATATTCAATCAGTAATCATATAGATATACCGAGGCGTTTGTTTCCAATTTTGGTGTCCTGAAATAAAAAAGGATATTTCTTGGTTTGTTTCTAGATGCCTTACCTTACAATGGGTGAAGGAAAAGAACCTGAATCTATTGGTAAATCTTTATTCACTCTCATTTATAGTATGTACATGGGATGAAATCATTATGTACATTATGACTAATCTAACAATAACCCCGAGTGGATGAGACACAATATAAGTTATTGTGGACTATCATTCCAAGATGAAACACTTCCTATCAATTAAAGATTTATCTTAATTTGATGAGTATATGAATCTATGTAAATATTGTTAAACTTCATTTTGTTCTGTATAGTATTATCTCTAATAGAAATATTATATTTATATCTTGATTTTAGAAAGGTTTATAATAGGCATTCGGTTTACAGGTAAATTGAGAACTTATCTACAACCATAGATTATGGTTAGTTTAAGTAGACCATATATATTATAAAGGATATTATTTGGGCATGTATCCCTGATTTTAGTGGATACATAGAGAATAAATTTTCTATGGTTGAATTCGTCAATAACAACAAATATCTATGTTCCTTCTAGGTGTACCTTTCAAATCCTTATATAGACAACTGTGTTTCTCTCTCTTTTACTGGACAAGGTGAATCCTCCATGGTTAATCCCAAAATCATCCAATATATGAATGATAGGGTGAAATATATTTATAAGTGACTCATAACCACTCTAAATTTTCAAAATTCATATGCCAACTATCAGAGACTACCCTTAGAATTTTAAGTGGGTGGCCAAGTTTTCCTTTGTATTTCACCAAGGTTGGGTCATTGAAATATGGGTATATAAGGGAGGCTATCTATTTATTATGCCATGCCTTTTAAGACACTAACTCAAGTTGGGGATGTATCTTATCATCTTATAGTAGCTCCTCAATCTAGATCCATGTACAACACTTTTCATATATACCAACTGAGATAGTACATCCCTAAAAATTCACACATGATTTAGTATAATGATTTTGATCTTGTGGTTGATGTATATTATAAATATCATCCAGTATGAAGGGTTGACAAGATTAAAAAGGTCCTATGGGTAAAATAATTCTCCTATTTTATGTCAGGAGGTAGAATGGAAATCTCCAGGATGAAACCCAAGAGTGTGAGACAGAAATAAAAAACCATCAACAGAATCTATTTTCTTAAAAATCCATTTGAATTTACTCATGTATGAGAAGCATGATTACGGGGTGGTTGTAAAGACCTCAACCTTACCGACACTATATTTTCATATAAATTCAATATTAAATGTTCTTTTTGGGTATGTTTAAAGATAAACGAGAGTTATGAAAAGAAGGGGGAGATTGGAGAAAGGGAAATAGGAATGGGAAGACACCCTTAGGTCTAGGGACCACCAAGTACCTAGTGTTCGTAGACCAGGTACCTATTGAGGTTTATGTGGTTTAGTTTTAAACCCTCCCATAATCAGTGTTTTAAGTGATTAACCAATAGTTTTCAGTGAAAAATTTCATTAATGAAGTGGAATATTGGTCTTCTTACCCCAAAACCTAATTATAATGAGGGGGGTTCAATTTCCTTCTTCATTTTACCTTTTTTTCTTCTCTTATCAATCTCTCTCTTTCATTTTGTTCCTCTCTGTCATGATAAGTCCCAATGGGGCTTGATACAAAACTACCCCAATCCCGCCTCCAATAGGTCAGGGGATGGAGACCAGTGTTCAATAGGTATATCACACACATGGGAGGCCTTAACCTATGGTACATGTACACAAACACATCTCCCTCTATGAAATAGTGTAGAGATAATAAAACCTTTTAATAAAAATGAATGAATACATCTATCCCACAATTAGAGTACAATAAAATTACTAAAAGCATAAAAATGGAAAATAAAAGCCCACCAAAACATCAAAAGTGTGTAACCTAATCATAAATAGGGGACTGATATCAAATGAAACCACCAAAACACACCTTGGTTAAACATTGGTATACACCTCAGTCTGTCTATACCTATAAGATCTTCCTATTATGGGTCCTCCTAGGACTCCATTAGAAGGTCTGTTGTCTGCACAAGATATTGAATGTGTGGGAAAATATCATATAGTGGTGAGTATAATAATACCTAGTAGGTACCAAAAAATTCCAAAAAAAGGGTGAAACGAAAAAAAATAGTCTGCTCATCCCAAAGACAGAGGAGGAAACCCGAGAGAGAGATAACTTGAAATTCTATCTCGACCACTCCCCAGTTATGAATGACTAGTCAAATCATCTCCATACAAAGTGCCAATCAATATAAGACATCACCATAATGAATCCTAGAATAACCAAGATATACTCATCTCATACTCCAAGTCCCATGATTTCCTAGCCTCATTGTCAGTTAGAGGATTCTACTTGATGCTAAAACATAATTCTCATATAGGGGAATGCACTTCATGAGCCCTTACATACCATATGGAAGTCATTCGAGAGATAAAAACTCATCAAAAAATACATATAATATCCATGATGTCATGTTCAAGAGATATCACTCTATTAGGAATAGCTCTTCCAATCTTGATGGGACCCATTTGAGAGATCTCACTCCATTAGGTGTTTCTAAACCAATAGAACATCCCCACTATCCTAGGTGGAATACACCTAAGAGAACTTGGTTGTTGGGTCTCACCACAAAGAAATTCATGTTGTCACACAACGGATCTCAATACTCAGATAGGTGGTCACACCCATCCCAGATGGGGGATCCTAGAAACCTACTAGAAACACTAAATATTTCATCTCATAGATAGGGGATCACACTCAAGACCGCTGAGGGACACTAATAACCTAATATAGAATAATAAAGATCATATTACTCAGATAGGAGTCAAACCTGGGACCGTTGAGAGATGCCACAATCCCTAATGAGTCTTAAAGCCACAATAAATAGATTTAGGATCATGGTCAGGACTACTGGGAGATACCACAAACCCAATTCTAGATCCAACTACCAAGTTGGAGATCATACTCTCAACAAAAACACAAAATCCACTATACTAAACCATTGATTAGAGGATCATACTCTTGATGATACTAAAACACCTACTTAGACCACCCTCTATATAAAGGATTTTATATATGATGATTCCAAAACCCCTATGGGGCTAGACTATTAGTTATGTGATCTTCACCCATGTATGATGGTCATGATGATACCACAAACCCCACATAGAAAATTTGATATGAAATAGAATCATGCCCTGACCTGGCAGAGGGATACACCAACTATATTTGATCTTATCCTATCGAGGGAACCACAAACCTATGCTGAGGATGTAATGACCCATTTTACCCTTACAAGGATAAACCAAGGCAAATCACTAAACAGATAATGGTCTATATATTTATAATAGAAGTGAACCACTAACCCCACCTCAGGTTTCATCTCATACACCAAAACCATGGACACCATCATGTCTATCGTGGAAAAATACTCAAGATAGGCTACTAATGAGAATCCATCTAAAACGTGAAGATGGATATGATCAAAGGATAAGTCACTAAAGGGATTACATGGTGGGTACCCTTAGTATATTTTGTGTCTCTCAAAACTAGCCCCAGGATGTGTCTCCTCTTGGTATTAGGAATATATTTGGAAATATACACAGTTTTTATAGAATGTCACATGACTTGTGACTACATCCGATCTCTTAGGTGTGTCCTCTATAATACAAGGTTGACTATCCATGTTTCCCTACATGTCATTTACCCTAGGTACATAACGTTTCTTGGTTATCTGGCCACTTGGACATGTCCTTAGCTTGTGCCCATATACCTGGCCATGTAATTCCACATAGATATGTCACCTGACACGCTATATCTAGCCATGTACTTATACCATATGACCTGGGCTCACTACATGGAATGTACCCACATTACACTCTATATAGTACCCAAAGATAATCTTCCCATAATAAAAATAACACACAGCATGTGATACTGCACTACACACTATGTGATCAAAAATTCTAAATGAGAATTCCCTACGAGCCACCCAAAATTACCTGATTTCCACAAAAACCCTCAAATCTACCCTCAGAGATCACTAACAATCAAAATAGATATATAAAACCTTAAAAATGCATAAAAATGGATTGGGATAAAAAACTCTTACATTGACCTACCTCATTTTAAAATTTCGAAGCTTCAGGTGTAGATCCATGTTATGAGGTCGTTACACTATGATCTAGGAGCGATCTCCATAAATATTGAAGATCAGAGGTGCCTCCTCTCTTGGTATCTACCTCATTTCATCTGTCACGCAAGGGGGATTCTCCCTTCTTCCATGTGTGAGAACCCCAAGGGGGTGGGAGAAAGGGTTTATTAATTTAATTTCATTAAATTAATTACCCTCCATTTAACACCACGCCAACTCTTCCTCAAGCAAGAACATGATGATGTCAATATTTATGTCATGCCTTGGTTAAACACCATATTCTCAACTCAACTAAGATCTCAAATTTATGATCCAAGACTCTAATCAGGATTTATTTCAATTTTACTAAAAAGCTGAATGAGTGTGATAAAATATAATTAATATTTTTAATATCACAGTTATGAGGCTCTTAGGACCTAGAATCCCATTCCAACTCAATGACTGAATCCATAAATATTCCAAAATTATTACACGGAAAAACCCAAGTCAATAATTATCCTAACCTTAAATATTTTCATCCCTAAAAAGTGAAATCCTATACACAAGGGGAGAACAGAGCTCTCAAATCAACCTATCATGCTAGTGAGCTCACCGAATGGGTTCATTCACTATCTACAAACACACACTCAACGGAACCAAAATCCTAAGAAGGGACCTCTCTATCCAAAAACCAAACACCATCAAGTGACACAAAAGGCCACACCAAACGTATCTATCATCCCAAACTAGTTCAACATCATTAAGTGAAGAATATACATGTATCTTCATCTATGATAGAGGAAAGAATCAATCACCCAGACCAACTATGGTCACATAGTCTAGTGGTACACCACCTCGTTAACCCAATGTAGAAACTACTATAACCTGGAAGTCCCCATACCCCTTGGATAAACTGCACCCTCAATACCCATCTCTTTCACAAAATCTAGGCCCACAAAAGTTGTCTCCCACTAGCTCTGACCAATACAGTGGTAACCTTCAAGTCTTCCTAAACATGTCCTCAATGGGTGCTACACTGAAGGCGGTGCAATGAATTCACCACACTAACATGAAAACTTGATGCATGTTCCTTGAAACTGAAATGGTACACTCTACTTAAACAACCACCCCTCTATTGGTTATACTACTAATGGTAGGAAACCTCCTCAGTGCCGCATCTCATAGCATTACTGGTACCCTCATCAATCCTTGGAAGTTATACGCACTACCAACCTTTGGAAAACCCATCAATAATATGTCATGTGGATATCTAGTCACATGAGACCTCAAAAATAGAATCTCCTAGTTGTGCCTCCATACATTTCTATGAATTAGAGGGGTAACCACTAACAACTAGAGACATGTTTCCTCATCCTAAAATGTATTTCATGCAACCTTGACTATGAGAACATTATAAAACCATTGAATAACACATGGCTTACCAACTTCACACATTAGGCCTTACCAGGCCCTAAGTCTACAAAAATCCAACTATACCATGTATTATCAAGCTCCATGGGATTCAAAAGATATGTTATTGAAATATTTGGATAGTCCTTGGGTGCTGGTTTACGTGGAAGTTAACTCTTAGTGGGGAGGTAAACCTAACTTGTACTTGGGTATACATCCACAACTCCACCACGACAACATGAAATCGAAAGAAAATAGCATGAATTCTTCAAGGGTCATACCATCCATCTGATAAAAGTTGATTGTTTCCTCCTAAAAATGAGATCATCCTACTTAACCCAGGATCAATCCTCTAAAATGGAGGAAATCCATCCCAAAATCCAACAACACTTCCACACCCATTGGTTCCTACCATTTAAGAATTGACGGTAAGAAACAAATCCATACTCAGGAAGATCATCATAGGGCTTCACTCTGCCACTATGTAAAGGTCCTATGTGATTCACTCACATCCCAGAGCTAGGTCACACTATTGACAGAAGTGTGTAGTCACTGATTCTATATTGTAGGAGACTATAAGAAAAGGGTCGATAATAAAGGCTCCACTGGAATTTATAGGGCCTAATCTGACACTCAAGCACACAACACTGCATTGAACACACAAGTCAGTGGAAATTACTTTCCACACCTTGATATAATCTGTTTCGGTGGCACTAACTCACCTGAATATATTTTTATCATGTAACAATATTATGTCTTGGTGGGGGAATCATACTTCTTTCTTATGAGTCTAAATCTATGTCACACATAACCATCACGGGGATCTAATGACACCCTACGTCACTCGGTATAAACCTCAAGAAATAAGTTCAAAGAATTGAGTACCTAACAATAGTTTATAATAATAGTAATTGAAAAGTAGAAAGGACATAAAGTGTACCTATAATCATCTTCAAAGCCTCTAGGTCATAGGAATCTACGACCTATAGCTATCATTTCCCCATCCTTTAGATCCTTGAGCCTGGCATGGACCACCTTGGGGTTGTGGTGGAAACATATTGAGTCTTCTACAACCTCTTTATACCCTCCATGTTCCTCCACCACATCTTCTTTCAAGAAAAAATCCATGATACTGTCACTATATATACTAGGATGGTCCATTTACTATCTCTCTCAGTATCATGGGGGGTCGGAAAATATTGCATGACTTTTCCCCATCTGTCACAAGAAAAACAGTACATCGCTCATGGTAGAATAGATCTGTCCTGAGAACTCTGAGCCATAATCCCACCATCCTAGTATCCCTCCTAGAGCATATCACATGCCTGGATCCCTAAGCCTATCATCAAATAACCAATTATGATGTATCAGATCATGTGTGTCCTATAATAATATTCGGAGTCTGCTCAACTATAAATCTCTCCACCACCAAGGCTCGCTCAACAACCCATCATAGGTGGGAATGCACAGAAATATCACTGAAGCACTAATATCCCTCCATAATCCCTTCTCTGAGGTCCATGATAAAAAAAATGGGTCTCGAACTATATCTAGGGAATACTATGAAAGGTATGTGAACCTCACTGAATACTCCTCCATAGTCATGATATCATTCCGAATCTATAGAATCTCATATATACACGCTGATCAAAATGTTTCTAGATAAAACACTTCTCAGAAGAGTTTCTAAAACTCCATCCAAGTGAGCATCATCTCATCATAGGTATATATTAACATACTCCAATATCTCGTAGCTAATACCTAGAGAGGAATCTCCCCTAATACCACCATCTATTCGAGAGGTTTCTCACAAGGAAGAAAACACATGTAACTACCTCAAGACAGTCATCAACTACCTAGGGTTCTGGACCCCCTGATACCTCATATTTCACTACCTATGAAACTCCTATTACAAACTCAACTTGAATGCATCCGCAATTCGAACTACCATCCCAACCTGCTGCTCAACGGGTGGTGGCTTGACTAAAATACCACCTAGAGCCACCACATCCTGCGTAGTTCCCTGCACTAAATCCTCATCACTAGAAGTATCATCATCACAATATCGTCATGAAATACTATCTAGATATCATCACGATGGAATCCTGAAATATAATAATGATGCATCATAAACAAAGAGTATATATGTGGAGCTTACTCAAGAAGAACATGGAACCCAACACTCAGTCCTATATAATGCATGTACCAAAATTCTTTCCTATCAATGTGTACATGTACCAATTAAATAAGTAGGTTATCAGAGTCTAAGTGAATGGATACATTAGTCATGATACAAATACTAGATTTCATGGCCTATGAGTCAAAATCGATACACTATGACATTGTTTCTATAAATTCACAACTAAACCTCATAAGGGTACAAAACATAGAACATCATTATGGGGTTGAACATAGATCTGATACCATTGTGTCATGACCCATCCTGATAGGGCCCAAACCACAACTACCCCAAGACCGTATCCAAAGAGATCAGTGTCAAGTAGGTATATCACACACATGTAAGGCCTTATCCAATGGTACTTATATGAACACACACACATATCTATCCATGAAATAGTTAAGTGGTAATAAAACCACTAAAAAATGAATGTAGACATATATCCCACAATCATAATACAAAAAAAATACTAAAAGGATAAAAAGGGAAAATATAGGCCCAAAAAACTAAATAAGCATCTAACCTACTTAGAAGGAGGTGACTATTTTCAAATTAAACCATAAGAACACACCTTCTTCAAACATTAGTATAAACCTCAATCTCTCTAGCTCTCCAAGATATGCCTACTCCGGGTCCTCTTGGGACTCCATCGAAAGGCATGTCGTAAGCATAAGAAATGACATGCCCATGAAAATATCATGCATGGGTGAGTATAAAAATTCACAATAGGTGCCTGAAAAAAACAAAAATAAATGATATAAATATAAATAAAATAGTTCTCTTGATATAATTCCATACGAGGAAACCCAAGGGAGAGAGAGTAAGAAACTACATCTCGAACACTTCTCATTTATACATGAATAGTCATCTCATATCCACATGGTGTGTAAATCAATTTATGACATCACCGTATGGAATAAAAAGGTAAATATGATATATTCATATTATACTTCAAGTTTCATGTCATCTCAACCTCACTACCGGCTACAAGATTCTACTCGAGGCTCAAACATAATGCTCATCCAAGTGAACACAGTCCACGGGCTCTACCATCCCATATGGAACTCATATGAGAGATTAAAAATCATTAGTAAATACCTATTCCATCCCTAATGGAACATCCATGAGATATCACTTAATTGGGAATTGCTCTTCCATCCTTGATGGAAACCATACAAGAGAACTAACTTCATTGGGTATCACTAAACGGAGGACACATCCCTGCCATCCCAAGTGGAGTGAACCATAGAGAACATTCAATTGGGTCTCTCTACAG
Source organism: Viscum album (assembly GCA_963277665.1). NCBI lineage: Eukaryota > Viridiplantae > Streptophyta > Magnoliopsida > Santalales > Viscaceae > Viscum > Viscum album. The sequence goes on along the minus strand of OY728159.1, from coordinate 1,814,559,686 downwards.
TTAAAGTCATGTAACATCATAGTAGATCTCAATAATTAGATAGGGGGTCACACCAAATCCATATGTGGGAATACTTGAACCCTACTGAAAACACTGATGATCACATCTCATAGATAGGGGATCACACCCAAGACCACTGAGGGACACCAAAAACCTAATATAGAATTCCTAAGATCATATCACTTGAATATGGGATCACACCCAGGACTGATGAGAGATACAAAAACCCTCATGATCCTCAAATCCATGATAAAAATATACAAAATCATTCCCAAGACCACTGGGAGATACTAAAAACCTGAATCTTTATCCAACCCCCAAGTAGAGGATCAGACTCTTGACGATACAATAAACACATTGGACTCAACTATTTATTGGGGTATCGTACTCTTTGCAATACTGAAAATCCTACTGAAACCTCCCTCTAAGTATAGGATTGTATATTGGTTGATTCTCTAAACCCTACTGGGTTAGCCTGCTAGGTAGGGGATCACTACCCATGTATGAAGTTCACGATGATACCATAAACCTCACCTTGGAAAGTCGATACTATAGAAGATCCCATATTAACCTCCTAGAGGGATACAACAACTCTATTAGAGCTCATCCTATCAAGGGAATCACAATCCTATGTTGAGGACATAATTCCACATTATACCTTTACAGGGATAGACCAAGGTAACCCACTCAACTTATACTGGAAAATAAGTCGTTGATAGAATAGACCTGCTAAACTCATCTCACATCACATATCTCACACCAAAAACATATCCACCATCACATATAACACAAAACAAATACTCAATATATGATACTCAAGGGCCTCCATCTGAGACATGATGATGGGGATGTGCAAGGGAGAAGTCTCCAAGGGGAGTAAACAATGTGAAACCTCAGTACACGACAAGTATCTCAAAACCATCCCTAGGTCGTGTCCCCTCTCAAAACATAATGTGTTTTGGGAGATACACACAACATGTCACACTACGTGTGACCTCATTCGATCTTTTGGGAATGCACTCACCCATAAATGTCCAGTTTTCCATGTCTCCCCACACAGTGTATACCCTTGGTACTTGAAAAGTACTGTCTATATGACCACTTGTTCATGTCCTCAGCCTATGCCAGTGTCTGGAACCCTATTCCCATATACCTATCTATGTACTTTCACACGACCATTTCCTTGACATGCCTTGTCTGGCCATGCCCTTTAACCACATGACCAGGGCTAAATACACATAATGCACCCCAATTATATGGAATATAGTCCCCAAATATCATTTTTTCTAAACAGAAAGAACATATGGCATGTGATCTTGCAATATATTTCATGTGATTGGAAATTCTGAATGGGAATTCCCAACAAGCATCCCAAAACTCTCTGATTTCCACTAAAACCCTCAGATCTATGCCCAGAGGATCACTAGAAATTATAATAGAGCTCTAAAACCTTAAAACAACATGTCAAATAGGATTGGGGTGTAAAAATCATAAAACCTCCTACCTCATTGCGAAACTCCTAATCTTCAGGTGTAGATCCATGCTCTGAAGCTAATTCACTATGATCTGGGAGTGATAACCATCAAGATCGAATATCATTGGCACCTACTATACTTATTTCCACCTTGATTCATTCATCATGAAAGGGGGTTCCTCCATTCTTCCTTTCATGAGAACCCAAAGGGGATAGGGGAAGGAGTTTATTAATTTAATTTCATTAAATTAATAACCCTCCATTTAACACCCCACCAAATCTCCCCTAACTAAGCACCCAACACATACAATATCTATGTCGTGCTTAGGGTAAACACCACATTATGAACTCAAATGTGGAATCATATTTTGGATCCAAGAATCTGATCAGTATTTTTTCTAATTTTATTGAAAAAATACACACATATGATAAAATATACTTAATATCTTAAATATCACTATACTGAGGCTCTCTGAGCCCTAGAATCCCATGCCGACTAAGCATCTGACACCAGAAATATTCCAAAGTCTCAAATAGAAAATCCAATGTCACTACAGTATCTCTAAATATCCATCATCAACCCTTTGTCCTAGGATACTGATTCGTTCACCAAGGCTTGATCATCAACTAAGTAAGACTTCATCTCTCTATAATCCTCTTATTTGTGTATTTCTATTTAGGTGGAAGGTGTAATCTTATACTCTCTCAATTTAGTGTTTATGAAATAATATAATAAACTTTTATTTCTTCCAGGATAGTAATTTTGTAGGATTATCCTATAACACCACTATATTTTAAAATAATACTATATTTGATTGCATACAAGACACCTAACACTAAGCTTAAACGAACAAAAAAATATTATTAATTAAATATGACCATTAAAACCTATCTATTAAATCAGAGGGTATAAATAGGATCAATCATATTATGAAATATGTATATATATATATATATATATATAAAGGTCCCAATAAATACAATTTTATTTATTAATGCTTAGGAAATAAGAACTTAATTTTTAGTAAAGTTATTTTATTCTTTGAAAATATGTTTTCTTCAAAAATAAATTTTATTGATTTTTTGTGAATGAATATTATAATTAATTTTCCAAATTTTTATAAAATATATTTGAAAATTGAAATAAATTTTTGAAATCATCATTTCAAAAATAGTTTAGAGTGAATTTTTGGGATTCTTCTAAAAATATTAATTTTCTAGTGAATTGTTAAAAATACTAATTCTCATTGAAAACTATATTTTTTTATTTCAATAATTCAAAAAGTTCCATTTTGTTTAAAAATAATTTAAAATTAAAATTATTTATCTAATTAAAAATACAATTAAGTTCATTGTAATCTATTTTATGGTTATATTTGGTATAAAAATATTTTTATACTTAAAAATCTATTTTTATGAAAAAATCTATTATTCATGCAATGTATTTTTATCTTAATAAATTAAATTAATCATTATTGGTGAATAATTTTAATTAAATTTATATATTATATACTGAATAATTTTTTTAACCCTCATCAATTTTTTTCCTCGACATGGGATAAAAGAAATCCAGTTTTATGCTTAAAAATATACTTTTCTAAAAAGTGGTTTTCGTCACATTTTGAGAACTCATTTTAAAATTAATTTTTTCACTTATAGATATTTAATTTTATAAAATTTAATCCATATTTAGAATTATTACATTCAAATTTATTAAATAGACACATTCTATTTTGGGTTAATATGAATAAAAACTGTGGTAAAATTTATCACTATGGTAAAGGTTAAATTGGGTAAATCTAGGTTAAAAATAAGTGATAAGACTAAAAATTTTCATCATAATTATTATTGGATAAATTTAATTTAACCCTTATCACCTTATTCCCAGAATTTATTTTGAATCTTTTCAATGAAAATGACCTATATAATATTTAAAGTAGAGAAAGTAACAAAGTGTCACTATCTTTGTATTAAATATCTATTATGTTTCCACATGGGTAAAAAATTAAGATTTGAATGAATATAAATATATAATTTTAGAATAATTAAATTAATATCATTATAAAAATTTATTTATAATTTTTATTAATTATATAATTACATTAAATGATTATGCAACACTTACACAACATTTCTTCAATTATTAGAAAAATAAAATAACTGATTTCGGAATATTAAAATTAATATAATTTAAGGGATATATAGTCTAAACATAATTTTTAAGATAAATATAACATATTAATGATGTGTAAAAGGATTATATTTTAATCACAACTTTTTCTTTATGTCCTTTAATTCAAATTAAATGAATAGTTTCAAAATTGTAATTAATGGTATTTTAACAAAATAATATTTTATTAAATCATTTAAAAATCATGAAAATCTTGAATGATGACAATTTGGATAATATATAGTCTAAAATTCTGTTACTTGGCCCTTTATGGTTCAACTTTTACCTTATAAATAAAATTATAACCCTTTAAGAGTGAAAATTTTGTTATCACGGTTAAGGTCAAAATAGGGTAACTAAGGGATTAAAACAAAACATAATGTTTAAAAACGAGTTAAACCTATAAATTTTTTTTTTGGAGGAATTTCAATGCTATAACTCCTTATATTAAAATAACTATCGATTTGGAAGCTTTTTTTATATTCTAACTTTGTTATATTTTAATCTTTTATGAAATCCCAAGAGTGACCCTCCCCTCAATTATAATAGGGAACCAATACTTTATCTTTTTATCACCATGTTGATACTTATAGATTGACCATTCCCTAAAAAACCCTTTTAAAATTACTTATCCACATTATAAAGGATCACATCCTCAAAAAATACCAACCCTAGGGTCATTAAGAGGAGATCTAAATAAATTGTTTCAAAGAAGAGGTAATCGCTTTAACTGGTCACTTCCTTTTTAATTATTCTTTTACCACCTATAAATAGGATATATTATTTCTAAAATAATTAATTTAGTATCCTAAATATAATATTTTTTATTATAATTAAACCACTATTATTCACCCTCTTTTCCATTAAATATGAAGTGAAAGTATCACTCGTGCGTACATATCGATTACGGTTTCCATATAGCGATACAATTAATTTTTCATTACCATATATTTATCGATTAGTGTTATGATGGGTTTAAAGATTATATATAATATTTATGTCTTAATTATTATTCTATAATGATAACATAATATGTAACTTCTTATCTTCTAATCTGTTGGAAGATGATATTGTCCCTCATGCTTACGTGTGGAGTGCCATCTCTATGAAGCAATGTGATTCATTTTTTTGTATTATCATTACATGTATGGAAATAAGGATAGATTTTATGAATATATATATATATATTATTTATATGATATAATAATGATTCTTTAATGATGAATTATTATTTACTTTTCTTTTATTCCATCAATCAAAAAGTGAAATCAACGTTCATGCATATGTATGACCTACCATCTCTATGAATGATGAAATTAATTTTTTTATCAATAAATTTTATGGATGAATATATATATATATATAATATTATATTTATATCATGATTAAAATTGTATAATTTATGGAAAAATGATAAAATTATAATGACTAAGACTGCCGAACCGAAACAAGCTTGAAAAAAGAAGCAGTTATCACCAAGAATAGTGATTTTAATAAAAAATTATTAATAAATAGGTCATAATATGTAATTAATAAATAATAAATAGGATTATAGATATGATTTTTTTAATAAAATTCATGTATAATAAATCTATATTTATTATACATGAGGTTTAAATGTAAACGAGGAAAGGCGAGTCTTGAGGTATGACATTTTTGTCTCACTTTTATTTCTATGAGACACATGTCATATTCACCACTTGTTTATTTTATGTGGTGTATATACTTCTCTTGAATGTGTTTTATGATTATTATTATGAATTTTATGATCATTTACATATATATCTAAGGTTATTTCTTTAATCGGGATTACAATTCAAATGTTACCAAAGCGGTAAGGAATTCATGTTTCAATCATATTTTAATCAGGATTGTTTATGTGTTAATTTACATTGAAAAAATTATATGATCCTTATTTAATAACAAGAGTTTCATTTTTATTATCCTCTATTTATTTCTTGATAATAAAATATTTATTTTCACTTTTCTTACATTAATTACTCAAGAGGTCAAAAATATATTTTTTAGGAAAATAAACTTTAATTTCTATATTTAATCAAAAAAATTACTTATATATGAATAATTTATAAAAATGTTTTCAATAACGTTTTTAATATTCTATAATTATTTTATAAATACATTTTTAAGCATTTATGACCTTTTACAAAAATGTCTTAAAACTAATCTTCTTTGGATTTTCTAAATGAGGTATTTTTGACTCCTATAAACAATGTGAAAGGAATGTTTATTTTAACTTATAAGGCATGAATTATATTTCCCAACATCATGAACAGTCAATGATTTGAATCTTCCTTTACATGTTTTGAATAATATTTTCAAATAAAATTTTTTCCTTAATATTTGGAAAAAAAATATTTTAAATAAATGATTTTAAAATGAAAAGGGTAGTTTCTTCAAAAAATATTATTGTGATTATTTGGAAGGTAATTCTCATATATGATAACATCAAGTCATATTAATTATGTTTTACTACGGATATGATACAATAATATCATATGTATTCTTTCTCTGGATATTATTTTGACTATGATGATGAGATGTTTATGAAACCCTTTTATTTTCATGGGATATACTGTGTTGAATTGATGAAATGTTAAAGAAACATGTTTTATTTGCACAGGTTATGATGTGATGATATGATGGATGTTATTATGATCTTATGGAACATATATATATGGTTTTTATTATGTTATGGGTTGGACTAGAATTATATATCCCTCTAATTCATTGGGTAATGTTTTACATCTCATGAGATAAATATGGGAAACAAGTAAATGTGCTTGATCCTTTACAGACAACAAGTCGATGTGCTTGATCCATTATGGGAAACAATTTGATGTGATTGATCCACTATAGGAAACAAGTGTTGAGGCCCGATCCATTATTATTTGAAAGTATTGGTAGTTAACCTTGACATATGAAATGGTTTCTATACTTATGGTGGTTCCACACTTCTACGACATGAACTTATGGTTCCTAATTGATTTATGATGTTTATCACTCTTATAAATCATATATTTTGAAAATATAAAGCTTTATACCATGACTCCTATTTATGATATTTCATAGATTGGGTATGAACTTTGTAAGTTATTTTCATGATCTCGCACCCTTATGCTTATCTAATTCTTTCAAATGATCATCGATCGATATCTCCCATGTTTACCCTTACTGAGAATATAAGCACACCCTTTATTTTGTTTCCTTTCCCCAAGTTATGAATAAGGGTTTTAGGCAGGGGTTTTCTATGAAGTTTAGTAAATAAGAAGGTATTTGTTGGATATGTTGAAGATATTACATGAGATAATAATATTATGTATCTAGTCTCCAAATACACTAAACCTTAATAGACCGCATCCATGTGTTTGTAAATATTAATAAATATTCATATAAAAAGATATAATATTTATGTGTGGAAAGAATGGGTAATTATATTTCAAAGGTAAATCTAAGGAGAGCTCATAGTTTGGGTTCCCTGATTATTTCCCCTAAAATTGTAGCAATCTAAACTAATTCCATATTCTCTTCTAGGTTTTTGAGTAAGATTTTGGGTGGAATCACTCTTTCTTCTAGAAACCTCAAGGAAGTTTTTTCTAATTTTTTAATTATAATACCACTTCCAACTTACCTATTCACAAAGAGTTAACCTGTAAATGGTTTGGGGTTGAGTGAACCTATTATAAACCATTGGTTTAAATTAATAAATTATTTTACATTCATCGGATGTGGATAAAAATTATCACCATGACTCTTTTTATTACACTAGGTTAGTTACTATTCTAAGTTATGATTGGTTTTTTGTCTCCATTTTATGATTTCCATTTTTTGTTTTTCTTGGAATGCTTGTTTTCTAAGTTGAATTTTATGATGAATGTTATAGGTAACTTCATATAGAAATTATTATTGTATATGTCTATTTAAAGTGCCTATTTAGAGATGTTATATGTATTATTCACCCAAAAAGTTAAAGATGATTGTAATATATTTTATTAAACATGTTGAACTTCTTAATTGTGTATATATCGGTTTGTATAGGTCTATGAAAGTTCCCCTATCGATGGAGTATGATTTGGTTATTTGGTATGTGAAATAAAATATAACTCATTATTGAAATTGATAGTTTGGACAGGCTTGAAACACCTTACCTTGTTTTATCCAATCTACTACTTTATGGGATAGTCTCCAATAGGCTTAACCTAATCTACACATTTTGAGAAAGGTCATTAGAAAACTAACTTATTTTTACACATCTACCCATATGTGTGGGAACATATGAGTACATGTGTAAGATAACAAAGGTGCTTATATTGCCTCACATATGGGATGTCTTGGTAATATTTTCTCAGATATTGAGCCAAAGCATGAAGGAGGTATGCAAGTATGGACCCTCCCTTGGTGGGGATTTTCTTTCCATTGAATACGAGTATTACTAAATTACTTATAATGATTATTGATTGTTCTATTACTATTCATATTGATCTACATCATTTTTACCATATATTTTATCTTATTATAGGTTATTAGGGGTGTGGTGATGTCATCCTATATAGTAGTTATACACACACCCTACACGGTCCCATTTTGAGACATGTGCATACATTTTTATGTGTGAAATAAGTAAGGAAATAGATGTTGATTATGGGAACTATACACACATGAGGATCATGGAGCATGGTTGTTCATTTTTAAGACTTTTATAGATGGTTCAGATGCATTTTTATTTTCTCTGATGCCTTTTTAGAGAGTATTCACACATAGGGAATCCATTTTTGACCCTTATTCCTTGTTTGTCCTAAAGACTTATGTATACTTATATTATTCACCTTTTATTTTATGCGAATATGGTAGGATGTCTTAAAACCCTCTGTTATGTATAAGTAATGTTCATGTCATAATTTTTACCTTTTACTTGTTTCATGCTTATACTAGCTTCAATTGATGGTTTATTGCATACTTGTTCTAACCAAGATCAAGTTTGATCATGACACCATTGGCCATGTTCCTTAGTTAGCTGCTATATTGTTTTAAAATAGGGGAAATACCACCCAAACATGTAATTATTGGTCCAAAGTGTTTATTACATCCTCTGGTGATTGGGAGGTGTGCCTGAGGTATTATTACAACAGTAAATGGGTGTCATTAGGGTATTTAGGTCATATATTTTATAATTGACATGATTCTGAACCTACAATTACCAAAATCCCCAGTTTCTCATTTAAATCTTCCATATAATTTCACCCAAAATTAACAAAACTAAGTATAACCAAAATACTCCTCTAGTATCTTCCAATAAATTCCCCATCATATATGTTTTATTCCACCATGTTTTTATGGAATCATGGACCAAAGTCCTAATTCGTTCGTTTTCTATTAGGAGAAATCAAAGAGGAAGAACAACAAGAGGACATAAAAAGGGATTAATTTGATCATATGTGATGGAAAACACTCAGATCACCTTATATTAATAAAGGAAAAGATAGTAAAGGAAGCATAAGAGGATATTGAACTCCCCTTTATTTGGAAATTTGGAATGAAGATCCTCCAGGGGTGATATATTTTTTTAAAAATACTTTCCCAATTTTCACTTATGTAAAATAATCACCATGAGCTCTACAAAATACCCGATACACAACCACATGGTACTTAGTGGCCATCATAGAATTTCCCCCTTTTAGCCACCCCAACTAGGTACCTAGTACCCCACCATCTGGTACCCCGTAGTATATATAGTTTTTTATTAATCGACCAGGGCACCCAGAATACTCAATTGTGTTATCTGCCTTTAACAGCAACATCATTGTTTGATTTATACCATAAATCCCCAAGAAAAAACACACATTATGTATATATATCAACATCATAGTGTATGGTATTAATATTTTATATGGTATGACTTATTGAAACCAAATCATGTGATTTTTCTTAGTTTGGGCATATCATTCAATATGATTTGGGGATATCATAGCACCACCTTAACATGATAGTGGAATATTAAAGGGTTAATGTTTGATACTTCTAATTTTTATCATATATAATTATTTCATTATATGAAATGAAAGGTATAATAATAATGGTTTAGGGTTACAAAATGGGTTTTAAACAACATGCATAACTCATACTTTTCATGACATATGATTTAATTCATGGATAACTAGGGAGTGTCCAAAGTGGAAAACACCATAAGAATGGTTTGGATCAAGACCATAAAATTTTCCTATATTTTTAGTTCTCTTTAACCTTGTTTCTTATTCATTAATTGGAAATATAATATCATTAAGCATAGGTGATATTCATACCCATCCTATTGGGGGATTCAGTGGAACCCATGAATAAACCATGGGGGATGGATGTCTTTTGGATATCTCTTATGATATCCATCAAGCCTATATGATTAAAGAAGATGTGGAAACTCATCTATGTAAGGTACATACAATGTAGTTTTCTTCATCTTATAGTTTACATGATTACGGGTTTCATGCATAGTGACCCTCATTTATGATTTCTTATTGGATCCTCTGCATAGATTAAGTGTTGATCTATCCTAATAATCCCAACCATGGTATCAAAGCTTTACCATGTTGAATCATTCACAAAATAATTTTTTAAAATAAATAAATTGGGTTTCATAATGAATATCTTAATACATATCATAATATGTCATCAAAATATTGAATTAAGGATATTATTGTGATATGTGATATCATAAAATTTTATTTGTTTGTAGATTATGATATGTGATGTTATAGATAGTGATATAGTTCAATCCTTTATAATTTTGATATGTCATAGCGTATGACATGGGGATCATATTGTATGAAATAGACAATCCATGGATGAAAAAATCAAGTATCCCATCACCTTTATGATAGAAACATATGAAAAGAAGGTATATCATGACATTAAGATACTGTATGTAAGATAAGAGCTTGGTTTAATTATATAGTGTATATCATAATCCATGATATCCAATATTGAAGAGTTATTCCTAAACAAGTTATGAATCACATTTATTTTCCTTACACAATACTCATCGTAGATCATAATAAGTTGGGGTGCCACTTTTTTATTCATATGCACATTCAATTTAATCCTACCTATTTCTTATACCATAATTTATAATAGTTGCAGGGAACTCAATTATCCCTACACAGGACACCATATGCATCGTTCAATTTATACAGAAGTTATGTCATATGTTGCGACTGCTGAGGCACATAATTAACATCACACGGTGTAAGGTTTTATATTACGCAGTCCAATCATAGTATGAAAAATCACATAGGCATGTTAGTTATTCATATATAATGTATGCGTACTAGTTTTTCCTTACATGATCTGCTAACTGTCTATCATTAGACATGATAGATAGTTCTCACAACTTCGTTCTCATGCAGGGAGTCACATAGTATGATAGAGATTTCATCGTTAAAAATTATAGGTATATATATATATATATTATTTTTCTAGTTTTTCTTTTAAAATTAAATAAAATGTTTTATAAAATATTTATAAATCATAATAAAAGGTATTTTAAGATATTTATTAATTTATAAATGTTTTTATAAATTAATTAAATATAAAGTGTTTATATTTATTTATTTATTTACTTTTGAAACATTTAATAAATAAATATCCATAAATATTAATAGTTAATATTTTAAATACCTTCTAAAATTTTATGACGCATCTGATAATTTAGAAATAATTTGTTTATTTATAAATTATAATGGTAATTTATAAAATGTTTTTAAATTACAAATTAAGGTCAAAATATCTACGTTTTACAATTTAAAATTATGAATTATTCATAATTACTTATTTTAAATCGTTCAAACTAAAGGCCTTATTTGAGAAATTATTTAAATCATAACAAAATGGGTTTTTATAAATGATTTTATCAAGGTTTAAAAAAAATTTAATATGTGATACATAGACTATGTAAATGGTTTACATAATATATTTGGAATATAAAATGTTCATATTTCATATAATATCATATATTTAAGGTAAATGACATATAATAAACAGTATAAAAAAGTTCATATTGGAAATAAATATAAATTTCTTATATTTGTTTAATTGTGAAATTTCTATAATGATTAACTAAATTATAAAATATATAAAATTATATTTATTTATGAATTTTTCCAATATTATTTATCTCATATGTTAATTTTTGAATTTTTCACTTATTTAGTTTTTTCCATTTTTTCATTATTCAAAAATATAATTTTTATTTTATGAGTATTCTCATAATTCAGTTTATAGTGTTTAATTCTTATATAAATTTTCACACATGCATCTAAAGAGTTAAATTTCTGGTATGATAGATGATTTTTCCCCACATTAACTCTATATTGTTCATGAGTTGTGTAAAGAGTTACACTTAAATATTATTTTATCATATTGATTTTGGTAAAAGGATTAGGATTCCAAAATAAATCATTAAAAATATTCATATATGTAAATGGAATAACATGAGATAATATGGTGATTTTAAATCCCCTTAAAAATATCAAGTATTATATTCCTTTCAAAGGGAACATTTGGTATGTCCTTGATTATCTAATCGGGTAGGTCATTCGATTTCTAGGTGCTCCTAGATTATCATATGTAAGGAAATCAAGTAATGGGTGACCCTAATAGGATTAGGTTCCTACTCTTTGAATTTTTTTTGTGTTAAACTTAATTGGGAGACCCAAATAAGAGTAGGTTTCCAAATGAATAGAGTTGAGTTTAAACATAATATAAACTAAGAAAATAGTTTTTCACTCAAGTATCCAAGGGTCAATATTTGAAATGATTAGAATGATGTATGACCTGTATAACTAAGTGGTGAGAGAAACACCATAAAAGAATTAATTATTAGTGAAATATGGATCCCAGCGCACTAATAGATAAGATGTATTTTAGAAAGGGGAATTATTTTAGTGGATCAAGTTTAATAAAATTACATATTAGATGTTTGTAAAACATGATAATCATCTAATAAAATATTTTTTTGTAAATTAAATAGCATCATCATAATCAAACTTAACTTTGAGGTAAATATCCAAAAAAGAGGATCTTAATTTAAAAAACTTATTAGACTAATATAATAATTAATAATTATTATTAAGAAAGAAAATTGATGTGTTAGTAAAAAACCTTCCAGAATAAATGAACTATTTAAGTTGTTCAATAAATGAATATACATCCTTATGATAATCATAAAGGAATCCACTTATGGTTTTATTAAGGGTTTTTCTAGTTAGGGAATTCATTTTGTTTTCATTGATGAAAATGTTCTGAAAATGTGAATATATCCAAAAAAACATTTTCCTGATATTATCAAATTATTGGGGATGGTTAAATAGGGGTATAAGATGTCTTGGTTTTGGTACTGTATTGAGTGTACAAGTGGTTAAAAGTTAAAAATGAAAGATGAAAAGTTGTCTGGAGATTCCAAAAATATTTCTCTAAATAGGAAGCCAAGGTAATTGAAACATTGAAAAAATAGGTTATTAGGAAGGAGTAGTAATGATTCCATAGTATAAAATGGTCCAAAATACTAGAAGGGGTATGAGAAACTCCTTGGAATATCCGTGTTTTAGAAATTAATTTTTTGGTTTTGAAGGGTAAACAATACTAAATGTATTTTTTAAAAAGATTATGAGTATACGACAGTTTAAAATCAAAATTAGAGTTAATAGGAATTGTAATTTATATTCAAATGATGATTAAAAGGGTTTCTAAATCATTTAATTGAATAAAATATATTATATCATGATCATATTAATATTAGTAAAGGATGTTTATATTCATCATATTTATTCAATGTGATGAGAGAAGTTGTTTCTTGAAAAAGAGTTTTTATAAAAAAAAATACAAGATCTGACATATGGTTTGTGATTCATTAGATTTTATAACATACTTAAGAAGAATATATGGTTAAAAACGTTTTATCTAGGATAAAATAGTTTATCCAGACATTATTTAAAATATGATAGATATGATTACACCACCTTCAGTAAAATATTTTAAATAATAATGTTTTAATTTCATAAAATTTCTCCAAAAACATAGAATACCATATATGATATAGTAATAGTAGATTGTTTGTTAAATATTATCAATTAAGTAAATTAGTGTAATTTACTAACACAATTATGTTTGTGTATCTTATAAAGATATTATGAAGAGAATATATTGTTTAAATGGTTAGTGATAGTCTTTTCAACTTAAAAAGTTCAAAGTTAACAAAAAAAATATAATTTCAATTATAATTCAAATTGAATGTCACTTAATATCCTAAAATATTATAGGATGTGTTGGAAAGTTAATAATGTATATATTATATTATTACCAAAATATTCCAAGGAAAAATTTTGATGAAATTTTTTTAAAGTATAATGAAGATGATAAACTTATAAAGAGTTATATGTAGAAAAAAAAGTTTTTAACATCACAACATTTGATGTTGTGATGTTAAGGAATTTGAATACTATGTTGATTTATTTTAACATTAGTGATATAATTCATCTGTGTAACACCTCAATCTTCCACGGTACGCTTCCATTTGAATAATACAGTAGCGTGTGTTGTACACAACTTCGAGTTCTAATACACACCACAACCAATCAAACTAGCCGTTATGCATAGTAATACCCACTTTTTGAAATTTTATAAATTTTATCCTTCAAAATGGATATAATTTTTTTATTTGGAATATCAAAATTATCCTAGGGTGAATTTTTGGTATTTTTTAGAAAACATTCAAATTTTGATGAATAGTGAAAAATACTAAACATTAATTAAAAATAACTTTTTTAATCCAAATAATTTGTAGTGATAAATTATACTATTGAGAGGTTTTAAAGTATAATTAGAATATATTTTTACCATTTAATCCAATATTGGTAGTTGTATGTAATTTCACATTAAAACTAGACATAAACAAGTGTCAATCTTTTGATAGTTATTATTTCTTAAAAAACTAGCTCTTTGTTTTGACAACGGAAATTAATTTTAAATTGGTTTCTGAAACTTCTGTGTTTTGAATTTATAAAAATGGATTCCATATTTAGAATCAAGAGTTATAAATTGCGTAAATAGGTAAATTTTATTTTTAGACATTTTGAATAATTACTTCGGTAAATATTTTATTTACCATGGTTAAAGGGTAAATCCGGTAAATAAGGGTAAAAAATAATATTATAATAATATTAAATTAACTTAAAACGTGTTATAACCCTATTGGTTGATATATGTCACACCATGGGAATCTTTGGGTCGATTTTTGGACCCCATGGAGCCACTTGTAAGTGATAATGAAACTTTATATTAATTAAGTTAAAGTAAATACAAAAATGACATAAGTATATATCTTTTAGAAAAACAATTTTTACATAGGGTTATATATGTTATATTTTATACTATAAATATTCATTATAAATATAAAAATATTTAATATATAATGGTATTTTATTTATAATTTTTAGACATTGAATAATTAAATTTATTTATGACACAATAATGATGAAGTATTTTCTTTATTAATGAATAAATCAAATAATTGGTATTATAAATGTTAAAATAAATATAATTTGAAAGTTTTGATGATATCCACGAATTTTATTGGTTAATATTATATGTTATAATTTCTTAAATGAATTTGGTTCAAATTAATAAAGTTTTTATGACTTTACCAAAAATAAATTATTAAATAGTGTCAAAATTGACATAAATGAGTTTTTAAAACAAATATTATATTATTAATTTATATTCTACTCCTAAAAATATTAAGGTTCATCCAAAGTACTTATATAATGATATTTTTATCATTAATGGACCACTTGGGGGTATCTTGGAAGTATATAGTAAGTTTATTAAATATATAATATAAAAATACAAAGAGACAGGGTAAATGTCAAACTATTTAACTAAGAGTTAAATCAAAATGATAAAGTTAATATAGTGACCCAAAACTGTCTAGAACCTATTTTTTGAGTGCTTTTTGATCTATCCCGAACTTAAATTTTAAATATTCCACTTTTGATCCATTAGAAACCTAATATGAATTTATTATAAAATAATATTTCTAGCTTTTCCTAAGGTTCCCCTCACCCCTCTTATAAAATGGAACTCCCCCTACTCACTAATACACACCTTCAAAGCCTTTTTTCTTGGACAAACCCTTCCCCAATATCCTCTAAACTTCCCTAAATTTATTCTAGAGGCCCTCCTTTGGTCAGAAAGGCAACTTAATGAGCCCTTTTGATCAAATCAATAGGAAGAACCCGAAGAAGAGATAATAATTTCACCACCATCTTTCAAGTTATTTTCTTCTTCCACTTCTTCATTTTTGTTATTTCCATTATAAAATAATGACTCCAGTATTATATATATACTTTGAAGTTATTATAAATATTTTACAGTCATATTCATTATTCTATCCATCCTTTGAATGATATGTCACCATACATGTGTACGTACGGATTACCGTCTCCACGTCGTGGTGTAATTGTTATTAAATACTTTATTATTTGGATGGGTATAATAATGATGTGTAATTAAAGAAAATAATAAATATAAAATTATAATTATTCTGTATATATATTATATACCATCCAATTATATATTATTTTAATATCAAAAGAGTGATATTGTCGCTCGTGCGTACGTACAGATTACTGTCTCCACGAACGCGATGAGATTCATTCCCCATCGTATCCATTCAAGACTAAATTTCATTTGATGATTAAAAATATTGTTTAGAGACATGATATCATTCTGTATATGAATAATACAAATCCCATCCATAACAAATATGGCTCACATAACAAAGAATATAAAGGAAAATGAATCTGTTAACACCCGAAATGACGATAATACTAAGATATTATTAACAAATCAATGTTAAAAGATCATATATGATATTATATTAATGTATATAATTCTTTTATAATTAAATAAAAATTATTTCACCATTATAAAAGAGGTTAACCTTCCCTCGACCGAGGAAAAAATACAAAGTAATGGGTTTCTTATCTCACTTTTAATTCCGTGAGATTTCCATTGTTCACCACTTATTTATTATATGTGGTGTGGGTACTTCCCATGATTGTATTAATTATGTAATATACTTTAATTAATGGATATTTACATCATCATTTTATGATCATTCTTTCATGGGTGTATGTTTTGTAAGTTACCAAATCAATAAGGGAATTTGAAATTTCAATTTCCACTCATTCAGCTTTACGCATACTTCATTGGTTATTTTACTCCAAGATTATGTGTGGAATCACTATTCATTTTCTTATGTCATAATTTCCACTCCCCTTTCTATGGATATACTTTTTATACACATAATAACTCCATTTATAAATTCTCTAGTCATCGATATGAACATGATAAGAATAATTTTAACTCAGTCTCCATTTGTGGAGTTAAATATCCAATTCATTGGTGTTGTCTTTACAAGAATTTGTGTGAATGTCCTCCGATTGATTTACATTTAATATCCAATAATATTGAGTCTATTTATATTTTTCACACATAATTATGTCGTTGATTTATCCTTAGCCTAAGGATATGGTCTTTATAAGAGATTTCATCTCAAATTACATTCCATTGAGACTTCTTTGTTGTTATACACCAAATCACTTATATATGGTGTATATAATGTACTTTGACATAGTATATCATGAATCAATTTATTCTCATGATATTACAAATTTTTTATTACCTCAATTATTTTTATTCAAGTGTCTCTCTTTTGGTTAGAAACTCTAACTAAAATATCATTTTTAAATGTTTTAAAGATTTATTCTTCTAAATCTTTCTCATTAATGTCCATTTTTTAAAAATGGTTTTAAGGATTTATTTATATGGAAATTAATGTTTTAAAATTAAAATTCCTTTTAAAAGTGTCAAAGTTTTATGGGAAACTTTGATTCAAAAATCTATTTTTAAATGGATTCTTGACAAATAGTGTGACTTTTAAATGTTTTCAAGAAAAAGGGGATATTTATCTCAAATAGTTTTGATGATTATTTTCATATATGTGAATATCATTTATTATTCTTGATAGAGGTTAACCTGTTACAATAAAATCTTCCATATTATATTTAATGAGTTATGTTTTGACTGTGGATGTGCTATTTTTTTACCATTCATGGTTTGTGGATAAAGTATTGACATTTCGTATGCTAGTTTTAATACGAATGTTTATGTTATGTTTCAAACATTTTATTTGAGGAATACATTGGTCTTAGAAAGGGACGGGTGGGGCTCGCTATAGCTCCTCGATGCATTGGTAGGTCTCATGAGACAAACTAGTGTCTTGGCACAAGGACTTGACAAAATCTTATTTGTAGTCTTGGCATAAGGCCTTGACTATGTGGTTATGATAGTCTGGAATTATGCATTCCATCATTATGAAAGTGGCTATTGATATTGCATGTGATTATTCAACTAGTAGAATATCTATGTGAATAAGTAAATGGAGTTATTTGATTTTATCCTTTCCATATTATGGTGATGTTCATGTTTGAATGGCTTTTGTTCTAGTCTTATACACTGCCTTAAATGTTTATGCTTATTTATGAAAGTTTCCGCTATAATTTTATCCTTACAGAGCATCTGAGCTCACCCCTTTCTATGTATTATTTTTTCCAGGATGCAAAGAAGTATATTATGAATGACCTCCAAGGATAGTCTATGGGATCTTAGTTTTGTCTATGGAAACAATGTTGTGGTGGTTTTCTATTTTATGATGTAATGTAAACCTTATGAATGTATCTAATGCTTCCAAGGCTACTAAACTAATCGGTCTTTAGATACCTGATATTTTATGATCATGCCAATGATACGTAATAATGCACCAACTCTGGGCTTCTGGGGTTCGGGCGTTATAGTTGATATCAGAGGAAGTGTAGTACAAACCTTGGAATCTAGATTTAGATTAACTCTGATTAGAGCACATAGCCCGAAGATAGAATTTGAAGATTAGTATAGAATAAATTCCTAGAATTTTGGTATTTTAGGGATTTTTTTAGTTTTCCGAGCAATACAACCCTGTCTGGATACGAGCAGGTACCGGTGGATCTGGCACAGATGTACCTAGGGGTAAAACCTGAAAACACCGCTTTGAGCTAGACTCGAACGGGAACTAGTGCACGGCAACGGGCGTTGCTGCACTCTTGGTTATGACACTCCCAGGGGATATGCTTAGGATAATTTACATTTTAATTAAAAAACTGATTTGAAGTATTTTAATATAAGATGAGAATAAATGACCTTGGTTAATCCTAAGGTGTTTCAAATTAAGAATATGGTGTCATTATATTCTCTAAATGATTTTATGACTACTGTTACTCACACAATGCTTTCTGGTTTTAGTCAATGGATGGATTACAAGGAAGTCATAGTAACTTTTAGAATGATGTACAAGGTGGGAATGGTGGTGGAAATGAGCAAAAAAATGGAATGTTGATAGGCGTAAAAGATATCATGTTCATGCCAAATCAGTTTTCTAAAAATATGATCAATAACATATATATTAACCAACTCCCAGACTCAACAAAAAGAGAAAGGTGATGAATGATAAGAGCTCCAGTAGTGGAGACCATGGAGAAATGAATCCTCAATTTCCATCATGCAAGAAATGTGGAAGGAGACACATAGGAAAGTGTCTCAATGGATCAAATAAATTCTTTACGTGTGGGAAAGGAGGACATATAGTGAAGAATTGCCAATGAAAAATGAAGAGTACTATGGAAGAAAATAAATATGGTCCTAAGAATCCATTTATAGTAATTTTCCATAAATGTATGGGACTTGGCCATTTACAAAGTGAATGCCTTATTCTATAGGATATTTTCTTTGTCAAAGAAGAATCTATGTGAAAATAAATGGTTGGATAAATTTTTAAATGTACTAGTTTTTCTTGTGGATGGGCTTACTTTGGAATAATTTTCTCGTGTATTTGTAACCCTGCAGTTTGTCATGTAAAAATGATATTTGAGGAAGACTTATCTTTTATCTTGTGGATATAGTTATAAATAAACATTTGGACTTATATGATCATTGGGTTTGAGGAAATTAAAAGTTATTATATTTTGGGATGAAAATGAAAGGTATGAGATAACATTTGTGGTTAAATTATGTTATGGTTATTTTGAGGAATTTATATCATTTTGGTAATGTTATAAAATATAGTTTTTGAAAAAGGACAACACGCAGACCGTGTGACAACCCGTCACGTCGGACAAAGCTGTGGTAATCAAACCCACAACCAAAGTGCAATTGGGATTTATCACCTACCACCGGACTATGTGAAGTCCCTGGTTACTGTGACTAATTATTTTTAGTTAAATGATTTTATTGATCAATAATAAGTTGATTTGGTATCTTATGTCTTATCAAAATAATACCCTTAGTATAGGAAAATGATTTGGTGATTATGTGATAAAAGTTATTTTGGAAGATGTTCACTTTTTGGGAACACTATATGCCCAAGGAAAATAGAATACTATTGGGTTTTCATTTAAGGAGTAATGGTGGATTTTTATCTATGTTTTTATTATGGATTTATAGTGATTTGGGTTATTTATGTAAATGATTAACCAATAATAGAGAATATGTGATTAGGTTGATTAATTTTAAGTATGTGACTTTAAGAGTAGTTGATGTCATTTGGAGATACAATTTAACATGGAAGACTACATAACCCAATTCTTTTAAGTTTTGGGTTTCAATATTAGTTTGGATTATATTGAAGGATTTTAAGGACAATTGTTTATTGAATGGTATTTATTTAACTTTGGGTTATTGTTGGTTTAGTTTTAGGAATTAAGATTAGTGTTTCTTTCTTTAATGGAATATCCTTTTGGGGATCATCAGATCTTATACTAACCATTTTGGTTTTAATTAATCTCTAAAGACAAGATAAATATATAGTTTATCCTTCGTGAATCATGTGATTCTATAGAAGTTTATTCTAGCTCTTCCAGTGTGACCATGTCTTCTTCAATACTCATCATTATAAAAAATGATTTAGTGGTAGAAATTAATTAAAGAATGAAACTCTACTTAAAAATTAAGTATATCTCTTTATGTTCTTATTCAATCTCATAAATTAATTCCTTATCTTTATGTAATGTAACTTAAACCAAAAAAATTTTGTCTGTTTACTTTTCCTACTGGGAGACTGATGACCGTTCGTCCCATCACAAGTTTGTGTTTTTCTTATTGTTAACTTTCTTCTGATCATGTTTTCTATCCCTCTCCATCAGAAAGTGACACTTAGTTTATCATCCATATCCATGTTTTCCTACATGTAATCCTAGTATGAGTTATCTTGGGTGACCTTTGTACTTCTCATTCTTTCTTTTAAAGTGATAGTTTTATTGACTCTTTTTCCGATGTGGGACTTTCCATTATATATACCAAGCCTAATTTTAAAAAAATAGAGGAAAAAATTATTTGAAGGAGGTGATAATTTAACACCCCAAGCTTCCACGGTATGCTCCCCCTTTGAATAATACAGTAGTGTGTGTTGTACGCAACTTTGAGTTCTAACACACACCACAACCAATCGAACTAGCCGTTATGAATAGTAATACCCACTTTTTGAAATATTATAAATTTTATCTTTCAAAATGGAAATAATTTTTGGATTCGTAATATCGAAGTTATCCTAGGGTGAATTTTTGGTATTTTTTAGAAAACATTCAAATTTTGATGAATAGTGAAAAATACTAAACATTAATTAAAAACAACTTTTTTAATCCAAATAATTTATAGTGATAAATTATACTATTAAGAGGTTTTAAAGTATAATTAGAATATATTTTTACCATTTAATCCAATATTGGTAATTGGATGTAATTTTACGTTTAAACTAGACATAAACAAGTGTCAATCTTTTGATAGTTGTTATTTCTTAAAAAACACGCTCTTTGTTTTGACAACGGGAATTAATTTTAAATTAGTTTCTGCAACTTCTATATTTTTAATTTTGAAAAATGGATTCCATATTTATAATTAGGAGGTCCAAATTGTGTAAACTGGTAAATTTTATTTTTAGACATTTTGAATAATTACTTCGGTAAATATTTTATTTACCACAGTTAAAGGGTAAATCCGGTAAATAAGGGTAAAAAATAATATTATAATAATATTAAATTATCTTAAAACGTGTCCTAACCCTATTGTTTGATACATTTCTGACCATGGGAAACTTTGGGTCGATTTTTGGACCCCATGGAGCCACTTGTAAGTGATAATGACCCTTTATATTAATTAATTTAAAGTAAATACAAAAATGACATAAGCATATATCTTTTAGAAAAACAATTTCTACATAGGGTTATATATGTTATATTTTTTAATATAAATATTCATTATAAATATAAAAAAAATTAATACATAATGGTATTTTATTTATAATTTTTATACATTGAATAATTAAATTTATTTATGACACAATAATGATGCAGTATTTTACTTATTAATAAAAGAATCAAATAATTGGTATTATAAATGTTAAAATAAATATAATTTGAAAGAATTGATGACATCCACTAATTTTATTGGTTAATATGATATGTTATAATTGATTAAATGAATTTTTTTCTAATTAAGGAATTTTTTATGACTTTAACAAAAATCAATTATTAAATAGTCTCAAAATTGACATAAATGAGTATTTAAAACAAATATTATATTATTAATTGAAATTATATTCCTAAAAATCTAAGGTTCGGCCAAAGGACTTATATAATTATAGGAGTATCATTAATGGATCACTTGGGGGTTTCTTGGAAGTATATAGTAATTTCATTAACTATATAATATAAAAATACAAAGAGACGTGGTAAATGTCAAACTATTTAACTAAGAGTTAAAACAAAACGATAAAGTTAATATAGTGATCCAAACCTATCTAAAACCTATTGGTTAAGTTATTTTTGACCTATCCCCACCTTAACCTTTAAATAATACACTTTGGAGACATTATAAACTTAATATGAATTTATTATAAAATAATATTTCTAGTTTTTTCTAAGGTTCCCCTCATCCCACTTATAAAAGGGAAATCCCCCTACTCACTAATTCACACCTTCAAATACTTTTGGATCGGCCAAACCCTACCCCAATATCCTCTAAACTTCCTTCACTTTATCCCAGAGGCCCTAATTTGGTTATAAAGACAACTTAAGAAGCCCTTTTGATCAAATCAAAAGGAAGAACCCGAAGAAGATGTAATAATTTTACCACCCTCTTTCAAGCTCTTTTCTTCTTCCACTTCTTCTTTTTTGTTATTTACATTATAAAATAATAACTCTCATATGATATATATACTGTGAATTTATTATAAATATGTTACAACCATCTTCATTATTCTATCCATCCTTTGAATGACATGTCACCATACGTGCGTACGTACGGATTACCGTCTCCACGTCATGGTGTAATAGTTATTCAATACTTTATTATTTGCAAGGGTATAATAATGACGTTTAATTCATGTAAATAATAAATATAACATGATAATTATTCTGTATATATGATATACCATCAAATTATATATTATTTTAATATCAAAAGAGTGATATTGTCGCTCGTGCGTACGTACGGATTACCGTCTCCACGAACGCAATCAGATTCATTCCCCATCGTATCCATTCAAGACTAAATTTAATTTAATGATTAAAAAAAATTAGACATTATATAATTATGGATATTAATAATATAAATTCCATCCATAGAAAATATGTTTCACATAAAAATAATATAAAGGAAAATGAATCTGTTAACACCCGAAACGACGATAATACTAAGATATTATTAACAAATCAATGTTAAAAGATTATATATGATATTATATTAATATATATAATTATTTTATAATTCAATAAAAAATTATTTCACCATTATACAGGAGTTTATCCTACCTTCGACCAAGGAAAAAGTACAAAGTAAGGGGTTTCTTATCTCACTTTCAATTCCGTGAGATTTCTTTGTTCACCACTTATTTATTGCATGTGGTGTGTGTACTGCCCATGATTGTATTAATTGTGTAATATACTTTAATTTTTGGATATTTACATCATCATTGTATGATCCTTATTTCTTGGGTGTATGTTTCGTAAGTTAACAAATCGATAAGGGAATTTGAAATTTTAATTTCCACTCATTTGCCTTTACGCTTACTTCATTGATTATTTTACTCCAAGATTATGTGTGGAATCACAATTCATTTTCTTATGTCATAACTTCCACTATCCTTTATGTGGATATACTTTTGATACACATAATAACTCTATTGATAAATTCTCAAGTCATCAATATGAACTTGATAAGAGTAATTTTAAATCAGTCTCCATTTCTGAGTTAAATATCCAATTCATTGGTGTTGTCTTTACAAGAATATGTATGAATGTAATCTGATTTATTTACACTAAATATCCAATCATATTGAGTGTATTTATATTTTTCACACATAATTATGTCATTTATTTATCCTTAACCTAAGGATACGGTCTTTATAAGAGATTTCATCTCAAATTACATTCCATTGAGACTTCTCTGTTGTTATACACCAAATCACTTTTATATGGTGTATATAATGTACTTTGACATAGTATATCATGAATACCTTTATTCTCATGATATTAAAAAGTTTTGATTACCTCAATTATTTTTATTCAAGTGTCTCTCTTTTGGTTAGAAACTCTAACTAAAATATCATTTTTAAATGTTTTAAATATTTTTTCTTCTAAATCTTTCTCATTAATGTCCATGTTTTAAAAATGGGTTTAAGGATTTATTTATATGGAAATTAATGTTTTAAAATTTAAATTCCTTTTAAAAGTTTGAAAGTGGTAAGGGACACTTTGATTCAAAAATCTATTTTTAAATAGATTCTTGACAAATAGTTTGACTTTTAAAAGTTTTCAAGAAAAAGGGGGATATTTATATCAAATAGTTTTGATGATTATTTTCATCTATGTCAATATCATTAATTATTCTCGATATAGGTTTATTTGTTACAATAAAATATTTCATATTATATTTAATGAGTTATGTTTTGACTGTGGATGTGCTATTTTTATACCATTCATGGTTTGTGGATAAAGTATTGACATTTTGTATGGTAGTTTTAATACGAATGTTTATGTTATGTTTCAAACATTTCATATGAGGAATGAATTGGACTTAGTAAGTGACAGGTGGAGCCCGCTATAGCTCCTCGATGCATCGGTATTTCAAATGATACAAACTAGTGTATTAGAAAAAGGCATTGAAAAAATATTATTTGTAGTCTTGGAACAAGTCCTTGACTATGTGGTTATGATAGTCTGGAATTATGCATTTCGTCATTCTGAATGAGGATATTGATATTGAATGTGATTATTCAACTAGTAGAATATCCATGTGAATAAGTAAATGGCGTTATTTGATTTTATCCTTAACATATTATGTTGAAGTTCAAGTTTAAAAGTCTTTTTTTCTAGTCTTATACTCTGCCTTAAATGTTTATGTTTATTTATGAAAGTTTCTGCTATAATGTTATCCATACTGAGCATCTGAGATCACCCCTTTCTATGTTTTATTTTTTCTAGGATGCAAAGAATTATATTATGACTGACCTATAGGGATAGTCTATGGGATCTCATTTTTTCCTATGGAAACAATGTTTTTGTAGTTTTCCATTTTATAATGTAATGTAAACCATATGAATGTATCTAGTAATTCCAAGGCTACTAAACTAATCGGTCTTTTGAGACTTTATCTATTATTATCATGCCAATGATACGTAATAATGCACCGACTCTGGGCTTCTGCTGTCGGAGCGTTACAATTAGTCCCACCATTATTAAAAATTTCTTTCTTCATAAAAGTAACTCAATATATGATTTTAGTTGGATAGTTTTATTATATAGTCACATAGAGATGTGACGGAAATTATATATAGTTATGATGAGTTTAAAAAAAACTAAAAGGGACAAAAAAAATATAAGGATTATATGGTAGCCTATCATATATGATATGTTGTTAAATAACTTATGTAAGGTTTTGTTAAGTATTATTAAATTGTTTTAAGAATATAAAATTTTTCATGTTATATAAAAGGCTATCTTCACTTTATCATTCTTTCACATTGACTACATGTGTATATATATAGGTATATGTCTCATGAAGTGAAATGATAATTTACCTCTCAAATTATGACTTTGATTTTATCCCGAAATGTTTTTTTTCATGGATTACTATTGGTTTTGGTGAAATTTAGGGTTTCACGAACCATACCAGACACCCTGGTACACTGATACCCTAGTAGGCACTAACATATACTGAAAGGTATTCCCGATCCCCATGGGTTTAATACTAGATTATAGAATTATACAATAACAATAGGGAATGAATTTTCCACAAAAAAAGTGGAAGATAAAAAAGATACAAGTTGATATATCAATACGTCACAAGGAGAAACTACCAGGAGAAAACTGGTAAAATAGTACTCAATAAGATATATAAATAGTTCAATGAGAACATCAACAAAAATTAACATAAAAAACTATTAAAGTCTCAAATATCTATGTAATAGGTGGACCATAGCCCCACTAGTCACCAGAATCACTCCACGGACCCAAGTATCAAGAACATCCACCACCTCCAAGCAACACTTTTTCTTTACTCGTACATAGCTAAGAAAATATACAAATACCTAAGGGAAACGGTGGGTTGTGAGATATAAATCCTAGGAGGGTCTCAACAAGTGTTACATAATAGATTCCATATCAATAAAACAATGATGATTCAATTTAAATAAAATATGTAAATGATATAATGTATCATTTTCATATTTAAAACAAAACATGCTTTCTTTTCAATAGATAGAAAACATTTCAAAAATGGATTAAATAAACATTTTATATTGAAAAATTTATATAAATATTTTGGAATGAGTAAAATAGTTCTATAATAAAAGTAATATATAATAAAATATTACACAATAAGCACCAAGGTAATATTCCCTGAAGTTGTTTAGTTTCTGGTTATAGGATCCTCATAATTCTCAAATCAGTGATCATGGATAATAATTTGTACACACATACCTCAGTATCAAGCCAAATAGGACTCATAAACATCTCGTTGGGGATAATCATTCCAAAATAGGTTTTTGTTAGAGTTTTCATCATTATTACATTACTAGGGGACTAAGATCCTGGCATGATTATCTCAAATAACCCACTAAATACCTAGGATCTCATGTGATCAATAAATAAAAAATTAATCTGAAAATCAACTCATTTTAAATAAGTCATCATTTACAATTTAATTTCCCAATTTTGAATCTCAATATGCCAATTCAATTTCAAAAACAAAATATGTGTTTTTCCTCATTTCAGGCCTTTTTAATCCAAAATCAATCATGGGTTTTTATCATTTTAGTTTAAGCTAGTTTCTAAAAACAAATCTCAAATCATTTTATCAATTCCATCATCAAATCATTCTCTCATAAATCAATCCATCAATTTTCAGAATTCATCCCATAATTCTAATTCCATTGGGATTGGGGTATTTTTCTCAAAATCCATGCCATTTAGAGTTTCATAACCAAATAATTCCAAATCATGTTTTTATAAATCAATTGAACGAAATTTCAAAAATAATCAAGAAAATAAAGGTTTAATTTAATGTAAAAAATCAAATGAAGCTGCCTACCTTAAATCATTGTATCAAATGATCCACAATAGAAATGGGAACACCAATGAAGTTCAAAGGAGAATAAGATATAAGAATCAAATATAGGATTGAGATAAATCGTGAAAAGGATTATATACAATGAAATGAAGTTTAGATCCATCAATAAAATGATGATTTAACACTCCCTAAGTATGAGAGATGGAATATTGGGGTAAAACACATAATAGGATATCCACTTATCGGGGAGGGATCAGATCTTCCACCGACACTTTTATTTGCCAATAGAAGAGGATGGAGGATCCACAATCACTTATTGAGAGCCTCTATGGAATAAAAAATCATATTAGGGCCTAATGGGGGTGATTATACTCTTTTATTGCGGATTTTGGATTTTCAAAATTAAATTTAGAGGAATTAAAAACTTCATGCATAGTTTTCTAGGGAGGTCTGTACTGTTAGAAAAATTGTATGCCCAAACTATTCACTCCTACCGGTATTCTATTTGGGCTGAATGGTTTGACCACATTGTTAAACTAACCATGAACTAACAATTAATTACCCACTGTCTAAGGGGTGCATAGTTTTGGGGGGTGTTCATAGGTTTTTGAAAAATCGCGTGCCCTCTTCCAGTAGATTTTAACATGGTGCACAGTTTGTTGGACCAAACCATACATTTTTCTCTAACCATGATGCAACCATGAACATTCTAAAGGGACTCCAAAATTCTAAAAATTTCACCCAAAACACACTGAAACAAGACTCAACCAAAAGAATATCCAAATAAGGGTCATGAAATACCTGAAAGAAGGTAACAGGATATTACAACCTCCCCACAATAAAAAATTTCTATCCCTAGAAAGCCTATCAAGAAAGATCCATATCAAAGAGATGAGGCCACTTATATATCATTGGTACCTCATGACCCATGTCTCAATAGAATTATAAACATGTTTTAATAGAACATGGAACAAATGTATCGTCCTCCCATGAAGTACCTTTATTTCAGAATCAAAAATCCTAACTGGATGCTTAGTCATAGATAAATTAGGATCAACATCAAGATATTCCCAACTTATGATGTGAGAAGGGTCAGAGAGATACTTTTGAAGCTATGATACATGTAAACTTTTGTTGATCAAAGTAAAATGTAGTGGAATTTATAAATGTAAAGGCGCTTTCCTCACCTGACCAACAACCTCCAATGGTCTCACAAACCTTGGTATTAGATTCCCACATTTTCCAAGACGTTGGTGATGTAACCAAGTTGAAACTCTCAAGAATATCCAGTCACTAACTGAAAAATCCAATGATCATCAATGATGATAAACATAATATTTATACCAGTATTGTTCCACCACCATTATCTGATAAATCAACTGAATCTTAGTTGTTATCTCTTAAACAAAAATTAGTCCTAACAAGGAAGATTCACCAATCTCCAACCAACATAATGGATATTTTCAAGAGAAGTTATATAAGGCCTAAAAGGGAGCCATATAGATGGATTACCGGTAGCTAATGTTATAGGAAAACACAACCAGTCCCAAGTGGTTATCCCAATCTACACTAAAATCAATGATGGAAGCACAGCGAATTCTTCCAAAATATGTATAATCTATCCTGTCTGGTCATCTATCTATGGATAATGCATTCTGCCCAAACTAACCTAAGATCCCACTTCCTCTTGGAGGCCTCTACAAAAAATGATAATTGAATTAGGGATTTCTATTAGAGACTATCATAGATAGAACACCATAAAAATTGACAACCTACTATATATATAAGCTTCCAAAGTCCTTAACTTTGATTGCATCATATATGGGTATACAGTGAGATAATTTTTTCATCCAATCAATCATAACCCATATTTAATTATTCTTACAAGGGGTATGAGTCAAACCTATAAAAAATCCCATTGAAATCTCATACCACTTCTAAGTCATTACTAAAGGAGTATGGATCAGACCCAAAGGTTTTTAGTGCTCTTCCTTGACTTGTTGGAAGGTATAACAATGTGAAACAAAGCCAGTGATGACTTGTATCATTCTTGGATGCTAGAATCATCATCGTATGTTGTAAAAAATCTTCATGGTACCCAAGTGCACTACCCCACTAATAACTATGACATCCCACCATTATAACCTTCCTCATGGAAAAAAAGAATCACATACTATTTCTAGAAACATAGAATACCCTCCATGGATAAAGAACACTTAGAAATAGTCTCCCCACCATGAATAGAGTCTCAAATTCCATGTAAATCATCATCATGCTATTGATCCTGAAGAATCATCTCAATAAGAGATGAGTTCAACTGAAAAAATAGTAAAAAAAACCTCAGACTCATTATCCTAGACTCCCAAGTGCATCTGATAAAAAGGTCCATCAAATTCCACTCTTCTAATGATTCCTTTATTTCCTAGGTTAGAAGTTTTCTACTCAAAGTAGTGGAAATGAAATTATCCTGTATCGGGGTATAATAAATGTCAAAATATAACTTTAAGTACTCCACCCAACACCTCTGATAGAGATTAATTTAATTTTTAGAGAATATATAACTTAGGATTTTTTATTAGAATAAATGGTAGAACTTTTTTTAAAAAGGTAATGACTCCATCCATTAAGGGAATGAATTGTAATGCCCTGACCCTAGTTACTCAGAGTCAATGCATTATTATATATCATTGGCATGACCACAAGTGATCAAGTATCAAAAGAATGATTAGTTTAGTTGCCTTGTAAGTGCTAGATATATACATAAGTTTTACATTACATCATGAAATAATGATAAACAATATTGTGTCCCCTTTGAACACACTCATATCCCTTAGCATATTCTTTCAGGTTAATCATGATATACTTCTTCACATCCTGGGAAAAATAAAACATATAAAGGGGTGAGATCAGATGCTCGTTAAGGATAACAATATAGCGAAAACTTTCATAAATAATCATAAACATTTAAGGTGATGTATAAGACTAAAACACAAGCCTTTTAAACTTTAATTTCATCATAATATGGAAAATATAAATAAAATAATTCCATTTACTTATTCAAATGGATATTATACTGGTCAAATAATCTCATGTAATATCAATATCTAATTTTATAATGATGGAGTGCATGATTTTGGGCATCATAACCACATAGTCAAGGCCTCATTCCAAGACTAAAAATAAGATTTTGTCAAGGCCTTATGCCAGGACACTAGTTTGTCTCATGAGACCTATCGATGCATTGAGGAGCTATAGTGGGCTCTACCCAACACTTACTAAGTAAAATTCATTCCTCATATGAAAATGGTGAAACATAATAAAAAACATTCATATTAAAACTAGCATATAAAATGTCAATACTTTAACCACAAACTATGAATGGTATAAAAATAGCACATCCACAGTCAAACATAACTCATTAAATAAAATATAGAAGAATGTATTAAAATAAATCAACATCAATCAAGAATAAAATACAATGCAGGATATTGACCTTAATAAAAACAATCAATAAAACTATTTGAGAGAAATATCCCCTTTTTATTGGAAACATTTAAAAGTCTCACTATTTATCAAGAAGTCATTTAAAAAAGATTTTTGAACCAAAGTTTCCCATATCACTTTTAAACTTTTAAAAGTAAATTTAATTTTAAAAAATTAATTTCCAAATAAATAAATCTATAAAACCATTTTTTTAAACATGGACATTAATGATAAATATTTAGAAGAATAAATTTTAAAACATTTGAAATGATATTTTAGTTAAAAAGTTCCTAACCAAATGATAGATGATTGAATAAAAATAATTGAGGAATAAAATTAATAAAAAAATTATAATATAATGATAATAAATGGATTCATGATATACTATTTTAAAGGATGGTATATACACCATATAGAAGTGAACTGGCGCATAACCACAAATAAGTCTCAATGGAATGTAAATTGAGACGAAATACCTTATAAAGACTGTATCCTTAGATTAAGGATAAATAAATTACATAATTATGTGTCAAAAATATAAATACACTTAATATGATTGTATAATAAGAGTAAAGCAGTCATGGAACATTCACACATATTCTTGTAAAAACAAAACCAATGACTTGGATGTTTAACTCAATGAATGGAAATTGAGTTAATATTTCTCTTAACAAGTTCATATCAATGACATGAGAATTTATAAATGGAGTTATTATGTGTATCAAAAGTATATAAACACAAAGTGGAGTGTAAATTACCACATAAATAAATAAATAGTTATTACACACATAATCTTGGGGTAAAATAATCAATAAAGATTGTGTAAAACCCAATGAGTGGAAATTGAAATTATAAATTCCCTTACCGATTTAGTAACTTATGAAACATACACACCATGAAAGAAGGATCATACCATGAAGTTGTAAATACCCATAAATTAAAGAATATTACTCAAAGAATACAATCATGGGTAGTACATATACCACACAAAAGGAAATAGTGGAAAATATAGCATGAATCTCACGGGAATAAAAAGTGAGATGAAAACACCTTACCTAGTACTTTTCCTCAGTTGAGGGTACATTAAACTCCGATATAATGGTGAAATAATTTTTATTAAATTATAAAATAACCTTATACATAAATATGATATCATATATGATCTTTTAATATTTCTTTATTAATAATATTTCAGTAGTATTATTGTTTCAGGTGTTAACTGATTTGTTTTTCTTTATATGTTTTGTTACGTAAGTCATGTTTGTTATGGATATGATGTATTTTATTTATATCCATAATGATATTATGTTCTTAAATATTATTTTTTAATCGTAAAATTATATTTATTCTTGAATGGTTATGATGGGTAATGAATCTCATCTCATTCGTGGAGACGGTAATCCGTACGTACGCACGAGTGACAATACCATTCTATTGATGGTGAAATCGTATGTAATTGGATGGTATATCATATATACAGAATAATTAAAATGTAATTTTTATTATTTACATAAATTATACTCATTATTATAACCATCCAAATAATTAAGTGTTGAATAAAAAACTACACCGCGACGTGGAGACGGTAAGTCGTATGTACGCACATATGGTGACTTTGTCATTTATAGGATGGATAGAATAATGAATATGGTTGTACCATATTTATAATAACATCAAAGTATGTATAAGGTACTAGGTTTATTATTTTGGTATGGAAACAACAAATAAAGAGGAATTGGAAGAAGAAAAGATCATTGAAATAGGTGATGAAATAATTAACTCTTCTTCGGGTGCTTCATTTTGATTTGATCAAAAGGGATCCTGAGGTAGTTTTTCTGAGAAAAGTAAATCCTCTAAGTTGACGTGAGGGTAGTTGTGAGGATATTTTAGTAGGGTTTTTCCAATCCAAATGTCTTTGAAGGTGTGATTTTTAGAGAAGGGGAAGTACCCTTTTATAAGAGAGGAGAGGGTCACTTTAGGAAAACCTTGAAATGTTATTTTATTATACAATCATATTCAGTTTATAATGGCTCAAAAAGGATTTATTTCGAGGATAAGGTGGGGATGGGTCTGAAACATCTCAACCAATAGGTTTTAGACAGGTTTAGTTCACCATATTAACCTTATCTTTTAGATTTAACTCTTGGTTAAATAGTTTAACATTTACCATGTCTCCATGTATTTTTATATTATATGGTTAATAAACTTACTATAAAATGCCATGAAAACCCCAAGTGGTTAATTAATGAAATTTATTTTATTATATAAGTCCTTTTGACGAATATTATATTTTTAGTATTTGTTTTAAAACTCATTTATGTCAATTTTGACATTATTTAGTATTTGGTTTTTGTGAAAGTCATAAGAATCTGATTTCTTCAAAAAAAAATTGAATCAAACCAAAAAAGTAATATTAACCTATGAAATTTGTTTAATGAATAAAAAGTCTCAAATATACATTTATTTTAATATTTATAATATCAATTATTTTAATCTTTCATTAATAAGGTAATTACTGCATCATCACTGCGTCATAAATAAATTTTATTATATAAGGTATAAAAATTATAAATAAAATACCATGATGTATGAAATATTTTTAGCTTTCTAATGAATATTTATAGTCTAAATTATCTTATATATAACCCTATATTAAAAGTTTTTTAGTTATTAAAATTTGAATTTAACACTTTTAACTCTTCTTTAAATAAAATAATAATAAATCTCATAATCTAAACCAAGGGGACCAAAATGATCATATTTTATTCCTAAGGTTGATTTTGGTCAAAATAAACTTATCCAATATAATTATGACATGTTTTAGGGTAATTATAATATCTTTTTTTACCTTTAATTACCCTTTTTACTTTTAACTGTGGTAAATAAAATTCAAAAGTTACTATTCAAAAAAATTATTTTCATATTACTGAACAAAATTTTACTTACTGATGTCAACTGTGTCTCTATGATTTTTTAAATTCAATTCAGAGAGGCGGTAAAATTATGTTTTATTCCAATTTCCTAACGTGCTTAGAATATGGGTTAAAGAAGTTTAAAAAATCAATAAAGTTTTATACATCTAATTTTATTATAAAATGACTCTAATGAATTAAATTGAACAAATATAGGTATTATGTCTCTATTATGACTTAAATA
Organism: Viscum album; assembly: GCA_963277665.1. NCBI lineage: Eukaryota > Viridiplantae > Streptophyta > Magnoliopsida > Santalales > Viscaceae > Viscum > Viscum album. Next base: position 1,814,525,682 of record OY728159.1, on the reverse strand, counting down.
ATTAAATTAAATAAATAATTATTTAAATAAAATGTTGTTTTTTAAACAATAACGCAGTGTTTTTCACTATTCATCAAAATTTGATAGTTTTTAGAAAAATACCAAGAATCCACCCTAAGATAATTTTGATATTAAAAATACAAAAATGGTGTCTATTTTAACAAATTCCAAAAATATAAGTTGCATTAGTTAATTAAAAATTAATTCTCATTGTCAAAACCAGAAAGCGGGTTTTTGAGAAGTAAAAACTATCAAAAGATTGATATGTGTTGTTGTCCAGTTTAAAAGTGAAATTACTTCCAATGACAAACATCAGATTAAATGATAAAAATATAATCTAATTATACTTCAAAACCATTCAAATTTATAATTTTACAATATATATTATTTTGATTAAAAAAGTTGTTTTCAATTAAAATTTAGTATCATTCAATATTCATCAAAATATGAAAGTTATTAGAAAAACACCAAAATTTTATCTAAAATAAATTTTTATGTCCCTCTTCTAAAGAAAAATTTAATTTCATAAAATTTAATATATAAAAGTGTCAAATATTGGATTTATAAAGGGTTCTCTATTAAAAGGTGGAAAAACTGTATTTTTATAAAAATACTTCTTTTATCTGAAAAATTAAATTTGTCCTTACATTATGTCTAATAAACACAAAAGATGAATGTTAAAATTATATGGGATATATATAAAATTAAAAATGTGGTTATTACTATTCATAACTAGTTTTTAAATGGCTAGTTTGATAGGTCGTGGTGCGCTTGAACTCAGGGTTGCATACATCACACATTATTGTATTATTCAGAGAGAAGTGTATCATGGAATCTTGGGGTGTTACATTCTTTCCTTCTTAAATAAATTGTGTCCTCGAAATTTGAAATTGTTCTTTTGAAATAAAAGGTTAAAAAAATATGAAATAACTTTGTGGGAAACCCACATCAGAAATAGGGTTAATAAAATTTAGTCTTAATAATAGGGAAAGGGAAATGAAAAATTCACCACCAATTTAGGATTTCAAATAGGAGAACATTAGAGGTAATTATAATTTGATAAAGAACATAAATATTTATAAGGATTGATTGAGGTCATCAATCACAAATAAGTGAATGGAAAATTGAGGGCCTCGAATCCATAAATCTATGATGAATAACATAAGGTATTAGGATAACAAATTTTTGGGTTTAAGATCATTTCCCTAAGGTTTAAGAATTAATTTTTTCATAGAATAATAATACTTGATAAGTAGAGTTTCATCATTTCACTAATTTCTACCACAAAATCATCTTTCACTCCAAATGATGAGTATTCAAGATGAATTGATCACACCTGAAGTGCTAGAATCAACTTATAGGGAATAACATAATCCACAAAGGATGAACTATATATTTCCCTTATCTTTAGAGATTAACCAAAACCAAAATGGTTAGTACAAGATCAGATGATCTCTAAAAAGGATAATACTTTAGAGAAATAAATACTAATCTTAATTTGTAAAATTAAACAAATAATAACCAATGTTCAATAAATACCATTCAATAAACAATTGTCCTTAAAATCCTTCAATATAATCCAAAATAATATTAAAACCCAAAACTCAAAATAATTTTATTACATAGTCTTCCACATTAAATTGTATCTCCAAATAACATCAATTGCTCTTAATGTCACATACTTAAAATTAATTAACTTAATCACATATTCTCTATGATAAGTTAATCATTTCCACAAATAACCCAAATCACTACAAGTTCATAATAAAAACATAGATAAAAATCCACCATTACTCCTCAAATGAAATCCCATAGTATTCTATTTTCCTTGGTCATATAGTGTTCCCAACAGAGCAAAAGTCTTCCAAAATAACATTTATCACTTAATCACCAAATCATTTTCCTATACTAATGATATCTATTTGATAAAACATAAGATCCCAAATCAACTTATTAATGATCAATAAAATCATTTAACTAAAAATAATTAGTCACACTAACATGGGGCTTCACGTAGTCTAGTGGTAGGCGATAAATCTCAGTCGCACTTTGGTTGTGGGTTCGATTCCCGTAGCTTTGTCTAACATGACAGGCTGTCACATGGTCTGTGTGTTTTACTTTTTCAAAAACTATATTTTATAACATTCAAAAAATGAGATAAATTCATCAAAATAACTATAACATAATTTAACCCCAAATTTTATCTCATACATCGCATTTTCGTCCCAAAAATTAATAACTTGTAATTGCCTCAATTCAAGGATCATATAAACCCAAAAAGTTATTTATAAATATATCCACAAAAGAAAAGATAATTCTTCCTCGAATAGAATTTTCACATAAAAAACTGTAGGGTTACACATACAAGAGAAAAGTATTCCAAAGTAATCCCATCAACAAAAAACACTAATACTTTTAAACATTTCTCCATCAATTTATTTCCACATAGGTTCTTCCTTGACCAAGAGGTAATCCTATAGAATAGCGAATTGACTCAGGTAATACCCAAGTCCCCTATATTTATAGAAAATGACTATAAATGGATTCTTGGGATCATTTTTATTTTCTTTTATAGTACTCCTCATTTTTCCTCGGAAATTATTTACTTTATGTCCTTATTTACCACACAAAAAGCATTTCTTTGTTCCATTGAGACACTTTCCTAGGTTTCTCCTTCCAAATTTTCTGCATGATGGAAATTGATATTTATTTTCTCTATGGTCTCCACTATTGGAGCTCTTATCATTACCCACCTTTCTATTCTTTTTTGAGTCCAGAAGTTTGTTAATATATATGTTGTTGATCATATTTTTGGAAAATTGGTTCGGCATGAACACGATATCTTTTACACCTATCAAAATTACATTTCGTTGCTTATTTCCACCATCGTTCCCACATTGTAAATCATGTTCAATGTTATTTAGACTTCCTTGGAATCCATCCATTGAAAAAAACTAGAAAGAATTGTGTGATAATAATGGTTATAAAATCATTTAGAGAATATCATGACACCTTATTTTCAATCTAAAACGCCTTAGGATTAACAAAGTTTATTTATTCTAATATTGTATTAAAATCCTTCAAATCAGTTTGTAAAGAAAATGTGAATTATCCTAAGCATATCCCCCGGGAGTATCATAACCAGGAGTGCAACAAGGCCCATTGTCATGCCCCAGTTCCCGTTCTAGTCTAGAACAAAGTGGTGTTTTTGGGTTTTACCCCTAGGTACATCTATTACAGAGCCGCCTCTACCTGCTCGTATCCAGACAGGGATGTATTAATTAGAAAACTCACATAATATTTACATTACCAAAAAAATTGGATGTTCTTATATACTAATCCCCAAAGTCTATCTTAGGGTAATTTTCTCTAATCAGAGTTTTTCTAAATCTAGTTTCCAAGGTTTGTACTAAACTTCCTCTGATACCAACTGTAATTACCCAACCCTAGTTACCTATAGTTAGTGAATTATTACATATAATTGGCATGATCACAAGATATCAATTCCAGAAATACCGATTAGTTTAGTAGCCTTGGAAGTACAAGATGCATACATAAGTTTTACATTATATCATGAAATAAAGAAAAACAACATTGTGTCCCATTTGAACACACTCATATCCCTTATCCTATTCCTGCAGGTTAATCATGATATATATCTTCACATCCTGGAAAAAATTAAACATATAAAGGGGTGAGCTCAGATGTTCATTAATGATAACAATATAGCGGAAACGTTCACAAATAAGAATAAAAATTTAAGGCAATGTATAAGACTAAACCCAAGCCTTTTAAACATAAATTTCAGCATAATATGGAAAATATAAATAAAATAATGTCATTTAATTATTCACATGGATATTCTACTAGTCAAATGATTGCATGTAATATCAATAGATAATTTTATAATGATGGAATGCATAATGTCGGAAATCATAACCACATAGTCGAGGCCTTGTGCCAAGACTACAAATAAGATTTTGTCAAGGCATTATGCCAAAACACTAGTTTGTCTCACGAGACCTACCAATTCATCGAGGAGCTATAGCAGGCTCCACCTGTCACTTACTAATTCTAATTAATTCCTCATATTAAAATGTTGAAACATAATCCAAAAACATTCGTATTAAAACTAGCATACGAAATGTCAATAATTTAACTACAAACCATGAATGGTATAAAAATAGAACATCCATAGTCAAACATAACTAATTAAAGTCAATATGGAAGATTTTATTACAATAAATCAACCTCAATCAAGAATAAAATACAATTAAGGATATTCAAATAGATGAAAATAATCAGTAAAACTATTTGAGAGAAATATCCCCTTTTTCATGAAACATTTAAAAGTCTCACTATTTATCAAGAAGTCATTTAAAGAAGAATTTTGACTCAAAGTGTCCCATACCACTTTGAAACATTTAAAAGGAATTTTAATTTTAAAACATTCATGTACAAATAAATAAATCCATAAAACAATTTTTAAAATATGTAAATTAATGAGAAAATTTTATAAGAATAAATCTTTAAAACATTTGAAATGATATTTTAGTTACAGAGTTACTAACCAAATGAGAGACGCTTGAACATGAATAATTGAGGAATAAAATTAATCAAAACATTATTTTATCAGGAGAATAAATGGATTAATGATATAATATGTCAAAGGATAGTATATACACCATATAGAAGTGAATTGGCGTATAACAACAATGAAGTCTCAATGGAATGTAAATTGAGACAAAATCACTTATAAAGACCATATCCATAGATTAAGGATAAATAAATGAAATAATTATGTGTAAAAAATATAAATACACTTAATATTATTATATACTTAGTGTAAATCAGTCATAGGACATTCACACATATTCTTGTAAAAACAAAACCAATGACTTGGATGTTTAATTCAATGAACAGAAATTGAGTTAAGATTTCTCTTAACAAGTTCATATAAATGATTTGAGAATTTATCAATGAAGTGATTATTTGTATCAAAATTATATAAACACAAATGGGAGTGTAAATTACTACATAAATAAATAAATAGTTATTCCCCAAATAATCTTCGATTAAAATAATCAATAAAGTTTGCATAAAACCCAATGAGTAGAAATTGAAATTATAAATTCCCTTACCGATTTTGTAACTTATGAAACATACACCCCATGAAAGAAGGATCATAAAATTAAGTTTTAAATACCCATAAATTAAATTATATTACACAAAAAAAATATAATCATGGGTAGTACATATACCACATTATAGGAAATAGTGGAAAATATAGCATGAATCTCACAGGAATAAAAAGTGAGATGAAAACCCCTTTACCTTGTAATTTTCCTTATTTGAGGGTACATTAACCTCTTTTATAATGGTGAAATAATTTTTATTAAATTATAAAAGAACTATATAAATAAATATGATATCATATATGATATTTTAATATTGTTTTGTTAATAATATTTCAGTTGTATCATTATTTCAGGTGTTAACCGATACATTTTTCTTTATAAGTTTTGTTACGTAAGTCATATTTATTATGGATAGAATGCTTTAAATTCATATATATAATTATATTATGTTATTAAACACTATTTTTTAATCATAAAATGATATTTATTCTTGAATGGTTATGATGGGGAATGAATCTCATCGCGTTTGTGGAGACGGTAATCCGTACATGCGCATGAGCGACAATACCATTCTATTGATGGTGAAATCATATGTAATTTGATGTTATATCATATATAAAGAATAATTAACATGTTATATTTATTATTTACATCAATTATACTCATTATTATACCCATCCAAATAATTAAGTGTTGAATAACAAACTACACCACGACGTGGAGATGGTAAGCCATACGTATGCATGTATGGTGACTTTGTCATTCATAGGATAGATAGAATAATGAATATGGTTGTAAAATTTTTATAATAACATCAAAATATGTATAAGTTACTGGATTTATTATTTTTTATGGAAACATAAAAGAAAAAGGAAGTGGAAGAAGAAAAGAACATTAAAAGAAGTGATGAAATAATTACCTCTTATTTGGGGGCTTCCTTTTGATTTGATCAAAAGGGCTACTTAGATAGGATTTATGATCAAAGTAAGGCATCTAGGTTGAATTGAGGGTATTTGGGATGATATTTGAGTAGGTGTTTTTAGATACAAATGGATTTGGAGGTGTGATTTTGAGATAAGGGGAACTACCCTTTTATAAGAGAGGTGAGGGTCACTTTAGGAAAACCTTGAAATGTTATTTTATTATACAATCATATTTGGTTTATAATGTCTGAAAAAAAAAGATTTATTTAGAATATAAGGTAATTATGGGACGAAAAAATCTCAACAAATAGGTTTTAGATAGTGTTAGTTCACCATATAAACCTTATCTTTTAGATCTAACTCTTGGTTAAATAGTTTAACATTTACCATGTCTCCTTGTATTTTTATATTATATGGTTAATAAAATTAATATAAAATTCCAAGAGAACCCCAAGTGGTTCATTAATGACATATATATTATTATATAATTCCTTTGGCCTAACCATAGATTTTTAGGACTATTATATCATTTAATAATATAGTATTTGTTTTAAAAACACATTTATGTCAATTTTGACATTATTTAGTATTTGGTTTTTGTAAAAGTCGTAACAATCTTATTTCTTCTAAAAAAATAAATTCAATCAACCCTAAAATGTAATATTAACTTATAATTTTTTTAATGTATCAAAAGTCTCAATTTACATTTATTTTTATATTTTTAATATCAATTAATTTAATCTTTCATTAATAAGGTAATTACTACATCATCATTGTGTCATAACTAAATTTAATTATTTATTGTCTAAAAATTATGAATAAAATACCATGATTTAGGAAATAATTTTAGATTTATAATGAATATTTATAGTAGAAATTATCTAATGTATAACTCTATATTAAAAATTTTTTAGTTATTAAAATTTGAATTTAACAATGTTAACTCTTCTTTAAATAAAATAACAATAAATACCCTAATCTAAACCATGTAGACCAAAAGGATAATATTTTATTCCTAAGGTTGATTTTGGTCTAAATACACTTATCCAATATAATTGTGACATGTGTTAGGGTAATTATAATATCATTTTTACCTTTAATTACCCTATTTACTTTTAACTGTGGTAAATAAAATTCAAAAGTTACTATTCACAAAAAAATATTTTCATCTTATTGAACCAAATTTTACTTACTGATTTCAACCATGTCTCTCATATTTTTGAAATTAAATTCACAAAAATGGTAAAATTATGTTTTATGAAAATTTGCTGACGTGCCAAGAAGATGGGTATAAGACATTAAAAAAATTCAATAAAATTTTATACGTCTAATTTTATTATAAGATAACTCCAATGAATTACATTGAAATAATATAGGTATTATGTATCTATTTTTACTTAAAATAAATTTAAATAAAATAAATAATTATTTATATAAAAATTCGGATTTTAAACAATAACGTAGTATTTTTCACTATTCATCAAAAATTGAAAGTTTTCAAAAAAATAAAAAAATGACCCTAAGATAATTTTGATATTAAGAATCCAAAAATGATGTCTATTTTACGAAATTCAAAACATATAAGTTACATTAATAAATTTAAAATTAATTTTTGTTGTCAAACCAGAAAGTGGGTTTTTGAGAAGTAAAAACTATCAAAAGATTGATATGTGTTTATGTCTAGTTTAAAAGTGAAATTACTTCCAATGATCAACATTATATTAAATGATAAAAATATAATATAATTATACTTCAAACCATTAAAATTTATAATTTAACACTATATATTATTTTTATTAAAAAAGTTATTTTCAATTAAAATTTAGTATCTTTAACTATTCATCAAAATATGAAAGTTGTCATAAATACACCAAAAATTTATCCAAACTAAATTTTTATGTCCCTCTTATAAAGAAGAATTTAATTTCATCAAATTTAATATATAAAAGTTTCAAATATTGGATTTAGAAAGGGTTCACCATTAAAAGGCAGAAAAACTGCATTTTTTGAAAAATACTTCTTTTATCAAAAAAATTGAATTTTTCCTTACATTATGTATAAGAAACACAAAAGATGAATGTTAAAATTATCACTCATCAGTCTTGAACTCGGTGTTGCATACATCGCACGCTATTGTATTATTCAAAGAAAATCGCACTGTGGAAGCTTTGGGTGTTACATGAATCATGGATGTAATTCCGAGATAATGGGTTAGATAATTATTATCATTTATCCTAATATTTCTAGAGCTATATTCAAAGATATTATCACCCTGTAAACTAACAAAGACCAATCCCAAACCTGATGCATCATAGAAGACCATATATCCTTTCTCGGCATTTGGAAGATTCAAAACCAGTGAAAATGTCAAAATATGTTATTATTCAATGAAATAACTCTAAATATTATCATCCCAAATAAAATTCACTTCTTTTTGAGTGAGATTAGTCATTGGAGAAGAAAAAATTGAGAAATCCTTGACAAACTAGGGATAATGCCCCACTAAACCCATGAATCTCTATACATAAAAAATGAATCACATTTGTCCCCATGTCATAACAACTTTCACCTTATTAGGATCAATTGAAATATAATATTTTGAGACCACATGTCCCAATAAATTGAATTCCTAAATCCATAAACAAAATTTCAATAGCTTGGCATCGAGTCTGAAATCTCTAAGAATTTATAGCATTATCCTTAGATGACACACTTGATCCTCCATAGTATTAGAGTAAACCAGGATGTCATCCAAAAAGACTAAAATTAACATATTTTGGTGATCATGTAATATCTTTTTCATCAATTCCATGAAAATTTCAGGAGAATTGGTTATACCAAATGACATAACAAAATACTCATAGTGTTCATACATACACATAAAGTTGTTTTTTTGGGATGTAAGATTCTTTAATTTTCAATTTGTGGTATCCAAACTAAAGATAAATCTATGAGAAACACTTCACCCCTTTCAAATGTTAAAATATATCATCTATTTTAGATTATATATACTTTAACTTTACCATAACTTGGTTGATTTTCTGGTAATCAACACATAGGCAAAGTGCTCTATCAATTTATTTTCAAAGAGAATGGATGCAACCCAAGGTGACACATTCAAGCATATAAATCCTTTCTCAAGAAAATAATCCAACTAAGTATTTAAATATTTCAATTAATCTAGTTCCATATGGTAATAAGTAATAGACACTATTTGGGAACCAGGTACAAAATTGATAGAAAAATCCATCACTCTTACTGGTGTAAATCCAAAGAAATTATAAGGAAAATCATCGGGAAACTGAATGAAAACTTGTGTGAGATAATCACTCAAATATTATAACTCAAATTTAAAATAAAACACTAATATTGCCCTACTCGAATCCAAAAAATAATGTATGGAACTACTTAATCTTGGGTACCATTCTCCTTGTAAGACATGACACACCCCATCAGGCATAGTAAATAAGACCCATTATATCCAATACTGATGAGCGATCATCCAATCCATTATAAGAATTATTTCAGGAGATTTTATATTGAGGACCAAAAAATTCTAGGTAAACTCAGTATTTGATAAATATAAAACACAAGAAGGAAACTGAATACCCTAATCTCTTTGTTCTGAGGGGTGTATTAATATCCATCACATAAGATAAAATCTACATAAGAAGTGTTAGAAAATAAACAACATGGTTTGATATGAATGAGTGAGTTTTACCAGTATCAAATAAAGCAATCAGTATGGATGAATCTATAGTTATGGTACCTCTCACAATCATTGGACTCGTATCAACTTCCTCTGTAAACTCTTCCACTATGTGAAGAATATTTATTCTATATCTCTATGGATATAACTCATTTGTTCTTTAAGAATCAGATTAAACTATAATAATTTTAGGTTATTATGATCTCATTCCACTATGTGGTGGAGAAAATATATAACATAATTTCTATAAGTGACCTAAGTTTCCACAGGAACTTTAGATCTTGGGTGCCTCAATGAAAACTCATTTCAAATTCATATAATTTCCACACTGGATGTAAGTAAAATGTCCTCTATCAGGAACTACATGAGGTCTGGAAGAACCCTTATATTGAGACCCACCATAAGATACAACACACTTCCTCTTTCCTTTAAAGGAACTCCCAAAACATCCACTAGAAAAAAAATCTCGTCAACTGTAATTTACCAGCCAAGTAAAGCTAATCATCAAAGCACTATCTAGTAAATTAGCATAATAATTCCTCAATATCATGAAAACATAAAATCAAATATCATATTGAAGTACCATATCAATCCTTCATGCATTAAACTTCTCTTTAGTCATAATCTTAGGAGAAATATGTACTAGCTTAGTAAACAAGTTTTCATATTGAGTCACAGTATTCTCAATTTTCAATTTATTAAGAAAATCTATTGAATTTTACAATACTATAGAATCTGGATTGAAATTATGAGTAAAAAGTACCTTTATGTCTTTTCACTCCAATTCTTCATGATTAATCTCTATTACCATTGAATCCCACAACCTTTTTATAGGACCCTAAAGCTTGAAGGTATCACACTTCACTTTAATTGAATCCAATATTTCCAAGAACTCAAAAAGGTGATTAATTCCTAATAACTAATCATCATCCTCTTGATGATCATTATAACCTTGTAAAGATGATGGCTTCTATAAAATAAAATCTTACACATGTTCTCTAGATTCTTCCCTTTGAGGTTCTATGACTGGAGCCTGAATGGGAATGAGTGGCACTACCTATCCCATAACTTTGATAGCACGCACCACTATCTTAATGAGATTTTGGAAAACATGAGGGTTTTCCTAACATGGTTTATTTAAAGGTCCCTCCTTAATTTAATTCAAACATAGTCTTGTATGCATAACTCTACACATCGTCAATATATAACAAGAAAAATGTTAACAAGGAAACTCAGATCGAAAACTCAAATGGGAGTCAAAATTTTCAATCCCATCAAACAGAATTATAAAGTATGGGATTTTCAAAATACTATAATAAAATAGGTAAAAGACTAAAATATTTAAAAATAATCATCAAATAAACTTAACCCCACCACCCATGGTGACTTAAGGCTTGTTATGACATGAGCTGGCCAGGAACTCACTCATAACAACCTCCTAAGTCCCATCAATCCTACCACCTGTCTACCATGAAAACTAAGACCACATACTAACATCATGAAAAGATACTGAACTTGTACCTCTGATACCACTTTTTCACGAACAATCCCAGATAACTTGGTACCCTGATACCCAAGCGATAAATTACATATCCCAAAGGTTATTCTCAATCCCCACGGGTTGAAAACTTGCACCTGGAATCACACTAAAATAGGAGGGTTGAAATTTTCCACAAAATAATGGTTTATAAAAAAGATACAAGTTTTTATCTCAACACTCCTCAAGGAGAAAGTACTAGAATAAAATAGGTAAAACAATATCCAAGAAGATAGATAAACAACTCAATAAGAACATCAACTAAGACTTCCATCAACAAACCAATGGAAGTCTAAAAATATCATGTAATGGGTGGACCACATATCCACTAGTCATTAGAATCACCCTACATTCCCAAGGATGAATAACATTCACCACATCCAAGTGAAACTTTTCCTTTTCTCTAACCTGGAATAAGGAAATCTAAAAATGAACATGGGAAAAGGTTGGGTGTGATCTATAAATCCTATTATGGTCACACTAAGTTTTCCATAATAAATTCCATAGTAATAAACCAATCATTGTTTAAATTTAAATAAAACAGAGTGTGGATAATGTATCATTTTTATATTTAAAACAAAACATGATTTATTTTCAATAGAAGGAAAAAAAATTCAAACATGGATCAAATAAACATTTCGTATAAAATCATTTTTCATGAGTAAAATATTTTTACAATTGGTGGCATATATAATCAAATCTTACATAACAAACATCATGGTCATCTTCCCTAAAGTACCTTACTTATGGGATATTGGATCCTCACACTTCTAAACTTAGTGATCATACCTAAAAATGTGTGCACACATCCCTCAGGATTTGGATGAATAGGAATCATCAATTTCCCATCAGGTATAATCATGACAAACTTTTTTTTAGGGTTTTCATCATCCATACATCGCTATTGGATCAAGATCCTAAAATGATTCTCCAAAATAACCTTCCAACTACCCTAACTTTCATGTACTCAAAATTAATAAATAATGGTAAAATAATTTAATTTTAAATTATTCATCATTTATAATTAAATTTTCCAATTTTTAGTCTTAATATATAAATTAAATTTCAAAAACCAAAACATGGGATTTTCTTCATTTCATGCCTTTTTAATCTAAACCCAATAATTGGTTTTAAACATTTCAATTTAAACCAGTTTCTAAAAACAAATCTCAAATAATTTCATCATTTCCAACATAAAATCATTTTCTCAAAAATTGATCCATCATTTTCAAAATTCATCCCACAATTCCAATTTTATTGGATTGTGGGGGGTCTTAATATCCATTCAATTTTAAATTTTATAATGAAATCATTAAAAAACAATGTTTTATAAATAAATTAAAATCTAATATAAAGAAATAAATAAAATAGAGGTTTCAACTTCATGGAAAATATTAAATGGAACCACCTACCTTTAATCATAGAATCAAATGATAAATAACCACAATGGGAATGCCAATGACAAATGAAGGAAAAAAGATCTAAAAATAAAATATAGAATTCATATCCATCAATAAAAATATTATATCCAATGAAATAGAGTTTAGATAAATCAATATAATGATTATATATCACTATATAAGGATTATATAAGGAATATTATAATAAAACACACAAAAGGAGATCCACTTACCAAAGATAGATCTGATTTCCACCAGCACTTTAATTCACAAAAGGAGGAGGTTGGAGGACCCAAAATTACTTTTTGAGAGACAACAAGGAATAAAAAATAATATTAGGTCATAATGGGGGTGATTAGACTCTTAAACTAAGGGTTTGGTATTTTTAAAATTAAATTCGAAGAAATTAAAAATGGCATGCATGTTTTCCTAGGGAGGGATGCACTGTTAGACAAACGGTGTTCCCTAACCATGAACCTTTACTGGCTTTATTTTTGGGGTGTACAGTTTGAATTCATGGTTAATCTAACCATAAAAAAACTATGTATTCTCCACTATCCAAGGGGTTTATAGTTTGTAGGGGTGACCCCATAGTTTGGATAAATAGTGTTCCCCTTCCAACAGCTTCCAATATGGTGCACGGTTTTCTGGGCCCAACCACACCATTTTCCCTAACTATGTGTCAACCATGAATAGCCCCAATGGATTCCAAGATTATTTAAATCTCATATGAAACACCAAAAAACAATACCCAACCAAAAGAGAATAAAAAAATTTCATGGAATACCTGATACAAGGTAATGGTATATTATATATGTTTTAATGAGTGGGATTGTTTTATCATGATATATAATATATTGATGAGACATAAAATGAGTTTTTTTACTGGATGACCCATGAATTATACCACAAGAAGTTTCATATACTATGTATTTGGTATACTAGGGGTTCATGGTTTATATTTAGGGTCTCGAATACCTGAGGTTGATGATATACCTAGAATGAGAACATTTATACTCTGATACCTTTATCAATAAAGTCACGAGGTTTTTCTAATCATGGTTGATTGGGTATGTTAATGTTTATTTCATCAGTTGGATATTAACCAAGATGGGATTTTTCCTCTCACATGTTGTGTATAAAATATAGTTCCTAAATTGAGATATAATGAGGAAGGGTATAGTCATACCTAGATAGTATACATTAGGTGCTTATCTATTCAAGTAAGGTTCATGTTATGTGATCATCCATAAGGGTGAATGATATGTGATGTATTAATCGACGTAGTCAGTATATACTCTAAGAATCAATAATGGATGAGTTAAATATATGGAATTGTTGAAATATATGTCCCATGTTCACTTAGTTTCTTAGAAAAAGGGATTATATAAAAATGTATTCTTGTATATGATGCAGCTGGTGGACACAAGCATTGATATACATCTGTTTGATAGAGATAATTCCAAATCCCATTATATATTGAGTATAATTGGTTATTTTCTAGAGGATCATATTTTATTACATTTATGAAATATTAAATTTATATTTATTAAAAACACTATAATGGATGGTGAGTCACAAATTTTTGGTTGACTGAATGGGGATTGAGTTTTACTCGTAGAGATACTTTAAAATTGTTTTAGATTTTATCCCAAAGGAGTTTTGGATGAGTATTCACAAGATATTTTATATGATGTAATAAATAGTGATGTTAATGATATAATTCCCAAAAAAAATTGAGGATATCCAAAAGGATTTTTGGATAATGTCTCACAAGTTATTGTATATGATATAATATAAGGTAAAACAACACTAAGTCTTTGAGGCTTTAGTATAAGTGGGTGATTGTTGGAGTTTTTCCCTAACGTCATATAATATATATATATGATAATATAATAGTGTATGATATTGTTATATCACATGGTATGATATACAGAAACTGAGGCATTACATGTTTCTTGGTTTAAGCATATCATTCAAGTAGGGTATTACTTTATTCTTAGTAAAGGGGGAAAATCGACATTGCAACGTGAAATAATTAAAATAATTTTATTTCTATAAAGGATGCGATGAATTTTATAGCTTATATAATGCTATATTTATATCATATATGGTGAATTATCATAATATTGAGGTGATGGTGTAGTTTGTGTGATGAGGTGATACTAAGGACATTAAGAAGGAAAAACAAGAAGAATTCTCAAGAAAAAAATCTATCATCATGAAAGATTTTTTATAACACCCAACCCAAGTAATAGAATATCTTGGATGAGTATTTTGTATTTGTATTTTATTATATTATTCAATAGATATGTTTAATATATTTTCTATATGGTTATCTCATTGTAATATAGAGAGTGCGTTTGTAACCCACATTTTCTTATAATTGAATCATTCCTTCATGTCTGTGGTTTTTACTTTATTTGAGGGATTTCCATATTTAATTCTTATGTCCTCAATTTTATATTTTATCTTTATGTTTTTATATTATTGAATTATATTTTAAAATATCCTTGATCCCTATGACAATATCAAAACCATGAAAATGTTATTTAATATCCTAATAAAGTCAATGACATAGGAGAGTTATGTTTGGGTTGGTCACTATTTTTGATGTGCCCCATCCCTCATTCATTTTGAGTTGGTGAAAACCTACTTTACAAAGGTAGGTAGTCACTAGGACATACTACAAACACTTTGGGTTGCACATTTATCATGAGTAAATATGGTTGGCGCATCCCTTAAGGGGTCTTTATGCTTATTTCAGTACTCTCTTAAATATTTAAGACATGTTCATGAATCATTCCTAGTAATAATGATGGTTACCCATAAGAAATTTATTGACCAATAACATGAATTTAAGAGGAACCAACACATAGGGATTATAATGTCTCACATTTTATCCAAGAATTTGGTCGATCTATATATTAAATTCATATAGGTAGGTATTCTTGATTTTATCTCCATCTAGGGAGGCATTGGGATCCTATTAAAGGAGGTAGGAGGCATTGTGAAGTAAACATTAGGCCCTTGAAAGTGGTTCTTATGTATCCCTAGGAATGGGATCAGAACCCATGTAGTTAGATGACACTTAATGGGAAATTGCAAACCTTTTAAGGTCATGTGACAGAGACTGAAGTGGTAACTTTTAGGGTCATTAATTCATAAACTCTATCATCCATTATAAAGTAACACATAGTTCACTACTAGGTGTAAGGTACCTAGAAATGGTTTATGTGGGAATAACACATGTATGCCCTATCTAGTTCATCTCATCCATAGATAACTAGATGGGAGTGGTTATCGATTTTTGTAATTCCCAGAACTAAATCACCTAGACGAAGTCAGTGATCTACATGACCACATGCATATATCCCTATACATAAGAGGTTTCTAACTATTAGTGAGGGTCTGAATGGTGAAACAGGGTGACTATAGCCTCAGTATCAATACACATACAGTAGAATAATAACATGAAAATAATAATAACCCAAAAATACCTAACATAATTATGTAACATCATATTGTATATTATATGGTATTTCATATATCATAGTGTTATACAAGGTAATAAACCATGGACCCCCAATGTGGAAGGTTAAAATAATGTAATAAGATAAAGAAAATAAGATTAAAAGTTGAAAAAACTTTCTAGAGTCCATCCTAGAATTTTATTGGTCACCACACTCCATCTCCTCAACTACCTATCATAGACCCCTTTACCTTATCTAGATCCTTGATCATGAAGTTCACACAAGTACTAAGATTCCCCTGCAGGTAGTGAGTATAAACCGAGTAGGACACCACCAATGTATCCTTAATATAAGTGAACATTTAAAAGAGGTACAATCTATGATAATAAGTAAATTTACAATAAATAAATATTCAATCATGTGTCGAGTGATCATGTGCTAACAAAGATACCATGAACTTTGGCCATGCCTACTTTAGATTCATGTAGGAGAGAAATTCATAATAGAAGTAATGATCATGGGACTAACATATGTCCAGCATATATCTATGGGAAGAAACATGCCCAATAAGCATCGGGTTAAGAAATAATGCCATTGAGCCCTGTCTATCTCATGGGTCAGTCCACAAGGCCATTGTATCCCATCTCTACCTCGGGTCAATCCACAAGTTTGTCATATCCTATCACTACCTTGGGTCAAGCCTCAATATCTTTATACCCATATCCAATGTCTAGGTCCATTATCATCATCGTTGTATGCCCTAAATGATCCCCCTCTAAGGGATAACCAAGCCTTGATGGTTAACCTATCACTAACTAATATAAGATAAACCTTTATAGGCCATATATTTACACACAATATGGAATAAAACATATAGGCACAAAGATATCATATCAAGCATGATTTTTGGAAGTCATACACACACAAACACACATGTGATCATTATTAAGCATGGTTCTCATGGGCTACACATACACATACATACATTCAATATCAAACATGGGTCTTATAGGCTACACATGCACACACATGAAATCATTATCAAGGAAACAACTTGTAAAAGGGCCTTATATGGTAAAGAAACTCCTTATTCAAGAATGTCAATACCAAATGTCAATAACCACAAATAGTTATCACTAAACTACACCAGAACACAAACTAGCTTAATTTTTCATTCCAAGGATCCATAGAACCAATCATAATTCATCATAAAAGGGGATCTAGAATAAGATTCATGAAGGATATAATGGCATGATCTTAGAATCAATTCAACTTTCTCAATGAATACAATCATAAATGGAATATCTAGATATAGTCTAACGTTTCCAACTATATAGAACAGTCAAGGAATACTCTATTGGATCAAGATGGGATCTATAGGTCTTGCCAATGTCACTTATATATATGATCAGTTCCAGAAGAAAGATAATATTCATACTAGAATAGATGAATCTAACCTCATGGAAGCTGATGGATTAATCCATGCTTGAATATCTAAAGATAGTGTAAAGAGAAGAACTAATTCACAAAAAGGGGTCCTCTATGTTCATCAAAGTAAAATGAGGTTCAATACATTAGAAGGATATAAAAAATGGATTCCATATGAAAAGGTAGGGTCTCCCATAATGACCCAGAAGTTTGGGAACCACCAGCAGGTCGATACTGGGCCTTCGGTTGGTTGGTATACCTGGTAGAGGTGAAGTACCTCTGCCTCAGACACTGGAAAGCTTATGGATTCTATAAAATTGAAAACTCACTATCTCATCCACTAGCTGGTTGGTAGGATTTATATAACTATAGATCCACTTCTAAGGACATCGATTAGCCAATAGATCATACTGACTAGCCGTTAAACTCTCTAGAACTTATCTAAGTTCTTTCTCAGGACTTTGTCAATATATATCTCCAAGAAACCTTTCATACCTTAAAAATAAGACTTAACCTAGAAACATAAATGAGAAACACGCCTTGGAAACTCAAGGTGTCACAAATATCCCCCTCTAATGTCTTCTCATCCCCAATAATTTTCTCTAGAAATATTTCTCAAAAAATCAATCTAATGATCCAAAATATATTATTATCACTCCCAAATATCCTCTAGGATCTATCCATGTTGTCATAAGACTCAAACAAGTGTTTAAATCTTCCCCTAAAACACCTTTTCACTATAATTCATAATTTTAATGGAGTGCTCCACAAATGATGCATCTGGTTTGAACTCAATGTACTCATGGTCAATCACATGTGCAGGACTAGGATTGTACCTATGAAGTTGAGATACATGAAACATAGTAAGCATACCTCAATATCATGGAGGAATATCAAATTTTTAATCCATTATTATGATAAACCTGATGATCTAAAATGGTCTCATAAACTATGGTTTCAGATTCTATTTCCATTGTGAACGATGATGCCCCAACTGAGGTGACACCCATATGAAAACTTGGTCACCCACAACAAACTCTAATAGTTATATCCTCTGGTTGGGATATGATCATTATATAATCTAATAAATTTCCAACCACTTATTGATTAACTAAACCCTATCAGAGGTCTCATGCACTATACTCGGCCTAATAACAGATACCTCACTCACCTCATGCTAATATAGAAGCGAGCAACTTGGTTAACCATAAAGAGCCTTAAAAGGCTCCATCTGAATTAAATCTTAGAAAATGTTACTATAAATGAAATCCAATAAGTCCATATGATTATCCCATGCTACAAAAAACTATAATTCATTCCCAAATCATATACACCATGATCGATATCATCCTACTTGACTATCCATCAGTCTATGGATGATACATCATACTTCTCTTTAACTGAGTCCCCATAGCCTTATGTAAGAATTGAAAATACATGAAATAAAATTAATGTCACTATATTATATTATATTTTAAGGAATTACATGTATTCATATAATCTATCATATATAAAGATTTACCAACTCATCTATGGAGAGAGTCTCTCATATTGGAAAGAAATGTGCCACCTTCATCAGTCGATCAAATGTTGCCCATACTATGTCTAGACTTCTCATGATACTAGGAAAATATATATTGAATTGCATCATCACCATTTACCACTTCCATATAGGCACTATATGTGTCTGAATAAATCTTCTTAGTCATATATGCTCTGCCTTGATCCTCTTATAGGTCGAGCAATGAGAGATGAAGTTTACAATGTCACTCTTCATTCTTATCCACCATAAGCATTTCTTGATATCTTGATATGAATCATAAAACCTAGAGGGACTTCACATTAAGAGGAATGGGAGTCCCTTAGGGGAGTATTAATAACTACTCTCTCATGCATATTGATCACATAATTACTATCCATTGACCATCTGTGAACTATGTCACTTCCTGCCAACCATTCCTACATCACTAATCATTCGGAATCCAACTCTTAGACAGCCTTTACCCATTCCTCCAAAATGGATGTGATAAATAAAGTATAAAAAGTCATAACCCATTGTCATTAAATGCATCCAAAAACTACACATCCAACAACCTCATCAACCGCCAATCCTCCTCTGAATGTCTCTCTCCATATTATTATGTTTTTTACAGAGATTTTTTGTAACAACATTACCTTTTTCAATAGAATAATCCATCTACAAATAAAAATTTCTATAGATAATCCACCCAAAACTTCTTTCAGTGATTCATTTCCTATTGAAATAAGATATAACATAATATCTTTTGGTCCGTGTATGAAAAAATCACTCACTAAAAAGATAATGACACTAATACTTCAAAGCATTGACTATAGCAGCAAACTCCAGTTCATGTGTATGGTGGTTCTTCTCATGGGGTTGTAGTTAGTGAGACCCACAAGCTATTAACTGATACCTATACATCATAAAAACTCATAAACTAACACCTAAGGCATCAAAGTAAAGAAAGTATCCAATCCCAAGATCTAGAAGGATAAAAATCAAAGTTTCCATAAATAATCTCTTTAACACTAATAAGACCTCTTCATAGTCACCTTTCCACTCAAACTTTATCCCTTCTTGATAATTCTTGTCATTGGTGCTACCAAATTATAGAATTATTGAATGATCCCTCTATAATACCTAGATAAACCAAAAAATAACATGTTATCAAACATATTTTAGTGAGTTCCCAAGAAATTTATTCTTATACCTTCTCTGGATTTATAGAATTTCACACTTAAAAGATTACATGATCAATAAAATATTACTCCTTGATTCAGAAGTGACACTTTGAGATCTTTTCATAGAGATGATTTGATTAAAGTGTAATCAACACAATATCTTAGTTTATATCATGCATATCTGAGATATAGGTGTATATGAGGATATCATTAATGAACACCACAATAAAGGAGTCAAGATATGTATGAATGATCCTATTCATGAGAGACATGAACACCATTGGTGTATTTTTTGAACCTGAATTTCATGAAAAGATACTCATATAGTCTATATATACTATTTAATGTTTTATTATGAATATACACCTATATAAACCAAATATGGTGGTATCCAGATCATAGATAAATATTATATAACTATTAGGATTCCCACAATCGATCAAAAAAGTCATAGATCCTTGATAATGGGTATCTATTCTACATGGTAACCTGGTTCAGATTTCTGTATTCCACACACAACAAAAAAATACCATCTTCCTTATTTGTGAACAACATTGGAGCACCCTAGGTATATGTGATCAGACTGATAAAACCCTTCACCTCTATATCCTAAAGTTTTACCTTAAGTTCCTTCAACTTGGTTGGTACCATATGATATGGAAGAATCAATATAGGTTTCACCAATTCCATGAGTTCAATATCAAAATACACTCCTTTATTAGGTATAATATTGAATAATTCATCATGGAAGAAATTTTCATATAGGTATACTATAAGAGGAAAATATGAGGGAGATATTAGCTGACCTAACACATCAACTATGCATGATACCTATGCCATGACATCCATAATATGACTCAGTTATGGACCCATTATGTATACTCCAAAATACCATTCTTTGTAAAATACAAACTTATCACCCTTAGGTAAAGAAAATGATACTCATCACCTATAAAAATTGATTTGAGACTGGTAACTAGTTATCCAGTCCATGCCAAAGATCACATTAATGCTAGTCATTTCAAGAACCATGAAAACCCACAAATTTTCATATCCAAAAACTACTATATGATATTATGGGAATCTTGGGAGATAACCCACTTTACTCCCCAAGTTCATATCAAGATAGAGAAAATTATATGATAACATGATCATAAAGTCAATTCAAAGAAAAAATTGAGTAGATATAAATTAATGGGAAGCTCCTATATCAAAAAAGGAATAACATGGTGCAGATGTGATCAAAACCATGCCATGAATAGTTTATGTTCCCTCTCCACCATTAGTTGGGACCTATCCACCTATATAACATCTTCCTACTATAGGTTTTTTACTCTATCCTAGAAGCACATAACTCACATGGGATGAAAAAGTATGTGGGCTCAAAATCTATTATTGGATACCCCATATAGATCCAAAGTTAGTAGTATAGGTCTACCTCTCACCCCTATGAGATCATGTTCACAATTACCTCAAATAGAACTACTAAAGATTCCCCATCTTTCCAAACTGAAGAAACTTGTTCTGAGGTCCTGGAAAAAAATTATGCTACTGACCACTCTATCCATATTTGAAACATTAAGAAGCTCCTCCTCCAATAGTGGGGGATAGAGAAACTATATTATGATCTAATTTCCTTACAACATCTTATTGTAACTCCTCAGCCTTCCTTTTCATGCTACTATAAGAGGCACCCACTATAGAACTAGAAAGTCTTACAGATGATCTGCTAATATTTAGAAAATTATTGTAGTTATACCCTCCTCAATACCTTTCCTGATCCTTAAGGACTTGAAAAGAACCTATGGATATGTCATCAAGTCAAAACTCTAAACCTGGCACCTCATCTTTGGATGAATTCCAATATCAAACTTCTTACCATATTGGGCCCTTGTATAAGTTGTTTCATTAATAATAACATCATGTGTTTATGTGTGTATCCTTTCTGATCCTTGTTTGATATTAATCAAAAGTGTGTGAATATGTATCACAATGGTCACATGATTGATAATGATCAGATGTATTTGTGTTAATTTGTCTTATGAGACTCATGATTGATATGCTATGTTTGTGCCCATATGTTCCATTCCTTTTTGGATTATTATTATATTTTGGTTATTATTTTTCTATATGAATATTAATAATAAGGGTATAGTCTCTCCACTATATAATTAAAACCCCCACTTCTTGTCAATAATCTCTTGCATATGAGGAGGTGTGCATGAGGTCATGTAGCTTATTATACCGGACCAGGTGATTCAGGATAGGGCATTACAAAGTTGTATCAGATCAAGCTTTTTTTCTTTATTCTTGACTGTGTTTTTGGAAAGATATAAAGAAGATAGGCTATGTGGAACTTATGTAGGTAAGTCATGAAAGTTTCTGGAAAACTCTTATGTGACAAACCTTTGAGTTACAAATGATGGTATTTTTATCACTGATTATGGAATTATGGTTTCATATTGATCCTAAGTATATTGTGGTGTTACAGTTTATGGGATTTGGGTGCATTTATATATCATGATAAGGAACATCATATCACATGTCATATATACCTATTGCTTGTTATTCATGATAGTATAATAAATATTTTTTTTAATCTTTTTATGTTTGGAATTAGAAAAATCCATGGGAATCCTTGGGTATCTATGTTAGAGTTCTAGGTATAAGTGTTATTATATTTTTATTTCATTCTAATCATACCCATAACTATGATTTCACTCTATCTATTAGCATTCACTATCAATGAGCCCGAGGAAGTGTATGTTGGGGTGTGATGATAGGATTTTAGCATACCCTAGGGAGATGATTATGTGTGAATAAAGTACTAAATTTTATCATTAAGACCATGAGAGTTTTCTAGTGTTGTTTAATGGTTATTTTTTATTCTTTTATTGATGTGTTTTACCTTGTAAAAATTATATTTATTTTTAAAATGAATAGTAAATAGATTTCTTATTCTATTAAATATTTCTTACAAATATAAATATATTTTCTTATTTTTTTCAAACTAGAATATATGGTTTATTATATCATTAGAAAATGGGAACTTGATTCCAATTGATTTCCTTTAAAGAGGGGTATCTTGCCTTCAAAAGTGATTTTATAGAAATAGTTATATTTGTAAATTGGTTTTCAATGTGCGGTTTGATCAATTATTTTAAAAGAACATTTGAAATGTTCTTTTCTAAATGACTGTATGATTTTTCTCTTAATTCTATTTTATATAATACCATTCATGATTTATTTCCTTTTTTTACTTTTAATTTTTTAGTAATTATATGAATCTTCTTATTACTTGGGTTGTGTTTTTTCACTTCCATTTATCTATTTTCCTACTTAGTAATACTTATGTGTTTTAGTTATTTTAATAAAGTGTAGGGAAATTTTGATATATATGGATGAAAGTTGGATCACATTACCGAGGGACACACCTCAGTATGAGAAGGGTTTGAGGAGTTTTTAGATTTTTTCAATTTCTAATCGATTCGTTAATGGGACAATAAGATGTCCATGTCCTAATTATAAATTTAAAAGAGGGTTGGTAAGAAGTGAAGTTTATGAAAACTTGATATTTAATCAATTCCCTTCTCAATATTTGTGTTAAATTTGGCATAGAGAATCAAATGTTACAGAAAGTTTGAGCACTGATGTCAATCAACAGAATGAGATCCTAACTTCGTAGACAAAGGAAAATGAAATAAAAAACCTTATAAATGATTCATTATGCATTGTAAGACAACAAATTCAAAAAAAACATATCAGAACCAATATTTGAGGTGGCTATAAATAATAACTTGAAAAGTGATTTTTTGGGGACTATAGGACAACTAGATCAAAATTATAACATATCATTGGATCCTTCTCTTGATTCAATGGAGACAAATGTAAGATAAAACTTCACTAAGTATAAAAATGTGTTTCATGACTTAGTTTGTGATGGAAATCAAGAGATGTATGGTATAACATACTGACCTGGCTTACCTTGAAGCGATAGCCAGACAGGTCGCCAGATGACATTTAGCACATCTCCCCATACGCTAGAGGTTGCCGACTAGTAGTGAGGGTCTATGGATAGTTAGTTGGGATACTATACCCTCTTATTTAGAGTGTAGAGAGGAAATATATAATAAACTTAGAAAACAGTGGTATAAAATATAAGTAATAGTAAATTTTATAAAGAAAATGTCCAACGTCAGTTTATACAATACATGCATGTCATGATGATACATATCGAAAAGCAGTAAACAAAACATAATGCTCTACATTCTAATATAGAAATAAAGAAAAGACATAAAGCCCAAAGATTGATCTACATGAGCATCCCGATCTCCTGCTCGGTCCATTTCTCATAACTCCCACGTACAAGTAACAACCACAAGCAAAGGTATACAGCCCTACAAACAAGAAAGTCTACTCGGGTACCCCAGTGAAATGGTAGTCCAAATAGGGTATGAGATATACATCTCAGTTGGCCGAGGCCATTGTTTTCTAGCTCAATATAGACAATGAAATATAAAAAAACAATGTTCATATATAACAAGGCAATAATATAACTCAATAAATAACCAACAACCCATCCAGGTTCCAAGGGGACACCCGATGATGATACCTGCTTCGGCCCATAGCCGGAATAAGAGTCTGAACAAGAATCATATAAGCATATTTATCAAGAATAAATACCTTTTAACACTTTACCATTAGTTCTCTATTTAATCATTTATTATCTCAAAGGTTCCCAGGGTTACTCGTACCTCAATCCTAACTTTTTCTCATGTTGGAGCGTGAAGTGTTCCCTATGTAGTCTCATAACTTAGTACCTACTTCGACTCATACCATAGTTCAAACTATTATCATGTGAGGCCATCACTTAGAGTTCATCATTTATTCTTTATTTAATCATATTCAACTCCCAATCCATTAACATCATTTTCTTGGTATAGAATGCCAAATCTAACACCCCAATTCTCAACGTAGATACATAAATCTGGTGTAGAACACCATGTCTAATACCCATTTCTCATTTGGTGTATATCACCATGTCTCACACCCCACTTTCTCAATCGGTTTAGATCTCCATGTCTCACACCCCTTTCTCATTCGGTGTAGATCTCCATGCCTACCACCTCACGTCATAAGCGCTTGCATCAAATATTGGGGTAAAATGTCATGTTTAACACCCTAACATCTCAACTGATCTAGAACACCATGTCTATCACCCTCTTAAGCATGTATGTATATCATCATCGGCCTAGAACACTATTTCTAGCACCCAATCCATCACAACAATTAATTAATTCATAAATTAATTAATCCAATCCCAATAATTAATTCACCATGAATTATACACACCCATTCCCTTACTAATCCAACAATTATTGAAATAAAAAAAAATTAGTTAAACCCACAATTAACTAAGTCCTCAATTCCATTAATTAATTCTTAAATTAATTAATCTATCAACAAAAATCTCATTGCATAATTAATTATACCGAATTAATTATCCAATCCAAATCCCAACTCACCATAATTAATCTCACAATTAATTATCTTAATCAACATCACAGGACATAATTAGTCCACTATTAATTATCTCAACATATCCAATTCCACATCTCATAATTAATCCCACGATTAATTATCTATACTACAAATCAAACACATAATTAATCCAAAATTAATTATCTCATTATAAATTTCAACTTTTCATAATTAATTTCCACAATTAATTATCCAAATCATTACGGAAAGAGTACATAATTAATCCACCATTAATTATCTTAATTTAACCAAAACAACATAACACAATTAATCCACCGATTAACTCAATTAGTTAATTAAATATCTTATAATTAATCCCCTAATTAATTATCTATATTCCAATATCAAAGCACATAATTAATTCAGAAATTAATCATCTCAAATTATTTTTCTCAGTAATCATAATTAATCCCTTGATTAATTATCTCTATTTCAATCTCAAGGCACATAATTAATTCATAAATTAATTATCTTAACTTATCCTATTAATATCTCATAATTAATTCCCCAATTAATTATCTCAACTTATTCCTCCCAATACTCATAATTACCACTTAACCCAAGTGTCTAAACATATAAGGGAGGCAATAGAAACAATCTAAAAACATATCAATCTAATAACTATGTTTTTATTTGATGTAGGGGCACCTCGATTGAGGGGTTTTATTACAAAAACATGATTTTGTAATATAACAAATAATTTTATACCAATAACCAAATAATTAAGAAATTGCAGTCAAATTCATCATCAATAGTAATTAAACGACAGCTGTGTTCTATTAATTTTGAAAAGTTGAGGACCCTAACTCAAGGAATTGGTCGAGCCAAATATTTCTAACTCAAACCATAACCTTCTCGCACACACGCACCTCCACAATAATGTGTGCATGTACTTATAATTGGTCGAAACATCCTATAATGATAAATGACAACCACAATTAGTACGGTGAGGACCAACATACCTCTCAATAATTAAACACAACTCAAATACACCATAAGAATCTAAATCAAGGGGTGTGAAACCAATTAGCGGGTATTTACCCTTACCCAAATTGACGGCGGTAAACCAAAGTTAAGCCAAACCACCTCGACTTCAGCAGCAGTCATCGGAATATAGACCAAAGGGTCTCAAGGCATCTTCTGCACCACCTAGAAATAGAAGAAAAGAAGAAACTAATTCAATCCTGTAATTAGGGTTCATCCGAAAATAATATGGGCAAAGGATAAGTCGAAAGAGTTGATTAGAACAATGAAATGCATGGAGAAGGACTCACATCTCCAAGAAAAACAACTTTCATGAAGGAACCAGAAGGAATCATGTGTGTGAAGAGGGATCCGGGAGAGGAGGGTGGTGTGCCACCCATGGGAGAGCCGAGAGGGGGAGGGGTCATGCCTCACCTGTGTTGTGCAACTCTCCATATTGTTTCCACTCTAAATTAAAAACAAACCCTAATAAATTATAAGAATTAATATAATAATAATAATAAATAATAATAATAATAATAAACCACATGATTTTATTATTATTATCAATTAATTAACTCTCCTCTTAGACAATCCCCAACACCCCATTTACACCTCATTTAATTAAATTATTTTCATCCCAATTTAATTAAATAAATTCTTCAACTCATAATAATTTAATTAAATTCTCCTCAATGTAATTTAATTAAATAAAAACCCCATTTTGAATCAATTAATTAAATTCCTCTTAGCCTTGAATTTAATTAAATAAAAACCCCAATTTAAATTAATTTAACAAAACCCCTCTCTACCTATAATTTAATTAAATAAAATAACCCACAACCCCAAACTGGGTAAGCCACATGGTTTGGATCACACAGTCTAGAAAACCATGCACTAACCATGAAGAACCTTTTGTTTAAGGAACCCACCTCACACAGTCTGTCCTACTCAGTTTGACTAACTGTGTGCAGACCGTGCAACCGTATCTATTTAAGACACTCACCTCGCATGGTTTGTCCCACATGATTTTCCTAACCATGTGCAGACCATATGAGTGCCTTTTTCTCCCAGAATTAAGTTGCACAGTTTCCTGTAGCATGCCGCATGATTTAACAGGTTGTGCGCCAACCATGCGCTCTCTACATTTCCTTAAAAACCTGAATTTTCCCATTCTGATGCACCCAAATTCCAATCATCCATCTGGGAAACTCCTCAAGCCTTTACCCTAGACTGATATAAACATGTTTAAACGATACCAACTCATGAAACTTCATCCAAAGGCTTTGTTTTAAGACCTACCAATCCAATAAATGAAAAAGTTCAAAAACTTTTTTATTTTTACCAAGTTCAAAAACACAATACTTTACAATCTACCCACCTTACAAACTTCTCATACTTGAGAAGCCATCATGACCAACTACAAAATAAATCAACCCACCAAGGTCATAAATTCTCGTTTGAATGATCATGTTGTGTTTTTAAACACCAAATGCACCTTTATCCATTTCCCAAGACCAAAGTATTAAACCATTTAAAACTTGAGCCATAGCTCTAAATGCAACCCAAAACATTGAAATGACACATAACCGAGCCCACACAACTAGAGACATGATCTTGTCATCATCTCCTCAACCACCCTCTCATTGTTTCTTTCCTCCAATGGACTTATCATTTAACGGTCAAACTCCCAAACCATGGCTCTTTCCTTTACATACATCACCAACCCAAAGAACCCATACTCACCCTTAAACTGGCAATGTGCCTTTAAAATGATTCCATCACCAACTAAATGTATTCCAAAGCCCTCACCCGACTTTCGGTGACCTCTCTAAGTCAAGCTATCTCAAGGATAATTTAAAACTATCATGATCCGGCACGAATAAAGGAATAATTTAAGGAACCACACATCTCATGTATAACCTAGATAACATCCACTAACCAAGCCCAATAACTTTTAAAATTTTAGTACGGTGTTGGACCGACACTATCTCAGTGCCTCCAGGATGTGGTCAAGATAGGGTACATGATCATCTCATTTGAAAGAGAACACTAAGAGTAAACCCAAGTCACCAAAAGATCAGTCGAACTGTCACTGGTCGACTCTTTACAAAAAGGCTTGTCTTCTCCTGTCGATGCATCATCAACCAAACCTCAATGCCTGTATCACCCAAGGAATCATTGTTACTTCAAATTTTCTCATTGAAACTCTTCCAAACACCTACCAATGTGTCACTACCCACCTTAGGAGTGTCCATGTCATCAAAAGAAAGATCAGTCGCTCTCGAGTGTTCTTTTTCAGAAACACCTTAAATGATCGTGTGATGTTACACGAACCAAGATCACCACGCCAACATCTTTTAAGAAAGCTGAAACTTAATCCTATCAGTGTATCAAAACACCAGAGTCCCAAAAAGTCCTCCTGATAAGTGGAATGAACTTACCTTAATTACCTAAAACTCTCTACTCTAGAGTTAACCCAAGAACGTCTTTAAAGGATAAAAATGCCTGAGGCATGTATATCCTGATGAATCAAGCATTCCCTAATGCTTATTCCCATGTCAAGTTTGAAGATACAATGACCATCCCTCAAAAATAGGAGTGTCGTTCTTTAAAACCCAAAAGTCCTACTAGGAATAAAGACACTTGAACAGAACCAACATCAAAAAGATCACAGTGGAAACAAAGCATCTTGATCTTTAAGGGTTCTACCTACCACAGGCTTGTCCCTTACGAAGTATACGCGTTGACCCTATCTCTTGGTTAGGAAAAACAAAAATCTCTAGTCTCAACATCCCCTCTTTATTTTACCCATTTCATTAATTCATTTCAACCTCTAACAATTTGAAATCAATTTAACAAACCCAAAAATACTATTTCACAACAAGGTACTTGGTTTTAAATCAATGCCCTAGTAGAAAAATTGGAAAGCTATCTCAAACTTCCTCTTAATCATTTAATGTCACGACCCGCCTTCACCAAAAGGAGGGAATGGCCAGAAGATTGCCAAGCCCTTCCTTCTTTAAGTTGAAGGAGAGATAATGAGCCCTGAAACCCACCCTCAATAGGTACCGGAGTGGTGACTAGCACCAAGGGTATAGAATCACACACTAAATAGAAGGCATTACCCTCTTTATTTTAATAGGATCAGGAGATAATATGGTAAATCCAAACAACACCCAAAAAAAGTAAAATTAAATCCAAGAACCATTCCCAATGCATGTTACAAAAGTAAAAACCACAAAGTACCAGTGACTAAAACGGTAAAGTACCAAAGAAATATAGAAACAACAATTGCCCCAAAGGTCTGAGCTAGTATAGTCCCGTGCGATCCATGAAGTCCTCCTGAAACCTGAAAACAGTTTTATATATGTAGGGTGAGCATACAAGTATACTCAGTAGGGAAAACCAAAGACTCTCGTGCACAAGAGGGTGAACGTACTAAAGTCCCGTGAGAAAAGGAGTAAACCAAACACCTAACAAGGTAAACTATCCACCCAAGCCTCACCAAGGAACACTCCCCAAATAATGCAAGTCAAGTAATGTATAGTAATAGTACATTGATGTTTGGGTACC
Organism: Viscum album; assembly: GCA_963277665.1. Lineage (NCBI taxonomy): Eukaryota > Viridiplantae > Streptophyta > Magnoliopsida > Santalales > Viscaceae > Viscum > Viscum album. The sequence continues at coordinate 1,814,495,291 of OY728159.1, read as the reverse complement.
CCGCGCCACTTTCCCACTGGTTATTGAAGACATCCTACGCATCGAACCAATCCCTCCATTCTCACAACAGTCCCACTACCACACCCCGCCCGCACACACCTGGGCCACAACCTCACACAGTCCCACTGCCAAACCCTGCCCGTACACACCTGGGCTAGAACTGTCACACGTAACCATGCCTACAAATACCTAGGACAGAACAACCACCGCCACGCCTGAAGACACCTGGGCTAGAAGATCCACTGCCATGCCCAAAGACACCTGGGCCTCATCCCGAAGATACTTGGGAAACTACCTGCCCGCACACACCTGGTCCATAACCACTACACTACCCTACCCGAAGGTTCTTGGGATAATAATGGACCTCAGACCATAATAGTCTACCCGAAGATACTTGGGCTATCTGGGAAAGGGAGAATAAAAGGAGCTAATAACTAGCCACTAATAACAGTGTTGGGAAAAACACCCTCCCCCATGAAATGGGGGTGTTCGGCACTAAGTTCTCAACTTAGGTGGGGCAGGAATAAGAAACACAAAACAAAAATTATATATACCTATAATAAGCACTCTCCCAAGTTTAGGTTTTTCTTCATCCAACCTAAAGAACACAAACAAAACTCAGTCCGAGTCGCAAATCTCGCCAACAAAACCCATTTGTCCCATTCGTTTTCATGTTCGATAGTGATGTTTAATTAAGTTCCGTACTTACTTGGGCAACTAGTAAGCATAGGCACAAGTCCAGGAAGGAAAAAAATAAAGCATTAATTACAACATCCACACCTGGTTCTCTCGTAAATCCAAAACAACCAATGAAAACCCCAAGATACACCCCCATGTCCAAAATCCAGGAGCCAAAAGCTTTCTCAACAACAGAGGATTCCACCCCAATTCGTGATATAAACAAGGTAACCACTCGGTCTTAAAATTCACAACCACTAAATCCATAACAACAGGGGATCCCATCCCCACCCACATAACCCAGAAAATTTCCCATGAAAGAAAAACAACCAAACCACCACCACTAAGCATGTCTATGTCAGTATTTTCAGATTTATAAGATTTAACACACTCCATGATTTCAATTTCCGTGTGCTTTAACCGGGGTTATCACAGAAGGATTGATCCGGTTGCCTCAATTTATTTAGCCGGATATATGTGATTAACCAATTTCCTTTACACAGTAAGGGTTATCCACCACAATACAATCCATTTAAACGTCACTAGAAGCAAGGGTTCGTTAGTGCATAGAGAAAGACCACCAACGTCCATGATTTTTAGAAGGCGTAATCCCGCACAATTCAGAAAAGAAAAACAATCACAGCCCCCCTTCATTATTTATAGAATCCGTTCATTATCTTTATTTAGGTTTGGTTCATCCAATTCTACAGAATCAAAAGCATGCCCACCCCGCATGATATACAAAAGGGATAGACGAAGGATAAATTCTCTACTTATTGATCAACGATCGACACTGAGCCTGGGTGCGGAATTCAACGGATAGCGATGCGGCTCTCCTGAACAAAAAGTGGCTCGTCTGAATGAAGGGTAGCATGGGGTGATCGAGAAAATAAGGAACCCATGGTGAACCTTTAGTTTATAATGGCCGGGGACGGTTGAGAAAACAACATGGAACCGTGTAAGGAGCGGGGGTCATGGGTTGACCACGTGGCCCCACACATTATTAAAGGGTCAGGCTGTTTAAACCGACGCACACATCAGGTTAATTTATTAAATATTTAAATTAAACGACATTTTTGGGAATTACTAGGCTTTAAAACTAGCTTAAATGGGTCAAAGAAGGGTTTAAAACCCAATTTGCGCACATCACTGGAAAAACCCCGACAAGGCTGGGTGACGCCGATCGGTCTCGTCGATCGGTCTCACCGACCGGTCGCGCAGATTAGTCTCGCCGATCAGTCGCGCCGTTCATTCTCGCCAATCGGTCTCACCGATTGGTCACACCGATCGGTCGTGCCGATCGGTCTCACCGATCGGTCTCACCAACCGGTCGCGCCGATCGGTCTCGCTGATCGGTCATGCCGGTCGGTCTCACCGATCAATCCCGCCGATCGGTCTCGCCGATCGGTCGCGCTAATCGGCCTCATGCTGATATGCTACCCCTTTAGGATCCGGATTTTTCACAAAGGAAAGAACCCAGACAGACTGGGTCATCACATCTGATACCTCTCAAACTATTATCTCTCTCGATAATTTAAACAACCCAGAATGAAAGAGCGGGTCCGAACAACCACCTCGAAAGATACCTCTCAAGAGTGAACCTCATTGTTAACTAGGAACACCTCCCCGTCAAGAACCAAGCAACATACCATGTCAAACTTCCCAATCATGTGTGTTGGGTAGTCTCCTTTTCCATGTCAAGATACTATCCGCTTTGTGCGGCACTGACTTTCCCGCACGGGTTTAATCGCATCCACCTTAATGCTTCTTGATTAGGTGTCGGGTCCTCCCCTCCCCATAGCCAGTACTTTTCACCCACATTCAGAGGAAAGAAAACTAGTATTTCATATCCAAAAAGGTAAAATGTTCTACCGCAACAGCTATAAAATGAACAGTACAAACTCAAAACAACTATGGGTACTGGGCACGCATCTGTGATTCCCTCTCCCACGTACTCTCTTCAAGCCCACCATGTCTCCATAACACATGAACCAAGGGGATGGTTCACCCACAGAGAACCTTCTCCTCACGATCCTCAATCATCACTGGTCTTTCCACAAAAGTCACGTCATCCTTGATGTCTAGCTCTCCTCAATCAAGGACGTGTGAATCATCATGCAGGTAACGACGAAGCTAGGACACATGGAATACATCATGTATCCTCAGTAGCGGCGGTGGTAGCGCTAGCTGATAAGCCACTTCACCGACCCGCCGCAACACTTCGAAGGGTCCGATGAAGCTCGGAGAAATCTTACTCCCTTTGTCGAACCTTCATTGTCCACGCCGAGGGGATACCTTCAAGAACATGTGGTCTCTAACCTCAAACTCCAAGGGCCTCCTCCTAGTATCAGCATACGACTTCTGTCAGTCCTGGGCTGCTTTCATCCTTTCCCGTATGAGATGAACCTTCTCTACTATGCTCTGCACCACCTCCGGGCCAGGGATACCTGCCTCTCCTACTTTGGTCCAACACACAGGTGAACGGCATGGACTCCCATACAAGGCTTCAAACGGGGCCATACCAATGGTAGAGTGATAGATATTATTGTAGTAAAACTCAACCAAAGGAAATTATTGCACCCACGATCCTCCTGAGTCTAGAACAAATGCCCGCAGCATATCCACCAAGGTCTGGATGGTGCGCTCTATCTTTCCGTCTGTCTGGGGATGGAAAGTAGTTCTAAGGCACAGCTGGGTGCGAAAATCATGCTGCAATCCTCTCCAGACTTGCGAGGTAAACCGTGCATCCCTATCTGAGACTATAGACCTCAGAACTCCATGCAACCGGACCACCTCATCCACGTACTTTCGTGCCAGATCATCTACTACACTCTACTCCTTGATTTCCAGAAAGTTAGACCATTTCGTCAACCGGTCCACTACCACCCAGATAGCGTAGTATCCCCCTTGGAACTTGGGTAGTCCCATGAAGAAATCCATCGATTTGTCATCCCACTTCCACTCGAGGATATCTAGAGACTATAGTAGGCCACCTGGAACTCAGTGTTCAGCCTTCACTTGCTGACACACTAAGCATTTGGCTACAAACTCTGTCACTGCTCGCTTCACTCCGGGCCACCAAAACTGTCTCTTCAGTCCCTGGTACATTTTGGAAACTCCTGGGTGTACCACCAGGGGTGAGTTGTGGAACTCACTGCGAACCTTTCTGCACATCACTTCCGGAACAAACAATATTCCCTGGAAAAGCATTCGGTTCTGACCATCCTCTGTCCACCCTTCCGGAGCATTCCTCTGGTCAACTCGGTCACGCATCACTTCGCACTCTGGGTCTCCCCACTGAGACTCCTCCACTTGCTGCAACAGAGAAGACCACACTATCATCTGATACAGGAAACCTCTACCGCTATCCATCCTCGTATCCAGGTGCAAGGCAGCTAACTCCTCCATCGCCTTCCAGGTGTCTGCCGACTCTCGGACCACATCTCTCTATGTCCTCCTGCTCAAGGCATCATCCACTAAATTCCCCTTCCCTGAATTATAGGAAACCTCGAAGTCGTAATCCTGGAGGAACTCTATCCACCTTCACTGTCGCAAGTTTACGTCGCACTGGGAGAAGATATACCTCAAGATTTTGTGATTGGTGAAGACCACAAATCGTTCTCCAATGAGGTAGTGTCGCCATAACTTCAGTGAAAAAATGAAAGCTGCAAGCTCCAGGTCATGGGTGGCATAATTACGCTCATGAGGGCATAGCTGCCTAGACCCATAAGAGATCCCCCCTTGTCACTGCATCAACACACATCCCAGGCCCTGTCCTGAAGCATCACAGAACACCTCATAGGCCACCCCTTCTTCTAGTAATCTCAAAACTGCGGCACTAACTAACTTCTCCTTCAGATAGCTGAAGGTTTCCTTGCATTGCTCACTCCACACGAAAAACTGGTCTTTCTTGGTCAAGGCTATCAAAGGGGTTGCAACTCGGGAGAAGTTGGGTACGAACCTCCGATAGTAACCTGCCAGCCCGAGGAAACTACGAACCTCTGCCACATTCTTGGTGATGCCCAAGAAAAAACTGCCTCAACTTTTGATGGGTCCACCGCTACCCCCACTCGGACACCAAATGCCCGAGGAAGTGAACTTCTTGTGTCCAGAACTTGCATTTTGACAACCTATCATAGAGATGGTGCTGTCGGAAGACCACTAAAACCATCCTCAGGTGCTCCACATGGTCCACCTCTAATCTTGAATAGATCAGGATGTCGTCGATGAACACAACTACGAACTGATCCAGGTACTCCCGAAAGATGGATTTCATAAGCCCCATGAGGGTGTTCGTAACACCGAAGGGCATGACTAAAAACTCGAAGTGTCCATATCTGCACCTGAAGTCCGTCTTCAGGATGTCACCCTCCTTCACTCTCAACTGGTGGTACCCAGACCGCAGGTCAATCTTCGAGAACCAGCCTGCCCCTTTCAGCTGGTTGAAAAGATCGTCTATCCTCAGAAGAGGATAGCGGTTCTTGATCATCACCTGATTCAGCCTCCTATAGTCTATGCACAAACTAAGACCACCATCTGCCTTCTTTGCGAACAAGACTGGAGCACCCCACGGTGATGCGATTGGTCGAACATAACCCCTCTTCATCAAATCATCAATCGGAATCTGCAAATCTCGTAGCTCTGAAGGTTCCATCCGGTAAGGAGCCATCAAGATTGGCCGAGCACCAGGTTGCAAGTCTATCCCAAACTCGACATCTCGTCGAGGGGGTAGATTCAACACCTCCTCAAGGAAGACTTCTATAAACACATGGACGATCTCTGGCATCTCCACCATCTCAGCATCTACCGACTCCACTGACAGCTCGGCTAACAAGGATAAGAGGGGTTCCTCTCGCCTGCTTCCCTTCTGAATACTCCACTCGCCAGTGAAAGTAACACGCTGGCTGCCCAAGTCTAAGAACACAACCCTTCCTCAGAAGCAGTCGATGATGTCAGACATAGAGAACAACCAGTCGATGCCTAGAATGACATCGTATGGCTGTATCTGTAGCAGAAGAAGATCCCTGACTGACTGATGTGGCCCTATCATCAGTCTGCATCCTCGACAAAAAAATAATAAGTCGGTCTCACCTCCAACCGGTGTGCTCAGCACCAGGGGCACTGGAACTCTCTCAGCATCTAAACCCAAGACATGGGCTATAATGGGTGCAACAAAGGAGTGCGAAGCTCCGGTATCGAACAAGGCATAAGAAAGAGTGCTAAACAAACTGATCGTACCTCAAACGACCTCTGGCCCTGCTGGAACTGCTACCTCCGTGGCGTGTAACTATCCACGCCCAGCTCCTCTACCCCTCGGATGTTGGACACCTCCTCGACCACACCCCGGTCAAGGTCCCTGAGGAGCGCCCTGAGGTCAGGCTCCTCCTCCTATGTCTTCCCTCGGAGGAGAGGGAGCTCGCTATCCCTGCTGCTGCTACTGCTAGAAAGGCCTGGCTAGAAGCTGCTGCTGGGGTGGGTGCTGGGGCTATCTTCCACCGTCGTACTGTACCTGGTCCAGGCACTGACTCCATAGATGTCCATGGCTCCCACAAACGAAGCACCGTGGTCTCGAGACTGAAGGAAAAGGGCGATGACCGGGGGACCAGAACTGAAACTACTGCGGCCTGCTCCCTGCTGGTCGGAACCTGGAGGGTCCTAACACTGGAGGCCTGGTGCTGACGGCCTTCCCCTTCGATGGCCCCAGCTGGATCCCCTCTCATGACACACCACCCAGAGCATGCATCCTCTCTACCACTTCGGCCTTCTTCTGGACCTCCAAGTACGTCGGCAGGGTAAAGGGGGTAACAGCATACTGGAGGGAGGGTCGGAGTGCCTCCTCCAAACGTCTTTCCCGATACTCCTCATGGGGAAAGAGGTCCAAAGAAACATGTAGGGGGTCCATGAACTTGATTCCAAGCTCCCTCACTAACATACTCCCCTGCTGGAGGGAGAGTAGCTCCTGTCTCTTTTCCGCCTTCATCGTCGAAGAGAAGAATTCTTCCTGGAACTCCCTCTCAAAATCAGCCCATGCCACCTCAGCCTCTCTCATCTCCCCCAGGTAAAGCGTCCACCATTGACGCACCGCTCCCCGCATCTGGCTGACGGCCAGAGGAACCCAGTACTCGGTCGGATCTTGGATCAAGCCGAAGGATATCACTAGATCCTCTAGCCAGCCCTCCGTCTTCATATCAGAGGTGTTTCCCTCATACTTCTCGAGGGGCTGTCACTGGAAGGCCCGAAGTGTCTTCTGCCACTGGTCGTCCTCCTCCTCTCGATCATCTCTCTACCAATCGGACAATGTAGTCTTCGGGGCCTCGATCTCCTATACCACATGTGGTCGCCTTACAGGTGCCATACCTGTAAGGTAAACAAGGAATGCCTAATCCCAAGTAGTGAAACATACTGTTCTTAAAAAAATTCTTAATCTTTTTATTGATTTAAATTTCCAAGGCACCTATGAAACACGAGAACACAAGTCATTATGATGCATGTACCTTTCCTAGGGAATCTACCCTATAATCAGCGTGGCCTCACTTGGTCGTTCGGTAGGTCTAGAGTCCTTGCATCGGGTCACGGGGGGCCCTAAAATCCCGTGTCCTAGCCGATCTTCCCTGGCCTAATTCACACACCAAGGTCACCCAACATTGTTTCCCTACAATCCCATGCAATCCTCACTATGCCTAACTCCAGAATCCATCCTATCTCTAAAACTCCCTCTGATACCATTCTGTCACGACCCGACTTCACCAAAAGGAGGGAAGGGTCAGCAGATTGTCAGGCCCTTCTTTATTTAAGTTGAAGGAGAGATAATGACCCCCGAAACCCACCCTCAATAGGTCCCGGAGTGGCAACTAGCACCAAGGGTATAGAATCACACAATAAATGGAAGGAATTGCCCTCTTTCTTTTAATAGGATCGGGAGATAAGATGGTAAATCCCAACAACACCAAAAAAAAAGTAAAAGTAAAGCCAAGAACCATTCCCAATGAATGTTACAAAAGTAAAAACCACAAAGTACCAGTGACTACAACGGTAAAGTACCAAAGAAAAACAGCAACTACAACTGCCCCAAAAGTCCGAGCTAGTATAGTCCTGCGCGATCCCCGAAGTCCTCCTAGAAACCTTAAAGCAGTTTTATATACGTAGGGTGAGCATACAAGTATACTCAGTAGAGAAAACCAAAGACTCTCGTGCACAAGTGGGAGAACGTACTGAAGTCCCATGAGAAAAGGAGTAAACCAAACACCTAACAAGGTAAACTATCCACCGAAGCCTCACCAAGGCACACTCCCCAAATAACACAAGTCAAGTAATGTATAGTAATAGCACATCGATGTTTGGGTACCCTGCGACACATTCCCATTGGTTATTGAAGACATCGTACGCATCGAACCAATCCCTCCATTCTCATCGCAGTCCCACTGCCACACCCTGCCTGAACATACCTGGGCCACAACCTCACACAGTCCCACTGCCACACCCCGCCCGCACACACCTGGGCCACAACTGTCACACGTTACCACACCTGCAAATACCTAGGCCAGAACAACCACTGCCATGCCCGAAGACACCTGGGCTAGAAGATCCACTTCCATGCCCGAAGACACCTAGGCCTCATCCCGAAGATACTTGGGAAACTACCTGCCGCACACACCTGGGCCATAACCACCACACTACCCAGCCAGAATGTTCTTGGGATAATAATGGACCTCATTCCATCATATCCTACCCTAAGATTCTTGGGATATCCGGGAAAGGGAGCAGAAAAGGAGCTAACAACTATCCACTAATAACAGTGTTGGAAAAAACACCCTCCCTCGTGAAATGGGGGTGTTCGGCACTAAGTGCCCAACTTGGGTGGGGCGCGAATAAGAAACACAAAACTACAAGTATATATATATGTAACAAGCACTCTCCCAAGTTTAGTTTTTTCTTCATCCAGCCTAAATAACACAAACAAAACTCAGTCCGAGTCGAAAATCTCGCCAACAAAACCCATTTGTCCCATTCGTTTTCATGTTCGTCAGTGATGTTTAATTAAGTTCTTCACTTACTTGGGCAACTATTAAGCATAGGCACAAGTCCAAGAAGGAAAAAAATCAAGCATTAATTACAACATCCATGCCTGTTTCTCTTGTAAATCCACAGAAACCAAAGAAAACCCCAACATACACCCCCATTTCCAAAATCTAGGAGCCAAAAGGTTTCTCAACAACAGAGGATTCCATCCTAATTCATGATATAAACAAGGTAACCACTCGATCTTAAAATTCACAAACACTGAATTCATAACAATAGGGGATCCCATCCCCACCCACATCACCCAGAAAACATCCCGTGAAGTAAAAAACAACCAAAACACCACCACTAAGCAGTCCCATGTTGGTATTTTCAGAATTGTAAGATTTAACACACTCCATGATTTCAATTTCCGTGTGCTTTAACCGGGGTTATCACAGAAGGATTGATCCTGGTGCCTCAATTTATTTAGATGGATATACATGATTAACCAATTTCCTTTACATAGTAAGGGTTATCCACCGCAATACAATCCATTTAAACATCACCAGAGGTAAGGGTTCGTTAGTGCATAGAGAAAGACCACCAACGTCCATGCTTTTTAGAAGGCGTAAGCCCGCACAATTCAGAAAAGAAAAACAATCACAGCCCCCCTTCATTCTTTATAGAATCCGTTCATTATCTTCATTTAGGTTTGGTTCATCCAATTATACAGAATCAAAATCATGCCCACCCCGCATGATACACAAAAGGGAAAGACAAAGGATAAATTCCTTATTTGTTGATCAACGATCGATGCTGAGCCTGGGCGCGGAATTCAACGGATAGCGATGCGGCTCGCCTGAATGAAAAGCGGCTCGTCTGAACGAAGGGTAGAAGGGGGTGATTGAGAAAAGAAGAAACGCACGGCGAACCTTTAGTTTATAATGGTCAGGGACGGTTGAGAAAACAACGTGGAACCGCGTAAGGAGCAGGGGTCGTGGGTTGACCATGCGGCCCCACAAGTTATTAAAGGGTCGGGTGGTTTAAACTGACGCACACACCAGGTTAATTTATTAAATATTTAAATTAAACGACATTTATGGGCGAAACTGGGCTTTAAAACGAGCTTAAAGGTGTCAAATAAGGGTTTAAAACCCAATTTGCGCATGTCACCAGAAAAACCCCGACAAGGCTGGGTGACGCCGATCGGTCTCGCCAATCGGTCGTGCTGGTCGGTCTCACCTATCAATCGCACCGATCGGTCATGCCAATCAGTCTCACCGATCGGTTGCACTGATCGGCCTCACGCCGAGATGCTACCCCTTTAGGATCCGGATTTTTGGCAAAAGAAAGGACCCAGACAGTCTAGGTCATCACATCTGATACCTCTCAAACTATTCTCACCCTCGAGAATTTAGACAACCCAGAAGGAAAGAGCGGGTTCGAACAACCACCTCGAAAGATACCTCTCAAGAGTGAACCTAATTGTTAACTAGGAACACCTCCCTGTCAAGAACCAAGAAACATACCATGTCAAACTGCCCAACCATGTGGGTTGGGGAGTCACCTTTTCCATGTCAAGATACTATCCACTTTGGGCGGCACTGACTCTCCCGCACAGGTTTAATCACATCCACCTTAATGCATCTTGATTAGGTGTTGGGTCCTCCCCTCCCCATATCCAATACTTTTTACACACATTCAGAGGAAATAAAACTAGTATTTCATAGCCAACAAGGTAAAACGTTCTACCACAACAGCTATAAACTGAACAGTACAAAACTCAAAACAACTCTGAGTACTGTGCACGCATCTGTGCTTCCCTCTCCCACATACTCTCCTCAATCCCACCATGTCTCCATAATACACAAACCAAGGGGATGGTTCGCCCATAGAGCACCTTCTCCTCATGATCCTCGATCATCACTCGTCTTTCCACAAAAGTCACGTCATCCTCGATGTCTAGCTCTCCCCAATCAAGGACGTGTGAATCGTCGTGCAGGTAAAGACAAAGCTAGGACACATGGAATACATCATGTATCCTCAGTATAGGTGGTGGTAGCGCTAGCTGATAATCCACTTCACTGACGCACCGCAAAACTTCAAAGGGTCCGATAAACCTCAGAGAAAGCTTACTCCCTTTGTCGAACCTCCGTTGTCCATGCTGAGGGGATACCTTCAAGAACACGTGGTATCCAACCTCAAACTCCAAGGTCCTCCTCCTGGTATCAGCATATGACTTCTGTCGGTCCTGGGCTGCCTTCATCCTTTCCCGTATGAGTTGAACCTTCTCTGTTGTGCTCTGCACCACCTCCGGGCCAAGGATGTCTGCCTCTCCAACTTTGGCTCAACACACAGGTGAAGGGCATGGCCTCCCGTACAAGGCTTCAAACGGGGCCATACCAATGGTAGAGTGATAACTATTATTGTAGGCAAACTCTACTAGAGGAAAATATTGCACCCACGAACCTCCTGAGTCCAGAACACATTCCCGCAGCATATCCTCTAAGGTCTGGATGGTGCGCTCTGTATGTCCATCTGTTTGGGGATGGAAAGTAGTGATAAGGTGCATCTGGGTGAGAAAAGCATGCTGCAATCCTCTCCAGACTCGCGAGGTAAATCGTGCATTCCCATCCGAGACTATAGACCTCGTAACTCCATGCAACCGGACCACCTCATCCACGTACTTTCGTGCCAAATCGTCTACTGCACTCGACTCCTTGATCGTCAGAAAGTGATCCGATTTAGTCAACCGGTCCACTACCACCCAGATGGTGTTGTATCCCCCTTGGACCTTGGGTAGTCCTATGACTAAATCCATCAAAATGTCATCCCACTTCCATTCGGGGACATCTAGAGACTGCAGTAGGCCACCTGGAACTCGGTGTTCAGCCTTCACCTGCTGACACACTAAGTACTTGGCCACAAACTCTACCACTGCTCACTTCACTTCGGGCCACCAAAACTGTCTCTTCAGTTCCTGATACATTTTGGAAACTCCTGGGTGTACCACCAGGGGTGATTTGTGGAACTCACTGAGAACTTTTCTGCACATCACTTCTAGAACAAACAACATTCCTTGGAAAAGCATTTAGTTTTGACCATCCGATGTCCACCATTCCGGAGCATTCCTCTGGTCAACTCGGTCACGCATCACTTCACACTCTGGGTATCCCCACTGAGAATCCTCCACTTGCTACAACAGAGAAGACCACACTTTCATCTGATACAGGAAACCTCTACCGCTATCCATCCTCACATCCAGATGCAAGGCAGCCAACTCCTCCATCGCCTTCCAGGTTTCTGCCGACTCTCAGACCGCATCTCTCTGTGTCCACCTGCTCAAGGCATCAGCCACTACATTCCCCTTCCCTGAAGTGTAGGAAACCTTGAAGTCGTAATCCTGGAGAAACTCCATCCACCTTCGTTGTTGCAAGTTTAGGTCCCGCTGGGAGAAGATATACCTCAAGATTTTGTGATTGTTGAAGACCAAAAAGCGTTCTCCGATGAGGTAGTGCCGCCATAACTTCAGCGCAAAAAAGACCGCTGCAAGCTCCAGGTCGTGGGTGGCATAATTACGCTCATGAGGGCATAGCTACCTAGACCCATAAAAGATCACCCCTTGTCGCTGCATCAACACACATCCCAGGCCCTGTCCTGAAGCATCACGGAACACCTTATAGGCCACCCCTTCTTCTGGTAATCTCAACAATGGGGCACTAACCAAATTCTCCTTCAGATAGCTGAAGGCTGCCACGCACTGCTCACTCCACACGAAAACATGGTCTTTCTTGGTCAAGGCTATCAAAGGGGTTGCAACTCGGGAGAAGTTGGGTACGAACCTCCGATAGTAACCTGCCAGCCCGAGGAGACTACAAACCTCTGCCACATTCTTGGGTGCTGCCCAAGAAACAACTGCCTCAACTTTTGATGGGTCCACCGCTACCCCCCGCTCAGATACCACGTGCCCGAGGAAGTGCACTTCTCATGTCCAGAACATGCATTTTCACAACCTATCATAGAGCTGGTGCTATCGGAGGACCTCTAAAACCATCCTCAGGTGCTCAGCATGGTCCTCCTATGATCTCAAATAGATCAGGATGTCGTCGATGAAAACATCTACGAACTGATCCAGGTACTCCTGGAAGATGGAGTTCATAAGCCCCATGAACACAGTCTGGGCGTTCGTAACACCGAAGGGCATTACTATGAACTCGAAGTGTCCATATCGGCACCTGAAGTCCGTCTTGGGGATGTCGCCCTCCTTCACTCTCAGCTGGTGGTACCCAGACCGCAGGTCGATCTTCGAGAACCACCCTGCCCCTTTCAACTGGTCGAAAAGATCGTTATCCTCGGAAAAGGATAGCAGTTCTTGATCATCACCTGATTCAGCCTCCTGTAGTCTATGCACAACTTGAGACCACCATCTTACTTCTTTGCGAACAAGACTGGATCACCCCACAGTGACATGATTGGTCGAACATAACCCCTCTTCATCAAATCGTCAATCTGAATCTGAAAATCTCGTAGCTCCGAAGGTTCCATCCGGTAAGGATCCATCGAGATTGGCCGAGCACCAGGCTGGAAGTCTATCCCAAACTCAAAATCTCGTCGAGGGGGTAGAGTAATCACCTCCTCAAGGAAGATGTCCATAACCTCACGGACGATCTCTGGCACCTCCACCATATCATCATCTACTGACTCCACTAACAGCTCGACTAAAAAGGAGAGGAGGAGTTCCTCTCGCCTGCTGCCCTTCTGATTGCTCCACTCACCGGTGAAAGTAACACGTCGTCTGCCCAAGTCCAAGAAAACAACCCTTCCTCAGAAGCAGTCGATGATGGGAAACACAGAGAACAGCAATTTGATGCCTAGAATGACATCGTATGGTTGTATCTGTAGCAGAAGAAGATCCCTGACCAACTGATGTGGCCCTATCATCAGTCTGCATCCTCTACAAACAAATAACAAGTTGGTCTAACCTCCGACCGGTGTGCTCAGCACCAGGGGCACTGGAACTCTCTTGGCATCTAGACCCAAGGCATGGGCTAGACTGGGTGCAACAAAGGAGTACAAAGCTCCGGTATCGAACAAGTCATAAGCAATAGTGCTAAACAAACTGATCGTACCTCAAACGACCTCCGGCCCTGCTGGAACTACTGCCTCTGTGGCGTGTAACTGTCCACGCCCAGCTCCTCTACCCCTCAGTTGTTGGCCACCTCCCCGACCACACCTCGGTCGAGTTCCCTGAGGAGCGCCCTGAGGTCTGCCTCCTCCTCCTACGTCTACCCTTGGAGGAGCGGGAGCTCGCTGTCCCTACTGCTGCTGCTGCTGGAAAGGCCTGGCTGGAAGCTACTGCTGGGGCGGGTGTTGGGGTTGTCTGCCACCTCCGTATTGTACCTGGTCAGGGCACTGACTCTGATGATTTCCATGGCTCCCACAGACTAAGCACCACGATCCCGGGCCTGAAGGAAAAGGGCGAGGACCGGGGGACCAGAACTGAAACTGCTGCGGCCTGCTCCCTGCTGGTCGGAACCTGGACAGTCCTGACGTTGGAGGCCTGGTGCTGACGGCCTTCCCCTTCGATGGTCCCAGCTGGATCCCCTCTCGTGACACACCTCCCGGAGCGTGCATCCTCTCTACCACTTCATCCTTCTTCTGGACCTCCAAGTACGTCGGTAGTGTAAAGGGGGTAACAGCATACTGGACGGAGGTTCAGAGTGCCTCCTCCAAACGTCTTGCCCGAGACTCCTCGTCGGGAAAGAGGACCGGAGAAAAATGTAGGAGGTACTTGAACTTGATTCCTAGCTCCCTCACTGACATAATCCCCTGCTGGAGGGAGAGTAGCTCCTGTCTCTTTTCTGCCTTGATCATCGAAGAGAAGAATTCTGCCCGGAACTCCCTCTCAAAATCATCCCATTCCACCTCAGCCTCTCTCATCTCCCCCAGGTAAAGTGTCCACCACTAACGCGCTTCTCCCCACATCTGGATAAGATCCATAGGAACCCATTACTCGGTCGGAGACTGAATCAAATCCTCTAGCCAGCCCTCCATCTTCATATAAGAGGTGATGCCCTCATACTTCTCAAGGGTCTATCGCTGGAAGGCCTGAAGTGTCTTCTGCCACTGGTCATCCTCCTCCTCTCGATCATCTCTCTACCAATCGGCCAACATAGTCTCCGGGGCCTCGATTACCTGTACCACACGGGGTTTCCTTCCAGCTGCCATAGCTACAAGGTAAACAAGGAATGCCTAATCCCAAGTAGTGCAGAATACTGTTCTTAAAAAAATTATTAATCTTTTTATTAATTTCAATTTCCAAGACACCCATGAAACACGAGAACACAATTCATTATGATGCATGTACCTTTCCTAGGGCCTCTACCCTATAATCAGAGTGGCCTCACTTGGTCGTTCGGTAGGTCCAAAGTCCTTGCATCGGATCACGGGGGCCCCTAAAATTCCCATGTTCTAGCCGGTCTTCCCTGGCCTAATTCACGCCCCAAGGTCACCCAACATTGTAGCCCTACCATCCCATGAAATCCTCACTATGCCTAAATCCAGACTCCATACTATCTCTAAACCTCCCTCTGATACCATTCTATCACGACCCGCCTTCACCAAAAGGAGGGAAGGGTCAGCAGATTGCCTGGACCTTCCTTCTTTAAGTTGAAGGAGAGATAATGACCCCCGAAACCCGCCCTCAATAGGTCCCTTAGTGGTGACTAGCACCAAGGGTATAGAATCACACAATAAATGGAAGTAATTACCCTCTTTCTTTTAATAGGATCGGAAGATAAGTTGGTAAATCCCAACAACACCAAATAAGAGAAGTAAAAGTAAAGCCAAGAACCATTCCCAATGCATGTTTCAAAAGTAAAAAACAAAAAGTACCAGTGACTACAACAGTAAAGTACCAAAGAAAAACAACAACAAAAACTACCCCAAATGTCCGATATAGTATGGTCCTGCGCGATCCCCGAAGTCCTCCTCGAAACCTGAAAGTAGTTTTATATACGTAGGGTGAGCATACAAGTATACTCAGTAGGGAAAACCAAAGACTGTCGTGCACAAGTGGGGGAACGTAATAAATTCTCGTGAGAAAAGGAGTAAACCAAACACCTAACAAGGTAAACTATCCACCTAGGCCTCACCAAGGCACACTCCCCAAATAATGCAAGTCAAGTAATGTATAGTAATAGCACATAGATGTTTCGGTACCCCGTGCCACTTTCCCACTGGTTATTGAAGACATCTGACGCATCAAACCACGCCTCCAAACACCTAGCCCAGAACAACCACCGCCATTCTCGAAGACAGTGGGGCTACAAGATCCACTACCACGCTCGAAGATACCTGGGCCTCATCCCAAAGATACTTGGGAAACTACCTGCCCGCACACACTTGGGCCATAACCACCACACTACCCCGCCCAAAGTTTCTTGGGCTAATAATGGACCTCAGGACATCACAGCCTGCCTGAAGATACTTGGTCTATCCAGTAAAGGGAGCAGAAAAGGTGCTAATAACTAGCCACTAATAACATTGTTGGGAAAACACCCTCCCCCATGAAATGGGGTTGTTCGGCACTAAGTGCTCAACTTGGGTGGGGCGCGAATAAGAAACACAAAACTAAAAGTATATATATATGTAACAAGCCCTCTCCCAAGTTCAGGTTTTTCTTCAGCCAGCCTAAATAACACAAACAACACTCAATCTGAGTCACAACTCTTGCCAAAAAAAAAACCATTTGTCCCATTCGTTTTCATGTTCGGTAGTGATGTTTAATTAAGTTCTGCACCTACTTGGGCAACTAGTAAGCATAGGCACAAGTCCAGGAAGGAAAAAAGTCAAGCATTAATTACAACATCCACACATGGTTCCCTCGTAAATCCACAGCAACCAAAGAAAACCCCAAGATACACCCCCATTTCCAAAATCTAGGATCCAAAAGGTTTCTCAACAATAGAGGATTCCTCCCCAATTTGTGATATAAACAAGGTAACCACCCGGTTATAAAATTCACAACCACTGAATCCATAGCAACTGGGGATCCTATCCCCACCCACATCACCCAGCAAATGGCCTGTGAAGGAAAAACAACCAAACCACCACCACTAAGCAGGCCCATGCCGGTATTTTCATATTTATAAGATTTAACACACTCCATGATTTCAATTTTCGTGTGCTTTAACAGGGGTTATCACAGATGGATTGATCCTGGTGCCTCAATTTATTTAGCCAGATATATGTGATTAACCAATTTCCTTTACACTGTAAGGGTTATCCACCGCAATACAATCCATTTAAACATCACCAGTAGCAATGGTTCGTTAGTGCACAAAGAAAGACCACCAACGTCCATGATTTTCAGAAGGCGTAAGCCCGCAAAATTCAGAAAAGAAAAACAATCACATCCCCCTTCGTTCTTTATAGAATCCATTAATTATCTTTTTTTAGGTTTGGTTCATCCAATTCTACAGAATCAAAAGAATGTACACCCCATATGATACACAAAAGGGAGAGACGAAGGAGAAATTCCATACTTGTTGATCAACGATCGACGCTGATCCTGGGCGCATAATTCCACGGATAGTGATGTGGCTCGCCTAAACGAAAAGAGGCTCGTCTGAATGAAGGGTAGAATGGGGTGATCGAGAAAAGAAGAAACCCACGGCGAACCTTTAGTTTATAAGGGTCGGGGACGGTTGAGATAACAAAGTTGAACCGCGTAAGGAGTGGGGGTTGTGGGTTGACCACGCGGCCCCACACATTATTAATGGGGCGGGTGGTTTAAACCGATGCACACACCAGGTTAATTTATTAAATATTTAAATTAAATGACATTTATGGGCGTTACTGGGATTTAAAACGAGCTTAAAGGGGTCAAAGAAGGGTTTAAAACCCAATTTGCGCACGTCACTGGAAAAACTTCGACAAGGCTGGGTGACGCTGATCGGTCTCGCCGATCGGTCTCACCGACCAGTCACGCTGATCGGTCTCACCGACCGGTCACGCCGATTGGTCTCGCCGATCGGTCACGCCGAGCGGTCGCGTCGATCGGTCTCGCTGATCGGTCGCGCCGATCGGTCTCACCGATCGGTCGGGCCGAGCGGTCTCGTCGATCGGTCTCACCAACTGGTCGTACTGATCGGCCTCACGCCGAGATGCTACCCCTTTTGGATCCGGATTTTTGGCAAAGGAAAGTACCCAGAGAGTCTAGGTTATCACATTTAACATTCAGTGTCAATTCATTTTAAACATGAAATTTAGCATCTAAATTCCTTTTAACAATGAGGAAACCTTTGAGGGTCCCATTTATTCTATCTGGGTTCTTCAAAAAGAAACACAATAATAGTTTGTTTCAATCAAAACACAACATTTTTACATTTATAACCATTTTCAAATGCACTATGGTTATACAAGGCTTAGTCACATGGGTGGCCATCTACCAATAGATAAAGCATCCATACACCTTACTGTTGATAGTTGGCTCCCATTTATCACATCCAATTTCCATTTAACATTTTAACTTTAGTATCCCATTTTTCTAAAATTTCTCAAATACCCGGGATACCATTTTTATCAGTTATAAGATGCCCATACGCCTTAAAAATGAAATTGTCTCCCACCATAAATGCAACCCATCAATTTTTTATACTCACTCAGACATTTACACATCAAAACATCTCTTGCATGTTATTATAAACAGTAACACAACATCATGCTATAACACAAAAGCATGGTAAAATAAAAAAACATGTTAATAACAGAGGAAATATGAAATATAATAATCTAAACATGTTAAACAAGTATGCATGCTAAACAAGATAAAAACATGGTATTTCACCCAAGGCACACAATAAAAATTAACAGGCATCTTACTATTGAAACTACATGGCATGTTATATACATGAAATTTGAATCTATAAGTTCATAAGATGATGCATGTAATGCATCTTAATTTATATATCAGGCCAAGGAAAATTTTCAAAATTTTCAAAATCAATTAGCAGTGGAAAATACCCCAGTCACTCGAGGTGAAATCATATCAACTGTATCCTCAAAATAGTATAAACATTGATTCCCATCCCTAGCCACTTAGTCATTTCTTGTACAAGGGGTGATCAGTCCCAAGCATGATTATTAACTGAGCACAGACACTTTCCTAGTCTCTTTTCTACCGACCCAAAATAGAAAGAAAAGGGAAAAAGAAATAAAAACTTGAACCTCTTATACCACTTAGTAACGTTCTGACCCGCCATACCCCTAAACCAATAGCCGAACCGATCACCATATAATATCAAGAACGTCTCCCCATATGCTAGAGGTTTTTGAATAGTAGATAGGGTCTATAAATAGTTAGCGGGGAGACTATACCCTCATATTCAGAGTGCACAGTGTAAATAGATAATAAAATTAGAAAAAAGTGGAATAAATTATAAGTAATAGTCAGCTGTATAAAAAAATGGTCAACGCCAGTTTATACAATGCATTCATGTCATGGTGATACATATTGAAAAGAAAAAAACAAAACAGCATGCTTTACATTCCAATAATAAAATAAAGAAAAGACTCAAGTCCCTAAGTGCGATATCTACGAGCATCTCAAGTTCCCTCTCAGGCCTTTGCTCCTAACTCCCAAGTACAAGTAGCATCCCCAATCAAAGGTCCACAGTCCATCAAACAAGAAATTCTACTTGGGAACCCCAGTGAAATGGAGGCCCAAATAGGGTGTGAGATATACATATTAGTAGGGTGGGACCACCAGTTGTCTAGCTCAATCTAGAAAATGTAATATAAATCAACAGTGTGTAGATATAACAAGGCAATAACACAACTGGATAAATAACCAACAACCCATCCAGATTCTAAAGGGACACCTGATGGAGATACCTTCTTCAGCCCGTATCCAGAATAAGAGTCTGCACAAGAATCATATAAGCATATTTATTAATCATAAATCCCTATTAACACTTTACCTATTATTATATTTATAACCATTTATTATCTCCAAGGTTCCCATGGTTACCCGTACCTCAATACTTACTTCGGCTCATTTCGGAGCCTGAAGTGTTCCCTAGGTAATCTCATAACTTAGTACTTACATCAGCATATACCATAGTTTGAAGTTTTCCCTAGGTAATCTCATAACTTATACCTTCTTTGACTCATACCATAGTTCAAACTATTCTCATGTGAGGCCCTTACTCAGAGTTCATCATTTATTCTTCATTTAATCAAATTTAACTCCCACTCCATTAATATCATTTTCTTGGTGTAGAACGCCAAATCTAACACCCCAATTCTCAAGTTGGATACATACATTTTCTGTATAATACCCATTTCTGATTCAGTATAGACCATCATGTCTGACACCCTAATTTCTCAATTGGTGTAGATCACCATGTCTCACACCCCTTTCTCATTTAGTGTAGATCACCATGTCTACCACCTCAAATCGCAAGCGCTTGAATCAACTATTGGGGTATAATTCCATGTATAATACCCCAACTTCTCAATCGGTCCAGAACTCCATGTCTAGTACCCTCTTAACCATGTATATATTTCATCACCAGCCTAGAATGCTATGTCTAGAACTCAATCCATCATAACCATTAATTAATTCATAAATTAATTAATCCAAGCCCAATAATAAATTCACCATGAATTATCCACACTCATTCCCTTACTAATCTAATGATTAGTGAAATATACCAAAATCCATTAGTTAACCCTGCAATTAACTAAGTCCCCAATTCTATTAATTAATTCATAAATTAATTAATCTATCAACACAAATCTCATTGCATAAATAATTATCCACAATTAATTATCCAATCCAAATCTCAAATCTTCATAATTAATCTCACAATTAATTATCTTAATCAACATCAAGGCACATAATTAATCCACCATTAATTATATCAACAAATCCAATTCCACATCTCATAATTAATCCCCCAATTAATTATCTATACTACAAATCAAGTGCATAATTAATTCACAATTAATTATACCAATATAAATCTCAACTTTCCATAATGAATTTCCTAAATTAATTATCCAAATCATTACTTAAAAATTACTTATTTAATCCACCATTAATTATATTAATTTATCCAAAACAAAATATCACAATTAATCCACTGATTAATTATCTCAATTAGATAATTCAATATCTTATAATTAATCCCCTAGTTAATTATCTATATTCCAATTTCAAAGAACACAATTAATTCAAAAATTAATTATCTTAACTTATCCTGCTCAATACTCATAATTAATCCCCTGATTAATTATCTCTATTTCTATCTCAAGGAACATAATTAATTCATAAATTAATTATCTTAACTTTTCCAATTAATATCTCATAATTAATTCCCAGATTAATCATCTCAACTTATCCCACCAAATACTCATTATTACCACTTAACAAAAGTGTATAAACATGTAAGGGTGGCAATATAAAAACACACAGGAGAAAGCTAAATGAACATATCAATATAATCACTATGTTTTTAGATTGAAGGAAGCACACCTCAATTGAGAGTATTTATTAAAAAACATGATTTTGTAATCTAAAAAATCAGTTTACACCAATAACCAAATCATTCATAAATTTCAGTCAAATTCATCATCAATAGTAATTAAACAACTACTGCATTTTCTTAATTGAGAAAAGTTGAGGAACATGCCTTAAGGAATTGGTCGAACCAAATATTTCTATCTCAAACCACAACCTTCTCACGCACATGCACACCTCCACAATAATTTGCGCTCATACTTATAATTGGTAGCAACACCCTACAATGATAACCATCACCCACAATTAGCACGGAAAGGACCAACACACCTCCCAATAATTAACCACAACCCAAATACACTATAGGAATCTAAATCAAGGGGTGAGAAACCAATTAACGGGTAGTTATTCTTACCCTAATTGATGGAAGTGAACCAAAGTTGAGCTAAATCACCTCTCCTTTGACATTAGTCATTAGAATACGGATCAATAGGTCCTGAGATATCATCTACACCACCTAAAACTGGGAGAAAAGAAGAAAGTGATCAAATCCCTCAATTAGGGTTTGTCCGAACAGAATATGGGCGAAGGAGAAGTCAAAACAGTCGATGCGAACAACAAAACACGTGGAGAAGGAATCACCTCACTGAGATGGAAAACTTTCATGAATGAACCAAAATGAACCATGTACGCAAAGAGTGTGCCGGGAGAGGAGGGTGGTGTGACACCCATGGGAGAGCTGAGAGGGGGAAGGGTCACTCCTCACCTGTGTTGGGCACCTCTACCTCTTATTTCCTCAATAAAATAAAACAAACCCTAATAAATTATAAGAATCAATATAATAATAGTAATAAACCCCATGATTTTATTATTATTATCAATTACTTAACTCTTCTATTAGACAAACCCCAACACCCCGTTTAGACTCCATTTATTTAAATTATTTTCATCCGAATTTAATTAATTAAATTCTCTCACTCATCATCATTTAATTAAATTATACTCAACAAAATTAAATTAAATAAAAAACCTATTTGGAATCAATTAATTAAATTCCTCCTAGGCATGAATTTAATTAAATAAAACCCCCATTTAATAGAATTTATCTAAACCCCTATCTACCTAGAATTTAATTAAATAAAATAACTTGAAACCCAAAACTAGATAAGATGCATGGTTTTGTTTGCACAGTCTAGAAAATCATGTGGAAACCATATGAAACCTTATGTTTAAGGAACCGACCTCATATGGTTTATCCCGCACAGTTTGACTAACCATGCGTAGACCATGCGAGCGTCTCTGTTTAAGACACTCACCTCGTAGGGTTTATCCCACTTGGTTTTTCTAACTGTGTGTGTGCCTCTGTCCCCCAAAATAAAGATGCACAATTTCTTGTAGAAGGCCGCATGGTTTAATAGGTCATACATCAACTATGCACTCTCTCAAGTTCCTTAAAAACTTGAATTTTCCTGGTTCGACACTCCCAAATTCCAATCAACCATCTGGGAAAATCCTAGAGCCTTTACCCAATCCCAATATAAACATGTTTAAACAATACCAACTCATGAAACTTCATCACAAGGCTTGGTTTTAATATTGACCCATCCAATAAAAAAAATTTCAAAAACATACATATTTTAACTCAGTTCAAAAAGATGGGACTTTACAATCTACCCACCTTACAACCTTCTCATCCCATAGAAGCCATAGAGAACAACTAAAACATAAATCAACCCACCAAGGTCATAAAGTCTCATTTGAATGATCACATTGCGTTTCTAAACACAAAATGTACCTTTATCCATTTCCCAAGACCAATGGCTTAAACCTTTTAAAACTCAAGACACAACTCTGAATCTAACCCAAAACATTGAAATGACACATAACGGATCCCACATAACTAAATACATGATCATTTCATTATCTCCTAAACCACCCACTCATTGGTGATTTCCTCAAATGGTCTTAGCATTTACCAGTAAAACTCCCAAACCACAACTCTTTCCTTGACAGACATCTCAAACCCAAAGAAGCCACACTCGCCCTTAAACTGGAGATATGCCTTTAAAATGATTACATCACCAATTTAAAGTGTTCCAAAAGTCCTCACTCGAATTCTGGTGAAATCTCCAAGTCAATCCATCTCAGGGATACTTTAAAACTATCATGCTTCAGCGCGAATAAAGGCATAACACAAAGAACCACACATCCTACATGAAACCCAGAAAACATCCACTTATCAAGCTCAACAACTTTTAAAACTTTAGAACGGTGTAAGACTGATGTTATCTCAATTCCTCCAAGATAAGGTCAAGATATGGGAAATGATCATCTCATTAGGAAGAGCACACTAAGATTAAACCTATGTCGAAAAAAGATCATTCAAACTATCACCAGTCAAATATTTAAAAAATGATTGGATTCTCCAGCCAATGTGTCATCAACCAAAACTTGATGCCTATATCACCAAATTAATCCTTGTTTCTTCAAGTTTCTCACTAAAACTCTTCCAAACACCAATTGATACATCACTACCCACCTTAAGAGTGTCCATGTCATTGAAATAAATATTTTTTTCTCTCTAGGGAAATTTTTTAAAAACACCATAAACCCACGTGTGGTGTTCCATGAACCATGATCACCACATCAACATCTCACATGAAAGCCGAAACATAAACCTATCAGCATTTCAAAACACCCTATTCCCAAAAAGTTCTCTTCATAAGTGCGATGAACTTAACTAAATGCCCTAAACACTCTACTCTGGAGTTAACAGAAGAATGACTTTAACAACTAACCATGCCTAAGGCATGTCTATACTACTGAACCAAGCATTCCCCAACGATTATTACCATTTCAAGGGTGAAGATACAATGGCCATCCCAAAAATAGGGGTGTTTTTCTTTAAAACCCAAAAGTCCTACTAGTAACAATGACACTTAAACGGTACCAAAATCAATAAGACCACAGTGGAAACAAAGCTTCTCAATCCCTGATGGTGCCACCTACCATGGTTTAGTCCCTTATGAAGTATACATGTCGACCCTATCTATTGGTCACACAAAATAGAAATCTCTAGGCTCAAAAGACCCTATTAATTTTAATCATTTAATTAATTAACTTAAACCTCTAAACATTTTAATGAATTTTAACAAACTTTCATATACCATTTCACAACAAGGTACTAGTTTTTTAATCAACACCCCATGGGAAAAACATGAAAGCTATCTCAAACATCCTCTTAAAAATGTAACATTTAGTGTCAATTCATTTTAAACAGGCAATCTAGCATCTAAATTCCTTTTAACAAAGAGGCAACCTCTGAGGGTCCCATTTATTCTATCCCAGTTCTTCAAAAATCAACTTGATAACAGTTCATTTAAATCAAAACTCAATAGTTTTACATTTAAAACCATTTTCAAACACACTATGGTTATACAAGGCATAATCACGTGGGTTTCCATATACTAATCGATAAGGTGCCTACACCTTACCACTAGAATTTGGCTCCCATTTATCACATCCAATTTCCATTTAAAATTTTAGATTTAGCAGCACCTTTTTTTAAATTGCTCAAATACAAAGGTTACCCTTTTTACTAGTTATAAGGCACCTATACACCTTACAACTGAAGTTGGATCCCACCATAAACACAAGAAATCAATTTTTTCTACTCATACATCCATTTACACTTCAAAACATCTCTACCATGTTATCATAAGTAGTAACACAATAGCATGATATAACATAAAATCATGGTACAAAAAAAGAACATGCTAATAATGGAGGCAGCATGGAATATAATCATTTAAACATGTTATACATGCAGGCATGCTAAAACAGATCAAAACATGGCATTTCACCCAAGGAATATATTCAGAATTAACAGGAATCCTACTAATGCAACTACGTGGAATGTTATATGCATGAAATGTGAATCTCTAAATGCCTAATATGATGCATGTAATACAAATTCTATTCCATATCAGGCCAAGTAAAATTTTCAAAATTTTCAAAATCGGTAAGTAGTGGAAAATACACCAGTCACTCGATATGAAATCATATCAATTGGAACCTCAAAATAGTATAAACATCAATTCTCATCACTTTAAACTTGGTCATTTCCCATACATGGGGTGATAATTCCTAAGCATAGCGATTAACTAAGTGCTAAAACTTTCTTAGTATCCTATATACCGACCCAAAATAGAAAGAAAAAGTAAAAAGAATGAAAAACATAAACTTCTACTACAACTTTGTAATGTTCTGACCTGGATTACCCTCAAACTAGTAGCTAGACCGATCGTCACATGACCTCAAGCGTGTCTCCCTGTATGAAAGAGGTTAATGAATAGTAATGAGGGTCTATGGATAGTAAGTGGGAAGACTATACCCTCATATTCAGAGTGAATAGTGGAAATAGATAATAAACTTAGACTAAAGTGGAAGAAAATATAATTAATAGTCAACTTTATAAAGAAAATGGCCAACGCCAGTTTATACAATTCATGTATGTCATGGTGATACATATCAGAAAGCAACACACAAAATAACATACTTTACATTCCAATATAGAAATAATGAAAAGACACAAAGCCCTAAGGTTGATCTCCACAAGAATCCTAAGCTCCCTCTCAGTCCTTTTCTCCAAACTCCCAAGTACAAGTAACAGCCATAAGCAAAGGTCCAAAATCCTACAAAAAAGAAAGCCTACTCGGGTACCCTAGTGAAATAGTGTCCCAAATAGGGTGTGATATATACATATCAGTAGGTTAGGACCACCGTTTTTCTAGGTCAATCTAAATAATGAAATATAACAAAACAGTGTGTAAATATAACAAGGTAATAATAGAACTTAATAAATAACCAACAACCTATACAGGTTACAAAGGGATGCCTGATGTCGATACCTTCTTTAGCTCATAGATGGAATAATAATCTTCACAAGAATTATATAATCATATTTATCAAGAATAAATACCTATTAACACTTACCAATTATTCTATATTTAATCATTTATTGTCTCCAAGGTTCCCATGGTTACCTGTCCCTCAATACTAACTTCGACTCATGTTGGATCCCGATGTGTTCCCTAGGTAATCTCATAACTTAGTAACTTCTTTGATTCATACCATAGTTTGAACTATTCTCATCAAAGGCCATCACTCAAAGATCATCATTTATTCTTCATTTAATCATATTCAACTCCCAATCAATTAATATCATTTTCTTGTTGTAGAAATAAAAATCTAACACCCCAATTATCAATGTGAATACATACATCTGGTGTAGAGATCCACGTATAATACCCATTTCTCATTCATGATGGCTTTGCATTCCCTCAAATTTCTCCTCCCTCCCACTCTCACTCTCTTCACTCGTGGTCTTAGGTTTTCCTCCTAAAATATTCTCTAATCCCAGCTTCTTATCCCCCTATGTCCCCCTTTCTCATGCTTCTTCCATGACTTATCCCCGTGTTCATCCCCCAGATCACCTTCACAACTTGTTTGTTCCTGCTTTTACTGTCATCCCTACTTCTCACTTTCACATCAGAGAATGCGTTCAGGTTTTCCCTAGGTCTCCACTACCGTGCTATGACCTTGAGTTCCATTGTTCCTCTCTAGGTCGGATATGGGGTGATGTAATCTCTAAGGCTTTGGGTTTGAGGCTTGGTGATTTTGGGTCCTCAACATCTACTACTGCTTCCCTTCCGGTTTCAGTCCCATTTTCCCTTCTCTTTCTAGTTTTTGTCTTCTGCTTCATTCGGTCTCCTGATGGGGGTATTGAGGATGAGTTTCACCGGCCTTTGTTCTTCTCGCTTCTCTACTCTGGTTTCAGGACTCCGCTTCCATTTTCGAGGATATTTTGTTTGGTGGCCTTATAGGAGCTTTGGGATGTGTGTTTGGGCGGCTGTTGGCTTGTGGTGGATTCTTCCTCATTGGCTCTAGGTGTTTTCAGTTATTGCTTTGTATGGGTTTTAGTGTTTTCCTCTTCGGTTATGGTTTTCATTTCTGTTTGCAGTTTTCTGGATGATATTGGTTTATTCTGATGATCTTGGTTAGTTTTGGTTCTCTATTGGATTGACTACTTTTCTGGCGAGGGGTGTTTTTTGGAAAAAGGCTTGGGGTTCAGTGATATTTGGTTTGACATTCGGTGACTGTGATGATGGCGATGTGAATGGTGGCGCTGTATTTGTGAAAGCGGTGAAGTGATGATGGTGATTATGGGGTGGTTGATGAAGCGTTCTTGTCTAGTTTCATGGTTCGTGGCTCGAGGCATTGATGATGATATTTTTGAATTTTGAATAGGGTGTGTGGGACGTTTTGAGGTTCAGTGAAGATAATATTTTTTGAATTTTTTTGAATTTTGAAATCTGTAAGGGGTGAACTTTGTTTTTGGAGGGATGTAAGATGCTGCAATGAATGATTCTGTATGGTTCCCACTTTTCTTTAAAGTTTAATTTTAATGAAATAAAAATATATGATTTAGGTCAATACCCATTTATCATTCGATGTAGATCTCCATGTCTCATACCCCACTTTATCAATTGGTGTAGATCACCATGTCTCACACCCTTTTCTCATTCAGTGTAGATCTCCATGTCTACCACCTTGCATCGCAAGCGATTGAATCAACTATTGGGGTAGAACTCCATTTCTAATGCCCCAACTTCTCAACCAGTCTAGAACTCCATGTCTAGAACCCTCTAAACCATGTATGCATCTCATCACCAGCCTAGACCACTATGTTTAGTACCCAATCCATCACAACCATTAATTAATTCATAAACTAATTAATCCAAGACCAATAATTAATTCAATATCAATTATACACACCCATTCTCTTACAAATCCAATGATTAGTGAAATATATAAAAATCCATTAATTAACCACACAATTAACTAAGTCCTCAATTCCATTAATTAATTCATAAAATAATTAATCTATGAACACAAATATCATTGCCTAATTAATTCTCCGCAATTAATTATCCAATCCAAATCTCAACTCATCATAATTAATCTCACAATTAATTATCTTAATCAACATTAAGGAATATAATTAATCCACCATTAATTTTCTATACTAAAACTCAAGCACATAATTAATCCACAATTAATTATCTCATTCTAAATATCAACTTTCCCAAATCAATTTTTATAATTAATTATCCAAATCATTACTACAAAAGTACATAATTAATCCACCATTAATTATCTTAATTTATCCAAAACAACATATCACAATTAATCCGCCAATTAGTTGTCTCAATTAGCAAATTCAATATCTTATAATTAATACCCCTATTAATTATCTATATTCCAATGTCAAAGGATATAATTAATTCACAAATTAATTATCTCAACTTATCCTTCTCAATACTCATAATTAATCCCCTAATTAATTATCTCTATTTTAATCTCAAGGCACATAACTAATTCATAAATTAATTATCTTAAATTATCAAATTAATATATCATAATTAATTCCCCGATCAATTAGCTCAACTTATCCATCCCAATACGCATAATTACCACTTAATCCAATTATGTCAACATGTAAGGGAGGCAATAGAAAAACACACAGCAGCAAGATAAATAAACATATCAATCTAATCACTATGTTTTTAGATTGAAGGTAGTGCACCTTGATTGAGGGGTTTTATTAAAAAACATGATTTTGTAATTTAAAAAATCATTTTATACCAATAACCAAATCATTCAGTAATTTCAGTCAAATTCATCATCAAAAGTAGTTAAAAAACTAATGGATTTTGTTAATTAAGAAAAATTGAGGACCCTACCTCAAGGAATTGGTCGATCTAAATCTTTCGAACTCAAACTGCAACCTGCTCGCGCACACACACCTCAAAAATAATGTGCGCACGTACTTATAATTGATCGCAACATCCTATAATGATAATTGGAACCCAAAATTAATGAGGTGAGGACCAATGTGCCTCCCAATAATTACCTACAACTCAAATACACCTTAAGAATCTAAATCAAGGGGTATAGAACCAATTAAGAGGTATTTAACCATACCCAAATTTACAGTGGTGAACCAAAGTTGAGCCGAACCTCTTAAAATTCATGTTGGTCGTCGGAATATGGACCAACGAGTCCTGAGACATCTTTTTCACCACCTAGAACTAGAAGAAAATAAGAAAATGATTCAATCCCTCAATTAGGGTTCGTCCAAATAGAATATGGGTGAATGAGAAGTCAAAACAGCCGATGAAAATAATTAAATGCATGGATAAAGAATCACCTCACTGAGACGGACAACTTTTGTGAAGGAACCAGAAGGAACCAGGAGTGTGAAGAGACAGCCGAGAGAGTAGGGTGGTGCACCACCCATGGGAGAGCAGAGAGGGGGAGGGGTCGCACCTCACTTGTTTCATGCGCCTCTCCCTCTTTTTTATCTTTAAATTAAAAACAAACCCTAATAAATTATAAGAATTAATATAATAATTATTATTATTATAAAACCCATGATATTATTATTACTATTATCAATTAATTAAATCTTCTCTTAGACAAACCCCAACACCCCGTTTACAACTTATTTAATTAAATTATTTTTATCAAATTTAATTAA
The DNA here is from genome assembly GCA_963277665.1 of Viscum album. Taxonomy (NCBI): domain Eukaryota; kingdom Viridiplantae; phylum Streptophyta; class Magnoliopsida; order Santalales; family Viscaceae; genus Viscum; species Viscum album. The sequence goes on along the minus strand of OY728159.1, from coordinate 1,814,465,484 downwards.
ATAAATTCTCCAAATCATCATCATTTAATTAAATTATTCTTACCCAAATTTAATTAAATAAAAAACCTATTTCACATCAATTAATTAAATTCCTCTTAGCCTTGAATTTAATTTTTTTAAAACCCCATTTAACAACATTTAATTAAACCCCCTCTCTACATGGAATTTAATTAAATAAAATAACTTGTAACCCAAAATAGGGTAAGATGAATGGTTTGGCTCACACGATCTGGAAAACCATGCGCCAACTATGTAGAAACTTCTATTTAAGGAACTCACCTCACACGGTCTGTTCCACACGGTTTGACTAACTGTGCGCAAACTGTGAGAGCATCTCTGTTTAAGACGCTCACCTCGCACGATTTTTCCTGCATGGTTTTCCTAACCATGAACATACCGCAGGAGTGCCTATGTGTCCTAGAATTAATCTCCACTATTTTCTGTATCAGGCCTCACAGTTTAACAGGTCGTGTGCCAATCGTGTACTCTCTACAATTCCTTAAAACCCTTACTTTTCTTAGTCTGACGCTCCCAAATTCCAATCATCCATCTGGGAAACTCCTCGAGCCTTTACCCAATCCTGATATAAACACGTTTAAATGATCCCAACTCATGAAACTTCATACCAAGTCTTGGTTTTTAGATCGACCCATCCAACAAATGAAAATTTTCAAACAATTTATTATTTTAAACTAGTTCAAAAATATGGGACTTTATATATGGTGGATTTTTGAAATATTTGAAACATTATTTTCTACTGAAGTTTCATCATATCAAATTCCTATGCAGAATTACAAAGAAGGTGATGTAAATGATATTGGAATTTTAATGTTATGAATTTCTTAAAGCCAAGATCCTTGAGTCTTTTTATGATATCAAAAAAGTTTCTAAAAATATTAGTTTGAATTATATAAAAAAATACATGTTTTTTCCAATGATTTTATTCTTTATTAGGGATAGGATTCAAGAAAATAGGATTCCAAAAATTTTTATTCTTCTAGATGACAGTCAATGGGTAATTTTTGAAGAATGATTCAAGATACTACTATGAAGAAAAAAAATAACACATATGAAATGGTTTTTCGTTACTTCCCTTTGAATCCTCGATTGAAAAGATTATTCATTTCATCGAAAACCACTGAGCACATGAAGTGGAATTCTATAGATAATAATAATGATGGTTTAATGTCACATCCAAGATATTAACAATCATGGAATACATTTGATCCATTATATAATAAATTATCATCTAATCCTATGAATGTGTAATTGGGATTGGTTGTTAATAGATTCAACCCATTTGGGACTTTGAGAACTAGTTATAGATTTTGGATGGTCTTCTTGATCCCTTACAATCTACCCCTATGGATGTGTACGCAACAAATTTCTTTTATCATTTCAATGATTATTCCTTGAAAAAAAATATATGGAAATGATATTGATGTATACTTGAATCCTCTAATTTAAGAATTATAGGATTTGTGGAGCAAATTCGATGATACATATGATGAATCTTCTATAAAAATGTTCAAAATGAATGCTGGTCTAATGTGAACCATTAGTGACTTCCTTGGGCTTGGGAACTTATCTGGTTGAAACACTTACATGGGTTTGGGTTATCCTATTTGAAACTTTGATTTTGAGAAAAAAATGACTACCTTATAGTAAAAAATGGTTCTTTGTGTCATCAAATATTTCTTGATTCATCTCATAGATTTCAGTTGAAAAAATCAAAATTCAATGGTTCTATTGATCGTAGACCACCTCCAAAGTTGTTAGCGGGTTCAGAAATTTTGGTACAACTTGGAAATGTTGAAATAGGAATTGGGAAGGTGAATTGTTGTAATGAAAGTGGAAAATTAGTTTAAAGTGCATCATCAAGTGAAATTCGAATGCAAAAATGGAATAAAAAAGTATATTCTTCAAACTTCTATATTGGGAATTTAATTTTATTTTGTGGAATAATATTGATGTTATGCATATTGAGAATAATTTTTGTGACAATTTGATCTTCACATTACTTAGTGAGCATGGAAAATAAAAGTACAATATCAAAACTTATAAGGACTTAAAAAACAATGAACATAAAGTGTGATCTCTATCTATATGAGAATGGAAAGTATGCTCCTATAATTTTTTCAATGAAAAATAGGGATAAAGAGAAATTCCTTCGAATTTTAAAGCATGTGAAGGTATCTTATGTGTATTCAAGTTACATCGCAAGGTGTGGTGACTTAAATAATCATATGTTACATGGATTGAAAATCCATGATTCACATATTTTATTATAATAGTTTCAAGAATTGGAATTTTATAAATTATTGCTTGAAAAGGTTACTACAGTTGTACTCTAATTTTTCACATTATTCATACAACTATGTGAGAAAAACCTACAACTAGATGATCTTGAAAACCTTCAGGGTATATTTTTATTGACACTTTGTGTAATGGATATGATCTTTCCTCTATCTTTTTTACTATCATGGTGCATTTAACTATTCATTTGATCAAGAAAACTAAATTAGGAGGTCATGTACATTATCTATGGATGCATCCAATTGATATGTACTTTATTTATATACTTTTAAGATTAAGTAAAAAAATATTAGTGCTTAATTAAATATGTAATTATGTTTTATTTATTTTATTTCAAAGATATCTTGGTTATTTGAAATAATACATCAAAAAAACTCAACTTGAAGTCTCTATTTCTGAATCATATTTAGAATATGATTGTTTTACCTTTTGTTTTAGATACTTGGATGATATTGAGACAATATTAAATTTATTTTGACATGATGATGACACATCGAATCAATCTCAACTACATGGGAAATAAATAATCTTTTCTACTATTGGATGATTATTTGGGAGGATCTCAAATTTTATGCTGACATAAATTGAATTATTACATGAACATATATATGTTCTTTAGAATAGTGAAATTTTAGATCCATTTATTGAAGATATTGGGATACAAACAAAGAGACATATGATAGGCTAAACATGAAATGAGAAATATATAACAAAATATGTTAATAAAGATATTATAGAATGGTTTTCAATTAATGTAAGTTCATAAATATTGCAATAAATATGGATATTAGGTTGACACATATTTTTTAAATCTAATGATTTGTATTACTTTTTGTAGATCATGAATATCGATACTCAAGTTGATTTTCCATAAGTTTTCAAGTTTTTGGATTAAGGTCCTCTAAAATAGGCTAGAAAATTATTTTCTTACAATTTCAATGGATTTAAATTCCATATAGTAAGTTGGGAATAGGGTTTAAAACATAGAATAGTGGTATGTTTATAGTTTTCGAATTGGGATACCATGGAAAATTCACTGATATTATCGAATTAAATGTCGTGGTCATTTTTTTAGTTTTTTTATTTAAATTCAAGTCACTCATAATTAATAGGGGTATTAAAAGATATTCCTTCAAATTTAATTATGTGAACTTATCTTGCTTTATGGATGTTGGTGACTATGAATTACATGATCCTTATATCTTCTCATCTCAAGTGAAAATGGTATATCATATAGAAGATGATATGGATGAAGTGTAGAGTATAGTTGTTCACATAAAACAAATAGACTTGTATGATCTGGGTGATGAAGTGGAAGATTTATCATCTGACATTGAATCTCATCAACAGAAAGAAAAAAACTTATTTTTCAATCATGATATTGAAAATATTATTCTTGTAAGGTTGGTTGAAGTATCTTAAGTAATGATGGTGCAGAAAAATGACATGATTGAAGGAAAAAATTATTCTGTGTAGTCATCCATTAATTTATCAAACACTTATGTTATATATACATTCATTCATTATAATATCTATGTATATATTTTTTTTCATTACTATGCATATGTTATCATTCCTAATTTTTTTTATGCATGAATTTTTTGAAATATATGTTTTGAAGTTAATTTTATTTAACTAAATTATAGGACTTCCAAGGAAGAAGTGTTTCACTAATCCTAGTTGACTCCCAGTTGATATTACCTTGACCACATCGACAGATGATGATCCATTGATATCCCTCCCTATAGCATCTGAGACACCCTCTGTCTCCCCCCCCCCAACGTCTCTCACAAACTCTATTTTTTCAGCATATGGAACACACTCCTTCTCCATCCCATCAGGATATAAGACATTTACTCCTCATTCAGTAGGTTTAGAAGTGAGGAAACAAGTCTTCCCTCTTATTTATTTATGAGGGTATTTGAGGGTGATAGTTATTGGTACAAATTTTAATGTGAATAAATTTATTGTAACTCTTTTATAATACTAACTATTTTTTCATAAAATATGAAAAAATGTTACTAAAGAGAAAAATATGAATAGTTAAAATGAATGGAATCTGGATAGAATAAAAATAGTTTTCCCATTTGACTGTTATAGGGTCCCCATAGATTATGGCATAGGATTATTTGGCCAGATTCTAGGCTAGTTGGCAATGGAGTCGTTTACCCTTCCCATTACCTATGTTGATTGAAGGAATGTGCCTAAATCTTGGAAAAATAAAGTCTTTGATTCCCAAATAAAGATAATTTTAATACATTATTTTTTAATTGAATGTCATTATGTTATTAAATTATAATATTTTATAAATTAAACTCTTTATACCAATGTGATTCCACTTTACAATTGCAAATCTTATCACACTAAAGTGGAAATTGAAAATTTTGGGTAGGAAATGGAAGGATTTTAAAGGGAGATTATGGAATGAATTAAATGATTCTTCATTAACCACTCAGTAGCTATATGATAAGGTACCCAAAGGGGTACCTAGAGAGAAATAGATGGTTTTTATTGTTATCCATCATCATGGGATGAATGAGGTATTGAAATATATATTATTATATTAATCTCATTTTACATATATTCATGCATATGACATGGAGATGACATTTCATACATTAATATTAAATTACATGTCATTTATTTCAATATTTTTCAAGCAAAAATGAATCATGTTGAGAAAAAAAATCATCCTCAACACTATTGGGTCAAAGTGTTTTTTCAGAAAAAGATCAACTCTAGTAATATTTTCATTAGTTTAAATATTTTTAAGATAACATTTTTTTTTTCATATAATAAATTTTTTATTTATCTTTGTTTAATATAGTCAAATAATTTATGGAACCATGTATTTTGAATAGAACTTTAGTTGGATTTTCATACAAAATATGATGGGAGTTATGTTAATGATCCCACCAAAAAAGTTGGGATATGAATTACTTTTTCATTATAATAAATTTTTATTATTTGTCAATATATAAATATGTATTGCTTCAAATATGATTAATATTTTATTTATAAGTAAAAATAAAAGAACTATTGGATTCTAATCTCATGCAATACTTCTCAGTCTCCCAGGATGATCTCGTTGGTCAAGTCCTTGGGAATGAGCTTAATAGTCACATGTGTGGGATGGGTTTGGGACCATTATCATCAGAGGTCTTTGGTAGGAAATTGGGGATTTCAGTAGTATCTAGACCTATTTGTATTCACTCCTCACCTTGAGATGCTCATAGGGAGTCTATTTCAATCCAAATCACAATTCAGGAACAGGGTGCACATATAAAGATGCAATACGAAAATTTTGTTTCTCTACAGAAAGCATTGATTGAATTATATCACTAGAAAACTAGATCTATCCTTAGTGATATTTTATAAATGGGTGGTATTGAGTAGTTAAATCATACAAATTCAAAATCATTTTTTACACAAAATTTTATTAGTTTTAAGTTTAAATTTAAATATAAAATATAACGACCCATACTTTACATACACTGTTAATACTTCAAAATTGAAGCACACTTATTACAACATATGAAAAAACCACAAAGGACCGTATAGGTATAGTGTCTTTAGAAACTGGGAAACATAAACAACTGGTTCATAAATCTTCTACAGTGTCTCCCATTTATTTCATCATATCTAGGGTCCCTTTTAGCATATTCTACTTAATATCCATCTTCCTGACCTGGGGAAAAGAAAACATAAAAGGGTGAGCTCAAATGCTCAACAAGGGAAAATAAAGGAAATAAAAATCATATCATATCTTTTTGAAAATCATAACCTGCAAAAGAGATCATAAAATATTAACATGGAATAAATCATAGAAGTGAAAATGAGATCCCCATAATCATAACATGAAACTTGAAACTTTGTGGCATGCACACATAATCATGGAAAATCATTTCTTGTTAGTCATGACTCATTGCCAAGACTATCTTAGTGGACAAAGTCCCTTTCTGAACCGAGTCACCCTCGTTCCAGTCCTGTTTCACTGAACCGGTATAACCTACCGTTCCAGCCATGTCTATCTCATGAGATATAAAACATTTACCCTATGCATTGGAGGGATATATAGGTCCCACCCATCTCATAATGATACCATTCTTATGTGTGCCACAAAATCATAAATCATACATCATTGCATAACCCATGTAATACAAATGGGAATCTTAAACATCATGACATCATAAAACAATTCATACAAGATAAAGGAATTCATAAAAATAATTCCATCACAACATGATAAAATCAATGTAATAATAGGGATAAAAATATAACCCTTTATTAACTTAGATGGAAATTAATTTTGATAAAAAAACTTGAACTCCATTCTTGAGGAAAATATCCTTTCTTCTTCAAAAACATTTTTTCCTTACTTAACATGTCATAAAACATTAAAATAAAAGAATTTGATTAAAAATAAACTTGAAAACTTTTAAAGGAAGCTTCTTGGAAATAATGTTTTAAAAAATCCATTCATGCCGTATAAGTTAAAAGAAAACATTCTTCTCGTACTTTTGTCGGAAAAGTCAAAAAAGTACCTCGTACAAAAAAAACGACAAAAGATTCCTTTCATATCTTTTACTAAAAACTCACCGAAGGGTATAATTGGATTTAAACAATTTTATGTGGATGGAAATAATATTACATATTGAAGAAACATGGATGTGGATGATAAAATACACCCCAGTAAATTTCAAAGTATAAACAATCTCGGATAAAAATTGAGATTGCGATATTTCCCTTACCTTAGGTCCGATTTGCTTTGTACGTGCCCGAAGCTCCTGTATAATGGTTTAAATAATGTTATTGACTTATTCCAGAATCATACATATTGATATGATATCATATATGGTCATATTCTTAGCTTCTTGTAAGTAATATTTCATTGTTACTTGTTACTCGGGTCTTTATTGCCTTTTGTTCTTATGCGTGTTTTGCCGAATACATTCTTATTCTTATTTTAAGGTTATAGATACCTTATATATCCAGAATGGTATTAGTGTAACATATATCATATTTATTCATTCAATTCATTTATATAATTACTATGTAATGATGATCATGTAGAACGAGTCGCATCACATCGTGGAGACGGTATTCCGTACGTACGCACGAGTGATGATATCGTTCCTATGATCGTGGAACTGTATTGGAGTATATATATATTATTTCAGTATCAATATTACTTTATAATAATCATAAATAGTTACTCATTACACCATTATACCCATCCTTGTAAAGTGATGGTGGAAAAATAGATTACACCACGGCGTGGAGACGGTATTCCGTACGTACGCACGCGTGATGATTTCATTTTTCCGTGGGATGGATAGAAGGTGAATTAGGGTTGTTTCATATTTATAATAACATATCAGTATTTAAGTAATACTTATGTTATTACTTTATCATGAAACAACTAAAGAAGAAGAAGTTGAAGAAGAAAGAAATTGAAAAGATCGGTAATGGATATTACCTCTTCTTTGGAACGCCTCTTTGAATCCTCCACTTAGGGAACTAAGATTGGTCTTTGAAGAAGACCAGGACCTCTAGGATTATTCTAGGGAAGTGGAGAGGAGAAAATGGCAGGGGTTGGCCGATCTTGAGTGCTCAAATTGGTGTGAGGAGGAGGGGGAGGAGGTGCCCTTTTATAAGGGAGGAGAGGGGCACCTTAGGAATATCTCAAAATATTATTTTATATTAAAGTCAAAATCGGTTTATAATGGTTCCAAAGGGTCTTATTTCGAAGCTAAAGTGGGGATGGGTAGAAATACTATCAACCAATAGGATTTAGACAAGTTTAGGGTATTATTTTAACCTTATCAATTAGATTTAACTCTAAGTTAAATAATTTAACTTTTATCGTGTCTTTTTGTTTTCTTTCACTATATGGTTAATACACTTACTATAACATCCCAAAAGAACCCCAAATTGTTTATTATTAATATATATAACCTTATCTAAGTCATTTGGCCGAACCTTAGATTTTTAGGAATAAAATAACAATTAATAATATAATATTTTATTTAAAAACTATTTTGTGTCAATTTTGACACTATTTGATATATGATTTTTGTGAAAGTCATAACAGAATTATATGTTCGAACCAAGTTGATTAAATAAACATTAATATATCATAGTAACCTAGAAAATTAGTGGAATTCATAAACAGTATCAAATTACATTTATTTTTGTGTTTATAACATCAATTATGTCAATATTTCATTAATAAGATAATTACTGCATCATCATTGTGTCATAAATAAATTAAATTATTTAATGTCTAAAAATTACAAATAAAATACCATTATGTAGGAAATTTTTTTAGCTTTCTAATGAATATTTATAGTCGAATTTATCTTATGTATAACCCCATATTAAAAATTATTTACTTATTAAACTTTGATTTTAACTATTTTAACCCTTCTTTAAATAAATTAATAATAAATGTCCTAATCTAATCCAAGTGGGCCTAGATGGTCATATTTTTATTCCTAAGTTTGTTTTTGGTCGAATTACACTTGTCCAATAGAATTAGGACATGTGTTAGGGTAATATTAATATCATATTTACCCTTAGTTACCCTATTTACTATTAACCGCGGTAAAAAAAAATAAAAAGTTACTATTCACCAAAAAATTATTTTTATCTCATTGAACCACATTTTACTTACTGATATCAACCGTGTCTGTCGGATTTTTGAAATTCCATTCACAGAAGCGGTTAAATTAAGTTTTATGCAAAATTCAGTTTTTAACCTACCACTTAGTGGTTTCACTATTCATCAAAAATTGAAAGTTTTCAGAAAAATACCAAAATTTCACCCTAGGCTAATTTCGATATTCTGAGTCCAAAAATGAAGTCCATTTTGAAAAATAAAATTTATAAAATTTCAAAAAGTGGTTATTACTATTCATAACGGCTAGTTTTAATAGCATATTGTTGTTTAGTGAAACTCGGTATTGCGTACGACGCAAGCTATCGAGGAAGGTCGCGATTGCGTGTAAAGCAAGCCAAGCAAGTGTTGTGTAGAAAAAGATTCCTTTGATGATTTATATAACATAAAAGTCTCGGGTGTTACATTCTACCCCCCTTAAAAAGAATTTCGCCCTCGAGATTCGTCGCTTTGTAACAAACAGATGAGGATACTTCTCCCTCATCATATCCTCAAGCTCCCATGTAGCTTCTTCAAGTTGGTGGTTCCTCCATAAAACTTTCACCAATCGAGTGGTCTTGTTTCATAGGACTTTTTCGCTATGATCCAGAATCTCTATCGGCTGTTCTTCATAAGAAAGATCTTTCTCCAGCGGTACAACTTCTGAGCTGAGTACATGTGAAGGATCTGGTATGTACTTTCTCAGGAGAGATACATGGAACACATCGTGAACTTGAGAGAGATTCGGTGGAAGCGCCAATCGGTAAGCTACCTTCCCAACACGATCTAGTATTTCGAAAGGACCGATATATCTAGGGCTCAACTTCCCCTTCTTTCCAAATCTCATAACCCTCTTCCAGGGAGATATTCGTAAGAACACTTTATCACCCACTTCAAACTCTAGGTCTTTTCTTCGGTTGTCGGCATAACTTTTCTGTCGACTCTGAGCTGCTCTTATGTGTTGTTGAATAGATCTGACCTTTTCTGCCATTTCATCAACGAGATCAGGTCCTAATAGCTTTCTTTCCCCAACTTCATCCCAGCAAGTTGGAGTCCTGCATTTCTTTCCATAGAGAGCTTCATAAGGATCCATCTGAATACTGGAGTGAAAGCTATTATTATAAGAAAATTCCACCAAAGGTAGGTGTTGATCCCAACCTCCTTTGAAATCCATAGAGCAAGCTCTCAACATATCTTCTAGGGTTTGAATTGTTCTCTCAGACTGACCGTCTGTCTGGGGATGATAAGCAGTGCTGAAACTGAACTCTGTATCCAGAGTATGCTGAAGACTTCGCCAGAACTTCGAGGTAAATCTCGGATCTCGATCAGATATAATAGAAAGTGGTACTCCATGCAATCTTACCACTTCCTTTACATATATCCTGGCAAGCTGATCTAGAGAGAAATCCTCTCTAATAGCAATGAAGTGTGCAGACTTTGTAAGACGATCAACTATGACCCAGATAGCATTATTGCCTTTGGATGTTTTAGGAAGTCCTGTGACAAAGTCCATAGTGATGTTTTCCCATTTCCATTCGGGTATGGGTAATGGTTGTAACATCCCCTTAGACTTTTATCTCTCAGCTTTAACTTGTTGACAAACCAAGCATCAAGAGACATATTCATCAACATCTCTTTTCATGCCATCCCACCAGAAGTACTCTTTCAGGTCCCTATACATCTTCGTGCTTCCAGGATGAATAGAGAATGATGAACTATGAGCCTCATCCAGCTGCTCCTTCTTTAATTCAGGGATGGGAGGAACACAAACCCGATTCCTGAACTTTATTATCCCATCACAATCAAGGTTGAATTCAGGAACATTTCTCACCTTCTTTTGTAACTCGACATCTTCTTTCTGTGCCTCTTTAATCTTCACATGTATAGATGGTTGAACATTCATTTGAGAAAGATAAGATTTTTCCCCTTCCATTATAATTCCAAGATCCATCCTTTGTAAATCCATAAATATTGGATCTTTTGTGATCTTCATCATGGATTAACTAGCATGGTCTTGTCGACTTAATGCATCTGCCACCTTGTTTGCTTTCCCAGGGTGGTAATGGATTGAGTAGTCATAATCCTTAATCAGCTCCAACCATCTTCTTTGGCGCATATTCAGCTCCTTTTGTGTGAAAATATACTTTAAACTTTTATGATCAGTATAAATATCACACCTTTCACCATAAAGGTAATGCCTCCAAATCTTTAATGAAAAGATTACCGCAGCCAACTCCAAATCATGTGTTGGGTAATTTTGCTCATGGATTTTCAACTGTCGTGAGGCATAAGCTATCACCATATCATTTTGCATAAGAACACACCCCAATCCCTTCTTGGATGCATCACTGTAGACCACAAACCTTTCTCCACTACAAGGCAGTGTGAGCACAGGTGCACTGGATAACCTTCTTTTCAACTCCATGAAATTCTCTTCACATTCCTCTGTCCAGACAAACTTAACTCCTTTACGAGTCAACTTGGTGAGTGGATTAGATAAGTGTGAAAAATCTTTTACAAAATGTCGATAATATCCAGCCAAACCAAGAAAACTTCGAATCTCAGTTACTGTTGTTGGTCTCGACCGTCTTTCGATAACCTCTGTTTTTGCTGGATCCATAGATATCCCCTCTTTTGAGATTATGTGACCCAAAAATGCAACTTTTTGAAGCCAAAATTCACACTTGGTAAATTTGGCATAAAGCTTATCCTTTCTCAGGGTCTTCAATATAATTCTCAAGTGATCTTATGCTCTTCCTTGCTCTTTGAATAGACAAGAATATCGTCTATAAAGACTACCACAAATTGATCAAGATAGACTCTAAAGACTCTATTCATTAGATCCATGAAGATAGCAGGGGCATTAGTAAGACCAAATGGCATCACTATAAATTCATAGTGTCCATACCTTGTATGGAAAGTCGTCTTTGGTATATCCTCCCTTTTGACCCTTAATTGATGATACCCTGAACGAAGATCAATCTTGGAAAAGTATTGAGCTCCGTGTAGTTGGTCAAATAAGTCATCAATGCGTGGGAGAGGATATTTTTTCTTGATAGTGATCTTGTTAAGTTCTCGATAATCAATGCAGAGTCTCATTGATCCATCTTTCTTCTTAACAAATAGAACAGGTGCTCCCCAAGGTGACGCACTAGGGCGTATGAATCCCTTATCAATATTCTCTTGGAGTTACTTCTTCAATTCCTGCAACTCAATTGGGGCCATTCTATAAGGTTTCTTTGAAATAGGCAAAGCACCCGGTATGAGTTCTATTGAAAACTCAACTTCGCGATTTGGTGGAAGACCCGGTAATTCCTCCGGAAAGACATCATAAAACTCCCGTACAATGGGAATATTCTTAATCGTGAGTTTCTCACCAACCATTTGAGATAAATAACCTTCATTTAGTGGAATCAAGACCCATAAGATGGAAGGAATTTCCACTGGAAGGTTATGTTCATCCTTGCATTGATAGACGATCGTAGATTGATCTGGAATATGAAATGTGACTTCCCTTCTTTGGCAATTGATATGAGCTCCATGTAGAGAAAGCCAATCCATGCCAAGAATCACATCAAATTCCACTAAAGGAAGGATCACAAGATTTGCAGGAAGCACTTTCCCACAAACTTTGATCGGAGAAGAATTATAAACTTTTGATGCGACTGTTGTGACATTAGGTGTTGTCACAGCTAACTCAACATCTAATTGTTGAGGTAATACGGTGATACCCTTAGAAAATTCTTTAGAAATAAAAGAGTGGGTGGATCCAGAATCAAATAAAACATTTGCTACTTTAGAGTGGATGGTAAGTGTACCTTTCACCACTTCGTTATCGTACTCCACATCGCTGATAGAAATTGCATGTGGTTTTCCTTTGTCTTTAGCCTTAAGATTTTGTTGACGTCGACCATCATCATCAACCCTTGGATTTGGGCATTGATTGGCATAATGCCCCATCTCCTTGCACTTGAAACATTGAAGTGTAGTAGGTTCATTCTGTGTATCCCTTCCTTTGTTTGCGTCATTAGACATATTCTTCCCATTATCACGGCATTCAAATGCCCGATGACCTTCCTTTCCGCATTTAAAACATTTACTTGTCCCTTTAAGACAACCCCCTCCATGTTTCTTTCCACACTTTGAGCATAAGGGAAAGCTCATCTTCTTTTCAGTGTGCTCTTTATATTTTCCTTTGAATTCCATCTTCCTCTTCTTATCAAACCCATGTGACTGATGGGTTACTCTAATCTCCATCTCGACTTTGAGAGCACATCGAACGATTTCCTCGTAGCTATTGAAGTCCCTTATGTCTAACGCCCTTCTAAGACTTGGTTTTAAGCCACTAAAGAATCGATCGATCTTACTCTCAGGTTGGATAATAATACCAGAAGCATACCTTGCAAGTCTTGTAAAATTTGCTTCATAGGTACCAACAGATTCATCATCCCTTTGCTTCAGTTCAAGGAACTCTTTCTCCATCTTTGTTTGGAGAATACGAGGGAAGTACTTATTGAAAAATAAGTTCTTGAACTCGTCCCATTCCATAGACTCAATTTCATCCCTTTGCCTCATATTCTTAATAAGATTCCACCATTGATCAGCATCTCCTTCCAAACGATACACTGCTAGGATGAATTTATCATGCTCAGAACATTGAAGAACTGAAAATATATTTTCCGTAGTACTAATCCATTGTTCAGCAACTAATGGATCAGTAGACCCACTGAAAGAAGGTGGACGCTGCCTCATGAAGGATTCAACAGAATTTTGCTCCTTCCTTTGCTCGTTTGGAAGTCCTGTATGATTCATAGCTTGAGAAAGTTGTGTGAGCATGGCTACAAGATTTTGCATTCCAGCTCCCATATCGTTTGGTTGCTCAGGGGGACAATCATTGCATTGCCCATCGCATTCCGCATTAACACGGTTCCTTCGGGTTCCAGCCATTGACTAAAACCAAGAAGAATAGTGTGAGCAACACTAATTATAATAGGAAAACCACATAATTCAAGAATAAAATTTTCATGCTTAAGGTCTTATCCTAGGTTATTCAAGGCCATTTCTAAAACACTAAGATTGTGTTCTATGCTTAGACATATCCTTAGGGTTCTTACTAAGGCTTTCACATCCTAGTTTCCAAAGGTTGACTATACCTTTCCTCTGATACCAACTATAACGACCCATACTTTACATACATTGTTAATACTTCAAAATTGAAGCACACTTATTACAACATATGAAAAAACCACAAAGGACCGTATAGGTATAGTGTCTTTAGAAACTGGGAAACATAATCAAATGGTTCATAAATCTTCTACAGTGTCTCCCATTTATTTCATCATATCTAGGGTCCCTTTTAGCATATTCTACTTAATATCCATCTTCCTGACCTGGGGAAAAGAAAATATAAAAGGGTGAGCTCAAATGCTCAGCAAGGGAAAATAAAGGAAATAAAAGTCAGATCATATCTTTTTGAAAATCATAACCTGCAAAAGAGATCATAAAATCATAACATGGAATAAATCATAGAAGTGAAAATGAGATCCCCATAATCATAACATGAAACTTGAAACTTTGTGGCATGCACACATAATCATGGAAAATCATTTCTTGTTAGTCATGACTCATTGCCAAGACTATCTTAGTGGACAAAGTCCCTTTCTGAACCGAGTCACCCTCGTTCCAGTCCTGTTTCACTGAACCGGTATAACCTACCGTTCCAACCATGTCTATCTCATGAGATATAAAACCTTTACCCAATGCATTGGAGGGAGATATAGGTCCCATCCATCTCATAATGATACCATTCTTATGTGTGCCACAAAATCATAAATCATACATCATTGCATAACCCGTGTAATACAAATGGGAATCTTAAACATCATGACATCATAAAACAATTCATACAAGATAAAGGAATTCATAAAAATAATTCCATCGCAACATAATCAAATCAATGTAATAATAGGGATAAAAACAGAACCCTTTATTAACTTAGATGGAAAATAATTTTGATAAAAAAACTTGAACTCCATTCTTGAGGAAAATATCCTTTCTTCTTCAAAAACATTTTTTCCTTACTTAACATGTCATAAAACATTAAACTAAAAGAATTTGATTAAAAATAAACTTGAAAACTTGTAAAGGAAGATTCTTGGAAATAATGTTTTAAAAAATCCATTCATTCCGTATAAGTTAAAAGAAAACATTCTTCTCATACTTTTGTCGGAAAAGTCAAAAAAGTACCTCGTACAAAAAAACGACAAAAGATTCCTTTCATATCTTTTACTAAAAACTCACCGAAGGGTAAAATTGGATTTAAACAATTTTATGTGGATGGAAATAATATTACATATTGAAGAAACGTGGATGTGGATGATAGAATACACCCCAGTAAATTTCAAAGTATAAACAATCTCGGATAAAAATTGAGATTGCGATATTTCCCTTACCTTAGGTCCGATTTGCTTTGTACGTGTCCAAAGCTCCTGTATAATGGTTTAAATAATGTTATTGACTTATTCCAGAATCATACATATTGATATGATATCATATATGGTCATATTCTTAGCTTCTTGTAAGTAATATTTCATTGTTACTTGTTACTCGGGTCTTTATTGCCTTTTGTTCTTATGCGTGTTTTGTCGAATACATTCTTATTCTTATTTTAAGGTTATAGATACCTTATATATCCAGAATGGTATTAGTGTAACATATATCATATTTATTCATTCAATTCATTTATATAATTACTATGTAATGATGATCATGTAGAACGAGTCGCATCACATCATGGAGACGGTATTCCGTACGTACGCACGAGTGATGATATCGTTCCTATGATCGTGGAACTGTATTGGAATATATATATATTATTTCAGTATCAATATTACTTTATAATAATCATAAATAGTTACTCATTACACCATTATACCCATCCTTGTAAAGTGATGGTGGAATGATAGATTACACCACGGCGTGGAGACGGTATTCCGTACGTACGCACGCGCGATGATTTCATTTTTCCGTGGGATGGATAGAAGGTGAATTAGGGTTGTTTCATATTTATAATAACATATCAGTATTTAAGTAATACTGATGTTATTACTTTATCATGAAACAACTAAAGAAGAAGAAGTTGAAGAAGAAAGAAATTGAAAAGATCGGTAATGGATATTACCTCTTCTTTGGAACGCCTCTTTGAATCCTCCACTTAGGGAACTAAGATTGGTCTTTGAAGAAGACCAGGACCTCTAGGATTATTCTAGGGAATTTTATAGGAGAAAATGGCAGGGTTTGGCCGAGCTTGAGTGCTCAAATTGGTGTGAGGAGGAGGGGGAGGAGGTGCCCTTTTATAAGGGAGGAGAGGGGCACCTTAGGAATATCTCAAAATATTATTTTATATTAAAGTCAAAATCGGTTTATAATGGTTCCAAAGGGTCTTATTTCGAAGCTAAAGTGGGGATGGGTCTAAATCCTATCAACCAATAGGATTTATACAAGTTTAGGGTATTATTTTAACCTTATCAATTAGATTTAACTCTAAGTTAAATAATTTAACTTTTACCGTGTCTTTTTGTTTTCTTTCACTATATGGTTAATACACTTAATATAACATGCCAAACGAACCCCAAATTGTTTATTATTAATATATATATATCCATATCTAAGTCATTTGGCCGAACCTTAGATTTTTAGGAATAAAATAACAATTAATAATATAATATTTGATTTAAAAACTATTTTGTGTCAATTTTGACACTATTTGATATATGATTTTTGTGAAAGTCATAAGAGAATTATATGTTCTAACCAAGTTGATTAAATCAACATTAATATATCATAGTAACCTAGAAAATTAGTGGAATTCATAAAAAGTCTCAAATTACATTTATTTTGGTGTTTATAACATCAATTATGTCAATATTTCATTAATAAGATAATTACTACATCATCATTGTGTCATAAATAAATTAAATTATTTAATGTCTAAAAATTACAAATAAAATACCATTATGTAGGAAATTTTTCAGCTTTCTAATGAATATTTATAGTCGAATTTATCTTATGTATAACCCCATATTAAAAATGATTTACTTATTAAACTTTGATTTTAACTATTTTAACCCTTCTTTAAATAAATTAATAATAAATGTCCTAATCTAATCCAAGTGGGCCTAAATGGTCATATTTTTATTCCTAAGTTTGTTTTTGGTCGAATTACACTTGTCCAATAGAATTAGGACATGTGTTAGGGTAATATTAATATCATATTTACCCTTAGTTACCCTATTTACTATTAACCGCGGTAAAAAAAAAGTAAAAAGTTACTATTCACCAAAAAATTATTTTATCTCATTGAACCACATTTTACTTACTGATATCAACCGTGTCTGTCGGATTTTTGAAATTCCATTCACAGAAGTGGTAAAATTAAGTTTTATGCAAAATTCAGTTTTTAACCTACCACTTAGTGGTTTCACTATTCATCAAAAATTGAAAGTTTTCAGAAAAATACCAAAATTTCACCCTAGGCTAATTTCGATATTCTGAGTCCAAAAATGAAGTCCATTTTGAAAAATAAAATTTATAAAATTTCAAAAAGTGGTTATTACTATTCATAACGGCTAGTTTTAATAGCATATGGTTGTTTAGTGAAACTCGGTATTGCGTACAACGCAAGCTATCGAGGAAGGTCGCGATTGCGTGTAAAGCAAGCCAAGCAAGTGTTGTGTAGAAAAAGATTCCTTTGATGATTTATATAACATAAAATTCTCGGGTGTTACATACAACACTATTTAATTTTTAAAATAATTGTAATGTAAGTTCCAGAAGCAGGGAGTGGAGATAGAGATGGAGAGGGTGTCAATCAAAGTTTATCGGGTAGTGATTGGAGTTCCCTTTGGATTCAAAGATGATGTGTAACTAAACTTTTGATAGGCTTACACTAATAAAGTGATTCAGAAACCATGTTGTGGTTTCTAGTAGGAATATTTTTATTTCCATTACATAACATGAATATCTATATGCTTGGTTCATTTGCTATGTTTTATTCTGAAGTTTACCTTATGATTGGTTTTCATTGAATATTCTATAGATTATTAATTGTGAAACCCCCATGTTACTATTATATTAAATTTGATATAATTAATGTTATTTTAAATTTTTATGAGTTTTGAAATTTTACTTTGATTTTTTAGAAAAAAAATTTAATAAAAGGTTTCCATATAGTTATGTGTAGTTGTGCATAAAACCATATGTTTAGGTTAAAAAAATGCATATCAGTATTTTATATGGGATTTCCTTATGGAACATGGTTAGTGCATGACCATGTGATTTTGAGTAGTAATCATGCACAAATACATGCACATGAGGATTTATTTCAATTTGGTGTTGTGTCCCATTGAAGAAACAGATCCCCATATCTCCATAATTATAATATGATAATTCATTGAGTTTAGGAAACACTCTAAATTAATATATGTAAAATTTTCCCCAAAATAAAATATGAACTAAGATATAATCCTATGGAGTTTTTGAAGTCCTATAAACAGATTTTTACATGTACCATGTCCATGGTCTCACTCTATATGGTCATTTTATTTTTATGAAACTAGCCCCAATGATCAATAATCCCAGTGTTGATAATACACAAAACTCTAATGAAACCATTAGAACAAACCTCTTTTTGACACTCCACCTTCTAGAATGTATAATGTTATTATAATTATGAACTCCCATTTATCCTTCCTATAAGTGAATCATGGAAACAAAGTACATTTCTATAACTACATCTAGTCTATTCTCAACTTTTCAAGAGTCCACATCCATTAATAAATATTTATTTCTATTTCTCTAATCATATTATAATGATTTTATCTATATTTATTGAATAAATAAAAATATTTATCGCTTTCATTACAAAAACGCATGTTTTATAAACATGGTATATCAATCTCAGGTTTTAACAAGGTAGTGGTTAACTTCTCCAAGACTTTGATGATAATAGAGAAAAAAATTCCAAACATATAGACTTTAAGAGTATATTTATATGATACTACCCAAAAAAACTATTCCTCTCTATAAATCAAATTCAATATTCCAAGTTAGTCTCATCAAATTATAGTTAAATACATCTAGATGTATTTTAATAACTCTACCATGCACTGTAATCTATTATCTTATGGACCAATATTATAGTCCAATCCATTCATAATAATTCTTATTCATGAAATTATGCTTAAGTATAATAGATCCTATGATATTATCAAGTCTTTTCAAGTTTGTATTCCTTTTATTAACACATTATGGAGATTAAATTCCTATCACTAATTCAAAAGACCAAACTCACAACCATTAAGTTCTGAAAAAAATCATATAACAACCTTGTATTTGTATCATTAATTCCACCCATTCTTATAAGCTCATGAAAACTATGCCACAAACACTATATTATAAAAATATAAACTTTTTAAATTACATTACTCTATCTAGAATTTTCTTCTAGAGCTATAAAATTATCAACAATCAACCAAAACCATAAATCCCCGACCATGAATCCTAGGTCATTTAAAAAATCTTCATATATTACCTATTTTATCTTTTAGGACCATCCCATACTCATTATTTCATTCCAAAACTTGGAAAAACCACCACTCTAACAATCATGAGTTCTCAATAACATTATACATGATCCCCTTTCAAATGTTGAGTGATAAGAACCCTTGTGTCACTTATCCTGATTCAAAGTAGTATAGATAACACATGGTAGAAATGATAACCACCCCCAACTCATACATACAATTTACATAATATTTGGAAACTGGTCCATCGAATAATAGAACTTTAGGTCTAATGATATTTTATTACAATCTCACTTTTTAATGGTAACTGACTAAATTTCATTGATTTGAGAAACTAAAACATTAGATAACTTCATCATTGAAACATTTCTCTAGGAAATCCATCAATCAAACTAATTACACTATATTGAATAATCCATTTATTCTTTATATGATGTATTTCATTTGAATTAATTATTACTTTCTAATTATGATATTATTACTATTCTGATTATTCAATTTTAAATATTGTCATATCTATGTTTTTCTGGATCTTCTAGGGAAACAAATTCTACAGTTGTATTTTTTAAAATATTTATATATATATTATGACATTTTAAACTGCCTCTAAATATTCCAAATTATTTTTTAGAGGTGGTTTAAGACACTGCTATATAAGGTTGAATATTTTTAGTGGAGGCTTCTTGATTTTAATGGAGGTTTTTCCCTACCAAAATTTTTTGAGTAGATAATGGTAGTTTAATATGCCTCTATTTATTCGATATTTTTTGGTAGGGAAAATCGTCACTAAAATAAATAAAAAATTGCTGCTAAATAATCATTCTTTGATGGTTCCTAGAAACTGCTGCTAAATATATAAAATTTATGTGACAAGGATGTTGATTCAAACTTTAGTAGTGGTTTTTTTTTAAATCATCAGAGAACCATGTATAAGTGGTTTAAACCACCATGAAATAAGAAAAACTACCACTATCAGCCGATTTTGTTGTAGTGGCATCCGAGATAGTGTCAGGTGAGCCTGTTATAGCTCTCTAATGAATTGGATAAATATATATATCTCTATATATAATGATGGGAACAATTCAAGAGGTTTGATCAACTATGGGAATAAGGGGAAACCCAATCGACTATGGGAAGAAGGGGAAAGTGGATCAATAATGGGGAGTAGGGGAAACCCGATCCACTATGGGAAGATGGGGAAACCCGGTCCACTATGGGAAAAAGTTATGTCCTGATACACTATATTTATAGTATTAGTAGTGAATGTGGACTACTATGATGTTATGTGTGAACTTAATTACATGTTCACAAAACTATGTGTGGACATTGTTGCATGTCCATAAGTTTATACAAGGTCCTAATTTCATGTCCTTCATTTAATGAGTGAACTTGTTCCCATTTATACATGTTTACAATATTATAAGCTAATTTTTTTTCCAAAAATAAATTTGTTATGCCTATGATATGTACTCATGGTTCATATTCCTGATTATATTATGACTTATATCTTATAAACTAGAAATCTTTATGTCATGACTATTGATTATAATCTTTGATATGTAGGGTATGCTCTTATTATGTTATGATCATATTATCATACCATTATGCTCATGTTATTCTTATATATCCCCCTTTTAAACCCTTACTAAGCATATAAGCTCACCCTTTTCTTAAGTGTCCTTTCCTAGGTTATGAATAAAAGTTTTAAGTAGAATTAATGGAGGGGAAGATCTTTAAGAGAGATGTTGAAGATCTTTCACCAAGATAGGAGATCATGTTTCCAATTTTCCAAAGACACTAAACTATTATGGTCCTTAGGAATGTAATATTTTAATGTGTTTAATATTCATCTAAAATTATGTAATATCCATGAGTATTAGGATTGGGTCGCTATAGAATCTATGAAATATAATATCATGTGGTAAGAACTATATGTTATACAATTTAAAGTCATATATATAGAACTATTATATGAAAGTTTCCTAATAGTGGGTAGGTATGGGACTTATTATAAGGCATCCCTTTCTAGTTTAACATGTAATATAAATTAGGTGATCATGTTTCCTTTCACCAAGAGGAAAATATCTATTCGATTAATTTGAATAAACTAAGAGGAGTATCTCTAATTGTGGCATTTTTGTGGTTTTATTCATGAACTTCCATTTTTAGTTCATCTTATCTGTTGGTAACTAGATAGAATAGGGTGTTTAGGGAGTACACCTAGTAGGAGGCCCATATAGAGATATGTGTCTCATTGAGTGGAACAGTAAGGAAAACTAGTTGATTGGATAGTTAGGATGAGCATCATGATCTATCAATAATTACCTTATGATAAGGACCCTCATCATCAAAGGAATACATTATTGTTTCTTCCCATAGGGTCTCATAAATCATGGAGAAAACCCTAGGAAATGTGCATCATAGAAAGACCAACCCATATTATCAAAGTAATATTTGATCAAAGGGGATTACTCTGGGGTGAATAACATCATCATGTATTTCACATGGCTACATAATAGTCCTGGGTAGGTAGGTTTCCATGGTATAGGACCAGGGAAAATTTTAATATAGGTATGAGGACTAGGTTTAGTGGAACACAATTATAACTTATGGGTGAATTGGTTCCCAGGTAGGTGATCTTGGTGAAATTGGAACCCATACATGTGGCCTATCCAAAGTAGAACATAGGTGTGAGGTGTGGGTTAATTGGAAGACAGATAAGTGGCCTAGGTGAAATGGGATCCTAGGTAGGTTTATTGGGTAAAATGGTTAGAAAGTAAGATTCTTGGGTGAATTATCATCTAGGTAGGTAACTAGAAATATATGGGTACCCAATAAGGGGTCCTATGAGAAGTTGTTACCCAAATATGAGGCTTGGGTGAAGTGTCTCCCTAGTATGTAGGCCTAGGAAAATGGGTACATGAGTATGATTCATAGAGGACTTAGTGAAGTTATACTCTAAAGGATCCAAGGTAACCATGTATTTCTATTTAGTGAGGGTCTTGTAGGTATGGTTGTCTTTACTTAAATAAATTCTTAGAACCAAAGTATTTCTCCCAAGTGATGACCTTAGAGGGTTGTGTGCAACTCTACTCAGAATGAGCCTGAGCACCAAATAATTTCAACCTAGTGAGGGCCTTATAGGGTTAGAAAGGGATATAATCTAAAAGAACCTAGGCTCCAAAGAAATGTTTCCTATTTGGGTACTTGGAGGGTAGTCCACAATTCTACCAAAAAAGTGCATAGGAACCCATGTATTTCCTCTAGTATTCTATCTCCTCCATTTAGGTTTTAATTTAAAGATAACCTTTTATAGATCATGGAATACATGGGTGTATATATGAGTCTATATGTGCTCATGGTATCATGATGTAAATTTGGTGTTGATAACATGGGTTAGGGTGTCCTTTTATAGGAAAACTCTAGCATAGGTATGTGTGATAGGGTGCACAAAGCTAGGGCGCGTGATACCAAGGCACGCATGATTATGGAACACAAGTTAGAGAATGAAGATCTATAGAACATGATACTAGGATGTACATTTGTAGAGAACATTAGGAAGGGAATGAAAATACAGGTAATTTGTGGTGAGGTTGTTCATGATGATTTCACCTTATCATGAGACCAAAATTTGGAAAAAATCCATTATAACTGCAAATGATCATAACCTTTGATATGTAAGTTTATTTTTGATCCATGAGTAGTCAAATTAAAGTATAAAAAATTAAATTCAACCCTGGATATATGTTTCTACCATATAAGATGTTTTATAAAACATGAAAAAGACCCAAAAAATGGGTTTTATCGATTCGAAAACCTTCCCATCAGAAATGGATGAAATACATGGCAAACTACTTATGGGTGGTTCAAACCACCATGTCACTAGACTAGGAAACATTTTTTTGAAGGGTTTTATTCTCTTGGTGTGTGAGAAATCATGTGACACATTGAGGTCCTATTTTAATCTTATTTATACACAATGTTACTTTTCTACCCACACTTGACTTGTGTTTCACAAATGATAAATGTATCATGGATTCTAAGGAAAAGTGTATGTCATGCATTTTTTGATGAAAAAAAATCCCCCCCTTAGAATTTAATTTATTTGATAAAAAAATAATCTAATTCTAATGTTATATATATATATATATAAGTTTTCCACATTATTTGACCATTTGGTAGGATTATGGATCTCAATCGACAATGAGAAGATATTTTCCAAGGAAATGGTCTCAACTCAAGATTTTTTTAGGACCAAGAGGATAATATAAACCCATGGGTATTAGGACACTAAGTGGAAGATATTAACCTAAGGTATTTTAATTTTCTATATGATAATCTTTACTCAAGGCTATTGGATTTCCATGCGGTGAATCTTGACTCAACTCTTTTGGATTCACTGAAAGGAAAAATTTACTCAAGGATTTTAATATCCTATAATAGGGTTAATAGAGGAAAACCCAACCTAAATTGGTAGGCCCAAATACTAAGATGTTAGGGGGTGGAATAAAATTGGATTTTTTGTTGGATCTGAGATAAGATATTTGGAAATAATTACATATCCAGTGAGAGTAGAAACCAATACACACATTATTCTTGATGAGGGGATTTATATATATTAGAATCATACATAGGATAAATTATAATAGTTATTTTCTAGTGTATAAATTTTTAGAATAATTGGTGAGTTTAAAACCATGTTAATAGGAAAAATAGGATATTTCAAACATTTTTCTAGATTAGTGGATATAGTGATCATGGATTAAATTTTTCTATGTCCATGTTTTAGTCTTTAAAATATTAGTTCCTTTTCTGTTTCATCCTCTAACTTTTTCCTAGTCCATTAAATGGAATGTCTTAGTGAGTGGAGACTTTAATTTTTCTCAAGATTTCCTTTATGGGTTTTTAACCTGAAAATCCATCATGCCTATTTTAATGTTTCTTAAGCTCTAAATTTATCTGAAACTGTGAATGGGGAAATTTAGTGAGTAGGGACTTGACTTTTTCTTAGGATCCCCTTTATAAGTTTTTGACCATCCAAACCTTTGTGTGTATTTTATTTTGATTTTGTGTCTTTGTAATTTAAATCATGTGGGGATGAAGTTTCAACTTTGAACAATAGTGTATGAAGATTAAAATTATATATATTTGACCAACAAAAGGTTACATATCTATTGATATGGTTCAAATGACCCAATGTGAATTTTGTACACAATTTTGGACATGAAACCCAAAGGAATTTTCAAAAAGGATAATCCCAACTCATGGGTTTGGGGATTCTAAGAAGAGTTTCTTAACTCATGTAATTTTTTATTCTTACAAAATTAAAACCCTAATATTAAAGGGAATAATAATAGAATGTTATAATCATGGTTTGAAAGTGGTCACGATGCACAAATGTGTAACATAGAGGGTGCTTTAATCTTCTTGAATGTTTGCGTTATGGAAGAGGTAAATCATAACATAATAATGTTTGAGTCAATTGAAAATAGTGACAAGTGGGAATTATTTAACCATTGGTACTACAGAGACAACCAATACAATTTCAGGAAATAACGCATGGAGTTAAGGGGTACCTTTCCTATGGGACCAAAAAAATCCCCCATGGGTTGCTTAGAAATTTAAAACCAATTATTTTATTCATATAACATCCAGAACTAAGAGCCACTAAAATAGTACCCCGAGCTGGTTGGTCGCTAGGCCTCAAGGGTTCTTCCCCATATGCTAGAGGATGCCAACTAGAAATAAGGTTTTAAATGAGGTACAATGGGGTGAATATACCCTCTATATTCATAATAAATACAGTATAATCAATAAATAAGAAAGGTAGTAGAATATGAATAAGTTGTTAAGTAATATTAAATGAATGAATGTGTCTTGTATAAACATGATACAACATAAAAATAGGTATACAACAATTTTAAAATAAAAATAAAGACTAACAAAGGAAATAAATAAATTAAACATGCTATATCTATCTCCAATAGAATCATGGTCACTAGATCAATCCTTTACTCTCAAACTCTATTCAGGCCAAGAAGGGTAATAGCATGAAAGTACAATCTAGGAACCTGATGTTGTAAACATGAGGTCTATTCAGGTACCATGATGCAATGGCAGCCTAAACAGGGTGTGATATATACTCATTATTCCATAACCAATAGTGTCTAAAGCATAATCCAATTAGTGTGTATATAATAAAGCAATGTGTAGGTATGTGAAAAGTAAAACAGTGCGGTAAAAAACTACATAAACTGGTTCGGCTCAGGTTTCTCAAGGACACCTAGCAGACTATACCTGTTTCAGCCTAAGCTTGGATAACTATAAATATAATTTCTAGTGTATATATACACACACACATACATATATATTTTGTAACAACCGAGAATTTCTAAATGAAATTTATTTCCTAAATTATTGTTGTTACATATTATATAATATTATATACATGAAATATAAATAGAGACCAAAAAAAATTTACCTTATTAACAATGATCATTAAATTAGTCATCTAAAAAACCAATTAAAATTTCAAACATTACAACTTGATAAAGAATATAAAATAGAATAGGTAAAATGAGAAAATAAGGATCACCCATATCTGTTAGAATAATCTCCCTCACTACAAATGCTATAGAAATGAAACAAACTATTAATAAACCAATTAAGATATTATGAAAATTAAAATATAACCTTAATTGGAATTGAAGTTAATTTTCATTGAAATAATGAAGTGGTAAATATAGGGTGTAAAGAGAAATGTGGTCATTTGTATTCAACTGTTATATAACTATTGGTCAATATGACCATTGAAAACTATACCCTTGGTTGATTATTTTTCCAATATAATTAGTGTTTATAAAGTAGTAGTGACAAAGCATAATTAATATAGATATTATAATTTATGGCCTCAACTAGTAGAGGCATGTTGTGTGAAGCCTATTTGTCTAAACTTGGGAGGGAGGTAGCATCATTGGGGTTCTCCCTTGACCATAACCAAGCTTAGATTTAACAATTGAATCTCGAATGAAATCTCATATGAGATAAGTTCAATTTAGTGGAGATTACCACTTGGTCAATGTTAAATGAACCACCCCATGAAACTAAAACCATTTCACACCATACTATTAGGGTGTATGCGAGTGTAATAAGGGGTTACATGTCCATACCTTAGTTACTTAAAGTTTGATTTCCTTTTTATAAATAAAATTATTATTTCATCAATTCCTTTTAATAAGAGTTTTTCTTAATAAAATATATTTTTAATTGAGATGAATTTGATAAATTGATTTTTGGACAAAAATGAAACATAATTGTATTTTAATAGAAAATATATAAAATTTTGTAATAAAATAAATTATTCTAAATAATATTTATTTAAATCAAATATTCTTTTAAAATAATCTCACAAAAATATAAATTATAAAATAATTTTATAATTTCCTAGGGAATTTTTTATAGGTGTCATAAATTTGATTGTGCCATAAAAACTACTATTTTTAAATAAATAAGGTTTTTTATATTTAAAAGTTTAAATTATCATATTTAAATAATTATTATGGAAAAATAAACATTATATTTGAAATGATCATGTATAAATTAATTTAGGGTGAATTTATTATAATTTTCTAAAATACTTTATTTTTTTCGTAAATAGTCAAAATACAGTTTTGGGTTTTCAGTATATTTTATGATTTCATATTTATTTAATAGTGATTTAATAATTAATTAAACACAATACATGGCCTAAAATATGTTATTTTATTAATATTTATTATTTTAATATATTTTAATCAATTTCTTAAAACTATAAGTGACATTCCAATATCAAAAAAGGAAAATTTAATTTTTTTTTTAAAACATTACATTGTGGAATCATTACTTTTACATGCTAAAAAAGTATTAAAAAATAATTTTCGGTTATAATGGGTTAAAATAAATTAAAATGTCACCCAAATGTCCAAAAACATGATTAAAAACTATAGGTAAGCCAATGGTTTTTCATTTTCCAAGACCTATATTTGGAAATTATTAAACAAATCCCCCAATTTTTCTATAAATACCCACCCATTTCACCATTACTATTCTTTAAGAATCTATCCTTCATTATTTTCTGGTGGTTTTTACTCCTAATTAGTCCCCTAAATGTTTTCTCAATCCCCAAAGGTTCCATTCCTCAAGATTTAGGAGTAACTCTTCAAGGTAAGGGAAATATCCACTTCTCTTTCCATTAAACTTCCTTTTTTATGTGGTATAAATTATAACTTCCAAAATAAGTTCTTTTTTTCTACTTTATGTCATCCCATTAATTTAATAGTTTTATTTTATTAATTTGGGACCTTAATTATCCCTCATTTTACACTTTTCTAAAACTATGTTTTATATTCATCAAGCCAAATTTAATTCTCAAAATTCTCTCTTACATAAGAAAATGTATTTTCCTTTTTATTTTAATAAACAACACTCTTTATTTTTAATGGGTATTCGAAAATATATAAACATGACTTTTTTATTCATGTGTTTACATATATGGAACTCACATTTCCTTTTTGGGTTAAAAATGATGTAATGATCGTGTCTTTAAGCTCTTTTTTATGCCAATATTTTTTATAAGAAACCCATTATTTATTCTCTATGGGTTATTAATGAAATTATTTATGATAATATATGTGTATCATATGAAATTAATATATATGAATGGTTCTCCCTGATAGTTCTTCAATGCATTGGGTAAAGAATTTAATCTCTATAGATGACATGTTTTACGATACCTTGGTGAATAACCTTGGTAATTTTCATTTATAACACCTTGATGATAAACCTTACTGATATTCTTATGAATGTATCATTTAAATTTTGTAGAAATATTTCCATTTTATGATTCATTTTCTTATTATTATATGCTTATTATTCATTCCTTCTATTTATTCCTCATATTCTTATAGATAAGTCTCAAGATAACATGTTATATGTCTCTCTTGTTTATTCCTTTACTAGGTTACATTATTACCCCTTTCTTTTGATTTTTTATCCTTAGGATATGAGATATAGTAAAAGTAACCTTGATTGAACCCAATAATATGTCTTTCAAGTGTATTTAGAATAATTTTTTGTGTTTTCAAATATCATTTACCTTATTTCAAAGAAACTAAACTTTAAAAGATCCTATGTTTATACCATGTAATAAAAGGTTTTGTAGTAAAATGGCAGGACACCATATATGAATTATAGGCATAGTAATTCTTATAGACATATATATGGATACGTAGTATTACCCAGGATTTTGGGCGTAACTCTGGCATTCATGCATAATACCATTAATAATAATAAATATAGTTCCATAATAATGAGTAAGGGTTGTCATTCTTGAGGATCATGTGTATAATAGGAGAAGGGTCATGTCTGAGTATCATAATCAAATTTAGAATCCATTCTGAGTATCATAATCAAAGTATAAAATGGTCCATTCCCATATCACATCATAAATATAGGTCGCCATGCCAAGTATTGCGGTTAGTAGCAAGGCGGGGCATACTCAACCTCCCAAATGAGGGTGAGTAAAATGTCATTCCCAAAAACCCATGTGATGTGGAATCCATTCCAACCATCCTCAACCAAGTGTGTGTTACACAACATGGTCAATAACACTAATCGAGGTCCCTCATATATAATTGATATGATAAATCTATTTTCCCTATAATCCTTTAGCCCGATGTTCCATAAAAAGGCACTAGGATTCTCTCAAGGCACAATGGATCCATTTAATTTAGTTCAATTATCATTTAATACAGGACATGAGTTAAATCATGTCACTTATACGGTACAATTATAAATAAAGAAGGCCATGTCCATGGAGATTCCATAACACAATAAATATATCTCTTAGAGGGTCATGCCACTATATCACTTCAACTATAAACTAAAAGGAAGGCCAAGAAATATATAGTAAACTAATCACTTCCTTTGTATATTAAAAGGTAGTTCACCTTAATAAAGGAGTTTTATTAGAAAACATGATATTTTATTATACAATTCACTTTATTGAATTTAAGCCACTCAATCAAGAGGAATAAACTAAAAACATCCCAAATGGGGAAAGTTAGAAAGCAAGCTAAACATTTAGATATAAGTAATTAATTAAACAACACACCCTAAATTAGTTACTCAACATTAAGTATCCAATTAAACATCAAAGAGAAATTATTGAAATCACCCTAAAATGGTTATCTGGGTTGAGGTTATCACCTATAACCATTCAATAGAGTTAAGGTAGTCAAGAGGTGGTCTGGCCATTTTATTCAAGGCATTTAATAATTTAGGACTGATACCCAGAAAACTTTGGCATATGACTCAACGATAATATGATATAAAAATGAAAATTTTAGGGAAAGAAACTAGAACACCTACCTCATTATTGGGATGGTCCACTCATTCATAATCAGCCTTTGATTCAATCCAGAATGGAAGAAAATAGAAGAATCATAAAAAGACCTGAAAATAGTGAAAGATAGATCGCCTGGATTTAGCATTATGTAAGGTGATATAAATGAAGAAGAGAAGAATTAGGAGTCGATAGGTTACTAATGTGGTTCCAATGAAACTGATGTTGAGAGAAACTGAGACCCAATGAGAATATGGATTCAAATCCTAGGTAAGGAGAAGTATATCTCCCACATGGCTCCCCTAGTGTGCACAAATGAGAAAGAATGAAGGGGGAGGAATAAATATGGTGGAAGGGGAAAATGGTCATATCATAACTCATTAAAGATCTACATAGTTTGGCTAATTGTGCATCTACCGTGTGGGACTCACTATCCAAAGCCACACCCCACATGGTTAGATCACACAGTTAGGAAAACTATGTGTCTAAACCATTCATAGGAACTAGTTAAGTAGAACTAACCATTTGGGATTGGTGAACAGTTTGGGAAATAGTGCACATCCCATACTCCACCTCTGTAATAAGATGAAGACCACCTACATGGTTTTGTGCCACAACTCGCACGGTTTAAGAAAATTATCCAACACCTCATTCTTCACTAGGTCAGGCCACATGATTTTACCTAAGGGTTTCACAGTTTCAAAAAAACCATGTGCCCTGATCATCTCCTCCTGATTTTGAGTCTCTAGGGCCTAGTGATCTCAAAACTCAATGAGATTCTTTTGGTACTTGTCATACCTTAAACCATGTCTAAAAACATCTCATTTAAGTGATACAACTCTAAGAATTATGTCCGTACACTCAATTTAGAATCTGTCTCGTCCACAAAATGAGAAGTTCACACTTTTCCAAGAATTCCAACCCGTTCAAAAACTAGGGATGTTACAGTCTCCCTACTATATAACTTATCTTCCCTGAGAAGACTTGGGAAATAGTATAAACAACACCTAACCTACTAGGGTCCTGAAATTCTGTTCAATGGTCAAGCTATATTTAGAAACTCCCAACACACCTTCAAGAGTCACTTTAATCATGCAGTACCAAAGCTGTTAAACTCAATCCAATGCTCCAATCAAAAATGGGACATCAGTTCAAACCATACCTGAGCTTGTTTAACCTAATACATGATCATTTTTTCATCTCTTTTTTTCAAGCATCCTTAGTCACTCCCCACTTTAGGTTTTAACCTTGAATGAACAATTCTAAGACCCAAGACCAAAATCACCAAAATTACCTACCAAATCAAACCTATAGCATTCTAACCATTCTCCTAGTATGATTCTACAAAAGATACATCAATTAAAAATGAGGAAATATCCCCAGGTTCTCACTACAATCATAGAATACAATTTCTATTGACCTTTCAGAATCTAGTCGCTTTGTATTTTTTTGAAAATCTAAAAAATCATTCATGTGACACCCACATAAACCCATGGAATTCCTGAAATAGTTCTAAAACAATCATACAACTCCTTTAGAATGATCTCTAGTCAAACCACCTTTGGTTGACTATTTTGAAAACCACTTGTCTTAGACAACTCACAACCTTTAAAATTATAGATCCCAAATACTTTAAAGCATATGCATCTCAAGATTTTATTAAGCATGTTCATCGAATCTAGTAACTGACTTCCGGTGACGTATCTCAAATGAACCATTCTTGTTTCTTTTAACAATGGAATATGAGTGTCACAACAACCATCCAAATATTGTTTTTGTATTACCACAACCCTTCTCTCAAGTGGTTCATATTACATCTATCTATGGTGGTATCCACACTACAAGGCTTCCTTAAACCCTCTCCATGATTATACTTACAGGGATTTTATATTTTTATATAGGTAAGGAATTTGAATATATTTCTCTCATATAAATGATACTTCCACAGATCACTCAGGAAGAAGTCAAGATAGGGGTCATACTCGTCAATAAATAGATAATACAACAAGATTTCACTAAAGGTGTGTATTGATCCTCCTAAGACATGCTCACATTTTAAATAGACTATAATGGCCTTATAAAATACCTAGCACCATGTCTCATGACCATGAGTGCTCAGGTTCAAACATGGGCCGACCATCTCATGATGCCTTATTTGATTTTAGGATATCCCTCACCAAAGGAACTATTTTAGTTTATTTGAGATTTGGGTCACCATGACCAAAATAATCAATAATAAATCATTGATCCTTGGATCATACATAGCCACCCACTAATAGGTTATCTGAATAGTACATTACATAACTGGCATGTACCAGCCTGCCTTACATTGTGGGTGCTCACACAACTATACCACTCGATTCTAGATCCGAATCACACTGATACATATCATTCATCAACAAGGGTAATATGACCATGCTACAAGGCACATCAGTCTCATTAATTTAGAACGACCCTTGGTATTCTCCTTGAAAATAGGGATTCACAAGCCATTAAGCATCAACAACTTCCCACCTCACGACATTGTTTTAAGATTTCAAACGTTTATCAATATTGTTGGATTTAGGCCTATTCTAACAATTTTTAAATGGGACTTCAAGATTATGTTCCTTATACTTTGAAGGACACAACCTTCACAACCAACGTGACACTCCTCACCATGGGGGTGTCATAGTCATCACGTTACTAAAAACAAAAAAAAAACATCTAATGACGCTTGTTTTAACACCACTGAACTTTATATTAACACATGATACTCCTCCAAGTCAATCCTATGTGCATCATAAGAATTAGGAATAGGATCCAAAACTAATATATATTGGCCATGAAACAGTTCACGGCCCTTTGTATAATGTCATCCCAAATCATTGGGATAACTCAGCCTCCAAATTCCACCTCAAAGTTGCAAAGCTCATAATGAGCTTACAATGATCAGATCACTCTTCTTTAGAGATGACCCATAAATGTAGCTATAAGAACCCACAACCCTTCATCCAATATGTTGGGAAATCATGATTTAAGACATTACATAACCATTTCCCCCAAAAAACACACAATTTAACGTGTCACTTTTCTTCAAAGGACACCGTGTGTAACTACGTGTGACACTACGATACTAGAACAATGTAACCAGTGCTATGAAATCCTAGAATACGATAGTCCATAGAAATTGAGAATGTTATGAAATCTATGAATCATCTGACCATGTGGGAGGAATTTCTAACCTACTAAACACGATCATTACAAGATTCTAACACCTTTAACATGGATCAACATGCTGAAAAATACCCCATTTACTTAGGGTGTTACTTTATTAGTAATATTCCTACTAGGGAGAAATGACACCCAAAAAGTACCTCTCACCTAAATACTGAACAAATAATTCATAAATTATTTTAAGGAAGAATTCACTACCATAATTGGGCTATCTTCTTGCGTGAAAAAGGTATCAACCCTAAATCAATTCACACATAAAAAGATCACTATGCCTTACCACCTAACCTCTGCGTACAATGCAGCCTGGGAAGAAGTCACCTGGGGTCTATGGAAACATATACATCATTTTTCTAATACAACATAAATAATAGAACCTTACACTATGGTTTCCACTATAAATACCCTTACCAAGTTTCAATTTTAAGGAATTTAAATGATTCTCATTTATTAAACATTTTAAATAGATATCATATGGGATATCAAGTACTAGATTAAAAATAACAATACTAAGAACTTTATTTATCTTATGTTACATATCATTAGAAAAATTTTCTATAAATTCCCCTTTTTTAACCATTTATTTGATTTAAGAACTTCACACCTGGCTCGGTTAAAGAAAAATTCAATTTCTAACCTATAAATTAAAATAATATTAAGTTTTCAATTGTAATTTTATTTAACCGACGCCTCATAATAATAAATCTTAAAATCTAACAACAAATATTTAATTAATTTAAGGTACTGGTTATGTAATATTCCACCCTATAATCGAGTTTAGTCAATTTAAATAACCATCCCACTAATTATATAAATGACCCCATGGGGTATATCGCCAAGGTATCAAAATGGATAAGGTGTATAACGACCCATACTTTACATAAATTTTTATTACTTCATAATTTAATCATACTTATTAAAACATATAACAAAACCATTATAGGATCGTATAGGTATAGTGTCTTTACAAAAACTGGGAAACATAAACAACTGGTTCATAAAGCATCTACATTGTCTCCCATTTATTTCATCATATCTAGAGTCCCTTTTGGAATATCCTACTTAATATCCTTCTTCCTAAACTAGGTAAAAGAAAACATACAAAAGGGTGATCTCAAAAGCTCAGTAAGGTTAAATGAAGAAGATATCAATCATATCATATTCATAAGAACATAACATTTTAAAAATCTTATCCTGCAAAAGAGATCATAATATCATGACATGGGAAAAATCATAGTAGTGAAATGTAGTCCCAATAATCATAACATAAAACATGAAACTTTGTTTTATACACACATAATCATAGAAAATCATTTCTTATTAGTCAATACTCATTTCCAAGACTACCATAGTGGAAAAAGTCCATTTCTGAAATGAGTTCACTCCTCGTTCTAGTCATGTATCACTGAACCGGATTAACTTGTCATTCCAGCCATGTCTATCTCATAAGATATAAATCTTTACCCAATGAATTGGACGTAGATATAGGTCCCACCCATCTCATAATGATACCATTCTTATGTGTTCCAAAAAATCATAAATCATATATCACAGTGTAACCCATGTAATAAAAATGGGATTCTTAAACATCATGCCATCGTAACATAATATATATAAGATAAAAGAACTTCATAAAAATAATTACATCATAAAATAATCAAATAAATTTAAAAATAGGGATAGAAACATAATCCTATATTATCTTAGATGGAAAATAATTTTGATAAAACACTTGAACTCCATTCTTGATTAAAATATCATTTCTACTTCAAAAACATTTTTCCTTTCTTAACCTGTCATTCAATTTTAAACTAAAAGAAGTTAATTAAAAATAAACTTGAAAACTTGTAAATAAAGATTCATGGAAATAATTTTCTATGAAATAATAAAAATCTATCCATGTCTTATAAGTTAAAAAACATTCTTCTCATACTTTGGCCGGAAAAGTCAAAAAGTACCTAGTACTAAAAACGATAAAAGATTCCTTTCATATATTTTACTAAAAACTCACAAATGGGTAAAATTGGATTTAAAAAATTGTAGGAGGATATAAATAATATTACATATTTAGAAAACATTGATGTGGATGATAAATATTCCCCAGTAAATTCTGAAGTATAAACAATCTCGGATAAAAATGAGATTGTGAGATTTTTCCTTACCTTAGGTTCGATAAGCTTTGTATGTATTTAAATATCTTGTATAACGATTTAAATAATGTCATTGAATTATTCTAGAAACATAGAAATTATTTTTATATCATATATGGTCATATTATTTTCTTCTTATTAATAATATTTCATTGCTACTTGTTATTTGGGTGTTCACTGTTTTATGTTCTTATGCGTGTTTTGTCGAATAAATTATTATTCCTCTTTTTAGGTTATATATACCTCATTAAAATAATGGTATTAGTGTAATATATATCATATATATTCATTCAATTTATTTATATAATCATTATTCAATGAATATCATGTATAACGAGTCGCATCACATCGTGGAGACGGTAGGCCGTACGTACGCACAAGCGATGATATCATTCCCATAATTATATGAATGGAATTAGAGTTGATAATATAATATCTCAGAATCAGTATCATGTTATAATAATCATATATAGATATTATTTATAACATTATACCCATCCAAGTAAGGTGGTGGTGGAAAACAGATTACACCACGGCGTGGAGACGGTATTCCGTACGTACGCACGCGCGGTGATTTCATTTTTTGTAGGATGGATAGAAGGTGAAATAGGGTTGTTTCATATTTATAATAACATATAAGTATATTATTGATACTTATGTTATTACTTTATAATGAAACAACTAAATAAGAAGAAGTTTAAGAAGAAAGAAATTTGAAAGAATCGGTAGAAGAGATTACCTCTTCTTCGACGCACCTCTTTTAAGCTTCCTCTTAAGGGACTAGAGTTGGTATTTTGAGAAGACCAGAACCTCAAAAATGTTTCTAGGGAAGTGTAGAAGAGAAATGGTCATGGGTTGTCTGATCTTGAATGATCAAAGTGTTGTTAATAGGAGACGGAGGAGGTTCCCTTTTATAAGGGAGGAGAGGGGTATATTTGGAAACCTCAAAAATATTAATTTATAATAAATCAAACCCCACTTAAAAACCACCAACAATGACTCATATTATAAGATTATATGATATAGGGTTGTAATATCATCAAAAAATAAAATTTAGACATGTTGGAAATTTATTTTAAACCTTATCAACTTGATTTATCCTTATTTAATCTATTTAATTTTATTTGTGGTAAGAAGATTCTAAATTTTAAATTGTTATGAATAATTACTTATGTGTTGTGAATTGTCCATAATTGAATAATTTATAACATTTTAGATGATAAAAATTTAATTTATAGTTTTTAAATATTTTTGTGATTTCTAAACAATTTAATATTATGTAATTTTTATAAAATAACAATAGTGTCAATTTTGACACTATTCATTTATTTGAATTTAAATAAAATCCACACAGAAGATATTTTCGAAATAAAAGCTTTAATAGATTCATAACATGTCATATTTATCTATAAAATTAGTTTAGAACATTAAATAGTTTATATAATATTTATTTTAATATTTTTAAAACCATTTATTTGATATTTCAATCAATAAAATAATTTCAACATCACTATTGTGTCACCTTTAATGATAATTATTTAATTCCTAAAAATTCTAAATAAAATAAAATGATATATATAATTTTATTATCTTTCTGGAGACTTAATTTTTTAAGTTTTATGAATTTTATCACTAAATTAAAATTATTATACTTATAAGATTTAAGAGAGTGACATGTTGTCACTTTCTTTGGTTTTAATAATAATTAAATTATTTCCATTGTCAAAAGTCCATAAAATGAATCTATTCTGACCCTTAGGTGATATGGGTCGACTTTTATTCATCGAATAGAATTTTGGAAGGTGTTAGGTTAATTTTATAATCTTATTTTTACCCTTAATTACCTGAATTACCGTTAACTGTAGTAAATAAAAATTACCGTAGTTACTATTCATAATGTCAAAAAAATAAAAGTAACCTATTAACATAATTTGGACCCACTGAATCCAAATATGGAATTAATTTTTCAAAATTCAAAACACAGAAGTTGCAGAAATTAATTTAAAATTAATCCCATTGTTAAGAAAATGGGTTTTAAAAGTTAAAACATTGTCAAAGATTGAAATGTTTTTACTTATGAATTCAATGTAAAATTAATGGTAATAACATACATTATATTAAATGGTAAAAATATATTCTATTTATACTTTAAAACAATTCAATATTATAATTTAACCATATAAATTATTGTGATGAAAAAAGTTGTTTTTAATTAAAATATATCGTGTTTTTACTATTCATTAAAAAATGAAAGTTATCAGAATAATATGAAAAAATTATCCAAAGTAAATTTTTATATCCTGATTCAAAAGAAGAATTTTATTTTGTTAAATTAAACTTATAAACATTTCAAAAACTATATTTAATGTGGGTGCGCCATCAAAAGGCAGCAAAACTGAATTTTTTTAATAATAATTATTTTACCCGAAAATTTTATTTTGTTCTCATACCATGTTCTAGAGAATGTGAAATATAATGTTATAAAAATCAAAATGTAGTTAATACTATTCATAATGGCTAGTCCATAATAATATCATAACAATATATCGTTGTTTAGTGAAACCCGATATTGCGTATTACACACGCTATAGGGGAAGGTTGTGATTGCGTGTAACGCAAGCCAATCCAATGTTGTGTGTAGTGAAAGATTCCTTTAGTGTTGCGTATAATAGAAGACATAAAAAATATTTCTCATAAAATCTCAGGGTGGTACATTCTACCCCCCTTAAAATGAATTTCGCCCTCGAAATTCAACACTTTGTAACAAACAGATGAGGATACCTCTCCCTCGTCATATCCTCTAGTTCCCTTGTAGCTTCTTCTAATTGGTGGTTCATCGATAAAACTTTAACCAAGTGAGTGTTCTTGTTTCGTAGGAATTTTTTTCTACGATCCAAAATCTCTATCGGTTGTTCTTCATAAGAAATATCTTGCTCCAGCGGTACAACTTTTGAGCTTAGTACATGCGAAGGATTGGGTATGTACTTTCTCAAGAGAGATACATGGAACACATAATTAACTTGAGAGATATTCGGTGGAATCTCCAATTTGAAAGATACCTTCCCAACATGATCTAGTATTTCAAAAGGACCAATATACCTAGGGCCCAGCTTGCCCTTCTTTCCAAATATCATTACTCTCTTCCAGGGAGATATTCGTTAGAACACTTTATCACCCACTTCAAACTCTAGGTATTTTCTTTGGTTATCGGCAAAACTTTTTTGTCGACTCTGAGCTACTCTTATGTGTTTTTGAATAGATTGGACCTTTTCTTCCATATCATCAACAACATCAGGTGCTAATATATTTCTTTTCCCAACTTTATCCCAGCAAGTTGGAGTTCTGCATTTCTTTCCATAGAGAGATTCATAAGGAGCCATCTGAATACTGAAGTGAAAGCTATTATTATATGAAAATTCCACCAAAGGTAGGTGTTGATCCCAACCACCTTTGAAATCAATAGAGAAATCTCTCAACATGTATTCTAGAGTTTGAATTGTCCTCTCAGACTGACCGTCTATCTAAGGATGATAAGCAGTGCTGAAACTCAACTCTGTATCTAGAGTATAATGAAGACTTCGCCAAAACTTTGAGGTAAACATCAGATCCTGATCATATATAATAGAAAGTGGTACTCCAT
Source organism: Viscum album (assembly GCA_963277665.1). Taxonomy (NCBI): domain Eukaryota; kingdom Viridiplantae; phylum Streptophyta; class Magnoliopsida; order Santalales; family Viscaceae; genus Viscum; species Viscum album. The sequence goes on along the minus strand of OY728159.1, from coordinate 1,814,426,543 downwards.
GAAATCTTACCACTTCCTTTACATATATCCTAGCAATCTTATCAAGATAGAAATCCTCTCTAATATAAATGAAGTGTGTCGACTTCTTAAGACGATCAACTATAACCCAGATAGAATTATTGCCTTTGGATGTTTTAGGAAGTCCAGTGACAAATTCCATAGTGATGTTTTCCCATTTCCATTCTGGTATGGGTAATGGTTGTAACATCCCCTTATACTTCTATCTCTCAGCTTTAACTTGCTGACAAACCAAGCATCGAGAGACATATTCAGAAACATCTCTTTTCATGCCATCCCACCAGAAGTACTTCTTCAGGTCCCTATACATCTTCATGCTTCTAGGGTGAATAGAGAATTAAGAACTATGAGCTTAATCCAATATTTCCTTATTTAATTTTGGTATGGGAGGAACAAAAACCTGATTCCTAAACCTTATTATTTTATCACAATCATTGTCGAATTCAGGGACATTTCTCACCTTCTTTTGTAACTTTACATCTTCTTTTTGTGCCTCTTTAATCTTCACATGTATATATGGTTGAACATTCATTTGAGAAAGATAAGATTTTTCCCCTTCCATTATAATTCTAACATCCATCCTTTGTAAATCCATAAATATTGGATCTTTTGTAATCCTCATCATGGACAATCTACCATGATCTTGTCGAATTAATGCATCTGCCACCTTGTTTGATTTCCCAGGGTGGTAATGAATTGAGCAGTCGTAATCCATAATCATCTCCAACCACGTTCTTTGGTGCATATTCACCTCCTTTTGTGTTAAAATATACTTTAAACTTTTATGATCAGTATAAATATCACACCTTTCACCATAAAGAAAATTCCTCCAAATCTTTAATGCAAATATTACCGAAGCTAACTCCAAATCATGAGTTGGGTAATTTTTATTATGGATTTTCAACAGTCGTGAGGTATAATCTATCACCATATCATTTTTCATGAGAACGCACCACAATCCCTTCTTGGATACATCACTTTATATCACAAACCTTTCTCCACTACAAGGCAGTGTGAGCACAGGTGCACTAGATAACCTTCTTTTTAACTCCATGAAATTCTCTTCACACTCCTCCATCCAAAAAAAGTTAACTCTTTTTCGAGTCAACCTGGTGAGTGGATTAGATAATCGTGAAAAATCTTTCACAAAACGTCGATAATATCCCTCTAAATCAAGAAAAATTCAGATCTCAGTTACTGTTGTTGGTCTTCACTATCTTTCGATAACCTCTGTTTTTGATGGATCCATAGATATCCCCTCTTTTGAGATTATGTGACCCAAAAATGAAACTTTTTTAAGCCGAAATTCACACTTGGTAAATTTGGCATAAAGCTTCTCCTTTCTTAGGGTCTTCAATACAATTCTAAAGTGATCTTCATGTTCTTCCTTGATCTTTGAGTAGACAAGAATATTGTTTATAAATACTACCACAAACTGATCAAGATATTCTCTAAATACTCTATTCATTAGATCCATGAAGATAGCAGGGGCATTAGTAAGACCAAATGGCATCACAATAAATTCATAGTGTTCATACCTTGTACGGAAAGCCGTCTTTTCTATATCCTCCCTTTTGACCCTTAATTGATGATACCCTGAATGAAGATCAATCTTGGAAAAGTATTGAGCTCCATGTGGTTTGTCAACTAAGTCATTAATGCATGGGAGATGATATTTTTTCTTGATAGTGATCTTGTTAAGTTCTTGATAATCAATGCATAGTCTCATTGATCCATCTTTCTTCTTAACAAACAGAATAGGTGCTCCCCATGGTGATGGACTAGGTCGTATGAATCCCTTATCAAGATTCTCTAGGATTTGCTTCTTCAATTCCTGTAACTCAATTGGGGCCATTCTATAAGGTGTCTTTGAAATGGGTATAGCACTTGGTATGAGTTCTATTGAAAACTCAACTTCACAATTTGGTGGAAGACCTAGAAATGCTTCTGTAAATACATTATCAAACTCCCGTACAATGGGTGTATTATTAATCAAGAGTTTCTCTCCAACCATTTGAGATAAATAACCTTCATTTATTGGAATCAATACCCATAAGATGGAAGAAATTTCCACTGGAAGGTTATATTCATCATTGCATCGATAGATGATCATTGATTGGTCTGGAATATGAAACGTGACTTCCCTTCTTTGGAAATTGATATGAGCTCCATATAACAAAATCCAATCTATGCCAAAAATCACATCAAATTCCACTATAGGAAGGATCACAAGATTTGCAGGAAGCACTTTCCCACAAACTGCAATCAGAGAATAATTGTAAACTTTTGATGCGACTGTTGTGCCATTAGGGGTTGTCACAGCTAACTCAACATCTAATTGTTGATGTAATATAGAAATACCCTTAAAAAATTCTTCAGAAATAAAAAAAAATGGGTGGATCCAGAATCAAATAAAACATTTGATACTTTAGAGTGGATGGTAAGTGTACCTTTCACCACTTCGTTATAGTACTCCACATCGTCAATAGAAATTGCATGTGACTTTCCTTTATCTTTGACCTTAAGATTTTGTTGATGTCGATCATCATCAAAAACCTTTGTATTATGGCATTGATTAGCATAATTCCCCATTTCCTTTCACTTGTAACATTGAAGTGTAGGAGGTGCGTTCTGTGTAGCCTTTTATTTTTTTCATCACTAGACTTATTTTTTCCATCATTGCAACATTCAAATGCTCGATGACCTTATTTTCCACATTTGAAACATTTACTTGTCCCTTTAAGACAATTCCCTCCATGTTTCTTTCCACACTTTGAGCATAAGGGAAAACTCATCTTCTTTTCAGTGTGGTCTTTAGATTTCTCTTTGAATTCCATTTTCCTCTTCTTATCAAACCCATATGACTGATGGGTTACTTCAATATCCATATTAACCTTGAGAGTACGTCGAACAATTTCCTCATAGCTATTGAAGTCCCTTATGGATAATGTCATTCGAAGACTTGGTTTTAAGCCACTAAAGAATCGATCTATCTTACTCTCATGTTGGATAATAATTCCAGAAGCATACCTTGAAAGTCTTGTAAAATTTTCTTCGTAGGTACCAATAGATTCATCATCCTTTTGCTTTAGTTCAAGAAACTCCTTCTCCATCTTTGTTCAAAGAATACGAGGGAAGTACTTATTTAAAAATATGTTCTTGAACTCATCCCATTCCTTGGAATAAATTTTGTCTCTTTGCCTCGTATTCTTGATAAGATTCCACCATTTATCAGATTCACCTTTCAAACGATATACTGCTAAGATGAATTTATCATGTTTAGAACATTGAAGAACTGAAAATATATTTTCAGTGGTATTGATCCATTGTTCAGTGACAAATGGATTAGTAGACCCACTGAATGAGGGTGGACGCTGCCTCATGAAGGATTCAAAAGAATGTTTCTCCTTCCTTTGCTCGTTTGGAAGTCCTGCATGATTCATAGCTTGATAAAATTGTGTTAGCATGGCTAAAAGATTTTTCATTCCATCTCCCATAATGTTTGTTTGCTCAGGGGGACAATCATTGAATTACCCGTCGCATTCAGCATTAACACTGTTCCTTCAGGTTCCAGCCATTTACTAAAACCAATAAGCATAGTGTGAGAAACACTAATCATAATAGGAAAACCACATAATCAAGAATAAAATTTTACACTTTAGGTATTATCATACCTTATTCATGGCCATTTATAAAATACTAATATTGTGTTCTATGCTTAGACATATCCTTAGTGTTCTTACTAAGGATTTCACATCCTAGCTTCCAAAGGTTGACTATACCTTTCCTCTGATACCAACTATAATGACCCATACTTTACATACATTGTTATTACTTCAGAATTAAATCATACTTATTACAACATATAACAAAACCATGATAGGACCGTATATGTATAGTGTCTTTAGAAACTAGGAAACATAAACAACTAGTTCATAAAGCATCTAAATTGTCTCCTATTTATTTCATCATATCTAGAGTCCCTTTTGGAATATCCTACTTAATATCCTTCTTCCAGACCTGGGGAAAAGAAAACATACAAAAGGGTGAGCTCAAATGGTCAGTAAGGGTAAACGAAGAAGATATTAATCATATCATATTCATAAGAACATAACATTTTGAAAATCTTATCCTGCAAAAGAGATCATAATATCATGACATGGGATTAATCATAATAGTGAAATGTAGTCCCAATAATCATAACCTAAAACATGAAACTTTGTGGAATACACACATAATCATAGAAAATCATTTGTTATTAATCAAGACTCATTTCTAAGACTATCATAGTGGACAAAGTCCATTTCTGAAATGAGTTCGCTCCTCATTCCAGTCCTATATCACTGAACGGTATTAACTTTCTGTTCCATCCATGTCTATCTCATGAGATATAAATCTTTACCCAATGCATTGAAGGGAGATATAGGTCCCACCCATATCATAATGATACCATTTTTATGTGTACCACAAAATCATAAATCATATATCACAGCATAACCCATGTCATAAAAATGGGATTCTTAAACATCATGTCATCATAACATAATCCATATAAGATAAAAGGAATTCATAAAAATAATTCCATCATAACATAATCAAATCAATGTACAAATAGGGATAGAAACATAACCCTATATTATCTTAGATGGAAAATAATTTTGATAAAACACTTGAACTCCATTCTTGAGGAAAATATCCTTTCTACTACAAAAACATTTTTCCTTTCTTAACATGTCATACAATTTTAAACTAAAAGAAGTTAATTAAAAATAAACATAAAAATTTGTAAAGGAATCTTCATGGAAATAATGTTCTATGAAATCATAAAAATTCATTCATGTCGTATAAGTTAAAAAACATTCTTCTCGTACTTTGGCCGAAAAAGTCAAAAAGTACCTCGTACTAAAAATGACAAAATATTCCTTTCATATCTTTTAATAAAAACTTACCAATGGGTAAAATTGGATTTAAACAATTGTAGGAGGATATAAATAATATTACATATTGAGTAAATATGGATGTGTATGATAAATATCCCCCAGTAAATTCTGAAGTATAAACAATCTCGGATAAAAATGACATTGCGAGATTTTCCCTTACCTTAGGTCCGATAAGCATTGTACGTATCTGAATCTCGTGTATAATGATTTAAATAATGTCATTGACTTATTCAAGAATCATATAAATTATTATTATATCATATATGGTCATATTCCTATCTTCTTATTAATAATATTTCATTGCTAATTGTTATTTGGGTGTTCATTGTTTTATGTTCTTATGCGTATTTTTTCGAATAAATTATTATTACTCTTTTTAGGTTATAGATACCTCATTTAAAGAATGGTATTAGTGTAATATATATATTATATATTCAATCAATTCATTCAATTCATTCAATTAATTTATATAATCATTATTCAATTAAGATCATGTAGAATGAGTCGCATCACATCGTGGAGACGGTAGACCGTATGTACGCACGAGCGATGATATCGTTCCCATAATTATATGAATGGAATTGGAGTTGATGATATAATACCTAATAATCAGTATAATTTTATAATAATCATATATAGTTATTATTTACACCATTATACCCATCTAAGTAAGGTGGTGGTGGAAAACAGATTACACCACGACGTGGAGACGTAATTCCGTACGTACGCACGCGCGGTGATTTCATTTTCCGTAGGATAGATAGAAGGTGAAATAGGGTTATTTAATATTTAAAATAATATATCAGTATATGATTGATACTTATGTTATTACTTTATAATTAAATAACTAAATAAGAAGAAGTTGAAGAAGAATGAAACTTGAAAGAATCGGTAGAAGAGATTACCTCTTCTTCGACGCACCTCTTTTAAGCTTCCTCTTAAGGGACTAGAGTTGGTCTTTTGAGAAGAACAAAACCTCCAGAATGTTTCTAGTGAAGTGGAGAAGAGAAATGGTCATGGTTTTTCTGAGATTGAAGGCTCAATGTGTTTTGAAGAGGAGAGGGAGGAGGCTCCCTTTTATAAGGGAGGAGAGGGGCACCTTTGGAAACCTCAAAAATATTAGTTTATAATAAATCAAACCCCAATTAAAAACCTCCAAAATGAATCATATTAGAATATTAGATGATATAGGGTTGTAATCTCATCAAACAATAAAATTTAGACATGTTGGAAATTTATTTTAAACCTTATCAACTTGATTTATCCTTATTTAATCTATTTAATTGTATTTGTGGTAATAAGATTCTAAATTTCAAATTGATATGAATAATTACTTATGTGTTGTGAATTGTCCATAATTGGATAATTTATAAAATGTTTGACCATATAAATTTTAATTTATAATTTTTAAATATTTTTGTGATTTTTAAATAACTTTATATTATGTTATTTTTATAAAATAACAATACTGTAAATTTTGACACTATTCATTTATTTGAATTTAAATAAAATCCGCACACAAGATATGTTCAAAATAAAATCTTTAATAGATTCATAACAATTCATATTTATCTATAAAATTCGTGGAGAACATTAAATAGTTCATATAATTTTTATATTAATATTTTTAAAACCATTTATTTGATATTTCAATCAATAAAATAATTTCAACATCACTATTGTGTCACCTTTAATGAAAAATATTTAATCTCTAAAAATTATAAATAAAATAAAATGATTTAGATAATTTTATTATATTTTTTATACTATTAATGTTCAAAGTTTCAAAAAATTTATCACTAAATTAAAATTATTATACTTATAAGATTTAAGAGAGTTACATGTTGTCACTTTCTTTGGTTTTAATAATAATTAAATAATTTCCATGGTCAAAAGTCCATAAAATGAATCTATTCTGACCCTTAGGTGATATGGGTAGAATGTTATTCATCCAATAGAATTTTTTCAGGTGTTAGAGTAATTTTATAATCTTATTTTTACCCTTAATTACCCGATTTACCTTTAACTGTAGTAAATAAAAATTACCGTAGTTACTATTCATAATGTCAAAAAAATAAAAGTAACCTATTAACATAATCTTGAACAACTGAATCCAAATATGGAATCCATTTTTCAAAATTCAAAACATAGAAGTTGCAGTAATTAATTTAAAATTAACCTCGTTGTTAAGAAAATGAGTTTTAAAAGTTAAAACATTGCCAAAGATTGAAATGTTTTTACCTATAAATTCAATGTAAAATTAATGGTAATGAAATAAATTATATTAAATTGTAAAAATATATTCTATTTATAAATTAAAACCATTATATATTATAATTTAACCATATAAATATTGTGATGAAAAAGGTTGTTTTTAATTAAAATATAGTGTGTTTTTACTATTAATTAAAATATGAAAGTTATCAGATTAATATGAAAATTTTATCCAAAGAAAATTTTTATATTCTTATTCCAAAGGAGAATTTTATTTTTTCAAATTGAACTTATACAAAATTCAAAACTATATTTAAAGTGGGTGCGCCATCAAAAGGCGGCAAAACTGCATTTTTTTAATAATACTTATTTTCCCTAAAAAATTTATTTTGTTCTCATACCATGTTCTAGAAAATGTGTAATATAATGTTATAAAATTTAAAATGTAGTTAATACTATTCATAATGGCTAGTCCATAATAATATCATAATAATATATTGTTGTTTAGTGAAACCTGGTATTGCATACTACACACGCTATCGAGGAAGGTTGTGATTGTGTGTACGCAAGCCAAGCCAATATTGTGTGTAGTGAAAGATTCCTTTGGTGTTGCCTATAACATAAGACATAAAAAAAATAATTCTCATAAAATCTCAGGGTGTTACATGACGACCTCCAAGGATCCCATTAATTTATTAAATATTTTTAAAACACCCTTTAATGGATTTAGCACATAAGCATATAATATCTATACTGGCTTACTTGGATTGAGTCCAATTTATCTCATAATCAACATGCACCAACTGACCTACTTAGGTCCAATTGTGAAGTTCGATAATTTTTTCCCATACGTGTCATCATGCCCATAAAATTGAGACACAAAAATTTATAATTTTATATATATATAATAGGAATTTAACTGGCATTAATAAATACAAGTTAAAAATTTTAAAAAAAAAATTAACTTAATTACAACTTAAGGTCCCAACTAGGTTAATTCATTAATCATTCATTCATTAATAAAATTAAAAATTTCTTATTCCTTATAATAGTCCAGTTATATGGATCGCAATTTTCTAATTTATTAGTGACCAAACACCTTATAGATTGGTCCATTGGTTCCTATTTAATTATAACCAGATTACTACCTTTGATTTCAATAAATATATATATATCAAATCTATATGAGATGGTTCAATTATATGGGTCACCATTATACAATTTATAAAGTTCCCATAAACCTTATAAATTTCCAATATGGCACCCATTCAATCGAAACCATTTAATTTTTATCCCATGCAAACAATGGTTCATATATTAAACATAAAAAAATTGGTTGATTAAATAGAATTCCACCATCAGCCTATGTGGGAAAACACCTTTTTGGTTGATTCTAACCTTTCATTTAATCGACCATATATCATGATTATCACTAAGAATTATATTACAAGTAGTAAATATAATAAAATCATGGAAGATATCACCCAATCATGGTGTACAAATAAATAGTTTAATCATAGAATCATGACATACAAACAAGCATATTGTATAATAAAGAATAGTTAATCTACAATGCACACTACATGGAATAGAATATGCATGGAATGTGAATTTATACATTCCTAGAATGATGTATATAACAATGCATCCTTTCCATACCAGGCCATGGATATAATCCACCAAATATATAAATTAATAACCAGTGGAAGTACAATAGTCACACAAGGTGAAATAATAATCAACCGTAAAATTAGAACAACAGTCTCATTCCTTGTCCACTTGATCTTTCCCTTGTGTACGTGCTGACTGGACCTAGAAACGAGCTATTTATCAAGTATGTACATGTTCCTAGTCTCCAAGAAACATTCCCAAAATAATAAAACCAAATAGAATAAACAAAACCTTTTAGACCATTTTTAGAATCTCGACCTAACATCCACTAAAACAGTGCCCTGAGCCAATTGGCCATTAAGCCTCAATCGCCCCTCCCCATATGCCAGAGGCTGTCAACTATTAGTTAGGGTGTAAAGAAGGTACAAGGGAGAGAATATAACCTCTATATCCCTAATAAATATAGAAAAATAAATAAATAAGAAAGGAAGTAGAATGTAAATAAAGTGTAAGGTAATAATAAATGAATGAACATGTCCAGCATGACCATGATACAATTAAAAAAGAGGCACACAACATGTTTACAATGGAATGCAAGAATGAAAAAGGAAATAAATAAATAAAAGACACTGAATATATATCCAATATCATTATGATTATTGTCTCGGTCCTCTTCTCTCGTACTCCATCCTAGCCAAGAAGGGTAACAGCAAGAAACTACAATCCAATAACCTGATCCTACAAACATGATGTCTGTTCGAGTACCCCAATGTAATTGTAGCCCAAATAGGGTGTGAGATATAATCATTAGGCCACAAAAAATGGTGTTTAAAGAATAATACAATCCATTTTTATATAATCAATAATTGTTTAGGTATGTAAAAAAGTAAATCGGTTTTGTAATCACAAATGTAATCTAGTCAGGCTCAAGTTCCTCAAGGATACCTGGCTGACTATACCTACTTTAGCCTAAGTCAGGATACCTATATATAAAAGTTCTAGTATATATATATATGAACTATAGGTTTAGTTAATCTTATATCAATATATATGGATACGTAGTATTATTCAGGATCTAGGGTGTAACTCAAGCATCCATGCATAATAATACTAATAATAATAAATATACTCTCATAATAATGAGTAAGGGTCGCCATTCTTAAGGATCATGTGTATATTAGGAGATTTTTCATGCTTTAGTATCATAATCAAAGTAGGCCTACATGCTAAGTATCATAATCAAAGTATAAAATAGGCTATATCTATATCACATAATTAATATAGGACACCATGAAGAGTGTTACAGTTAGTAATGAGGTGGGACATACCCAACCTCTTACATAAGGGGGAGTAGAGCACCCTGCCCAGAAACCCAAGTGATGAGGATTCCATTCCAACCATCCTTGGCCTAGGGGTTGTGACATACCATGGTAAACAACCCTACTCTAGGTCCCTCTATCATAATCAATATTGTAAATATGTTTTCACTGTGAGACGTTATGCCAAATTTATGTAAAATGGAATCCAGATTCACTCAAGCCACATTACATCAATTTAATATAGTTCATTTATCATTTAAAATAGGCTATGCCTTGAATAATTTCACTTATATAGACCAATTATAAATAAATAAGGCCATTTCCAAGGACATTCTATAACATAGGCTAGATCGATATGACAGGTCTATGCTTCTATATCACTTACACTATTAACTAAAAGGAAGTTCAAGAAAGATATAGCACATTAATCACTTACTATTTAGATTAGAAGGAATCATACTTCAACATAGGGTTTTTATTATAAAACATGATATTTCATTATAAAATTAACTTGATTCGATTGAATCTACTCATTCAATAGGAAGTAAATCAATACATCCCAAATAGGGAATGTTAGAAATCAATCCAAACATTTCAATCAACACAATTAATTAAATAGGACTCCCAAAAATTGTGGATCAACATTAAGTATCCAATTAAACATCAAAGGAAAAGTATTGAAATCACCCTAACAGGGTGATTCGGGTTGAGGTTATCACCTCCAACTATGCAATGGGTTCAAAGTAGTCAAGATGTGGTCTAACCATTTAATTAAAGGCATCTATTAATTTTGGAGTGATTCTTGGAAAATTTTGGTGCATGGAATAATGTAAATATTATATAAACAATGAAAATTTTAGGGAAAATAAAATAGATTGCCTACCTCATGCTTATGATTTCCTATTCATCCATTGTCGACCTTTTAGTCGATCTAGAATAGAAGAAAATGAAAGAATCATCAAATGCCCTAAAAATAGGTCAAAAGATCTCAAAAAAATTTAGTGTTTCATAAGGTTAGGTAGACTAAGAATAGAAGCATGAGGAGTTGAGATCTTACCGATTTTTTTCTAATGCAACCGAAGGTGAGTGAAATGGAGACCAGATGAGAATATTACTTCAAATCCTATGTGAGGAGGAGGAGAGATCCCATGTGGCTCCCTTGGTGTGCATGAAGAAGAAAGAAATAAGGGGGAGAAATAGTCTAGAAGGATAAAATGGTAATTCCCTAGATCGCAAATGAGTCACATAGTTAGGTTATATGGTTTGGCTAACCATGCACCAATAGTGCGGGCTTCACTGTCCAAATCCACACCCCACATGGTTAACTCACACGGTTAGTAAAATCATGTGATGAAATCATACATATCCACTGGTTGAGTGGAATTAACCATATAGTCTTGGTGAATGGTTTGGGAAATTATATGAAAATCATGTTCCACCTCTATAATAAGCTACAGAACACCTTCATGGTCATGCGCCTCGACTCGAATGATTTAATAAAACTACATGACACTTCATGCTTCACTAGGATAGGTTGTATGATTTTACCTAAGGGTTACATGGTTTCAGAAAAACTGTGTGATATGATCATCTCATCCTGATCTTGAGTCTTCATATCATGTCACCCCCAAAACTCAATGAGATACCCATGGTGACTCTCATGCCTTAAAACATGTCTAAAAACATCACATTTAAGTTATTAAACTCTCAAAATTATGTTTTGAGCCTCATTTTATAATCTGGACCATCCACCAAATTAAACGTTCAAACTTTTTTGAGAATTCTGACCCATTCAAAAACCTGAATGTTACAATTCACCATTAAAAGGGAGGGGGTCCATTTAGATCCATCAAGAATATGTTATTAATTGTTATAAAAGGGAAAAAAGAGGATATTCTAAATGAATTGTGGATTCCAAAAGGATAATCTCGAACCAAGACTTTGGGTTTCTGATGATTCAGACATAAAAGGTATGAAGTAGTCTCAAAAAGGAAAATATATTCAAGAATGGTTCAGGTTTCCTAAATGTTACGCCACCATATATTGAAAAGGTTACTGAGGTGAATGGATATAACATGAAATTTCAGGAGTAGATGATCACTTGAATGGGTGGTCTAGTCAATGTTAATAGGTAGTCATTTCATGAATGAAAATATACCCATGACATGGTTTAATCTTGTAACACCCCAAGCTTCTACGGTACGCTTCTGTTTCAATAATGCAATTGCTTGCATTGTACACAAGTTCGAGATTCTAACACACTGCAACCAATCAAAGTAGCCATTATGAATAGTAATAACCACTTTTTGAAATTTTATAAATTTTATTATTAAAATTGGACTTCATTTTTGGATTCGTAATATCAAAATTATCCTAAGTTTAATTTTTCGTTTTTTCTGAGAACTTCCATTTTTTTATGGATAGTGTAAAATACTAAACTTTAATTAAAAACAAATTTCTTAATAAAAATAATTTATAGTGATAAATTATATTATTTAGTGGTTTTAAAGTATAATTAGAATATATTTTTACCATTTTATCCAATGTTGGTCATTAGAATTAAATTCACTTTGAAATTGGACATAAACAATTGTCAATCTTTTGATTGATATTCTTTCTTAAAAACACGCTTTTTGTTTTGACAACGGGAATTAATTTTAAAATTAATTAATGAAACATATATATTTTTAATTTGGTAAAATAGAAATCATCTTTGAATTTTTAGTACTAAATATAGCTTAGGGTGAATTTTTGGTATTTTTCGGAAAAACTTCAATTTTTGATGAATAGTGAAACCACTAAGTGGTAGTTAAAAAAACTGATTTTTCGTTTAAATGAAATTTTACCGCTTCTGTGAATTTAATTTCAAAAATACAACATACATGGTTGTAATTAGGAAGTAAAATGTGGTTCAATGTGATGAAAATAATATTTGGTGAATAGTATCTTTTTAGTTTTATTAACCGCGATTAGAGGTAATTAGAGTAATTTAAGGTAAAAATAATGTTATAATAATACTAAATTACCTTGACACATGTCCTACTCTTATTGGATGACTCATGGACAACCAAGAAAATCCATGGGTCAATTTTTGGTACCCCATGGATCCACTTGGGTGAGATAATGACATTAATACCTTTTATTTAAAGTAAAAATAAAAATATCACAAACATGCATTATTTTACTAAAACAATTTTTACAAGGGGTTATACAAGTTATCTTTTAGACTATAAATATCCATTGGAAAGCTAAAAATATTTACTAAATCATGGTAATTGTTTTATAATTTTTAGGCATTAAATAAATAAATTTATTTATCACACTATGATGATGCAGTGATTACCTCATTAATGAACTTTTTAAATAAAATGAAAAGATAATGTAAAATATAAAACTCACACTTGTCAAAAACCTATTTGATGAGTATATTTAGAACCCTTATCACCTTATACTCGAAATATATAATTGTGGGACCTTTAAAATCCGAAAATCATTTCATAATAATGTAACATTTCATGACTTTCCAAGAGTGCCCCTCCTCTCCTCTTATAAAAGGCCCCCACCTCTACCACCTTATTCACACATCTCAAGCCATTGGCTCGGCCAACCTCTCACAAAATACTCTCTTAACTTCCCTATATTACTCTTGTAAGCCTCACTTTGGGCAGAATCCTTCCCAAGGAAGCCTTTGGCTCAAATCAAAAAGAGTTACCCGATTTTAAGGTAATGTCTTCTCTTATTTTCTTTTGTTTTATTTTGCTTCTCCAACCACTTAAACTCTTTTTATTCATTTATTTTGTAAAAAAACATTATCATAAATATACTAGGATTTTTTTATTAGAATTATTTGATTTACACTTACACACACCTTCATCTAATGGTTAAATAACATACTGTTTCTGTGGGTGGCGAATTACTGCCTCATGAAACGATGATTGTTCAATCTTCTTTTAACACATATCATGGTGGCAATTAAGATGTCACTATATTTATATATGATATATATTATGTTTATGTTTTCTTTATGTTTCTTTATTTTTCATTTATGTCATACCTTTATGATTTCCATTACGGGTAAACGCGATAATTTCATTTTAGGAAGTGCGGACTACCGCCCCCTCAAAGTGATTTGAATCGTTAATGCCATATGTGGGATGTATAAAGGATGGATTAAATGATATTATATATGATATTATACTGGAATTATAATATACCTTTATATAATTATGATTTCATTCCATTAAATACGAAATAGAAATGAAAGTAGCGTTCATGCGTACGTACGACTTATCGTCTCCATGAACGGTGCATTTCGTTTCTTACCTCTAAATGTTATATAATATTAAAAATGCATGTATATACTGGATATATATGATATATATGTTATCTACATCATGAATATAATTTTGGATATAATGGATATTTTACCGCATAAACAACTTGTAATTATAAGAAGTTTATTTTTGACTCAAGTACCAAGGATCGACAAAACAACCATTATTAAATTAAATGATTTACATAACATGGTAATAAGTGATGTAAAAGGAATAATGAACTTGAAAAATGTTCTCAATCAAGTAGATATTAACTATAGTTTATTATTCAGGAGATTAAAGAACGATTAAGTCAAGTCGGACATGAGGTAAGGGACTTCGTCTCAATCTATTTTCATTGAGGCATATTTTGTTTTATACACAACATTCTTTTATACGGTGTATAAACCCCTTTGACTTTTATGTTTATTCAAAAGGAATATTTTTATATGAATCGTTTTACTAAACTACAAAAGGGAATGTTTTTTTTTCATACTTATGCGGCGACAACGACATCTTTGCCGCCATGACCATTATTTGAGTTTCGGCTTCCTCTACAAGCCATAACTTTTTTTTAAATGAAAAATAAATACCAAGTTTTACTTTTCTTTTATTTTGGTATTGAACATGGTTTTATTATATCAATGTATTGTATTGATATCTTGTGATTGAAATGTGTAAATGTTATGTTTCCTTTATGCATGTTTTATGTGATACGATTATGTTATGGTTTATGATATGTTTAAACCTTTTCATATAAGGAATGAATTGGACTTAATAAGTGACGGGTAGATCCTGCTATAGCTCCTCGATGCATCGATAGGTCTCATGAGACAAACTAGTGTCATGGCACAAGGCCTTGACAAAATATTATTTTTAGTCTTGGCACAAGGCCTTGACTATGTGGTTATGATATTCTGGCATTATGCATTCCATCATTATGAAAGTGGTTATTGATATTGCATGTGATTATATGACTAGTAGAATATCCATGCTAATAAGTAAATGGCATTATTTCATTTTACTTTTTCCATATTATGCTGAAGTTCAAGTTTAAAATTCTTTTGTTTTAGTTATACATTGCATTAAATGTTTATGTTTATTTATGAAAGTTTCCGCTATATTGTTATCCTTACTGAGCATCTGAGCTCACCCCTTTCAATGTTTTAATTTTTCCAAGATGTGAAGAAGTATTTTATGAATGGCCTGGAGGGATAGTATGAGGGGATATGAAGACAAGATGTTGTTGTAGTTTTGTTTTACTTTATGATGTAATGTAATACTTATGAATATATCTAGTGTTTCCAAGGCTACTAAACTAATTGGTCTTTCGAGACTTGATCTTTTGTGATCATTCCAATGTTACGTAATAATGCACCAACTATGGGTAATCGGGGTCAGGGCATTGAAAATCTCATTTGAGGGGTAAATAAGATCTACTCTAACTTTTTTCTAGACTATTTGGTCCAATGAGTGTAGATGAACTTTTTCTATAGCCAATTTGTGGTCCTTAAAAGATTTGTGTCATTTTATTTTGCACTATATATTCTTCTTAATATATGAAATGGGAAGTATTAGTGAGTGAATACTAGAATTTTTCTCAAGATTCCCTTTATGGGTTTTTAACTAGATAAGACTTTGTGTCTCTTTTCCTTTTTTAATATTTAATTTTTCTTAAGTTATGTGAGGTGCATGCCTAGTGAGTGGAGAATCAAAAAAATTCCCAGATTCTCTTTATGGGAGAGTACTATGTCTTTTTTTCCTTCATCATCTTAAGGTCTTTTATGCTAGATCAATGAAGCTTATTTTTAAGTTAAAAAAGAATTAAAAAAGTTTTATTTAGATTTAAGGTCATTCAATTTTAAACATAATTTTAGATAGACAATATAGAAACAAGGGAAAGGAAAACTGAATGTGAATGGAGAGACCAATGCTAATATATAAATCCTTAAAGATAAATGAAATTAGTTTAAGGTTATAATTATAGGAACAATGGTACCCTAATGAGGGGATGAGGGATCCGATCGAACATGAGCTGGTAGGGTTAAAGCAACATGGTGGAAACAGGGATTGAATGGTATGGAAATTTCTTTCCCAGTCTAAGATAGGAGATCTAGGTGTCTTTAAGTATCCTATGGTAATGGGAATCGATCCAAACATAGTTCTAGTATAAAATATGGTGTCCTAGTGTATATTTTAATGTATAAAGATCTAACGGGATCTAGTAATGGTCTTATCATCATGGTAGAATTAATCATTAAAATAGAATCTATGGATAGGCCTAATATAAGAGATCTAGACATCACTACAAATCCCATGACAATACGAATCAATCCACACATAGTTATGAAAAATTTTAATTTTTCATAGGTTAGGTAAACCATGATATTAGGGTAGGTATAAGTTTCCATAGCCACAAAATCTTTTATAATGGATAAATCTTATATAGATCAATCTATTACATAAAAAGGGTATTTTCAAATTTGAGTTTATATGGAATAGACCACTCAGGATAATTTAATTCCATATAGGATGGACTACATACCATATAGTTTAATAAATTATGGAAAAAACCATGTTTCCTATAGTTTAGGGTCTTGATACTAGGACTATGTGTTATACAATTTAGATTCATATAGTAAGGACTTGTGTCATGTTGTTTAACACCATTCAGAAAGGATGTGGCTTATATAACATAGATCATTAGGCATGATACTTATCAATTATAATAATAATGAATCACATACATGTTTCATGAATTTAATGATTATCTAACTCTATCAATCCTTCATCTATATTCTTATAGATCCAATATTTAAAGAAAATATCCTTCAATAATATGTTCCAAAATTTTATGATAGGAACAATAGTTTGGATAGTCCTTTATATGTACTTTATTAGGTATTTTTATCTTTATAAGCATTATAAGGTAATTATATAATGAGTAAATGAAAAATAAAGACACATTCCTAGGCTTAAATGAATTGATCTTGTTTTTTCTACCATCTAAATATATAAAACCCTGATTCATTCATACTCTTTTTGTGTTCTACTCATGGTTCTCATATGTTTGAATCTGAGATTTGGGTATCACTGGATCCATAATCCCCTTATCCACTTTATTAAAAATTCAATCCTTAGAGATAAAGATCCTCTCAATAGTATTCCCTAAAATTATATAATAGGTGAAATAATTGGAATGTTCCCTTAAATCCACCTCCTTTAGTCTCATGATCTTTTATATATTAATCAAATTATTATTCAAGGAATATGTGCAGTACTCAGAAACTTAGTATGTATTAAAGGAATATAATTAGTTTTTCTACCTCTTCTATGTCAATAACATTATTTCCCATGAATTATACATATAGTTTGACCAGTATGGAAGCATAAATGAATTTGATATCTATGAAATAATGATTTAACCTTGATCAATTTAGGGGTAGATGTTGATGTTATTGGAAACTAAGAAATAGATAGTACCATCCCTAGAATGGATAACTATAAATATCTTGGAGACTTCATGGTAAAAACTAATGTAGAATTATCATTTTAATTCACTTAATGAGGGGGTTAATAAAATGAAAATTTCTATAACCCTATGGGATAGGGTACTTCACTATAAGAAAGAACATTTTAGGACACTGGAACTTCATCATAAAAAAATATACATGAATAAAATATATAATTATTTTCTATATATTTTCATTTTCTTATTATAAATTAGTGATTTTTTATTCAATGGATGTGGCATTTTCATATTTAGGGGTTAATAGGTTGAAGACATAATGCCACCCTTTTCTTTCCCAATGTTAATATAGGTGGACAATAGTGGAGTCTAAATGTGGAATCTAGTTAATTGAGATACCTTTGGGTACATTCTCTATCAAAAAAATTTTCATAGAAATAAACATGGTTCAAAATACTAGATGTTATGGATCACTAAGATATCATTCAATAATGATAGTATTAGAGGATAAGAAAACCTTTTGAGCCTTAACTGATTGTGTAAGTGTGTGCACATATCTGTCAAGAGTGCACACACCAAAACAAAGTGAAAAAACATCAGACCCTAATGATACCATTTTGATTAAAACATATTCTCCCATTTCATAAAAATATTCATTCTTAGTGTGCTTATTCATTACTCAAATAACATTGATGAAGGAAAATTTGTGCTCCTTATCAGAAGAGTAACACATTTGGTAGGAAAATACTCATTCTACCAATATTTTGGGGAATTAATTATATATTATTCTAGAATAATTTTGGAATCCTTGGGGAATATATTTATATTTATCTCATATATGCTGATTTTTTTGGATCTTAGAAGGTGGAGTGGTATAAATTGATGCAGTTAGACATGGAAGGGGAATTGGGGTCATGAATGGTTGATTATGTCATTCCCCAATGGTTGATTCAGTCATTCCCTAATGGTGAGGACTATTAAAGTGCATCCAGGAGAATCGAGATAAAATATAGGTGGAGGCATATTTTCTGGGTACTATAGTAGTACTGTAGTAGGGACTGTAGCAGAAACTATAGCAGGTATTGTAGCAGCCAGAACTATTCACATGTTTGGTCCTCGGGTCCTTTAAGGTCTCCGGGACACCCAAGGTCTTTGGTAAAGTAAGGATGTTAGGCCACATAAAGGCCTTTGGTCCACATCAAGGATTTTAGGACACCTCAAGGCCTTTGGGCCACAAGAAATGCAGATGAAACCAAGTATATTTCATAAGAATGCAGCTCCAGATGAGGATTCAGAGAAAGTGCATTCACTAGAGTAGAGCTAGCTGGAATTGGAAGAATGAGAGGGTATGGCATTTCCATCGGTACTAAGACTGTAAAACTCTATATAGGAAATCTAGCTCACCAGACTTGCTGAGTTGGAGATCTAACATCAATATATATGCCAGGGAGGGGCAATTCCATGTAGTCTGTTTGGGATGAATTTCTATAAGTCGTTCAGGTTATGTAATGTGTCGTTAAGCTTATGGGACATGTAAGGGTTCCAATTCAACCATTAAAAGGGTTATTATCAAAAAAAATAAAAAATAAAGGCCTTCAATCCATTTAGGTAGTATTTGCACAAGACCTGCTATTTTTGACTTAAATTGATCAATTTTATCTTTTACTAAGACAAGTTCACTATTTTTTAGTGGTGGGTGGGATGTGGATGTGTAAACACCTTTTTCTTTCCCTTTTTAAAATCCAACAAAGTGTTCTATAGTGGTATATTCATAAGGCATATAAAATGTGGTTTCCATTGAAAATGGGTGCATATTATTCCAACACAAACTTCTCTGTGAGTGTTATTTTATAGAAATGTGATCGTAATATCATTATAAATCAAACTAATCATGTTTTTAAAGTATATTTATATACTATAAAACACCCTAAGTAATCTCTCATGTATATTGGAAGGTTTCAGAGTGTTAATTTTTAAAAACTATTATAAGAGTGTGGGTTTTTTTAATGATGTTCTAAAAAAATAAATAAAAAAATAACTTGAATTCAAAATTTATTTTTAGAAAAAGGATTGGAATTTTAGATATGTATTATAATGATATCATAATAAGTTTTCTATAAATTTTTTAAAGTTAATTTTTCTCAAAATTTTAATATTTTTTCATGTGATTGTTTAGTGGAGTTTTACTAGAATCATGATTACCCTCAACCCCCCCTTTGAAATGAAACACTTTGATGTGATCCTTTGTTTAACAATAATATAAATTATGTCTTAAAAAATATATAAGGTATAGAGACTTCTAAATTACATAACTATATTATATTAATGATAAAATAAAGGGTATCTTAGGTTTTATAATTGATATAACACAAGTTTCCCCACTTGAGAATCAAAAAACCAATCTGTTAAAGTGGGCGAGTTTATTTTCTTCAATGTATAAAAACATAATGATCAAAATCAAAAATATATTTAGATAAACACCAGTTAAATTTTTAAAAAAACTCAAATTATTGAAATATAATACCCAATTAGGTTCCAAAACTCCGTCGTTGAGTTCTTAACACCCTCACAATAATCACCCACCATGTATCTCACCATTAAGTGGAGGAGGAAGCTTGTATAGAACTCAATTGTCATTCTTTCCCTCCCAATGAGGATTGGGAGCTCTCAAACTTATTGGATGATGAGAGGATCCATTTAAATATATTAAATGGTATATATTAACCCCATCATATGGGCATTAAAATGAGGTTCCTAAGGTTCTTTTTTATAGGAAAAGTGGAAGGTTTTTTCACCCTATTTTTTAAATACAACTTATAACCAAGATTTGTGCTAGAAGATAGTCTTATCTCACTTTATAAAAGATTAATTTTTTTATTCACAAATTAAATATCTTCAAAAAATAGAAAACATTTTAGGTCTAGAACTTGAGGTATAGCCAAATTAATTAAGTTACCTTTTGACTGTGAACAATGAATATTATCTCCAATTTCGATATTTTGTGGGACTCTCAATGGATAAATTAGCCTCCATGATATTCTATAACATTATAGACCACAAAAAATTATTTTTCACCAAATTTGAGCCCAAATAGTATGATAGATTAGACACAATATTTATTTTATTCTATGTGTGTGTTTGGGCTATCATGCAGTTTGGCCCGTTTTGCTCGAATTTCATCTTAGGATCTCCAAATAACCTTCACCTTCCATGAAAATATTAAAAAAATTGAAATTTAACCATTTAATTATTTTTAAAATTAATTAATCTAATCAAATGATAAGTAAAATTTATTATTGTATTTTTTATTTACAATATAAAAATAGTGGTATGAGGGTGGAAATGAATAGTGACTCGCTACGCAATCACACCTCCACACATAAAAATTTTCACTCCTAGAAAAAATCATATTTTTCTAATTTTAGAAAAATGATAAATACATATATATATCCTTTTTCATTAAGATTTAATATTCAAAGTAAATTCAATTCTAAGTAGAATTTTAACCAAATAAAAAAACCATTTTATGGATTCAATCTTAGTAACCATGGAAATGAGTGTCTAATAAATTGTATCAGAACAAAATTCAAGGGAATGCGTAATATTCTTCTTAGAAATTAAATCCATGAGTAAATCATACCACTAAATCTCTATATGTTTGTGTCACAACTAATTCCTTATAATATTTCCACTTTCTATCTAGTAAATATATCTATTTTAAAAAAATTCAATATACCAAATTCTTTCCACTAAACCTACCATATACTCTTTGCAATAAAATTTCAAAACCCACTATTTTAAGAATTCATAAGATAATAACTTTTTATTTTCTTCCTATATTTTGTTATGTATTATTAATTATTATATTTTTATATATTTTTTTCACCAACAATATTAGGTATCAACCGTAGTTCAATCTAATAAAGTAATGAAACTAATTGGTTAGGAAATGAATACAAAGAAAAATTATTTTGGAAAGTTGACTAACATTAACCTAACTTATATATACCTTAAATTAAATAATAAATTTTCACACTTCATGGTTGAGTGAAATGTTGTGATGAGATGTTAAATGGAATAATTTACTCATAAAAACTCACACAAAGGTTATCAACATATTAATATTTTTAAAGATATATAATCAATAATATCATTGAAAAATAACCAGTTATACTAAAATCTCACATTAATGTTAAAATATTTCTCGAAATCATATGTCATTAGTTAAATAAATTTTATTTAAATGTTAAAAAAACATGAAATAGTTAAATTAAAAATGCATTTTCAATAAATTCCATCATAATATGGTCATTTAATATTAGTATTTTATCAAAAAAGTGAAGAAAAATAATAAAATAATAGAAAATTAAAAATACATTATAGCTAGAAAAAAAAGTGATAAAAAGAATAAATATGATAAAAGTACTAACAAACTCAATAATATATCCACCCCCCCCCCACTAAAATTTATAGTTTTCTCATAATAATTAAAGTAAAGGCATGAATGAAGGATCTAACATGATGGGTGTCACTTTTTATATATATTCTTGAAGGAAAAGTTACTCCAATGAGGATTCCAGAAGAGTTTTATGGAATTAATTCATCCTCTTCCCATTAATGGTGAATATTGGTAGGGTTTATTTATTTTTAACCTGTATGGCCCCAAAAGGATTTATATTACTAACAATGTATGGGATAAACTAGTGGAAATGAAAATTTACTGGGTAAAACTTCAGCCTTCTATTGTAAAGGAGGACCTTATGCTCAATATATAACTAATTATGATGGATTAAGAGATAATGGTAATACATGTTTCTATCCTTATATATTCAAAGAGTTCTCATAAGAATCTCTTTATATTATCTCTAACTCCAAAATCTACACTTTTCTTTGAGAACCTGCACTATATATATTAGAATTAGATTTTTTTTAATGGACTAATAGGCCTTATACTCTATCTCAATGGGGAGGTGATAACCATTTCAAAAGAAAACCCGATATGGTGATATTCCAATGAAATTTTTGAAATCAATGTGGTAATCCCACAATCCATCATCAAATCAAAACTCCAATCTTTTCTTTTGGGTTGGACCATTTTTTAACGAATTTTTTTTACTTCTCTTTTAATAACCTCGAATTTCTCAATTTTTTGTGGGGTAATAAGGTATAGAAACTCGATGTTGAACCCCATAAAATTGTAAGAGTTCTTGAACTTTTCAGATGACTAAATTAGATCCTTAGTCATATATAATGAACCTAGGAATTCCAAACATGTAGAAGATTTTGGTTCTCAAAAATTCCAAAACTACCATCGAGTCATATATCTTATGGATCACACATATACTCATTTAGTCATATAATACACTTCAAAAAGAATTTTCAATCATTCATATGAATTATATAATACCTTCATAATGTCAATTCCTTAAACATAAAAAATTTAATGGAAAATAAAGGGTTTTTATACCATTTCAATTACTTTGGATACATTTTCTATCCTTTGAAAATGATAAAAATCTCTTAAAAAATAATGGACATCTCAAAATAATTTTGATTAAAATATCCCAAAATCAAGTACCTTATAAAAATTATATTGGGGATTGAAGTTTTCCCCACATTAAAGAGTGAAAAAACCTAAGGGTAGACTGAGACTCATTATCAGGAACACGATGCCTTATGAATTGATCACAACATGAGCACCAAAGGTAAGGGTGATCCCAAATGTACCAAATTGACTCATGATTAATATTATCGACTTTTTTATTAAAATTATAAGTAATAAATATTCTACCAAATAATATATAGTTCCATCATACCATGGAATAATATATTTCACTCGATGCAATTTATCACTAAGAAAATGTCATTTTTGGTATTGAAAGGAGACTAATCAATGTGCAAGTATGGAAGGATCCAACTGATATGGTTAGCCACCAAATCTTATGATCCTTTTAATTAATAATTTATAAATTGAACTCCTAAAGGATAAGTATCCAAAAAATAAGATGTTTTTTTATTATTTTTTATTAAGGTGATTCCAAAGGGTTTTATAGTCAGAATACACAATCACTTTAGACCATAAATGATATAACCCAAATTTATCCAAGAAAAACACAATAAAAATAAATTCTTTTTCAATTATGGTATAGTTTTCCTAGTAATGTTTCAATGTGAATGGGTCATATGCAATTACATGTGGAGAATGATTGAAACATTATGATATGACTGCCCCAACTCCATAGTTAGAATCATTGAACATGAGCTCAAATGGTAAATCCCACCATAGTGGTTGGATTATTGGGGGTGATATGAGACCCAATTTTATTTATTAAAAGTATCTACATAATTTTTATAAAAGATAATTTTTTCCCTTTTTGGAGTAATTGGGAGATAGGGAGTGAAATATCACTAAATTGACAAATGAGATAGTGATAGAATCTCATGTCACCTAGTAAATAATATACATACCTCACATTTAAATTATTTTTTAGGGATTTTTGAAATTTACTATTAAATTATCAACTTGGATAACATCCCCAAATTGACATGTCTAAGTAGTATCCCTCACCACACCATGAAATGGAATTTATCATAATTTAATACAAGATTATTTTAATAAAGTGATGAAATAAAACACCAAGACTACTCAAATACTTACCAAAATATAAATCATAAACAGTGAAATAATCCATGAATACTCCCATGAAATTATCTAGATAATATAAAAAAATACTGACCATGCATAACTATAAAATAACTAGAGATTTTAAAAAACCAAATAAAATCCTTCTATATTTAAATTTATCATAGGGGAAAGTGAAGGTTTTATTTTACTGATCCTTGGGGGAAATATAGATCTAAAAATATCTAGGATACCCACACTAGAAATAGTATAGGGACTTATTTTCTGACCACTCTAGTATTTGGTCAATGAATGAAAATGGGAAATGGTCTTTACTAGTGTCTTGGTTTACTCGATGATAGTCTATACAAACATTCCAACTATTCAGCACATTGGTTTGTACAAATTCAGTTTTTATATTTTTGATTATCAGTAGAATAGTTTTCTCAATAACTACTTTAATTGGACTGACCCAATGGCTACCATAGATAGAGTAAATGATACCAATAGGAAATAATTTGGTTACCTTCTTTATAACACCATGAAATTTTGGTCTTAGTCAACTTTGTCTCTAACTCATTTGTTTAGTATCATTATTTAAAAATATAAGGTGCATGCAAATTTATGGGATAGTACCAGGAATTTCAAAAAAAAATCCATCTCAATGCTTTTTTATATAGCCTATAAATTTCAAGAAATAACAATTCATTCTTTTTAGGAAGTGAACTAAAAATAATGATGCGTAGATTTTTTCTATTATTAAGATATGAATATTTTAAATTTTGAATCAGTGGTTTAAGTTCTAATTTTGAGGGATTTTGAATGTATGGGAATAAATAATAAATATAGATGTTTATGATCTCATTTAATCTCTCAATGGTAAAATCCCATGACGAGGAGTAAGATTTTACAAGCTTAGTATAATCATCAATGTTCATTGTATCCTCAGTGCACAAGAAATCATCAATTAATAAACATATATTACATTTTTCTAAGGAATTACAATATTTAACACATAAAGCATTACCTTTAATGTCTATTAATCTTTAAAACTCAAATAGGGGATCCAAGTAAAGAAGATAAGTATCTATAGTTATTGGGGATATATCAATGTAATTAACTAAAGGATAAGAATTCTCTTATAAGGGGTGATTCATGGAATCAATGATATTAAAGTTGACAATGTCACCATAAAACTACATAGACAATGTACCATTAATTATGGTTTTTTGAATCTATCAAGAAATGTTTCCCTAATATAATTTGTGTGTGTCCATTTATAATATCATATTCTATTTTAATCAAATAAAAACCAGTAGGAAAACTTATGTTTTTAACCCTCATAAGAACATCCTATAGCACACCGATGGGGTGTGTGGTACTATATTTTTTTAGTTAAACAAGTATTCCTATAGGTTTCATCTCTCCATACTACAATTAATATTAAATGGAATGAGGTATCACATTTATAGTGGAACTCAAATCAAGAATAAAATTAGGAAAAAAATCCCCTATAGTACATGGAATTTAGAATGTTGTAGGATCATTTCATTTGGTGGTAAGTGATGGATCTATTAATATGAATACATTTTTACCCATGATAACTTTTTATTGCCTCAAAGTCACCTTTAGTGTGTATACATCTCCTTAAAAAAACTTGGCATATCCTGTAATTTTCTTCATACCATCAATCAATTAAATGTTAACCGATATTTTTTTTAAAGTTACCAATATTCCATTTTCAATTTTAGTTTTTTTAGTTTTATTAATTACTAGTCCCTTTATGGGGATATAATAAGAATGGTTGGGCTGGGTGTATCATCAAAATACATTCTCTATCATTTATAGGATCTTCTCTTGGGAAAAATACTTTTCTTATTTTGATATTTATGGATGGTTTCAATGATGGTTTACTCATATGGGGAAATAATAATATAAGTTTTTTTTGGTTTTTTAGTTTCATTCCAATATTAAGGGTGATGAAAATAACACTTCCCTTTTCCCTTTGTATTATCAGAGTTTGATAAGGTAGTTTACCTAACTGTTGAATTTAGATTCTCTCAAATGAGTTTTTGTGTTAACCTAATTGATTTTTTAATTCTTTTACGGTATCTAAGGTTGTTTGTTATAATTAAGGGTTATTTACATCCATTTTTTTATTAATTATTATAGTCTAGGATTTTGTTTTGGATGGGGGTTTGGAAAGGCCTTTTTGGTGGTTGAGTTTTTTTTTGTGGTGGAGGAGGGTGAATCCCTGCCCTATGTGGTTCCATGACTATTGAGGTTAGATATAATACCCCCTTGTCTATAGGCTTGGTTTTCTTTCCATTTATAGTTGTATGTATGGTATGGTTCTTGCCTAATGGGTTGGTTTCATGGGTGTCCTGGGAATATTTCCTAACAACTCTCAGAATGGTATCTTAATTGATGGAATTGGCCATAATAGTGGGTATCGGTGGCACATATACTAAAAAAATTATAGGATAAGGTTTTGATTTATCATGGGAAAGATTAATTTGAAATATCAGGGTTATTAACTATTCAATATTTTTATCCACCCTTCTCTCAAAATCATAAATTTCCACCACATGGACTCTTATTATGACTATATTAGAACTTAAACCAAACTATTGAGTGTTTTGTACTTGGTTTTTTATGAATTTACTCATACTAATTAGAGTCTTAACCAATAGGGAACCACATATTATAGAATCAATAATATTAAAATCCATATTAATTAAACTTTCAAATAAATATTGTATTAAAATTTGATTTATTATTTATTCATGGGGATATCTTACATAAAGTATTTTAAAATTTTCCCAAAAATCATGAAGTGTTTCATTATTTTATTTTCATATTACACATATTTATTTTCTTATTATTTCATATTAAGAGTTGTAAATATTTTTTTTATAAAAAGGAATTATATGTCCTCCCAGTCTCTAATTATGGTATTCACATAGTAAAAAATTCATTTGTAGTGTCTTTTAAAGATAATTGAAAAAAGATAACTTTTACCAGTTCCTCAAGAAATCCTATATGTTTTAATATTAAGAACAAGGTATGGAATTACATTAATTTTTTATGTGCCAATTCTCTATAAAATACATGTAATTTTGGAAATAAATTAATTATACTATATTTTAGTTCAAATTATGGTGCTACACATTATATTTGAATATATACAAGTTGAATATAAACATCATGTGAAGTTAGTTCCTTTAACATTCAGTTATTTTTTGACATACTATATAATTTAGTTTCAGTTTCAACTTTATTTATATAAGAATAAGGTTTTAGAATATTATTAGTGTGTTTTGTGTCCCCCTTTAAAGGATTATTCTATATGTATCAGTGTCGATGACATAGGATCCTATATAGTTCATGTTCTAAAGGTGGTAGATCACATGAAGAAGAAAATGTAATGAAAAAAACCTAAAAAGAAAAAGTGGTTAGCACAAAAAATTATATAAAAAAATTTAAGAGATAAAAAAAATATTTATATAATTTACATAGTTCTTAAAAGACAATCACTTTAGACTTGTATCACTCCCCAAAAACGATGCCAAAATTTCATTAGACTAACAATACACATCAAAATAACTATGTATTTGAAGTATATTTACAGAATATTGAAGAAACTAGGTTATATATCATGGATAATTTGAGGTTTTGGAGTGTTAATTTTTAATAAGTTTTGTAAAATAATAATAAAAGTTATGGGGGTGTTTTGAATGATGTTTTAAATCAAAACAAGGAAATAAAAACACAATTCATTTAAAAGTGATTTTTAGAAAAAGGTATTAGATTAAATAGAGTTGTTATAATTAGAAAATCACAAGGTTTATATAGATTTTTTAATGTTCAATGTTCTTAAAATTTGAATATTTTTTCTATAATTCTTTATTCAAGGTTTAATAGAATCCTAAGTACCCTCAAACCCCTTTAAAATGAATCGCTCTGACATGTTCCTTGGAATAACTATTATATATCCAAGGTCCCAAACTTATGTGATGCATAGGGAATATAAATTAAATTAATATATTGTATTCATTATAAAATAAAGTGTCACTTAGGCTTTCCAATTGACATTACACAAGCTTCCTTACTCAAGAATCAAAAAACCAATTTGTTAAATTGGGTGAGAGCATTTCATTAAATGTATCAAAACATAATGATTCAAATCCAAATAAATTTATATAAAACCCCATGAAATGTATAAAAACTTAAATTATAAAAAAAATTATGAATTAGGAGTCATAACTCCCTCACCACATGAATAGATCCCTTGCAATGATCACCCACCGTGTATCTCTCCATCAAGAGGCAGTGGAAGCTCATATGAAACTTTATCTCCATCCTTAATCTCCCTATGATGATAAGGATGTATAAAACTTATATTAAGGTATGATAATCCCTATAAATCTATAAAATGTAATAAATTCACCTAATTTTCTGAAATTTCAAATGACGTTTCCATGGTGCCAATTTATAGCCAAAGCGAAATGTGGTTTTGACATCCTATTTTCAAAATACTACTTAAAAATTAAATTTGGGCAATGAGATGGTATTTTCTCACCTTTGAAAAAAAATAAAAAAATATTTTAAAACACCTCTTGAATATATCTAAAACAATTAGTATAATTTGGAGTTTTATAACTCGAGATATAGAAAAATTATAAAAGTGACCTTGTGACTATAAATAGTGAAGATTCTCTTCAATGTTTACACATTTTGGGCCTCTTAGTGGGAGAATTGGGATTCATGGTCTTATAAAACATTTTATACCACATGTACAAGGATATGTTATCAAAATTTTATCTTAATTGTTTTGATATATTAAACTCCATGTGAACTTTAGTCCACATGTTTACTTTGGCTCTCATGTAATTTTTCTCAATTTTCGCAAATTTTGTAATGGGATCTCCAAATAAACTCCACCTACCATAAAAACATTAAAAAAGTTAAATTTCCACTTATAATTTTTTTTGAAAATAATTAATATAATCAAATAAGAATTCAAATTGGTTATAGGAATTTGGAATTTACAATTTAAAAATAGTTTAAAACAGTGGTATATGAGTGAAAATGAATAGAGAATCGATGTCTAGTCGGTATACTTCTTCTTTTTTAGGTTCTTAGAGATCATAATGTTCCATATCATTAGTTGGTTTAGAAATGATGATATTTATTGATGATATACCTATGGATGAAAACACATATTTCCTTTGTAAAGTTATATCCATAATATGGGTATATTTCTTTATTGTGGATGATACTAGAGATGACTATTGGGGTAAAAATACCCTCATTACTATGGTAAGGGGTATCCCATGGGATGTTACATCTATAGTTATAGCTCTCTTTTCTTCCCAGACCTATATTCTACTGGTTATTAGATGTATAAGGATACCACTATGATAAACTCAATAAGGGTTAATGTTATTCCAGATTGGTGAGGGGTCTACTAAAGCCATTAATAAGGATAGTTTCTATGATGTTTGAGGCTTCTATATAATTGTGAAATAAAAATTTTCCCAAGAAATTTTTAGGATATGTGGATGGGCCTCTATGATTTTAAAAATTTTAGGGACATGGACCTGCTCTAAAGTTATTGATTTTCCCCAGTGATACTTCTTTATAGATACTTTTGGATGGGTGGTTGGCGTCAGAACCTTGATCATAATTAGGGTCATGCAATGTAGGAAATAAATTTAATGAATAGGATATTTCCTAGGTAGTTCCTTGATTTCCATAATGATATTTTAATGGTCTTCATGTGTATTAAAAAGAATTGGGGTATGAACCTAATCCTGATAACCATCAATCAATTTACCCTAGTGGTCCCTCCTAGAGGATATCCTAGTTTGGACAATTAGAACCAAGATCAATGAGGAATCCTTTTAACATATTCTCAAAGGGTTGAGCCTGTAGAGTATTATAAATTATGGAGACCGATGGGATCCCCATTAGAGGATCTTGAATAGTGATAGAGACATGGTTGGAATCCCCCTAAACCTCATTAAGGTAAGGGAGATAAGTGTTATTTCATTCTAGGTACATTCTCTCAAAATGGTTTATTGTTGAGATGGGGGTCACCTTTCCCTTATAATTTTTTTGTATGGAATTTTCCTTCATCATTTCAGAATCTATATATTAGTATAATTTATTTCTAAATTTTTAATTATCCCTTCATGAAGGTATTATATCACCATATATTCAATATCTAGTACTATAAACATTAGGTATGTGACAATGTGCAACAGTACCTCGAATATGAGGTAGTTTTAGTGATGAAAACATCATTATATTTGGAATTAATCAGCTGGTGGTTTATGGAAGCCTTTTTTATTGTACAGTTTCCCCAGGACTATCTATAGAGTATAGTTTCTTATGGTATATTCACTCCAAATACCATTTTGATTCCTAAGGAGAAAACAAAACCCATTACTACTTTATCATTGATATGAATTCATGGTTAATAAATTTATTTCCTAAGGATTAAATTCAGGTTCACTATTCTATTTCTAATTTTCCTCCATGATTACATGTTCTAAGTCAGTGCAAACCTACTTTCTAAAGGCATACAATCATTCAGACATATTGAAGACACTTGGAATTGTGATTTGATTGAGAGGATGGTAGGTTAGATCATTAATCAATGGGTTTTATATGCCTATTCTTGGTACATCTAAAATATTTAAGACATTTTTATGAATCCTTCCCAATAATAATATTATTTACCCTTAAAATCAATTAAATGAAAATATTAATATAAAAGTACATGAGATATGGGGTTATACTATCTCATTTGATCCAAGAATTTGGTCTCTCTATAGATTAAATCTATATAGGTAGTTGATATGGATTTTATCTCCATCCATGGAGTCATTGGGATTCTATGAAAGGTGTTTGTAGGTGTTATGGATCTGGGATAAATCCCATGAAAGGGGATTACTATATATCCCTTTTAAGGTAATCATAATCCATATAGTTTGATTCCACTCAAAGTCACGGATCATACATTTTATGTTCATGTGACAAGGACTATAGTGGTTTCTATTAAGGTTATGTATTTGTAACCTCTTTCAATAAGTTTAATGTCATGTGGAGTGGACTACTTGGTGAAAGGTACCTAGAAATGGTTTGATTGGGACTTGAACATGAGTATCCCTTTCTGGCTCATCCTGTATGTTGGTAACTAGATGGGAGAGGGACTGGTTTGTGCCTGAACCTAGTAGGAGGATATTTTATCTTTCTCATATCAATCCATGAGGGTATCTTATTCTTTTCAAATTAGTAAAGTAGAGATGGTTCATATTATATTCATCACATAAGGAATCTAATGCTTGTCACATAGGTAATGGTGTATCATTTAATGCTCAAAAAATGAGGCATATTATGCTCATAGGAAATGAAATTGTGGTGATGGTAAGGGTGTTGGTATATTGATATTGAACCTGATATTTCTTACGTATCCTACTAGAATATAAATAAAAACCCATGTAGTTTGAGTTACCCAATTTAAGGTAGTGTGACATGACCGGTATGTGTATTTTAAATTCATATGGTAAGGAATATGTGATATATAGTTTAATTTCATATAGGTAAGACTAATATAAGATAGGTACCTTAAAGTGTGTTGGTGTGAGATTTACAATGAGGTGGATCTTTCTAGTTTAACTTGACATATGAATCATGTGAGGGTTTTTTGTAACCAAGAAGAAAATCTTGTCTCAAGGTATTTGAAGAAACTGAGGGTATTATCTTGACTTGAGGAATTTGTTCAAGTCTTATGCATTATCATCCCTTTCTAATTAATCTTATATATTGGTAACTATAAATGAGAGGGTGTTTGGGTCTTAAACCTAGTAAGAGTCCCATTTATAGGTATGTGGCTCATTGAGTGGACCATAGAGGCCAACTAGATTCTTGGGAAGCTGGGATGACCATCATGAGCCATAACATAACTCGTCAATTTATTAATGATAGGGACCCTAATTATTAAGTGAATGAATTATTGTTTCCACCTTGATGATCCTATCAACAAGGGAGAAAAACCTATGAAGGTATATCATGGAAGTAATGATCCCTATTATCAAAGTAAGATATGATATAATGGGATCACTCTAGAGTGTATAACATCATCATGTATTTTAGGAGTCCATGGAAAATACCATCGTAGCTTGGATCCCATTATACATGACTATAGAAAAGTGGAGTGTATACATGGAACCTAGGAAAAGTGTAACCCAAGTATTAGGCCTGGATGAATTGGAACCTAGGTAGGTGACCTAGGAGAAATAGGTTCTCAAGAAGGGGGTATGGGTTAAGTGTAACTTGGGTATGAGGCCTAGATGAATTTCCACAAAGTTAGGTGGCCTAGCTAAAGTGAAAACCAAGTCATGGTGAATAGAAAAAGTGGTTCCTAGGTATGAGGCCTGGGTGAATTGGAAACCAAGTAGGTTATGTGGGATAAATGGGTGCTCTGGCAGGGGGAATGGGAAAAT
The DNA here is from genome assembly GCA_963277665.1 of Viscum album. Lineage (NCBI taxonomy): Eukaryota > Viridiplantae > Streptophyta > Magnoliopsida > Santalales > Viscaceae > Viscum > Viscum album. The sequence goes on along the minus strand of OY728159.1, from coordinate 1,814,393,524 downwards.
TGGTTACTCGGGTAGGAGGCCTAGGTGAAGTGTCCCCCAAGTACGTAGGTTTGGGTGAATGGGTGCCCAAGTATTAGGCCTAGAGATTTGAGTGTGTCTCTACTCAAATTGAGCTTAGTATCCCAATCATTTCTCCCTAGTGATGGACTTATAGAGCTAGGCAAGACTTTACTCAAAATGAGCCTAGGAACCTAGACATTTCACCCTAATGAGGGACTTAGAGGAATGGGAGAGGATCTTCTAAAAAAATCCTAGGAACCTATGTATTTCTCCTTAATCTTACTTCCACTCCTTATAAGTTTTCATTTTAATACCAAATTTTAGAGTCTATAGAAAAAATGGGTACATAAACCAAATGATTATGCACCCAGGTGCTCTGATCTGAATTTTATATTGAAAATGGGGGCTAGGGGTCCTTTTATAGGTAAAACTTGGATCAGGTTCCCATGGAAAGGTTCACTAAGCTAGAAAATATTCATCCAAGGTGTTAAAGGAAGAGAACACGATACATGGGTGTGAACAACTAGGTTGTGAGAGGCAACAAATGTGGAGATAAAGTGTGAAATACTATAGTATTTTTTATTAGGTCCTAGGAGGTAGGATTTGAGAAGATAGGGTGCACATGGATAGTGTGAAAGATACTATGTTTCATATATTAAATTCATCTTAGAACAAGGCTAGAATTTGGAAAAACACTGAAAAACTTCAAACAACCATAAATTTTGATATGTATGTCCATTTTGGATCTATGAGTAGAAAAATTGATTATTGAAAAAAGAAATGTGCCATTAGTTATTAGGTTTCTCTATATAAAATGTTTTCAAAGGCTAAAAATTGTCTAGAAGACCCTCAAAAATTAGTTTTATGGTTTTTATAACAATTTTATTGGAAATGGATGAAATAAATGTCCTACTCCTAGTGGGAGGTTCTCACCACCACATAATTGTATTGGGAATTTGTTTTAAGGGTATCCACCCCTTGGTGTATTAGTAGTCATCTCATACATGGGGATCCCATTTGATTATTCTTAATAAACTAAGATATTTGTATGCATATACTTGACTTGTATTATTTTAATTATGACTATATAATTTCTTCTATGTAAAAGTATGTGTCGTACATTTTTAAGTGAAAAATACACACATTAAAATTGAGTATCTTCTCATGATTGCCCACTAGAAGAACCTCGTAGTGACTAGATATTTTATTTTAATTTATATTTGGTACATTTTATACCAAATATATTCTATCTTGTTACCTAGTCTATAAAATCTATATTTCATAGTTTTCACTCAGGTGGAAGATTTTTTATTTAAAGTAATTTGGATAACTTACTGATTCATGGAGCTGATTTACATTGGGAATATTAGGTTTTGTGGCTGGATTCAAGTTTTGTTAGATTTTTTATTTTAAATTAATATACAAGATAAAAGTTATCAGCCAAAGAAAAATATGAGATAAAACCATTGTAAACAATTTTTCCTAGGTGTAAAAATGGGGAATATGGGCCGAAATTAGCCTAATACCATTTTGGATTTTTCCATTTTATCTTTTTTTCATACAAAACAAAATTTTCAATCCCAATCCATTTTTTATAAGGTATGGGTAGGTTGGTGGGAAGTCCCATTTATATATTTATAAATAATAAAGAAGTTTTCAAAATCCAAAAATGAGTAGTGGTACTATGAATCCCTTACAACCATCTATAATATAACCATGTGAATTCCATGACCTATGATACATAAATAGAAGGATTTTAGGTCAAATAAAAAATTAATATCTATAGTTTTATGTGATTAGTGGTGGTAAATGGGTAGTGATCATGGTTTATCCACCTCATATATGAAGATATGAAATCCAGAAGATCGATCAAAGGTGGTTGTAATGACTTCCTATAGTGATTAGTGGGGGGTCTGCTGACGACACCTCCTATGTGTGATACCAGATGAAGGGTGATAACTCTTTATAGGATAGATAAAATAATTTACCAAGGATAATTTTATAAGTAATAGAAACTATTAGTGATTTTGGGATGGGTTTTTTCATGGTTTATCAATAGAAATTGGTAGGATTTTAGGTTAGTGTTTCACATACCACAATAGATAATTGGGGAAAGAATGTCAGGGAGAGAGCATGAACAAGGATAAAGAGAAAAAATATATGGGGAGGGGTAGAGGAAAAGTTTTTTTAGGAAGTGAGGCAAGCGGTGATGGTTCTTTAGAGTGAGGAATCGAGGGTATGATGATGATGATGAGTCAAAGAGGGTCGGTGGATATAAATATGAGGTAGAGATGGGAAAGTGTATATTTATCTTGGGGAAAGGAATAGGTGAGAGGGTGGGGATTGAGGGGATTGAGGGGATTTAGGTGTATGGTTACAAAAAAATAACCAAATACTACAACAATAGGTCTAGTACATGACCCTGTAAGAAAATCATCACGGATATGAGATAGTTTTAACATAACTTTTTAAGCTCATTTTAAAAATGGGTAAAACAATCTACAACCAACCTAAATCATATCCATGAGATTGACTACAAACATATGGACTCTTTCCCAATTTGGAATCCCCCAATACCAAGTTTCCCATATAGTATAAAACCCCTTGGTTGAGTAATTCCAAAGCTCTCAAACATATCATGGTGTTTTATAGGATGTTCAATGATTTAATATGATTAAGAACAAGGTTTATAAAATAAAATCAATATATTAATATATTATAATGTTAATCATGGTGGATTATAATAAAAAATAATGATATGGGATAACCCTCTTTTATTTATTTAATTTTTCATCCAATATGGGGGAAATTCACCTCACCTGAGGGTAAGAGAAACTCAAAATTAAAAATACGAACATGCTGCTTTAAGATAGAAACCATACTTCATATCCTGCATTCTAAACCAAACCAAAATTAAAACCAAAGTAGATCTAAAGCAATGATAACACATTATTTTTTACTAGTCTATAGTCATAAGTGAACTAGGTCATCACCAACTAACTTTATTCACATAGTAGTAACCAAAATAACTATTTCCTTGATTCCATAGGTAAAATATAGAGACCCAATAAATATTTACTTTTAAGATAATCCTAAGAAACCCCATATCATAAAATGGGATATAAGAACAACTACAATAATGGAAACTGATGACCTATAGGGAATAAAGCAGTGTTATTTGTAAACTAGTGACTAATCATAGGCTCTTTGATTTTTGATAAATGTCTCAATAAGACTAAATTAATAATATTTTAATCCAAAATATTAACACCATAAAATATATTTTAACTTTGAATTTTGTGTCTGATGGGTTTTTCAAGATTGAATATAATTATTCAATTAGTAGAAGACTTTATGAAATTATAAACCACGATCTCCATTCATTGAAATTAAAACAATGTATTATATAAAATGAAAAATATGTTCTTTGATAATGATAGCCATGATTCCTCTTCAATCACATGATCATGTTGAGGATCACTTATAAAATATCAAAGTACGCCTTCCTCCTAGGCTATATATAGGTGAAATAATCACCCAATTCTTGGTAAAGATCCTCCTTTGTATCCTAGTATTCTAGTAGCTCTCAAAGTAAAGTAAAACTACATGAAAAATAGTTTTTAATGAAATAAATTTTATAACTTGGTTGTAATGTATGTTTTTAAATATTAAATGTGAAAACATACATAAAGTTCATGTTGTTAAATATGATATTTTAAAACACAAAAAAACATGTGTGTTTTTATTATATTCAGTTACAATATAAAAAACAACATGCATACATTTAATGTTGTTAAATGATTAATTTATGATATATATTGAGTGTGGTTAAAGTTTTATATAAAAACTAAAAACACATACCAAAAAATCCCTGAAACGTGATTTTGGATTCATGTGATCATGGGTTCCTTTCATTGTTCTTTACTCATGCAATGAAAACCTTCCCCAAAATTTTCCTTCTATGGTTTTCAATTCCACCTTCTCATGACAAAAACACCCATACATTCCCCAATTTTCCATTTACTTGATAATAAAACCCTTCCTTGAATTTTTATGATTCTATATTTCCCCTTCATGTGATGAGAAATATATTATTTCGATAATATTTTTACTTTAAATATCAAGGTTTACCCTTCATATGATGTTGATAAATCATGACCTTCCATGTTTTTTTCAATCTCAATTTCAACATTGTGGAACGAAAAAGCCTCCCCCTACTTTTACCCTTCAGCATTTACCCTTCTCTCTAGATTTATATTTTAATTTTTATTCTCATATCAACATATATAAATTTTATATTTGGTTTATTTGATCAAATAACAATAATTAAGGTTAGATTTTACATTTATAATTTTATATGTTTGATGGTTTTTTATTTTTTGATCTCAATTTTTTTGATAATTAAAAAGTGATTTATTGGTTAATGTCATTGATTATAACTTCTGATAAATTTATTATTGTATTTTATTTAGTTTTTAGGAGTCTATAATTCATGAATATACTTTTCACTTTAATTTAAAGGACCTTAGGACCTTGATAGCACTGTGATTCACTATTTTATTTCACCCTTACACCACTGTGTTAAAATACTTTTATATTGTAAATTACAAATGTAATAACAAATTTCACTTCACATATGATTCATTTATTTAGTTTTTATAATTTTTAATAAGGTAAATTTTAATTATTTTGATTATTACATTGTAGTAAGAGGTATTTTGGAGAGTCGATGATGAAATTCAAGAAAAATGGGTTAAACTACGCAAGATCCCAACACAGATGTGGACTAAAATTATCACTTAAACTAATATGGGAATAAATTTCTTATGAAATTATATGTTATTATCCAAAATTTAGTTGTTTAAAACTTATCTAAAGATACACAAGCCCAATTCATCAATATGGTGTCCCAACCAAACTCATTTTTCCAGAAAATTGAATATTCTTGAAGTCAAGAGTTTGGTTTGGTATTTTGAAAATATCACTCATTATAGAAGTCCAACGGCCACCAAATTTGACAAATATATATTCAAGATGGATTTGAAAAACTTTTTTGTTTTTTAAAAGTCAATATAAGTCCATTTACTAGGCCAAAACTAAGATGTAATTGGTATCTTGAAATCTAGGTTTACAAAACCACCTACCAATTTGGCTATAAAAGGGAACCTTGGCCACCACATTTTCAATATAGAACAAGATGTGAAGTGAAACCATTTTAGTGTTCCAAATTATTCCTCCCATAAACTTGAAGGTTTTTGACCTCTCTATCCTTATAGGGTGAGCTCAAATGAATAAGGATATTCACCTAATCCTCTACCTCCTTCCAATAGTGATCTAAACTATGAGTGATCATTGAAATTGAGATACACACCATATAAAAGGATCTTAGAAACTAGTTTACTATTGGTTTAATGTATTTTTGGTTTTTAAAAAAATCATTCATAATTACATTACTTTGATTTAAATTTTAATTCTTTGTTTGATTCAATGGAATGGAATGCTTTTAACTTTTAACCAATTGGTGAGAGGTTTTGAGAGTGTGACTTGTGTTTTACCGATTGGAAAACACAAGAATCCTTTTATTTACCATAAATTTGATATTTAAATTTTATTTGTATATTATTATATCATACATAAGATTTGGTCCCTGGATATACAATTTTTATGTCAAGTTTTGATTCTACTTGCATTGTTATAAAATCTTAAAGAATAATTGGTATTCTGATTAATCTCAACCAAACACTTACTCCAAAAATGAACGAAAATATAAGAAAAATGAACTTAAAATATTGTTTAGTGAAATTGAAAAGGAAACATTATTATGCATCTCTTAAAAATCAACCTTTTATTTTTAACTATTAAACTCTTTAAATTCAAATATTTTATTTTGAATCATCATTTAAAACCCCCTTATTTTCTATTTTTTTTCAAAAAATTATTGAAATTCACACTATAAACTCATTAAAGCTACCTGAGAGATGACATAGGCTATTCACTAAACTAAATATAATATTATGAGACCAAATCAATTTGATTTGTCAAGAAAATGTGGTCATCCCTTCTAGTTTAATTTTTAAATCACGTATTGTATGTGGATATGTTTCATCTCCATAGATTTTGTTTCTAATTGTTCATGATTGTAAGATGACTAACAAATTTATGATATATTGTTATTTTTTAAAAGGTAATTACATAACTAATAATGTTTGGATATATGGTTATTTTTTAAGATTACATGAAATCAACAACTATAATGTTCAAGGTATAGATAAAAATTAAGTCTTTTTTCATCTTTCCAGGTAAGATTTAATATTTCTATTATAATGATTATTTTTTTGAACCACTTAAGAAATCCACCTGTTATCATTTTATTATCTTAAATAGAATGAATATATATATATATATATATATATTTATATATATATACATATTTTCAATTTATTACATTCTAGGTAAATTATTTTTCATGTTTTAAGTCTTTTGGAACCCTGTCACTAAATCAAAATCAATGAATATTTATATGTATAAAAATCTATTTAGACTGGTCATTTTTTTAGAATTATTAAAGTTTATCTTATTAGGTACCGAGATGGGTAGTAGAATCCAATGGGCTGGTAAACTAAAAAAATTTTCACCACCGGACTGACGTTACGACGTCAACTCTAGTGAGTTATCATGGTATGGTTCGAGGACCAAGCGTGGATTTGACAGAGCACAAAATATAAAATGAACAAGTACCTTGTTCGAATATGACAGGCGCAAGTGTGTCGCAGGTTGCTAGCAACCATCACTCAAATACTCTGATGTCGAAGTCCTCTAGATCATCCACACACACCTTTCTAATGTTCATGTGCATTGTTCGTTGGAATCCGGGTGCTAGTGCGGCACACCAACGATCTCCTCAATGTAGTAGTGATCACCCCAAGGCAAGGAACTTTGATCCATGAAGGAATTTATTGAAGTTCTTCCTTTCTTTAGAAGATATCTCTCTAGAATCCAGGAGGATAGAGAGGCTCTCAAATTTGACACATGAATTGTTAAAGGGGAGTGTCTCTCTCTTACTTATATAGGGAATATCTAAAATACCCAGTATGGGTTCCCGGCCCCCGTGTAATAGATATCCTCTTTATATGTTTTATAAATATTTATTTATGTCAAATTAAAATATTACATAAATAATATTTATAATTTTATCACTAACTAAAATATATATTAAATATGTATATATATATATATATCATGTGATAAACATGATTCTATAACTCCACTTGCTTCTCCTACAAATATTAAACGAACCCTGGATACTTAAATCTATTCTAATAATATTTAATCATTGTATTTACTAATCACTTGTAAATATATCTTATAAATAAATTCAACATATTATTCTAAGCTTGAATAATTAATGAATTCATTTATTACTTGGTGATCCATAGAACTTGGATAGTACTTAGACCCTTTTGTGGGGCCCACCAAGTTTTATATTCCTATTCCCAGAATAGGGCAGATTCTCAAATCGCTATTGTGTATGACCCTCTAGGACCTTATCTCAATAGCATTGAATAATATCCATCGACCAAGAGTAGGGTCTACGAACCTATTGAGGCCCCTATAGAGATAAGGTAAAGTCAAATCTATGTCTACCTTCCAACAAACACAGTTTGTGTAATATAATCTATTTGTCATCGATATCTCAATAAAGTAGAATGCACACTAGTTTCATTATCCTTTTTCTTGATTTATTTTATTTGTTGATTTTTTCGGACAGTCTTACCTTCCACTACCATGGCTATGGATTTAATGACGGTGAAACCATCCTAATCAACCAGGCTCGAGATATCTCTTCCTAAACTTGGAAGCTACAAATCCTATCTTGATCATTCAATCAATGACATGCCACTAATGAAGTACAGAACACAAACTACCTCTCCACGACTTTGTCACCATGTTTTTTTCCTTGCATCAAAGTACGCAATTAAATGACATTCATTGATAATGATCTCAAGTCTGTAGACCATTATAGATTTCCATAGATAGGAATGACCAATGACACCTAAAACATTTGGTGTTCCTATTATGCAGGTCAGTCCTCATGATCTCAACTTCTATAGATCATCAAGTGATAACATCATGAGAAGAAGTCTCAATGCTTATGAGCCCCCATCACATGATGCTCACACATCATCTGTGTACTTTCATAGTGATGTAACTGGACCATAGGAGATTATTTTAAGATTACTTTCATGGAATCTCGGGGCTCTCATTATAGCCTAGGATCTTCTATAAACCTTTGATACGACACATAATCTAAGGACATTACCATAAAAAATTGTATGTATAAGTATCTACACTATTATAGCAGGATAAACACATGTATTATCCCAAATTAAATACATGTAGTGATTATCAAAGTACAATAAAAGTTGGGTCTAGGGAACCCACTATCAACACTCCCACTTGCATTAGAGCTGATTGCTAACAGGTTTCAATCTGCTAGCTCTCACATGAGAATCATGCTTCTGCTGAGATATGGCTTTAGTCAGGGGGTATGCCACGTTGTCCTTTGTGGCTACTATAATAACTGTGACTTCATCCCTTTGATTAAAATCCATCAAGAGATGAAACTTCCAAAGAATTTGATTTTTCCTCTGGTGAGACCTGGGATCCTTGGAAAGCACCACTACAGGAGTATTATCGCAATATACTGGAATAGGGTCTACACTACTAAGCACAACACCAATGTCTAAGATAAAGCTGTGTATCTAGACTTCTTCATTTTCCACATCTAAAGATGCAATATATTTGGACTCTACTATAGAATCAGAAACCACAACTTGATTCTATCTTCTCCATCTCACTACACCACCATTCAGGCAAAATATGTATCCTGACTTGGATTTTAGATCATCATGATCTATCTGGAAACTAACATCAGTGTATCCCCTCACTACTAGTTTCTCATCTCCTCCATACACCAGGAACATATCCTTAGTATGCCTCAAGTACTTTAGGATAGTTTTAACAGTTGTCCAATGCATCTCTCCTAGATTGGATTGATATCTACCCACCATGATTAAAGAAAAGGCGACATCAAACCTAGTACATAGCATGGAATACATGATAGAACCCACTGTCGAGGCATAAGGTATTCTACTCATTCTTTCAATCTCTTCCTGTGTTTGAGGATACATTTTCTCGGAGATATTTATACCATGTGACATAGGTAACAATACTCTCTTGGATTGTTCCATATTTGAAATCTCAAGTACCTTGTCAATATATGTACTTTGACTTAGCCCAAGAAGCCTTTGAAATATATGTCGATAGATCTTGATCCCTAGAATGTAGGCTTCTTCACCTAAGTCCTTCATGGAGAAGCATTCATTTAACCAAGTCTTAACCGACTGTAATACTTGCACCTCAACTCACATAATTAATATGTCATCAACATATAACACTAGGAAAATTATGGTATTCCCTTCAACGTTTTTATAGACACAAGGGTCTCTTTCATTTTTGACAAAACCAAAATCTCTTATGGCCTAGTCAAAATGAGCATTCCATGATTATGATTCCTACTTCAACCCATAAGTGGATCTCTGCAGCTTGCATACTTTATCAGAATTCTTTGACTTGAAAAACCCTTTGGGTTGAGTCATATAGATGTCTTCAACCAACTTCCCATTTAGAAAATCCGTTTTGACATCCATTTTTCAAATTTCATAATCATTAAAGGCTGTTATTTCAATCAATATTCTGATGGATTTAAGCATTGCTACTGGTGAGAAGGTTTCATCATAGACGTTTCATGAAACCATTTGCAACCAATATTGCTTTAAAGGTATTAACTTCACCATCCATGTCCAACTTCTTCTTAAATAACCATCTACATCCAATGGGATTTACATCAGCTGGAGGGTCTACCAAAATAGAAACTTGATTTTGGTACATGGACTCCTTCTCTAAATTCATGTATTATTGCCATTTAGCAGCTTATTTTCCTTCTACCGCCTCCTTGTAGGTTAGAGGTTCATCGTCCCCAAGTACTAATATGTCACCTAACTCAGTGACAAGAAAACTATAACGCTCTGGTTATCTAACCTCTCGCGTAGACCTATGCAGTATTTGTGTCTCAGGGATAACTTTTTCTTTCACTTGTTCTTATGGAGATTGTTCCTCTACCAACTCTTGTGAATTTGGAGCATTAACGTCATCGAAGTCAATCTTTCTCCCACTATTTCTAATATAAATTTGTTCCCTTTCTATAAATATGGCATATCTTTCCATAATAACATTTCTATCTAAAGGGTTATATAAGTAATATACTTTAGTTTCCTTAGGATAACCTATAAAGATGCACTTAGTGCTTCTGGATCCTAATTTTTCACTTGGTAAAGTCGTGAAAAATTCCTTGCACCCCCATACATGTATGTGTGTCATACTAGGTTTATTTCCATACCATAACTCACATGGAATCCCATCTGCAGCTTTAGTTGGTACTCGGTTCAGGGTATATGCCACTGTCTACAAAACATATCCCTAAAAGGATAATGGAAGAGTTGCATGACTCATCATTAATCTAAACATGTCTAGAAAGTTCATATTCCTCCTTTCACTAACACCATTCCATTGTCGTGTATAGGGAGGAGTGAGTTGGGATACTATTACATACTCCTTCAAGTGATCAATGAAAGCTTGGTTAAGATATTCTCCACCTTGATCTGAGAGGAGTTCTTTTATCTTTTTACCAAGTTGGTTTTCTACTTCATTTTTGGTATTCCTTAAAAAATCAAAAGGAATCGAAATTATACCTCATTAAGTAGATATATCCATACCTACTATAGTCATCGATAAAAGTAATGAAGTATGAAAAACCACCCATGGACTCTACTAGAAATGGACCACATACATCAGTATGTATTAATTACAGTACTGAATTGTCTCTTTCTCCCGTTCCTGAGAAAGATGTTTTGGTCATCTTTTCATTATAAACAATCTTGACAAACATCCAAGGGTTATAACTATACCAACCCTAAATACCATTCTTGATGTGATCTTCATAATCGCTTCTCTTTTACATGACCAAGCCTGAAGTGACATATGTGGGTGATATATGAGTCATTTTTGTTGTTTTTGTCATTGATTTCCATTATGGGGATTTAGAGTTCCAGCATATATAAACCACTGTTAAGATGTGTCATACCATAACATATGTTATCCCTATAAAAGAGACAACATTTATTTCCAAACTTGAAATAAAAACCCAGTGTATAAACTCGACACATAGATAATGTTTCTAGTAACATAAGGTACATAATAGAAATTGTTTAAAACTAGAACCAAACTAACTATATAGGTTAAGTGATAGTATCTCACTGCCAAGGATGCCATACTTACACCATTTGAAGCTCAGAGATCCACTTGACCTTTTTCAATCTTTTTGAACCTACTTAGTTCCTGTATATGAATAAAAATGTGTGAGCCACATGCCGTATCCAATACCCAACTTATAGATTACATTCAATGAAAAAAATACCTAAAGTATAAGCATTAGTTTTCTTCTTCTTCCTAGATCTAAAATTATTCTTCCAGTGGCCTTTCTTGCCACATCCAAAGCAGACATCTTCCTACACATTACTTTGCCTTTGAATCTTTAGCTTCTTTGCAGGACGATGCATTAGTGTATTTGGCCTTGACTTGGCCTTAGACCCCTTTGCCTTGCCCTTATTTTTCTTGTTCACCATAAGGAAAGATGAATTGGTATTTTTCATATCCTTATCAGCTTGGTGAACTAAATCCAAAAGGTCTAGGAGCGACTTTGTCATATCATTCATGTTATAATTGATAATAAAAGTCGAGAAGATCAACGGTAAAGAGGAAATAATGGGATCCACTACTAGTTCTTGGTTCAATTTGAACCCAAGGGCTTTAAGCCTCTCAATATACCCAGTCATCTGGAGTACGTGAGGACCGACTTGGTGCCCTTCTGCTAGCCTTCTCTTACAAAGAGAAATTTAGATCTCATACCTTTCTTGCATGGACCTCTTCTAATATAATCCTTGGAGATGTGAAATCATCTTGTAGGAATCCTCATCCTCATGAATTTATTTTCAATTGCATGGACATGGATGAAAAATGATTCATTGTACATCAAGCGCATCGTCTACATGATTTCTCTATTTATCTTTTTTGCCTTGCTTTCTCCCTGAGGAGGCTCAGTGGGAATTGGGGATTCTAGCACATATAAATTCCTTTCTTGGTGTAGTACTACACACAAGCGCCTGTACCACTCTTGGAAGTTATTTCCGGTAAGGATATTTTCTTTATCCAAAAGTGATCGTAGTGATAAATTATTTGTGGTGTTGGTTATTTCCATTTTAGATCTATATCAGATAAAAATTTAGCAGCTAGTACTTTTCCTTGATTCCCTTATTGACATTTATGATTAATAAATTATTATATCATTTTTATGTCTCCCACTATTTTAGCAAACCTTAATATCTCTCACTATTAGATTTGTAATACTATGTCACTTGAGTATTCTAGTGGAAAGGATCCTCAAAACCTACCTCATAGTCTACAAGATATAGCTACGCCACTACTTGGAGGGTTTCAAGGTAGGCACTAGGTTGGAAAATCACTTGACTTGTGGTTCCTTGTGTTTTTGTGTAAAGTCCCAGCTTTTGGAATCCAAACATGATTCCCTCGACATCTTGCCTCTAAAGTGATAACAAGTTAACTATGGCTAAACCTTGACTACTCACTTTAGTTAAGTCGACCCAATTCTCTCATGAAAATGCCCTGGTAGTAAGAGGTACTCTCAACTATGGCTGACGAGCACCCCAAACAGCCAGTTTTGTTTAGATGTGAGAAATGGGAGGAGTTTGGACTTAATATCTCTTTGAGTGATTTAAATATTTATTGATGAATAATCCTTTTTCTATCTATATGTTCAATCTATATTTTCGTGCTCACAATAGAACATACAATAGAAATATATTCTTCAATTCTTTATTCATTTTTTATCTCGCTTACTATTCTATGTGATCAAGCAATAATCATGTACTCACATAAAATAATAAACTATGTATAAAGTAAATCATACAATCCAACTGGTCTCAAGAATTCTATAAAGATCGATCCATAACGGATCAATATTGACCTAGGGAAATCCATACCTGAGTTGAGAATTGACTCATGTTGCAGCTAGCCCTAGTGCAATGCGCTCGGCTCTCGTCTGGATTACCACCTCGACTGGGCAGGGTCTGCATCTCAGATCATCATCGATTAATTACAAATATACTCCCACATAGGTGAGGGGGTCTAGGGGTAAAAAATATAGATCATGCATTGGACACATAGGCCCTTATACATATTTTATTTAAAAGACGATTCGTAGATTGTCATTTATCTACTTAATTATTATAATCATCACACGCATTGAATAAATAATTAAATAAATAAAAACACCAAACATGCATGGTTCATTCGCTTGCTCAAGACCGGTCGGTATAAATAAAACACGATTAAAATTAAACTGCAGTGAAATTTAAATAGTACGGGGGGCTCTTATAAATTAAATGAATTTAAATAAATTAAATTATTTTATTTTTATCAATTACAACTATTTAATTTAATTTAAATTCCAAAATTAAATTAAACCATCAATTTAATTTTAACTATAAAATTAAATTAAACTATTAGTTTAATTTTGATTCTAAAATTTAAATAAACTGTTAATTTAATTTTAATTTTAATTAAATTAATGTTTTGGATTAAATTAAATTTAAATCCCAATATAATTATAATTAATTTAATTTAAAAAAAAATTAATTAAAATTAAATAAACATGGTTACCTCTAGCTGGGTAGGGACTCCGGATTTACTGCAAACCGCCGCAAGGGATTGTTACTAGAGCCGATTCAAGGTGTAATCGCGGTGTGACTGCGGCATGACCACGGAGTGACCACTCGGTCTAGTAACTCCCATGGAAGCAGCGACTTCCGATGAGGTTGGAAGGGAGCGGGAGGTGGCGGGGCACCACTCTTTCTAGCCGCAAAGATGGCAGCCTGTTGCTCCGGCCAGCCGCAGGGGCGGCAGCCCGGTCTGGCGCGGTTCGGACTGGCAACGGCCTGGTCCAGCGCAGCATAGTCAGACGTTGTTGGGTTTGGCGCTTCCTGGACCGACAACGGCCCGGTATGTCATGGAGAGTCATAGGTAGGGAGAGAGGGGCGGCACGGGTGTGGTAGTAGGGGAGGTCGTGACTAGAAGGCAGACCGGTGGTGGGCGGCGCTCCGGCAGAAAGGAGGAAGCCACGGCGTGAGGCTGGGCTGCGGACCTAGCTGCAGGCATGGTTTCCTCCTCAAGGGGGAGGCACGCTACGTGAGGAATAATTCCCACTTGTGTCTTCTCTCACTTATTTTTTTTTAATTTTTCTTTTGACAAAATAAACACCCTTTTCCTGTTTTTTTAATAAAAAGGAAGAAGACCCCAAAATAGGGTCTTGGTCTCAAAAAAAAATTAATTTAAAGCAGGACTTGACCCCAAGTATTCAAAGACACTATTTCCTTCTTTTTTAATATATAATTTTAATTTTAAGTAAAATAAAATAATATTATTTCATAATATTTTATTTAACTTAAAATAAAAAAGCACTGGAAAAATTTCGGTGACTGGATTCCAACCATAGTGTGGCCGAATTTTGGTATTTTTGAAGAACACATTAATAAAATTAAAATATTTTCTTCTCAAAAATTTAATCAAAAGAAAACACAAACTGACGAGTCAATCCAATTAAATTTTTTTAAAATGGACATAACTTGTCTATTCGAAAATGGATCGATGTGCGGTTGGTTGAGTTGGAATTGATTTAATCTCCCATACTTAAATTTTATGAAATTTAATTTTTCCTTTGACTCCAAAAAATCATGTGTTCCCTCTGATACCACTTTTAGGTACCGGGATGGGTATCCAAAGCTGGTGGGCCGGGAAATTAAAAGTTTTCACATCACTGGAGAAACGTTACAACGTCAGCTCTAGTGAGCTATCCCAGTACGGTCCGAGGACCATGTGTGGATTTGATATAGCACAAAATATAAAACGAACAAGTTCCTTGTCCGGATCTGACGTGCGCAAGTGTATCATAGGTTCCCAGTGTCCATCGCTCGAAGACTCCGACATCAAAATCCTCTAGATCTACCACACATGCCTTTTGAATCTTCATGTGCATCATTTATTGGAATCTAGGTGCTAGCACGACATACCAACGATCTCCTTGATGCAGTAGTGATCACCGTAAGGTGAGGAACTTCAATCCACGAAGGAAGTTATTGAAGTTCTTCCTTGCTTGAGAGGATCTCTCTCTAGAATCCAGGAGGATAGGGGAGAGCCTCTCTCTTACTTATATAGGGAATATCTAAAATACCTGGTATGGGTTCCCAGCCCCCGTGTAATAGATATCCTCTGTATGAGTTTTATAAATATTTATTTATGTCAAATTAAAATATGACATAAATGATATTTATAATTTCATCACTAAATGCAATATATATTAAATATATATATATATATCACATGATAAAATTGAGTCTATAACTCGACTCACTTCTCCTACAAATATTAAACGAACCCTGGATACCTAAATCCCTTCGAATAATGTTTAATCTTTGTATTTACTAATCACTTGTAAATACATGTTATAAATAAATTCAATATATTATTCTAAGATTGAATAATTAAAGAATTTATTTATTACTTGGTGATCCATATAACTTGGATAGTACTCTAACCCTTTAGCAGGGCCTACCAAGTTCTATATTCCTATTCCCAGAATAGGGAAAATTCTCAAAGTGCTATTGTGTGTGACCATCTAGGCCCTTATCTCAATAGCAATGAATAATATCCACTGACCAAGAGTGGGGTCTAGAAACCCATCGAGGCCCCTATAGAGATAAGGTAAATTTAAAGAAATGACTACCTTTCTACGAACACGGTCTGTGCAATATAATCTATTCTTCATCGATATCTCAATAAAGTATAATGCACACTAGTGTCATCATCCTTTATCTTTCTTTATTTTATTTGTTGATTTTTCCAGATGGTCTTACCTTCCACTACCATGGCCATGGATTTAATGAAGGTCAAACCATCCTAATCAACCAGGCCTAATATATCTCTTCCTAAACTCGGAAGCGACAAAACCTATCTTGATCATTAAATCAATGGCATGCCATTAATGAAGTACCCAACACAAACTACCTCACCACGACTTTATCTCCATGGTTTTCACCTTGCATCAAAGTATGAAATTAAATGAAATTAATTAATAATGATATAAAGTTTGGATAGCATTACCTGAATATCCCGAAGGCCTTCATTTTTTATTGATTTTTGATAACCCCTCTTTCAAGGGATGAGGGGGAACCCTTACAAGGCCCGTAGGCTCAGGGATTACATGGCTCATAGGCTTAGGAAATTACATGACCCGAAGGTCTTAGGGAATTCAACCAGACTATCTACAAGGAACTGCCCCTCCCCAGCATCTACATCATGATAGTATCTCTCCATCTTCGCATGGCTGTCTGACTAGGCTTCCTGTGCAAGCATTGGCTGGTCCCGATGGCATAGTCATACCCTCTCATTCTGAAAAATCCATTTTTCTCCGCTCTAGCGAGTTCACCTGCTCTAAATCCTCTTCTGGGGCTACTCCATTTTTTTAGTGTGTCTGGGGAAACTACATGTGTCCTGAAGGCCTTGAGGTGGCCCGAAGGTCTTAAAGGTGGCCCGAAAGCCCTACTGACCCCAAGGGCTAGGTGTCCTGAAATCCTTAAGGACTCCAAGCCCAAACCGGTGGCCCAAGGTGAATAGTTCTAGCTGCTACATTACCGAACAATAACTACTACAATTCCTACTACAGTACCCGCACAGTGTACAGTTCTGCTACAGTACCTATATAGTGTACATTTATGCTACAGTACCACACATTGTACAGTTCTGCTATAGTGCCTTCTATAGTACTGCTACAATACCCAGAAATATGCCTATACCTGGTTTTGAACCTGGGTCTTGTGGATGCACTTAAGGATACCTTACCAATTTGGCTGAGGCTCATGTGAAAAAAATGTGGTTGTCAATTAAGTCCCCCTCTTTACCCATATGGTGGGTTTTCCAACCAAAGAAGATACATGTTCCCCAACTAAGCCATGGCATTGAATAGCCATTTTCATAATATGAACGGTGTCTGAGCCTGGCGGGACATGAGCCTGTGCCAGTTCACCCAGACAGTGAAATGGACCAACTAGTGAACCACTCGATAATGCCCTGGGGGAATCTGGAGACCATTACACATGTCTGTATATAGAAATGACTAGTGACACCTGAAACATGTGGTGTTCCTATTATGCAGGTCAGTCTTCATGATCTCAACTACTAGAGATCATCAAGTGCGAACTTCATGAGAAGATGTCTCAATGCTTATGAGCCCCCATCACCTGATGGTCACACATCATCTCTATCCATTCAAAATGATGTAAATGGACCATAGGAAATTATTTTAAGATTACTTTCATGGAATCTTGGGGTTCTCATTATATCCTGGGATCTGTTATAACCCTTTGATAGGATATGTAATCTAATTACATTTCCATAAATAGAGTGGATGCAAAAGTATCTACACTATTATGGCAAGATAAACACATGTATTATCACAAACTGCATACTTGTAGAAGTAATCAAAGTACAATACATTTTGGGTCTAGGGAACCCACTTTCAACATAGCTAATATTGTCAGATATAACCCTATTTTATATATTTCTATGTTGAGATTACCATTTGATCATAATGAGTTAAATCGAAGTAGTGCATTGTAAATGTTACAATCACATGTAATATATCCATCAATTTTATAGTGTTATATTTAGGATAGACATTTTCCTTAATGTGATTTTTCAGGTTTAGTAGATATTCATTATTATTTGGTTGGCCTTTCTTCTTTGTGTGAACTTGATGTTTTAAACAATAATCTGGAACTTTTTCTCCATGAAATTTCACTTCTTGTCAAACTTTATTTCTTTAAAGTGAGAAAAAATAGGAAATTAGTGCTTATTCGTAGATTGAAATTAGTTCAAATCTATTTTTTCATATTTAGCTTTATACCCTTTTTTGGAAGGATATACTTGAAGATAAAAAGAATTCAATTTGGGAATAAAATTTTTTATACAATTATATTTCTTTGATTGGATTGGAAGTACCTAAATTTTGAAATCTTTCACATTCCAACAGCGTAACATTTTTTATGACCTTGATATAAAGTAATGCACCTTAAATCATCTCTACCACAAAAAAAATGAATTGATCATGTATATTCTTGGATTTATTTATTTTATTCCCAATCCATGAGTCATAACTTCATAAATTATTATTGATATAGAATATATATCTTATATTTTTTTGAAGGTAATGATTTTCTTACACTCCCTAAAAGTAATTTTTTCTTGAATATATAATTACATGTTACCATCTAGATTCCATATGTACTGTAGGGTATAAGTTATTTAAATAATAATTTATGTTTTTCATTCTTAATTATATACATATATTCCCATTTTCATATTTATGATCTAGATAGATCACAATTTTTACTAGATATGCTATTTTATTTCAGTTGATTTTTTCAATGGATCTTGTTGGTATAGTGAAATTTATTCAAAAAACTGATTATATCCATACTAAAAACTTATTAAATTATAATTTGAACACTAAGTTAATGAAATATAAATAACATGACTATAAAACCACAAAAAAATCTATATTATCCAAACGAAATCTTGAAATAAACTCTGCATGTGAGAAATTTTAGGTTATTATCTCACTTTATTAGATTTATAGAGAACTTTTTAGAAAAAAAATTAAACCAAATTCACAATGAAAAATGTGAAATGCTTTCCAAAATGGTGTTGAAAGTTTATGATAAGATTTATTGTGTATTTCTTCCATAAAAATGTTTCTTATTTTTGTTTTCTTAAAATAGTTTTCATCTTCTATTTTCAAAATTACATAAAACTTGTTAAGATTTGGAAAATGAATATAATTTTAAAATGATAGAATTTTTTAAATTTTCTATTAATTATCTTTCAAAGAATTATTTTATTTAAGGGTTTTTTTAGAGTTTTATTTATAATAATTAATGTTTTATGATTTAAGGAAAGTATTAAAAATTATTGTATTGGGTTTGGAGTTGTTATTTTTTCATATTAAAAAAGTAAATTAGTTAAGGGTGGAAATTATAGTCACATTTCGAGATAACCTTGAATAAAACTCATTTAACCAGAACTAGAATACAACCCTTTTACATAAAGGGGTTAAATTTACATTACCTATTCATAAAAGGTTCAACCCATATATGTCATGGCTAACCCTTTTAATCAAAAAAATCAAAACCCAACCCATAAAAACTAACCTATTCAGCCTGAATAACCCACATAACCTGACCAATATGAACCAAATAAATTTCATAACATGGCCTATCTAACCAAAACAACTTTAATGAATACATAAAATTTTATTAGGTTAGTGAATTAAATTGGTTATGATAGGTCAATCTTAACTCAAAATTGAATATTTTTCAGGTCAAATATGTTGACCTAATTATAGCCCAAACTTGTTTATACTCAACTTCAACTCATTTAAATTGGTTCATGTCAGATCAGGTCATTATTTTATTTAATAATTTTCTACCTTGGAGTTGAATATAGTTATTTAACTGAATTTAAATTAATATTTTTTTTTAAATAATTTTGGTTAAAAAATTAAAATTTTATATGTAAAACCCCAGACCTTATTGAGGAACAAATCCATTTTAAAATTTTCTATGATTTGCATTTTTACTATGATTATTAGATACTTTATTGTTTGTGTAGAATTATTGGTTTCTCTAGGTGTTTTTTGGGCATTAGAGGTCTAAAATTGTGAAAATTGGGGGGTTTCACTATTTCATAGTTTGGAAAATTATGTGAGGTATCCAGGAAAAACTATGTGGATACTGAAGTCCATTTCATTGATCATGAATGCTTGGTGCATGGTTTAGTAAATAATGTACACTAACTATGTGACTTTGTTTAAGCACTAGAGGTAAGTCAAATGATTGTTGATTATTTATAAGAATCCATGTGTCCCAACCATGCATCATTTTGGTTCCCTTGATTGTAACACCCTAAGATTTCAAAGTACGTTATTTCTTTAAAGTAATTCAATAACTTGAACTACACGCAACACCAAGTTCAAGCGCACCACAACTTACTAAATTAGTCGTTCAAAAGTGGTTATGAATAGTATTAACTAAATTTTGAACGACATATAATCCTTATAATTTGAGAATCCATATTATGAGTTTCTTAGACATAATGTAAGAACTAATTCATTTTTTTCAGATAAAAGAAGTATTTTTCAAAAAATGAACTTTTACCGCCTTTTAATGGTGAACCCTTTTTAAATCCAATATTTGAAACTTTTATATATTCAATTTGACAAAAAAAACTTCTTCTTTAGAATCGGGACATAAGAATTTAATTTCAATAAATTTTTGGTGTTTTTATGATAACTTTCATATTTGGGTGAATAGTGAAAAATACTACATTTTAACTGAAAACAACTTTTTTCAATCAAAATAATTTATAGTGTTAAATTATAAATTTTAATGGTTTGGAAGTATAAATAAATTTTATTTTTACCATTTAATCCAATGTTGGTCATTTTAAGTAATTTCACTTTGAGATTGGACGTAAAGAAGTGTCAATCTTTTGATAGATATTGTTTCTTAAAAATACGCCTTTTGGTTTTTGACAACGGGAATTAATTTTAAATTAATAAATAAAACTTCTATGTTTTGAATTTGGTAAAATAGACTTCATTTTTGGATTCATAATATCAAAATTATCCTAGGGTAAATTTTTTGTATTTTTCTGAAAAAGTTCAATTTTTGATGAATAGTGAAAAAACATTAAGTTATCGTTTAAAACCGAATTTTTATTTAAATAATTATTTATTTTTTTTAAATTTATTTTAGGTCAAAATAGATACATAATACCGATATAAGTTCAATTTAATTCATTGGATTCAGTTTATAATAATTTTAGATATATAATAATTTTATTGAACTTTTCACCGTCTTTTACCCACCTCCTAGGAGAATTTGCAAATTTACATAAAACTTAATTTTACCGCTTCTGTGAGTCGAATTTTAAAAATATGAAAAACATGATTAATATCAAGTAGTAAAATGTGGTTCAATAAGATTAAATTTTTTTTGGTGAATAGTAACTTTTTATTTTTATTTACCACGGTTAAAAGTAAATAGGGTAATTAAGTGTAAAAATGATATTATTATTACCCTAACACATGTAAAAAATCAATTGTATAAGTTTAATTCGACCAAAAACAAAATTAGGAATAAAATATGACCCTTCAGGTCCACTTGGATTAGATTAATACATTTATTATTATTTTATCTAAAGAAGAGTTAAAAGAGTTAAAATCAATGTTTAATAACTAAACCATTTTTAATATAGGGTGATAAATAAGATAAATTCGACTATAAATATTCATTAGAAAGATAAAAATATTTCCTACATAATGGTATTTTATTTATAATTTTTAGAGATTAAATAATTAAATATATTAATGACACCATGATGATGCAGTAATTACCTTATTAATGAAAGAATTAAATAAATCGTATTATAAATTTTAAAATAAATATATTTTCAAAGTTTTTATCACATCCACGAATTTTCTATATGAATATTACATGTTATTATTTATTCAATGTATTTTTTTTTTTGAAGTAATCATGCTGTTATTATTTTAACAAAAAACAAATACCAAATAGTGTCAAAATTGACATAAAATAGTTTTTAAAACAAATATTATATTATGAATTGATATAATGATCCTAAATATCTAAGGTTTGGCCAAAAGAATTATATAATAATATATATGACATTAATGAACCAATTGGGGTTCGATTGGTAGTTTATAGTATGTTTATTAACCATATAGTGTAAGAATAAAAGAAGACATGGTAAAAGTTAAATTATTTAAATTAGAGTTAAATCTAAATGATATGGTTAAAATGGTATCCTAAACTTGTCTAAAACCTATTGGTTGAGATTATTTCGACCCATACCCACCCTAGACTCTAAATAAGTCACTTTGTAGCCATTATAAACCGAATATGAATTTATTATAAAATAATATTTTAAGTTTTTTCTAAGGTTCCCCTCACCCCTCTTATGAAAAGGGAACTCCCCCTTCTCTCTAATTCACACCTTCAAAGCCTTTTGGCTTGGCTAAACTCTGCCCAAATAATCTCTCCATTATTCTCCCTTCATCCTAGATTCCCTACTTTATTAATAAATCCATCTTAAGGATCCCTTTTGATCAAATCAAAAGGAAGAACCTGAAGAATAGATAATAATTTCACCACCCTCTTTCAAGTTCTTCTCTTCTTCCACTTCTTCTTTCTTTTTTATTTACATTCTAAAATAATAAATCTAGTATCTTATATATAATGTGATGTTATTATAAATATGGTATAACTTTATTCATTATTCTATCCATCTTATGAATGATAATGTCACCATGCGTGCGTACTTAGGGATTACCGTCTCCACGTCGTGGTGTAATTTGTTATTCAACACTATGTTATTTAGATGGATATAATGATAAGTAATATGTATATAAATAATCAAAATAACATGCTAATGTCTCTGTAAAATTAATATACCATCCAATTCCACACCTTTAAGGAAAGGATATTGTCGCTCGTGCGTACGTACGGATTACCGTCTCCACAACGCGATGAGATTCATTTCCACGTTCACCATTCATCGACGATTATAAAAATATATATTACTAATAATTATGTAATATATGAAATAATAATGATACTGGGGATACATATATATATATGTGTGTGTGTGTGTGCTTACATATATCTTATTCACTTAGTTCCGTTCAATACGATATGAAAACGGAAACACTGTTTATGCATACGTTCGAACTACCATCTCCATAAATGGTGTTTTTCATTTCATATATATGTCTATTATATATATTTATATTTGAAAAATATATGTTATATAAATCTTGTTTTATATTTTGTAAGTATTTAAATCTTGTTCTAAGTCATACAATCAAGATGAACAAGTTAAAACACATACGATAAAGAAAACAATTATTACCCGAAATGTTAATTTAACATGGAAATTATTATTAAATGGGTAGTATAGAGTCATAAATTAATCATGTAAGATATCATAAATATTAATATGGTTATGGTATAATTTAATAACATAATATGATCATCATACAGGAGGTTAAACGTACTCTCGACCAAAGGAAAGTGAAAGGTAACGGTTAATTTCACAATATCTTTATTATCCGAGGTTGTTTTTACGTAAGTATCTACTGGGACATATTTATTATCCATGTCCATGTTTCATAAAATAGTTTTCAAACGGATTATTTTAAGGTAATTTTTACTAAAACATCATTTTAAATGTTTTAAAGATTTATTCTTCTAAACCATTCTCATTAATGTCCATGTTTTCAAAATGGTTTTAAGGATTTATTTAAATGTATAAGAATGTTTTAAAATGTTAATTACTTTCAAAGGTTTCAAAGTTTTATGGGAAACTTTGATTAAAAATTGTATTTAAATGTCTTCCTTTCTAAATTTTGTGAATTTTAATTGTTTTCATGAAAACGGGATATTTCTCTCAATGAGTTTTACAAATCATTTTCATATATTTCAAAATCCATTAATGGATTTTAAACTTGTTTGAAGTTGATTTATTATGATACAAATCTTTCATCTTTTATTGAAGGTTTCGTGATATGTTTGACTGTGGATGTGTTATTTTTATACCATTCATGATTTGGGGGTAAATTATTGACATTTTGTATGCCAATTTTAATAAAAATGTTTATGTTATGTTTAAAACTTTTCATATGAGGAATGTATTGGACTTAGTAAGTGACGGGTGGAGCCCGCTATAGCTCCTCGATGCATTGGTAGGTCTCATGAGACAATCTAGTGTCTTAGCACAAGGCCTTGACAAACATTAATTTGAAGTCTTGGCACGAGGCATTGACTATGTGGTAATGATTTCTGGCGTTATGCATTCCCTCATTATGAAAGTAGTTATTAAATGTGATTATTCGACTAGTAGAATATCCATGTGCATGTTTATATGGTAATGTTTGATTTATTTTTTCCATATTATGTTCAAGTTTATGTTTAAAAAGTATGTTGTTTTTATCACACATCTTGATTTAAAAGTTTATAGATTCCGGTAAATTATTTACCCTTATTGAGCATCGAAGCTCACCCCTTTCTTATGTTTTATTTTCCCAGGATTCCAAGAAGTGTATTATGATTGATAAGAAGGGTTAAGCTTGGGGATTAATGGCGTTCTCAAAGATCATTTATGTTGTGTTTTATTTTCTAATGTGTAATGTAACGTTCATGTATGTAATCTATTTTCCAAGACTTCTAAACTGATCGGTCCTTCGGGACTTGATTCCTTGTAATTATGCCAATGTATTAAAATAATGCACCGAATCTGGGTAATTGGGGTCGGGGCGTTACATTTGGTATTAGAGGAAGTTTAGCAATGACCTTTTAAACTAGATTTAGATAAACTCTCATTAGAGAACATTACCCTAAGATAGACTTTGAGGATTAGTGTAGAAGATCATCCTAGAATTTTAGTAATGTAGAGATTTTGTGAGTTTTCCAGGAAAATACATCCCTGTCTCGATACGAGCAGGTAGAGGCGGCTCTGGCATAGATGTACCTAGGGGTAAAACCCGAAAACACCACTTTGAGATATACTTGAACGGGAACTTGTGCACGACAACAGTCCTTGCTGCACTCTTGGTTACGACACTCTCGGGGGATATGATTAGGATAATTCTAATTTTCTTTACAAATCATTATGAAGGATTTATGAGTATATACTTCCGAAAATAAAACATTTTTATAATTATATATTATTTTCATATATTGTTCAGTTTATGTTTAGTGTTTTACAAGTTTGGAATTATGCATTTTGATTCATAAACTAATCTAGTTTATGCCATTGTTTAGAAATGATGCCCAATGGAAGGAATGTGAACTCCAGTAATACGTATGATCCAAAGAGTAAGAAGGATCATAAATTTCACTATATTAGGCCAACATTTAGAAAGGAAATATTCTCCCATGTATTATCATCATATGAAGAAATAGTATCATGTGTTATAAGATAAGTAAATAATTCTCTAAGCCCTTTGGATTTGAAGGGAATCAAGAGAAGAAAAGGATGGAAGAGAGAAAGATGGATAAAGGGAAGAGGGAAAAGAAGGATTTCCCCATATGTGATAATTGTAGAATGAATCACCTTGGTAAATTCTTGAAGGGAATTGGAGTTTGTTATAAGTGTAGAGAAAATGGACACCAAGTACGTGATTGCAAGGGTAATGAAAATATTACCAATGTAAAATGCTTCATCTGCAAGGCATTGAGACACTACGTGAATCAATGTTCCATTCATAAGAGTATATCACAAATGATGTTATTGGATAATAATCAAGTTATGATACTACCTCAGATGAAGAGGAATGACTATTGTTATTATGTTGTTATTATATAATTATTTCATTTTAGTGTTGTATCAACAGTATACTGGTTACATGAATTATGGAGATAAATAAGGACTGTACTGCAGTACTATTTTATTGAGGATTTGAGATTATATGGTTCTAAGAAAAGTGACTTAATAGTAAGCTACACTTTTTGGAAAATACATGGTTGAAGGAAAGGTAATCCTTAATATGGTCCTGATAATGAGGTAGTGATTTTGGAATAAGAGATGTTGATTTTGTTAATTCAGAATGTTGCGGTGTTGTAAAATAATACATGATGAAGTTGTTCACATGTTATTACCTGGCAAAAAGGATCCTCATTATGTTTGACTTCCTTATAAATTTTGGACTGAGAGTTTGGATAAAATTATTTTGGAAAATTATAAAGGCTCAAATGGATTATGTTTTAAATTGGATACTATTGTTAAGGTAATTTTTGGATTTCCATAAAAAGGATAACTCAGAGGTTGGGCGGCAACCCGTCGTGTTCGGCAAGGCCGCAAGACTTGAACCCGCAACTGAAGAGAGGCAAGGTTGTATCACCTATCACTGACCCATGTGATGTCCTGGATTAAATAATGTAGTTTTTTTAAAGGTTCTAGTAGATGAATTATAAATTCATTTGTTTTGGAACCCTAAATGAATAGGATAAATAGAATTTTTTTAAATGTTCTATTATCTTTTAGGGTGAAATATGAGTTTGTGGTAGAAATTAGTTGAAGGATGAAACTCTACTTGTCATGTATATATATACATATATATATATATATATATACATATACATTCCTCTTATTTAATGGATAAATTAATTATTAAACTTTAGGGAAGGGATCTTAAAAACCCAAAATGTGTTATCCTAATACTTTACATTTTGTTGAGTCGATGGTATTTTAAATCATTATAGATTGGTGGCTTTGAGGCCCACAATTATACAATTTTTTTTGATTGATTACATCAATAACACCCTATAAATATTTACGTTTTTCCTCCAATTATGTGTCTCTAATTTCCACCAATTTTCTCCTAATCTATATCATGATTTGGTGGTAACTTTTTCATTCCCCTTTTCCTCTTATTAAGGATAAATTTTATTAACCCAATTTCTGATGTGGATTTTCCCACAAAGGTATTTTCTATTTTTAAACTTTTATTTTCGAAGAAAAATTTCAAATTGCGAAGATGCAATTTATTGATGGAGAGAAGAATGTAACACCCTAATATTTCAAATTACGTTATTTCTTCAAAGTAATTCAATAACTTGAACTACACGCAACACCGAGTTCAAGCACACCACAACTTAAAAAACTAGCCGTTCAAAAGCGATTATGAATAGTATTAACTAAATTTTGAATGATATATAATCCTTATAATTTTATAATCCATATTATGATTTTATTAGACATAATGTAAGAACTAATTAATTTTTTCAGATAAAAGAAGTATTTTTCAAAAAATGCACTTTTACCGCCTTTTAATGGTGAACCATTTTTAAGTCTAATATTTGAAAATTTTATATATTCAATTTAAAAAAATAAACATCTTCTTTAGAATTGGGACATAAGAATTTAGTTTCAATAAATTGTTAGTGTTTTTCTGATAACTTTCATATTTGGGTGAATAGTGAAAAATACTATATTTTAACTGAAAACAACTTTTTTTAATCAAAATAATTTATAGAGTTAAATTTTAAATTTTAATGGTTTGGAAGTATAAATAGATTATATTTTTACTAATTAATCCAATGTTGGTCATTTTAAGTAATTTCACTTTGAGATTGGACGTAAAGAAGTGTCAATCTTTTGATAGATATTCTTTCTTAAAAATACGCCTTTTGGTTTTGACAACAGGAATTACTTTTAAATTAATAAATTAAGCTTATATGTTTTGAATTTCATAAAATATACTTCATTTTTTGATTTGGAATATCGAAATTAGCCTAGGGTTAATTTTTGGTATTTTTCTGAAAACGTTAAATGTTTTATGAGTTGTGAAAAAACACTAAGTTATCGTTTAAAACCGAATTTTTATTTAAATAATTATTTATTTTATTTAAATTTATTTTAGGTCAAAATAGATACATAATACCTATATAAGTTCAATTTAATTCATTGGAGTCATTTTATAAAAATTTTAGATATATACAAATTTTATTGAACTTTTCACCGTCTTTTATCCACCTCCTAGGAGAATTTTTAAATTTACATAAAACTTAATTTTACCACTTGAGTGAGTTGATTTTCAAAAATCTGAGAAACACAGTTAATATCAAGGAGTAAAATGTGGTTCAATAAGATAAAAATAATTTTTGGTGAATAGTAACTTTTTACTTTTATTTACCACGGTTAAAAGTAAATAGGGTAATTGAGGGTAAAAATGATATTATTATTACCCTAAGACATGTCCTAATTCTATTTGATAAGTTTAATTCGACCAAAAACAACCTTAGGAATAAAATATGACCCTTTAGGTCCACTTGGATAAGATTAAGACATTTTTTTTATTTAAAGAGGAGTTAAAAGAGTTACAATCAAAGTTTAATAACTAAACCATTTTTAATATAGGGTTATACATAAGATAAATTAGACTATAAATATTCATCAGAAAGATAAAAATATTTCCTAAATAATTTTATTTTATTTATAAGTTTTAGAGATTAAATAATTAAATATTTTAATGACACAATGATGATGCAAAAATTACCTTATTAATGAAAGAATCAAATAAATGGTATTATAAAATTTAAAATAAATATATTTTAAAAGTTTTTATCACATACAAGAATTTTATATTTGAATATGACATGTTATTATTTATTAAATGTATTTTTTTAAGTAATCATGTTGTTATTAGTTTAACAAAAAACAAAAACAAAATAGTGTCAAAATTGACATAAAATAGTTTTTAAAAAAAATATTATATTATTAATTGATATAATGGTACTAAAAATATAAGGTTCGGTAAAAAGACTTATATAATAATATATATGACATTAATGAACCAATTGGGGTTCTATTGGTAGTTTATAGTAAGTTTATTAACCATATAGTGTAATAATACAAGAAGACACGGTAAAAGTTAAATTATTTAACTTAGAGTTAAATCTAAATGATAAGGTTAAAATGGTAACCTAAACTTGTCTAAAACCTATTGGTTGAGAGTATTTAGACCCATCCCCACCCAAGACTTGAAATAAGTCACTTTGGAGCCATTATAAACCGAGTATGAATTTATTATAAAATAATGATTTATGTTTTTTTCTAAGGTGCCCCTCACCCCTCTTATAAAAGGGAACTCCCCATTCTCTATAATTCACACCTTCAAAGCCTTTTTGTTCGGCCAAAATCTGCCCAAATACTCTCTCAACTATCCTCCCTTCATCCTAGAGTCCCTCCTTTAGTCAGAAAGCCAACTTAAAGGTCCCTTTTGATCAAATCAAAAGGAAGAACCTGAAGAAGAGATAATAATTTCACCACCCTCTTTCAAGTTCTTCTCTTCTTCCACTTATTATTTCTTTTTTATTTCCATTCTAAAATTATAACTCTAGTATCTTCTATATACTATGATGTTATTATAAATATGTAATAAATTTATTCATTATTCTATCCATCTTATGAATGATAATGTCACCATGCGTGCGTACGTACGACTTTCCGTCTCCACGTCGTGGTGTAATTTGTTATTCAACAATATGTTATTTGGATGGAAACAATGATAAGTAATATATATATATATATAAATAATCAGAAAAACATGATAATATCTCTATAAAATTAATATACCATCCAATTCCACAACTTTAAGGAAATGATATTGTCGCTCATGCATACGTACGGATTACCGTCTCCACGATGCGATGAGATTCATTTCCACGTTCACCATTCATCGACGATTATAAAAATATATATTACTAATAAGTAAGTAATATATGACATAATAATGCTACTGGAGATATATATATATGTATGTACTTACATATATCTTATTCACTTAGTTATGTTCAATACGATATGAAAACGGAAACAGCGTTTATGCGTACGTACGGACTACCGTCTCCATAAACGGTGTTTTTCATTTCATATATTTGTCTATTATACATATTTATATTCTAAAAATATATGATATATAAATCATTTTTTATAGTCTGGAATTATTTAAATATTGGTCTAAGTGATACAATCAAGAGTAACAAGTTAAAACACATTCGATAAAGAAAGCGATAATTAACTGAAATGTTAATTTAACATGGAAATTATTATTAAATGGGTAGTATAGAGTCATAAATGAATCATGTAAGATATCATAAATATTAATATGGTTATCGTATAATTTAATAACATACTATGATCTTCATACAGAAGGTTAAACATACTCTCGACCAAATGAAAGTGCAAGGTAAGGGTTAATTTCACAATCTCTTTATTATCTAAGGTTGTTTTTATGTAAGTATATACTGGGACATATTTATTATCCATGTCCATGTTTCATAAAATTGTTTTCAAAAGGATTATTTTAAGTGACTTCTTACAAAAACGTCATTTTAAATGTTTTAAAGATGTATTCTTCTAAACCATTTTCATTAATGTCCTTGTTTTCAAAATGGTTTTAAGGATTTATTTAAATGGACATGAATGTTTTAAAATGTTAACTACTTTCAAATGTTTCAAAGTTGTATGGGACACTTTGATTCAAAAATATATTTAAATGTATTCCTTTCTAAATTGTGTGACTTTTAAATGTTTTCATGAAAAAAGGGATATTTCTATCAAAGAGTTTTACAAATCATTTTCATATATGTCAAAATCCTTTAATGGATTTTAAACCTTTTTGAAGTTGATTTATTATGATACAAATCTTCCATATTGTATTGAAGGTTTTGTGATATGTTTGACTGTGGATGTGTTATTTTTATACCATTCATGATTTATGGGTAAAGTATTGACATTTCGTATGCCAGTTTTAATACGAATGTTTATGTTATGTTTAAAAAATTTCATATGAGAAATGCATCGGACTTAGTAAGTGACGGGTGGAGCCCGCTATAGCTCCTCGATGAATCGGTAGGTCTCATGAGACAAACTACTATCTTGGCACAAGGCCTTGACAAAACTTTTATTTGTAGTCTTGGCATGAGGCCTTGACTATGTGGTAATGATGTCCGGCGTTAGGAATTCCTTCATTATGAAATTATTTATTACATGTGATTATTCGAATAGTAGAATATACAGGTTCATGTTTATATGGTAATGTTTGATTTATTTTTGCCATAATATGTCCAACTTTATGTTTAAAAAGTCTGTTGTTTTTATCACACATCTTGCTTTAAAATTTTATAGCTTCCGCTAAATTATTTACCCTTATTGAGCATCTGATCTCACCCCTTTATTATGTTTTATTTTCCCAGGATTCCAAGAAGTGTATTATGATTGATAAGCAGGGTTAATCTTGGGGATTAATGGCATTCTAAAATCATCATTTATGTTGTGTTTTATTTTCTAATGTGTAATGTAACGTTCATGTATGTAATCTATTTTCCAAGACTGCTAAATTGGTCGGTCCTTCGGGACTTGATTCCTTGTAATCAATCCAATGTATTAAAATAATGCACCGACACTAGGTAACTGGGGTCAGGGCGTTACAGTTGGTATCAGAGGAAGTTTAGAAATGACCATGTAAACTATATTTAGATAAACTCTGATTATAGCACATTACCCTAAGATAGACTTTGAGGATTAGTGTAGAATATCATCCTATAATTTTAGTAATGTAGAGATTTTGTGAGTTTTCCAAGAAAATACATCCCTGTCTTGATACGAGCAGGTAGAGGCGGCTCTGGAACAGATGTACCTAGGGGTAAAACCTAAAAACACCTCTTTGAGCTAGACTCGAACGTGAATTGGTGCACGACAACGGTCCTTGCTATACTCTTGGTTACGACACTCATGGGGGATATGCATAGGATAATTCTTATTTTATTAACAAATCATTACAAAGGATTTATGAGTATATACTTCCACAAGGAAAATATTTTTATGATAATGGATTATATCTGTAAACTATTCAGTTTATGTTAAGTGTTTTACTAGTTTGTAATTATGAATTTTGATTCATAAACTAATCTAGTTTATGTCATTGTTTCGAAATGATGCCCAGTAGAAGGAATGTGAAATCCAGTAATACGTATGATCCAAAGAGTAAGAAGGATCATAAATTTCATTGTATTAAGCCATCATTTAGAAAGGAAATATTCTCCCACGTATTATCATTATATGAAGAAATATTATCATGTGTTGTAAGATAAGTAAAGAATTCTCTAAGTCCTATGGCTTTGAAGGGAAGCAAGAGAAGAAAATGATGGAAGAGAGAAAGATGGATAAAGGGAAGAGGGAAAAGAAAGATTTTCCCATATGTGATAATTGTGGAATGAATCACCATGGTAAATGCTTGAAGGGAATTGGAGTTTGTTATAAGTGTGGAGAAAATGGACACCAATTACGTGATTTCAAGGGTAAGGAAAATGTTTCCAATATACAATGCTTCATCTGCAATGCATTGAGACACTATGTGAATCAATGTCCCATTCATAAGAGTATATCGCAAATGATGTTATTGGATAATAATCAAGTTATGATACTATCTCAGATGAAGGGGAATGACTATTGTTCTTATGTTGTTATTATAGAATTATTTCATTTGATTGTTGTATCAACAGTATACTGGTTACATAAATTATGGAGATAAATAAGGATTTTAATGAAGTACTATTTTATTAATGATTTTAGATTATATGGTTCTAAGAAAAGTGACTTAATAGTAAGATACACTTTTTAGAAAATACATGGTTGAAGGAAAGGTAATCCTTAATATGGTCCTGATAATGAGGTAGTGATTTTGGAATAAGTGATGTTTGATTTTGGTAATTCAGAATGTTGCGGTGTTGTAAAAGAATACATGATGAAGGCATTCACATGTTATTACCAGGAAAAAAGGATCCTCATTATGTTTAACTTCCTTATAAATTTTGGACTGAGAGTTTGGATAAAATTATTTTGGAGAATTATAAAGGCTCGAATGGATTATGTTTGAAATTGGATACTATTGTTAAGGTTTTTTTTGGATTGCCATAAAAAGGAAAACCCGGAGGTTGGACGGCAACCCGTCACATCCGACAAGGCTGCGAGACTTGAACCCACAAACGAAGGGAGACAAGGGTGTATCACCTATCACTAACCCACATGATGTCCTGGATTGAATAATGTAGTTTTTTTCAAGGGTCTGGTAGATGAATTATAAATTCATTTTTTTTGGAACCCTAAACGAATAGGATAAATAGAATTTTTTTTAAAGTTTTATTATCTTTTAGAGTGAAAGATGATTTTGTGGTAGAAATTAGTTGAAGGACGAAACTCTACTTGTCAAGTATATATATACATATATATATACATATACTTTCATCTTATTTTATGGATAAATTAGTTATTAAACTTTAGGGAAGGGATCTTAAAAACCAAAAATGTGTTGTCCTAATACCTTATGTTTTATTGAACTGATGGTATTTTAAATCATCATAGATTGGTGTCTTTGAGGCCCACAATTATACAATTGTTTGTGATTGATGACCTCAATCACTCCATATAAATATTTAATTTTGTCCTCCAATTATGTGTCTCTAATTGCAACCAATTTTATCCTAATCGAGATCATGATTTGGTGGTGAATTTTTCATTCCCATTTTCCTTTTATTAAGACTAAATTTTATTAACCCAATTTCCGATGTGGGTTTTCCCAAAAAGGTATTTTCTATTTTCAACCTTTTATTTTCAAAGAACAATTTCAAATTTCTAGGATGTAATTTATTGAAGGAGGGAAGAATGTAACACCCTAATATTTCAAAGTACGTTATTTCTTCAAAGTAATTCAATAACTTGAATTACACGCAACACCGAGTTCAAGCGCACCACAACTTACCAAACTATCCGCTCAAAAGAGGTTATGAATAGTATTAACTAAATTTTGAACGATATATAATACTTATAATTTAAGAATCCATATTATGAGTTTCTTAGACATAATGTAAGAACTAATTCATTTTTTCAGATAAAAGAATTATTTTTCAAAAAATTCACTTTTACCGCATTTTAATGGTAAACCCTTTTTAAATCCAATATTTGAAACTTTTATATATTAAATTTAACAAAATAAACTTCTTCTTTAGAATCGGGACGTAAGAATTTAGTTTCAATAAATTTTTGGTGTTTTTCTGATAACTTTCATATTTGAGTGAATAGTAAAAAATACTAAATTTTAACTGAAA
This sequence comes from Viscum album, assembly GCA_963277665.1. Taxonomy (NCBI): domain Eukaryota; kingdom Viridiplantae; phylum Streptophyta; class Magnoliopsida; order Santalales; family Viscaceae; genus Viscum; species Viscum album. The sequence continues at coordinate 1,814,359,529 of OY728159.1, read as the reverse complement.
GCAACTTTTTTTAATCAAAATAATTTATAGTGTTAAATTATAAATTTTAATGGTTTTAAAGAATAAATATATTATATTTCTACCATTTAATATAATTTTGGTCTTTTTAAGAAATTTTACTTTGAGATTGGACGTAAAGAAGTGTCAATCTTTTGATAGATATTGTTTCTTAAAAATACGCCTTTTGGTTTTGACAATGGGAATTAATTTTAAATTAATAAATGAAACTTATATGTTTTGAATTTGGTAAAATAGACTTCATTTTTAGATTTGGAATATCAAAATTAGCCTAGGTTGAATTTTTGGTATTTTTCTAAAAACGTTCAATTTTTGATGAATAGTGAAAAACACTGAGTTATCATTTAAAACCGAATTTTTATTTAAATAATTATTTATTTTGTTTAAATTTATTTTAGGTAAAAATAGATACATAATACCTATATAAGTTCAATTTAATTCATTGGATTCAGTTTATAATACTTTTAGATATATAAAAATTTTATTGAACTTTTCCCCATCTTTTACCCACCTCCTAGGAGAATTTCCAAATTTACATAAAACTTAATTTTACCTCTTCTGTGAGTTGAATTTCAAAAATCCGAGAGACATGGTTAATATCAAGGAGTAAAATTTGGTTCAATAAGATAAAAATAATTTTTGGTGAATAGTAACTTTTTACATTTATTTACCATGGTTAAAAGTAAATAGGGTAATTAAGGGTAAAAATGATATTATGATTACCCTAACACATGTCCTAATTCTATTGGATAAGTTTAATTTGGCCAAAAACAACCTTAGGAATAAAATATGACCCTTTGGATCCACTTGGATTACATTAAGACATTTTTTATTATTTTATTTAAAGAAGAGTTAAAAGAGTTAAAATCAAAGTTTAATAACTAAACCATTTTTAATATGGGGTTATACATAAGATAAATTCGACTATAAATATTCATTATAAATATTAAAATATTTCCTATATAATTTATTTTATTTATAATTTTTAGATATTAAATAATTAAATATATTAATGACACAATGATGATGCAGTAATTACCTTATTAATGAAAGAATCAAATAAATGGTATTATAAATTTTAAAATAAATATATTTTCAAAGTTTTTATCACATAAACGAATTTTCTAGATGAATATGACATTCTATAATTGATTAAATGTATTTTTTTTGAAGTAATCATGCTGTTATTATTTTAACAAAAAACAAATACCAAATAGTGTCAAAATTGACATAAAATAGTTTTTAAAACAAATATTATATTATTAATTGATATAATGGTCCTAAAAATATAAGGTTCTTCCAAAAGACTTATATAATAATATATATGACATTAATGAACCAATTGGGGTTCTATTTGCAGTTTATAGTAAGTTTATTAACCATATAGTGTAAGAATACAAGAAGACACGGTAAAAGTTAAATTATTTAACTTAGAGTTAAATCTAAATGATAAGGTTAAAATCGTAACCTAAACTTGTCTAAAACCTATTGGTTGAGAGGATTTTGACCCAGACCCACCCTAGCCTCCAAATAAGTTACTTTGGAGCCATTATAAACCGAATATGAATTTACTATAAAATAATATTTTAAGTTTTTCATAAGGTGCCCCTCACCCCTCTCATAAAAGGGAACTCCCCCTTCTCTCTAATTCACACCTTCAAAGCCTTTTGGCTCGGCCAAAGTCTTCCCAAATACTCTCCCAACTATCCTAAATTCATCCTAGAGTCCCTCATTTAGTCAGAAATCCAACTTAAGTATCCCTTTTGATCAAATCAAAAGGAAGAATCCGAAGAAGAGGTAATAATTTCACCACCCTCTTTCAAGTTCTTCTCTTCTTCCACTTCTTATTTCTTTGTTATTTACATTATAAAATAATAAATCTAGTATCTTATATATACTTTGATGTTATTATAAATATGTAATAACTTTATTCATTATTCTATCCATCTTATGAATGATAATGTCACCATGCGTGCGTACGTACGGCTTACCGTCTCCACGTCGTGTTGTAATTTGTTATTCAACACTATGTTATTTGGATGGATATAATGATAAGTAATATGTATATAAATAATCAAAATAACATACTAATGTCTCTGTAAAATTAATATACCATCCAATTCCACACCTTTAAGTAAAAGATATTATCGCTCGTGCGTACGTACGGATTACCGTCTCCATGACGCGATGAGATTCATTTCCATGTTCACCATTCATCGACAATTATAAAAATATATATTACTAATAAGTATGTAATATATGACATAATAATGATACTAGATATATATATATATATCTGTGTGTGTGTGTACTTGAATATATCTTATTCACCTAGTTCCGTTCAATACGATGTGAAAACAGAAACTGCGTTTATGAATACGTAAGAACTATCGTCTCCATAAATGGTGTTTTTTATTTCATATATATGTCTATTATAAATATTTATATTCTAAAAATATATGATATATAAATAATGTTTTATATTATATAAGTATTTATATCTTGGTCTAAGTGATACAATCAAGAGTAACAAGTTAAAACACGTACGATAAAGAAAGCGATTATTACCCGAAATGTTAATTTAACATGGAAATTATTATTAAATGGCTAGTATAGAGTCGTAAATGAATCATGTAAGATATAATAAATATTAATATGGTTGTGTTATAATTTAATAACATACTACTATCTTCATACAGGATGTTAAATGTACTCTCGACCAATGTAAAGTGCAAGGTAAGGGTTAATTTCACAATCTCTTTATTATCCGAGGTTGTTTTTACGTAAGTATCTACTAGGAAATATTTATTATCCATGTCCATGTTTCATAAAATAGTTTTCAAAGGGATTATTTTAAGGTAGTTTTTACTAAAACATCATTTTAAATGTTTTAAATATTTATTCTTGTAAACCATTCTCATTAATGTCCATGTTTTCAAAATGGTTTTAAGGATTTATTTAAATGGACATGAATGTTTTAAAATGTTAACTACTTTAAAATGTTTCAAAGTTATATGGGAAAATTTTACTCAAAAATTTATTTAAATGTCTTCCTTTCTAAATTGTGTGACTTTTAAATATTTTCATGAAAAAGGGATATTTCTCTCAAAGAGTTTTACAAATCATTTTCATCTATGTCAAAATACTTTAATAGATTTTAAACTTTTTGAAGTTGATTTATTATGATACAAATATTCCATATTGTATTAAAGGATTCATGATATGTTTGACTGTTGATGTGTTATTTTTATACCATTCATTATTTATGGGTTAATTATTGACATTTTTTATGCCCGTTTTAATACGAATGTTTATGTTATGTTTAAACCTTTTCATATGAGGAATGAATTGGACTTAATAAGTGAAGGTTGGAGCCCGCTATAGCTCCTCGATGCATTGGTAGGTATCATGAGACAAATTAGAGTCTTGGCACAAGGCCTTGACAAAAATTTTATTTGTAGTCTTGGAACGAGGCCTTGACTATGTGGTAATGATGTTTGGCATTAGGAATTCCCTCATTATGAAATTAGTTATTACATGTGATTATTATACTAGTAGAATATCCATGTGAATGTTTATATGGTAATGTTTGATTTATTTTTTCCATATTATGTTCAAGTTTATGTTTAAAAAGACTGTTGTTTTTATCACACATCTTGCTTTAAAAGTTTATAGCTTCCGCTAAATTATTTACCCTTATTGATCATCTGAGCTCACACCTTTCTTATGTTTTATTTTTCCAGGATTATAAGAAGTGTATTATGATTGATAAGCAGGGTTAAGCTTGGTGATTAATGGCGTTATCAAAGGATCATTTATGTTGTGTTTTATTTTCTAATGTGTAATGTAATGTTCATGTATGTAATCTATTTTCCAAGACTGCTAAATTGATCAGTCCTTCGGGACTTGATTCCATGTAATCATACCAATGTATTAAAATAATGCACCGACTCTGGGTAACTGGGGTCGGGGCATTACATTGATAGTGGGAGTTTTAAAATTGTAACATGGTTTGGGAATTCATGTGTCCAAACCATGTGGGTGTCCCAGTTACTTAAGAAACTTATGACTCTACCAAAATTTGCCTAGAAATTTTAAATCCCCCAACCCCTCTTTTCTCTCAGATGTTGGATCAGGAGAACATTTAGTGATCTACTTCTTCCTTCCTCTAATTTTTTGGGGTGCTTTATCTTTCTATCCATGGTGGTTGTGAGTTTCGTTCATTTTGGGGGTGAGTTAAAGGTAATTCTAACACTTCTGTCCTATCCTTATTCATTTTCTCTCACTGTAAGGTGGTCTTTCACTAATTATAACCCTTTTTTCATATTTAATGTCTTTTTATAAATATTTAATTTTTTTCATTTAATATCATGTTAGAAGATAAGACTTAATAAATAGGTTTATTCTAGAATAATATAGGTGGTCCTTAAGTTATAACTAAAATATTTCCATTTTTTTAAGTGGGTGTGAAGTGTGGTCACACTGTCCTATTGTGCACTTGACTAAAAACTCAAATAAATTGATTTTACATTTATTATACTTTACTAAACCCTTCTTTGGGGTATAAGCAGTTGATTGATGGATATAAACCTAAACATTTCCCATCAAGTGTGGTGATCATAATTGTTTAGTAAATAGAAATTTAAAAATGTTTCCCAATGGGTTCCCTCAATTAATTGGGGATAAAGTTGATGAATTTAGTTTTTGAGGATACTTATTGGGATGTGATTATTATATATAATATATTATATGATCTAGTGGGAAACATTTTATCACAAATATAATAAATGATATGGTTGTATAGGATGAACTTCCCCCTAAATATAATAAATGAGATGGTTTAATGGGATGTATAACCCCCAAATATATTAAATTATATGGTTGGGTGGGACACACTACCCCCCTGAATATAATAAATGAAATGGTCGGGTAGGGGTCGCAAATACCCATCCCTTCTAGGTTATATATTAAATGATATTATTAGGCAGATGGTATTTTACCTCAAGCGTGTTTAATAATATGGAATATCATGTTCAAATACATCCAAATTTAGCCAAATAAAGTATAACTAATCTCAAGTGTCACCTTAGACCCAAGGATTTATGATGTTTATTTATTGTGATTTTTTTTACTATACACATCATCATGCACTTTTACTCAGACTAGAAATATTTAGGGATGTTGTTGGTGTTGACCTACTCAGTTTCACTGACACCCTACTCGAGCCACCATTGGTACCCAAAAAAATATTCATGGTTATAAGAAAAGAGAAGTGAAATGGCCCTATGATCAATGGTTGATCTGGAATGGATAACATGAATCAAGAGAGGTGGGATTGGGATAAGACTCGGGATTAGTTTTATGGATTTTCCCCATTAGGATATTTTAGTTTCCTTTGATATTTTAATGTATATGATCTACCCATTTGGGATATGGTTTGTATAAATTAATTTCATGAAATTTATATACACTTAATTTGTATATATCATGGGGATGAGTATGCTAATTTTTTTGGGATTATTATGATATATGTTGCCTTTATTTATGTATAAAGTACTGAAATGTTTTTATTATTTTTATTATTTTCAATGGATCAAGTCAATGGATTATGTTAATGGAGCTTGTCAATATGTGATCAATAAATACGGTTAATGTAGTAAGTATTCACCTAATTAATAAGTTGAAGTTATTACCAACATAAATGGAAAATAATGAAGATGATTCTTGATGAGCATCCCCTAGATTCTGATGATTTTTTATCTTGTTTTTATAGAGATATAACAAGTTCCATTAGTCTAAGAAGGATCCCTGTCTATAATAGTTTGTAATAAAGTTAAAGAGGTATTGGATACTTCTGACTTGATTATGTTGTATAGCTTGTATAATTATAGTTAAAAGGGATTAAATAGTTTCAAAGTTTGTGGGAAGTGAAAGCATGAATTATGGAGAAACCATCCCTATGTATGTGAAGATGTATACTATTGAATGTAGTGTTTAAAATAACTTGGATGAGGTTTTATGAAGGATGAATTTTAGAATAAAATTAGAAGGTAATGAGCTACTTGAAATAATATCATTTGAGTATTCACATGTTTCCAAATACCTTAAAACATGTTGGGGAGTATTGAAACTATTTTTTGGTGGTTTGAAGAGTTTGAGAAGACCTAGAGTTGATTTGAAGGAGTTCTAGATTCATTTTAAGAAGTTTGGATTTTTTGAATTTTGGTCTAAAAATTAGACTAAGTCTTACTTCATAAGACTTCATAATACCTCATAATACTTTCCCCCACTTTATATGACTTTCGTGTAGATCATAAGAATATGGGATTATGTGAAATTTGAAGGTTATAAGAATTACAGACATAGTGTAATATCTTTATGGTTTTTTAATACTTTATATGTAATACTTTATGATGTATCATAAGTCTTTTCAATCTATGTGTAGTAATTTTTATTTATCTGGGACTTTAAGTTCATGTGAGTTCATGGTAGGGTGTAGGACTTTGAGAGTAGAAAATGAATTTAATGTTGGTTAGAAGAATTTTATTCTCATGTGTGACTCTGTTGAGTCACACAGGACTTTTAGCTATGTGTGTATGAATTTTGTCTTAGATGTTCATGAATTAAAATATTTGTATAATACTTTATACTTAACAGAATTTTGATATTTCTATAGAGTGAAAACCAAATTTTATAGAATTAAATCCTAAAGGAGAAAATAAAATGGGATGACACAAAAGTTTTTCATTCAGGTTCAAAACATTATGAAGCAATGTTAATCCATTATTCAAGCTAGATTTGAGGAATATTAAGGAATAATGAATGAGAATATCATTATTCAATTATATTGTGATTTTCAAATGAGAATATTTTAAAATTAATATTGGTTATCAAAATAGAATAAAATATGATGAAATGTGTGTAGTTAATTTATGGATAAAATATAAAAGACCAATTTGTAATATCTTCAAGCTAAGATAAATGGTAGCTATTAGTGTTGAATTATATATTGGAAGTAAATGGGTTTTCTTGAAATACATAGAAATTATCATTATTCAAAAAGGAATATCCATACCACAATATAATGTTTTATGTTTTTATACATCTATGTAGGAATGTTTTTTGAGGATTCTATGAAGATACTTTGAGAAGAAGACCCTAAATCCGATTGGAATAAAATAGAAGATCTATTAAGTCAAGAAAGAAATTGGGAAAATAAAATTAGGGTATTTCTGTAAAACCACTAGATAAGAGGTTGTGAAAAAAATTAAAAGGAATGTGGGGACACACCCACATTTAGAAAAATATTTATAGGATCATGTGTTTTATGTTGTTCATTTGGTTTTCCTGATATACCTAAGGGGTTTTCATTTCTGAAAATTGAAATTATACATCAAATTAAATGAGGTCAGCTATATAGTTAATTTTTTCATAAATTTTGAGAGAAAATAAATAGAACTATCCTATAGAAAAATATAACACTTGAGGGATAATAAGAATAATAATATCCTATGTTAAATTAGAAAACTATATGGGTATAAAATAACAAAACAAGAATAAGAAGAAGTTGGATTTCATGATAGATATTATAATATAAAGTACTTCAATAGTTTCAAAAAAAATAAAATAAGGATAAGAAGGATAATAATAATTTATATAAAGTTTTATGTTCAATAGTTTTTATAGAATATTTTTTAGTTATCATGATCCTTGAAGTTTAAGACAAGAGAATCCCAGAAAATATATTCTGAATAAGATCTAGAAGGAAGGTTTTATTGTATAGGGAATGAGATGTAAGAAGTTTAAAAAATCATCAAAAGTCATTCAAAGACTCTATGTGAGGAAGGATATCATATTGTTTGTTGTGGTGATATCCCTAATATATTTTAGTTCTAATTCAAGAAGGTTGGGTATTTTTTAAAACATCTGGTATTTCAATATAAAGAACCTATAGGACCATAAATTATTCATTTTCATAATATAGTGAACACTCACATGTGTAATATAGTGAGAGGGTATAGGATGATAACTATCCCAAACCAATATAACTGATTACATGATTATTAGTGGAAAATCTATTACTCGATGAAATCCAATCACAGTAAAGAGTATGTTTCTTGAGTGGGGATGTAAATTGCAAAAACATTGTGTACTAATCTCTATTTATATTATTTTCTATATGATGTATGTGTGATTATTTAAATAATAATATATATGATATTTTTCTTCACCATCAATTGAGGTTCAAATTCAATTGGGGATAATTATTACAATTAGATTTTGAATTTGGAACAATTTTTAATGAAAACTAATTCACCCCCCCCCCAGTGTCTTCACTTAGTCCTAAGGGGCATTTCAATTGGTATTTGATCAAATATTCTTTCTAATTAGATCTAAATTTTTTCTTTCCCTGGTATTATTATTATATTTCTATGAATTAAAAATTTTAAATGTTTTTAGAATAGCCTCAAATAGAGAATTATATTTCAATCCCTATCAATTATTATTTAGAGTTTTTAGCCAATACCTTGAAAACGGGAAGAAAATATAGGGAAGAAAGATAATAAATAAAAAAAATGTGACATGGGAACAAGAACTATATGAATTTAGTCATATTGGTATATTTATTTATAATTTTTTTATTAAACTATTGAAATTGATTCCTCAAATCAGTTAAGTTCATGTTGTGATGAGAATGAATAGAATGGTCTTGTTAAATCTATTGAAGAAATACACTTTATTGTTAAGGAATACATGAATAAAATACTTGGGGAGTTATATATATATATTTTAGTTCATCTATGATATATATGATGAGAAATCATAGCTAATATATGTTTCTTAATCAATACAGAAAGCATTAGCCGGAAAAATGAAAAATGAAACTCTCTCACAAAGAGATACAATCTAATGAGAATACCTGTAAATTAGTAAAGATAAAATATTAATGTATGAAGAAAATTTTCAATATATTATTGATAGTAATTTTAAGGTTATAAAAGTTAGTGAAGAAAAGATCCATGCATTGGAAGAATCACATAAAGATGTTATGGGAGTCAAAAAGGCTTAATTGGAGATTAAATCTAAAAGAGTTAAGGAGTGGAATAATACTTTATAATAAATTATCAAGTTTCAAGAAGATCATATTATATATATAAATAAAAAATGATAATATAGACTAAATCTAATTATTTATAATAAGAACACACTTGATCTAAGGTGTATTAAATTGGAAGTAAAGTTGATAAATCTAGAAGAGGATAAACCTAGAACTTCCCAAAATATTGAGAAAAGAAGTGTTTCCAAAAAAAATTATAAAAGGATTATTTATACTAAGAATACTTCTATTATTATAAATAATAGCTTAGAATCATCTCTTAATCAACCCATAACCACTCATATAAAAAGGAATCCGATTATCCTAAAAAATATATATACGCTGATTTTTAAAAAAAATACATGAAAATGTTAAAATATGGATATATATGGAGGGATAAAAATACTAATAAACCCACCACATAATTAATCATAGATTTTATAATTATCAAGAAAATAATTTCCTCAAATATACCCAAAAATAGTGGGGTTTCCACCTTAAAACAAGATGGTCCAAAACCTAGACAGTCTATATCAAGAAAAAAAAGAAATAGTTTTTTAGGACACTAGTGGTGTTTTTTGTAGGTTTGTGCATAAATTTTTTAACTAATGACATAATATTTAAGTATTTTTAAATATTATAAGTCTTGAAATCAGGGCAGAAAATACTGGGAAAAAAATTAAAACCTACTATACAAAATAATACTTCACAAAAAAATAGAAAATATATATATAAACAACAAATTTGTATGTTTGTAAAATTTATATGAGTATTGAAATTGAATTGGTCACTTATATGAAGAATATTGGTATATACCAATCTAACACAACACATATTCTACCAATAAAATAAAAATCCAATAGCAGTTGAAGAAATAAATAAAAAAGGTATATAATTCTAAGTTGAGGAGTGCAAAAAAGAAGATAGTGGAACCATTTGGTCCCAATAGGACCAAAAAGAAAGTTTATTAGGATTAAAACCCAATAGGGAAGATATTATTCTATTATAGTGAGATATAAAAATCGTCTAACATTGTAAAATGGCCATGAATATCAAATCAAAAGGGAGAAATTTGGAATAAAAAAATAAATCAATGCTTCCTAAAGAGGAATCAATTTTAAAATTCAAGGGTGAAACAATCATGAATAGATTCAGACATTTTTTGTGTTGAAAATTAAGGAGTTTTTGGGTTGAGAAACAAGTATCATCCATATTACTCACATTTATGAGATAATGAAGATCCACCTTATTCTCATATTTATCTTTTAGTGAAACATTTTAGATGGAATTAAAGGTGAATCATAAAACATGAGAAATGATGAATGTTTTAATTCTAAAACAATAAGAAAAGTAATCCATCATGGATAATTTTTCAATTAATGTCTTGGAGTCTCTTTTAATTACACTACTTATCGACATCTCAATTGTTATCTGGCCTCAACTAGCATAAAAATTTCATGGAGATTATTTCTAAAATAAGAAAAAACTATTGTAAAGGTTATTATAAGGTATACCTTAACAGGGAGCTGATATAAAGAAATATTCTTGAGATTTATTCTTTTTTTATAAATATAAATTTATGTTAACCCCACCAAAACTTAATAATGATGAATTAATTTAAATTTATCATATATATTTATATTTATTTTGAATATAGTTATCTTTGTGGAGTGGGTATCTGTGAAAAGGGGTGCACAAAAACTTATTCTTGAATGTTTTTATGTGTTTTATGAAGTTGAGTGTAGGTTTATAATAATTATAGAAAAACTATTTTTACATCCCCAAATATGTGTTTTAATGAGTGATATCACATTGTAGTTTTCATATGGATAGTTTTTTTTCTAAATCTATCACTCTTTTCTTCTATACTGAGTTAAACTACGCAAACTTATAGTTGAATGTTTGATTAAAAATTTCTAAGAATAATGTTGTGACACCCTTATCTCATTGAATTGACTAACTCTCTCAAAGGGGGGTGACTAAACAAATATTAGAATAAAATGGGAGAATTCCATTTTATTAAAATTAAAATAGTAAATGTGGAGAAGATTTGTCTATTGAAAAAATCATTCCTTTCATCTATGATATCTCAATAATGGGGAGAAGACAATTACCCTTTTCTTCTATTATTAATAAGGGGAAGAAGAAATATTCACTTTCATTTAAGTGAAGTAGTTAATAGTATTGAAAATATAAACAAAGGCGGGATTTAAGTACCCGAGGTTTTATATTGGTTGTATTTGTTGTCAATGGATCATGTCAATGGAGAATGTTAACATATGAGTGTTGAATAAGGTTAATAGAGTAAGTATTCACCAAACCAAGAAGTTGAAGTTTCTATCATCCTAAATGGAAAAGGATTAAGAGGATACATAATGATAATATCTTAAATTGAGATGATTATTAATCTCATTTGAATGGATATGTGACAAGTGCTACAAATATGAGAAAGATCACTATTTTCAATATTTTTTAATAAAGTTGAAGATATAATGGATTATACTGACCCAATTACGTTGGAAAACATATATAGTTATAGTTAACAAGATTTAAACATGATCAAATTTTAGAGGAAGAGATAGATTCAATTATGGATAGACCATATTTGGGTAATTAAACATGAAGGTTGTTGAATATAGTGTTGAGAAACATATTGATTATGGTTTATGATGTTTGTGGTTGAATTTGAAATTAGAAGACAATGATCTATGTGAAATACTCTCTTTTGAGTATTCACATGAGGCAATATACCTTAGAAAAATTATGGAGGGGTATTAAAGTTGATTTTATGTGATTTAAAGATTTTTAGAAGTCCTAGAGTTGATTTAAGGAAGTTCTACAGTCATATGAAAAAGTATAGATTTTTTGAATTTGGGTCTAAAAAATTGGTTAAGTCTTAATTTATAATACTTTGAAATACCTTATAATAATTTCTCACACTTCATGTGACTTCATGAAAGATTATAAAAAATATAATTAACTAAAATTTGAAGCTGGTAAGACTTCCAAGAAGATGATAATACAATAATGCCTACCTAAGACTTTATGTGTAAGGCTTCATAAAGTAGAATAATACTTTTCAATCTATGTTTATGAATTTATACATATTCAAGATTCTAATTTATTAAGACCTAAGGGTAGGGTACAATACTTGGAGTCTAGAGTGCCACTTTGATGTAAGGAATAAGACTTTGATTTCCATGCATAATTTTTTTGAACCATATATAACTTTCATCTATGTGTGCAATACTTTTTCTTAGTTGTGTGTGACTTATTCTATCTATGTAAGGCTTTGGACATGGTAGAATTTTGATATTTCTACATAATGAAAAATAGAGTTTCCATAATTAAATTATAAAGGAGAAAATCTATAGGGATGATTCCAAAGAAATTATCTTAAGTTTAGAACATTGGTAAGATATGTTAAACCATGATTCAAGCATGATTTGAGGAATATTAAGGAATAAGATATGAGATGATCATTATCCAATTATATTGTGATTTTAAAATGAGAATCTTTAAAAATCAATATTGGTGATCAAAATAGAATGAAAAATAGAATGAAATATTATGATTAATGTATTTTTATTTTGTGTATAAAATATCACAACCCCATTTGTGATATCTTTAAGATTAAATAAATAGGATATATAAGTTATGAATTTTATATTGGAAATAAATGGTTTTTCTATAAATTCATAGACACTCTCATTATATAAGAAGAAATATCAATGTCACAATATAATGTTTTATATTTTTATAATGGAGAAATTTTTATTTTTGGATATTGTAAAGATACCCTAAGAAGAATACCCTTGATCTTTTTGGAATAAAATACAAGATTTGTTTATATGAGAGAGAAAGTGGAAAAATAAAAAAAGGTTTTTTTATAAAATCATTAGGAAAGAATTTGAGGAAAAAAAAGAAGGACAACATGGTCATGCACCCACATTATGACCATGAGAAAAATATTTTTAGGATCAAACATTTCATATGGTTCATTTGTCTTACATAATATCCCTGAAGTATTTTTATTTCTAGAAATTAAATGTTTCCAAAAATTAAATGAGGTCTCCAGTATAAAAAAATTGTGTGTAAACCTTTTGAGAAAAAATAAGGAGAACTGGCTTATAGAAAAAAGAGAACACCTGATGGATAAGAATAATAATTCAATCTTGTGTTAAAGTGAGAAACAATATAGGTATATATGAAGAAAAGAAGAAGAATAAGATGACAATGATGATGGTGGTGGTGGTGGTGAATTTGTCTCACATGTCAGTTCCAATAATACACAATTTAGAAATAGTTTGATAAAAATATGAAGAATAATATTTGAGAGAAAGGATTATGTGTATATGTTATTATAGAATATATTTTTCTCTTCATGATCCTTAAAGTTTGGGTTGAAAGAATCCTGGAAAATAGATTCTGAAGAAGATCTGGAATCAAGGTTGTGGTGTGTAGAGACCAAGTTGTAACAAGTTTAGTAGATCATAAAAAGATATTTTAAGACTCTATGTGAGGAAGGAGATCGGATTATTGGATGGAGTGACATCTCTAATCCGATTTGAGATCTACTTTACTAAGGCTTGAATTTTTAATAAATTGGATGGATGTCTGTATAATGAACCTAAGAGAGAGGTAATTTTTCACTTGTATAATATATTGATCACTCACCTCTTTAATATGGTGAGAGGGTGTATGATGATAACTATCTTGAACTGCTATAATTTTATATAAAATAATTAGTGGAAAAGCTATAAGTCAGTGAAACCTAATCATAATAATGAGTTGGTTTCCCATGAGTATTGAGCCTTGTAAAAACATTGTGTGCTGATCTCTCTTTATATTATGCATTGCAAGCAGTGTGTTTGATTGTGTAAAAAAGAACAAATCAAATATTTTTATTAACTTAAAATTAAGTTTCAAGGACTAAAAAGGGTAAATATTAAAATAGTATTTGTAATTGGATAAAAATCCCACAACACCGGATTCACCCCATTTCATGTATTTATACCTAGTCTTAAGGGGAATTTAAATCTAGATGTATATGATTTTTATTATTTTAATTGTTATTTCTCACTCTGATATAAAGGTATATTCTCCCCATGGTATCGCCTTAGACCCTCACTACTATTCAGAATCCTCTAGCATATGAGGAGGTGCACCTGAGGTCATGTAAAACCCCTAACTAGACACTACCGAGTGGTCCCATCCCAAGGTATGTTACAAAGTGGTATCGTGAAATCTTTTATTTTTTTATTTCTATTTAGGAAATGTAGATAGTAAATAAGATGTTTTTATAACTTTTTATGCATCTTGTTATTGAGAGTATCTAACTTGCATATGAGGGAAGTCTAAGTTACCATGGATAATTTGTATTCATAGTTTTTGCTTTTACTATTGAACCACATCACCTAGTGTGATACACTTGATTATTGATTTATGATTTATGGGGTTTATAGTATTAGATAGAATGGAAAGATTTTGTGTTTTCATTTATCATATTAGGCATGTAGGATTCAAATTCCATCTGTATTCTTGTCACTGATTGGTTACTTGATAGTGAGATACGGTAAATTATTTAAAGTTTCCAAAACAAATTATATGGTATTGTCCCATATAACTTGATGGTGGAAACTTATCTAGTTGATTATTTGAATAATTACCATATGTATCCTTATTATTTATTATATGGTTTTAGTTAAATAAAATTCCAATTATAACTTATAAAATGTTTTCCCTTATAACTTCTAATTGATAATTTATTTAACTGAGCCTTGGTTTTGAAACTATTATTAAAATATCAATGAAAAGAAATGATTTGGATACTATATGTTTATAATTACAACCCTATACAAGGGTTTACAAGGATAGAGAGAGTGTTTTGGTTATTATATTTTTATGATATTAGATGTATGGGATAGTGGGTTGTTATTCCAGTTACTGCTTTCCTTAAACTATGATACTAAGAGATATTATGGTAATGCATTTTGATGTGTGAATTTATTATTATAGAGGTATGAATCTAGGATGGCCTCTAGTATATTTTTAGGAGTGTATCAATGATAATTCCACAACATAAGTTTTCCTAGATCCTCTTGTACAATCTGGGTAGGTGATATATGATTAGATCCATGAGAACTTGTTGTGATTTATGTGGTCGATGGAGGGGGAGGATTCAAGATCTACACCTATGATTTATAATTTGACTTGAGAGTTTTAGATTTAGAACCCACCATTGTTTTCTATGGATGGTGGTTTATAGGAAATTAATCCTTGGGAGGAGTTTATTTATATTATCATTAGTCATTTAGAGACACCCCCTGATAAGAGGGTGAAGTTAGTATTTTATATATTGTGATGACCATTAAAACACTGGTGATATATTTTGATCCAAGAGGACCTGTATATGGGGTTGTCCTAGAAGTATTTCTAGACTAAATTCCTTGATCCTTTCTTCCCATATACCCTGATAACTAACGGGGAAAGGGATTTAATGCAACTCATATTAAGAGGTATGTCAGTGATCAATTATGTTGATTTCTTTATGGACCTGTAGTGGTTTCCCCCGATGTTGTTTGGGGATTAGATATCTAAGGAGATACATTTGGAGGATGGGTTGAGAAATGATATTTGGGTTTAGGTGAGTGTATTTTGTTTGCCTTAATTTTCTTAGATCATGAATGAGGCCCTCATTATAAAGAGGAACATGGGTGAGGGTAGAGGCTCAAGGTAGGTAACTTCAGCTAGAGGGATCAGTCACTACAACAAACTGATTATTTAATGGTGGTTTATTAGAGGCAGTTTAGTAAATCTCTGCTAATACTTTTTAAAAAAAAATCGTGGCGGTTTTTTATAAACCGCCACTAAATAATTACGTTTTTTTAACAATCAACTCTCCCCCTCTGCCGACACAGTTGACCCTCAGACCCTGTGACTCCCCCGAAGCCTTACTCCTTCATATTGCCGATCTCTGCCAACTTTCACCCTTCCAGCCTCATCATTGTCGTCACCACCCCTCACCTCGCCTCTCCATCCCCCACCGATCCTCACCGCCCCTCGGCTCACGGTATAATGTGATGCTCTTTGTGAGACTGGTTTAATTTTTTGAAATTGGTATATTTATGGTTTATGTTTTGAGATTTAGAATTTTACTAGATTCACATCAGATCATTGGGTATACAACATCATTGTTTCAGTTGTATTTTTTTACTTTTTATATCATGGTTTTTTTATGTGTTTAGATTTAATTTTATTTATGGGGTTTTGGATTACATTAAAATTTATTTTACAAATGATTTTTAAAGTGTTATTTAAAATGAAAATAAATTGGATTTTATACAAAGGGGTTTGTTAAATGTTTTTTGGAAAGATTAAAGGTATTTATCCTTTTACCTAAATATAATAAAAGATACACTTTCCATGGTTTAAAAGTTTTTTATTAAAAAATATTCTTTATACTCATGTATATTCAAATATGGGATGTTCTTCTTAAAATTTATTACACCATATTATTTTATTTCATTATACCCTCATGTGAAAAAACCATTTTTTATCATATTTTAAACAAGAATTAATGAAATGTATTTTGAAAGGAATTACACAAACTCTTTAATGGAATCATACTAGTCATGTTTACCTCACACCCTATATATATCAATGGGTGTATGTAGCTCTCATATTTCTTTTCAGGTTTCTAGGATGTCAAATATTTTAGAGTATGTGTTTAGTTTGGTCTGATGGTGGATGGTATATGATGTGGTGAGTAACCATGGGTAATGAGAAGGCTGTGAATAATGGTTATGTTTTAGTTTTATTTTTAGTTGTTATGTACTGCACTTGTTTTCCTAGAACATTATTTTGGACTATGTTATATATGTAATGTTTTACTTATATTAGTTTATTAATTGGTGTAGTTTATGAGTTAATTATTATTATTATTATTACTACATATTTTTATTTTCATTTTATTTCATTTATATGGAATATGTTTATTGAATTTACATGGGGATCAAATGCTTGGACACCTCATGCTATAATTTTAGAAAAGTTTTTTATACTTGTTATATTATTTTTATAGGGGTGTAACTATTCCAAAGTATGTGTTCTTGATACCTAGGTACTAGTTTCCCACCTGTGGGGATTTGAAATGTCCATCAGGCCTACTGGAAGGCTGTGATAAGTGACGTATCAGGTCATCTTGGACTAGTTTTTTTTAAAATGACATCAAATATCTAGGTTCTAAAGAGAGATTAGGTTCTTGAAACACTCTCTTACTATTTTTTAATTTTGGTAGAATAGGAATAAGGATGATGAAACTTGAGATGTAAGTGTGGGAAAAGTCTATGTATCTCTTTCTTATTCAAAGCCTCGAGTTTCCATGGGTATTCAAGATTTTAATATAGAATTTGAGTTTGTTTATAATTTTACTTAAACTATTTTTATATGTTATAATGGTATTTTGATCCCCCAATGAGTATACCAAATATTTTGGGGGTCTCTTTGATCTTTTAGTGTGAAATATAAGAATAAATGATGTTTTGTTATTAGCTTTCATAGTCTGTAAAACCATAAAAAGCTATTTGATTGGTTCTATAATCCATTTTAGAGGTTTTTTCATGGTTGTCTCATGGTTTTCTTGCCCATTTGGAAAAACCATGAACTATTATATTTTACTAATATATGTGATTTCTTCTCTCCTTTGCTTCCCGAATTAACTTCAATGGTTTTTAATATTGATGTGAGGTTAATTGAGGAAGTTTTATCGTGAATTAATGATATTGGGAGATTTTTTGAGTGACTGTTGTTACTTCTTTCATGATTTCATGTTCTAAAAAGTTGGTTTTTTTACTTTAGAAAAATGATTTTTGGGATGAAAAAGAAGATATTATTGGTTTATTCTTATGAAAACAGTTTTTACAATTATAATGAAATAAATTTTTGTGGACATGAAATATTTTGAAATTGATTAGTTTTTTCACCTTGATTTTGATCTAGGAGCTTATTTTTGTATTAGAAGGAAAATTTTGGGAAGTTTTTGGTTTCTAAAACAAGATGTTATGGTTTATTTGTAATAGATTTATGATTATCATGTGATGTTTCTAAAGTGGTTTATTTCATTGTAAAATTTATTATAGTTTTTTAAAAGGATGTGGAATTGATGGAAATGATTTGAAATAAATGTTGGTTAATGGAAATGAAACTCTATATTATTTATTTGGAGTCTCTATACATGGCAGTCCTCTATGTTATTCATAATTAATGGTCATGATGTCCAATATTGTCAAAAATTAATTAATGGACATGATGTTACACATTTTTCTTCTTCAAATCAATGGTCATGGAACCCTTTAAAAACAAAATGTTGTCACTATGACATAGAGATACCTGAATTTATATTTCCACTAAAGATCATAGGACTATCTTATATTGTTTTACATCCATCATGAAATATAGAAAATATGGATTCAATACATCCCCTTATATATGTAATTTATTTGTTTATTTATTTATTTATATATTAAAACCTTATTTAATATATTCATATTTTTTTAAACTGTCTATATGAATCTATTTTCCTATTTAGTAATAGTTATGTGTTTTAATTTTTTTTAATAATCCATAGGTACATTTTGATATATATGGATAAAAGTTGGATCACATTACTGAGGAACACACCTCAGTATGCTAAGGGTTTGGAGGAGTTTTTAGATTTTTCAATTTCTAATCGATCTGTTGATGTGAGAATAAGATGTCCATGTCCTAAATATAATTTTATAAGATGGTTGAATAGATATGATTTTTATGAACACTTGATATTGAATCAATTACCTGCTCAATATTTGTGTTGGATTTGGCATGGATAATCAAACATTACAAAAAGTTTGATCACTGATGTCAATCTAAATAATGAGCTCCCAACTTCATCGGAAATGGAAAATAAAATATAAAACCTTATAAATGATGCATTAGTCATTTCAAGACACCAACCTCAACATCAAAACATATCAGAACAACCTGTTGAGGGTGCTACAAATAGAAATATGACAATTGATGTTTTTGAGACTGTAGGGTAACCAGATCAAGATTGTAAAATATCATTGGATCCTCCTCTTGATTCTTTGGAGACTAATGTAAGAGAAAACTTCACTGAGAAAAATGAGTTTCATGGTTTAGTTGATGATGGAAATCAGGAGTTGTATAGTGGATGTTTGAAATATTCAAAACTTTCTTTTCTATTGAAGTTGTACGATACCAAATGCCTATGTCAAATTAAAAATAAGGTGATGTCCATGATATTAGAATTGTTGTGTGATGAATTTCTTAAAGAAAACATCCATGAGTATTTTTATGATATGAAAAAATTTGTTAACAGGCTTGGTCTGAATTACTCAAAAATACATGTGTGTCCCAATGATTGTATTCTTTATTGGAAAGAGGATTCAAGCAGACAGGATTAAAACAAATGTTCTTCTACTAGATGACAATCAATGGGTGATGTTGGAAGTCTGAATCAACATAGTACCATGAATAAGAAAAAAAGGAACACACCTACAAAGGTTTTAAGTTAATTTTCTTTAAAGCCTCAATTGTAAAGATTATTCATGTCATCGAAAACTACTGAACACATGAAGTGTCATTCTGTAGATAATAAAAATTATGGGTTAATGTGATATCCACAAGATTCAAAATTGTGGAAGAAATTTGATCCATTACATCATGATTTCTCATCTAATCCTAGTAATGTTTGATTGGGATTGGATACTGATGGATTTAACCCATTTGAGACTTTGAGTACCAGTTATAGTATTTGGCTAGTTGTTTTGATCCCTTACAATCTTCATCAATGGATGTGTATGAAAAAAACGTCATTTATCATTTTGATAATTATTCCTGAAAAAAAATGCCTGGAAATGATATTGATGTATACTTATATCCTTTAATTGGAGAATTATAGGAGTTATGGAGAAATAGTGTTGAAACATATGATGAATCTTCTAGAACAATGTTTAAACTTAAATCTTCTCTAATATGGACCATTAGTAACTTCCCTGGACTTAGGAATTTAGCTAGTTGGAACACTTATATAGGATTGGATTGTCTTGTTTGAAACCTTGATTTTGATCCCAAATGTATACCTTACAGTATGAAATGGTTCTTCTTTTGGTATTGAAGATTTCTTGATCCATCTCATAGATTCCAACTGAACAAGTCAAAATTCAATGGTTTCATTGATCGCAGACCACCTCCAAATTTGTTAACTGGTTCTAAAATATTGGCACAACTTGGAAATGAGGAAACGGAATTTGGGAAGGTGCATAATTTGAATGATATTGGTAAATGAGTTCTAAGTGCATCGTCAAGTGAAATCAGAATTAAACAATGGAAGAACAAAAAGCATATTATTCAAACTTTCGTAATGGGAATTTAATTTTTTGTGGCATAATATTGAAGTGATGCATATTTAGAATAATTCTTGTGAAAATTTGATCTTCACATTACTTAATGATAATGGAAATTTAAAGGATCATCTCAATGCTTGGAAAGACTTATAAGAAATGAACATAAAGTATGATCTCTGTCTATATGAGAGTGAAAAGTATTCTCTAGAAATTTTTGCAATGAAAAATAGGGATAAAGACACATTACTTTAAATTTTAAAACATTTTAAGTTATCTGATGGGTATTAAAGTAACATATCAAGTTGTGTTGACTTAAATCATCATAGGTTACATGGGTTGAAAATTCACAATTTTCATATTATTTTACAGCAGTTACTACCATTGGCATTGCATACACTATTACCTGAAAAGGTTACTGCAGTTGTAATCCAATTCTACACATTTTTTAGAAAACTATGTGGGAAATATCTACATCCATTTGATCTTTAAAAACTTAGGAGATATTTTTGTTAACACTTTTTGCAAAGGATATGATCTTTTATCCGTCATTTTTTACTATCATGATGCATTTAACTGTACATTTGGTTGAGGAAGTAAAATTAGGAGGCCTCGTACATTATCAATGGATGTATCCAATTGATAGGTACTTTATTTCTAAGTTTTTTAGTCAAGTAAACAATTCTTGAAACTTAATTAAATACATAATTATGTTTTTTTATTTTATTTCATAGATATCTTTGGTATTTGAAATCATACATGAGAAATAAAGCTCAACTAAATGGCTCTATTTCTGAAATCTATTTGGAAGAGGAGTGTCTTACCTTTTGTTCTAGATACTTGGATTATATTGAGATAAGATTTAATCAAGTTGGACATGTTGATGACATATAAAATGAATCTGAAATACATGGGAAACCAAAAATATTTTCTGCTATTGGTCGATCAGTTGGGAGGACCTCAAATGTTACACTTACAGAAATGGAATTATTACAGGGACATAGATATGTGGTTCTAAATAGTCAAATTTCAGATCTATTTATTAAATATTTTATAATAAAAATAAAGACATTAATGAGAGGTCGAAAAATAAATGAGAAAGATATAACAAAAGTTGTTAATAAAGATCTCGTAGAATGGTTTTAATGACATGTAAGTTCATAAATATTCCAATAAATACATATATTAGGTTGACACATATATTTTGTAAATATAATAATGTATATTTATTTTTTTAGATCATGAATACAGATATTCGAGCAGAGTTTTCAAAAGATTTGAAGTTTCTTGCTTGGGGTCCTATAAAAAGAGCAAGAAAATTTGACTCTTACAACATGAATGGATTCATATTTTGTGCAGTCAATCAAGAAGAGGGTTTAAAAACACAGAATAGTCGTATATTTACATTTTTTGAAGTAGGATACTATGGAAAGTTGACTGATATTATGAATTAAACTACCAAGTCCATTTTTCAGTTGTTTTATTAAAATTCAATTGGGTCGATATTATCAGAGGTGTTAAAATAGATTCTATTCAATTTACTACTTTGAACTTATATTACCTTATGGATGTTGGTCACCGTGAACTACATGATATGTATATCTTATCATCCTAAGAAAAAATGGCATATTATGTGGAAGATGTTGTGGATGAAGGGTGGAGTGTATTTGCTCACGTAAAAAAAGATATTTGTATGATATGGGTGATAAAGTAGAAGATTTGACCTCTATCATTGAATCTCATCAATAGTAAGAAGCGGACTTATTTTTCTATAATGATATTGAAAATATTAGTATTTAAAGGGTGGATTCAGTAGATTAAGTAATGGAGTGGGAAACTAACATGATTAAAGGGTAAAATGATTGTATGTATAGTTATATATTCATTTATCAACCACTTATGTCATTTGTATAGTCATTCAATATCATTGTTACGTATATTTTGTTTGTTATTTCCCCTAGGGTATAGCTTTGTTGGTATCTACCATTTTGGGTCTCAGCGAGGTCTCGAGTTCGAGTCTTGCGGAGTTCATCCTTGTACTGACTGTTGCATGCTTTTCTTTGTATTGTAGCCCCTTTCCCGAACAAACTGATCCTTCAGGATCAACTTTTATATTTTTTTTGTTAGTAATATGCATAAGTTATCATTTTTAATTTTTTTCCCTGTATAAATTTTTTGAAATATATGTTCTGAACATAATTTTATTTGATTAAATGACAGGAATTCCAAGGAGGAAGCGTCAAATAGTTTCATCAACCACACCAACATATGACGATCCATTTTTCTCCCTCTCTATAGCATGTGAGACACCATCCGCTTTCCCCCTGCATCATATCTCACACCCTCTTTGAGTGTTTCTTCAGTAGCTTAGGTGACACCTTCCCCTTCAATAGCCTCAATAGTGAGAGAGTGGGGCACCACTTCTAGTTCTTTTTGGGGATACTGGAGGGTGACAGTTATAGGTACAAATTTTAATATGAATAAATTTATTGCAATTTTTTTACAACCTTTTTGTTCATAAAAAATGGAAATAATGCAAGTACGGAGAAAAAATATGAAAAGTTAAGATGTGTGGAATCTGACCAGAGATGAGATATTTGTCCCATTTGATTCCTATAGGGTCCCTATAGATGACGATGCAGGAATACTTTGCCATATTTTGGGTCAGTTGGCTGAGGATCCAGTTTCCCTTTCTATTACTTATGATGATTGGAGGAATATGCCTTCAACTTGAAAAAATAAAGATTTCGATTCATGAATAATGGTAATTTTAATACATTATGGTGTAATTCAATGTCATTATGTTATTAAATTATAATATTTTAAAATGAATTTCTATGTACATATGTTTTTCCACTTTAAATTTGCTGATGTGATAGCACGAAAGTGGACATTGAAAAATCTGGGCAGGAAATGGAATGACTTTAAATGGATATTGTGAGGCGATGTCAATGATACTTCATTTAGATCCCAATAGATATATGACAAGTTACCCAATGGGGTACCCAAAGAGCAATGGAAAGCTTTTATTGAAAAACATCATGATGAGAAGCAGATTGTATTTAAATATATATTATTATATTAATCTAATTATATATTTACACATGTATATTAAAAAAAGATTACATTTCAAAAATTACTATTAAATTTTATTTTATTTATTTCAAGATCTTTCAAGGAATAATACATCAAGCTGGTCTATGAAAATCATCCCTCACACTATGGGGTTAAAGATTTTTTCCAAAAGACGATCGGCTATGGTAATCTTTTCATTAGTTTAAATATTTATAATACAATATTATCTATTTAATATATTATAATTTTTTATTTATATTTTTTTATGTATTCATAGAGTTTAGGGTACCCAGTATCCTAAACAGAACTGTGTTTGGATGTTCATAAAAAACTGATGGAAGTTTTGTTAATGAGTCTGCCAAAGAAGTTGGGGTATGAATTATTTTTTCATTACAATAAATTATTTTCATTTGTCACTATGTTAATATGTATTTCTTATAATATGAATTATATTTGATTTATAGGTAAAAATTAAAGAACTATGGGATTTTAATCCCACGTAGTCCTACTCAGTCTCTTATACTGACCCAGTTGGTCAAGTGCTTCGGAAGGAGCATCCTGGTCAAGTGCACGGGATGGGTATGGGACCCATACCATCGAAGGTCTTTGGAAAACAATTAGTAATTGATGTTTCATATACTTCTAGTTGTAGTAACTCCCTATCCCGATATGATCAGAGAGATTTTGTTTCAATTCAAAAAAAATTGAGGATCAAGGGACTCAGATATCCACTTTGTAGAAAACGTTGATTGATTTATATCAAAAGATGACTAGATCTATCCCAATTGAAATTGCATCAATGATGGGTGGTTTTGAGCAGGTAAATCAAAAAATATCAAAATCATTTAGTTTGAAAACATTTATTGGTTATAAGTTTAAATAGAAATATACAACAGTATTTAATTTTTAATATAATTGTCTTACTGGTGCTTGTACCAAGAAGTAGGGATGGAGGTTTAGAGGGTGAGGATTTGTATTCATCATTAGAAAATTATTAGTGGTTTTTTGATATATTGGAAAAAATTAGAAATAGTTGGTTTGTTTATATATCATTTATGGAACAGAGTAGTCACCAAACATACTTTGTTTATGTATCATGTGTGGAAGACTAGTCACCAAACATGTTTTCATTTTAGTTATGTTAGGATATGTATATTAGTATTTTAGATGGTTGATTACTGAATACTATTAGATGTATTAGATTATTCTATTATATAAACTCTGCACATGGTTTTTTTTCAGGGTACTGGTATTGGTGTTGTAGAACAAGCAGCAGTTTTTTATTTGTAAATATACAGTTAGCGGTGGTTTAAACTACTGCTAAGTAAATGGTGCATATTTAGCGGATGTTTAAACTGCTACTAAAATGTGGTAGCCCATTATTGGTGGTGGTTTTAACTACTGCTAAATTATATAGTGCATGTATTTTAGCTACAATTTTGAGATTTTAGCGGTGGTTTTTACAAGGAAAATGGGATTTTTTTTTTTCTAAGAAACCACCACTAAAACCTCACAAAACTGCCGCTAAAAAGGTTTCTATGACACTTAACAAAAAAACCACCACTAGATTGAAGAAACTGTCGTGTATTGGTTGTCGACACCCAATTTAGAAATGATTTTATGAAACCGTCGCAGAATCATATGGCAGTGGTTTAAACCACCGCAATACAATTATTTTCTTGTAGTGGGTAGTGGGTCTTCTAGTTGCAAGAATCATCATTTTGATGGTTCATGTCAAAGTATTATTGGATTGAAAAATCATGGTGGTGACTAATTTATTCCTTAGCATGGGAATTGTTTAGTGAAATTACACTAGTGTGGTAGACCTGGGAATATTCGACCTCATGGATACTGGACACCAGTTGAGTTCCAATCATGTAAAAGGATGGGACACCTACTGAGGTTATTCAAGAATTTTCAACAACTTCCCAATGAAATAGGATCCAGATTAGTATAGGGTTCTGGTGATGGATTCATTATTCCATGTTAGGTGGGTAGTTATATTTCTATAAGTTGTTCAGGTTGGGGGGATGATGTGGTTCCCAAGGTAAGGGGTAGTTTCACTAGTATAGTGGTGATTCATAGGAGACATAGGCAGGGGAATAGGGTTGAGTCATGGTCTAGTTTTATGTTGTTTATTGTACCCCCTCTCACTAGGATATTGGACCCTCTAATATATGAGGTATGATTTTAGTGGATTCCACTTTCATAATTTTCTTATTTGATACGTTATCATATCATTTTGTTACATCTAATTAGTTCATAAATGGGATGATTTTATCCATGTAGTATTTGTATGGAGTAATTTTGATTAACACTCCTTTGGGGGTGTGATCCAATGAAATTTGTTGATGTAGGAAATGCACCCTCATGATTGGTGGTTATATATTCCTATGATATTTCTTTATTGTTAAAGATGAATTTCTTTAACATGATCCTAGAAATGGATTGGTTAGTACTTCATTAATCCTATATCAAATTTCATCATTGACATGTGTCATTTACATCTCCCAATGGTGGAATTTATGCCCATGTCATGGAATGGGACTTATAGGTGGGTTGTGCAAGACCTAACCATAATAAAATATGTTAAATTATAGACCAGGTTTCTATTCTTGAATTAGATGATGGGAATAAGTATTAGAATGTGTTTCCTTCTATTTTTTATTAGTTTATAGATGTTTTTTTCTGATGATTTATTGGGATTTCTACCTGAGAGAGAGGTTGTATTTATTATAAATATCATGCATGGTGTAGAGCCTATTTTTATTCCTTCTTACAAGATATATATAATTAAAATACATTAGCTTATGTATTAATAGGAATACTTAGAGGAAATGGATTATATATGGATGAAAAAGGCCCCTTGGGTTGTAGAAATCCTATTCTATAAGGAGGATGGATATTTGAAGCTACGTGTGGACTATTAGAATTTAAACTGAGTAAAGGTAAAGATTCAGTAACCAATTTTTCATATTGATGAATTATTTGATAAACTCAGAGGATACATAGTGTTATCTATGATTGAATTGAGGTAGGGTTATCACTAGCTAGAGGTGAGGCCTTCAATCATACCTTGCATGATGTTCAAAAGAAATTATGGTATTTATGAGTAATTAGTGGTGTTTTTTGGATTGAAAAATTCACCAATGGAATTTATGGACCTAATGAATCAGGTCTTCCACTTATAATTGGACACTTTTGTGTTCATTTTAGTTGATGATACACCTTGTTATTATATTTCAAGGGATCATAAAACAATACATATAGATATTTCTATAATCAAACTTTGGGAGCATCAATTATATATTATTATCTAGAATTACCACTATTGTATTGACTATGTTCACATATTGGGACATGTCATATCTATGGATGGAGTATTCATAAACCCCGATAAGTCAAAATAGTAGTTTATTGGGAGAAACCATAGAATTTTTTTGTGATATACATCTTTTTAGGATTTTATGGTTATTAGTAAATGTTTATTCAGAAATTATTCCACTCAGTAGTGTCGAGGACATGACAAAAAAAGGTATAAATTTTGTTTGGTCAAATGATTTTGAGAGTTCCTTTCAAGAGTTTAAAGGAAGATTGACCATAATATTGATCATAACCTTACCTGATTCAGGTAAGGAGTATACCCTGATCTATGATACATTAGGAGTCATCCTATGAGAGGTCTTGATACAGGAATGGTTATGTAGTTACTTTTGATCATAGGTAGCTAAGGCCACATGATTGGAATTACCTAACACATGAATTGTATTTATAAGCAGTGGTGAATTCCTTGATATGTTAGTCGCATTTCTTTTTGTCTGATAGGTTTGTTTTATAAATTAACTACAAGATGTGGTGATTAATTTTATCTCAGTGGGACCTGAACCTTTCGCAATGAAGGTGGGTAAATTATTTAAATTCCTTTAATTTTTAGCTAGCATACATCCCTGGGAAGTAAAATATGGTTGCATATGTACTGATCTGGAATAATCAAACTTATGTGTCCTAGGATTTCAATAGTGAGTGATAGATAATGGTCCTCTTTATTGAGATGCATCCTAATATCCAGAAGTACCAGGGATGAGTGGCCCTAGAATATTTATATATTACCTCTTCACTCCTCATGAGGTTTAATAGGTCTTAAATATTTTATTTAGATTTCCTATTTATGAATGAAAATATATATAGTGGGGATCCACCACCAGAATTCTCCCTTAATCATGATGAGGTTTTGTATGTCTAAGGTCATATTGTAGTCCCTAAGAATATATGTGGGGTGATGATAAGGGACGTTCACACCATAATGTGATATATACATCCTATTTTGAATAAAATTTATTATAATATATCTATATATAATTAGTGGTAGTGGATGAAGAGATACATTTACATGGTTCCTTACCTATCAGCAGGTGAAGGTTGAGCACCACCGACCTGCTAGCCTTCTGTGGTAACTTCGTATTGCAGAGTGGGATTAGGATGGTATTTATAGATTCTTGGGGACCATCATATGATCATAGGTAGAAAAATTAAACACAAAATAGGTGAAATCTACCTTTGATAGGGTCAAACATGTATGAAAATGAATAACACCAAAAACACAGAGCATACCTAGTACACCAGTGTAGTGGCCTCCATCACCTCCTTCAATGGAATATGGTTGAAACAAATCACAGGACCATAAACAAAAACTTCCTTCCTTTATAGTTAATTCACAATCCAAAGGATACATGATTATATTATGAGGATTCTCTTGCATCAATAGAGGTGTTAGCACCTTTTCTATATGTGATGAACAAATCTATGAGAAAAATAGAATCTAAAAAAATTACATGAAACTGATGATCGTAATCACCTTGTACCAATG
This sequence comes from Viscum album, assembly GCA_963277665.1. NCBI lineage: Eukaryota > Viridiplantae > Streptophyta > Magnoliopsida > Santalales > Viscaceae > Viscum > Viscum album. The sequence goes on along the minus strand of OY728159.1, from coordinate 1,814,331,070 downwards.
ATATAAAACTTAATTTATATAAGTTATTCATGATGTTCCTCTATGAATAAAGAACATGTCAAGTGCATTAGGAGTCATCAAATTCCACCCATGAATTATGTATCTTTGATGAGTGCATTCAACCCACTCAATGAAAATATTAAAAGGATTTAGTCCATTATTAATGGATTTAGAAAATTTTAGAAACTATATGGGAGGTTTTTGATAGGAACATGCACTCAGACTACATTCTCAGGCTACATCACATGCAACAGACTACAATCAGTGAAACTTAATTTCAGGATTGGGATTGAGAATACATTAGAAGGAAACATAGTCTTAAGAAATATGTATAATATTCATATTATTTTGGTTTATATCCAATAATCTATCAGTTTTATTAAAATCCATAAGTAATTTATGAATAAATTCATATACTCTTTGGGAATTCATTAAAAACTTCTTTTGGATATATTTTCCTCAAGAAATATTTATTTTTGAATAAAAATTATGTCTAAAATTTAATCCTTGTCCAAATACTTAACTGTGTGACCCTATGGGCCTTAGTATCATTGAAAAAATTGAAATAATTATTTTAAATATGTAATCAAAGAGAATCCTCTAGTAAATCATCATTGGTACTGAAGATACTAAGTGGTTTCGTATAATATTCATTAAATATACTTGTATTTTTATACAAACTTGCCTACTAAAATATTTATCATATACATCATATATATTCCTAAGTAATACTTTAATCCATGACATAGATTAACCACTATACATGGAACAATGTCAATCTAGTGTAAGACATATCATATTTTCTTAATTATCTAAAAAAGGATGATTGAGTTGATGAATACATCACATGTCATTCATTTGATAGAAGAACACATCACATGTCCCTCATCCAAGTAGTTTCACCCATCATATGTGACCCAGCTAAGGATGTCCATGTATTTTCTCAGTATAATTCAATCAAGGGACATAAATCTTTACTCCTCATACAAGAGGGTAAATATCATCTTGTTTATTCTCAAACTGACAACAAAATAGAGACATACCCAACCACCCATGATTATCTAAGTCACGATGAATTTATTAAGAAAGGTATCAAAATATGAAGGTTCTCATACTTGGTATCTCTCATATATTAGGTAAGAAGGATTGGTAATAAGTATAAATCCATAACTATATCAATTAATTTATGAAATTCCATGGGATATACTTTAGCGGTTCAATCCAAGTAAAAATTTTATATTTATTATCACGTGAATATATTCTTTGAATATTTTATACAAACCTTTATAATGATTAAAATGGTATATTCATTCTAATATTATAATTTCATGAAAAGAGATAATACTCTGTGATAAACTTCTATTTAGGGACAACTAAAAGTAAGACATTAAAGGGATATTATCATTCCAAATTATATCACATCTAAATAAATGATAAATTGAGATTTACATTATTATAAAACTGTGATACATTTTATATTCTTAAACTCTTTAAGAAAATTTAACATAAAACATACATAAGCACCTATTTATCATATCATATATGATAAACTATAAGTATATCCTCATTTTTGTTACATTTTTTGGGTTTTGTTAACTCTTTATATCTATATGTAATTCTCACCACATCTATATATAAATGTCTGATAAAACTATCCCATTATTCCTTTTAATGATAAACATATATGAAGTAATCCAGTTAGAATAATGGTGTGCCTTAGGAAACATTTTATTAATATTCAAAACTTTGAACATATTCAAAATATTTAACTCCACAATATCAAAGGTTACGATTTTAAATTTTGTTTTATACCTATAATTATTTACCAGCTTAACATCATCATCCTTGGAACCCTATCTCATCAAACTTTTTTTTTAAATAATGTAACTATTTACATTATTACTTATCAGCACATCATGAAATCCTTTAAGATAAAGTGATATTCACTTTAACTATAATAATCTGTTAGGAAATAGTAAAACTCACAATGTCATGGTAATTAAGTATAACAATTAAAATTTTCCCTACTATCAATATCCTAAACTCTTTAGGATATTCAATGAAATCACTTTAACATTATACTAGTGTAATATTTTATTTTTTTAACTTTGACCTTCTCTAAGTTCAAAGTTACTCCCACTAAACCTATTAGTCACTATATTCCTTTCATAATTTCATTCTAAGATACACAAGCACATTTATTAAGGAAATTACTCTTATATACTTTTATTGGGAATGTTTGATAAATAAATTATTTTTTCCATATTATATATAGTAATATTTCAGTTTAGATCTATTCCAAGAAAAGAAGATTGTTAATTAAAATGTGACATTGATGAAAATAAGTGGGAACATATTCCATCATATTTTAACAAATATTTGGATAAACACTTTATCTGGGATAAGACACTTTTATATTTATCTTTTTCTCAAAACATTTTATAGAATTTGATGAATGATAAACCATGTATATTTAATTAATTATATCATTTTGTTCATAAAAAAATTTCAAAAAATACCTATTATCATATAAGAGAAATTAGATAAAGATAAATATCATTTTAAGATCCATATAAGCTCAAATCCTTTATGCAGAAACTATTTGATTCATCATTTGAATGTAAACTACAAGATTTATCAACTCTTCATTTATTTGTAAGCTTTTATTTATTCACAACACTTGTAAATTATTCATTTGGTATCTCATACAAATTAAAAATGAAGAATTGATTTTTATAACACTGATAAAAAATGTAGACATTCCATGGAGTTTCATAAACTCCTTCAAGTATCTTAAAAATTTCCACCTTGTGGAATCATTACTCCCCCTTTTCTGATAATTATAGGTTCCATTGATATTGTCTATTAAAAGAAAAATTGTTAGTCTCTTCAACTAAAATTTCTTATTTATGTTTGAAATTTCATCTACTTGTATTGTCTATATAGCACAAGAATTTATTCATCAAATTTTAACACATGAGGATATAGGGTAATATTTTTATGAATTCTTTCATCTTGTCAAAAAAATTCCATAGATGAAAACAGAATAGATTACTTGACCAGAATAATCCATGAAGAAAACAATAATTTCATATCGATACACTCATTATCATTGAGTATATGAGTAGAGACTAGAATTATTTAGGCCATTTTTATGTCAAATGCTTTTGCAACCTTAATATAATCATTTTTTGCTTCATATACCATATTAGATTCACCAGTTGACAACTTCAATATTTTTATTACTCAGGAAGGTGTTTCTATAATACATATAATTTCATTTACTTAATAAATTTTATTAAGTTACCAATCTCAATATTTTATTTCATAAATCTCCACCTTATCATCGTTTAATCTCTATGTTTAAATTTGATGATGATGACGTAGTTAATGTATAAAAAAAGTTTATATAAAATGAGTACCATGTTTTATATCTTTTTAAGAAGTAATTTTAATGAAAGTACACCCACTAAATATGACAATACTAATATTTTATTCATGTAGTGATCCAAGATCCATATTTCATTAAGTAATTATTCTTATTTAGTTTTCTCTCACCACTTAGTTATTTAGATAGGGAACCATCCTAATCACAATAGTTTTGATTCTTGGATAGTTGAGTGGAAAAATCGTTATCCATATCCATCACATGAATAATTTTTAACTCTATTTATCTGGTAATCTAATCCTATTATGGTCACCCAGATAGTGTAACCCAAAATAAATTCCAAGAATAATCTTACAAATGGTATTCAAGGGGAACCCAGCTTTGGCATGACCTCCCCAACAAGATAATATAGAGTAAATTAGCACTTTCTTACTTTGAAAAAGATAATATAGGGGAAACCAACTTTGGTATGACCTTCCAAGTCCAATGATGGAGGTCTTGAAAAGTGTTTCTTTATAAGGAATCTCACACTTAGTATTCACAGGTTTTTCATAAAAGTATCGCCAATTTAATATACATCATATTCATATTAAACTCATAACTTTCATAAATCATGAAATCATTATCTTATAATGTTTTATTCCTTTATGTGTGAATGATTTTAATGATTTAGTTTTTATAATTCTCATTCCATCCACAAAATTAATTTTCTCACACCATATTAATGTATAAATACTTACACAACCCAAAATTTTGTGTTATTCACCAAAAACAGAAGCTAATTATATTCTAACATATCTGAATTCATCACATACATAATGTATATAAACTTTTCATGTAAAGTAATAGTGTTATATAATAATGATAAACTCTACATGAGTAATTCTAGAGAAAAGATATCCAACCCATAACCTTTCTAGAATAGAGAATAAGCATCCATAAAAATAGGTTGCCCAACCCAAGTCGTTCTCACTAAGGAGACTTTACTCAATAGGCAATTCAATTAATTATATCTCAAACACATAATATGAATAAACTATATTCAATAACTATTCTCAATCTTATAACTCTAAAAACATAGGACAAGGTAAATAAAAAACTAAAATGTATTGATTCCTACATAGATTTTAATGCAAGGATCTATCTCCTAGAGAAAATTTATAACATAATTTTTTCATAAAATATTCATATTTCATAAACAATTTATATATATTAATAAAGTGGGTGATAAATTTTAATTAAATTAATATTTCATAAATTTAAACATGAGATAAAAATTTATTAACTATTCATAAATCAAAATCTTTCTATAAACATTTTTATAATTAATATAAACATTATGGATATAAACACTTTATACCTAATCTCAATATGAAGTCTTTAATATTATACATTATTTGGAATTTCACTTTAAATATATGATATTATAATGAATTATAAACTTTTTATAATATGATTTAAATTATGTAAACTATTTACATAATCTAAATATCACATGCTTAAACATTATTTAAAACCTGAATAAATATATCATAAAAACACTTTATATGATCCAAATAATATCTTAAATAGGGTCCCAGTTAATTTTATTAATTTCAAATTAACTAATTAGGAACAAATTATAATTATAAATATAATATCTTTTATATTTTTTATTTATTCGTGTATTTTATGAATTATTTATAAATTACCCTTATCATCTATAAATAAACACTTCATTTTAATATTACAAGGCATGACATATAATTTTGTAAAAGGTAAAATTCCTTTCACTTTGATTTATAAACATTTTATAAACCATATAGATTTGAAAAAGATACTCTCAATATTAACTTTTCAATGTTGATGGAATATTTTTAATTATTGTTCCAAAAAAGATCAATTAACCATAAACATTTTATAGTTAATTAATTTATACAAAAATTTTATAAATTCTATAAATATTCCAAAATATATTTTTTATTAATTATAAAAAAAATTAAAAAAACTAGTTTCACTCATTGTTGTATTTATCTAATAAATAAATACTTTATTTAGAATGTAAAACAATTATAAACGTTTAATATTTAAATTTTGTCTTGTAAAAAAATTATTATTCCAAACTTATTATTTTTAACAAATTTACAAACTATAAGTATTAAAAAATATTTTTGTTTATTTATCTAAAAATAAGGGAACATACCTTAACCAGCCCACCCAAGAAGTTGAAAATCTACAAAGGACAGTGTCTAGGCTCAAAGTAAGTCCAACCAAGGATGAAAGAGGAGGTGTGAGGATATGTGGGTTGGTGGAAGCTTGAGGGCACAAAGGGCAATGTTAGTGAGAACACCACCATGCGAGGTGGCATAGTGGAATCCTAGAATAGGGCGGTGTCAAGAGATTTCAATGGGAACCCTTATTACATCTTGGGTAATAAACCAGTGACCTCTTAAAGTTATTTCCAATATGGTAATCATTCTATAGGGTATTATTCAACCTCACTCGTGTTACATGTCACACTTTCTATGCATGTGATTCCTGCATTCCATGCACGTCATGGTCGTACTACATCAGTATTAAATGAGTGTATGTGTGTGATGAAAACCATTATTAACATCTATATGTCACAATCACACACCCTTATTGTATTCCACAACTAACATCTATATGTTTTGTTTGATCATTTAAAATATACACTTGATATCAATATGTCACACTTGACATTACATTTTCTTGCAACCTAATTCCAATCCAACTATTGACATTTCATTAACACTCATTGAAATAATCTAACAATGATTCTCTATTTTTAATGATTTTAAACATAAGTAGAAGTATACTATAATTATTACTACATATCAAACTGTTGATCACATTAACATATTAACATAATGCTAATAGTATGGAAAGAATACCCATTATAACAATATCACATAATTCATAGTCGAGTGCAGACAAACCGGTAATGTTTCATAAAACATGTTCTTCAAAAAATAATGAATAAAATAGGATTATCCATCAAAGAAAATAGATCTAATACCACTAATGGATTCTATGGGATTATCATATGATCCTTGGTATTAGAATAAATCCCAGACATATGTCAAATATACCTTTGACATGATCGGACATATATGAAAAAAATAACACCAAAAATGGAGTATAACTAATACACATATGCAATAGCCTCTATAACCAAATTAAATGGAATATATTTGATACAAATCATATGAACAGAAATAAATATCTTCCTTCCTCTAAATTTAATCTACCATATGAAATATCCATGACCGTATCGTGAGGACTCCCATGCATCGAGAGGGGTGTTAGCACCTTCACTATATGTGAGGAATTAATCTACATGAAGAAGATAATATTAGAAAACTATACATGAAACTGATGATCATAATAACCTTAGAAACATGAATGATTAAACCAAACACCAATGAGAGTAAATTTTCTTTATATAGGTGATGTTTGATGCTCATCCATGAATGAATAAAAAGTTTATTACATCGAGTGTCATAAAATTCCACCTTTGAATTATGTATCCTTGATGAGTATATTGAAAACTTTCAATGAATTTTCAAAAAAACATTAATATTTTATTAATGGATTTAGAAACTATAGGAAACTGCATGGGATGAAAAGGGCATCGCCTAATTGGGTGCAATGTAGTCTCAAACTCTAGCATAAGGATACATTTATAGTGAATGTATTCTTAAGAAATATGAATCATATTAAATTAATTTTGTTGTATATCAAATATATGTGACCATAGATTTCATGAATATGTTGTTGAGAACACCCTGTAGTAGTGAGATGGTGTGGGTCATTATGGATTAGTTGACTAAAGTGGACCATTTATTACTAATCCAAGATAACTTTTTAGTTGGTGAACTAGAAAACCACTATTTTAAAGGGATAGTGATCTTTCATGGAGTTCCATAGATCATAATCTTATATTGGGATTATTGATTTACTTTATGCTTATAGAGAGGTTTGCATAAGGCAGTTGACATGTGGGTGCATCTAAGCTCTACTTACCACCCTTTGACAAACTAGTCATTCGATTATGATATCTAGGTTCTAGAGGACATTCTAAGAGCATGCTTCCTAGATATCAATGGTTTCTAGGAGAACCACTTAGACCTTGTAGAGTTCATATATAATAATAGTTACCAAGCATAAATCTAGATGGACTTATCTACATATTTATACAGTAGGCCTTTTGTTCAACAATATGATGGCTAGAGGTTGGTGATTTAGTGATTTGGGGACCAAGTCATGTGAAAGAGATATTGAAGAATATCTGGATGATTGATTAGTAGTTAGAAACAATTCAAATCGTATATAGGTTATATTATGACTAGTGATATATCCCTATATATTTTGAGGTGGTTGATTTGGTGTTCTTATGAGTGTATCATAGGTTGGGACATCATCTACTTCAAAATTAAGGGAAGTTGGAACCCTAGTATATGGGGTCATTTGAATCATGGAGAGGATCTATTTAGTGTAATAATAATTATATATCCATCAATATGTAAATACTATTCATGATAGAATCCATATATTATAGCTTTAATGGTATTACCTTGATCCTTCTAACATGATTGATATCGATTATGTGGAGTTGAGGTTGACATGTCCTTTAAGAAGAAACCTGTTAAAATAGTGTATCAAAGAAATAAAGACTCTACATTCAAAGATAGTTCCTCCTATATGAATGTAGTGGTAGAATGGGAATATCCCATATTATAACTGGGAGTGTGAGTCTGATATACAATCTTAGTGGTCAGATTTATTTTACAATGAGTCCTAGTGAGGTTTAGAAACAGATCTCAAAGATGTGTTATTATATGGTGGGGAGGTTATAAATACCTAATCCTTATTATGGTATGAATCCATTTAAATTTTTTCTAAGAATTTTATTTTTACTCTAATTATTAGATACTTTAAGTGTTGGTAGGGGAATAAGGATTTTTACTAGATGTTTCTGGGTTTTAGATATCTAGAGTTGTGAAAAATGGGGGGTTTACATTGCTGCTATATTTGGAAACCCATGTGGGGTGTGCAAGGAAAACTGTACGGATTTTGAAATCCATTTCAGTGATCAAAAATAGTTGGTGTATATTTCAGTAAACCATTCACCCCAACTATGCATCCTTGTTTAATAACAGAGGTAAATCACTTGGTTGACCCATGGTGAATGTAAATCATACATCCTAACCATTTGAGGTGTTGGTTCCCTTAACAGTGGAAACAATACTATTAGAGAATGGTTTGTAATATTTTCCAGGCTACCTAGTAACTTTAAAAAAATATGGATTTACTTAAATGTCCCTAACAATTTTAAATCTCATAAACCCTCTTTTATCTCATATATTTGATCTTGATCACCCCTAGTTGTGGACCTTTTCCTTCCTTTATAATTTTGGGATGGTTTATCATTTTATACTTGGTGGTTTTAAGTGTCTTTCAATATGAGGGTGATCTAAAGGTAAGTATAACATTCATCTCCCATACTTATTTATTTTCATTAATTATTAGGTGTTCTTTCACTGGTTATGGACTTTTATTCCCTATTTTGGGTATTTTGTCTAAATTTATGATTTAAATCATTTTATCTTGAGTTATTAGAAAAGTCTTAATGAGGAGGATTCATCTAGTTAAATGTAGGTATTTCTTAAGTTATCCCTAAATCCATTCCCTCTTTCCAAGTGAATGTGATGTGTGTTCATTTCAACTTAATGTACTCTTGAATAAAAACTCAAAAAAACAATTTTACTATTATTCTTCATGAGTAAATAGTTATTTGAGACGTGAGTAGCCGATTAGTGGATATAAATCTAGATCTTTGTCCACAAAGTGAGGTGAGCCTAATTTTAAATAAAAAATGAATTTAAAAAGGTTACGTAAGGGGTAACCTCAATTAATAAGTGACATGGTCAATGAATACAGTTTCCTAGGATACTTCATGTGATGTGATGATTGTATATAGTAAATTATATTACTTAGTGCGATGTATTACCTCCAAAACATAATAAATGAGATATTCATGTGGAAAAAACTACCCCTCTAATATAATAAATGAGTTGTTTGGGTGGGATGCACTACCCCCCCCCCCAATATAATAAATAAGATATCCAGGAGAGATGCACCACCCCCTGATATATATTAAATTAAATTACTAGGAGAACAAAAATTTCCACTGAGTGTGGTTACTTCCATGTAATATCATGTTCAAATACATGCAACACTAGTCTAAGTAGTTATGGTCAATCCTAGGTTTCACCTTATACCTGAGGATCAACGATGTTTATTTAAGATGATTTTTTTTATTTACTATTAACATCAACATACTTGTTTACTCAAACTAGGTATATTTAGGGACTTCATTGGTAGTGGATTACTTATTTGTACTCACACCCTTCTTTGGAAGACATTGGTACCTAAGTAGACTTCATGGTTGCAAGAAAAGACAAGGTAAAAGGCCCTATGATCTATGGTTTATCTTATATCACTAGATAGAGCATGGGAGGTGGGACTGAGCTAAGACTTGGGATCAGTTTAGGGGATTTCCCTTATCATACTATTTTAGACTCTTTTATAATTTTTATGTATATTATTTTCTCATATTGGATTTTTTTATATAAATATTGCATGAAATTTTCATACCCTTCATTTTAATATAACATGGGGTTGGGTATGTAGATTATTTAATGCTTATTGTGATGTATGTTCTCTTTATTTAAATGGATGTATGTTATAGTTATGGTTTCCATTATTATTAATCACTCTAATATAAGGGTATAATATCCTTATGGTATTACCTCAGACCTTCGCATCTAGTCAGTAACCTATGGTATATGGGTAGGCATGCTTGAGGTCATGTAACACCCTAATTCGACACTATAGAGTGGTCTCGACCTGGGAGATGTTACAAAATAAATATTTTATTTGAGTAAAGGGAAATTAAATCATCAAAATCATAGATCATGAGTAGATAAGATTATACCTCTTATCAATCATATTGTGGGATCTTTGTAGTCACTAATAGGTAGATGTGGGGTTAAAACAATTTATGGTTGGAGGAATGGTAGAGTAATTCCATATAAATCCAAAAAATCAATAAAATACCAATTAAATTTTTAAAAAAATTAAAAATTATGACACAGAAAACATGATTTATGGTTTATGTGCTGGAAACAACATTTATTTTTTAAGAATGACCCAAAAAAATATGTTGATTATTTCTTGAGCACTCGATAATGTGTCGACATTTGTGAAGAAACACCCAAATACTAAACAAGATGACTCGGTTCCTTCACACTTGGTCGATTTTTTGATGTGAAAATTATTCTTTGTTTTTATTTTTTATTTTTTATTTTTTATTTTTTATTTTTTATTAGAATCTATATTATGAAATGATTTGGACACATCACATGGGTTATTGTTGGGGAGGTCAGGTAGATAATTGAGCAGTCTCATCCTCTACCTGGCATTTTCTAATCAATGGTAAAGATTTCTCTATTTTCTAGGAAAGGACTACTATAAAAATATTTGATGAAAAAAATGGGTGGTTATTAATATTTGGATAATGTGATCATTTTATAGAACCCTAATTTTTTGAAATTTATTTATTATAATTTTTTTATTTTTGGGCATGCTAGGAACACTTAGAGATGATTCAAAGAGATAGAGTGAAACATTTATGTAACAATTCTAAATCTCATGAGTCATCATGAATATGTAATTTATCTTCTATATTGTCTTTTTTGTGGCTTATATTATTCATTTTATAAGTTTGTTTTTGTAATTTCATGAATATTAAACTTGGTATGTTAATTTTATTTTTTTTATTATATGTTGTTTTTAATGACTGAGCCATGTTGAATATATGTTTTTTATTTAAATATTTTGGGTTTTTTTCAAGTAATTATAAAATTTTATTAATATATTTTCTATGAATATTGTAACTATGGAAAGGCTAAAAGTGACAGTTTTTAAACTTCCATACATATTGTTAAGTAACCCTTATAATATATCGATATTGGATAATAAAAAATAGCTATACTTTATTCAATTAGTATAGAAAAATAGAATTCATTACTTATGAATTATTACTCTAGGAATTTATGAATATAAATTATGAAAAAAATGAATTAAACTATTAAGTATTACTCTCATAGTTTAAATATCATGGTAGGGTGGTGAATTAGGATATATATAATTAATTACCTTTTTAATTCATTATCTTTTATATTTAGTTCACATGGTTTGGAGGATAGTTTTAGTGGTAAAACAATGCATTTTTTCTCACCCAAATATATAAATCAATACTTGGCTATAAGGGTTTATAGATAGATCATTATCTCTCCATATTTGCAAACAATTCCATGAGAAAACTCATTATAAAAAATATACTCATTTCCATTAAGAGAAGGTTAAACTATGATATTCATTATAGTTAAACTTCTTGAATGACTTGATCCTTCTTAAAATAATATGGAACTTTTTTCTCCCTTAGGAGGAAATTCACTAATAACTTCTCCTATTTTTATTATAGTGAAAATTTTATTTTACTCACACTACCATTCACTTACTTCTTCACAATATATTATTTTATTTAACATTTTTATATTTAATATCTAATATTTTCTCCCCACCTTTCCTCATTTAATTATAATCAAATTTTCATTAAAATAATTATTAAAAAACAAATAGTACGACCCCATATTTCCTTGAGAATTTAGAAATATTAATGATATAGAAGAAAACATAGTTTTTTCTTGATCTACACTACAATGATTTATCTTTCTCTATAAAATGGTTATTTTCAATAACATAAAATCAAAAAAACATGACTAGTATCATAACCTCTCTGAGAAAAGTGACTAGCAAAGATAAGTTTTGTTCTTTGAAAAACAAAGCACAATGACATCATAATATAGAATAGGAAAAGTTATTATTTGTTTCTTATTTGCTTCATTTTTTACTAAATTTAGGTATTGATGTTTTTTAAGAAATACATTAGGTTAAAGAATCTTCTTGAGAATCCAATTCCAAAACTGACTATTTTAGAAATAAATATTTTCCTTTCAATCAGTGTTATAGTGGTTGGTGTGGATATTGTTTTATATTTCATTCTTGTTGTCAATAAATAGTTTCAATATTTAAATGAAATATTCATACCCTATGTGAGGATCAATAATCCCCCATTAGTGACTATTAATTGAAAACACTGATTCTTTCATGTGACTTTGACACGTTTTGTGCCTCTAAATTTTAAATTCCCCCATATATTAAAATAATTATTCATATAAACAAACTTATTTTCTCATTATTTTTTAACTTGAACTTTAAATTATTTAGTGTAGTTATATCATTTGAACTCAATTGATCATCATGTTTTTGTTATCAATATTTATAAACTCTAATTTTAACTTTATATATCACACTAGATGTGTCATTTACCCAAGTACAAATACATAAACATTATATTTATTTAATTTATATTATTGGCCTTTTTAGATAATGATTATTCAAAATTTTATTTCTTCTCAATGTTCCCTAGTATCACTAAGCAATTTTGGAGTGGATATATATAGGAAAAATAGTATGGGATGGGGTAGTTTCTAAAATACATTCCACGTATCAGGACATCATCATGGGGTTCTCTATAGGAGGTGGTTCCCTAGAACAAACTAAATTTGTAATTTTTATTACTAGAATATAAATATACTTATCCTCATCACATAGTTATTTTTATTATGTATAACATTATTGTGATAATTTCCTTATAATATTTATCACATAAAAGGTTTATAACATTTCTACACTATAATGAGAACCTATAAATGTTATTATAATATTCTTAAATAAATATTTCTTATGGTCAAGATGCATCAATATGATAAGACACAAATTATGTATGACTATCAGGTGCTTGGGTTTCTCATAATGTTTAGACTCGGTGATATTCAAGAAGTTAGGTCATGAGGATAGACTCAAAAATAGGAATTAACCATGTTTTATGTTCCATGAGATATTATTATGGTCATTATTAATGTGTATCATGAATCAAATACTTTGATATAAGGATGAAAACTATGATTTCACACTCGGGTTTTTAATTTAACCTCATTCCTAGCCCAAGTCAGGTCTCGGTTGTTTTTCTCGAGAACCAAGTGTGATGGGTTTGAGGTTTCAGGAAAACATTGTCAAATTTCGGGTCTGGGCCCTGGTTTAAATTCTTAAAGTTTGTAAAATTTATAGGTTTTAGTCTAGTGCACAGACGTTGCACAATTATCAGAAGTCATGAAATCATCCCGGATTCATATGCGGTCACTTCTAGAATAGGTAGAAGCCATTGCACGATCCTTGCACAGTTTCTTGAGATGTGTGGGGGAACCATGCGGTTTCCCTGTATTAAAAATAAATAATGCTTTAAATGAATAATAAAAAAATAAATAAATAGGCGTGAAATATATTTTAAAACAAAAATGGTTTTAATAATAATGATATTATTATTATTATTATTTGAGAATATTGTTATTATCAGTGTTAAAAAAAGTATATAATTTTTATTAGTATTGATATCATTATTATTATAATTATTATTACTATTGTTTTATGTAATGTTTAATTTTTGTAAGGTTTCCATTTCTTTCCCCCCCCACTTTCTCTCCCCCTCTCCATCGCGCCTCTCCCTCCCTTCTTCACCATATGTGCACGCCGCCCCTCCCGTTGGTTGCCTCTCCTCCAGTGACTCAATTAGCTAGCTCTCCTACTTCTCCTCTAAAATGCATGACCTGGATACAGATACTTCAGTCAGTTCCCTCTTCACCCCCCCCCCCCACACACACACATGAGTTCCTGTTTGTCGACTGCATCCAATGGCACTCCCCTCCAGCAACATTCCTCCCTCATGGCACAATTGGCCCCTATTTTCCCCCTCTAGTATTTTCTTCCTCTTCATGGTTGGTTATTTCTTTTCCAATGGATGGGGTTTCGTTTTAGGGGTTCTAATCTTCATATTTTTGGGTTTGATCTCTTTGATTAGGGTTCAATTGTGTTTTCTTATGGTGATATTAGGGTTTGATGAGAGTTTTGCATCTAATTTTGGAAATTTCTACACCTGAGGTAGGTGGTTCCATTCATAAACATTATTTGGTGAATTATTTTTCTTGCTTAATTAATTTATTAGGGTCATTGATTAATTTTTGTGGTGCTAAATCTTAATTTAAAATGTTTTTGTGTGCTATGTGAGGATAATGGGTTTTATAAGGAAAGCAATTATGTTTTGTGTGGTTAATTCGGTATGTTGTTTTTATGAAAATGTTTTATGGGTTCTTTGTTGGGTGAGAAACATGTTTTAATATGGTTATATTGTGAAATTAGTTTATAAAGTTATTCAAGGGTTGTGAATTGTGTTTTGATGTGGTTTTGGTGGATATTTAATTTTAAAAGATTATTTTGAGGTGTGTTGAACCTTGCCACTATGTTTTTGTGATTCTAGGATATGTTGTACTAAGTTTTGATCAATTTTTGAGGGTGTTCACGCATATACTTAAGGTATGTATATATATATATAATATATATATTTTCTCCATGTATGTATTCCCTCATGGTGTATGGAATATGTTCATTGGATTATGGATATATATATATATATATATATATATATATATATATATCTGTGTGTGTGTGCACGTGCATGCGTGCGAGTGCAGGCCAGTTACAAGTGGTTGTTGTCTAATTCGTCAAGTGTCGAAGGGTCTTGGCTTAGTCCGCTCCCATGTTGAAGTACGTTTCTCTATGAATTAACCTTTAAATTAAATATTTATTTATTTCTTATTTTTCTTAATTTTATTTAATCCGGTTAGTAATTTATGGTTTTTAGAATAATATTTTATTGTGAAATAAAGTAAGACCCTATTTGTATTTTAATTGCATATAATTGATTGTTATAATTTCTTACTAAGTGTTTGATTAAATTCCCCTTTAGACCTTATAAATTTTATTCGGATTTAAAGTGGTGAATTGTATTTTTGAAACGGGTTTCCGAGTGTGTTTATAGTTTTCAATGTGGTGTGCGTGTGATTATTTAAGAAATAGTTTGGCATGAGAAAATCATGTGAGGCCCGATGGGAATTTTTGTAAAACTTTTTATCTTAAAAACTCTCCTTGGAATGGGTACCCGCCTTGATGGTTGATGAAATATAGGAGTTTCCTTGGTTTGGGACTTCCCTTATGAAATAATGGTTTAAAGGTGAGGTACTCGCTCCATAGGGTGACTCTTGGGAGACCTTATGGGGTGTGTTGACTATGTGTGATGTATGTACTTGTGACTGGATTCTTGTTTGACATTTTTAGTGCACCCCCTTTTTAGTCTTAATATGGGAACCTATTATAATGAACGAATTCTTAGTGAAGGATTACTGCACTAGTCTAGATTATTTCACTAGCCAGTAGCCCATATAAGGGGTTATTTTGTTATCATTTCTATGGGATTGGGCCCCTCAGTCATACTAGGTAGGGTGATGATCAGGCATTTAGGTATTATGATGTCATTGAGTAGGGAATGCCTTCAGGATGAGTCACATGTATAGTATCTTCTACATCATTCATGATCTCCTAGGTTCTCCCATGCACTTTGTGTAACGCCCCGACTCCTGTTACCCAGAGTCGGTGCATTATTGCGTAACATTGGCATGATCACAAAAGATCAAGTCTCTAAAGACTGAATAGTTTAGTAGCCTTGGAAACACTAGATACATTCATAAGTCTTACATTACATCATAAAGTAAAACAAAACTAAAAAACATTCTATCTTCATATCCCCTCATACTATCCTTGCAGGTCATTCATAATATACTTCATCACATCCTGGAAAAATTAAAACATTGAAAGGGGTGAGCTCAGATGCTCAGTAAGAATAAAAATATAGCAGAAGCTTTCATAAATAAACATAAACATTTAAGGCAATGTATAACTAAAACAAAAGCCTTTTAAACTTGAAATTTAGCATAATATGGCAAAATTAAAATGAAATAATGTCATTTACTTATTCACATGTATATTCTACTGGTCAAATAATCACATGTAATATCAATAACCACTTTCATAATGATGGAATGCATAATTCCAGACTATCATAACCACGTAGCCAAGGCCTCGTGCCAATACTACAAATAAGATTTTTACAAGGTCTCGTTCCAAGACACTAGTTTGTCTCATGAGACATGCCGATGCATCGAGGAGCTATAGTAGGCTCCACCCCTCACTTATTAAGTCCAATTCATTCCTCATATGAATAGGTTTAAACATATCATAAACCATAACATAATCGTATCACATAAAACATGCATAAAGGAAACATAAAATTTCTACATTTCAATCACAAGATATCAATATAACATATTGATATAATAAAAACATTATCAAAACCATTTTCAATACCAAAATAAAAGAAAATTAAAACTTGGTATTTATTTTTCATTTAAAAAAATTTATGTCTTGTAGAGGAAGCCGAAACTCAAATAATGGTCACGGCGGTGGAGAAGTCGTTGTCGCCGCATACGTATGACAAGAAAAACATTCCTTTTTGTCTTTTAGTAAAACGCTTCGTATAAAAACATTCCTTTTGAATAAATATAAAATTCAAAGGGGTTTATACACCGTATAAAAGAAAGTTGTGTATAAAATAAAATATGCCTCAATGAAAGGAGATTGAGACGAAGTCCCTTACAAAGATATTTTTTTAAAATAAAATAGATCTATTATGTGTATTCACTATAAGTACACATAAATAAAGTACAATTACAAGATAGGACATAATAATATCATGACATAATTTGAAAGTAGGAGATTAACCCAAAGAATGGAAATTGGGTTAAGAAGTTCCCTTACCTCATGTCTGACTTGACTCGATCATTCTTTAACCTCCTGAATAATAAATTAGAGTTAATTTATAATTGCTTAAGAACCTTTTTCAGGTTAGATATTCCTTTTATATCACTTATTACAATGTTATGAACATTATGTAATTATTCAAGTTAATAACGGTCGTTTTGTCGATCTTAGGTACTTGAGTCAAAAATAAACTTCTTATAATTACAAGTTGTTTATGTGGTAGAATATCCATTATCTCCAGAATTATATTCATGATGTAGATATAATATATATAATATATATCCAGTATATACATTCATTCATAATATTACGTAACATTTAGAGGTAAGAAATGAAATGCACCGTTCATGGAGACGGTAAGCCGTACGTACGCATGAACGCTACTTTCATTTTTATTCCGTATTTAATGGAATGAAATCATAATGATATAAAGTTATATTATAATTCCAGTATAATATCATATATAATATCATTTACACCATCCTTTATACATCCCACATATGGCATTAACGATTCAAATCACTTTGAGGGGGCGGTAGTCCGCACTTCCTAAAATGAAATTATCGCGTTTTCCCATAATGGAAATCATAAAGGTTTGCCATAAATGATAAATACAGTAGAATAAGGAAAACATAAACATAATATATATCATATATAAATATAGTGACATCTTAATGGCCACCATTAGAGGTGTTAAAAGAATATTGAACAATCATAATTTCGTGAGGCAGAAATTCGCCAACCACAGAAACAGTATGTTCTTTAACCATTAGACGAAGGTGTTTGTAAGTGTAAATCAAATTCTTATCATAAAAACATCCTATTATATTGAATATACTGTTGTTTTTACAAAATAAATAAATAAAAAGAGTTTAAGGTGTTGGAGAAGCAAAATAAAACAAAAGAACACAAGTGAAGACATTACATTAAAATCGGGTAACTCTTTTTGATTTGAGCCAAAGGCTTCCTTGGGAAGACTTCTGCCCAAAGTGAGGCTTCTAGGAGTAATATAGGGAAGTTGGGAGAGTATTTGGGCAGAGTTCGGCCGATCCAAATGGATTGAAGGTGTGAATAAGATGGTAGAGGTGGGGGCCTTTTATAAGAGGATGGGAGGGGCACTCTTGGAAAGTCATGAAATGTTACATTATTATGAAGTAGTTTTCAGATTTCAAAGGTCTCACGGTTATATATTTCTAGGATAAGGTGATAATTGATCGAAATCTACTCATCCAATAGGTTTTTTACAAGTGTAAATCTTAGATTTTACATTATCTTTTCATTTTATTTAAATCGTTAATTAATGAGGTAATCGTTGCATCATCATGGTGTCCTAAAATATTTAATTTATTTAATGTATAAAAATTATATAAAAAAATACCATGATGTAGTAAATCTTTTTAGCTTTACAATTAATATTTATAGTCAAAATTTTAACTTATATAACCCCATGTAATAATTATTTTAGTAAAACAACACATGTTTGTGACAATTTTATTTTTACTTTAAATAAAAAGTTATTAATGTCATTTTCTTACCCAAGTGGCTCCATGGGGTCCCCAAGTTGACCCGTGGATTTTCTTGGTCGGAAATGAGTAATATAATAAGGTTAGTACAAGTGTAAAGGTATTTTCATATTTTTATAATATCATTTTTACCTTAAATTTCACTAATTACCTTTAATCGCGATTAATTAAACTTAAAAGTTACTATTCACCAAAAAATTATTTTAATCCCATTGAACCACATTTTACTTCCTAATGAAAACCATGTATGTCAGATTTTTGAAAATCAAATCACAGAAGTGGTAATGTTTCATTTAAACAAAAAATCAGTTTTTTAACTACCACTTAGTGGTTTCACTATTCATCAAAAATTGAAGTTTTTCAGAACAACGCCAAAATTTCACCCTAAGCTATAATTGATATTCCGAATTCAAAAATGATGTATATTTTACAAAATTCCAAACATATAAGTTTCATTAATTAATTTTACAATTAATTCCCGTTGTCACAACAAATAGCATGTTTTTAAGAAACAATATATATCAAAAGATTGACAATTGTTTATGTCCAATTTCAAAGTGACATTAATTATAATGGACACCATTTGATAAAATGGTAAAAATATATTCTAATTATACTTTAAAACCACTCAATAGTATAATTTATCACTATAAATTATTTTGATTAAAAACGTTGTTTTTAAGTATTTTTCGCTATTCATAAAAAATTAGAAGTTCTCAGAAAAATACTGTCACGAACCGGATCTGGTCGCCACCATTAACGGCACCAAACCCGGCCCATGGAAATGCCCGAAGGGCGTTCCCTATCCCCAAGGGCTGGAACAAGTGCCCGGGTATCAAAAAAATCTGGTTTGGGAACGATTTACCCGAGTATGAAAGCATAAATCATAAAAAAACAATCAATTATTAAAATCTGAAATTTTCATGCTAAACAATTCTTAACAAAACCAGATCTGAATACATAAGTTTAAAGACACTACAAGTGGTCTAAAAACAAATAATGACAACATAAATACATCCCCATGGACTCCACATGACAAGGGGATCATCACCCGCAAGCCGTCCCCGCAACTCCGCCCCAACGATGGGGACTAACATCCCGAACCGCCATCACCCTTAGCCTTCCCTTTACCTGAGTCAAGCATAAGCAGGTCTACTTACACCCAATGGGTGTAAGTAGGGTTTGAGCCTAATACCAATAGGATACCACCAGTTGATTCCAAAGAGTATGCAATACAATGTGAACAAAACAAGCAATTTTAATACACAAGGTGAAACAGTGTTAAAATTCAAAGAAATGCAACTTTCAAATGAAAACAGTTTTCAATCCGAGAATTTCAGAATGTTAGCACATTAAATAGACATGTGATCTATTGTAATGTACTTCCAAAAACAACCCACAACAAGGTTATATACCACAAATCCTATGAGCATTAAAATCAGGAACACCCCTAAGCACTAGGTTGTCTCAGGCCCTATGTACCTCGTACCTCGGTGTAGAGTAACCATAGAAAAATCCGTTCTCGTGCACGAGCCACTAGTAGGGAACATACCCATAACCTAGTGGTCACCAATCATCATCCAAATAGTTTAGTTAGAGTTGTCTTTATCCATATGCTAAGTGGAACAGGGACAAAACTCATCCGATCCACTAGTCGTACTAGTACAAATCCGCCCCACCTAAGTACTCGGGCTTCCCCTTTTTGTGCTCAAACAATTTCAGTAAACAACACAAATACTTTTTCATATAAAATATCACTACTGGTCACAAACAAATTGTACAGTAGCTACACACATTTTATACCATTTAAAACACACAATAAAATAATTTTATTTCCAATAAAACAACCTCTCAAAACATCACATTGTTTTTCACCCAAAGCTCTTTAAGATATCCACCTTTCACACTATGACAACACTTGTAAGTTATTAAAACAAAATTTCAGTTCAAAACCCTTTAATGAAACCAAAAATTCAGTTATGGGGATTCCTAAAATGAACCAATAAAAGATTTGAATGGAAACCCCTCAATTTCACCAAAAATTGGAACATAAAATTCATTTGCATTATAAATGCAACTAAAACCAATTTTTACCGAAAAATTCAAGTGAAATAAACATTAGAGTACCATGAAAACAGAAAGCTAATTCACAAAAATTGCACACACAATGGAATCACCTACCAAATTAACAAAACCCCTTGAATCTCCGTGCGAAAATCAAATCGCACCCCCGCCGCACCAAGAGAGAACTAGATCAAACTTAAAACCACATAAATTGGCCAAGAAAGGCCAAAGTTAAACCCTAGGTTCGAAATCCTAGTTTATGGACATTAGTAAACTCAATTATAACCGAAGAAACCCTAATAACAATGAGTTAAACCCAAAGTAATTTGAAAGAGGAAAGAAAAGGGCTCATTTACTTGAAGTATCTTGAAGTAATCACTCCAAAACTCCAGTATCTGAAATTTAAAAGATCCCAAATTTAGGGTAAGTTCTAACAAGATGTATTATCTCATTTAGGAACTGGAATGGAGGAAAAATATTGAGAATTGAGAGAGTTATGAAAGAAATACTTTACCTCTTCAAATCTGGGAGATTTGAGGAACCCTATGAAGATCGGCACAAAATCTCGATTCTACAGAGCTCCAAATGGGTGGGAGAGAGTTCAGACACGCGTCTGGGTTACTTGGTCTTGAGTGAGACTTGGAATCACCGAAAAATCTCAAATATTGAATAAGTTATAACAAAATCAAATTTTATTTTTAAAACAGTAATTGGGCTTTCGGGCAGGCCCAACCCCTTAGACAAAAACCCAAATAACCCCTGGTTATGGATTTCTAAAAGCTTAAAATTATCTTTGTGGTGTTAATAGGTTAGGGGAGGTCAATTAGGAATTTGAATGGATGAAAAATGTTGAAAAATGAAAAAGTTATAAAAGATACAAAATTTATTTTTTAATCTAGAATTGGGCTCATGGTTTGGCCCAATTCATGAATACTCATCTATTCCTCCCTAAAACCTAGGGAAACCCCCAAAAAAAGAAAGGATGTAAATTAAATGAAAAAAAATAACTTTAAAATATGTATTGTATGTGACAATTCTCCCCACCATTAAGGACTTTCCGCCCCGGAAAGTCAACATGAATCTCGGTTGGAAAACAAGAATGGGTACTCTTCCTCGACCCATGACTTTAGCTCCCATGTCTCGTGTGTATCATTCTCATGCTGCCATAAAACCCGGACTAAAGGAATAGACTTTCCTTGAAGTATCTTCTCTTGTGAGTCCACTATTTTCATCGGTCTCTCAACGATAGACAAGTCAGGCTCTATCTCTAGTTCTTCCCAACTTAACACATGGGATGGATCCGGATTGTATTTCTTCAAGTGAGAGACGTGGAAGACATCATGGATAGACGTCAACTGAGAAGGTAAGGCCAACCTGTATGCCACCTTACCAATACGCTCGGTGATCTCAAAGGGTCCAACATACCGTGGCATTAGCTTACCTTGCTTACCCAATTGACGATGGCCCAGACGAGGGGCCACTTTTAAGAATACCCTGTCACCCACAGAAAACTCTAGGTCTCGACGCCTCCGGTCAGAATAAGATTTATGACGAATCTGAGCTGTCAATAAGCATTGCTTGATCAACTTGACCTTCTCAGAAGTCTCCTGCACAAGTCTCGGCCCCAACAGTGAAGTCTCTCCTACCTCAGCCCAACATAGGGGGGACCGACAAGGCCGACCATAGAGCGCCTCAAAAGGGGCCATTCGAATCGTGGATTGGTAACTATTATTATAAGAAAACTCTACCAATCCCAAATGGATATCCCAAGAACCTCCAAAGTCCAGGACACATGCACGAAGCATGTCCTCCAATATCTAATTCGCCCGCTCTGTCTGACCATCCGTCTATGGGTGGTATGCCGTGCTCATCTTAATCTGAGACCCCAAGGACTTATGAAGGCCTTCCCAAAATCGAGAAGTGAAGAGGGGGTCTCTATCTGATACAACAGCTGATGGTACACCATGGATTCTCACCACTTCTTGAAGATACAAATGGCCCAACTCATCTACTTTAGTTGTATCTTTAATCGGAATGAAGTGGGCTGATTTGGTCAGACGATCAATCACCACCCAAATAGCATTTCTACCCTGAGGTGTACGAGGTAAGACAACAATGAAGTCCATGGAAACCTCTTCCCACTTCCAGGTAGGAATGGGTAGTGGTTGGAGCAAACCGGATGGCCTTTGGTGCTCTGCTTTCACCTGCTGACATGTGTAGCATCTCGAAACAAAGTCTGCTATGTCCCGTCTCATACCAGGCCACCAAAACTGCCGACGAACATCATAATACATCTTAGTGGCACCCGGATGGACAGCCCACTGAGACTGGTGGCTATCTTGCATCACCACCTTCCGCAGAGATAATGGCACTACTGAACGGCCCTTGAAGCACAAGATGCCCTCAGGAGACGACGACCAATCAGAGGATGTCTCCCCACCATGAAGGAACTTCTTAGACCGCTGACAAAGATCATCACTGGGCTGTTCCTGCTGAATCAACTCCAATAGAGAAGGACTCAACTGGACACTTGCCAAGAATGCCCCTCCACTGTATTCCCTGGTCTCCACATGCATCTGAGAAAAGAGACCCATCAATGCCCACTCATCACTAGAATTCCTCAAAGCCTGCACTGGAACTCTTCGGCTCAAAGCGTCGGCCACTACAATACCCTTTCTTGGGGTATAGACAATGTCAAAGTCAAACCCCTGCAAGTACTCGATCCAGCGACGTTGCCTCAAGTTGAGGTCCTTCTACGAGAAGATATAAGCCAAGCTTGTGTGATCAGAGTATACCAAAAACTTCTCCCCAAAGAGGTAGTGACGCCAAGTCTTCAAAGCATGCATCACCGCTACCAACTCCAAGTCATGGGTTGGGTAGTTCTTTTCATGTGGTCGAAGTTGGCGAGATCCATACGCGACCACATGATCATCTTGCATAAGCACGCACCCAAGACCCATACCTGAAGCATCACAATAGACCACATATCCCTTTCCAGCCTCTGGCAAAATCAGCATGGGGGAAGTAGTCAGCCGCCTCTTCAGCTCCTCGAACGATGCCTGACATTCTGGACCCCATACAAACTTCACCCCTTTCCGGGTGAGGGAAGTCATCGGTGAAGCAAGCTGAGAGAAATCCCAAACGAATCGCCTGTAATAACCGGACAAGCCAAGAAAACTCCTGATCTCAAACACATTCTTCGGTTTCTCCCATGACATGACTGCACTAATTTTATCAGGGTCCACTGAAACTCCATGCTATGAGATCACATGCCCCAGAAATCTCACCTATCTGATCCAGAAAGTGCACTTTGACAACTTTTCATAGAGGCGGTGATCTCGTAATGTACCCAAAACGATCCTCAAGTGATGTTCGTGTTCCTCCTCAGAGCAAGAGTATACCAAAATGTCATCTACGAACACCACAACAAAGGAATCGAGATACTGATGGAACACCCTATTCATAAGTGCCATAAATTCCGCTGGAGCATTGGTCAATCTGAAGGGCATGACCAAATACTCAAAGTGGCCGTACCTGCTTCGGAAGGCTGTCTTAGGGATATCTGACTCCTTCACCCTGAGTTGATGATACCCTGAACACAGGTCTATCTTTGAGAACCACTTTTCCCCCTTCAACTGATCAAACAAATCATCTATTCTGGGCAAAGGGTATTAGTTTTTAATTGTTACCTTATTCAGCTTCCTGTAGTCAATGCACAACCGGAGGGATCCATCAGCCTTTTTTGCAAACAACACAGGAGCGGCCCAAGGAGAGACGCTCGGGCGAATGAATCCTTTGTATTCTAAGTCGTCCAGCTGTATCTTTAATTCCCTCAACTCGGTGGGGGCCATGCGATAAGAGGGAAGAGATATCGGCTGTGTTCCCGGTGCCAGATCAATCGAAAACTCCACATCCCGCTCCGGGGGGAAACCAAAAAAATCATCAGGGAATACCTCGGGAAACTCATTCACTAAACGAGGTAGTGCACCTTCAAGGGAAAGACCATCCTCTAGCACAATCGAAGATAACTGGAAGATAACACTTCCCAAATCTGGGAGTGGAGGCCCTGCGCGACTTGATCATGGATCCCATTCTCCATGAAAAACCTGACGACTCCCATCAGGTGCTGTGAAACTCACACGTCGTCTGTAGCAATTGATGTGTGCCTGAAAGTGTACTAGCCAATCCATCCTGAGTATGACATCAAAAAGGTCTATATCTAAGACCAAGAGGTCCCACTCCATCTCGAACTCTGACACAGAAAGTGCACATGAGGGGCACCTGAGGCCCTGCTCCTTCTTCTTTCCCAATGGTGTCACCAACTCCATCGCAAAAGACATCAACTCAGTTGGAAAATTCAGAATGTCCACAAAATGTCCAGAAATGAATGAAATAGAGGCACCAGTATCAAAAAGAGCAGTATCTATAGAAGATGCGATCAGAACGGTACCTCGAACTGTCGACGGTCCCGCCTCTGATCCTGCTGGTGACTGATCCACTGCATGGAGATGTCCAGTATCTGCCTGAGGACGACCGCTAGTCTGTGGTTGTGCCCTGAACTGGCTCTTCCCAGAAGATGATCCAGCCCTACCACCATGACCACCAAATCGAGATCCCCCAGTCCTCGACGGCTCGGACTGTGTTGGCACTCCTCTTGAAGCCACTGACCCTGCCCCACTTGGGAGTGGGTGTGCCACACCGCAGAAGCGCTGCAAATGCCCTATACCTCCAAACTGGTGACAAGGCTTCAGAGGAAGAGGACATGCTGGTCGGATATGCCCAGGCCTCCCACATTGGTGGCACACGACCGATCTCGCATCAGAAGCCGCAGAAGAAAACTTCTTGGAAGAGTGGCCTGAACTGCCCCCTCCTTTCTTCACATGATCCTCCCGCTTCCTTTTCTTCTCTGAGGAGCTGCCACTACCCACTGCTGATACTGAACCATAGAAACCAGCCCTACCTTTATTATCAATCTCCACCATGCATGCCCGATCAACAACCTCAGCATAGGTCCTCAGCTTAAACAAGAACACCTGGGAGTATATCTCTGGTCGCAAGCCTTTCTCAAACCTTTGGGCCTTCGCTTGCTCATTAGAGACAATTTCTGGAGCATACTGAACCAATTCAGCGAAACGGTTGGCATACTCCATCACAGATAGATTCCCCTGAACAAGTTCCATGAACTCTCTAGACCTGGCATAAGCCAACACCTCAGGGCAATACTGTTCATTGAAGATAGCCTTGAAATCTCCCCAGCGCATCTGCTCATTCTTCCCAGACTGAAGCACTCACTCCCACCATTTACGGCTGGGACCCTCCAACAGAAAGGAGGCACACTTCACCCTAATCTCCTCGGGTGTTTCCAGGAACTCAAACATACGCTCGATCTTCTCGAGCCATTCTTCTGCTTCTTGGGGTTTTGCGCTACCTCGGAAGGCAGGAGGCTTGTTTTTCAGAAACTCTTGTGCTTTATCTTTTCTAGGACCTGTCTCCTCTACCCTAACAGGAATAGGAGCATGATCTGGTCCCTGTCCTAAAGCTTGGATAGCCCAAACAACAGCCTCCACAAGCCTCTGATCAATCGGCGTGGGAGAACTCTCTCCAGCTTCCTCCTGTGGGTGCGTGGGAGCTTTCCGGGGAGGCATGTTGCTACAAAATGAAACAGTCACAAAACAATAGTCAATACCACAATTCTGAAAATTGTAATCAAATACATCAAATATAAACAAACTAAACACATTCTTGTAATAAAAGAAACAACTACTCCACATCTGCCTGATGTCCACATGTGGTCGGCAGCCCACACGTCTCACCTGGAAGTGAATTCAATCAGTAAATTCCAACATCCTCTGGTAACTCGAGGTCTGCCATGAGAGGTGCGTGCCAGGCACCCTACTCACAACCAATACCCCGAGCCCCGACAGTCCTAGCTCCTATCTATCCCGACTCATCTCAAAATAACAATATAACCCAAATACATTAACCTCCTCTGATACCATTTTATCACGAACCGGATCTGGTCGCCACCATTAACGGCACCAAACCCGGCCCATGGCAAGTCCCAAAGGGCGTTCCCTATCCCCACGGGCTGGCACAAGTGCCCGGGTATCAAACAAATCTGGTTTGGGAACGATTTACCCGAGTATGAAAGCATAAATCATAAAAAAAACAATCAATTATTAAAATCTGAAATTTTCATGCTAAACAATTCTTAACAAAACCAGATCTGAATACATAAGTTTAAAGACACTAAAAGTGGTCTAAAAACAAATAATGACAACACAAAGACATCCCCATGGACTCCACATGACAAGGGGATCATCACCCGCAAGCCGTCCCCGCAACTCCGCCCCAACGATGGGGACTAACATCCCGAACTGTCATCACCCTTAGCCTTCCCTTTACCTGAGTCAAGCATAAGCAGGTCTACTTACACCCAAGGGGTGTAATTAGGGTGTGAGCCTAAGACTAATAGGATACCACCAGTTGATTCCAAAGAGTATGCAATACAATGTGAACAAAACAAGCAATTTTAATACACAAGGTGAAACAGTGTTAAAATTCAAAGAAATGCAACTTTCAAATGAAAACAGTTTTCAATATGAGAATTTCAGAATGTTAGCACATTAAATAGACATATGAGCTACTGTAATGTACTACCAAAAACAACCCACAACAAGGGTATATACCACAAATCCTATGAGAATCAAAATCAGGAACACCCCTAAGCACTAGGTTGTATCAGGCCCTATGTACCTCGTACCTCGGTGTAGAGTAACCATAGAAAAATCCGTTCTCGTGCACGAGCCACTAGTATAGAACATACCCATAACTTAGTGGTCCCCAATCATCATCCAAATAGTTTAGTTAGAGTTGTCGTTGTCCATATGCTAAGTGGAACAGGGACAAAACTCATCCGATCCACTAGCCGTACTAGTACAAATCCGCTCCACCTAAGTACCCGGGTTTCCCCTTTTTGTGCTTAAACAATTTCAGCAAACAACACACATACATTTTCATATAAAATATCACTACTGGTCACAAACAAATTGTACAGTAGCTATACACATTTTATACCATTTAAAACACACAATAAAATAATTTTATTTCCAATAAAACAACCTCTCAAAACATCACATTGTTTTTCACCCAAAGCTCTTTAAGATATCCACCTTTCACACTATGATAACACTTGTAAGTTATTAAAACAAAATTTCAGTTCAAAACCCTTTAATGAAACCAAAAATTCAGTTATGGGGAATCCCAAAATGAAACAATAAAAGATTTGAATGGAAACCCCTCAATTTCACCAAAAATTGGAACATAAAATTCATTTTCATTATAAATGCAACTAAAACCAATTTTTACAGAAACTTTAAAGTGAAATAAACATTATAGTACCATGAAAACAGAAATCTAATTCACAAAAATTGCACACACAATGGAATCACCTACCAAATTAACAAAACCCCTTGAATCTCCGTGCGAAAATCAAATCGCACCCCCGCCGCACCAAGAGAGAACTAGATCAAACCTAAAACCACACAAATTGGCCAAGAAAGCCCAAAGTTAAACCCTAGGTTAGAAATCCTAGTTTTTCTACATTAGTAAACTCAATTATAACTTAAGAAACCCTAAGAACAATGAGTTAAACCCAAAGTAATTTTAAAGAGGAAAGAAAAGGGCTCATTTACTTGAAGTATCTTGAAGTAATCACTCCAAACCTCTAGTATATGAAAATTAAAAGATCCCAAATTTAGGGTACGTTCGAAAAAGATGTATTATCTCATTTAGGAACTAGAATGGAGGAAAAATATTGATAATTGAGAGAGTTATGAAAGAAATACTTTACCTCTTCAAATCTGGGAGATTTGAGGAACCCTATGAAGATCGGCACAAAATCGTGATTCTACAGAGCTTCAAATGGGTGGGAGAGAGTTCAGACGCGCGTCTGGGTTACTTGTTCTTGAGTGAGACTTGGAATCACCGAAAAATCCCAAATATTGAATAAGTTATAACAAAATCAAATTTTATTTTTAAAACAGGAATTGGGCTTTCGGGC
Source organism: Viscum album (assembly GCA_963277665.1). Lineage (NCBI taxonomy): Eukaryota > Viridiplantae > Streptophyta > Magnoliopsida > Santalales > Viscaceae > Viscum > Viscum album. The sequence goes on along the minus strand of OY728159.1, from coordinate 1,814,302,134 downwards.
AGGCCCAACCCCTTAGACAAAAACCCAAATAAACCCTGGTTATGGATTTCTAAAAGCTTCAAATTACCTTGGTGGTGTTAATAGGTTAGGGGAGGTCAATTAGGAATTTGAATGGATGAAAAATGTTGAAAAATGAAAAAGTTATAAAAGATACAAAATTTATTTTTTAATCTGGAATTGGGCTCACGGTTTGGCCCAATTCATGAATACTCATATATTCCTCCCTAAAACCTAGGGAAACCCCCAAAAAAAGAAAGGATGTAAATTAAATGAAAAAAAATACCTTTAAAATATGTATTGTATGTGAAAAATACCAAAAATTCAACTTAGGATAATTTTGATATTCCGAATCCCAAAATGAAGTCCATTTTGAAATATAAAATATATATAATTTCAAAAAGTGGGTATTAATATTCATAATGTCTATTTTGATTGGTCGTGGTGTGTTAGAATCTCGAACTTGCATACAATGCAAGCTATTGCATTATTGAAAGATAAGCGTATCGTGGAATCTCGGGGTGTTACATTATCCCCTCCTTCAATAAATTGCATCCTCGCAATTTTCAATTTTTCTTTGAAAATAAAATGTTGAAGATAGAAAATACCTTTGTGGAAAACCCACATCGTAAATAAGGTTAAAAAAATTTAGCCTTAATAAGAGGGAAAGGGAAATGAAATAGTCACTACCAAATTATGATCTTGATAAGGAGAAAATTGGCGGCAATTATAGACATATAATTGGAGGAAAAACGTAAATATTTTTAGGGAGTGATTGAGGTCATCAATCACAAAAAAGTGTAAAATTGAGGGCCTCAAAGCCTTCAATATATGTTGATTTAAAATATTATCAGTTCAACAAGCCATAAGGTATTAGGATAACACATATTTTTATTTTAATATCCCTTTACTAATGTTTAATAATTAATTTATTCATAGAATAATAGATAGGTATATATATATTTATGCTTGACAATTATAGTTTCAACCTTCAACCAATTTCTACCACAAACTCATCTTTCAATCAAAAACATAATAGAACTCAAAAATATTGTATTTATCCTAATCGTACAAGGTTCAAAATATTAACACATACCATTTATATTAGGAAATATATTTTCTAATAACCAGGGACTTCCTGTAGGCTAGTGGTAGGTAATACAGGCATGTCGCACTATGGTTGTGGGTTCAATTCCTACAACTTTGTCCGACGCGACGGGTTATCCCCCAACCTGTAGGTTGTCCTTTTCCTAAAAGTATACTATTATAATATTCCAAAAATAATCTTCAGAAATGTTTTAACCTTAAACAATACTATCCAAAGTTCAACTTAATTCATTCCAACCTTTATAGTTATCCAAAATACCTCTATCCAGACTTTCTCTAAAAGGTCTCTAAATTCCAAAATCAATTGTAACATCATATTCCCCAAACAAAGTAAAGTTTCTCTTATTGTCACATACTACAAATATGATTACCTTAATCATATTAAAACCTTAATAAAAACAAAAAGTACTGTAGTAGAATCCTTATATATATCACATTATTCTTATAACCATAATATAATCCTTGAGTCCAAAAGCACCAAAACATTAATTATTCCACTTCAACTGTAGTAAAAACATAATATTGGCCTTGATCACTTGACCTTTTCTGAGGTAACTTTCCCTGAAACTTAGGACATTCATTTGCATAATGCCCCATTTCCCTACAATTGTAGCATTCAAAATTGATAGCCTCTTTCTTTCCCTTTCAATCGCTAGCCTGGTGACCTTTTTCTCCACATTTATTACAAACTCCCATTCCTTTTAGGAAAGTACCGGGGTGATTCTTCCCACAATTATTTCATAATGGAAAATCCTTCTTTCCCTTTTTCCCTTTATCTATCTCTTGTTCCACTGTTCTCTTCTTCTCTTTCTTTACTTTATTGTTATAAGATTTAGAGAATTCCTTTTCTATCTTGATAGCACATGAGACAATATCTTCGTATGATGAGAAGTATTGTGAGACTAATTCTCGACGGAGAAATGGTTTTAACCCATCAAAGAAATAGTCAATCTTACTTCTTGGGTTACGTATATAAAATGCAGCATGCCTCGCTAACCTTGTAAAGTTAGCCTCATACTTTACGACATTCTCATCCTCCTTTTGTCTCGGACTCAAAAATTGCCTTCCATATCTGCTCGATGGTCACGAGGGAAGTATTTTTCTAAGAAAAGCTCTTTGAACTCCCTCCATTCCATATTTGATACTTCATCATCTTCCTTTGTGTTTTGAATCAGCGACCACCAGTGATTGGCATCTCCAGTGAGGCGGTAAACTGCCATGACAACTTTCTCCCTTTCGCTACTCCCCAAGGCGTGGAATATTTTCTCTAAGGAGTTTATCCATTTCTCAGCTACTAATTTATTTGTACCCCCATTAAATGTTGGTGGTTGTTTCCTTATGAAGTGTTCTAACATTGATCCTCCACGTTGCGGATTAGGGTGCTCCATACGAGTAAGGCTATTATTTATAACTTGAGTGAGTTGTCCCAGTATGGTGATAAGTTGATCAGCACCAATTGTATCTCCAGCTCCACAATAATTATCTTGTGCAGGAGGAAAATCCCTACATGGAGTGCATGCATTTATACGGTTTTCATTCCTCCCACTAGGCACCATTTCTAAACAATGGCATAAACTAGATTATTTTATGAATCAAAATACATAATTCCATACTTGTAAAACACTTAACATAAATTGAACAATTTATGGATATAATCCATAATCATAAAAAAAAAATCTTGGAGGGAGTATATACTCATAAACCCTTCATAATGGTTTGTAAAGAAAATGATAATTATCCTAAGCATATCCCCCGGGAGTGTTGTAACCATGAGTGCAGAAGGCCTGTTGTCGTGCACCAGTTCCCGTTAGTCTAGATCAAAGCGGTGTTTTTGGGTTTTAACCCTAGGTACATATGTGCCAGAGTCGCCCCTACCTGCTCGTATCCATACAAGGGTGTATTGCTCAGAAAAATCACAAAATCTCTATAATACCAAAATTCTAGGAAGTTCTTCTATACTAATCTTCAAAGTCTATCTTAGGGCTATGTTCTTTAATCAAAGTTTATCTAAATCTAGATTCCAAGGTTAGTATTAAACTAACTCTAATACCAAATGTAACTCCCCGACTCCAGTTACCCACTGTCAGTGCATTATTGCGTAACATTTGCATGATCACAAAAGATAAAGTCTCAAAAGACCGAATAGTTTAGTAGCCTTGGAAACACTAGATACATTCATAAGTCTTACATTACATCATAAATTAAAACAAAACTAAAAAAACATCTTGTCTTCATATCCCCTCATACTATCCCTGTAGGTCATTCATAATATACTTCATCACATCCTGGAAAAATTAAAACATTGAAAGGGGTGAGCTCAGATGCTCAGTAAGGATAAAAATATAGCAGAAGCTTTCATAAATAAACATAAACATTTAAAACAATGTATAACTAAAAAAAGCCTTTTAAACTTGAAATTTAGCATAATATGGAAAAAGTAAAATGAAATAATATTTACTTATTCACATGGATATTCTACTGGTCTAATAATCACATGCAATATCAATAACCACTTTCATAATGATGGAATGCATAATGTCATACTATCATAACCAGGTAGTCAAGGCATCGTGCCAAGACTACAAATAAGATTTTGTAAAGGTATCATGCCAAGACACTAGTTTGTCTCATGAGACCTGTTGATGCATCAAGGAGCTATAGCGGGCTCCACCCATCACTTATTAAGTCTAATGCATTCCTCATATGAACAGGTTTAAACATATCATAAACCATAACATAATCATATCACATAAAACATGCATAAAGGAAACATATAATTTCCACATTTCAATCACAAGATATCAACACAACACATTGATATAATAAAAACATTATCAAAACCATTTTCAATACCAAAATAAAAGAAAATTAAAACTTGGTATTTATTTTTCATTTAAAAAAGGTTATGTCTTGTAGAGGAAGCCGAGACTCAAGTAATGGTCATGGCGGCGGAGAAGTCATTTTCGCCGCATACGCATGACAAGAAAAACATTCAATTTTGTCTTTTAGTAAAACACTTCATATAAAAAGATTCCTTTTGAATAAATGTAAAAGTCAAAGGGGTTTATAGACCATATAAAATAAAGTTTTGTATAAAATAAAATATGCCTCAATGAAAGGAGATTGAGACGAAGTCCCTTACAAAGATCTTCTTTTTAATAAAATAGATCTATTATGTGTATTCACTATAAGTAAACATAAAAAAAGTACAATTACAATATAGGACATAATAATATCATGACATAATTTGAAAGTAGGAGATTAACCCAAAGAATGGAAATTGGGTTAAGAAGTTCCCTTACCTCATGTCCGACTTGACTCGATCGTTCTTTAACCTCCTGAATAATAAATTAGAGTTAATTTCTACTTTCCTAAGAACCTTTTTCAAGTTAATTATTACTTTTATATCACTTATTGCAATGTTATTAACATTATGTAATTATTTAAGTTAATAACAGTCGTTTTGTCGATCTTAGGTACTTGAGTCAAAAATAAACTTCTTATAATTACAAGTTGTTTATATGGTAGAATATCCATTATCTATAGAATTATATTAATGATTTATATATCATATATATCATATATATCTAGTATATACATTCATTCATAATATTACATAACATTTAGAGGTAATAAATGAAATGTACTGTTCATGGAGACGGTAAGTCGTACATACGCATGAACGCTACTTTCATTTATATTTCATATTTAATGGAATGAAATCATAATGATATAATGGTATATTACAATTCCAGTATAATATCATATATAATATCATTTACACCATCCTTTATACATCCCATATATGTCATTAACGATTCAAATCACTTTGAGGGGGCGGTAGTCCGCACTTCCTAAAATAAAATTATCGCATTTACCCATAATGGAAATCATAAAGGTATTCCATAAATGAGAAATACACCAGCATAAAGAAAACATAAACATAATATATATCATATATAAATATAGTGACATATTAATGGCCACCATTAGAGGAGTTAAAAGAATATTGAATTATCATCATTTCGTGAGGCAGAAATTCTCCAACCACAGAAATAGTATGTTCTTTAACCATTAGATGAAGGTGTGTGTAAGTGTAAATCAAATCCTTCTAATAACAACATCATAGTATATTTAAGATACTTTTTTTGTTACAAAAGAAAGAAATAAAAATAGTTTAAGGGGTTAGAGAAGAAAAATAAAACAAAAGAACACAAGTGAAGACATTACCTTAAAATCAGGTAACTCTTTTTGATTTGAGCCAAAGGCTTCCTTGGGAAGACTTCTGCCCAAAGTGAGGCTTCTAGAAGTAATATAGGGAAGTTGGGAGAGTATTTGGGTAGAGTGTGTTTTCCAAATGTCTTGATGGTGTGAATTAGGTGGTAGAGGTGGGGTCCTTTTATAAGAGGATAGGAGGGGCACTCTTGGAAAGTCATGAAATGTTACATTATTATGATGTACTTTTCGGATTTCAAAGGTCCCAAAATTATATATTTCGAAGATAAGGTGATAAGGGATCTAAATATACTCATCCAATAGGTTTTTTACAAGTGTAAGTCTTATATTTTACATTATATTTTCATTTTATTTAAATTGTTAATTACTGAGGTAATCGCTGCATCATCATGGTGTCATAAAACAATTAATTTATTTAATGTCTAAAAATTATATATAAAAAAATACCATGATGTAGAAAATATTTTTATATTTAAAATGAATATTTATAGTCAAAATTTTATATTATATAAACCCATGTAATAATTGATTTAGTAAAACAACACATGTTTGTGACAATTTTATTTTTAATTTAAATAAAAAGTTATTAATGTCATTTTCTTACCCAAGTGGCTCCATGGGGTCCCCAACTTTACCCATGGATTTTATTTGTCTTCCATGACTCTTAAAATAATGTTAGGACAAGTATAAAGGTATTTTCATATTTTTATAATATCATTTTTACCTTAAATTTCACTAATTACCTTTAATCGCGATTAATTAAACTTAAAAGTTTCTATTCACCAAAAAATTATTTTAATCCCATTGAACCAAATTTTAATTCCTAATGACAACCATGTATTTCAGATTTTTTAAAATCAAATCACAGAAGTGGTAATGTTTAATTTAAACGAAAAATCAGTTTTTTAACTACCACTTAGTGGTTTCACTATTCATCAAAAATTGAAGTTTTTCAGAACAATGCCAAAATTTCACCCTAAGCTATAATTGATATTCTGAATTAAAAAATTATGTATATTTTACAAAATTCCAAACATATAAGTTTCATTAATTAATTTTATAATTAATTCCCGTTGCCACAACAAATTGCGTGTTTTTAAGAAACAATATATATCAAAAGATTGACAATTGTTTATGTCCAATTTCAAAGTGAAATTAATTCTAATGGACACCATTGGATAAAATGGTAAAAAATATTCTAATTATACTTTAAAACCACTCAATAGTATAATTTATCACTATAAATTATTTTGATTAAAAAAAAATTTAAGTATTTTTCACTATTCATAAAAAAATTGGAAGTTCTCAGAAAAATACCAAAAATTCAACTGAGGATAATTTCGATATTCCGAATCCAAAAATGAAGTCCATTTTGAAATATAAAATATATAAAATTTCAAAAAGTGGGAATTACTATTCATAATGGCTATTTTCATTGGTCGATGTGTGTTAGAATCTCGAACTTGCGTACAATGCTAGCTATTGCATTATTGAAAGAGAAATGTATCGTGGAATCTCGGGGTGTTACACTTTGAAACTTAGTTATCTGTAATTGATGATTAAGGTGCATTATTTGGTTGGTTAGTTTTCTTTCTATTTTCCATTTCCCTTGCATGATCGTTACTTTTTCCTCCTTTTATAGTGCATCTCTTTGATAAAGGTTGTAAAATGAATTTCAAATGTTTGTAGAAAATGGTTTTTAAAATGTTTTACACTTCCTTCTCCTCTATCCTACTTTCTTAAAAAAGGTTTAAAGATTACTTCTTAAAAAAACTAGTTTAAAATAAGAAGGGAAATGGAATGTGATTTTCTTTAAAGGGAAATTGTGTGAAAAAAATAACTTTAATATATTGTACTTTAAACCTAAAATTTATGTTTCTTTATTTAAAGGAAATGCATTTGGGAATATATTAATTGGGAAAACCTACTGATTTTTAATACTCACGTCTGTAATTTTTTCATGTTTTTAGTCTTCGGTGCAGGTTTCATCTTGATCTCGATCACTGTTGGCGATTTTGAGTCTTGTGATCAGAGTGTGGCCTATGGGGTCACATGGAGTTTTAGTGGTCATTAGGTTCGGTTAGTTCTATTTATCAGTTATTTCTTAGTCATTCTATTTAGTTTATTTATTTTGGGATACTATTTTATTATTTTTCAACTTTTGTTTATTTATATTGGGAAAAAAATTTCCAATCATCACTCTATTGATTCCCTTGGAGCTTGTTGACAGCTCGAGAAGATCGGGAACACATCTCAGGCCTTATCGCGGGTCGGTTTGGGTGACGGGTTCAGGGTCTACCTGGGTTGGTTAGTGAGAAAATTGGGTCATGGGAGGTCATGCTCTTTTTGGCCATGTTATTTGGGGAAGATTTTGGGTATACTAGATCTAGGATTTTGGGACTTGATATTCCTATTATGAGTAGGGTGCCTGGCCAGCACACCTCATGAAAGGACTCAAGTCACTAGGGGAAGTCAGGTTTAATCTGAGTCATTTGATCTTTGTGGTTATTCGATGTTTGGGAAATGAAATGGGAGTTGGTTCAATGGTATCAAAGAGCTTGCAGGGCCTATAAAACCATATTGAGCTGGAGACGTTGTCTAAAAACACTATGTGTGACGGTGTAGTGATTGGTGTGTGGACACCAACCATATGTCCAAGTCACCCACCGGCACTAATTTCCACTTGAATTAACTTGTATTTCCTTGGGTTTTGAAATTTTATTTGAAAACCTTCATTTGAAAATTTAATGAATCTATTTTTTAAATGAGAAATGGGATTATTTTTAATGGATGGGAAAATGGGTTTTTAGAATTATTTTGAGTGAGGTTTGAAAAGGTGGACTTTTATAAAATGATTTTGTGACTAATGATTTTGAGAAAGTTATGAATGTGGGTTGAAAACTTGTTTTGGAAAGTGGAAAGGGTTTTGTTGACCTTTGGTACTCTCATGAGTGACCACATGCATAGGATATGTGTGGGAAGTGGATGAGTGCCCGGTTGTCACGAGATCATTCATGTGTTGAACTCTATTAGATTCCATGGGTGAGAGTGAAACCCACCAACCTTATTTTATTTTCAAAAATCTTTTTGAGGGAAAACTAATTGTTTTGATAACTAGTGATTGTGTGGTGTGTCTTTCGTATTTTTTGGAATATTTTTGTGGGTTTCTTGAGTTCAAAACTCTTCTTGGTTGTAATATGTTTGAAGTTTCGTTTTTTAAGTGAGTTAGTTTGAGATAATGGTTATTGGGTTTTTCTGGAGAAATTTTTTGGATACCTTTGAGTATGTTCCCTTGGTGCATTTGGTGTTCATTTGTGGTATTTTTTTGGGCAAATGGACTATTTTGATTGATTTTTGATCCTTTTCCTTATTGGCTAGTGTACGACCCCATAAAGAGTTAATTCACAACTGAAGTGTAGCCATAAGTGATTTTCCATTGGAATATCCTCTAGTTAATCAAAACAATAACTTTATTCTTGATTCTAGGGTTGAATATACCTCTTTTCCTCTTCCAGATGAGTGGTCCCTCTCACAGACACGAGAGGAGTTGGGTGAAGTTTTAGATTCCTTAATTCATGTGGGGACCAAAAGTAAAGTTGGCATTGTTATGTCTGAAGGCCCTATCTGAAATGGTGAAAGGAATTCCATCGAGTAAAGATGGGATTGATTCAGATCTATCAGTTTTGGTTGCTATTTTAAAGGTCCATTGGGACTTTCATTGGTTTCGTCTAAGTAATAGATTGTGTTAATCCACCCATGTGGCGAATCAATTTATAAGATGTTGTTATATCCACTTGAAGTAATATCATATTGTTTGGGACTTGTTTTAAGATCCCTTATCTTTTAATGTTTCCATTGGTTTCAAGGGTTATTTTTGGTGACATCCTATAGTGTAGGTTCCCTTTGAATAGAAAGGGTGAATTTCATGGTACATTTTCAAACTTCTGTTTTAATAGAAGAATGCTCCTTTTAGGGAATTTGGAATCTCTATGTTTTAAAAGGTGGTGTCTTATGATTGTTCTCCATCCCAATGTTTCCCGTTCAAATAAAAATAAAAAAGGGGCAGTGCATGTTCATTTTATAAGCCCTCATTTTGGTAAAGTGTGGTTTTAGAGTAAGTGGACCCCGGGGTGTGTTCTGTTCTAGTGGTTCTATTTGGGATGTGGTGTAGTTCCTTGTGGTACCAAAAAATTAAGTTATGTTTGGGGTTTTTAACACCTGACTGTGAGGCAGGATATACTTCAACCTCCAGAGCTCTAGCTATAGGTCTTAGAGTGAAGTCGGTTCATAGTCAGGAACCCCTAGGGGTGAAAAGGACCTTGGTTTAACTACTGTCTTCGGTGTTGAAAATGTTGGTAGCTAAAATCACCTCATGTTGCTATTTCATTTCAAGTGGTCCCATATAGTGAAGAGGTACATGGGGAACCTATTTTTAAATATTGATATCTGTATAGGTTTTAGATTCCCTCCTTGGTTACAAAGACAAGGGGTTATTTCTTCTTCCTGGATCTTAGTGCTTATACCCTTGTAGGTGTGGACCTCTGTGTGGTTGTTCATGTATGGACAACCTTATGAGTTCATCTTGACCATGGTTTTGTTTGGGCATATCCAAGGATGGTAATTCCTGTAGGAGTGATGAACCATGTGGCATCTTCTATTTGGATTGGAGTATCTTTCCTTGTGTCCCCTATGGAGGGATAATTTGGTTGTTCGTAATCCCCCAAGTTATCCATGTTAGGTTCCCCAATTTGGTTCATGAAAATCAGTTAAACCAGTTGGTTCCTATGGTGGGGATACCAACTGTGGGTCTCACTGAGTTGCCTCTGATGTAATTCGATGTTATCCTCTTTATTATGCTAGGGAGTCCATTAGGTCCTCCCCATGTTGTTATCCCAATTCTGTCTTGGATGTTAGCTACCTCTTATGGTGGGGATTCCACTCAGGCCTCCCCAATGTCAGTAATCTAGTTTCATCCCTGGTCTTGGTTTAATGGTCGGTAGTCTCGTTTGGAGCTATCTAACCCCAATCCCCTCCCTAAAGTAAATGTTGGGATCGACGTGTACCCAATGACATTGTGATGTAAGGTCGTAGTAGCCTCATTGGGTTCGTTGTTTGTTTCTGTTATAATACATGAGATTCTTTGGGAATGTTAAGGCATTTTTTCTTTGGATATTGAATGGTGCATTGTAAGATTTTCTATATTTTCATTATCAACTCGGGGTGTCTTAACTTTTGGGGGGTTGGAGTCACTTAGTTGGGAGTCCATTTTGGGTCTCTTTAGTTTATTTTTATAGTCCTTTCTCTTTGTTGATAGTGTTCTTGCTTCTCCCTCATGTTGTTTTTCAGGAACTTCTTTGAGTTAAGAGGGTGTATTGGTTCTGTTTTCTAAGAATTATTGGGATGGATTTTTGGGGTCAGAAAGCTTCATGGTATAGATAATTGTCACACCCAGGTTTTTAATTTAGCCTCAGTCCCGGATCAGGTTGGTTCTCGCTTTTTTTTTCTCAGGAACTGAGTGTGATGGGTTTGAGGTTTTAGGAAAAATTTGTCAAAGTTCGGGTCTATTCCGTAGTTTAAATTCTTAAGGTTTGGAAAATTTACAGGTTTTAGGCCAATGCGTGAACACATCATAGTTTGCAGAATCTGTGCGGTCATCCCGGGTGCTCGTGTGGTCACTTCTATAATGGGAAGAAGCCACCGCATGGTCTACGCATGGTCGATTGAGCCGTGTGAGGTAACCACACGGTTGCCCTGCGTTAAAAATAAATAATTAATTAAAGGAATGATAATAATAAAATTAAGTAAGAGTCATTAAATAAAGTTTAAAATAAAAATGGTTTTAATAATAATGTTAATATTATTATTATTATTTGAGAATATTATTATTACCAATGTTAAGAATTATTTAATTTTTATTAGTATTGATATCATTATTATTATTATTATTATTACTATTATTTTATGATAGGTTTTAATTTTTTTAGGGTTTCAATTTCTTTTTTTTTCTCCCTTCCCTCTTTCTCTCCCCCTCTCCATCACTCCTCTCCCTTCCTTCTTCACCTGACACACACGCCACCCATCCCCTTGGTTTCCTCTCCTCTGGCGACTCAACCAGCTAGCTCCCCTACTTCTCCTTCGGCATCCTGGTTGGCTTCTCTATGGTGTGCATGACCTATCCACAGATCCTCTAGCTGACTCCCTCCTCACCCCCCCCCCCATGAGTTCCTTTCTGTCAGCTGCCTCCAACGACACTCCCCTCTAGCAGTCTTCCTCCCTCACGGCGCGGTTGGCCCCCCTTTTCCCCTTCAGTATTTTCTTCCTCTTCTTAGTTGTGGTTTTCTTTTCCAGTGGCTAGGGTTTCATTTTAGGGGTTCTAATATTGATATTTTTGGGTTTTATCTCCTTGATTAGGGTTCAATTTAATTTTCTTGTGGTTTGATTAGGGTGAGATTGGATTTTCACACCGAATTTTGGAAATTTCTACACCCGAGGTAGGTGGTTTTATTCTTAAACATTATTTTGTGAATTATTTTACTTTCTTAATTCATTTAGTAGGTTCTTTGATTAATTTTTTAGGTGTGAAAGGTGAATTTAAAATTTCTTGGCAAACTATGTAAGGGTAATGGGTTTTACAAGGAAAGCGGTTATGTTTTTTGCGGGTAATTAGATGTGTTATTTTTATGAAATTTTTTTATGGGTTGGTTTTTAGGTGAAAACATGTTTTAGTATGATTATGTTGTTCAAATAGGTAATTAAATTATGAAAGGTTTGTGAATTGTGTTTTTCTGTGGTTTTGGTGTATATTTAATTTTATTTATTTCTTTTTTTTTTCACTTTTATTTAATGCTTGTTAGCCATTTGTGGTTTTTAGAATAATTTATTATTGTGAAATAAAGTAATAACTTTTTTGTATTTTAATTGCATGTAATTTATTGTAAAATGTGTTTACTAAGTGTTTGATGAAATGCCCCATTGGCCCTTATAAATTTGGTTTAGATTTAAAGTGGTGAATTGAGTTTCTAAAATAGTTTTCCAAGTGTGTTTTTTGTTTCCAAAGTGGTGTGCATGTGATTCTTTAAGAAATGGTTTGGAATGAGAAAATCATGTGAGACCTAGTTGGAATTTTGGTAAAACTATTTATCTTAATAAATCTCCTTGAAATGGGTCCCCACCTTTCTGGTTGATAAAAGATGGGAGTTTACTTGTTTTGGGACATCCCTTGTGAAATTATGGTTTAAAGGTGAGGGACTTGTTCCTTGGGGTGACACAGGGGTGACCATGTGGTGTGTGTTGACTGTGTGTGATGTATGTTCTTATGACTGGATACTTGTTTGACATTGTTGGCTCACCCCATTTTTAGTCAGAATATGGGAAGCTAGCATAGTGAGTGAATTCTCAGTGAATGATTGATGCACTATTATAGGTTATTTCACTAGCTAGTGGCCCATTGTAGGGGTTATTTTGTTATCATTTATATGGGATTGTGCCCCTTTAGTCGGTTAGGTGGGGCGATGATTGGGCATTTGTTCATTATGACGTCATCGGGTAGTGAATTCCTTCAGGATGAGTCATATGTATAGTATGTTCTAGATTATTCACAAGATCCTAACTTCCTCGATGTAATTTTTTACTTAGTTATATACAGTGGGTGATTAAGGTTCCATTTTTGGTCTATCACTCTGCTTTCTATTTTCTATTTCCCTTTCTTGATCATTTCCTTTTCCCCTAGTATTGTGCAACTCTTTTCTAAAGGTGATAAAATGAATTTCAAATTTTTGTGTAAAAATGTTTTTAAAATGTTTTACACTTCCTTATTCTCTATCCTTCTTTCTTTAAAAAGGGTTAAGGATTCCTTCTTGTAAAATAAACTAGTTTAAAATAATAAGGTAAATGGGCCATGATTTGTTTTAAAGGGAAAATGTGTGAAAAAAACTTCCTTTTATTTATTGTAGTTTAAACCTAAAATTTATGTTTCTTTATTTAAAGGAAATGCATTTGGGAATATATTAATTGGGCACGGCTACTGAGTTTTAATACTCATGTCTATACTTTGTTCATGTTTTTAGTATTAGGTGAAGGTTTTAGCTTGATCTCGATCATCATGGGTGATGTTGAGTCTTGTGATTGGAGTGTGATTCATGGGGTCACATGAAGTTTTAGTGTTCATCAGGATCGTTTAGTTCTATTTAATAGTTCTATTTATCAGTTCTTTCTTAGTCGTTCGGTTTGGTTTATTTATTTTGGTTTTATATTTTATTATTCTACTACTTATGTTTATTTGTATTGGGAGAAATAATTCTCGTAATCACTCTATTGATGCCCTTGGCACTTGTCACCAACACAGGATGATTAGGAACGCCTCTCAGGCCTTGTCGCGGGCTGACTCTAGTGACCGGTTTAGGGTCGACCCGGGTTGGTTCATGACATATGATGATATATGATCATAGTGAGGTAGCATCTGTTGGGTGCATCATAAGTGATATGGTATTAGCTGAAATTTCAAGAAAGGATTTGTCTTCTCTATATTAATATAATAATATATATTTGTACATTTGATTAAAATGGAACTATTTGAAAAAATCCATCTCCATGGTATTTTACAAACTAGTTCATTTTGAAAATTCAAAGGAATATAAATCAAGTATACAGGGTTATGAAACAATTATGCATACTACTTGATGAGATATCTTTTTATAAAGCGATTATATTACACAATATAATTCCTAGGAATGTTTTCGTAGTTTCTACACTTACTCCTTTTCTCTATGAGTTATTTGACATGTTTTTAGGTGTTGGTCTTGGAATTCAAGTAAGTTCCACCTATTTCCATTGAGAAAGGGTCCCAGAGGATCACACACTAAGTTTATCCAAAATATAATTAAATTATATTTAATTTAAGTTTAATACTAAATTTATTCTAAGGTTTATTGATTAGTATTTATTCAAGTAAAATTTGATCATAGAAATTCAATCACAAGATATTCGAGTTTAGAATATGTGACTTAAATTTTATTGTTTATTTAATTATTCACAAGATAATGAATATAATATTTATTTGTTCACAAGCTTAGTAAATAGATTAAAATTAATATTTATTTAAGTTACATGAATATTAAAATAAATATTTATGCACAATTTTAGTGAATATAATTTTTATTTTATTTTATCAAATAAATATACTTTATTATTCATAGTTTGATAAATTATATGAGAGGATATGAGTCAATTTTAATGGTTAGATGGAAATTATATATTTGATATAATTTATATAAATATTAATTTATTTATTAAGAAATGATATTAGATTTAATGGATTCCATGGGATATATTATTATTACTATTATTATTATTATTATGACATGGGGTATTACTTGGATTTAATAATATGATAAGGACCTTTTTGAAATTATAATTATTTAAACTTAATTATATAATCTAAAATATATCTATTTTTCTATAATAGATGTTGAAAATTTTGGCAAGAATTATCTGAATCCCTAGAGAGAATTTTCATCATTCTCTCCTCTCAATAATTGAGAGAGAACATCATTTGATAGATTCATGGTGCATGTGTGCATAATTCTAGAGGAATCCTTATTTTTATTCTCCATTTAATTGTTAACTCAGTAAGAGATATGGAAAAAATTTAATATAAAACACCATAGATGAGGTAATTATATATTTAAATTAATTATAAATTAAATGTATATGATAATTTATATGATATTTTGGAGTGTATTCATATAGTTATTTAGATTTATCTATTGATATTGATAAAAAAACAAAAAATGATTTCCCACCCAATGATTCTGTTATACACTAGAACCTTCAAGTGGTATTAGAGTGGTTACATTCTAATTAATAATTATTATAATTTATTTGATTGATTTAATGTGTTCATTTTCCAGTATTCATATCATGATTTTAATTTTGAGTCTAATAGTCGAGTTGATGTTGTAATATGACAAATTATGCCCAAGAAAGAGCCAAATAAATGTGAATAATACTCGAAGAACCTATCTAGAGATGACAAGTATTTTATCTAACTAACACAGTTACATTTTGTATAGCAATTTAATACACATCATGTAACCATGCACAAGGTACATGCCTTGTTTCTCACAGTGCATCATGTGGGTTAACACACAGTATCATTACATGTTATTTATTGACTACCAACATGATACATGAGTTGATATGGAATATACGATGTGTAGCCACTGATTATGTGTTGTGTAACCCCATATAAGTTACATGTCGTGTAATTAATGGTGGGTCACATGGGTTAATACATGGCATCATTACACCCCATGTATTAACTTCTAACATAGTATTCTATATAACATGGACTATATAGTGTGTAAGAGGTATGCATGTTGTATGACACATGTCAATCCAAAAAAAAGTACATGCTGGGTAATTTTCATCATCTTATGTGTGTCAACATGTAGTGTAATTATTCATGGTATATTGACTACCAGCGTAGGATGTTTAACTATCAGTTACACACCATATCCTACACATGCATTCTAGTGATACATTCCACATATATTAATAGAATTTCATGTGTTCATTTACACCGTGAAGACTACATGGTTTTACCACATGAAACAACATGTTGTTTATATAGTAGTGTTCCATGTGGAGTTATATGTCATGTAGTAAGTGGTAAATTACATCGACATCACATGATATATTAAACTTACAAAATGGGATTAAATATGATACTAGAAATACACACCATGTGGAATCTGAAGTACATGTCATGTAATTAGTTATTGTAAATTAAAATTTATTTAATTTATTTAACAATAATTGAAGGGATTCTTAAAATTTCTCAAGGGCCAATAATTGAGAATAATTTAATATACATAATTAATTTATTAATTCAAGAAAAATTATCTTAAAATGAAATAGTCGAATGAATGCTAAAATACTAAATACGGTTTTCATTTCATGTTATGAATAATCATGAGCTTTGACTGACCTATGTATGTGTTTGATTTATTCATTTAATTTAATTATATATTTCTTGGTTTATTATGTGATAATTATTATTAAATTAAATTTTATGATTTTTGAATCATCTCTTCCTACGTGATTATATATGGGATCAAGTGTCCAGGTTTTATTTAATGAAATCCTAAACCCCTCATACCACTCACTTTCATGTGGGTACAAATTTTTAAAGGATAAATATCCTATTTAAGTTATAGGATACAGTTTAGGACTCAAGTCAAGATAAATCTAAACAAGGTGATACATGAGAGAATGGTGGATGTTGAAACTTGATCCACGATAAGGGTCAAGGATTTATTTCCCCTAGGGTCAAGGTTATCTTATCACCACTTGATAAAATAAGGGTTAGATAAATATCATGATGATTTGGAATATTTATTTTATTTTATCAGTGCATAGTTATTTATTTATTTATGTGATGCATGGTTTATATGAATGATTTAAAATGATCACATATTATAAATAAATAAATAATAATACTTAAATAAAATAAAATAAAGTTTCCAATATATATTTTATAAAGTGTAGTTAATTACTTATGTTAGTTATATATAAAGTAATTAATAAGTAAATAAAGGATAAAATAAGATATCTTATATAAATAAAATTAATATACACGAAATATTTTATCAAACATGGTAAATTTTTATATATGTTTACATAAAATTAACAAGAATTTGAATAATAAAATAAATTATATTTATTCATAAGTGAAAAAAATTCCTAAAATTAAAATATTAAGTTGTCAAAACACCTTCCATCACTTGAGTTGGAATGTATCCATAGTTCAAAGTACTAGTTTGGCCCTCGTCTAGGTCCTTTAAATTATCATGGAGTTATAATAAAATTTTGGGGTCAACTAAACCAAGGAGATTCATAATAAGTTTCCTTAGATTGTTTAGTGTGACTTGTATAAAATATTTAAGAGAATAAAATTATAAGATTTCAGGATTGTGGAGTCCACTCAATAGATCAATGAGCTGTGAATCAAAGTAGTTGAAAAGAAAATAATACCTAAATACATTTGAGTACTTTGATAAGGCCTATATTTGGGTTGTGAGAAGAAAATATGTATCCTTTCTACTTGAATATCCAAGTAAATCGATATTATGAATCTAGTAGTGAGGGTTGTTATAATTTTAAAAAATAGTGAGAGACTTAATTAAATCATTAATTATGTCATAAATGGTAATCATGGTAAAGTACTAAACTGCTTTTATTTGTTATAAATAACGGAAAGTCACAACACTGATTCACTATCGTTTTTATCCATCTTATATAAATAGAATTTCTTAACAAATGAAAATTTCTAGGAGTGGTAAAAGTGTCTATGAATTATACTATGCTAAGGAAGTTATATATTCTTGAGTCCCCTATTCATATTGATCATTTTAAGGAGGTGAGCGTGGAGGGGAGAATGTATTATGAAGACACTTGGATGATGAATTAGATGTAAAATGTCTCATGTTATCTTATATGGCTAGTGATATTCTAAATCATCATGAATATATGGATTTTTTTCCATATTTTATCATATTTATGGTCTTTATTAGGAGAAAGAAAGATAAGAGGGGTATGAGATCTCCAAAGAACTTTTCACATGAAATTTATGATAAGGAGTCTTAGTTTGACCTCATATATCCAAGATGATTTGATACATTTATTTTTTTTGAGAATTTAGGATTCAAACTGTACAAAGAGTTTTTCATAGACCTCATCTTTTATTCACTTCCTTTAAGATTCATGACATTTATTATTAATTTAAAAATAAAGAATATTGAGAATTAACTCCAAAATATTTTAAATTTAATTAACCAATAATATAAGGGAATGATGTTGTAAAATTCCTTATTCCTTATGGTTAACAAAAGGAAATGCATGAAAAAATGTCTAAGTAAAGTTATAAGATAAAGGAATAATTGAAAAACCCTTAAAAGAAGTGAAAGATCCATAGGGAAGCTAAATAGTAGGATTTTTTTGTGGAAATAAGGGATAATAGATGAATAATTTTACCTCATTTAATAGGAAAGGGGGATCTTCAGATATGTTTTTTATCGATTGTAATATTTGAATTTTTACTAATTGGTTATTAGATATAGGTAGTGGTTTACACATTTTTATCCAAATATAAGAACCAAGTAGATTCTAGAAGATTAAAAAAGGTGATTTGGATCTTCAATATAATATATAAATATATTAGTTGCACTAGATATAGAAGAATACTATCTCACATTACTGACTTGAGTGGTTTTAGTTTTAAAGAACTTTTATTTTGTACCCGGTGTAACCAAAAACATCATTTCAATGTCTGGTTTAGACATGGATGATTTTATCTTCATGTTCAGAAATAAAAGTTTCTAATTTTATAAATATAAAATATGTTATGGAATATAACATCTAAATAATGGTCTTTATATACTATAATATTAAAATCAAGTCTTTTAAATTGATAACGAATCAAGTTCACATGACTCGTATTACACCCAGTTATGGAATCATCAACATGGTCATGTAAACCAAAAGAATTTAATGAAATTATAACAAGAAGGGTATTCAGATTCTTTTGAGTCTAAACCCTTAGATATATATCATGCTTGTTTATAATGAAAAATTACTCAATCTCATTTCAGTGAAAAATGTTAGACATCCATAGGGATTCTAGAATCAGTTCACACACACACACACACACATATATATATATAGACCTTATTCAGGAGAAAATAGAGGTAGATTCTCATACTTTATTACTTTTACTAATGAATTCATTAGATATGGATATATTTACTTGATGAGGTATGAGTTTTATTCCTTTGAGAAAGTTAAGAAATACAAGAATTAATTATAGAATCATCTTGGTAAAAAGATAAAGAAACTATGATCAAATAGAGGTAGGGAATATCTTAACCAAAAATTCATTAATTATCTAAAATATTTTTAGATATTATCCTAACTCACTCCTACTTATGCATAATGGTGTACAGTGTTAGTGAAAGGAAGAACCATACCTTATTAGAAATGGTGAGATTGATGATGAGTCATGCAAATCTTCTATTATCATTTTGGGTATATACATTACAATTGATGATATTAACTCTAAACTGAGTACTAACTAAATTGGAAAATAGAATCCCATATGAGTTATAGTATGGGAATAAATTATTTCATATCACATATACATGTGTAGGGATGGTAATCATTTTTTAAGGATAATTCTAGTAATGAACTTACATCTCAATGCATAAAGTGTATCTTTATAGGGTATCCATATATATAAGAGGATTTTATCCATACAATCCCTTAGATAGAAAAGTAATCTTTGAAATATATTCCATGTTTCTAGAATGGGAGAACATATCAAAAGGAGATAGTGGGAGAATGACAGAATTTGATGAATTCAAGACTCAAGATAAAAAATAGTTGGCATAGGAAAAAATTTCATAAGTCCTAATAGAAGAAGTTGTTCTAGAGAAAAAAATATTGCATGGGGGTGCTATATAAGTTATATTACTAGAGTGATATATTTTTATTTTCACTAAGGATGGTGAAAATTTATTTATTTATAATAATGAACCTTTTTCCGACAAATAAATAGGAAAAATATTAGAAGTTTCAAAAGTGGAAAAAAGCTATAAATTTTGAAAAAATGCCATGAACCAAAATCAAGTTTATTTTTTGGTAGGTCCTATAGTAAATCTAATACACTTTGGATTAAAATGATAATTTAACAAGATATTGGATATAGATAGTAAATCTATGACCTATAAGCATGATTGGTTGCTAAAGGTTTCAAGAAATTTCAGGGTGTAGACTTTAACAAATCCTTTTCACTAGCCACAAAACTAAAATCCATTAGAATTATACTTTTCAAAGAAACTTTACATGATTATGAAATTTGAAAAATGGATGTAAATATTACTTAATGTAAATATTGAGGAATATTTTTATATTCCACAACCAAAAGGGTTTGTTACACAATAGGGTGAAAATAATGTATGAAATTTGTAAAAATCCATTTTTAGGTTAAAGTGAGAATTAATATCATGGAATATTCATTTTGATCAATCCATAAGAGAATTATATTTTTTTAAGAATAAATGTGATCCATGTGTCTACAAGTGGTTTAGTAGGAGTGATATTTTTTCTTATTGATATATGTCAATGAAATATCACTAATATGAAATAAGATACGAGTCTTATAATTTTTTAAGACATGGTGAGACAAATTCTTCTAAATGAAATACTTAGTTGAAGAATTCAAAAATCTATAGATAAAGATCTATAAAGATAGATCTAAAAGGTTACTTGGACTAATTCAAGGTATATATATTTATATGGTATTGAAAATATACAATATAGAACAATCCAAGTGAGTATTGTTTCTTGTGTCTCATGGTATAAATACGAAGCATGGATAATTATCACCTATCAATCATCAGAGGTTCTATGATCTACTATAATGTGTATATCAGTGATCAGGTTGAATACTCAGTGATGTTTTTTTAATCAATTTTTATATTCATTGTTAAAATGGGGTTTTGATTTTTCATATAGATTAAGTGAATTGATTGATGGATGTTGATTAATTAAAAAAAAATATGGATTGGGGTGAATTAAATGTTGGTAATTTTAAGTCTTATGATATTATTGATCATTAAAAAGTATTTCATAAAATTAACATCTATTTCATAAGATTATTTAGATCAAAATCCATAGGCTTGGGAATTAATTTCAAGTCTCAACTAGGGTGTTAATAATAATATGATCTCCTTCATAAAAGGTTAAATAATCCATGAACCATTGTGTAAGTAGTTCCAATTTCCCATGGAATCCACATAAGTAAATATATATGTCACTATCCCATGGAATATCAAATTAAGTTACATAATTTTATCTTTTGTAAACTTGAATCATGTAAATATCTCAATCACATTCAATTCCAAATTATATGACTCACTCTAATGGGTGGTTTACCCAGCCATTAAAATGGTCATTAAATTTGATAGGAATGGTTTTTATAATAAAATAAAATAAAAAATAAAAAATAATGATACAAGATAATAATGATATGAACAAAACTCATTCATACAAATAAAGGGATGATTACACACTCTTGTGTAGAAATTAAAATTGAAAATAGGAAAAGGATTATAAAATAACTGAAAGTGTTTTAAGAAAATAATAAAAATATATATATTATTGATGATAAAAATATTTAATATAATAGAAACATTCATTACATATAAATTAATTAACAACAAACTCATGTGATTACAATTTAAAAATAAAAAAGAAGAACATTAAGAGGATGAATGAATGAGTGGTTTCTTTTATTAAAAAAAAGAGTATGGTAGGTGGATGGATGGTTTTGATCCGCAATGGGAATCCCCCCACTTGGCCACTCTGGCAACCTTAGATGCTGAATCTTCCAAAATAGAAGTGGAGAATCTTGAGGTTCCACTTTGGACTTTACCTGTCTCCTTCCGCGATGCACTTCAAGGCTCGGATCTCAGTAGCGTAAAGGAGCATAGACCTCCACTCTTCAAAAAACTAGAGGATGGTGGATTCTCCATTGAGGCAGATCTCGAAGTTCTGAAGCAAAGGGAATCATTGTGCAAATACTCGGTTCTTGGTCACGTCATCTACAGCACAGGTGACCGACCCTGGTCTCTAACAGATCTCAAAAGTAGAATTGCACATTGCTGTAATTCGTCCAATTGGAAGATGATCCCCATCGGCAAAGGGTATTATCATATTCTTCTCAACTCTCAGGAGCAACTCGAACAGGTTTGGAGATTAGGTAATATCCATCTTAAACCAGGTCTCCTTATAATTTCAGATTGGGATGTCTCTTTTAATCCTCACATACATAGGAACTCTTTGGCACAAGTCTGGATTCGTATTCATGGTCTTAACTGGTTCTTTTGGTACCCTAAGATCTTAAATGACATAGCTTCCTGCATAGGTTCTCCCATTAAAATTGACCATAGAACGTTGAATGGAGACCTTGGACATTTTTCTAGAATCATGGTTGAGGTTAATTTAGCTTCTAAACTGCCTTTGGTCATAAACTTCAATGCTCCCAAATATAGAACTGATATCAGGGTAGAATATGAAAGGAAACCTCCTTTTTGTGAGGTCTGAAAATTGATAGGTCGCAATGTTGCTAACTATAGAGTGGTTAGAAAGCAAGTTGACCCCCCCCCCTATTGAAAATGATTGGAAAGAAATCAAACATAATAAGAAAGGTAAATCTATGATAGAGAAAACTGACCCACCTAATAAGAAACATGATGTTTGGATCATGAAATCTAATAGCTTTGCCTCCCTTGAGGGGAAATAATGGGGAAAATTAGTGGAAGAAGAAGAAAATATGGGGGTTGAAACTTCAAACAAATTGCAGGTAAATGGAACTACTATTGATAGAAATAAGCCCCCACTTCCCCCCTTTTGACTCCTAATGACCTTGCACATAATGCCTCTGCTTCGAAGATGACCTCTTACAGGATCATTGAGAACTCTGGAACTGCATCTGGTCTGGATGGGGTTGGGATAGAGCTCAAATATCTGAATGTTCCAGGAAGTCATCAAGAGGACCCCTCCTCTCGTGATGACCCCACTGATTTACCTGGTAACTTGGAAAAATCACCAGAAAGAGGTAACTCAGTCATTATTCTGCATGATTCTGCTGATAATAGTAATACTACTGCCTATGTGAACTCTAATATGACTTCTAAGATCACAAACTTTGTTTCTAACATGCACATCAATGAGAACCACAATAATGTCCCTACTGAAACTCTTACTGATGTTAATTATTCTGCTACTAAAACACTTATCACTGTCCCTGAAAAATCGAATATGATTGATCAGGCTGTATATCCTATTTCAAGCATGCAGATTGAGGCAAATGTCAACACGGTTTCTATTGTTTTAAGCTCTGATTTGCATGCTCCTGACCCCCCATCTACTGAAAAATCTTTGCATGTCTTACCTCTGTCTGATTACCCCCACAGGGAGACATCCACACCCCCTTTAGGGAAGAAGGACTCTGCTTCTAGACAGTTACAACTTTTCACCCATGCTTCTTTCCCTATGCTGGATGACTCCCCCTCTCCCTTGACTAAATCCCCTAATCTCTTTTCCCCTAAACACAAATCTGCTTCGGACTCAACTGGAGCACTAAAACCTAATGTTGATCCTGCTGAAAAAAAAAATCCAGAACACTATCATAATTGTTCTACTCAACCTGTAACTCCTGATACCATTGTTTCAGTTCATTCTGTTGAGCCTGCTATGCTTAACTCCTCAACTTCCAATGTCAAATCAATTGAGAACAAATCAGAATCTACTTCCCCCCTCTTATTAGTATATCTAAGAGGAAGAAGAATTCTGGGAAATCCAAGAAAAGGGGTTCTAACCCAAAACATAAGTAACAATGAATCTCTTATTTTGGAACTTCCAAGGCATTGCCAACAATGACACCTCCATAACTCTTAGGAGGCTCTTAAACACTCATAAACCTCAGTTGTTTTCCATCTCTGAACCCAAGGTCAATTTCAATCCTAATTTCATGAGATGTGGCTCTCTTCATTACAACTTCTTAGGATCCTACAAAAATGGTCCTTTGACGGACTCTATGTAGATCTTTTATCACTCCTCCTTTAAAAACATCAATGTTTTTAAAACCACTGAACAACATTTCACTTGTGATTTTATCTGGAATGATCAACACATCTATTGCATGATGGTATATTCCAATAATAGGTATCAGCAAAGAAGAAATCTTTGGAAAGATCTTCTTGACATGGCTAACTCAATTCAGGATCCGTGGGTGATTAGTGGTGACTTAAATTCTATTCTTAGTCCCACTGAAAAAATTGGACCCTCACATCTTTCTATATTCACAAGAGAATTTAGATCTGCTATTGAAGACTGTAATCTCTTTGAAGTTAACCTTACTGGGGAGAAATACACTTGGTATAGAAGACATTATAATAAAATTGTTTCCAGTAAGGTTGACAGGGCCTTTATTAACATGAAGGCTCTGGACATCTGGGATAATGTCTCTTGTATAATGCTTCCCAGGCTCAATTCTGACCATCATCCCATATTACTCAACTCCCTATCTAATGAACACAGAACTCGCCTTCCTTTTAAATTCAATAATTCTTGGTCTCTAGACCTTGACTGTGTCACTTGGATTAATAACACTTGGAATTCTATGAACCATCATCATTACTCTTTTGCCTGTATCTTCAAATTGAAAATTTTTAAACAATCTCTCAAAGGTTGGTGTAAAACCAAGAGCTTACAAATGGATTCTGACATCACCTCTCTTGAAGATGAGCTTAATCAAATCCAAACTCGTAGTACCAACTCTGATTTTACCCTTGACCCTCAACTGGAGGTCAATACATCTCTTAAGCTAAACACTTTACTCACCTTCAAGGATAAAATTCGGAATAAAATGTTTAAGACCAGATGGTTGGCTGATGAGGATAGAAATACTAAGTTTTATAACTCTCTCCAAAGAACTAGAAAATCCAATCATCCACTTACTAAACTGATTCACAATGACTTGATCATTGACTCAGAAGAGGCCATCTCGGATCATGTTGTCTCTTACTTTAATGACATTTTCAATGGCCCTGAGATAAACATTGATCTCGATCCCAATATCATTCCCTTAATGGTGGATGAGAAAGACAATGACTCTCTCTTAGCTATTCCTTTGGAGCATGAAATTAAAGACATTGTCTTTAGCTTAAAGTGAGATAGTGCTCCCGGACTGGATGTCTTTAACAATAGTTTCTATCAAAATCACTGGGACACCCTTCGTTCAGATGTTTGTAAACTGGTAAGGTCCTTTTTCACTCACGGATCTCTTCCTCAGGGTATCAATGCTAAATTCCTCATCTTAATACCTAAGGTTGATAATGCTTCTGAAATTCATCAATTTAGACCGATTGCTCTTATCAATACCCTATACAAGATCATTACCAAAATCATTGCCAATATATTGGTTCCTATTTGCAACAAAATTGTTTCATGGAATCAGTTTGGCTTCATCAAAAACAGATCCATCCAAGACTGCAATTGTCTTGCCTCAGAATGTACCAACATCCTCAATAAAAAAATAGAGGAGGTTGTGTTTCCATCAATATTGATATTAAAAAATAGTTTGATACCATTGATTGTGGATTTATATTTGGAGTCTTGAAAAAATTTGGTTTTCATGAGATTTTTATCAAGAGAATCAAGACCTTATTTCAATCTGCTATCATTTCCATATTAATAAATGTCACCCCTTGAGGTTTTTTCAAATGTTCTAAAGGTGTTAGACAGGGAGATCCTCTTTTTTGCATTCTGTTTGTTATTAAGGAAGACTACTTTAGCATACTTATTCATAATCTGGTCGATCAAAATAAACTTAAACCCATTCAAGCTGCTAGAAACCTCAATATCCCCACTCACCTCCTCTATGCTGATGATATTATTTTGTTTTTAAAGGGATATCAAAGAAATATTCAATGTCTTAAGCAAGCTATCTCTCATTATGAGAACATTTCTGGACAAACTATTTCCTGGAACAAATCTCATATTTTCTTTGGAAAAAATTTCCCTGTTAGAATGAAAACCACTATCACCAGTAACCTTGGAATTAAAGAAGGTTTCTTTCCCTTCACGTACTTAGGCGTCCCAATTTTCTGGGGACATCCTAAATCATTTTATTTCTCTAATATCACTGATCAAATCATAAATCAACTCTCTACTTGGAAGGGTAAATCCCTTTCCATGGTTGGTCGAATTTGTCTTGTCAAATCAACCATTGTCTCTAAGTTGGTTTACTCGCTCATGATTTATAAATGGCCCATTGGTACTTTCAAGAAAATCAATACCTATATAAAAAATTTCATTTGGACGGGAAGTATATTTGAAAGGAAACTCGTCACCATCCCATGGAAGACCTGTTGTAAACCTCTTGATAATGGAGGCATTAGCATCAAAAACTTAAAATTGTTCAATGATGCCCTGCAAGCGAGATTCACTTGGCGTCTCATTAATAGAAACTCTAAAGCTTCTGAATTTTTAAATCATAGATTCCTAAATAAACTTTTAAAAGGAAATATTAATTTCATTAACTCTTCGATCTAGCCCTCTATTAGAAACTCTTATCATAAGATTATGGCTAACTCTAGATGGATGGTCAGCACTGACTCCAACATTAAATTCTGGTGTGAAAACTGGATGGGTAATCCTTTAATTTCTATGCTGACTCCTAATAACACTCCTATAGACACTAGACATACTATTAAAGATGTTATGCAGCTTCATAGGCATGATCTCCCCAACAGCATTTCTCAAATCATTGAAAATTATACCTTCTCCATTTCTGGGGACTTCCTTGTTTGGGAACCTGCTCCCAATGGCATACTTGACTCGAAAAATTTCTACATGCACAACTTCTCTAGCAATGAACCTAATTATAAATGGGTGAGAACCTTCAATAATACTTGGATAAAACCCTCTAGGTTCACCTTTATTTGGATTATTTCTCACAATAGATTTCCCACTGAAACTCGACTTCAAGCCTTTGGCATTCAACATTGCTCAAAATGTCATTTATGTAATCAGCAAAGGGAGGATCTTGATCATCTTTTCTTGTCTTGTGCTACAGCCTCAGCTCTATGGAACTACATTTTTGAGCTTTTTAATTTTTCATGGTCCTTATCTGACCCAATTTGTTTACTTTTGAATAAATGTACTAAACATGAAGCCTCTAAGCAAGTCAAAAAAAATTTCTTGTGGCAGTGGCAGAACTACTACCTGAAATCTGGTATGTAAGAAATGATCTTATCCATAATAATCACCCTTTCATACTCAATGCAGGAAAAGCTCGAATTCTCATTGCGATACATGAAGCTCCCTCAATTTAAAAATATTGTTGCAACAATTATATTGGATACTTTGAGATCCTCAGACGTATCTATGTCCCGGGTATTTTCCCGAAGACCAAGCACCCCTTTGAAGTATTCTGGAAACCTCCGATGCCGGGTTGGATTAAAGTGAATGTCGACGGTGCCTCAAAAGGCAATCCTGGACCTGCCAGCTGTGGGGCCATTTTTACAGATTCTGCTGACCATCGCCAAGGTTGCTTCTACAGTGGGTGTGCAATTTCCTCATCCATTGAAGCGGAGATGCTAGGAGTCATCCATGCTATTGATTTTTCTCTCCAAAGAGGATGGAGAAAACTGTGGATTGAAAGTGATTATACCACCATTGTTCAAGCCATTTGGAACGGAGTTATTCATCTTGCCTGGCCGCTCACTACATGTTGGATGAATTGCCTGAATTTGCTTCAGGAGATTGACTACATTGCCACACATGTCTTCCGTGAAGCGAATACTGTTGCTGATTCCCTTGCCAACAAAGGTGTCCACCAGAGCATGATTTGGCTGGATGCGCTGCCAGCTGATTTACTTCACCTCTTTGAAAGAGATTGTAATAAAATCACATCCTTTCGACTCATGTAAACTTTTGTTTCTTTAATTAATAAATGGTGATTCGGTCTTTGACCGAGGCATTACCCAACAAAAAAAGAGTATGGTGGGTCCTCACATCCCTTTATCAAGGGTTCGGTCATTCCAATTCTCTTCCTTGAGTTATAAATTTTAAAACTTTTTCAAGGTGAGGATGAGCATGTATTTATAGCTAGTGGTGGGATGTTTTCCCTCCAAATCTATCCTAAAAGTTAGATTCCTTATTTGATCCTTGATACAAAATTATCTTGGAAAGGGTTATCATAAAAATTTGTTTATATGAATATTTACTACAAAACCACAAAATATATTGGCCATTATACTTTTCTATCCAATGACATAACAGTTTTAGTAAATCATGTGTTGTTGTCATGGATTATTCTATTTTCTTCTAGGGCCTCAATATGAATGGATTTTAGTCTAAGAAAATGGCACACTCTCACAACCAAATATTATTCAAATTTTTCCCTTATGTATTTAACTTATACCCATTAATTTATATCTCATTTTGAAAAGTTTAATGGAAGAAAATAAATATTAGTGAGTTTTCTATCAATCATTTGAAGAATTTTGAGCATGGTTTTTGGGCCTATATTATGCCACTTATATAATTATTTAGGAATTTAAATTTTTATACAAGTAGTTATATAATTTTTTCAGACTTCTACTGAAGTTTTATTGAATTTATACATCTATATTGATCCCAAAAATTAAATCATCAATGTTGTTCTAGTTTCATGAAAAATTCATTGGTCCTTCTTGTGCACTTGTATTTCATTTTAAATGAAAAATATATCCAAATCACCTTTTGAATGAATTTTATAAAAAAGAGTCAATAATCTTAAAAAATAGGAATCACACAATTTGGTTGAGTGATAGGAAATTTATAATAAAAATATTGAATTGTATGGTAATTGGATGAATTTGAATAATTATTTAAAAATATATTTATGATCAAAACATGAACACTAATTATAAATTGTTAATTTTTCAATAAAAGTAAGAAAATATAAGTGATTAAAAATTCGTGAAAAAAAATTAATATCAACTCCACCACATTTTTTCTAGTGTATGTCATCGAGCACAAAAAATACAAATACGAAAAAAATTCATTTTAACTCACCAAAAAAATTGATTTCTCCAATTTGGAGGGTCTAAACTAATTAAACCTTACATAATGAATTCCAACACAAATTTTTACCATAATAATGTTTCAAAAACAATTCATTTGTCATGCTAAAAATTGGAATCAGAAAATTTGATCACACAAAACTCACTCATCTCGTAATGATGTAGATTTAATAATGTGGGTCATTATTTCACCAACCAAGAGTGATAATATATGAGTTTGTAAGAGATCTCAGATTATATTACCATCATAAAGTGATCATAAATCAATATCCATTTTCAATGGGTTTTTCTTTGTTAATGGGATGGTAGTAAAATGGGTAAAATAGGGGAGAAAAAGGAAAAGAAACATAATCAATGATAACACAAAGCATAAATCATGAAATATAAAATGTAAGGGTAACTAAACACATATTTAAAAGGGGAAAATTGAAAAATGAAATATGAGAGATGATTTTATGGTGATATGATAGAAATTAAATTTTTTTTAAACTCGTGTCTTCTCAAAATGACTCATGTGATCAAAAAAGATGGAAGTATTTTTCTTTTTTATATATTTTTTAAAAAAATGATTTTTTTATCTTTTATAATTTTTTAACACTTTTCAATAACATTTTTATGAAATAAAATAGAATAAAATTCCTTCTTAAACCTAACTTAATGAAAACCTCTCCCCCTCACTAAAAATATGTATTTCTTCAAGCATGTGAAGATAAATTTAAAATCAATGAAAGTAATCCCTAAAATAAATCCATTCCCACCACACTTAAATATAAAAGAATCATGAAATGAAGATCCACATAAATTTTAGAGGGTACAATGTTCTAGGCTTATAATGTGGATATAAAAAATTAGTATTTATAAGCATAAAGGAGATTTAAAAAAGATGATCAATTTATGAGTAATGTGAGGATATTTATAAAATATGATTCTCAGGCAATTAAAAATGATTCTATTATATTAATTCACATTATTGTATGAAATTAATCTTGAATTTCAACAAACTAAAGACTCACAAATAGTTCTGAAAAACACACAAGAATATGGTCATATATTACCTTTACATAAAGGCTTACTGGGTATCTCACGGGTAAGGGGAAAATAATTTTCTAATATAAAAGTGATCATTCAAAACATACTATCCTTGACACAAAATAATTTAACTAAAATTATGGTGAAAATATAAAAATTTTGAGATGAAAACAAAGTCTCTTGACTCCCCCAAAATGGTTGAATAAAATTTTAAAATTTTATAGTGAGTAATTATGTTTTTTATTGGAAAAGACACACACATATATAATGAAAAAAATGAAATATGGGATGAATAAAGCGGGAGAAACATTAAATATATAATTGATTAGATAGAAATAGATATGGTGAAAGGAGATTATAAATAGATAAATTGAGAGAAAGGGGGTAAATAGAGATAAATACAGAGATATTTAGTGTAAAATAGGTTATTCTAGGTTTAAATTAGGTATGTATCCTTATCCATACAGTGGTGGGTTATTTCCAACAGTGCTGAGTTCAATGGATGCTATGGTGGTTTTTGATGGAATTTTCCTCTCATGATAATGCTTCAACATATTCCCATTAACTGTGGATTTCTTTTTGGTAGAAGGATCATGGGGTTTCATTGAACTAAAAGTATAAACATTAGTAATGTTGAAATTACTTCCCATAAAGAATAAATATTACCAGGATCAAGTAAAAATCAAGATTTTAAGAGCATTACCTAATATCATTTATGAAATACCTTTCTAAGGAGGTGTGTTTCATATATTAACCTAGAATTTTCCATGTAAATTTTTTAGTTTTTTTTGTACTCAAGTCGAATATCCTCTAATTAATTCAATTTTAAAAATTTCTCCTCACCGGGTATTTCATAATAAAAATTGAAAGTTTTTACAACCTAAAATTAATTATGATGAAGTTAAACTAGTAAAATTCATGATTTTTTAAAAACTATCCTACATGGATATATCCCAATGGGTTTATTTTATTCTACTTGATAAAATATAAGTTCCTTGACAAGTTTTTCAAACTAGTATTTTCATGTGGGATTAACAATCCTCTCAAATACTCTTTCAACTTCTCTATTCAATATTTCATCAAATCCATTAATCAGTGGATAATATGTAGGTGATGTTTTATGTAAAATTCCATGTATTGATTTCAAAAATGGGTTCCTAAGTCACCCACCAAGGCATATGGAGTTCCAAAACTATGTAAAATGTGGGTTTTTGGGAATTCACTCACTATATGAGCATCAAATTTTCTAGTGACCTTGTCATATAAGTACCTAAACACATATTCAGTAGTTATAAGGATGTATTTTAATTCATTATGAGGGAAGGGACCCATGAAATTTATAATCCAAATATTAAATATTTCATTATTTTATTTTGGGGCATCTCGTTTTTTTAAAAATTGTTCCAAACTTTTAGCATATGGTACATGATTGAAAGAACTCATATGATTCCTTGAATTGTGAGGTCCGGAATAAACTATATTCTAGAAAATTTTGGAAGGTCCTTTATGGAATAAAGTGACCACTTACAAAAAATGGGTGATAAAATACAAGTATTTGGGACTGTTCCTCTTCATCCACACATCTCATAATTGCCATGTTAGCCCCAATTTTTCAATGATAATTATGTTCCCAAAAATAGTATTTTAATTAATTTTTTAACTTTTCTTTTTTCTCCATAAAAAAAATTAGTAAAAATTAAAAAATAATAATTTACAATTGGGTTATTCGATGGTAATTTTAGAGTGAGAGATAATAAAATTCCATGGGATATTCGGGATCAATAATTTTAGAATGAAATAAATTAGAAATTATGATCAAGTGATTGGTAATAGGGATTTATTTTCTAGATATATCCCAAATATAAAGTCCAAATTCATGGATAATTAAAATATATATTATTATATTTGGTTTCAAATAACTTTGTTAATTAATAAATTTAAAGTATAATGGTTTGTGAAGATTATTTTTTCACCCAATAGATAGGGACTTAATTTTTATAAAGTGAAAATATAGTTAAGAGTTCTTTATCAGTGAAAGTGTAACAGGATTGAGTTTCATCCAATTTTTTCATGAATAATAGATGAAAAAAGGAATTATATATCTTCTTTGAAAAGGTAAAACCTAAATGGATCTATTAGATGAATCACACATCAATTTAGATAGTAAGTACAATCCATATGGTTGGATGATGAGGGAAGATATTAGTGAATTTTTGAGTTCAATGAAGTCTCTCTTTCAAGCCTTATTGAAAATAAATGGAACATAATTTTGAATTAACTGGGTGAGTTGGAATTCAATCCAACTGAAATTATGGATTAACAGTTGATGGAAATCAGTATTTATAGTGATAGACCATATTAGTCAAGCTTAATTTGGTTTTATAAGTGATTAGATTACCCCAATTTTTGTAAAATAAACTTAAATACCCTCATGATATATTATGTGTCCCAAAATAATCCCACTAGTAACCATGAAATGAAATTTTTCAAAGATCAACATAAGGTTAAAAAAATAGGACCATGGATAGTTAATGAAGATAGGATTATAATGAATCACCATAAATGGTAAAATCATCCAAGAAACCCTCTATGTAATTCTCAATGAATGCAAAAAATATTATTATTAAGTACATATAGAATGTTATAGGAGAATTGAAAAGACCTTAAAGGCATTCTAATTATATGTATATATTATAAAGGGGTAAGTGAACATTATTATTTCTTAGTCCCAATGAGTGATTGGGATTTAGAGATAATCAGTCTAACCATCAAGAAAACAGTAATGTGACTTTCTAACTGATATTTACAATATTTATTCTAGGAAGGGAATTGGGTAGTGTTCTTTTCTCGTTTCAGCATTCAATTTTAAATAATCTATACAAAAATTAAACTTATTTTTCACTTTAATTGGGACTATTTATCCATGTTTATTGGTTACAATAGTTAGTCTACCTTTTTTTTATAACCACTTGAATCAAATCGACCAACTTACTATTAGATAATGGGTAGGTAATGCCAAGTTTGAGAGAATGGTGATTTATTCCTTTACAAATTCAAATATGAGTGTATTTATTATTATTTGAGGTTTCCAAATAGGTTATTATAATTACAATAAATGAATATTATGCATAAATAAAACATGTTTAATACTTAGTATGACATATAGGGTCCAAATTAAGGCCTTCTTATTCTTATTTAACACTTTAATGAGTTTTTATTCCTAAATTTCATTAATTGAAATAGAGATGATAATAGGATAAGTGTAATCATGTAATATGAATTAATACTTTAAGTGTTTAGTAAGAGGTTTGAGGTTAGTATCTTCATTTATTTGTAGACTAGGCAGCTTAAAAAATAAAAAAAGGTATCCTTGTTGGTTTTGATTCACTTTTTACAATATCTTCCAAGGTGGATTAGTAAATAGTAGAGGTGGTGTGATAATTGAGAGTATATTCAAGATCACTTGAATCAATGTCTTTTAAATAATAAAGGTAAATTTCAACTCCATTATTGATCACCTTGTTAATGAGGAAACAAATATCACCATCTCCACTCATATTGGCATGAGACAAGCATAATAGTTCATTCTTCACTTTACTCTTAATAGATTTTTTAAAATCATAGATAGGGAAATCAGAGTGATTCTATTAAGGGTATTTCATGTATTATAAAATGTTTAACTTGACTAGTTGGTCACTAAGTTCTATGGATAAGATGCCAACATGGACATCAATTTTGGTACTAACAGTCATGATGAAAGGTATTCCTTGAATCAATAGAGACTGACAAGATGATGTCACACTTTCTATGTTAAGGACATATAAATCATTGGAAAATATTATCTCATTGACTCAAAAAATAACATCCTTGATTATTCCTTTAGGACAAATAGTGCTTAAATTAGCTTATTGGATAACTAAAATTATAGGTTATTGGGACCTAAACTAAGAATAGATAGAATATACATGGGAATAGAATTGATTGAGGATCCTAGATTAATGAGTACATCATAAAATTTTTATCTTCCTATTTTTCATGGAACTTTGAATGCCCAAATACCTTTAAAATTCAATTTAATGGCTTTTTAAGAGGAAAAAATTCAATAATTTTGAGTTAAATTTTAAGCATTCCCAATTCCATAAGGAAATTTACATACTTAGGAACATGTTTGATTAAATACAAGAGAGTGACATTGAATTTAGAATTTTTGAACATGTATAATATTTCAATATCAAGTTTGAAGTCTTTTTGGGCTTGGAAATGGATTGGGGGAAAGGGATTGGGTTGGTTGGGAAAATGGAAGGTGGTGTTAAATTTTATTCATTTATTTCTTGGTTTATTAATTTTTATTGTTTTTATATATAATGGGTGAAGTGTGTTTATATGGTTCAACATGTGGCATGGATATATTATTTTTAGATCAAAGTTAAATTTAACTTATATTTCCCTTGGGTTTGGTAAATGGTTAAGCTATAAGTTGGGAATTATTGTTTTGTTTTTTTTCTCAAATGTGAATCAAGTTATGAAATTTTATTTTCAATTATCTTCGTTTTTTATTGGATAAAGGAGATAAGTTCCTCTACAGTACTTTAACATAGTTTCTTAAAAGATAAGGCATGGAAAAAGTGTGGATTACCTTGAATAATGTTCTTAGGAAATTAGTTATAATAGTTTTGGAATAGAGAATACACATCAAAATGGAGGCAAACAGAAGTAAGGGTATTTCTTCTTTGATATTGAGGAAAAAATGGATATGGTTGGTGGAAGTTACTTTCACATTGACCATAATAGAATATAATTGGATTTTTATTAAGTGGTTGATGGGTTTGATGGATTATATTACCATACTTCATGCCTGGATGGTCTTTACATCCCATATTATAGGTATGAGAGAAAGGATCATAGTAGGGTTGTTTAGAAAATGAACAAATGGACCTAGAGGTGGAGTATTTGTAACGCCCCGAACCTAGTCACCCAGATTCAATGCATTATTTTATTACATTGGAATTCTCACAAGAAATCAAATCCCGAAGGACCGATCAGTTTAGTAACCTTGGAAAAACTATATACAAACATAAGTTTTAAATTACATATTGAAATGAAAGATAACATTGAAACGCCTTTGAAAACATCCTTATTACCTTTCCTCATCCCTATAATTCATTCATAATGTACATCCTCACATCTTGGGGGGGGAATTAAACATAATAAATGGGTGATCTTAGATGCTCGATAAGGGTAAATAATTCAACGGAAGCTATCGTAATAAGAATAAACTTTTAAGGAAATATGTATAATAAAAACACAAGCCTTTTAAACTTATTATTTAGTATAATATGACAAGAATAAATCAAATATTACCATATAAACATGCATGTGGATATTATACTAGTTGAATACTCATATGTAATAACTAATCTCATAAAGAGGGAATGCATAATGTTGGAAATCTTAAACATACCATCAAGGATTTGGCCAAGACACCATACATAATTGGGTAATACATTAGACAAAACCCAAAAATAATTGTCTCATGATATCTACTGATGCATCAAGGGGTTATAGTGGGCCCCGCCCGACACTTAAAAAGTCTAATGCATTCCTATTATGAAAGGGGTAAAACATAACATAAAAATTAGTATTAAAACTAGCATATGAAATGTTAATACTTTAACTATAAACCATGAATGGTATCAAAATAGAACATCCACAGTCAAACATATCATAAACCATTAAATATGATATGGAATATTGTATCATAATAAATCAACCTCCATTAACCATAAAATCCAACAAAGGATGTTGACATAAATGAAAATAATCTAATGAAATCGTTAAAACTCTTTAATAGAAATATACATTTTTTACTTTGAAATCATTTAAAATCCACGAAACTATAAAAGAAAACATTTATTTTGAAAATAACCTTGTAAGATTTTAAGGGAAGCTTCAAAATGTTAAGGTGTCATAATAGCAGAAAATAGATGCTTGCTTCATATAAGTTAAAAAAATTCCTTAATTTTTCAAAAGGGTCATAAAGTACCTCGTTTGGAAAATGACAGAAAGATCCCTTTAAAAAATTATATAAAAAAAGTAAAAAATGAGTAAAAATGTCTTTAAAAAAATTGATAATATTTTTAAATACATTTTAAGAAACATGGAGATGGATGATAAATATTTCCCAGTAGATACTTATGTATAAGCAATCTCGGATAATAATGAGATTTTGAAATTAATACTTACCTTGTACTCTCTCTTAGTCGAGGGTGCGTTAACCTCCTGTATAATGGTTAAATCATGTTATTAAATTATAATAGGACTATATCCATATTTATGATATCATATATGATGCTGTTATATCATTTTCTTAATAGTATTTCAGTATTTCCATTATTTCAGGTGTTAACTCCTTCGTTTTCCCATTCTTGTTTTTCCATGTAAGTCATGTTTGTTATACATAAGAAGTATTTTATTCATATACAGAATAATATTAAGTTTTTTATTGTTATTTTTACTCATTATATAAATTTTATAATCATTCTTGAATGGTTAACGTGGAGAATGAATCTCACCGCGTTGTGGAGACGGTAGGTTGTACAGACGAACGAGCGACAGTACCATTCCCTTGATGGTTAAATGGTAAATAATTAGATAGTATATTAATTATAAAGAATAATTATCATGTTATACTAATTATTTATATCTATTATACTCATCATTATACCCATCCAAATAAATTATTGTTGAATAACAAATTACACCACGGCGTGGAGATGGTAAGTTGTATGTATGCCCGCATTGTGATATTATTATTTGTAGGATGGATAAAAGGAATAATTAGGTTGTCCCATTATAATAATAAAATCTTAAAATGTATATTATATTGGATTTATTACTTTATTGTGGAAGAAACCTAGGAATTAGAAGTGTACGAAGAAAAGAACTTTGAAAGAGTTGATAAAATGATTACCTCTTCTTCGGGTATCTCCTTCTGATTTCACAAAAGGACTCCTTAGGTTGGATTTCTTCCCAAATTATGGAATCTAGGATGAATTTAGTGAGGTTTCTAGGATAAATTTTTAGTGTTTTTTTGAACTAAATGGATTTATATGTGTGAATAAAATAAAAGGAAGGGTTCCCTTTTATAAGAGAGGGGAGGGCACTTTTGGAAACTCCATAACTATTAATTTATTATAAATTAATTTTCAGTTCTAAATATATGAAAAGTGATTTATTTAGATGATAATATTACTATGGGTATAAATCCTCTCAACAAATGTTTTTTATATAATTTTAGGTCACAAAATTGACCTTGACTTTTGGATTTCACCCTTAGTTAAACAGTTTAACTCTTACCGTGTTTGCTTGTATTTTTATAATATAGGGTTAATATATTTAATATAAAATGACAAAATAACCTCAATTAGATAATTTATGATATATTTAACATTATAAAATCTATTTTTTCAAACCTTATGGTTTTATGAATTTTATAACATTTAATAAAACATTATTTATTTTGAAGTGTCATTTAAGTCAATTTTCATACTATTAAATATTTTCATTTTTAAGAATATCAAAACCATATGATAACTTCAAAAAAATAATTCAAATATGTCACTAACATGTATATGTTATATAAAAAATTATTTTATGTCATTAATTAAGTAAAATTTTATTTATTTTAATATTTTTAATATCATTTATTTGATATTTATATTAATAAAATAATTTATGCGTCACTATTGTGTCATCATTAATGGTAATTATTTAATATATAAAAATTATAAATAAATTTATATGATATAGGTAATTATTTTATATTTCCAATGACTATTTATAATCTACTTTATCTCTTGGATATCTCTATATTAAAAATTTTATACTTCTAAGAAATGAAAGTGTGACATTTTGTCACATTCATTGATTTTAATAATATTCATTTCATATTCATGGAAAGGTTTCCATTAAATGACTCCATTTAGAACTATATATGATAAGGGTATAATTTATTAATCCAATAGGATTTTTATAGGTGTTATTTTAACTTTATAATAATATTTTTACCATTAATTACCCAATTTACCCTTAACCGCGATAATAAAAAAATTACTAAAGTAACTATTCATAATATCAAAAAAATAAAATTAACATATTAACATAATTTGGAACAACTGATTTAAAATATGGAATCCATTTTTCAAAATTTAAAACAAATAATTTGTATTAATTAATTTAAAATTAATCTCATTTATGGAATGATAAAATGGGTTTTTAGAAAGTAAAAACCATCAAAAGAATGACATGTGTTTATATCAAATTTTAATATGAAATTTATTAAAATTACCAACATTGAATTAAATAGTACAAACTT
Organism: Viscum album; assembly: GCA_963277665.1. NCBI lineage: Eukaryota > Viridiplantae > Streptophyta > Magnoliopsida > Santalales > Viscaceae > Viscum > Viscum album. The sequence goes on along the minus strand of OY728159.1, from coordinate 1,814,263,701 downwards.
AATATAATTATAATTTAAAACCAATTTAAAGGATAATCTAATAATATAAATAAATTAGATGAAAAATAGTTTTGAATTAAAATGCAGTATTTTTCCCTATTCATTAAAATATGAAAGTTATCATAAAAACACCAAAAAATTATCCAAAGAAAATTTTGATGTCCCGAATAGAAATAATAAAATTATTTTTTAAAATTGAATATATAAAATTTTCAAATAGTAGATTTAAAATGGGTTCTCCAATAAAAGGCAGTAAAACTTCATTTTTTGAAAAATACTTCTTTTATATGAAAATTTGAATTTGTTCTTATATCATGTCTAAGAAACACATAAGATGAATTTTAAAATTATATGGAATATATAAAATTCAAAATTTGGTTAATACTATTCATAACCACTTTTTAAATTCTTGGTCATGGTGCCCTCGAACTTGGTGTTGCGTGCAACGCAAGCTATTGAATTATTTAAAAAGAAGCATACCGTGGAATCTTGGGGTGTTACATTCTTCACTCCTTCAAATAATTTCATCCTAAAATTTTCTAGAATATCATTTCATAAAAATATTTAGTTGGTTCTTCGTCATAAGTTCCTCAGGTTCCCAGGTTTCCTCTTCCATTTTATGGTTTCTCCAAAGAACTTTTACCAAACGAGTAGTCTGATTTCTCAACAATTTTTCTTTGGTATCAAGAATATTGATAGGATATTCACAATAAGATAGATTAGATTCTAGTTCCATTTCTTTTTAGGTGATTACATGAGTTGGTTCTATCATTTATTTCTTTAACAATGATGCGTGGAAAACATCATGAACTTTGGAAAGACTTTTCAGCATTACCAAATGGTAAGCTATAGCTCCAATTTTTTCTAGATTTTTAAAAGGTATGATATGTCTGGGACTTAATTTAACCATATTACTGAATCATATAACACCCTTACATGGAGATACCTTCAAGAAAACGTGATCTCTAACTTTAAATTCCAAATCCTTCAGTTATCGGTATACCTCTTTTGCCTAATTTGAGCTGTTTTGATTTGGTTTTAGATAATCTTCAACTTTTTTATTGTTTCCTCAAAAAGTTATGGACCTAAGAGTTTTATTTCACAAAAATCATCTCAACAGGTTTATGTACGACATCTATTTCCATATAACACTTTATATAGTGTCATCTGAATACTTTAATGGAATCTATTATTATAGAAAAATTATACTAGAGCTAAATACGGATCCCATGTACCTTGATAGTCAAGTGAGAAAGATCTCAACATGTATTCTAAAGTTTGAATAGTCTGATCCAATTGTCTATCAGTCTGCGGGTGGTAGGAAGTGCTCAAATGAAGCTTAGTATCTAGGGCCTTATGAATACTTTTACAGGATTATGATGTCAAATAGGGATCACAACATGAAATGATTGATAGGGTTACACCATGAAGTCTTACAACTTAAATAATATATAGTATTTATAAACAATCAAGTGGTAGATCTTATCTTATAACAAGAAAATGTGTTGATTTAGTAAGATGATCAAAAATGACCCATATCGCATCATTTATTCTAGAAGTATTTGGTAGCCCCATAACAAATTCTATTGTAATATCATCCCATTTATACAAAGGTATAGGAAGAGGTTGCATGAATCCTTTAGGATGTTGTCTTCCAGCCTTCACCTATTGACAAACCAGGAACCTTGACACATAATCAGCAATATCCCTCTTCATATTGTCCTTCCAAAAATGTTATTTCAAATCTCTATACATCTTAGTGCTACTAGGGTCTATAAAGAAATTTGATCTATGAGTATCATCCAATAATTCTCTTTTTACCTCAGTTATAGTGGGAACACAAAGCCTATTCTCAAATTTCAAAATTCCATATTCAAATACAAAGTTAATCAATCTCCCATCATTCACATCTTTAATTTTTTTTTGAAACTCCTCATCGTCGGTCTGATAAATTTTTATCCTTTACAGTAAATATGGTTTGACAACCATTTGAAAAGGTAGTGTTGTTTAACCATCCATGATAATTCCCATATTCTTATTTACTAGATCCATGAACATAGGATCCCTTATAACTCTCATCTTGTTCATAACTCCATGGTACTTTCTTATCAAATATTCCACCACTTTATTTTCCTTCCCTGGGTTGTATTGTATTGTGAAATCATAATCCTTGAGTAGTTCAAGCCATATCATTTATCTCATGTTGAGTTCTTTCTATGAAAAATTATATTTCAAACTCTTGTGATCTATATATATCTCACATCTTTTACCATATAGATAGTGTCTCTATATCTTTAGAGAAAATATTACTACTGCTAAATCAATATCATGATTTTGGTATTTTTTCATGGATTTTTAATTGCCTTGATGCATAAGAAATAACCCTATCATTCTGCATAAGGACACAACTGAGCCCTTTCCTTTATGAATCAGTATAAATCACAAACCCATCATTCCCAAATGGGAAAGTCAAGATAGGATCATTGACTAATATTCTCTTCAATTATTAAAAAATTTATTCACACTCTTTTCCAAATGAATTTAACTCCTTTATATATGAGCTTGGTTTATGGGTTATCCAATCAAGCAAAATTATGAATGAAACACTGATAGTAACCCACTAAACCAATAAAATGACATACCTCAGTTATTCTCATTGGTGGTATCTATTTTTGGATTTCCTTTGTCTTCATAGGATCAATAGAGATTCCATCCTTAGAGACAATATGACCAAGAAAAGAAATTTCCTAAATCCAAAATTCACACTTGCTAAATTTACTATATAATTCTTCCCTTCTAAGAGTCTCAAGAATGATTCACAAGTGATTCTAACGGTATTCATAGATTTTAGAATATATCAAAATATCATCAATGAATACCATAAAAATCATCAAGATATTCCTTGAAAACTATGTTCATGAGATCCATAAAAACTGAGGGTGCATTATTCAATCCAAATGAGATTACCGTAAATTCATAATGACCATACCTTTTTCTGAAAATTTTTCCTCAGAATGTCTTCCTTTTTCACTAGTAACTGATGATATCCAGAACGAAGTTCAGTCTTCGAAAAAAATTGACCTCCTTAAAGTTGATCAAATAGATCATCGATATGAGGTAGAGGATACTTGTTTATATTTTAATAGCATTGATTTCCTTATAATAAATACATAGTCTTGTGGATCCATCTATCTTATTAACAAAGAGAATAGGGGATCCCTATAGAGAAACACTTGGGTGAATAAATCCATTTTACCCAACTCCTCATGTTATTTATTTAACTCTAATAATTCCATTGTATCTATTCTATAATGAGTCTTTGATATTGGTTTTTCATCAGGGATTAAATCAATACAAAACTCAACTTCATGCTCTAGGGAATGTCCATGTAAATCTTCAGGAAAAACATTAATTTATTCCTTTAAAATAGATACATCCTCAATTTTAATATTACCTTATTTATCTATAGATGTTATTTTCTATTCATTCCCAATACTCTCATTCAGTAAAGATGCTAGGGGTGGATTTTGATAAGAATCAAGTGATAAAGTTTCTGATTTAAAGATAAGTTATTTCCCTTCTTCCTCACAGATCGTAACTACCTACTTTTAGCAATAAATTTTTGCATCGTATTTTGAAATCCAATACATACTAAGGATTATATCAAAATAAACCATAGGTATGATAATAAAATCAGTAATTAGAGCATTTTTATATACTATAATAGGAACTGCTTGATACATATTTTTTTCGATAAGAATTCCACTATGAGTTTTTAATGAGAACTCCCATATCATGGTGAATTGGAAATATTAAATTTTTAAATAAAACTGTGAAGATATAAAATAATGTGATGATCCTGAATCAAATAAATCCTTGGATAAGTTTTAGGAGAAAATTAAAGTACATTCCATCACATTATTAGGAACTTCAACCTCAGTAGTTATGATCACATAATTTTGACCTTGATCCCTTAGACTTTTATAGGGAATGTTTCCTTGAATATTAGGACATCAATGTTCATAGTGTCCCATATCCTTAGAATTTAAGCACTAAACATTATGAGATTCTTTCTTTCCCTTGCAATCATGGGCCAAGTGGCCTTTTCCTCCACACTTGTACCAGGATTTTTTCCTAATAAGAATGTTCTAGGATGTTTCTTTCCACATTTATTATAGTATAGAAAATAAGCCTTTCCCTTCTTCCCCTTTACTTTTTTTCCTTTTTCAAAATTCTCAACATCCCACTTCTTCTCCTGATTCCCTTTAAATTCATAAGACTTAGAGAATTCCTTCTCTGTCTTGATGGCACATGAGACTATATCTTCATATGATGAGAATTTTTGGGAGACCAGTGCCCTAAGAAGGAATAGTTTTAACCCATAAAATAATCAATCAATCTTACTTATTTTTTATGTATATAGTTTGCAGCATTCCTAGATAACCTTGTAAAGTTAGCTTCATACTTTGCAACATTCTCTTCTTCCTTTTTCCTCAGACTCAGAAATTGAATTTCTATATCTAATAATTGTTCATGAGGAAATTATTTTTCTGGGAAAAGTTCTTTAAATAACCCCCATTACATATTTTCTACTTCTTCCACCTTTGTGTTTTGAATTAATAACCACCATTGATCTGCATCTCCTAAAAGATGATAAATTGTCATGAAAACTTTCTCTCTATCATTACTTCCTAATTCATGAAATATATTTTCTAAAAAAATTATACATTTCTCATCTATAAATGGATTTATAGTCCCATTGAATGTTGGAGGTTTTTCTCTCATGAATTTTTCTAATATTGATCCTCCATGTTGTGGGTTAGGCTGCTCAATATGGGTAAGGTTATTATTCAAAACTTGAGTCATTTATCCCAGTATAGTCATAAGTTATTCAGCACCAATTTAATATCTTTCTCCAATATCATTATCATTCATAGGAGGGAAATCCCAACAATAATTATGTGTATCGATACAATTTCCATTTCTTCCATTAGTCACCATTTCTAAACAACGGTATTCACTAGATTACGTTATGAATTATAGTGCATAATTCCAAACTAGTAAAATGTTTAACATAAATTAAAATTTTATGCATACCTAATCTCATAATCATAAAATGGTTTCTTTGGGGACATATTTAATCATAAATCCTTCATAATTTTTTGTAAATAAAATGTGAATTATCTTAATCATATCCCTCGGGGTTCTCAAACCAAGTGCGCAGTAAGGCTCATTATCGTGTACCAGGTTACCCCAAGTCAAACCTGGAACACCTTGTCAGAGTTTTTACTCTTAGGTATATCTTTTTCGAAAACACATCCAGTTGTAGTATCCAGATATGGATTTATTTCTTGGAATACCCATATAATCTATACATTACCAAAATTCTAGTATTTTCTTATACACTTATCCTCAAATTCTATCTTAGGGTAATGTTCCCTAATAAAACTTTTTTTAAAATATTGTTTCCAATATTTATACTAAGAATATTCTGATAACAAATATAGTTCCCCGACCCTAGTCACCCAGATCCAGTACATTATTTTATTACATTGGTATAGTCATAAGAAATATAATCCCAAAGTACCGATCAGTTTTGTAGACTTGGAAAAACTAGATACAAACATAAGTTTTAAATTACATCTTGAAATAAAAGATAACATAGAAACTCCTTTGAAAATTTTCTTATTCTCTTTACTTATCCCTACAAGTCATTTACAATGTACATCTTTACATCCTAGGGGTAAATTAAACATAAGAAAGGGGTGAGCTCAGATACTCAGTAAGGGTTAATAATTCAGCAGAAGCTATCATAATAAGCATAAACATTTATGGAAAGACGTATAATAAAAACACAAAGCCATTTAAACTTAATATTTAGTATAATATGGAAATAATAAATAAAATATTACCATATAAACATGCACATGGATATTATACTAGTAGAATAATATTATATAATAACTAATATAATAAAGGGGTAATGCATAATGTGGAACATCTTAAACATACCATCAAGGCTTCAGCTAAGAAACCATTCATAATTAGGTGATAAATTATCCAAAACCAAATCATAATTGTCTCATGATACCTACCGATGCATAGAGAGGATATACCAGGCCCCCCACAACACATACAAAGTTTAAATCATTCTTCTTATGAACGGTGTAAAACATAACATAAACATTCATATTAAAACAAGCATATGAAATGTTAATACTTTAACCGTAAACCATTAATGGTATAAAAATAGAACATCCAAAATCAAACATATCATAAAACGTTAAATACAATATGTAAGATTGTATCATAATAAATCAACCTCAATTAAGTATAAAATCCAACAAATTATGTTTACATAGATGAAAATAATATAATGAAATCATTAAAACTATTTGAGAGAAATATCCATTTTTACTTTGAAATCATTTAAAAGTAGTGAAACTATAAAATAAAAAATTTATTTTGAAAATAACCTTATAATATTTTAAGGGAAGCTTCAAAATTTTAAGGCATAATAATGGAAAAAAATAGCAACTCTTGTCATATAATTTAAAAAAAATTCTTTTTTTAATTTGTCTAAAAGGTCATAAAGTACCTCATTTGGAAAATGACAGAAAGATTCCTTTCAAAACATTTTATATAAAAAAGTAAAACATGGGTAAAAATGTATTTAAAAAAATGTCAATAATATTTTGAAATATATTTTAGGAAACATGGACATGGATGATAAATATTTCCCAGTAGATAGTTACATATAAACAATCTCAAAAAAATAATGATATTTTGAAATTAACCCTTACCTTGTACTTTTCTTTAGTAGAGGGTCAATTAACCTATTTTAAAATGGTTAAATATGTTATTAAATTTTACCAGGATCATATCCATATTTATGATATCATATATGATCCTATTATTTCATTTTTTAATAGTATTTTATTATTACCATTATTTTGGGTGTTAACTACTTCATTTTCCCATTCCTGTTTTTTCATGTAAGTTATGTTTATTATGAATAGGATGTATTTTATTCACATACATAATGATATTAAGTTAATAATTTTTATTTTTACTCACCATATAAATTTTATAATCATTCTTTAATGGTTAACATGGATAATGAATCTCACCATGTCGTGGAGACGGTAGGTCGTACGTACGCACGAGCGACAGTATCATTCCATTGATGGTTAAATGGTAGGGAATTGGATGGTATATTAATTATTAAAAATAATTATCTATTTATATTAATTATTTATATCTATTATAATCATCGTTATACCCATCCAAATAAAGTAGTGTTGAATAAAAAATTACACCATAGCGTGGAGACAGAAAGTCGTACGTACGCATGCATTGTGATATTGTTATTCGTATGATGGATAAAAGGAAGAATATGGTTGTCCAATAATCATAATAATATATCAGAATTTATATGATACTATATTTATTACTTTATTATGGAATCAACGTAGTAAGTGGAAGTGTAAGAAGAAAAGAACTTTGAAAGAGTTGATAAAATGATTACCTCTTCTTCGGGTATCTCCTTTTTATTTTCACAAAATGACTCCTTAGGTAGGATTTATTCCCAAATTATGGAATCTAGAATAAATTTAGGGAAGTTGGGAGAAGAAATGGGTAGGGTTTTTTTGAACTAAAATTCTTTAGAGGTTCTAATAAAAGATAAGTAAGGGTGGCACTTTATAAGAGAGGGGAGGGGCACTTCTGGAAACTCCAAAACAATTAATTTATTATAAGTTAATTTTCAGTTTAAAATTTCTCCAAAGTGATTTATTTAGAGTATAAGATGATTATGGGTATATGTCCAATCAAACAATGATTTTTAAACAATTTTAGTTCACAAACTTAACCTTATCTTTTGGATTTAACCCTTAGTTAAGCAATTTAGCTCTTACTGTGTTTACTTGTCTTTTTATAATATAGGGTTAATATAGATCTTATAAAATTCCAAACTAACCTAAATTGGATCCTTTATAATTTATTTAACATTATCCTATTTATTTTTAAGAACCTTAGGTTTTTATTAATTTTATAACATTTAATAAAATATTATTTATTTTAAAGTATCATTTATGTCAATTTTGATACTATTCAATATTTTTATTTTTAAAAATATCAAACCAACATGATAAATTCTAACCAATACTTAAAATATGTCAATTAGATGTATATTTTATCTAAAAAATTCGTGGATGTCATTAATTAATTCAAATTATATTTATTTTAATATTTTTAATATCATTTATTTGATATTTCTATTAATAAAATAATTTCTGCATCACTATTGTGTCATCATTAATGGTGCTTCTTTAATCTCTAAAAATTATAAATAAATTTTTATAATATAGTTAATTATTTTATATTTCTAGATAATATTTATAATCTATGTTATCTAACGGATATCTCTATATTAAAAGTATTATACTTATAAGAAATGAGAGTGTGACATTTTGTCGCATTCATTGACTATAATTATATTCATGTCATATTCATGGAAAAGTGTTCATTAAATTATTCAATTTAGAACCATAGGTTATAAGGGTATAATTTATTCATACAATAGGATTTTTAAAGGTGTTAGGATAATTTTATAATATTATTTTTACCTTTTATTACCTGATTTACCCTTAATCGCGGTAATAAAAAAATTACTAAAATTACTATTCATAATATCCAAAAAATAAAAAAAAAATATTAACATAATTTGGACCCACTTATTCAAAATATGAGATCAATTTTTTAAAATTTTAAACACATAAGTTTCAATAATTAATTTAAAATTAATCCTATTGATGGAATAAGAAAATGGGTTTTAAAAAGTAAAACCATCAAAAGATTGACATGTGTTTATATCAAATTTCAATGTGAAATTTATTCCAAAGGAAAAAATTGTATTAAATTGTAAAAACTTAATAAAATTATACTTTAAAAACAATTTAAATAATAATATAATAATGTAAATTAATTATATGAAAAAACAATTTTGAATTAAAATGAAGTATTTTTCACTATTCATTAAAATGTGATAGTTATCATAAAAACACAAAAATTTATCCAATTTAAATTTTTATGTCCTTTTTCTAAAGAAGAATTTTATTTTTTCAAATTTAATATATAAAATTTTGAAATATTGGATTTAAAATGGGTTCTCCATTAAAAGGTAGTGAAACTGCATTTTTTGAAAAATACTTCTTTTAGTTGAAAATTTGAATTTGTTCTTATATCATGTCTAAGAAACACATAAGATGAATGTTAAAATTATATGGAATATATAAAATTCAAATTTTGATTAATACTATTCATAACCAATTTTTAAATGGCTAGTCAGGGTGTGCTCGAACTCGGTGTTGCGTGTAGTGCAAGTTATTGAATTATTTAAAAAGAAACATACCGTGGAAGCTTGGGGTGTTATGTCACGACCCGTCCTCAGTGCCTGTGCCGTGACTACCCCAAGACCGCCTTCCATAGGCCAGGGGCTGGTGACTAGCACCAAGACATAATTCCCGATAAAAAGGGAAGGCATTGCCTGTGTAAAGTAAACAAACACTTAGAGTATGCAAGTAGAAGTAAACACTAAGTAAAACTGGGTACAATAGTAAGTGTGGAAAAGTAAGTGGGCCAGAATACAAACCCAAACTGAAGGTAAAGTACAACTGGAAAGAAAGTACGAAAACTGAAAATTAAAGCCGCAACATCGTGCCGTCCACAGAAAGTCCCACCTGAAGGGTGGGTACAGATGGCCTCCTCAGCTCCACGGGTCCAGCCGTCCGCTCTGTGTACGTCACGCCCAGTGGTCCTCCTCCAGGTACCGACTTGCTCCACAAGCCTCCACCATGATCAGCGTTGTCTGTCGTCTGCATCCAACACAACATAGTGCAGGCATAGCCCGTGCAGGGGTGAGTATAATCTACTCAGTAGGGACCCCAAGACCCCCGAATGTCTCCCAGAATCCACAAAGGATAATCCAAAAAGGAAAGATACAATCACGAAGTAACATCCAACACTGCTTAGGTATATGCACATACATATACCTAAGTCATCAATTCCAGTTCGGCTCCAGCATCCGAGCCCAAGTACAACCCAGTCCACCTAGGACCCAATAGCCATGTTAAGGCGGGGTGGTTGTGCTGTCACTAGGACCCAGTTGTCACATGTTACAGGGTTGGTGTTCCAGTGAGAAAATAATGAATTGATACCCATTATTCCAAAAAAATCAGATGGTTCATCCAATAGTTACATAAAAGTATCATCTAGATTATAAGGTGAGCTATAAATAAAAAAATTACTGGTTTAGGGAACTAAGATTGCAGAGAAGAGGAGGTTGGGAATTTATTATCCACCTCTAGTTGTCCTATAATTATAGTTAAATAACTCATCCACTGAGTCATATTATTTTTCTATATGATATAACTCTCTTGGGGTTGTTTCACTTGAGAAGGTTCTTGAGTATGTAATTTATATTTATTTTCATCAATGTTTCTTATATGACCTCATATAGTTGCAGATATTTTTTCTATAATAGCACCACCACTTTTAATATCAATGAGTTAAAACTATATTGATAATAACCCCACATAGAAGTATTGGATAAGAATTTTATTACGTATTTTGTGGTATGGATAAGTTTTACATGATTTTTAAACCTTTCTCAGTATTCATGGAGTTATTCATTTTGGAATTTTTGAATGCCACTGATATCCTTTTGGATAGAAGCAGTTCGAGAAGCAAGGAAATTTTTCTCAAGGAATATTCAATTTACATTCCATGAGTTTATGGAACCAATATTAAGGTAATAGATCCATGATTTGGTAGATTTATCCAAGGATAAATAAAATCCATTGAGTTTAATTTGTTCATAGAAAACCCCTTAAGGCATTATGGTAGATCGTATTACTTAGAACTCTTTGAGGTGAAGATGTGGATCATCACCAAATAAACCATGGAAATGAGGTAAAAGATGAATCAAACCCAATTTAAGTTTAAAATATACCTCAATGTAAGGATATTTTATACCAACAGATTAGAAATACATATCATGGGTAGTGATTTATTTTGGGATTTATTCCCTAGTATCGGCTTTGTTAAGATTTTGGAAAGTAATTGGTAAGGGTTTGATTTTATTTTTGTTCACCCTAGTTATCCTTTTAATCTGACTCATGGTATATTCAATTTCTAGGTTAAATAAAAAAAATTGGACTATCGGGTAAGTTGTGGGGCATTAACAAACTCTATTTTTTTATAACATGGTTTGATGAATGGATATGGAACAAGATTATTTTTTGGATTTTTTCAATGGTGTGGGATTATTTTTTTAGTTTTTTTCTCTTTTTATATTTTTTAATTTTTGATTTTTAAAATGTTTTTGTTTTGTTTTGTAATGAAATAAAGAACAAATTACACCTTATCACATCATCCCAATAAACTGTTCCATTTGAATCATGTAAAACTATCACCTATCGACTACCAAAGGTATGAGGCTTTATCATATGTGTATAGTGGTACTCGAGTTATGTCCTTGATGATGGTACTATTTTTTATAATTGATTTTTTATGTTATCCTTTAAAATGGGGAGGGATGATTGTTATTAGAGATTAATTTAATTGATTTATGGATTTTAATTAATTGAAAGAAATATATGGACTAGGGTGAAGTAAATATTGGGAATTTTAAGTCTTATGATAACCTTGAACATGAAAATGTATTTCATAAAATTAACATCTATTTTATAAGATTATTTAGATCAGAATCCACATGTTTAGACATTAATTAAATTCTTAACTAGGGTGTTTATAATAACTTGATATTGTTCATAAAAGTTTCAGTAATAAATGAAAAAATTTATAATTTTCTTCAATTATCCTTGTAATCCACATAAGTGACTAGATATTTCACTAACACATGAAATTTATAATCAATTTACACAAAGTTAATTTTTGAAAACATGAATCATGTAAAGATCTCAACCACTTTATATTCCCAACATTATGATACACCCCAATGGTTGTTTTTATCATCCATTAAAATGATGATTATATTTTGTTGGGATGGTTATTATAAAAAAAATAGGACAAGATAAGAATTATAAGAACAAAACTCACACATGAGAACAAATAGAAAATTACACACTCTCGAAAATAATTAAAAGGATAAAGAGGAAATGGATTCCAAAATAATTTAATGTATTTAAATATAATAATAAATAATCTAAAAAAATTATAGGGATAATATTTCATATAATATTATAAAACATTCATTACATATAAATGAAATGGAAACAAAATCACACAATTAAAATTGAAAAAGAACATATAATAACATAGGGAAGAAGAGTAAATTATTGGTTTATAATGTTAAATAAAGATTATATAATGTTCTCATATCCCTTTATAAAGTCTTTGGTCATTTCAATTCTCATCCTTCAGTATTAAAGTTCCAAAAAAAATAAGGTGAGAATGCATATTTATTAATATCTAAGGGGCGGGCTAGTTTCCCTCTAAATCTACCCAGGAAGTTAGCCACCCTATTTAACCTTTTATATATCATTATATTAAAAATGGTTATTATAAAAATTTATTGATATGACTCTTAAATATCCACCCACCACATATCTCATCGATTTTAATTTTCTACCCAATGATATTTCAGTTTAAGTAAACCATGTGTTGTTGTTCTAGATTATTCTTTTTTCTTAAATGGCCTTAAAGTAAATTGATTTTATACATATAAAATATAAAAATATCACTAGAAAATATTCTAAAAAGTTATTAAACTATATGATGAATTTATACCCATGAATTTACAACTCAATTGGACAATTTTATTAGGAGAAAATTCAATATTAAGGAGTTTTACTTCAATCCCATTTAGAATTATGGGCTTGAGTTTTGGGCCTATGTTGGGAAACTTATATAATGACCCAGGATTTACATTTTTTATACAAGTAGTTACAAAATTAATTTTTACTTTTAGTGTATTTAAAATGAATTTGTACTTCTAGATTTATTATGTAAATTAAATCTTCATTTTTGTCCAGTTTTCATGATGGATTCATTGGACCATCTTATTTGATATATATGTCCCTTTAAATAGACATATATCCAAATCTCTAGTCGGTTGAATTATTTAAAAATGATTTATAAATCCAAAAAATGGTAATAACATAATTTTTTTAGTGAAGGGAATGTTATGATCAAAATAGTGAGATGTATGGTAATTGGATAAATTTGAATAATGTTCTACACATATGTTAATGATCATAACATGAAAATTGATTAACAATTATGAATTTTTCAATAAAAAATTAATAATTAAAGTGATTTAAAATTCATTAATTAATATTTAATATCAAAATATCTCTAGTAAAATGAGTCCTCAAACTCAATAATAGAGAGAAAGGATAAGTATAATACATTATGCTTTAATGGTAGGATTTATCATTTATTCCATAGTATATACTAGGCTAGATATTTCTTATGAGTTGACCTAGACCCAAACTCATAGACTAGGTGCTAAAAAAACATATTTTACATACCATATTTTATACCAAGTGAGATTAATCAATCCAAAATTATATATACTTTCGGAATATAAACATTACGTCTCATAAAAATCTCATAATCCCAATAATTAAAGTTTTAGTGTCTTTGAGGAACATCTAGATAATAAAATTATTTTAAAATACTTGAAAAAATTTCTATATAATTTAATGACACTAGACTTCCTTATAGACTTCTCATAATTTATACTCATCTTCATAACCTAGGGAATGGAAACATAATAAAGGGATGAACTCAAATGCTTGGTAAGGTAAAAACTCATCAACATGACATAAAGGGTTAGATCATAAGAATATGAGAAAAATGGTCATGGGATAAATATCTTAATTAAATGAACATGAAATGATAATATTTTTTTGTAAGTAGTGATATAATTACTTGTAAACTCAAATGAAAAACATGTATCATGGAATAAGAGTGTGAGATAATAAACATAATCCACGGAGTATAAACATAGGAATATTAAATATAAATGTTGCATGTCATTGGAACATATCATAACAAGGAATTATGATGCAAACTTAGGAAAAGTTAATCATTAAATTTTTATAAAACCCATGATTCTTACATTTTTTATTATGATAAAACCTGTGATTCCCATAAATTATGTTGGAAGAAAACCCATGATGCCCATGATATAAGTTGGGATCAAACCCATGATGTCCATGTTTTATTATCTCATGAGATATAAATCCTTAACCAATTCATTATAGGGAAATATAGTAACCCACCCATTAATATCTATATATTTTTTATCCATAATATATCAATCATTCATCATATCATGAAAACCTAAGGAAATAAAATGTGTTCCATATTTTTCTAAATGATATCACGTAATGTGATATCAAAAGTAGATATTTTGATACCAAAAATTAAATCACCCAAAAGGAGTATTTAATTATGGTATTTGGAGGGGGATTCATAAAATATAACACCACAATATATTGACATTTTGGAGTTTAATAGGAAAATAAAATAAAAATGTAAAAGAGTCTTTAGAAAACATTTTTTAACATTGTTATAAAGAGAAGAAGTTATGAGTCACTTTCAAGAATTTCATTTTTGAGAAATTAAAAAGGAAGAATTTTTTAAACATTATTTTTAAAGATGTTTCAGTAATTGGTCATTTAAAATACAAAAAAATTATCCAAAGAAAATATATAATGGGCGATAAAATATTTGATCATGAAAGAAAAAAACTTTTACAATATTAAAAATACCTTTATTAAAACTCACATCATAAAAATAGTGATAAATATTTCATTTGAAGAGAGGTAAATAGAAATTTTAAGGTCATAATAAACAATAAATATTTATATTTCAAAATAATAAAGAATAAAATTTATGTAAATAATCAATATGGACATGTAAAAAACGTTCTTATTAGGAGAGGATAAGAATTATTCTTAACATCGTCAAATTATATAAAGAACGAAATACATCATAGAAGATGTATTATATTTGAAAATGTAATTCCCTATAAAATAAGTAGGAAAGAAAATATAATGTCATTATATGATTAAATAAAATATTATCGAAGGACCATAGTCAAATAGGAAAAATTATGACTCAAGGAAAGAAGTTGATCAATAAAACCTCTTATAGATTTAGTGATAATTGAATCAAAAAACTATTGAAAAAGAGAAATTGTGATTGATTTGTTAATACCTTGAATTTACTGAAACATATAATAAAATTAATTCATATATATGTAAATATACTACACAAAATAAAACCACTGGTGAATATGTCGTATGTCTCGAAGAAATAAAATCAAGATGAGAAAAAACCTTTACAAATTTGGTAATAACTAAATCAAAAGAATTAGAAGGATAGATTAATTAAAAGACTACTAAATAAAATGAAAGATGCATTAATAATAAGTATATAATAAAATGGTGTGTTAATTACACCATATAAAATAATAATAGGTTTATTACATGAAAACATTCCTCAATAAATATAAATTGAGATAGAAAACATTACCTTTTACTTATAACTTCCATGAATGCTATTTAACTTCATGTATAATAAAAAAATATTAATAACATATTTAATAATATTATTCAAATAAATTACCCTATATACAGTTAAATTATGATCATTTATTATACATTTATTAGTTAGTTATAATTTATTTTCATCATCATATGATAGAAATTTTTATTATTTCGCGCATACTTTAAAATTTCAATGTTTATCCCTATTCTTTGATTTCAATTTGATCATTAATATATTATACAAGATAATAGAATATATTTTTTATAATTATTTATAAATTTATAATTTCATTCCATGACATAAATGTAATTTTAATTAATTAAATACATTATTATAATCATTAAAGTGGGTTAGTGATTAAAAATGAAATATGTCATTTCATGGGGAAGGTAGTCCGCACATAGACACAAACACTGCTTTCATTTTCCATAAAACTGAAAGAATATAGGAATTGATTTTTATTTTTAGAAACTTAATAATTTTATAAATAAAAAATTTATTCATTAAAAAAACTTTTTGTACAATCCATTTAAGGTGGTAATGAAAAACAAAACATGTCATTCATGGAAGTGGTAGTATACATGTAACACGAACAACATTTTTTATTTTTACAATGAAAAGGGGAAAGGTAGTTCATGGTTATTCAATTAATATAAAAAAATAAATAATAATAATAATATTTATTTAATTATATCATAATTTTTAAAATATATTTAAGAAGAGGTAGAAGGATAATAAATGGAAAAATTATTATAGAGGAGAAAATAATTACATAGAAGAGTTTGATTTCTTCTTGCAAACCATATTGATTTAGAAGGTATTTGTGAAATCTAAAGGGAATAAAAGATTAAGAATGTGGGATATGATTATTTGGTAAGGAAATTATTTATATTATATGGGATAATTCTAATTTTTATCATATCTCTGAAGTGGTGGTGTGATTGTCCTTTTATAAGTGAATAAAATGTCATTTTTGTAAATATTCTTAACTTTATAATAAAGTAATGTCATTTTCAAAGGAAAATAGTGCTTAAAGTAGAAAATAATGGATGTGGTTTGATAATTGGTCAAGAAAAATCTCATATAAATATATAAGGGGTGATTGTTTAAGATATTTAGTCATTTTATCTTAATTGAACTTTTTACCATAATTTACTTTTTCCATTATAACTATTTTTTTAACCTCAGTGACTTATTTTTGTGAAAAAAAATTAAATTAACCTTATTAACTCATTTGAATATTCTTATTAAAAATATAAAAACCATTTTTTTATATTCAATTTATTACAGTGATAAAAATTAATTTTAAAATAATAAATGTATTACATGTAAAAACAATTTTTAGAAAAATGTTTCTTGGGTTCCAAAATGTCAATTATTGGTTTCTAAATTATACTTAATATTTTAAATGTATAATTTTATTTATTAAATACTTATTTGATTAGAAAAAATGTTTTATAAATTTTTAAGTTATTATTATATCAAAATGATGTAATAAAATTTATGATATTTGTAAAAATGGTATTTTGAACTATTCACCTAAAAAACATTCTTTTCAGAAAAATATCAAAAATTAATCATAATATAGAATCATTATGATTAATAAAAAAATGAAGATTATTTTGTAAAATTTAAATTATAAAATTCATGAATTTAAATTTTAGATAGAAACATAAAATATAAAGGAAAATGACTTTTTTAAATATTAATTATTCTTATTCTTATTTTCTTTAAATTTTTAATTAGTCATAATATTTTATCCATATAAAAAATATATTTTATCATAATTTAACTATTTTTTACTTAGTTCCTTGAAATAAAAATTCATAGTGCAGAAAAATCCAATTTTAGAAGAAAAAATACATTTTAAATCATAAAATGATTTGATTAGTTGTTTAGTTATTCTAATTGAATTTCATTAGTGCATTAGTATTAAAAATAAAAATTATTTTTATTTAAAATTAGATATTTTAAATGTATAAAATACATTTAATATATATAAATAACTTATTACATTAATTATTACATGTTTATATCATCATAACTTCTAATTACATAACCCCTCAAGATCTCTAAGTAAGTTATAAGGATAAGATAAACTCTGGTGGCAGTCATAGGTGGTAGTTTAGCTATAATATATCATGTGGAAATCTCAATGACCTTGAACTTATATCACAATTTATTTCTATCAAACCATAATTATTGGATTTTGGATCAGTCTTCGTGTAGGAAAAACCCTAGTGAAACTTCTTACCTTCCAGGATCAGATAGTTGAGCTTTATAAAAAATAATTTTACTACCTGATTCCATTTATATATTTATATATATATATATATATATATTATGATTACTTCAATTTATACCCTCTAATTTAATGGATATATTATAATGGTAAAATTTAATAATTTTGTTTTAAAGTATCATATTTTTGTTTCAGTTTGGTGTTTTGTGTGAAAGAAGCTATTCAATGTAGTATTTATTTGAAGTAAAATATAAACTAAATATAGGTGTGTTAAAACCTACACCTTGATCATGGTAGGAAGAAATCAAGTAAACCAAAAAAATCCATATTGGTTTCATGTAAAGACTATCCTGAAGTTCCTTAGGCATATGAAGGATATGCTCTTTATTTTTAGAGGATATGAGGAACTAGTTGTGAGGGGATACACAGATGCTAGTTTTAAAATAGATTATAATGATCTGAAATTATAACAAAGATATGTGTTTCTCCTAAATGGGGTATTTTTGAGCTATAAGATCTATAAGAAGAAAATGATTATCGATTCTATAGTAGAATCGGGGTATATTATGACTTCTGATGTAGCAAAAAAAGTAATATTGATACACAACTTTATCGAGGAACTTAGTGTTATACCAAGAAGTATATATCCCATTAATATATATTGTGATAATACTATAATAGTGGTTCAAGATAAATGATCTAGGTTTCATCAATAAACAAACAATATAAATTATAGGTATCACTTCTTGATAGATTTTACTCATAGGGGTGAAGTCATGGTAATCATAGTATCCACACAATAAAATGTGATAGACCCATTAAAAAAATTCATACCTTAGTAAAAGAATGAATATTATGTGAGATCCAGTGGGTTAAGAGTTATCATCGGTTTTTTATATTAAAAGTGGGGACCTACTAGAGTTGGTTCCCTAGAATAAACTGAATTTTTTATTTTGATTATTAAAATGAAAATATACTTATTATTATCACATGGTTATTTTTCTCCTATGTAACATTAATTTAATAATTTCCTTATAATATTTACTTCATAAAAGAGTTATAATAGTTCCCTACTATAATGAGAACGTATAAATGAAACAATGATATTCATAATTAAATATATTAAATGGTCAAGATACATCAATCTGATATGAAAAAATGATGTTTTCATATCAGTTGTTGGGAGATCATATGCATTGGGACTTCTTCTAATGAAATTCACACTTGATGGTATCGAATAAGGGAGTTTATGAGTACAAACCATCCAATAGAAATTCCATATATTTTATATTTCATTGGATATTCCACTCCTTGAATGCGTGTATTGGCCCTTTAATTTTAGGTCATTATCAATGTGTATCATGAATCATGTACTTTGATATATGAATGAAAAGTATGATGATATATGCTCATAGTGAGGTGACATATGTTGGGTGTGTCATAAGTAACATGACATTATTTGAATGTTCATGAAAGGATTTTTATCTTCCATATTAATAAAAAAAGATATCTTTATCCCTTTTATTGAAATTAAACTATCTAAAAAATACATAGAAATGGTAGTTTATAGACTTTTTCATTCTGAAAATTCAAAGAAAGATAAATCGAGCATATGGGGAAATGAAAAAAGTATGTATCCTACTTGATGATATATCAACTGAAAAAGGTTATTATAGTTTATACACTTAATCATTTTTCTATGTATGGTTCGATGTGTTTCTAGACATTGATTTTGGACATTAGGTAAGTTCCACCTATTTCCATTGGGAAAAGGGACCTAAGGGTCACACTCTAATTAAATCCATAATCTAATTAAATTCTATTAAACTTAAGTTTAAAAATAAATTTACTCTTGGGATTTTGAAATAGTATTTATTTATGTAAAATTTGATCATAGAAACTCAATCACAATATATTTCAAGTTTATAATATGTAACTTGGATTTTATCTATTATTTAATTATTAAAAATGAAATTAATATAGTATTAATTTCATTACAAGTTTAGTAAATATAGTAAAATAAATATTCATTAAAGTTACATGAATATTAATCAATCTATAAATTTTTAAAATTTATTTTAGTATTTTATATAATTTGAATTTTCATTTTCATTTAAATTTAAATAAATAGATTCAGTATTGGATTCCTATAAAATTTAGAATTAATTGAAAATAGGATTTACATTTTTTATTTTTAATCATTTTTTTATTTTGGAAGTAATTTGAAAAAATAATGTACTATGTTTATGACTTCCATGGTTTTCAGGTAATTTTAGAGAGTTACATGATGAAAAGAAATGAAAAGTTGTAGATACCATTTGATGTGATTTTTTGTCTTGAGAAAATTAAAAAATAGTCAAAGGGAAGTTGTAAAATTTTATACAAAATATTTTGAGTTGGAAAATAGGATAAATGAAATCCTAGGATTTATTATAATTATATAATTTATCACATGCATAATATTTTTTTAATCCAATGAAGATACATATCATTTTATAATTAGTGAAATTACAAAGATTCAATCTAATTTTCCCTAGTGACGTAAATACATAACATTATACACTTGGTGAATTTGAAGAAGAGATACTTGTTACATAACATTTTCTCTACTAAACAAGGGATACATAATATTATATACTTGGAAAAATTGGAAAATAAACATTGGATCTATATGAGTAATATATTTTTAAAGTAAAAAAAATATGTAATATTTTTTGAAGAGAAAGGAAATTACATAAGATATTAGACTTTTCCAAATATGAGGAATATATTGGAAAATGCTGATATATAAGATATTTTCCACCAAATAGATGTTATGAAATATATTTTTATGGATCCATATAGATACATAACATTATTACATTCTCCAAATATGAAAGATCAGTATACATAATATATTTTATAAAGATTATACATAAAAATTATTGAGATCCAAGTTGCTACATAATATTTTAATGTTTGTAAAATCTGGAGGAGCTGGGTTCATAAGATATTTTTCCAAATGTTGGAAGCAAGTAAAATTTTGGACTTATCAAATTTAAATAATAAAAATCTATTATTATTAAATATGGATTTATGATACAATGATTTATAGGTTGAATTCTCGGGATAAAGGCAATGATCATTCTGTAAAAAATTAGGAAGGAATCAGTGCCCCTTCCAATCATAAGATACCCCCATCATGTGACATTCAATCGCACTGTAAGGGGATAGAACATATGGGAAATTTTCTCAGCTATAGTGGGAGAACTCTATAGAAACTAAGATAGTGGTATAATCTCCAATTCATATTGATTTTATCCAAGGAACAACTAAATTAAAGAAATATTTTCATTTTCCACTACTTTTAAAATCATTAAAAATATTACAAACTCATTGGTGGCATACGATCTAGGGGAAGAAGATAAAATATACTAGGATCAAGGGTGCACAATATTCATGTGAGCATAGATAAAAGATTATATGTTATCTATTTGGGGGAGATTGATAAATATAGACCCACACAAGGATCATACTAGCTTCAAGAATCTTCCAAAATATTCATCCTTCCTTATAAAAGGGAGCACTAATCACTATCAAGAAGATCTATTATTGGATGGATTTTACTTTTCTTTTATTTACTACTTTTTATTCCTATAGTGATGTCACACTAGACCTCTGATGGTTAAGACAAGGAGACTTCCCCCACCCTTGATAATGAATTCATTTTTTAATTGATAATTATTTCTTGATTGATCTTACTATAAGTGTTTGAATGATTTGTAAAATAGTATATTTCTATTGTTAAATGTATTTGAATTATTATTCTATCCCTTCTTATGGTTTTTATTCATAGGACCCATGGATCCACTTAATTTCCTATAAAACTAAGGGAAGTGAGGTTTTTTTAGGAGTGATAAAAGTTATTTGGTCACTTGGATAGGAAATATCGATGAGTGTATTGGTTATTTCATTTCTCTATTTAAGACAAATTTTTCAATTGAGAGTAATTGGTTAAGGTTTTATTTGACTACTGAGATACAGTAAAATTATTTAATTGTATGAATCATGATTTAACACATAAGTTAAGGGAACAACCAAGGTGATGCCTCTATTTTAAATATTTATTATAAATAATATTCTGATATCATTAAAACAAAAAAAAACTTATTATTTGTTTCCCAACACAATTCGAACCCAAACAACAAAAATATCAAATTGAAAATAATTATTCTATAGAAAAAAACATGAGTCACACTATACTTTATTTAAAATTTGGTACATTTTTATTTTACCATTGGACTATGATAGCCACGGTGTGTCAACCTGGCACTTTCACTAGGGAGTAAAACTCTTTTTTTAGTATCTTATTTTGTTTGTGTTTTTACATGATTTTGATAAATTACTAAGATAAGTTTTTATTAACCCTTTATATTTAATCTGGAGGAAGATTAAACCTTATAGTCTAGAGTCTAAAGCCTAAGATCACTGAGCAAGTGGATAGAAATTATTTACCATCCCCTTAACAAAATTCCCATTATGTCCTACTTATACTAGTGATACTTTAGGTAGGGAAAACATGGAATGAAATATAGCCCAATTAAATAGAACCCTTAGAGAACTTTATGAACCAAATTTCAATCATCATAATAATCAGTTATTACATTTAAACATCCAATTTGATGTTGAACGTACACATGGATTAATTTTACTTTTACCTAAGTTCCATAGCTTGGAAAGAGAATAACTGAACAAAAATATAAAAGAGTTTGGGATTTTGTGAAACACTTTCAAACCAAGATGAGTCTCATAAGCTCAGATCAGTTGGAAAGAATTTATATTCTCCATGTAGTTATTGGCTAAATAATGGATGTATAAATTTCATCCTGGAGAGGTGACAACCTAATATAATCTCTAGAGGTACTTCCTCTAGAATGTTTTCCTTAATTCAAGAAGTATCGAGATGAGGAAGGATATTTATTTAATTATAAAAGATAGTGGATATACTTTTAGGAGTTTTAGGAGATTTTCAAGAAGTTGAATACATCCTACTCACATAAACCCATTAATGATTGCCACTTCTTGGTGTTATTTTATCAATAACTTCTCAATAGTGATCAAAAAATACTATATTATTCTCTAGTATTAGTACTAATAGAAAAATATCTTATTGAGGATAGAGATATGATAGAGAGGATATAACAAAAATATTAAAAATTCCATACAAGGTATATTACCTGAGGAGTTCATGAGGTAAAGAGTTCTAACTCTCCTTTGATTAGAACTAGAATGGAAGACCTAACATCTCTTATGAGATAATTAGAAATGAAAATGGTAAGTGAATCTTCACCATATACACCCCCAAAAGTCTTCTATTTGTTCAATTTAGTGGATAATTTTATAGATTATTTACCTTAATTGAAAGAAACCAATAGTTTTGATTCTATGTACCAAAGGAACTACCAAAAAAACTAATAAACCAATAATTTATAGAGTGTTTAACCATCCAAAATGGTGATATAGGTTATAATCCTTAGATTACACCATTATATAAGAATTTTAAACATCCATATCAACCACTATCATTTCAAATAAACTCTTCCCATCCATCTACAAGCTACCAACCCCAAAGAGAGAACCAAGTTCCCTCTCTAAAGGATCTTCTAATATAGCTAGTGGAGAATCAAGGGAATAAACAATACACATTGAAAACTTATGGATCTAAACTTAAATAATTGAATAGATAATATGGATAGATACTCACCACTCTAAACACTTTGGTAAATCAATGTTTGAGTAAACTCCCAGTATAATCATTTCTTAATCCTAAGAGTAATGTGAGTTCTATTTCTTTGAGAAGTATAAGAAATGTATAGGGTGGTGGAGAACTACCTCTGAAATATGAATATATAAATGAACAACACAAGGAATAGGAACCAAAAAATATAGAGTAATGACTGGGGGAACCTTCTATGATATTCATAGTGAATAAATATAAAGGAAAGTCCAAGATATAGGACATGCCTCAACCCCTACCACCCTTACCTTCAAGGATGGATCCACCAAAGAAAACTAGTGAACATATTCTGAAGTAAAAAAGTTTTTAACACATTTAAGAAGGTGAAATTAAATATCCCTTTAATGGATGAAATTAATTATATTACTATTTATACAAAATTACAAAATTAAATGTGTTCTAAGAAGATAAAAATGTATGGATATGAAAAGGGTGATACTATGAAGGAATATTTCTATCTTAATCACTCTATAATTTCCTAGAATATTTTAGGATCTATGTACTTTTACAATCCCCTACACTATAGGAAAGATAACATTTTATAATTACTTATGTAATTTGGGAAAATCAATAAATGTCATTTCTCACTCAATTTATGTTCATTGTAGATGTTAAATATCAATCCAACGAAAATCACAGTATAGATTTCCAACTAAGCTACAACTTACTCTATGGGAGTTTTAGAGGATGTGTTGGTAAGGGTAAAAGGCTTGTTATTCCCTATTGTTTTTTACACTCTAAAAATATAAGAAGAGAGAGAAACTTATCATTCCTAGATTATCTTAGGGAGACCATTTTTTAAATCTATAAAAAAATAAGATAAATTTCATGAAGGAACAATTTTATGTCTTTTCAAGAAGATACTATTAATTTTATTATTATGGATTCTAAGAAATTTCCTAGAGAAGAACATTCTATTTTAAATTTTTACCATAATGAATCCCCTTTTTTATTAGATGATGAAATTAAAATATTAGATGAAATAATAAACATAGAAGAATACCTAGAATCATCAAACCTTTTTTATAATTATATTTTTGAACATTAATTGAATATATAACCAAAACATTTTAATAATTAGTTGGAAAAAATAATTGGATAAAGAATTTTATTTCAATATACTTAAATTAGTCACTGAATTCTCTACTTTACACATGTAGATTTCAAGCATGGGTGAGACTGAGTTGAAACCATCCCTTGAACAATCACCCAATTTATAACTATTACTATTTTCATATAATCTAAAATAATTATACCTTAGGTAATATGAAAAGTTTCCTTTAATAATTTCTGATAATTTGGCACCTAATCAAGAACAAAAACTACTAACCATTTTGAAACAAAATGTTAAGGACTTATGTTGGTCATTATAAGATATCCCTTGGATTAGTCACATTATTTATGTGCACCAAATTCATCTTATAATATTGAAAAATCTATGAGGCATCCTCATCAGAGGCTAAACCCAACACTTGTGTAAGTAATTAAAAAATGAAGTGAAATAAATTTAGAAGATGGAATGATTTAACCTATATCTAACTCCTAATGGGTAATACCCATCTAGATTATACCCAAAAAGTATGGGATCACTATTTTTTAGAATGAAAACAATGAATTATTTCCCACAAGGATTAAAAATAGATGGAGATACACTATTTATTAAACAAAACTAAACCATGTAACCCAAAAATATAACTTATCCATTCCTTTTATAGATAATATTCTAGATATATTAACTGGGTAAGATCATTATTATTTTATTAATATATTTTTTGGATACTTTTTGTACTTCATAGCATAAATAGATCAGTAAAAAACAACATTCAATTGAACCTTTAGTATGTTTTCATACCAAATAATGCCTTTTAATTTATTAAATTTTCCAGGTATATTACTATAAGGCCCCGACCTTAAACCTTACTTAATATTGAATTAAATGAATAATTCACATTGAGGATCTTTTCAGGTTTAGAGTTTTAGATAATTAGAACATAACTATTACATCTCAAAAGATTACAAAGTAGAAACTTCTACTAAGTTTCCATAAAATAAAAACTCTTAAAAAGAAACATGTCTAGTTCCATGTTTTAGGTAGCATGACTTTCCCTTGATCCCATCCTTGACCCTATTCCACGTTAAGTCCTGTGAAAAACATTTCAAAAACTTGGGATGAGCATAAAAATCTCAGTAAGGGATACACAAAGAATGAAAACTGTTAGTTTTTCAAAACAACAAGTGAACCATGTATACTTTATCAAAGTAATACTTTTCACCTTTTCGAAGTAGTAAAAACTCTTCACTGAATAAAAGTTCATTACTTACCCTTAAGTAACCAAAAGATTACCATAAAACCCATATAAAGATCACATAACATATAAAGGTAACTTGGGACATAAACATACTTAAGTGTAATAACCATATGGTCGACTTCCACACATACTTAATGGAATAGCCATACGGCCGACTTCCACACATACTTAATGGAATAGCCATACGGCCGACTTCCATACCCAATGCATTGGAGGTTATAACGTAACCACCCATCCTGGTATTCATGGCACCACCCGTCATATGGTTTATCACGTAACCACCCATAAAATGTCCAAGTACCATTATAAAATTATAACACATAAAACCAACATAAAGGAATGATAACATTTCCACATTTCAATCACAATATATAATTCAAATATATTGACATAATAGAATCCTTTATCAAAACCATTTTCAATACCAAAATACAAAAAAAGGTATATGGTATTTATTTTATTTTAAAAACATTACGGCTTGTTGAGGAATCCAAAGATCAAATAATACTCGCGGCGGCGGAAAAGGTCGTTGTCACCGCGTATGTAAAAAAAACATTCCTTTTTGTCGTTTAGTAAAATGCTTCATAGATAAAAGATTCCTTTTGAATAAACGTAAAAGTCAAATGGTTTTATACACCATATAAAGGAAGGTTGTGTATAAAATAAAATATGCCTCAATGAATGGAGATTTAGACGAAGTCCCTTACAAAGACGGTATCCTTGGTTTAAGGATAAATCAATTACATAATTATGTGTGACAAACGAATACACCCAATATAAGTGGATATTAAGTGTAAAAAAATCAGAGGTTATTCACACATATTCATATAATTACATATTCAAGGAGTACAAGATTATCCCAAAGAATCAAATTTGGGTTAAGAAGTTCCCTTGCAAAAATATGACAGCCTAACGGCGTCACTACAAAATTCAGAAAATGAGTTGATGAAAGATAAAAAGGGTATCTCATCACTTGGAAATAAAATTTACATCAATAAGGATATATGAGAACATATCCCAACATAACAATATGTAAATTAAAAGACCCAAAAAAAGAAGACTTTTAAAAAAAGGAGGGTGAAAGGTTCCCTTACCGACATGGGTATCTTTCGAGACATGCACCCCGTGAAAGAAGCACAATACAACATTGATGTAGATACTCATAAATGAGAGTATATTACACAATGAGTAAAATAATGGGCAGCACATACACCACTCAAAGTAAATTGTGGCAAATGTAGCATAAATCTCACGGGAATAAAAGTGAGATGAAAAATCCCTTATGAAAACTCGGCAGCCTAACGGCGCCAAATAAAACTTACAAAAATGGATTGATGAGATCAAATAGGGTCTCTCATAATATTAACATAAAGTTTATATAAAGAGGAATATAAAATAACATCCCCCAACATAACAAAGAGGAGCTTAAAATAAGTGACATAAAGGAGAGTACTTAAAAAGAAAGAGAGAGGTTAGATCTCTTACGAAAATTCGATAGCCTAACGGCGCCACTCAAAACTTCCAAAATGGATTGATGAGAGAGAATAGGGTCTCTCATCATATGAACATAAAAATTACAGTAAGAGTAATATAAAATAACATCCCAATAACAAGAATGATTATCTTTAAAAGGAATGACATAAAAGAGCGTACTTAAAAAGAAAGAGAGGAGTAGGATCCCTTACCTCATGTCCGACATGACTCGATCGTTCTTTAATCTCATGAATAATAAAATTTGGTCAATTTATAATTGCTTAAGGACCTCATTTAAATATTATTATTCAGTTCATATCACATATTATAATGTTATAATAATTGGTTAATAAAGTATGCATGAACGCTACTTTCATTTTTTTCCATATTAATGGAATTAAAACAAAATGCGAGATATATATATTATAATTCCAGAATGATACCCATAATTTAGATGTAATATATTACATATATATCCATTATATATATGTACTTATAATAGTACATAACATTTGGAGATAAGAAATGAAATGTACCGTTCATGGAGACGGTAAGTCGTACGTACGCATGAACGCTAATTTCATTTCTTTTTTTTTGTATTCAATTGAATTAAATAATAAAGATATAAAGGTATAATATAATTACAGTAGTATAAAATATGTAATACCATTAATTCCATCCTTTATACGTCCCACATATGGAATTAACGAATCAGATCACTTTGAGGGGGCGGTAGTCCGCACTTCCTAAATTGAAGATATCGCATTTACCCATAATGGAAACCATAAAGGTATGCCATAAATAAAAAATACAGAAGCTTAATGAAAACATAAACATATTATATATCATATATAAATATAGTGACATCTTAATGGATACCTTTGAAGGTGTTAAAAGAATGTTGAACAATCATCATTTCGGGAGGCAGAAATTCGCCATCAACGGAAACAGTATGTTCTTTAACCATTAGATGTAGGTGTGTGTAAGTGTAGCTCGAATAATTCTTATAACAACATCATAGTATATTTAATATACTGGATTTGTTACAAAATAAATGAATAAAAAGAGTTTAGGGGGTTGGAGAAGCAAAATAAAACAAAAGGACACAAGTGAAGACATTACCTTTAAATCGGGTAACTTCCTTTGATTTGAGCTCAAAGGCTTCATTGGAAAGGATTATTCCCATAGTGAGGCTTCAAGGAGTTAGATAGGGATTTGGAGAGATGAAATGGGCAGGGTTTGGCCGAGACAAAGGCTTTAGAAGTTTGGTTAAAGAGGTATAGGTGGGGGCCTTTTATAAGAGGAGAGGAGGGGCACTCTTGAAAGGTATAAAATGTAACTTTATTTTCAAATGAGTTTAGGATTTTATTGGTCCCACATTGATGTGTTTCGAGGATAAGGTGATAAGGGTTCTAAATACACCCATACAATAGGTTTTGTACATGTTTAGGTCTTAGATTTTACATTATCTTTCCATTTTATTTAAATCGTTAAATAATGAGGTCATCACTGCATCATCATGGTGTCATAAATAATTTAATTTATTTAATGTCTAAAAATTATAAAAAAAATACAATGATGTAGGAAATATTTTTATATTTCCAATGAATATTTATAGTCCAAAATATAATTTATTTAGACAAAATTAAAAATATTTTACTTAGGTGATACATTCTTTGTTACATTTAACATTCTTTAAAAATAAAAAGATAAAAAGTCACTTTCTCACAAAAGTGATTCCATGGGGCCCCCAAGTTTGGCACAAGGCATCCCATGGTCTGCCATGAGACAACCAGTAGCCTTAGGACACATTTTTTGGTCACTTTCTATTATTATGATAATATCTTATTATCTTTAACTACCCGATTACTCATTAATCAAGATAATTAAAGATAATTATCGTCGTTACTATTCATAATGTCCAAAAACAAAAGAGTCTTAATTACATATTTTGGACCTTCTGATTCCAAATATTTAATTCATTTTACCAAATTCCAAACACATAAATTGCAATAATTAATTTAAAAAAACTTCCCGTTGTCAAAACAAATAGCGGGTTTTTTAGAAACAATATTTATGAAAAGTTTGGCACTTTTTTATGCCTAATTCCAAAGTGAAATTAATCCCAATGACCATAATTTAATTACATGGTAAAAATATATTCTAATTACACTTTAAAACAAATTAAGAAGATAATATAACCATATAATTAAATTATATGAAAAATCAGTTTTGATGTAAAATGCAGTATTTTCACTATTCATTGAAAAATGAACATTGTCAGAAAAATACCAAAAATTAACCCAAGGTAAATATAAATGTCCCAATCATAAATAATATGTTTATTTTGAAAAATA
This sequence comes from Viscum album, assembly GCA_963277665.1. Classification (NCBI taxonomy): domain Eukaryota; kingdom Viridiplantae; phylum Streptophyta; class Magnoliopsida; order Santalales; family Viscaceae; genus Viscum; species Viscum album. Next base: position 1,814,233,962 of record OY728159.1, on the reverse strand, counting down.
GAGCTTATAAAATTTTCAAAAAGTGGATTTAAAAGGGGTTCGCCATCAAAAGGTGGTTAATCGACCTTTTAAAGAATATTAGAATGTTTACGCTTAAAAACTGGATTCATTTGCATTTTTAATCCTATAACATTTATTGTAAAGAGTAAAAATATTTGACAAACATATATAATCATTTTTTAGTTAGTTCTGTCCATTCCCTCCATTACAACGACTAGGCGTTAACTACCATTTAAAATAATATTATTTTATTATTAGAGTGCAACGTAAGATTCCCAAGAAACTCGTTGTTGCGTATTGGGTATGCCATCGAGCATAGCATCCCCTTTAAAGTAATATTAATATTTTATTCACAAATATGGATAAATATAAAGATGTCATATTCTTTATATACCTGGGGTGTTACAATTACAATGATTCATGGTAAGTATATTTTTATATCTTATTTAAAGATTCTTGATGGTATTTATTGATGAATTTATATTGTATGTAACTGATTTTGAAAATATATTTAGAATATTAAAAAATAAAAAAAAATCATTAAAAATAACTTGGTTTTAAACTTTGAAAAATATCACTTTATAGTATAGAGAGGTATTTTACTGTGCTACATTAATTTTGAGTATGGGATTGAAGTTTACAATTACATGGTTGATATAATCTCTACAGTTTCCTACCCAACCAATTTGAAACATGTTTGTACATTTCTAATACATTCAATGTTTTATAGAAGGTTTATTCTATATTTTAGAAAAATAACCTTAACTTTGAATAATCTACTAAATATTATACTGATTTTTTATTTTATGAATCATGTTGGAAATATTTTAAAAACCTTAAGGAGAACATGGACATGACCCCTATCATCAGTCCATCAGCTAGGGAAGAACCCTTTTAAGTGGTGTGTGATGCCTAAAACTAAGCAGTGGGAGTAGTGTTGTCCCATATGATTAACAAACAACAACATTGGAAATATTATGCTTCACATACATTATATTTAGATCATATTAACTATATAAAAATTATTTCACTAACCTGAGAGGAACCCTTTTATCTATAGTTACTACTTTGGAAAAAATTGTTTATATTTTCTAGGAATTAAAATAATAGTTTATTCTAATCATCAAAATCCCTTGTAGTTAATAAATAAAAATATTAAAAACAAGGCTAGTGTGGTATATTCTCTTCTTATGGTAATTAATCTTAGAAATCAAGGATAAAAAGTAATTCAAGAACCTGGTCATAAACCACATTAGTAGACTTCCACACACTATTAAGGTTGAAACACCCCTGAATAATGAACTCTTTGATGAGAAACTCTCTGATATCTTTGTTAAGGTGTTATGGTACACATACATGGTAAACTACTTTGTCATATCAAATTTACCTTCATTATTTTCTAATAATAAGTACCTTAATATGAAATATGATTCAAAATAATTTTTTGAGAAGATATATACTTATATAAAATATATAGTGATCAAGTGATTAAGAGATGTATACCAGATGATGAGGTATATTTTTTATTAAATTTATTATACACTTGCATATATATGTCACTTTGTACCTTAGAACACATATAGAAAAATTTAAAAAGTTTGATTATTTGGCCAATGGTTTTTAAAAATGGCCAATTCACTAGAGGGATTTCCAAAATACAGGAAATTTCCCAAAAATATTTTATTTTTTATGAAATATTTAATGTATAGGGTATAGACTTCATGGGGTCATTTCCTGTTTAATTTGGATTTAACTATGTTTTATTGTAATTATATTTAATTTATAAATGGATTGGTTCCCAAGAAATAATAATTTATGATTCAATAGTTGTTATTAATTTTATAAGACCAAGCATTTATGTATGTTTGGAATACCTTAGGAGATAATCAATGATCAAGGAATACATTTCTATAAACAAGGTATAGAATCAATCATGAATAATTATGGAGTAAAACATAAAAACTCTACTACCTACCAACTATGGAAAAATGGTAAGGAAAAGGTATCCAATAGGTAAGTGAAGAGGATCCTTGAGAATATTGTACATACCAACTAAAAGGGACAAAGAAAGAAGCTAGAGGATTCATTATTGGAATACAAAACTACCTTTAAAAATCCCTTGGTATGTGTCCCTATATAATAGTTTATGGTAAAAATTTTCATATTCTTATTGAACTACAGTGAAAATCCTACTTGGATATTAAAAAAAGTGAACCTATAATGAGAAAATTGGAGATTGGAGAAATTTAAAATGATGGAACTTAAGGAGTCGAGAAGAGAAGCCTATGAGAACTCATTTCTATACAATTAAAAGACTAGATCTTTCCATGATATACTCATTTACATAAAATACTTCAAAGTTGTTGATAAAGTGATATGATTATCCTCCTAGATGAAACTCATTCATGGTAAGGTTGATTTCAAATGGAGTAGAATTTTTATAGTGACAAACACATTTCTATTTTATGCAGTTGATATCATGGGATCATAATCATAACAACCATTCAAAGTGGATGTACAACAACTAAAGAAATTTCATGAAGCTTTTTAAAAGCAACCCATGGAGGATTCTACACTCATCCCTATTTTATATGAATGATTACCACTAGTTTTTCTATTTCTAAACTATATATTCTAGGAACTCACATCTCATGTATTCTATTATTTGGTAATTTCATTCTAAAATTAATTAAGAGTAGTGTAATGGATATTTGTGGCGAAGGGACAAGTCAGGTTAGATTATAAATTTTTTTCTTTGGTTTTTTTAGTGTGTTTATGGACTTGAAAAATAAATAAAATAGATATATGATTTTAAATATTCACTTTTAAACTCACTGGATAATAAACAATTCACACTGAAACCATAAAAACTCTTGTTTTAAGAATTGGGTAAACAATTTTTTATATAAAAATAATTAAGTGGAATCAAAATTATAACATAAAGAACCTGGAATTTTGAACTTATCATTAGGTAACCTATATACATTGAATTATTAACACCTTAGGAAGACATTTTAAATTACATTATCATATATCATATGAAATATAGTAAAATAAGAATATGTGAAATCACTTAAAAGCATTTATAAGTCAACAAAACACATGTTTTTGTGAGTTTTCTATCAAATAAAAGTTATAAAAACCTAAAATGTGACTAGAAAAGAATTTATTTTATGACCTAACTATTAAAATTAGTCTTGGGGATACTTTCTATTTTGGGATAGTTTAGTTCTATGATTATCTACACTAATATAATAAGTGATTTTCACAAACATAGCTGAGAAAAATCTAATAAGTGTCAATTAAAAAGGAGTTGGAAAGTTTTATGGAATTATAATATTGGATAAAGAAGGGTCAGATGATATATTTGAATGATATATAATAAGTATTAAAGAAGATTGGAAATAGTCTTTGGAATAGGTAGCTTGGGGGAGAGTAGTTAATGAAATTTCAACTTTTTAAAATTTTAATCCCAATGAATTATATTCTATTTACAATCATGGAAGTATGAATTTTTCTTGATAAGAAGTGGGACCCATGGGAACTTAAGTACAAGTTATTTATTGAGTATAGGGGAGTGATCAAGGTACAAATTTTAAAACAAATAGTGGTTTATATTGTTTTCATTTTAATTTTCCTTTAAATATAAACAAACAGCTTCACTCTTATATTTATACTAAATGAATTAATTAAAAACTAGCTTTACATCTTTTATTTTTAGTTGTTTTTATAATTTTTTAATTAATTTAAATAATAATTACACTAATTATTTTTATTTCTATGGTTTTCAAGTAGTTTTAAAAAGTTAGAGTCTTAGTAGAAATTAAAAAGTGTTCATGCCTATTTAAACTTAATATTTTATCTCGAGGAAATTAAAAAATTGATTTAGTTTGATATGTAAGATTTTTGAGTTAGAGAAGTGGATGTTGGATGAATAGGTGTTGCACAATGACTTAATAGGGGATGAATTGAGTTCTTAAAATAATTTTCTTGAAACCACCCACTTTTAAGCTTAAACAATTTTTTCCAATACTCTAAAAAGATAAGGAGTATAATACTAAAATAGAATATAAGTAGATAAACTTAGGAAATTTATAGTAGTTTGGGGCATAAATATATTATAGTACACTCCATAAACACTCTCTTAGTAATCTTGGTGATTTTCACTATGTAATTCCTTTTCATGGGGACCTTGATAGTTGAGTGTAAGATACTTGATAACTATATTTCATAATTTCATATTTAAATATAATTTTTTTGATTTAGTAATTAATTAATAATTCTTTATATCATTTTTTAGTATTTTATTTATATTTATAAAGAATATAATAGAATCTTTAATTCAAGAAAATGAAGCTGAGCTAATCAAGATTCACATCATGAAAATATAATTCATTTTGTGAGATGTTCATGAAATTATTTCATGGATATAATAGAAATTTGGAAGCTAAAATGGATGAAATGGAGCTGGGAATAATGATTTATAGAAAATGAAAAATAAAAATCCTAAACTAAAATTAGTAAATAGAAAAAGATGATAAAATTATTTCTAAAAATTATTAAACTAAAATAATATTTTTCCTATCCCCAAAAATGGTTTCAAAAATTTTTACCACCTGAAGGCATCATTAATTTGGTCGGGGATACTGAATTTAAAATTTTATAAATGTCATGAATGAAAACTCACTAAATCTACAATTAAGTAGTATATAATATTGAAAGTTTTAGGTTAGTACCATGAGGATGGTTTGGAGAGTTAAAATTAATTTAATAATAAAGAATTAAATTTATGTACAATTGTGGAAAATAAAATTTAAATTATTGAGCATGTGGATTTTTTAAGAAGTGGGAGGATAAAATAAGAAAAATGGTGTTGGGTAATTGAAAATCCAAGTGCGTGAAATAATAAAGTATAAAATAATTTACAAACAATTATATGGTCATTGAAATTAAGTCTAAGTGAATACCTTAGTCCAGGTTGAAACTCTCCATCTTGAGACTCTACTTTTCCAATGGTTAAGTACTTCAAATGATCAAAATATAGGTAACCCGAAACCATTTTTTAACATAATATAAAACTATCATAATATTCTTGGTGGAAACAAAACTTTAGTTAATGCCTTAAAAAATCCCTCACCTACCAATAAAATAGTGGTCATGCATTAAAGAATGATATAGGAAGATATATGAGAAAAGAAATGGATACAAAAAACCCAAAATAAATTATTTATTAAAAATAAAATACCTATTAAATCAATTCCCATTCTTCAAAATTACCGAGTTACAAAAGAAAATCACCCCATCATGATACCCATGAGAGTGTGGGAAAAGAAATAAAATAAAATCCCAAAAGAAATTGTTGGGTAGGCTTGGTGAAGGAATTTTCTAAAATGTCACAACATTCCCCAGACTCTAATCTCTAATAATCTTTACAGAAGACCCTATCCTTTTATTTATAGGTATAAAGGAACCCTATGGCATTATAAATTTTATAAAATCATTAATAAAATTAGTGTAATTCAACTTTGGGGGTTATTAGTGAAATTTATGTAGGGCCTAATAAAATTTTTATAAAAACTACAAATGAAAATTTCCCATCAAAAGTTTTTATAATTTGAAACATATTTATTTATCATGCTTACCATATCTATTTCATCCATTTTTACCTCCATATTCCTATTCAAGCAATTAAATCATTCCATGAACATTTTATGAGGTGAATTAGATTTTCACGACATGAATCTTGATTAGCTCAGATTCATTTTCTCAACTTCAATCTTTCATTGTATCCTGTCACAATATAAATAAAACAATAAAAAATTAGGGAAAATTTATCAATTAATTACAAAATAAATAAATTTATATTCAAATATGTATGAATGAAATTATATTATTATATCCCACCACCCTTAAACTCATACTTTTCCTCAAGAACAAAATATCAATAAATTACAAAAGGACCCTTACTCTACAAATATTCAAATATCAATGTTAATAAAATCAAGTGATTAAATTGGAAATTAAATATTCAAGTATTACATGGAAAAGATTCATCATCTCCTCATTTTTAAAATAAATCAAGTCAAAGATGTATTTTAATTTTTCTCTTTTGAATTAACCATGCCTATTCATTCTTTCATTCAAATTTTTAATTCATTGTCAATGTGAATTTAACTTGTAATTTACCTCAATTTAATTTCTTTTCACTCATCACTCAAGGTAAAAATGTAATTCAATTTTTATCATTTTTTGAATCATCCTTTTTACCATAATCTTTAAATGCATCTATTTTCTTCACCCTATATATAAAAATCACAATTAATCATGAGTGATTAACTAATAGGATAAAATGAATTTGAGGATTTAGGTCAGGTGGGTAAATTATCTAAAACAATTAACCTCCAAATATAGGTTATTATATAAATTAATATGCATGATAATCAAAATTATCTCAAGTAAGAAACTACCTTTTAATAAAATTACATCTCCACTTTTCCCAAAACTCAAATAAAGGCAAAAAATCATTGGAGTATAATGATTGAAACAACCTCTTGATTTTTTTTATTTTTTAAAGTTAAGTTTGGAAATGTATCACATCCACCACCAAACCCCAAATGATAAAAATCATTGTTCAAGTAAATTTTAATGTTTTACCCTCCAAGATATATCTCATTTTATTTTTATTTATTTTATTTTTTTAATTTTTTAAGAGAGTGTAAAATAAAGTACAATGAATAAATAATCATGAACTTTACCAATATTCCTTGAAAAAAATCCCACACTTATCTGTTTCAATATGTACATCCATTCCACCATAGTGTTATCTCCCCCATACTTATATTTTAATGGTAATTCCAAATACATAGACCTGGGTGGGAAAGGATAAATTAGTCTTGTAATGTGGCTCTTACCTAACAATGTTATTTATGGATTCTATGGGCTTAAAAAGAATTAATATAAATGAGGGTCTCAGGATAAATATGTAATTTACATATGCATCAATCATATTAAATGTGAATTTGTGAAATTATAGCTTTAATAATATGAAAAGAAAGTTCTAGAAGAAAAAATATCTGAGTTTCACTCAAGAAATATACTCAAGAAAAGGATGGAAAATATTAGGCTTAGAAAATATTTTGGGAATGAGAACGTGTAATTGGGACAACCACTCATGGTGATTCATACAAATAATAAATAAATATAAACAAATAATAGATTTTTAAAACATGGAAAGTCTTATAAAATTTTCATTTACAAAAATTAAACAATCTCCCAAACCATGATTTTTCAAATCCATATCCCCAAGTTTATCTTTACTAATTTGTTACCCTATTTTCCTCATTAAATTTATTGAAAAATAAATTTAAAACATGGAATGATGATTATCCAAGGTAGTCTTTTCTCCTTAAATAGAAAATCAAGAAAAAATCAAATTGCAAGGAATGAAATTTTTGAATGAAAAATTCTTAATAAAAAATGTGATGGAGTAATAGAAAATACTAAAATTAAAACTCATATTCCCCTATTACATTTGTATGATTAAAATTGATATTTCTAACTCCATTGCCTTCTTGTACCTTTATTTTGGACCTACAAAATAAAATAACACATCAAAGTTCAAGTCTCATTCATTATATCTCAAAAAGATAAAGGTAATTGAAACTAAATTACTAATATAATATTAATTCCTAGTAAAGGAATAAAAATAAAATCTTAAAAATCAATAAAAAACTTAGGTTGTCTCTTGTAAGTTTATATTTTTTAATAGTTAGTTAGCTAAAACTTACTATTATTAGTTTATGGGCTTCTGATACAAATCTAACCTTCTTGGGTTAACCCGATATTGACTTTTAAGTGAATCAAATTCATCTCACCTATACCTTATTGAAGTTGGTGTGACATTTTGAGTTGATGAATAGAATCAAGATGGTTTGAAAATGTGTAGAAAGAATTCATAATTTTTCCAAATTTGGTGGAATTTTTTTTCAATTTCTAGATTTATATTTTAAAATTATGTAATGATCTCTTCAAGGTCCAAATCCAACACTTCTTCTTCATTTTTTTCTTCTTCTTATTATTATACATAGTTGGTGAATATTATAGTAGGTTCTTATTCTTATTCTTTTTTTTCTTTTTCTTCTTGTACTCGTAGATCTTCAAGAAATTTCATTATAAATTCCTCATATAAGTTCCATTATTATTATTTTCTCTCCTATGAACCTTCAATGTTAAGGGCATCTCTTATAAGAACAAAATCATCTTTTGAACTTACCTCATATTCATTGACTGTGATTTCAAGATCTTGAAACTCCTCTTCAAAATATAATTTGAGGACATTGAGTGTTTCCTCTTCCTTGTTTGGGTACTTTAGGTTGTGTTAGAATGATTACAATGAATTTTTCCTATGAAATAAAAATTTAATATCTATATTTTCATACCATAAGACAATCTATTAAGTCGGTTCTTGAGATTTCCAAAGGGAGTGGAGCCTGAATTTTTATGGTGTGACATTTATTTCAACACCATGAATCATGCTACCTAGAACTGTTTCATCCATTTTCAACTAATATTCCTCTTTGATCCATGAAATCATGTCATGAACATCCCACTATGTGAATTGGATTTTCATGATATGAATCTTTATTAGATTAGATTATTTTTCTCAGCTCCAAGATTATGTTATCTCCTACCACAACATAAATAAAATAATAAAAAATGAGGTAAATAATTATCAATTAATTTCAAAATCAATAAATTTTATATTAAAATATGTATGATTGAAATGAATCTATAAAAACTGTAAATTTCTATAAAATGTGACAATATCTTTTACTAGGATATCCCTTTTACAATACCTATCCACAACCTTTTCATACTTAGTATAGAAAGTATAAGATTTACAAATAAATAGATTGTAGAAAGGATAATTAGTTTCAGTACATGGTTGTAATTAAAAACTAATAGATGGTGAAGAACTCCTCCAAATAATGGATAAAAATTAAAAGAGTATCTTCATAGGTAATTTATATGTAGTAGAAAATCTTGAATACACAGTAGTAGTAGATATTCATTTTTATTTTCACAATAAAAAATGATCATGAAAAATAGAGAATATAGTTCACATGATATTTATCTTGAATCCTAAAAACATCTCTAATTATATTTAAATTAAAACTATTATTACACTTCAACAGTTAATAAAATATCATAATCATAAAAATTTCAAGATGTCTTATATACATAGCCTTCTCTAAAAATAGAAAAGACGGATGTGGTCATTAACTAGAGATTTAGTCACTCTCAGAAATATATGTGTTCTAGGAAATAGAAACAATACATAAATCACATTTTATTCATTGGGAATCATATATTTTGATGGGAAAATGTAGGTGTAGACATATCTTGGAATACTATAATGTTAATAAATTCATTGATAACCCAATTAAATATTGAAAAATATTTAGCTTCACAAATATTCAACTTTGTAAGGCCTATATTCATAAGATATTTGATCATCTCACTCTATCTTGATCATAAGTATTTCCTTATATTCATAATAATGTAGAATTTTTCATGAAACTTTAACACCTTGTATGAATTTAGACATTAGCGTAAACTTATTCTGCTTCATATGATACTTTCACCTTAGAAATATATCTTGAGCCTCGTAATACTTTTCTCCTTTGAAATAAATCCTTAGTATCATATGATATTCTACATAATATGATATTTTACTTCCATGATATAATCCAAAAATATTATTCTATAGGGTAATTTTACTAATCATGGGATATTTTCTATGCGTGTATGAAATTTCATCTCTGTATGATAAATGAATTTGTCAAAACATAGCATGTATGGATTTCTTATCTTATATGATGATTCTTGTAGGAAGTTTTCCTTTTTTATGATATTTCTATATTTTTCTAATGATAATTTACTTATGTGAGACTCTCATATAATATTTTACTTTTCCATATTTTGGAACTTCAGATTCTTCTCCTAATATATTTATATACTCATACGATATTTTCCATAGAAAAAATTTCTTCAAAATTTGAATATGACCAATTAAACTAAAATACTTCCAAATTTACTGATTCCTAAGTAAATATAAATTATTTTCCTAAAATAATATAAAATAAATCCCTAGATAAAATTAACTAGGATTTTGTGAGCATTAAAACATTTAAAATATTGGGATATTTTGGAACAAAATTAGTGCACCCAACAATCTCCCTATTTTTTGTGAACACAAAACCCATGACAATTTGAACAATAAATGTTATAGATATTTCCCCTTTTGATAAATATTGTGTTTAATCAGGTCTTATCCCCGTTTTTTGATATCAAAGGGAAGATAAGTATTTGAGATAAAACTTATTCAATATAGCACTTAGAAATAGTAGTCTAGGAGAATATTAAGGACTAAAATTAATAAAGATATGACATTGACTAGTTTGAATAAATTAAAAATAGAACATGAGAAGAAATCATGATTAAATAATAAATAGTCAAAAACAATAATGAATTAAGAAAAGATAAATTAATTATATTACAATAAACTATCATTGATAAATAAACCAAAATTATAAAATGATATATTTCATTATTTTATAGTAGGAGGGTCAGTGGAAGTTTGAGACTCTATAGGTTTGTGTTTAGGCTGTGGTTTCTTGAAGAAAATAGGAATAGAAGGATCTGGTAAAAGAAAATTTATTATAGAAGGGTATGGATGGTGAATCTAACCAAATGGTATAGATAAACTAAAATCTCATACAATACCAACCTTTTCTTTCTTGGATATACATACTGTTATGGACATAATATTTTCCTAATATTTTATAGCTTTGTATTTATTAAACTTATTATTTTCTTTCAACAATCTTGATGCTCATTCTGATAAAATATAGATGGATTAAATATATCCTGAATCCTTTTCTAGGAAGTATAAAACTTATAAAGTACATCAGGACCTGAATATTTTTATCCACTTAACTTAAAAAAGCATATACATAGGTATATATTCTCTACATGATTTCCTGGTGGAAAAAATTAATAATTACTATATATCCTTACTAAAATTTATGATTGAAAACTTTTTTTGTTGATTTAAATTTCTCTTTTTAAGCATATCACCTTATAAAAGGTGTTTTGTAATTATCTTCCTCTTATAAACAAATAAATTCAGCTCTTACAAAGAATCATTTATCAACTTTTACTATCTCATAAAGTCCTAAGTGCATGAATTTAACTTTACTTATGTTATAAATTTCAACATGATAAGAGGGCCCATTGAGAAATTTGAGATTCCTCCTCTCAGTTCCTTAAATAGAAACTAGTTTTAGGATTACAAGAGACATTAGATCATAAATAGGAGAAATTATATCCACATAATTCCAACCATCTACAACATTAGCAATAGGAACTACCAGTTTAGGTACTTTTGGTGAAAAAAATCATTAGTGGTTACTTTAATTGTAGCCTAATCAATAACTTTCTCTCCTTGGGTAGTAACAACTTGTTTTATTAGAGTAAATACATTATTCTCTCTGACTTCTGCTTCAAAAATAGGTTTGTCTTGAACCACTTCAACTCTATAAATAGGTTTTGGAATCTCAATAGTGTTTAATGGACTTCATTTCATTCTAATAGTAAGAGCCTCATTATCCATGTATTACTCTAAGTTATATTTAGTAAGAACACATGAAGTTATAACAACATCACTTGCAACAATAATATCTCCTAAGAAATTCTCCCCCCCCCCAAACACAAGCAGGTTCACTTTAACTTCTCTTTGAGACACAAAATTCATTATCATCCTCAACAAAGAACTACAGATATGACCAATTTTCTTTAGAATTCTAGTACCAAAGGTGTTCAGGTCATGGAACTTAGATGACATCAATTCAATTAAAACCACCACTACTCTTTGAAACAAGAGAGTTATAATTCATCAAAAGTAATAAAAGTTCCTAGTTTTATGACTTCCATGATACATATACCCCATAATTTTTTTGTGTAGACTCACTTTCTTATCTACTAATAATAGTTAGAGAAGATAAATATCAGGAAAAAAATTTCAAATTCACCATTTCCATGGGCAATAAATCTAGATAAACTTCACTAGAACCTTTCTATCAGCCTCTATGTATTTAAATAGCTTCTTCTTGATAACTAGACCTCCAAATAGAAATTTCATAATCTTAGTATGTCAAACATCATCTACTCTAACCAGAGATGGATTAAAATCATAGAATCCTTTATGTAGGAAATGAAATGCTTTGGATAACTCAATTGAAGAGATTGTGATGTTTTTATGGTTAATCCTAAAGACCACCAAGTATTTTCCATCACTAAAAACTAAAATCATAATTTTCATAGAATTATAATACTTCCTTTTTATATAATAACTTGATCCTTTTTTTATCAAAGACAAAATCTCATCCTTGGAGGTGTAGAAATTTATTTAGAAGCATATTCATGTGATCTAGACAATCAAAATCAATATCTTTTCTATATAAAACCTTGCACAGAACCTTTTCTCTCTTTGAAATTCAAGAATCAGTATCTGCTAGTCTTTCTGACTTTTCCATTATCAAAATAAGTGATGTGGTTTCAAGGTAAATGGATTATTTTTAGGGTGAAAATGTTTTAGATTTTGGGGAGAAAGTGATCTCATAATATTTTCAAAAATTTGAACCAAGATTAATAATATCACTTGAAGAGAATAAGAGAGTCACTGAGAGTGAGGAAATAAAACTAACATAAATAAAATTCTAAAAACTAATCATTCTTCATGTAACTTTATGAAACAAAAAATAACTTAAGTAAATAAATAAAATTTTCAATAATGAAAATAAAACATTATTAATTTTATATGAGGAAATTACTAAATAGTAGATAATAGAAATTTGAATACTTAGTTAACAAGATAAAATTATCAATCAGAATAAAATCATTTAAAATAAAATATTATCAAATCACTTTTTATAAAATCAAATATTTTATATCTTAAAGGATTTATAAATATTTATACAAGTTGATATTCATTACTTGTAAAATCTAAAGTGGTGTCACTCTTTTGTGAATGATTTATTAAGAATTGATTCCTCAAATCTATATGTTTTATACTATAATGACTTATAAAATTATTGAAAATGTTGATAGAATAAGTTTTATAAAATTTATTGGATCATAATCAAAATTGGATCTAAAGTCCATCAAGGTGTGTTTCATCTATAAAAGTTGTGTACAAAAACTATCAGTTATAATATATTCAACTTTAATAGATAATAATGGAACAAAGTATTACTTATTACTAGACCATGAAACTAAATACTTTCCTAGAAAGTGTAAGGTACCAGATGTACTATTTATATATAATCTACACTCACTAAATTAAGCATCATAATATGAAATTAAATAAAAAATAAAAAAATGGAACTGCAAAGATAATGAAATTGTTCCTTTTAAATACCTTAAAATAATTTTGGAAGAAATTAAGTTGGATTATTTGGTATTTGATTTAAATCAATCATATAAGCATATAGAAAACATAATATATGGTCTAATTGTAGTTAGATAAAGAAAACCCATAATTATTCCTCAATACAGCTTGTTGTCAACCAAATTCCTAGTTTCATCTAAATCAATCTTAGTAGTATAACTCATTGGAGTTGAAAAAATCTTACTTCTTTCAAGTATAAAAATTTTAAGTAAAGTATGTGTTTTCTTTGATTTAAAAAATTCCTAATATATTTTTGGTAAATCTAAACTCCAAGAAATAAATTTAGTTCTCATATAATATTCATTTTATATCATTTTTTCATAAGATTCAAAAAACATTACATAAATTTTAATTTATAGTACCAAAAATGACATCATCAATATAAATTTGAACTAAAAAAATATCATTTGATAAAGTTTTCTTGAAAATAGTAGGGTCTTCCAAACCCACATAAAATATATTTTATAAGATAAATAAACTTATCCTTCACACTAAGATCTAGTTGATTGTTTAAGACCATACAATGCTTTAGTAAGTTCGAAAATAGAATTTGGGAAATGGGGGTCTTCAAAACCTATATATTGTTTAACAAAAACTTCCTTTATTAAATATCCATTTAGAAAAGAAGATTTTATATCCATTTAAAATAATTTAACATTTATATAAGATTCATAATATAAAATGATTCTAATGGATTATATTCTAGTTATAGGGGAAAAAGGTTTCCTCATAATCTATCCCTTCTTCTTGGTTGTAAACTTTGAAAGATAATCTATCTTTATTTCTAGTGATCATGCATTGATTATCCTATTTGTTTCTAAATATCCATTTATGTACAATAAAAGGATAATCATATGGACTATCAACTAAATCTCATACCGTGTTACTCTTGAACTGATTTAATTCCCCTTGCATAGAAATTGACTAACTCTCATCAGTTAAGGATTATTTATGGTTTTAGGTTCATGTTGCGATAAAATGTATAAAATTTAGATATGTTTTTATAGCTTCATTTAGTTATAACTCCCCCATCCAGTCATCCTATAACCATCTCTAAAAGATTATTTTTTAAGGTTTTATGTTGTATAGGTAGCACATTTTCATGTTCTTTAGATTCAATTATTTCAAGAATGGATTTTACTTGATCAATTTCCAAATTATCATAATTTTTCATTGAATATAGTTTCGAGTCCTTTTTTCCATAGAATCACTTAGATCATCTATTTGAATCTTTTTATGATCAAAGGGATCACTTTCATCAAACATGACAAGAGTGGATTCTTCAATTACCTTTGACTTCTTTTTAAAAAAAATTAATCTTTGAAAGTAGTATAATAACTTAGGAATATTACTTAATATTCCTTTGGATCAAACTTACCAATATTATCCTGGATGTTTAAGATGTAATCTTTGCGTATAAAAACCTTAATGTAACAAGCTTTTGGTTCTCTATTATTCCATAACCAATAATTATTGATTCCACTTTTTGATAAGTTGTATTTATTGTCAATAAATGTCAATATGTTAAATAATTAGATTAGAATATTATTTGGTTTTCCCAAACTTATAATTAAGAATAGTTTTTAGGAATATGTTAAGGAATGTCAGTATGTTAAAGAAGTATCATTGAATATTCATTATTTCACCCATTATTATGATGAAGAAGAGTTACTAAGAAGATTTCTATTTTATATTGAGTGAATTATTTCCCCCACAGGTGTAGCATAGTGGTTACAACTTTGAGGGGTCTTGTGGGAGGTCTCAGGGTCAAGTCTCCCTGAATACTTGTAGGCATGGTAGATTTCTCCATTTCTTTTCATCCCCCTCCCTGAACTGTGGTAATATATTGAACGAATTGTTATTTAGTAAAATATTGGATGATGAAAGGTGTTTATGATACTTCCATATTTATTTACCAGAAGAATTAAAAATTGGATGATGAAAGGTGTTTAAGGTTTCTAGAAGCATGTATTACATATTCATATGATACAATTATTTTTTCAAAGTAAATATTTAATGAGTTCTTAAAAAATGTCAACCCCTAGGCCCGTTTAACTCCTAAGCAGCCAAACCTCCATAGGGAAAGCCCAACTAGAACACATACATGGATCCAACCTAGGATCGTCTATGAAGAGGATAGAGTAAGTTCAAGGGTCAGGTGTGCATGCATACAAGAGTGTGGGTCAGCACATGGAGGATAGGTTCTTAGCCTGTCAACAATGAGGTGATAGGGGAGGTCGTAGAGTGAGAATTGATGCCCAGTCAAACTTGATCTAGCTTAATTCTGAATCAAATTGTAATATTAAGGAGTGTAATTATGAGATATTATTCAATGTGGGACTTTAGATATGGTATATTTTTTACCTTATTTTAAATAAGTTGAAAAGGATTTGGGTCATTTGATCTGATTGAAGTATCTTGTTCGATTGATGGCAGGTTGTCATCGTCATCCTCAAGCATGTAGGTTTCTTCTGTACAAGTCTATTGTAAACCAAAATGTCCATGATCAAGACAATATCATGATAAATATGTTATTATTTTCATGAAGTTGAAGCAAGATACCACTTTATATTCAACTAAATACATGAATAAAGTAAAAATTGACTGCAAGACTTCAAGCTATTGTATACCAATATAGTAGATGAACCGACCACATGATTTCATCCAATATGGTGGACCATAATTTAGAACCAATGTAATAGATAAACTGACCACATGTTTAAAAAGTATTGACTACATGTTGGCTTGATCAATCGTGATATATTCCTGATAGTTTGACCAACCATGAGGGAGATGTGTCTAATCACATGAAGGAAATGACCTATTATGAGCTTCACGTAGAAGGTGAACCAACCACACATTGGGATATCAACCATGATCTCTAAATAGACCACGTAATCTAATCCTATAGCATGAATAATTCTAAGAATGGTAATTTGACTATGATACACAAAAAGATATAAGGTTTTAAGGATTAACACGTATGAATAATTGTTAATGGCCCATAAAATAAGAGTGAAAAAATAGTTCATCAATGCATAATGTGAAAGGACCACTTTGGGATATACTCAATATTGGGAGGGGGTTGAATCAGTGTTGGAAACCTTTTACCAATTATAATTTTTTATACCTTTACCTTTTATAATTGTTAGGATATTAATTCTCCTATTCTCTTTTTCTTATCATATTCAATTATATGAAAGAAATAAATGATATAACACTGTGTTTTTACAAGGTTCACTACTCAATAAGAGTAGTTAGTCCTTATAGTGTATAGTTATAACCAATACGTGGATTCTCCATTATAATGAGATTTTATGTTATAGTGGTGTGGCTAGAAGATAATCCTTAGCCAGTGTGGGTCCATACACTTTAGGATGGGTGATGGAAATAATCATTCTTCCCAGGACTGGTGATAACCTAGTTTAACTTGTAGGTTATTTATGGTTATTTATACTTGAGATGAACCATAATTCTATCATTGGAATTTACCTTCTTATAATTATTTCATGTAGTATAAAGCACAAATATCTCATAAAGAAACCAACAAAACATTATTCTCATAAATGAATAATGATACATTAGTCATCAAATAATATTATAAGAATGCCAAATATTATATAGGGTAAATAAATAGATAATAACAGTATAATAATAGGATAATTTGGATCTTCTTGATCCACCCGAATGACCATACTCATGAACAAAGCTGTAGAAATAAAACAGAATGTTAATAATGCAATATTAATTATGAAGATAAATGTATTTATAAACATGAGATAAAGTATAAATGAATTAATAATGAATTGAATAATAGGTATTTATAGGAATTACGAAACCCATATGACTGTTATAAATCTGGCCATTGGAATAGTAATCTAACTATTGGAATAGTAACCTGAGCATTGGAATAGTAATATGGCCATTAGGAATAGTAATCTAAAATATAGAATAGTAACCTCACCTATAGAAATGTAAAATAATATTTAGGTATCATATAAAAAGAAAATGTGATGTATTTAAACCACGTTACAAGGAAAAAATATTTTAAAAATGATAAATTAAGTGTATGTATTTTTTATAAAACATAAATGATTTAATCACACATTTATAATAAATATAATGATTTAAAATAAATTTTATTAACATAAATGGATTTATAAATTAATATTTTGTTTTATTATAATGATAACATAATTTTATGAGACCATACAAAATTTTTCAGTGGATCATAAAATCGATTATAATATTAAAATAATTATTTTTCAAATAAATGAGGATTTGTTTAAAAATTAAATTTATAATATTTAGAAAAATATTTTCATAAAATGGATTCCATTTTTTAAATATACACATCAATAAATATTTGGGGTTTATTTTTTATATTTCTCTAAAATAGTTGAGTTTTTTTTGAATAGTGAAACATGGTAATTTACAGTATTTAACATTTTAATCCAAATACATGAATTTTTGTGTCATGGATGATGTAAAAACTAATTATTACGAAATATTTTGAACTATTTACTATAGTTATTCACATGAATTAATATTATTGATAGTCTTGAGACAAAAAAAATAAACAAATGAATATAATAATCAAAAACACTCCTCTCCTCCCATTATAAATACCACCCCTTCTCCTCACACCTTATAAGCCTTTGAGCTTGTAAAATCTCTATTAAACCTGTTGGAACCACTTTGTGTATAAGTTTGTATTTGTTGTCAATAGTTGTCAATGAAGATCAAAATGAATGAGATCAAGAAGTACTCCAATGAAATGGAGGATTGGAAGATCAAAATGAAGGAGATCATTAAGTACTCCACTGAAGTAGCGGAATGGTGATTCAGACGATTGTTGTACTAATCATAAGTTCAAAGAACATGTGTCAAAGGTGATACATTGTTTACAACAATGAATAATGTGAGGTGTAATCCATCTGAGGATTATTAAAGAATAATGGGATTTGATGAAGACCATGCAACCCTTCATGATTTCATGAGAACCATGCAAGAGACTTCTTGAAGACTAGAATCGTATGTTTTGCATGAAGTAGAGGAAGATGGTTGAAGAAGAAGACAATGTTCAAGGGATTGTCATTTTGTGACGGCCATGAAAATTGGACTTATGCGATAGCCATGCACATCACATTGTCATAGAAGATGATGATGCTGAAGTTATGCCTTCAAATAATACATATCACCAAGAAGAAGTGTTGTTGAGGTGATCGTGCTTGTTGACAAAGAAAACAGATGACATACAAATTTCTTGACAAAGGAGATTCCATGGTGGCATGTCAAGTTCGAGGACTGTGGATAATGATCCATGTTTTATTCAAGTAACATCGATAAAGGAATGGATGGATGGTCTGGAGGCGGACAAAAAGAGCAGGTACAAGGTGGCGCCGTTTTCCAGTGTTTGCCAAATTTTTGGGGTCCAAAATTTGGAGGTTTTTGAGCATCTTGAAAAGTGCATTTCCATGAAGATAATAATTAAATATGGAAAAGGCATGAATTTTGTGAAGATGGGATGCATGGATTGGATTTCACGAAGACCAGAAGAATGGAGGCGGTGATTCTTCGCGATTACGTCAAGCTTCACGAACGGCAAAGGCTGGAGATCTTCGTAGCGATGAAGGGTTTTGCAAGGGAGCTTCATGGCAATGAAGAGCTTTGCGAGGGAGCTTCGAGGCAAAGGTGTGAAGTAATTGACGGGATGCTCCTCGATTACGACGTGCTCCGCAAATAGAAAATTGACGTAGTGCTTCGCGATTTTGAGAGACTTCCGGTGGGAACTTCAGAGCTTCGCGATTTGAGATGACGTGGCATTGACTTCACACAGAAAGTTCGAGGGTCGGTGGAATTGCCTATAAATACAGGTTGACCCCCTCAAGAGAAGTAGAGAGAGCTCTCAACGAAAATCCTTTTCTCTCGGTTCGCAAAGGTCACTCGCGAAGGCAGTGTGCTACAAGAAAGAGGAGCTTCGCGGCGGCTATTCTAGCTCCACGAAAGTTGTGTGCCCCGCGTTGGCTCAGTGAGCTTCGCGAAGAGGCAGGAGCTCCACGACAGCCAAGCATTGCGAAGGCTGGAGCATCGCGAGAGTGCTTCGTGATTGAGCTTCGCGAAAAGGCAGGGACTCCGCGAAGGCTTGTTTAAGCTTTGCAAAATTGTGATCCTTGCGAAGTAGGGTACTTTGTGAAGGCCCTTTCCAAAGGTTGTTCACCCAGTGGACAGGGAAAAAAGGGTTATTCATCAGTGGATGAAATTTGGACTTCAACAGAGAATCATTTATTGAGCAATCACACAAGTGATTGTAATTCAGGAAAACGAAGACAAGGGGATCTAGTGTATTCAGTTATTGCACTAAAGTAAAAGGTTGAATACAAAAGAGCATAAACTCAGGACTCTGATGAAAGAAAAGTATCATGCTGAATAGGAGACAAAGACTTCAATGAAAATCTATTGAAGAGACCTTCACGTCTATAAACTGAGTGAGACTTCACCAACGGCAGTGAGCCAGGGGGAGTCAACGGGAGTGACCCGAGGGAAGCAGTGAGCTATCCCTGAACCTTTTTAAAGGCAGTGAGCCTGGGACAGAGTGACTATGCCCAAACAATTGTAATCTAGAGCTAGTGAAGCATAGTGTATTCAGGTACGACCGACAACCTGTCGGCGTATGCTCCTTAGACGTAGCCCTTAGTGGTGAACCAAGTAAAAATAGTTGTTTCATCTCTCTACATGTGAATGTATCGTTGTTGATCATATCCTTCATACAGGTTTAAGTAGTTCCTACCAACATGGGAATAAGATCCAAAACTTTAAGAAGAAAAAGTTGACACCCTGATTCGTCCCTCCCCTCTCAGGGTGTCCTGTGGTCCTACAAGTGGTATCGGAGCCAGGTTAACGTATGTTGGATATTCTCCAGTAATTCTATACAGAAGAGGATTTGAGGTTCTTTCCTAAAGTCAACAATGAAGAGCAGTCTTGATAAGGATGAAGTCACTTCTGAGCAGAAGTCTACATCTAGCAAGACCATGACAAACAAGAAAAAGAAAGAGAAGAAGTAGCTGAAGAAGTCCCTCATATCCAAAGAAGATTCAGTGTCTTGTTCTCCATGCCATTCCAATAATGAAGAAACATCAGGCTTGGAAAGTATCAAGCAGGTGGCTCAGGATTCTTCCAGAAGATAGGATGACACCCTTAATTCAAGATTTTAGGAAAAACTCAAAACATATCTGCATGATATTCCTGAAGAAATGGTTTCTATTATTTGTAGCCTATTCCAATCTATACAGGTTGAGATCACTCAACTAGAAAGAGAAGCTGACAATATGAAAAAGGGGTAGGAAAGAAAAGTTCTGTAAAGTATGAAGC
Source organism: Viscum album (assembly GCA_963277665.1). Classification (NCBI taxonomy): domain Eukaryota; kingdom Viridiplantae; phylum Streptophyta; class Magnoliopsida; order Santalales; family Viscaceae; genus Viscum; species Viscum album. The sequence goes on along the minus strand of OY728159.1, from coordinate 1,814,213,081 downwards.
TCTCCAAACAGTTTAAAGTCTTTGAAGAAAACGAGGCAGTTAATAAGACTCTAAAAGAAAAGATCCATGCACTTGAAGCTGAGCTGAAGAAGAGAAATGAAGTAAAGGGTTTTTTTTTTGGGAGAAACTTCCATTAAATTCAGGGAACTTGACTCTTTGTTACAAAACAAAGTTAAGATGCATGAGGATGAGGTTGAAAGATTGAAGAAGACTTGTGAAGATAAGATGATCATGATTGAAGATCAGAAGATCATCCTCAATAATGAAAGTCAAAAATTGGAAGCCCAATTGACAAATCTTGAGAAGACACATATTGAGACTCCACAAAAGAATGAAACAGGAGATGCTGGTACTCAATGTTCATTGGAGGCTACTAAAGCTGAAGTACCTCCAATATGTGACAAGAAGATTATGACAACTCTTGAGTGTCCACCTCAAGAATTAGTCGCTGCTGGTACTCAATTCTCACTAGAGGATTCTATTGTCAAAATACCTACAACATGTGATAATAATATCATGACTTCACTCATTTATCTATCACAAGCAACTGAGAAAGTGAAGGTACCATCCAAACCATCTTGAACTCATGTTTCTAAATACGTTCCTACAATCAGTGCAGATTGGAAGAAAAGTTATAAGCAAGTTGTATGAGGAAAGGTGAGTGGAATAAACCTACCACCATGGATACGGTGGATGAGAATCAAAAGGAGGAAGTTTGTTCCTCAAATAGAGCACAAAAGATTAAGAAGATGGCCCAACAACCTCATACAGAAGAAACAAAGAAAAAAAGATTTGTGGGCCAATGTTGGTGCTGCAACAGATTTGGGCACTGTGCACTGGATTGTTTTTACAATCCCTTACATGGAAAAGCACAGGGAAAGCCTATATCAAAGGGAAGGAATCCAGAGAAGAAGAAGAAACATCCGTAGGTCCAGAAGCATCTGTCTACCACAAACAGATTTGGAATTCTTGATAACATCTGTGATGTATGCAACGGCAGTGGTCACAAGGCAGGAACATGTCCATATCAACATGATTTCACTATTTATAAGAAAAGAAGACCTCTGATGTCATCTAAGCATGAAGAAAGTACCTTGGGAAGAAATTAGAAGAATTTTGTGAACACACATTTCCCCAAGAAGATCTCAAGTAGGGAATCTGAGGAGACCCAGGATTTTAGATCCATGAAATTGATGGGTCATTCATCCAAAAGAAAAAAAAAGTGGGATGATACTCAGATGAACCCATGTGGAAGATCCAAACCTGCCACAAAAGTTCCAAATGACATATTGTTCATCTGGCCAGAAGATTTGAAAAGAATGAGGAAACTTGAAGATGAAAAGGCCATGGCTGGTGACAAAGGAAAAGGAAAACTTTCACATGATGAAGACAGAGTGCAAGAGAGATTGCAAACCAAGAAAAACACTCGTGTCAAAGAAGTTCTGTGTGAGAGATGCAAGAAATATGGTCACATTACAAAAATTAGTCTAACCTTAATACCAGAACAAGAAGCAGTCCTTAAGAGGAGTAAGAATTTATCATTCATGATGGATGTTGTTAAGCATAACAATTCTCCACACAAAGCAAAAGAGAATGTAAAAAGAGCCATGCCACATCAACACATATCAGAACATATGTTGAAATATTCAGGCATGAAGACTGGATTGAACAGAGGAACTTGGTTGAGAAAAACACCTCAACCATGCAGCTGATATTGATGAATCAAGGAGAAACCACCTTATTCCCTTATTCATTTTTTTATTGTATTTGTGCTAATAATGAAGGGAATTGAAGGTGAATCATGCTCTCATGGAGAGAACCTGGGAAGTAGTGAATGTTGTCAACTCTTGATATCCAAGCTAAAGAAGTTTCCATCCTTAGTAGATTATTCAATGGATATTCAATGATTAAGATGACGAAGGATCACTCTTGATGAAGATGATGAGGAGTGTTTCCCCTAAGGGGGAGAAAAATGAAGAAGCTTCCAAAATCATTGTTTTAATCAATATCAACTCCAACTGGACTCAAATGCAGTTACTCTATGAATTTCTTGAAGAACATGTCAATGGAGAAGTTATGACATTTCTCAATCTCTATCCCTTGGTTACTAAGATCAAAGATCATTCTACAAAGGGGGAGTAACTGAATTGATCAGTGATATAAGAAGAATGGATGTTCCCCAAGGTTACTTATCCTGCCGATTTCACTTGAATGTTTTTGATCTATTTGCTGATGTGAGTACAGGAGTTTCAGGTTGATTATTCCCTATCACATTTGAGTTTTCTTCTACCTGAAATAAAAGTGGTAAACCCTTGAATACAAAATACATGAGTTCTCATCTCATGTTGGTATCATGATCTATGAATAATGGACAGCCTTGTTGACTTAATCAAATCCTCTTGTTTTCTACATCGAGCATTTCTCAAGTAGACTTAGAGTGAAATGATTAATGAAACATTTCTTAAGTATGGATTGATACCCTCCCTACCATGCGTTTTGTATTTCTTATCAATAAGGGGGAGAGAAAGTGAAATGAATGTTTGAAAAGAAAAGTTCATTAAAGAGAAGATTCTCATTTTGATGTTGACATATTTATTTCAGAAGATGTATAAGCTATTGACAACAAAATACAAAGGGGGAGATTGTTGGAACCACTTTGTGTATAAGTTTGTATTTGTTGTCAATAGTTGTCAATGAAGATCAAAATGAAGGAGATCAAGAAGTACTCCAATGAAATGGAAAATTGGAAGATTAAAATGAAGGAGATCATGAAGTACTCTGCTGAAGTAGCGGAATGGTGATTCAGACAATTTTTGTACTGATCGTAAGTTCAAAGAACATCTGTCAAAGGTGATACATTGTTTACAACAATGAAGAATGTGAGGTGTAATCCATCTGAGGATGATTAAAGAAGAATGGGATTTGATGAAGACCATGCAACTCTTCATGATTTCATGAGAACCATGCAAGAGACTTCTTGAAGACTAGAATTGTATGTTTTGCATGAAGTAGAGGAAGATGGTTGAAGAAGAAGAAAATGTGCAAGGGATTGGCATTTTGTGATGGCCATGAACATTGGACTTCTGTGATAGACATGCACATCACATTGTCATAGAAGATGATGATGCTGAAGCTATGCCTTCAAATAATACATATCACCAAGAAGAAGTGTTGTTGAGGTGATCGTGCTTGTTGACAAAGCAAACAGACGACATACAAATTTGTTGACAAAGGAGATTCCATGGTGGCATGTCAAGTTTGAGGATTGTGGATAATGATCCATGTTTTATTCAAGTAACATCAATAAAGGAATGGATGGATGGTCTGGAGGCGGAAAAAAAGAGCAGATACAAGGTGGCGCCATTTTCCAGTGTTTGCCAAATTTTTGGGGTCCAAAATTTGGAGGTTGGTGAGCATCGCGAAAAGTGGATTTCCATGAAGATAATAATTAAATGTGGAAAAGGAATGAATTTCATGAATATGTGATGCATGGATTGGATTTCGCGAAGACCAGAACAATAGAGGTGGTGATTCTTCGCGATTACGTCAAGCTTCGCGAACGAAAAAGGCTGGAGAGCTTCGCAGCGATGAAGGGTTTTGCAAGGGAGCTTTGTGATGATGAAGGGCTTTGCAAGGGAGCTTCACAGCGAAGGTGAGAAGTAATTTACGGGATGCTCCATGATTATGACAAGCTCCGCGAATGGAAAATTGACATAGTGCTTCGCGATTTTGAGAGACTTCCGGTGGGAACTTCAGAGCTTCGTGATTTGAGCTGACGTGGCATTGACTTCGTGCGGAAAGTTAGAGGGTCGGTGGAATTGCCTATAAATACAGGTCGACCCCCTCAAGAGAAGCAGAGAGAGATCTCAATGAAAATCTGTTGCTCTCGGTTCGCAAAGGTCACTCGCGAAGGCAGTGTGCTTCGTGAAAGAGGAGCTTCGCAGTGGCTATTCTAGCTTCGCAAAAGTTGTGCACCCCGCTTTGGCTCAGTGAGCTTCGCGAAGAGGCAGGAGCTCCACGACAGCCAAGCATTGTGAAGGCTAGAGCATCACGAGAGTGCTTCGCGATTGAGCTTCGCAAAAAGGCAGGGACTCCGCGAAGGCTTGTTTGAGCTTTGCAAAATTGGGATTCTTGAGAAGTAGGGTACTTTGTGAAGGCCCTTTCCAAAGGTTTTTCACCCAGTGGACAGGGGAAAAAGGGGTATTCATCAGTGGATGAAATTTGGACTTCAACAGAGAATCATTTATTGAGAAATCACACAAGTGATTTTAATTCAGGCAAAGGAAGACAAGGGGATCTAGTGCATTCAGTCATTGCACTAAAGTAAAAGGTTGAATACAAAAGAGCATCAACTTAGGACTCTGATGCAAGAAAAGTCTCATGCTGAACAGGAGACAAAGACTTCAATGCAAATCTATTGAAGAGACCTTCACGTCTATAAACTGAGTGAGACTTCACCAACGGCAGTGAGCCAGGGAGAGTCAACAGGAGTGACCCGAGGGAAGCAGTGAGATATCCCTAAACCTTTGTAAAGGCAGTGAGCCTGGGACAGAGTGATTGTTCCCAAACAATTGTAATCTACAGCTAGTGAAGCATAGTGGATTCAGGTACGACCGACAACCTGTCGGCGTATGCTCCTTGGATGTAGCCCTTAGTGGTGAACCAAGTAAAAATAGTTGTGTCATCTCTCTACATGTGAATGTATCATTGATGATCATATCCTTCATACAGGTTTAAGTAGTTCCTACCAATGTGGGAACAAGATCCACAACTTTAAGAAGAAAAATTTGACACCCTGATTCACCCCTCCCCTCTTAGGGTGTCTCAGGGTCCTACAAAACCCTCTCCTAACCACTCTCCCCATGTTTAATTGCTTCTTTTCTCACCAAAATACCAATTCCAAGTTCCTTAAGGGGTTCTTAAAGTAGGTGATATTCAAGAGGCAACATTCTCAAACTACCTCTTTTAATTTCTTTACTTCTTCTACCTCATCCTCACCGCATTCATCCATAAAATATTAATAAATATAGTTTCATGTATATAATAAAATTTTATAATACTAATGTAATATATTATGTACATCCCTTTTATCGTCTCCTTTTATTCAAAGAAACAAAACCATTATCCAAATCATGGAAATTAATCGTCTCTGTGGATAACGAGTTTTTTTTTCTATTACTGCCTTCAAGTTAGGAAATAAAACTATTATTATAGTTAAATAAGATTTTGATAAGTATATTATAACTTATTTCATATTCTATAACTAATATATATTCATAATATTAAATAAAATGAAACTAGTTTGTGATAGCCGGTAAAACCGCCTAAATAAACTAACATAAGGATAACGTTTTTACTCAAAGAACCATCCTCGTGTGAGAAAAAAAATGATATATGGGACCATTTAAACTTTTTGAAGTGCATGAATAAATTTTTTTAACTTTCAGATTTTTATTTCCATTTGACAAGAACTTCTATAATTATACACAAGTGAATCGATGAAACCATGAAACGAACGCACTTAGAACAATGAAATTGAACTTTATAACTCATAGAAATGGCCATAAATGAAATTAATAAAATTATAATAAAAAAATATATGTTTAAGAGGTTCTTAATTAAGTAATTAATGATTCTAATTTTATTTTCCTAGACATTAAGTTCAAGTGCATAACACATTTAGACATAAGGTAAGGGATCTCTCCAAACCTCCATATTTCATTTGGGTGACACTTTACCTCTATTTTCTTAAAATTTATCTTTTATTATTATTATATAATTATATTATATTCTTTATACATGTTTCAATCATATATATCTATCTCAATTCATCTTTCTTTGATGGTGAAATATATGTTTTAAAAGTTGCTCTTCTCAATTACTCTTGATAAGAAAACCTGATTAAAGGGAACTTCTCTATTTCTTACCCATTTTAAAGTAAACTCCATAAAATAATTTAGATAATCAATATTTTCTAAAATAACTCAATTTCTCATGAAAAGTAATTTTAGTTCATTTCTGGTTTTAGGTAAACAATTATTCCTTTATCCTCTTCAAAGTCTCTTTATTCATTTCCCTAAAACTATGCTTAAGTGGGACATTTTGAAAGTTTTATAACCACTCTATTTAATGTTTTCACATCATTTGGGAATCATTATTCATGAATTATTATTATATTTACTTTATATTTGTCCAATAAAGATTTAAATATCATATTTTATGGATACAATTATGATACGACCTTTGGTCGTGCCTTATAACATGATTACAAAAATCATTTATTTATCAGATTTCATTATGTGGTGCACATTGTAGGGTCCTGAAAACTCTAAAAAGGGAAGGAAAATAATCCCACAAATTTGATGAAGGAATAAGACATAGGCTTGTTTAAAATTTTGAGAATAAAATTGAAGAAATCAAATTTAGAAAAAGGACCAAAGTGGTCTGCGTACTGATTTCTGGGAATAGTATGTGGATGGCATTACCTTCAAACCAAATGGTACGTAGACAGCCTGCGAAATGATGTCCCTCAAGGCATTGTCTAGTGAACCATGAAATTTGTGGAATAAAAGAGGAATGATTCCTATCCCCCATGAACCAATTCGTTGGTATAATGGAGGCGGAGAAATTCCACTCGTGAACCATGGCCCCACGAACCACGTCATTAGTGAAAACATGATGGAAAGGTATGCCCCCACACACCATCCCTACAAAATCAGTTTATAGACAAGGCAAGGTTGATGTCATCCCACGAACTATGTTGTTTGTGGGATTGAGGTAGTGATTTCCACTGCCACAAACCGCATCTCCACAAATCTATGTTGATCGAGTCATCCATGGGATGGATGATTTCCCCATGGGCTTCCAAAAAAGGTGTCTTGTGACCCATAGATATATCATCCTTGACACTGTATAAATGGACCCTGAAAGTAGCTGAAAAGAGGATTGGATTTTTAAAGAGCTTGGAGTTTATGGACAGAAGACTTTAAAGGAAAACGATCAAGGAAGTACATAACCGTAATAGTTTCTAGTAGGTATAAACAAGTTGTGAACCATAAAAAGAAGGAAGGATAATAATATGGGAAAAACCACGAACCTAATTGGTGAACCTCGAACCATACTCCCTTCATGGATGAACTTCCCGTGAACTGTAGGACTAATTCCCCTTCTTCAATCTGGCGTACCACATAGTACATCTCTATGTGGATGAAACCCTGCCATGCATAGCGTTCCTCCACACAGAGGGACTCCAGCGTCGCATACCACCATGGTATACTGATTGAACTCGAGGTCGTGTACCACTAATGTACGTGAACCGCATTCAGATCTGCATACCACCTTGGTATGTGGATGGAATCCAGGTCTTCTTACCACTTCGATACGTAGACATACCCTCCACCTACATAACAGTACGCCATGCGGAGGGTACCCCGCCCTGCATGAACAAATGATATGCAGAGTAGGGTACCTTCGAACCTTTCACCTTATGGTACCGATCATTACCTTTTGTTTCCATCCCATCCTATGAATCCTCTCCACTAACTAGTCCATTGGCATTATGTCAAATCCTCTTCTAAATCCACCGAACCCATATGATAAAACCATCAGGCACATCAGTGCGTCTTTATGAGTTTACATACCCATGGTAAGCAAAGTCATGTGGGTAATCCTAGCAAGGGTTTGAACCCTCGGAATGTCTGTAAGTCTACATTCCCATGGTAACCTAGGGCCCAACCTTGGAATACTCATTTGAACATCCCCTTTCTAGGGATCAAGGGTAATCACTAGCTTTTCCATTCAATTGGGGATATTGATAAGTCAAAGGGACCATTCCTACCTTTCTTTTTCATGAGGATTGATTCTTATCCAATATCTTGGGACCGGATTTTGGGTAACCCCCTTATGGTGACCCCATATCCCTTCTACTAGAGGAGGCACTCCTTCTCCTCTCAGGCTCGGCCCGGAACATGTCTGGATAGATTCCCAAATGTGACTATCTTGGATATCAACATGGGTGAGAGTTGTCACAATAAAATCCCCTATCTATCCCTTGTTGAGCTACCACCCCAGTCTCTTCCGATGTCATCCTCCTTTTCCATTAGTAGAGAAGGGAAGGTGTGTGGTTTTTTGGATCTACCGCTTCCTCTTGTTTCTCACATCGAGCATAACTCATGTGGGATTAGAGGTTGACATAGATCATAGTATCCACACCACACCCAATGAACTATGAGAACTATGATTCCTGCTCTAACTAGGATACGTAAGATGCCTGTTTGAAGGCCCGATCTCAAATGGATAGCTTCCACGTGTAAGCCCCACAACAAATGAACTACAAGAACTTTGATTCTTGTCGCAAACAGGATACGTAGGACACCTGCCTAAAGACCTGAGCTCAAAGGAGATCTTTTTCAAAGGTTAATCCTTAATCACACCCCCTAAAAATGTGGCCTCCTTTATGATATAATCCCTAACTTATACCAAAATATGATGGCTTTGATTCCTAACTCATTGGGATACGTAGGAAACCTCCATGAGGTCCAAACCCAACACCCAAACCACCCTAGTGTTCACTGAGCCATATCCTAGTAGGGCTATATCCACCCAGGATACCATGCCTCTCCTAAGAATCCTAGTCCAATTTGGTGTAATTCCCATGTGAAATCTTAACTGGGCATATTTTTCCTTGATTTCCTTACCGCATGACGTTAAACTACATTGATGGGTCCTCATTGCATGACCTTAAAATATGATGTGTCCAGTAAAGCAGCATTGAACTATGTGGGTTCTGATTCCTCCCATGAGGATACATAGTAATCCCATCTTATGGGTTTTATCCAAATATTGAAACAACTTTCATCCCCCCTGGATGACTCCAGAGTGCCTTATCATACAGCTTAAACTAGCATTGTCTCAGTAATTTCCAACCCATTCATACATATGATTAATCTTGCAACTAAGGGGTAACCTATAGACACATGCTTGGGAAAGAACCAAGGATTCATGAACATATAAACATTGATTAAATCTATAAGAGAGTCCCTAAGTAAGAAATATTTCCCCCAAAAAGGGTTTAATGAGCCCAACCTCTCATCCTCTCAACCAATAGAATCCTTAAGTGTTGTTGGCCAAATCTTCATCCAACAAGCACATTCCTTTGGAAAGCAGGTCCATAAATCATGGATATCAGGGTTTTTGGGTGTTTCCAGCTACACAAATAAACTCATTGGAGACCATCCGAGGAAATCATACCTGACTTTGAACCCTTCATAATAATAGAAAACTAGTTGCTATTTTTTAGGCCATTTTGTTCACCCCTATGGTACAATGTGAATCAGGTTGAAACAAAAATGGTGAACCAGATGTGAATCCTTAACCAAGGTGGTGGTATTATTCCACCACAAGACCCTTTCATCCATGAAGGAAGAGGGCCAAGAAATATCATCAATTATGCATTTGACCAAGAGATGTTGTTTTGAGAGTGTTTTGTTGTCTTTATATGTCATATATATATTACAGGCATTTCACATAGCTCTCTTCAATCCAAATGGCATCCCAACAATTTTCTTAGAAATTCATGTCAATGACCACATAGGTGGTTGGGTCCCTAAAAAATACCAGGACTCCCTCACCTACCCATCATCTTCAACATTGGGTTTAAAACTCATTGATCAAAGAGTGCCACCAAAACGGTACTCTCCCTATGGTGGATGCTGCAAGGAAGGCCCTCCATTTGATGAAATCTCACCAACTTCCTCTTCAGCTGTGGCTAGCATCCCAATATAAGATTTCCCCACTGACTGTCTCAAATCATTTTGGGAGCCTATCTCAGGAACGTGGAAACAAATACCTCCCTTATCTTAGGGAGGCAGATGAAGTTGATGCCAATGACTTTATCCCAGCTACATTATAACCCCACTCAAGGACTTCTATTAGGGGATGTCTCCACCAGCGGTGTCAACTCAATATCCTCACTCTGAAGAGGATCTCATGCTGAGGGCACCTACTAAAGTCTAATGGACACGGGCCCCTTGGACTTCCCATTGAGGTAGGCAAATGCATAATCAAGAGCAGGTTATCACCCTAGTTTCTAATGAGGATGTCTATCATACAAACTCAGCGGCATATAATGGGTAGGAATATAATTATACCCCTCCTTATGAATCCCTTTATGGAAATACGGTAGTGATCCATGAGCGGATGCATATCCTCGCTCATTCCTATAAATCCCACCACATAAATAGGGTGGCACAATATGAAGAAATGTATATTCCTACCAGTGCTCTCTGGTCTCGCTTCGCAGACAGAGTGGAAAATTATAGGAAGATTAAAATCTCTGCCAATGTGGAAGAATCACATCATCCAAATAGGATGGCACCCAACTATAAGTAGGCAAAAATCCCTATTGACATACATCAAGCCCACCATCCAAATAAGGAGGCAAACCATGGGCAGTCATATAACATTGTCGATGCATATGAATCCCACCAGTCAAATATGGTGGAAATCCAAAGGTAGATGAAAATTTCTACCTACTACAACAAATCCCACCATTAAAATATTATGATAAGAAAAATATGATCAGAGTCAAATTCCTGTGGATGCACACAAAATCCACCAGCCAAGTATGGTGGTAACCGAAGAAAATAGCCTACTAGTACCCACTGGAAACACATGGAAGATCAAAATAGGCACAAACTTCTACACCAACATCAGAATGAGAAGTCATACCCATTCCATCCAAATATGTATCTCAAAACATCTTTTCTATGTAGGATCAGGCGTTGATCCTAGAATATATCCTCCAGAAGTGTCAAGATGTCATTGCATCAGCAGAAAAAGTGAGGAGTTAGGCACAAGATCTCATCACCTCGGGTAGGATGATTCATCCATAAAATCACATAGTTATCCCAGATAAGACTTGCATCCCTACTCCAGTTCAGGAGGGTCGACAGCCATATTCCGTGATACAAGGACAACCGGATCGGGAACAAACACCTGTTCCAACTGGGGGGCACCGGTCCAACATGGTGGTCGATCTAGAGTAGGCATATATCCCTACCAGAACTCAATATGCTCATTGACATATCCTGTAGACATCATAGGAACCAACCAAAAAGGTTCTCATATATGAAGGATGCTACCAACAATAGGCGGCCTCAGTTTCCCGCAAGATAGAACTTAAACATGAAAGGTTCCAAAGGCAACTAAAAAATGAAGAGCATACTCATGATTCTGATCTGCTGGAAGCTGGAGTTCTTGACACCATAAAACATCTAACAATAGAGTGTCAAGATCCTGTCAGTACATTACCAAATTATGGAAGTGGTAGTAGCAATTGTGAAGGTCCTCCCCACAATTTCTCTACTAGTAGTTCTGAAGGTTCTCCTCGGAGCACCCAGGGGGGTTTACTCCATGGGACATAAATAATCGATCATGAGAGTCTATATCCTGATGTGTGTCAGGGTATCCCTCTCCTTGACCAAAAGATCGGACAGCAAGAAGGTTCTCCCCTTTCTATCTTCTTCCCTAATGGTACTCCCCAGGGTATACGCTGCATATATATTTCTCCCTATAGTCAGACATTAAGATGTGATGTTAGACCTCGCCATGACGGCAGTCACTACAAAGGCCCTTCCCACAGTGATGTCAAGCAATGAGAAGGTCCTCCCCAAATTTTAGTACATCGTGAAGTCCCTCCTCAGAATGTACACTACAGATAATCTCCTTGTAGCCAGAGCTATGATGGTATTCCTTGCCATGATAGCAGTCCTTGTGAAGGCCCTCCCCTCAATAACACTAAGAAGAAAGAAGGTCCTCCCCTTTTTGTGGTCCTCCCTAAAGGTACTCCCAAAGGTATACAATGCATAAGTCCTCTATACATCCGAACACTAATCTACGATGGTAGTCCTTCCCATCATGGCACTGACTGCGAAGGTCCTCCCCACGGTAAAAATTTATGTTGATGAAAAGGTCCTCCCCTTGTCAGGTCAAATATGAGAAATCCCGCATACACTGAAGCACTTGAAAAAATGGATTATGACAAGTTGGATATTATCTCTATGAAAAGTGATATAGTTTCTCAACTAGAGGACACCCTGGTGCCATGGTCATCTTCTAAGCCACCCTCGTACCATTCACATGTCAAAGAGACTCCCACTAACCCCCACTACATGGAACAAAATCATTAAAGATAAGTTAAACTGGGCGGATCAAGCAGAAGAGTCCCTGGTGGAGAAACAACAAGATATATTTCTTGTGGGAAGACAAATATCTAGGGATGACATACCAGTGATGTATTGGTCCACGGACACTTCTTAGTTCAACATACCAATAGAATGATCAGAAGAATGTATGCATAACATTCACCTCAATATCTGGACAACTCTCTGCCAGTTAAAAGTAAAGGTTTTTCCCTATGATGGGTATACAGACCATGTTAATGTCCTAGGAGAGCTTCTACATCAAATAAACATAGAATCCCTTCCATATGTACAGCATCCAAAATCATTAAGGTGAAAGAAATACCTTGAGATGTCCTGCCTCCATGCACTGTACAAGTTATGTTGCCTTATCAGTAACTCCCCATATGGTTTTCATATCCGGGGATGGGGAGAACACTGAGCTCTAAACTTTACCCCACTTCCCGTCTAGTAGAACCCATTGTATGTGACATCTTTAAATTTCATCATCCCCAGATGGTAGTCAAATGAAGTCCCTGCTCAGGAAAAGTGGAATGCTTGACAAGAACTGTCCTTGAGTAGGTCTTAAAAGCGTTAGACTCAACGAGATCAAGCCATCAAGAAGCTCCTGAACCAAGCCATCAAGAACATCTAGAAGGACTACCACTTAAGGAAAGACAATATACAAGAAATTATCATGTCCTTGGGATCAAACAATTCATGTTCAGACTTGGCACCATATCTGGATCACACTTTCATGGGAATGCATAAGAAAAAGAAGGTGGCAATAGCAGCAGCATCCACTATAACACGGGATCAACCTCAGCCCATAGGGTTAGGGGCATTTTTAACACAAAATTTCCCCATAAGACCATAAAATTTGGGATGAGTCATGTCAATAAAAGAATAGGATCAACCCAAGCCCTTAGGGTTGGGGGAATTTTTACCTCAAATTCCCACCCAAGTGGTATATGTCTTCTCCCAAATGGGAAGAACAATTGATAGAGTGGTCACTTTTTCCATCCTATCTCATGACTCACATCCCCCGAAACAGAGGTATACTGGAAGGTCATATCAGGGCTCTCTCTGAGTCACTATTCACCAAGAAACCCGAAGAAAATTACAGAATGGATGGAAAAGAGCCAATAAAGGATGCAAGAATCTCTCCTACCATTCAGCACCTCGTATACCACCCCAAATTTAGTATGCATTGGTGAACTTCGTGGACATAATCCCCACATACCTTGCTGAAAATGATACAAATAACATGAAAATAAGAGAATATGGTTCCCTCTCAGAGACATTCCATACCGATCCTGGAGGTGTGCACACCATAAACCAAAGAGTTGTCTTAAATTTGGTCACCCCTTCAGTTAATCTTCCACCACCTCTCGTACGAATCCCCAACAAGGAGAATAATAAGAACAAGGTATATGACCCACCTCCTCCTCCTTGTAAAAATGATTCCCTCGTTATTGAGGAGAGATTCACCTGAAAATAGGAAGAAATGAATGATCTAAGTCGAGTCAACACTGATCTTATAAGATAAAGTCATATTACTAGGTATATTCCTCAGGTGGAGCATCAACACACACTTCCATCAGATGTCCCTCTGCCTCACAATCTCATCTCTATGGATGAAGAAAGGTTGGAAAGCTCATTCAAGGTAGCGTTGGGACCATCAATCTACCTAAACCCAATATTGGGAGGATATTAACACTTCTCTCTATTGGAGAAGCAACCAGAATAGATTCAGGAGAATCCACAAAGGATGCCCCTAGCTAGGTATCCGCCTCAAGTTCCAGCAGTTCTTACACATCCAATATTTCCCCTTACTGCACCCACTCATGCTCAGGTCCTACAGGACATGCATCAAGGGATTTTAAATACCATAGAGTTATTGATAACTTTAATAGAATCAATGTAATGATGGAATGATCTGATAAAACTGAAAATAAATCACTACCTCGATTAGGTAAGCAGTGTCCCTCCGCCGCCAAATTTTGAGAACCTTTTATTCCCAGTGTTCAATGGATCAGGAGACCCAAGGAAGCATCTAATGCACTACTCTTATTACTTTGATCCCATGATGGGAACCCAAGAGTAACAAGAATTTGTGAAGATCAGATTCTTTGTACGAACCTTGCAAGGTTCGGTCTTTATGTGGTATACTAGTTTGCAAGCTAACTCAATAACAGTATGGTATGATCTCCGGTGCTAGTTCCTATTCCAGTTCAGTTCGACATTGCCAAAGACAACATTCAGTGATCTCATGAACTCAAAACAGTGGGAGAATGAGAGAGTTTCATACTTCATTTCCAGATGGAAAGGTATGACTTACTCCTTGAATCAGTCACTCCCCCGAGATGAGATTAGTGTCATGTGCATCAATAATCTCCGAGATGAGCGACAAATGCCACTCATTCCTATGAAGTATATAAGGGTGTTTTGGGACTTATCTGTCATTTCTCAAAGGATAGAATATTCATTGCAATGGACTAATATCAGGTCTCGAACAGCCCCATCATCCCCAGTAAAAAGAGCAGGAAGAGATGAAGTGGATTCAATCATGATTAAGCTGCCCCCTGCACTAGCTCCATCTCCAAGGCCCAAACCAAACTATGTTGGGCCCTCTGGATATTAGAAACTACCCCCAATTTATCAAGATGAGAAAAGGGTGGCCAAAATAAATAAATTAAAGGAACACATAAATAAAGTGTATTTGTTCTTGGATGAACAAGTCCATGGATACTTTGTAGCTACCATGAATTGCAACTTACTACAGCTTCCAGAACAAAAGTGGGATCATAAAGTAGGTCTTGATGACCAAAAATATTTTCATCCCTTCCAAAAGATATCTGGGCACAATATTTTGGAGTGCTTTGTCTTCAAGGACCTCCTACAACGAATGATATATTCCAAATAGGTCAAGATAGGACCACCACCAGTGTAAGTGGCATATGTTTCCAACAATGACCTGAATGAAGAGGGGGAGTGGAAGAAATTTGTTAAAAAAATGGATCAAAATTTAGATTATTGGTCTAATTGGAAAAAAATCAATCGAGACCATGGTATCCTCCAGTAATAGTTGAAGAAACAGATTATGTGTCCAATATCTCCTGATGCAACACAGCCGACACCCTCAGCCCCACAATCATCCAAAGGATGACTACCCAAAAAAAGTCCAATAAGAAGGTTGTAAATAAAGTGCAAAAAGATGGTATTGAACCAAATCCAAAGTTGGATTTAACACTCTCAGATTTCATGCTAGAAGATATGAAGATGTGGGCACCATCAGGCCAAATGGCACCACCGAGGGCAGATGATGAGGCAAAGTCATCATCATAAGAGGAGATGATTTTTGGCTCCGTCGATGTCATTCACTTGATGGATCTCTTCTTCGATGATGAATATGAATATCAACCAGAATTCCACACACCTAATTGGGTTCTTAGATGAATAAGACATAGAATCCAATGATATCAAGGGAGATTCATCCATGGCATAAATCAATCTTATGGCTGCACCACCATTCAAACTGTTAGTGTTGTAGAAACCCACAGAAGGACCCTCTAGCAAATCCGATAGGCATAGAAAAATTTTCTTTCCCTCATAAAAATCCACTCTAGTCCAATCCTTCTGAAATATCCATCAAATGAAGAAAAAAATGACTTATTTCCATTGGCATCTGAGCAGAAATGCTTGTCCCAATGCACAAAGGATGGAAGCTCCTCCAGATCCGACCCCAAGGG
The DNA here is from genome assembly GCA_963277665.1 of Viscum album. Classification (NCBI taxonomy): domain Eukaryota; kingdom Viridiplantae; phylum Streptophyta; class Magnoliopsida; order Santalales; family Viscaceae; genus Viscum; species Viscum album. The sequence continues at coordinate 1,814,197,150 of OY728159.1, read as the reverse complement.
CCAACCCGTCTTAATCAAATGCTCAAGCCCCTAAAGTGGCTGTGAAACAGAATCCCCAAGTTGGGAAGTGTTGTCATTTAGATTAGAAATATAACATTCTGAAATATCTAGCTTTAGTTCCAGCTATTCTCTCAATCATGGATGCACTAAATCTATAAATAGATCTCAGGGAAGCACTCATCGAAGCTTTTCTAAGTCCCCAGGAGCTCGAATATGAGGTGGTCACCACTGAAGTCTACTGGACAGAGACCAATCCTATAGATTTCCACATAGTTATCTCCTTCACATATCAAGATGAAAAATCCATCATGAAAGGATACATCAAACCATTATATGTGTCTAGAACAATAAATGGCATCAATATCTGAAAAGTCTTCATCAAAAATGGATTTGGGGTTAATCTCCTCCCACTATGGACACTTCATCAGCTAAACTGCAATGAGGATGATATCATGCCTTAAACCACAACCATGTTGGGCTGTGACAAAATAAAGAAGAAGCTGTTAGGTCAAATCAAGCTTGAAACCCAGTTCGGTGACCTTGTATCTCACCTAGAATTTATAGTGGTCTGAAATAATATGGACTTTAACGCCCTACTAGGGAGGCCCTAGCTACATAAACACACAACAATCCCCTCCTCGTACCATCAGTTCCTAAAATATAACATTAATGGATAGAGTGGTACACTTCATACCAATAAGGCCCCATTTTACCTATGTGAATCACACTATATTGATGTGGGGTTCTATGAACCAAAGGGGAAACAACCCTCAGCTGACAGAATTGATTGGGTCACCACCCCAAATAGTTTGGAAATGTTTCCTACTGATCCCCTCAAGTATCTCGAGGAATAATATATACTTCCCATCAATCATATTGAAATAATGAGTCCAAATTTAGATGTGTATTCATCAGTCCTCATGATTTTAGTTACGGTTGTTGAGCCTGATAATGTTGAAAAGATCACTAACTCCTAAGATAATGGTGGGGATTCAGCTAAAAATTACCTCGAACTATCATCAAAACCCCAGAAAATTCCTGCCTCACCCACTAAGGTGGGAAGAAGGGTCTCATCACTCAAATAAGATGAGGAAACTCTTTTACTCCTCACTAGATCTTCTTTGGAGAAGCCCCTTCTAATGGTCGAGGCAGAGGAGATGACTTCACCTCCCCAAAACCAAAATTGAAATTCTTCCATAAACTATGGAGAAATAGTTTCAATGATTGTTTCCCCATTATAAGATGAAGAGGAAGATGATAAGGATACAAATGAGGAATAAGAAAACATAAGGGATGCCCCTACACCATTTGAGGAATGCCTCTCTACCACCATTGATTAACTCAAGGAAATCAACTTGGGTACGGAAGAAGACCTATGACTCACTCTGGTTAGTGCGGTCATGCCTTCCAAAGAGAAAGAGTTATACACCTCTTTCCTAAGGCAAAATTGAGATGTTTTTTCTTGGAATTATATAGAAATTTCATGTCTCGATCCAGAGGTGGCCACTCACCACTTGGGCCTGACAGAGGACAACCGTGGTTACAAGCAAGTTGCCAGAAGGAAGAACCCGACACATGCTACCAAAATAGAGGCTGAAGTAGATAAGATCATTAGAGATAACTCCATTCAAGAGGTCCAATACCCCATCTGCCTAGAAAATTTTGTCCCCGTTAAGAAGAAAAATGGGCAGATCAGGGTCTGCATCAATTTTAGGGACCTCAACATGTACTACCCAAAAGATGATTTCCCAATCCCAATCATAGAATTGTTGATCGATGGAATTTCTAGATATGAGGCTCTCTCTTTCATAGACGGCTATTCAGGATAGAACCAAATCTGAATATCCTTAGAAGATGAATAATAAACCACCTTCAGGGCTCCCTAAGGAGTTTTTTCTACAAGGTGATACCTTTTGGGTTTGAAAAATGTCAGCACCACATATCAATGCGCTATGCTCCTCATTTTCAAACCCTTCCTGGGAAAGTTCCTTGAATGATATGTTGATGATATGGGGGTTAAATCATGAAAACACTTGGACCATCTGGAAGATCTTGAAACTGTCTTCAATAAACTATGATAGCACAGTCTGAAAATGAACCCACTAAAATGTGCTTTTGGCGTCACCTCAAGGAAATCCCTTTGCTTCGTAGTATGCCACCGGGGCATCGAAGTCAACCCTGAGAAGAAAAAATACATCCTTGGCACGTCACCTCCTTGCAACCTTAGTAAGTTGAGAGGACTCCAATGAAACCTGGGATATATTTGATGCTTCGTATCCAACCTCACAGGAAAGTGTTTTCTCTTCACCAGGTTGATGAAGAAAGGGTGGAATATCAATGAACTGAAGACTGTTAGGAAGCATTCGAGAATCTTAAGAAATATCTCTTAAGTCCACTGATTTTAATTCCACCTATTTAAGGAAGACCACTCATTCTGTAGATAAATTCCTTGGACCAATCCCTAGGAACCTTCCTCACATAGAAGAACAATGACGGCAATGAGAATATCCTCTATTTCCTCATCTGAACCATGATCAATGCTGAGAATTGTTATTCGAATATCGAGAAGAGATTCCTTTCATTGATATTTGCAATCCATAAGCTAAGGCATTACTTACAACACCACAGAGTCCACTTGGTCTCATATAGAAACTCGTTCAATTATATTCCTAGTCATCCAATGTTAACGGGATGCCTTTCACGGTGAGCGATCATCCTGTAGCAGTATGATATATGTTTTATACCACATAAATTCATCAAAGATTAGTCATTGGAATATTTCTAGTAGAGAATCCCTCCAAGGGGTGGCCCCCTTAGATGTTGAGCTACCTGATGAGGAAGTGTTCTCTATTCAAGAGAACTCCTAGATGTGGGAAATGCACTTTGATGGTGTGTCCAGAATCCCGATAGGAAAAACAATGGAAGGCCCCAAATTCAAAAAAGTGGTTTTGGGGTCATACTCATATCCCTAGAAAATGAAATTATTCCCTATTACTTCCTACTATTAAAAGGATGAATGAATAATAAATTATAGTACCAGGACCTCATTCCAGACCTAGATTTGGCACTTCAAGTACAATCCAAACACCTAAAGATTAAAGGAAATTTAGAACTATTCATCAAGCAAGTCAATGGTGAATATGATATTAATAAATAGGATTTGATTCATTTGATGAACCATGTACGAGAACTAATGGAAGAATTCCCATAAGAGATGATAATGACTTATGTTCCCTGATCACAAAATGTGCAAGACGATGCATTGGAAAATGAAACCACAGCTCTGGCCGGCCTAGATCATAATGAAACATTCATCAGTATTTCTCACTGATGGATGGTCTTACCTTTCATTTAGGATAAAATAGAATAAATTAATGAAATAAGTCCCATATCTAAGCTATATAGTCCTACCATCAACTAGATGAATCCCATTGCAGATTACCTTCAAAGGGGATAGCTCTCACTAGATAGGGATAGAAAAAAGAAAATTTGGAGATGAAAAATCAACTTCATGATGTACAAAGGCACAAATCAGCTAAAGGTCCTTCATAAGCTAGGCCTTGATGGAGTCCTTCTCAAGTGAATTGATGGACAAGATACCACCACCATCATAAAAGAAGTACATGCTGGAACTTGTGAAGCACATCAATCAGAATCCAAGCTCTCGTAGCAGATTCGAAGTCTTAGGTACTATTGTCCCACCATGATGAAGGATTACACCACATTCACTAGAAACTATTATTCTTTCCAAGTTCATGAAAATTTCATCCACTATCCCCCAGATTTACTTCACACAGCCAAGTACTCTTGTAAATTTTCCATATGGGGAATGGGTGTCATGGGATCATACCCTCCCTCCACAGCCAAAAAATTCAAATATATTCTCATAGCAACCGACTTCTTTTCCATGGGAAGAAGCTATACCTCTCAAAGAGGTCAGGATAAGAAACATTATCAGCTTTGTGAAAGCCAACATCATCACTAGGTTTGGTGTCCCTCATACAATATTAATGAAGAAAAACACAAATTTATACTATGATAAATTGAACAAGCTATATCAGGAGCATGGCATCAATGTCAACTGTTTATCCCACTATCATGTAGTAGACAACAGGAAGATAGATGCCTTCAATAAGACCCTATCCAATATACTCCATAAAATGGTAGACAAGGATAATAAATCGTGGCTATATAAACTCCTCCATACTCGGTGGTCTTACCAGACCACGACCCACACCACCACTCAAGCAACCCTTTACTCATTAGTATACGGGACAGAGGCAGTTCTACCCATTGAAGTTCAATTACCATCGCTTCATGTGGCAATTTGTGATCAACTATCCATAGATGAGCAGTCTCAGAATTGGTTTCATAAGCTAGAGTGGTTGGATGAGAAAATATTTTACACTCTACACCATTTTGAATTTTACCAAAATCGTATTTCCTAAGCCTTCAATAAGAAGGTTCACCTTTAATATTTCCTCAAAGGATAAATGGTGTTGGTCCTCATAACCCCTATGATACTTGGAAAGAAACATCCAAAGTTGGATCCAAAATGGGAAGGACCATATGTTATACACAAGGTATACTCTAATAGAGCATATTCCTTAATTTCAATGGATGGATAGCTCACCATAGCTCCCACTAATGTTAGGTTTCTAAAGAACTGCTTTTTGTAATTGTATCAAACTCATCTTAGATGCATGATGATAAACTACATAGAACCTCCTACGCCTATGTTACATAATGTTAAACTGTACAAAAATGGTCTTGATCGCATGACATTAAACTGCATGATGAACTCATATTAGTTGAAAGATGTTAAACTTCATAAAAACATATACATCCACGTTGTATGTCATTAAAATTCCTAGCATATTCATATTTACCATAAGATGTTAAACTGCATGGTGATCATTATGTCTTAAACAATGACTTGTTGCGCATGAATTAGATCTGTGCAAGGGAAAGATAAAAATTCCCCCTTCCTACATATGGGTCAGACTGGTACAGGGAGGGCCTTTTACAAAACTATATATGGGATTGATTCTTACCCTCGCAGGATATGTAGTGACACCCAGATACAATGTCCTATTCCAACCGCCAACATCAGACAAAAAAAAATCCCCCTACTTGTCTATATACCAAGACTATACAGGGAGGGACTTTAATAGAAATGTGTACGGGTTGATTCCTATTCATCAATGGGATATGTATAGACACCTTGACCCTAATTTTTGGTTTAGACATCACATGACATAGAATGCCTCTGTTATATCCTCTATTTCCCCTACACTACAAGGTAACTCCTCATCACTCATTGTTTCTCACACCGAGTATAACTCATGTGATCTTAGGAATGTTGGTAAGGATTTCCTCTACATGGAAAAATAATAAAGGAGTATAATAACACCATCATCTTGAAATCATGGTAAAAAATTCCCCCCTCTCTATGCACAGGTTATACTGTCACAAGGAGTCCTTATAACTACGTATGGATTGATTACCATTCATTAATGGGATACATAGTGATTTATGGATCCTACATCTTAGTTTAGCCACCAGTCAAGTTCAAAAATTCCCCTCTCCCTGTGTACAGGTCACACTTTCATAGGGGAATCCATGCAAAGTCCTAACTGTACAACGTTAAACTACAGAGTACTTGTAGAACTATGTATGTCTTGATTATCATTATTAATGGGATATATAGAGAGACCTTGACCCTAAATCTTGGCCTAGACACCATAGGATACAAATCCCCCCCTCTCTGTGCAAAGGTCAGACTGGCATGAAGAGTTTTCAAGAACTATGTGTGGCTTGATTCCTACCCTCTTAGGATACGTAGTGACACTCGAATCATTCATCTTGGTCCATTCACCATTCAAAAAAATTGTTCATTTCCTGTTCATGGGTCAGACCGATATAGGGAACATGTTTTCAGAACTACGTGGACTTTGATTACCAACTAACTAGGATATGTAGGAAACCTCCACAAGTTTTACACCCGACACTTTACTCACCTCATCCTTTTCACGTTGGTTCACTTTCATCCTTACCGTATGATGTTAAACTATATAGGATACCAGAACTATGTGTGGATTGATTCCTATCCATCAATGGAACACATAGTGACACATGGTCCTTCTCGGGTCCATCCACCATGAAACAAATGTCTCGCCCTATATATAAGCCGGACTTGTGCGGGGAAATTCACAAGTCCTAAACGCATGATGTTAAACTGCATATTCAAAGGATTCCTAACCACATGATGTTAAACTTCATGGCTAAAGAAGTTCTAACCACATTACATTAAACTGTAATGTATCTAAAGAACTATGTGTGGCTTGATTCTTGGTATAACAAAATATATAGCGACACTCAGGCTAGAAATCCCGGGTCTAGTCACACATAATAAAACAAAAAAATTCCCTCAATCCCCTACATGTAAAATACAAATAGATGTAGGGAATTTCAAATATAGACACTTAAATCCAAATAGTTTCAAAATACCATGCTTCCCTTTACTTATGAATTGGTTCTATGTATATGATCTCATGACTTAGAAATAATCATGGTCTGGATATATCTCACTTACCCATACATCCCATTTTCATCCATAAAACTCCATGCCCCAAGAAATCTTGCATCACCATAATCACCCATGACTATTAGAAATGGACAGCTAGTTTCTTAAAGACACCTTTGTTTGACTATGCACATAATGCCCCGGTGGATCTGCATATGTTGCCCATAAAAATGGCTTGTCAACCAAAGGAAAATTCATCCCTGGGAGAGGTTGTTCTTACTTCTATACACCCATTGGCTCATAAGCCTCACATCATCCCTCCTAACATGAGGGATCCCATAATCATGGTTTAGACCTTCCTCCCCCACTCATGTCTGGGGCATATCAAGAATATCATGGTATTATTAGCTCATATTTATGCATGATACCTTTGATATTTCACCCCTACAACATGACATTAAAGTGTGTTGTCAACATCTTTTCCGCAACTCTTAAAACTACATGGACCCACAACAGCTAGCTTGTTTACATCGAGTCACCCACGTCCTCACTGTATGATGTTAACCTGTATGGCCCAAAGTCTAAACCGTATGACATTAAACTTCAAGGTACCCAAATATAGATAAAATTCCCCTGCTCCTTCCACACAAACCAAAATTGTGTAAGGAATTTGATATTGGGACATATAGATTTTTAAAAATGGGCCATGATCTGATAAGGGAGTCAAAATATCCCACCCCACATACAGGTCAAATCTGTGTAGAGAGACTCCCAATTACATGAGTAATCATGGCCTGAGTGTTTATAATATGTCCAAAACTAATCTCTCTATTAATCAAACTCCATGCTTTGTGTGATCTTGGATCATCAGAATCCTTTATGGCCATTGGGAATATAAGGTTAGTTTCCTACAGACATATTTGTTTGACTATGCACACAATGCCCTAGAGGCTCTGTATATGTTTCCAAAATAATGGCCTATCAACCAAGGAAAAATTCCTCCTCAGGAGAGTATTTTCTCACTTCTATACGCCCCATGTATAACATCCCGGATCCGGGTGCCACTCAATGGGTGCCCCGAACCCGGTCGGTCACATGACCTTAAGTACATTTACCCAAATGCCAGAGGTTGCTGACTAGTAGCAAGGGCCCAGGTCTGATAGTGGGGAAACTATTCCATCATTTGTCAAAGTTTAGCACAGTAAAAAAGATAAATAACATACAACAGTAGAAGCAGTAAACAATATACAACTAAAATGGACAACTGAAGTAAGAGAACTAGAAGTCATATATATATAAAGATGTAGCATGTCACTAATTCTATGAAAGCAGCCAGAATAGGATACACTATAACACAATACAATACAACTCAAAGTACAAGGTATAGCCAAACAAAACAAAGAAGAGTAAACAAAACGCAGCAGCATCGCAAGCCAGAGCTCGGTCCCATGCTCTCCTACTCCTCTGCTACAATCATGTACCTGTATAGGGACCCTTTCCCCTATCAAAACCTACAGCAACATGGTCTGTTTGGGCCAAAGACATGACCCAAACAGAGTGTGAGAAATAAATCCCAGTAGGCACCCACCAAAGGCCTTTGCCCAACTGTCAGTGAAAAATATGCAACAGTAGTGTGCAAAAGTAAATGAAGTAAACTAGTAAGTACTCAAAAGTAACTATCACTACCAGTTTCATTGACATTTTTATATTCTTTTAACAATTCAACATAAGTTAATTCTGATCTAATCAGAACCCATGCCCTTAGGCTAATCAGAATCATGCCTTCATGATAAATGTATCCATTCCCTCAGGATAATATAGTCATGCCCTCAGGATAGTATAGTCATGCCCTCAGGCTAATATAGTCATTCCCTCAGGCTAGTATAGTCATGAACTCGGGCTAATATAATCATGCCCTCAGGCTAATATAGTCATTCCCTCAGGCTAATATAGTCATGCCCTCTTGCTAATATAGTCATTCCCTCAGGCTAATATATCACCATGCCCTCAGGCTAAAGGAATCGGGCCGAGCCCAATGCATAACAAGAAATTTTATACCAAATTTCCTCTCAAGAGAACTTTAAATAGGTAATAATCATGGTATACCCTCAGGTATCCAGGCCAAACTTCTAAACAGAGTAACGCACCCCCGGGGTGGCCCTGGATCCAAGAAGTGATCACAAACAGTAGATTTAATTTATCATCAGATTATATATACAATTCTAGATATCTTATCATCACAAGCCTCAGCCATATGATACCCCAAACGTGGGTTTGTAGCACAATGGCACACAAAAATCAACCCAACAGTTGGAATGAACATCAGACCACCTACCTCGATCGCCCCTGATCGATATATGTGAACGATGCTTCTAAAAACGCCTAAGAATGACGTAGATCTGGGAATAATAACAACACATTCAAACCTAAATAAACTTCCCTTAGGAAAGAATTGGTAAGAACCACTCGAGAAGAAGGAATGTCTTACCAGCGCGGTCCAATCGAGATCGGCAGCATAGGAATCGGGTTCCCGATGAGCGATCAGGAGATATCTAAAGCTCCAGCCTCCAAAACAAACTTCAAATGCCTCAAACATCTCCTCTACCGAAAGAGGAGGCTAATTCCTGTTTTAAGTAAAAAAAACTAAACAGCGTGTACTCTCAATTACACAGCATGTACTTTTCATTTTTTTAACTATTCCTCTGGCGGCTTCTTTCCACCGCGGCACTGTTCACTTGTTGACATGAGTACACGACGTGTATTCCTGATTACACGGCGTGTACTGTCGTTCCACTGGGGGCTGCCTCCACTGCCTTACTATTCACCTGCCGACTGATTACACAGTGTGTAAATGACTAGTACACGACTTGTAGTCGGTTTTTACACACTTCATCACCAACAGGCCTACACGCTATGTGTACTCATCCCACACGGCGTGTGGAAAAGTACACAGCATGTACTCACAGAAATTGTAAATTTTCCCCATTTTCCTTATTTTATCAAAAACACTAAAGGAAAAAGGAAAAGAAGAAACATGTGCCTTAATAATAAGAACCGGGTTCTTACACCATGTCTTCCAAACCCCATGTCATTTCTCCTAATCTGAGAGCCACTGAAACTATGGTTTACACTCTCCTCCCTACCCATGTTCTGAACATGTCATAACATCCTGACTTTATTACCTTCCAATTACTTGAGGCTTCTATATCAACATCCCAATTGCATGACGTTTAAACTACATGATAATTGATACCCAATATTCACCCTTAGTCTAAGTCACGTCAAAAGGATATTTCCCTTTATGACCCTACAAAAGAAATGAATCTGTGTAGGAAATTTTTACATATGCCCTACCCCATTGGGGAATCTATATCCAACACAAAAATGTCCCATCTATATGCATGAATAAAATCTACATAGGAATGAGCCTTAAAATAACTATGTAAAGCTTGATTCCCTTCATCACAGGATACGTAGTGACATCCAAATCTCATATATCAGATCCATACATGAAAAAATATTGTCCCATCTCCACCCGTACAAGGGTCAAACCTGTGTAAGGAAAACAACTCACATAGATAGGATAAAAATTTCTCCACTACTTCCCGGTATTCCCAGTAAATTTCAACCTGAAATTCTCCCTTTTCATGATTAGGCACCCTTCTTCACACACCATACTCCGCATCTAGAAAGTTATTAATCCCCATAACCATCCCTGGACATCAGAAATGGATGGTTAGTGTCTTGAATAAACCTTTGTTTGACTATGCACACAATACCCTAAAGGCTCTACATATGTTTCCCATAAAAATGTTTTGTTAACCAAGGAAAAATCCATCCTCAAGATAGGATTTTCCTATCCCTGTATGCCCCTATGACTTCTACATGTCACCTTATTCCCTGGTTTCTAAAATCCCCTCAGATTACAGTTTACATCTTTCCCCCATCATTATTGAAGGTGATAGAACATTTTTGGTTGAACTATAGTGGAAATGGAAAATTGTTTCCCTCCTCTGGTTAGAGTAAAAAAAATTAAACCATAAGTCTCAAAATTTCTGGTTGAATGACTTTAAACTACACCATGCACTATCCCTCCTTTACACAAGTCAAATTCATGTGGGATTGGTTTCTAAACCAGAACCAATATAAATACCCCCATACTTTAATACATTTTTTCCTTAACAGGCCACCCACTATGGCCATCAATAGAAAAAAAAATCTAAAATTCTATAAAAATTTCCTGGCCATCGGAAATGGAAGGTCAGTTTCCTGTGGACACCTTTTTTTTGAATATGCATAAAAACCCCCAACAGCTCTGCATATGTTGCCCAAAAAATGGCCTGTCAACTAAGGGAAAATTCATCCTTAGGAGAGGCATTTCCCACTTTAGTATTCCCTATGGCTTTCATGCCCCGTATCATGTCCCATATCCAGAAATCACAAGTCAGGGAGAAAAATCATGTATCCATGTCTGAAAGTTTTTAGGACATTCTCAGTTAATAATTCCTAAATTGGGGCCCTTACACCACAATTCATGTTCAGAGATATTCGAACTAAAACATCAGTAATGATAGTTCGTTTTTTAAGACTCTAAACTGCCAATGAAAAAAGACACAACACTCACTAGGGTGAAAACCTGCAAAGGGAACCCTGGACAAAAGTCAAGTACCAGCTCACTAAACCTATACTACATACGGTTTAGTAAAAACATCGACCAATCAAAAAATCATCAAGAGATGAAAATCCAGTTAGGTCAAAAAATCTCAGAGGTTGGACTAAGAAAAATTCAAGTTATACCTGCTAAGCCCACACCATAACAGGCTTAAGTAAAAATTAGGGTGATAAAGAGAAAGGCACAAATTTTGTAGGGTTTTCCATGTGACCCTAGAAATAGTAAAGCTATGCTCATTGAGTCCCTTGGGCCAGGAAAAAATTAGAGCATTATCTGATATGTTATTCAATTCAGGACTGCTTCTACATAGAAATAGCCTCCTCTTCATCATGATTAGAGCTCATTCCTATGGTGGCATTTGTAGGGTCCTAAAAACACCATAAAGGTAAGTAAAATACTCCCACAAATTTGAGGAAAAAATAATACATAGGATCATTTAAAATTTTGATAAGAATATTAAAGAAATAAAATTTAGAAAAGGACCAAAGTGGTCCATGTACTGATTTATTATAATAGTACACAAATGGCATTGCCCACAAACTGAATGGTACACAAACAGCCTGCAAAATTCTGGCATGTGAGGCATTGGCCAGCAAACTTGGCAATTCTCATAATAAATGAGGAACGATGTCTATCCCCCATAAGCCACATTTTTGGTGGAATGGATGTGGAGAAATTACACCCATAAACCATGGCCCCTCAAACCATGTCATTTGTGAAAATGTGACCTAGAGGTACACCCCCACACACCATCCATATAAACTCAGTTTGCAAACAAGGTGAGGTTGGTGGCATCATGTGAAGTGCATCATTCGTGGGATTGAGGTGGTGATTTCCACCAATACGAACCGCGACTATAAAAATATCTGTTGACTAATTTTTCTGTGGGCCAGATGATTTCCCCATGGGCTTTCACAAAATGTGTCGTGTGACCCATAGATACAGTATCATCGACACTCTATAAAAGGACCCCAAAAGGAGCCGAAGAGAGGATCATATTTTTGGAGATCTTAGAGTTTACAGATAGAAGACTTCGATGGAAAACAATCGATGAAGTATAGAACTATTAATGGTTTACAATAGGTATAAACAAGATGAGAACCATAAAAATAAGAAAGGATAATAATATGGGAAAAACCATGAACCTAATTGGTGAACCGCAAACTATACTCCCTTCTCGTATCAACTTCCTGCAAACTATAGGACTAATGCCTCTTATTAAATCAGGAATACTTCATAGTACATCTCTATATAGACGAAACCCTACCTTGTATAGTATTCCACCACATGGAGGGACTCCAGTTCCACATACCACCATGGTATGCGGATGGAACCAGAGGCTGAATACCACTATGGTATGTGGTCCACATTTAGATCCGCATACCACCTCGATACATGGACGGTGTCTAGGTCCACGTACTTCCTAGGTACGCGGATGGTACCTCCAGCTGTATAGAAGTACGCCATGTGGAGGGTACCCCACCCTACATAAACAAATGATAAACGGAGTAGGGTGGCTTCGGGCATTCCACCTTCCAATACCAATCATGCCCTTCCATTTCCATCCATCCTCTAAATCCCCTCTACTAACCAGTCCATTAGCATCTGTCCAAAGCCTCTTCCAAATCCACCAAACCTGTATGATAAAACCATTAGGCACATCATTGAATCCTACCCATGGTAATCAGAGTCACGTGGGTAATCCTAACAAGGGTGTGGACCCCCGTAATGTCTTTAAGTCTACATTACCATAGTAACCTAGGGCCCAACCTTGGAATACACATGTGAAACTCCTGTTTAGGTATCAAGGGTAATCACTGGTTTTTCCATTCAATGAGGGACAATGATAAGTCAAAGGGATCAAGCCAGCCTTTCCTTCTGATGAGGAGTGATTCTTTACCCATTTCCTAGAATTGGCTTTAGGGAACCCCCCTTAAGGTGACCCCATAGCCCTTCTACTAGAGGTGGCACTCCATATCCTCTCAGGCTCGACCCAGGACATGTGTAGATATGTTCCCAAACGTGACTATCTTGTATATCAACACAGGTGAGAGTTGGAACTCTCAAAGCCCCTCTCTCTCCCTCAGTGAGCTATCACCCCAGCCTCTTCTGCTATCATCCTCCTTTTCCATAAGCATTGAATAGAAGGTGTGTGGATTGTTAGATCTGCCACTTCTTCTTGTTTCTCACACCAAGAATGAATCACATGGGATTAGAGGTTGATGATGATCACATCATCCACACCACACCCAATGAACTACGAGAACTTTGATTCTTGCTCTAACCAGGATACATAGGATTCATGTTTGAATGCCCAAGCTCAAATAGGAAGCTTCCATGAATAATACCCACCCCAAATGAACTACAAGAACTTTGATTCACACCCCAAATAGGATATTTAGGACACCTATATAAAGGCCTAATCTCAAAGGGGATCCTTTTCAAAGGTTAAGCCCCAATCATGCCCCCTAAAAACAGGGCCTCCTTTACGATATAAGCCCCAACTTAAACTAAACTATGAGGGATTTGACTCCAAACCAACTGTGATATGTATGAAGCCTCTCTGAGGTCCAAAACCAACATGCAAACCACCCTAGTGTTCACCGAGCCATATCCTTGGTAGTTTCATATTCAGCCAGAATACCATGCCTCTCCTAAGATTCTCGGTCTGCTTCAGTATAAGTCCCACACAAAATCTTGACTAGGATTATTTTACCTAGATTTCCTTACCATATAATGTTAAACTTCATGGATGGGTCCTCATTACATTACCTTAAAAGGTGATGTTTCCAGTTAAGAGGCACTGAACTACATGGGTTCTGATTCCTCTCATGAGGATACGTAGGAAGCCCATCTTATATCGTTGTCTCAATAATTCTCAACCAATGCATACATATGGTTAATCTTGCATCCCAAGGGTAACCCACAAACACATGCTTGAGAAATAAACAAGGATTCATGAACATATGAACATTTATTAAATCTATAAGAGAGTCCCATAGTAGGAAATATTTCCCCCCAAAAGGGGTGTGATGAGCCTGACCTCCCATCCTCTCGACCAATGGAGTCCTTAAGTGCTGTTGGCCAAATCGTTATCCAACGAGCACATACCTTTGGAAAGAAGGTCTGTGAATCATGGATACCAGGGCCACTGGTTGTTTCTATCTCCACAAATAAACCCATTGTAGTCCATTCTAGGACATCATACCCAACTTGGAACTCTTCATAATAACAGACAATCGGTTACTGACTGTCAGGCCATTTTGTCCACCCCCTGGTACGATGTGAATTGGGTCAAAACACACATACTCATGTATATTTTATGATGGGTGTTCCCAAATAGTTCTATATTGAATTGAGTAATGTTTTTTATCATGATGTTTTATGTATGGGATTAGAGAGTAAACCTAATCCATTATGGGACTCTCTCCACCATGTGATACCATCTTGGTAGTTAGCCTTGACTTGTATTTATGTCATGATATATATTGTTTCCACAATAATATATTTTCATGATCATATGATTCCATGTTCTATATGTTATGTATCTATAGGTTAATCCATTATCCATTACTTTTATGTTATCATGTTATTCCTTCTCACTCATGTGTTGTGCTTCTTTTCTATTTTTATTCCCTAATTGGGATTTTTAGCTTATCCTTTTTTTCTACATATTCCCCAAGTTGTCCTATGAAGTTGTAAGAGATCAAAGGGGGTTATAAGCTCATTATGGATATTAATAAAATTATGTTTTATTCTAGTTTCATGTTTTCTAATTATGTACCTAGTCTTCCAAATATACTAGGATTTTCAATCCTTGGTTTGTATTTAATGGATATTTATACTTAAAATCATGTAATAATATGTGAAAAATACTATGGCTTCTATAGTTGGTATCAGGGGATGTTCTATATATTTTTTGGGTATTATGACTAGAAAAATTTAGTAAGAACCCTGGGGAAAATTCTATTACAATGGATAACCTGGATTTAAACCTAGGGAATCGTAAGTCAGGAAATACTTTTCATTTATAAGTTTATCCTTATATATTCATAGTTTCATTTTTATATGCTAATTAGATAGGTATTCAATCCCCACTAATTTTATTTTTATTTTTTTAGTTAATTATTGTAAATAGGAGAACCTGTTCTAACAGCTAATGTGATGGTAAATTTGATGATTGGCCTAATGAGATATCAAACCTGATGGGAATGGGAGATCAGAAATTTATGAAATTACTGGATAAACTGCTCATAATAAAAATAATAACTTGAATCTTGTAGAAATCCCTCCTTATACTAAGAAAGATCAAGTTGTGTTAGAATACTTTATGTGAAAAATTCATCTTATCTTTAGTGGATCTTCTAATTCCCACACCACAGAACAATGGATTAACTCCATTGAGAATACATTCTTTGTCCTCTAGTTATCAAAAGAAGAGAAAGTCATGTTGGTGGTCTATTATTTTGATGGGGAAGTTGATCATTGGTGTACAATGTTAAAGAACATGAAGTCTAGTTAAAAAAATTGATTCCATGAAATAGGAAGGATTAGATAAAATATTTTTCAATAAATAATTTTCCTGAACTCTTCGTCTTAAGATGAAGAGGGAATTCCTCATACTGAAAAAAATGGAAGATGAGTCTATCAAGGTGTACAAGGAAAACTTCACAAACCATGCATGATATAACTCTATATTTTTCATGAACACTGAAAGAAAGGTGGATCACTTCTTTAGTGGATTAAAACTGAGTTTATGAAAAACATTATAGATTTATGACTTAGACACCTATTAAGAGATTTTCTATTATTTCCTTAAGGTTGAGATAGAGATTAGTGACTCTCATGGTCTCATGGGATCAGATATAAAAAGAGTAAAATGGATTTTAATATGAGAGGATCAATAGATAAATCTTGTGGAGTACAAAAAACCCATCATCCCACATGTCAAAAGTGTGGGAAGAAGCATCCCAGGAACTATCTAAGGATAACCGAAAGATGGTTCAAATGTGGAAAATAGGGGAATCGGTATAATCATTACCGAAGGGATATGAAGATTCCCACTAATGTAGAAGAATAAAGGAAGTTTTAGATCAACACTCATCCAAAATTATAGAGTTTAAACTTCAATTAATGTGGGAATTATGTGAGCCAATTCCCTAAGCTAAGGGTTTTCAGAGACAATCAACAAAAATAGCCTTCATGGCAATAAGGAATGGAATATAATATCACTAATGTAAAGGTAAAATGATGTGGTGAAAGGTACTCTGATTATTTATTCAAGAATAGAAAATGAATTTTTTTATTCTAGTTCTACACGTACTTTCATATATTGAAATTTTTATTAGAACTATCCAAACAACACCTCAAAATATAGAGGTTTAGTTATCCCTGAGAATAATGAATGGGGAAATTATTTCATATGAAGTATATAACTCCTCCCTGGTCAATGTTTTTGGACTAAACCTCCCAAAAAATATCATCTTACTTCATTTGGTGGAGTTTGATACTATATTGTGCATGAATTAGCTATCTTTATATAAATCCAACAGCAACTGTCGAGGAAGGGAGATCACTCTTCACATCCTGAGGTATCCTCTAATTTCATAAAAATGTTAGGAGGGGGATGGATATCCTTTGTAATCTTCCTCTAAATCATGGATAATAATGGCTTATGAGCAAGTATGTCTACCTAAAATTATCAAGACAAATGAGAGGGTCATTCTTGAAGACATTCCCATTGTGAGGGACTACACTGATGTATTCCCTGAAGAATTTTCTGGTCTCCCTCCTCGTCGAGAGGTTGAGTTATCAATTGAACTTATACCTAGATATTTTCCCATATCAAAGACTCCTTACAGGATAGACTCCATTGAGTTGGAAGAACTTAAGAATTGGTTAAAAGATAATTTGTACAAGGGTTTTATACACCCAAGTTCTTTAAATTGGGGTTCTCCAATCCTCATTGTTAAGAATAAGGATGGATAAACGTGCATCTGTATTGATTATTGTGAGCTTAACAAAATCAAAATAAAGAATTAGTATCCCCTTCCATGGATATATTACTTGTTCGATCAACTACATGGGGAAAAGTATTTCTCTAAGGTGTAACTTCAGTCTGGATATCACTAATTAAAGGTTAATAAGGAAGATATTCCCAATATTTCCTTTCAAATGAGGAATGGAAACTATGGATTCATGGTGATGCCCTTTTAACTCAATAATTCCCAATAAATTTTCATGGACTTAATGAATTGAGTATTTATATATTAACTCAATAAATTTGTGGTATTATTTATAGATGATATTATGATATACTCTAAGAGAAAGGAGGGGCATGAGATCATTTGAATAGTATGTTGAATACTTTGTGAGTGGAGAAACTATATGAAAAGTAATGTAAATGTGAGTTATAGATGGATGAAGTATCTTTCTTGGATAATTTTATAACCATAAAAGGGATATTTATAGACCCTTATAAGACAAAGTTAATCAAGGAGTGGGCTAGACCAGTATCTATAATGGATATATGTAGTTTCCTTGATCTAGTTAGGTATTACTGATGATTTTTTAGGAACTTATAATGATTTTCTAACCCACTAACCAAGATGACTTGGAAGGGAGTAAAGTTTTTTTGGAATAGTGAATGTGAAGACTAGTGAAAATAATTTGAAAGGAGGCTTATCACTACATCAGTACTTACACTACTCACAAGTGGGGAACACTTTGTGGTATACAGAAATGCATCAAAGAATGGATTAGGATGTGTAATGATGCATAATGATAAAGTGATAGTCTATGCCTCAAGGAAATTGAAAGTTTTTTAGAAAAAGTATACCACGTGTGATCTAGAGTTGGTGGATGTGATATTCACATTGAAAATCTGGAAACATTATCTCTATGGGGAGAAGTGTGAGATATATATTGATCACAAGATACTTAAATATATATTCACACAAAAGGAGATTAATATGCACTAATGGAGATGGATATATCTCATCAATGATTATAAATTCTCAATTCACTACCATTTTGGTAAAGCAAATAAAGTATAATATGCTCCATGTAGAAAAGATCTTGTAACTTTACAAATGATAAGAATTGAAAATGATTAAATATTATTATACTTACAAATGATGGACATGGGAATCATAAAGGAAGGAAAATCATCATTCCTTTATCAAATTATTACTCAACCATTCCTTTTAAATAATATGAAGGATGCTCAAAGAGATAATGTGTAAATTCTAAATAAGATGGAAGCTATCAAAAATGAGAAATCAGCAGAGTTCAAAATTGATGAGGAATGACTCATAAAATCTAGTTTATGACTATGTGTACCATAAAATCTTGAGATAAAGAGGGATATTTTGAATAATTCACATAGCTTGACCTTCTCCATCCACCCATGGATCACAAAGATGTATCAAGATCTTTAGGATCACTATTGGTGGGACAATATGTAGAAGAATATCATTGAATTTATATCAAAATTAAGTGAAGGCTAAAATTAAAATGTTTAAGGGGATGATGAAACCATTACCCATACCTACATTGAAATGGTAAAGCATCACCATGTACTTTTTCACTGGACTTCCAAATACATCTAGAGAAAATGATGCATTGTGGGTTTTTGTGGATCATCTTACAAAGACTACTCTCTTTATTGAAATTAGATAGAAATTCTAACTTGATCAAATTGTATGGATATACATCAAATAATTTCTGAGGCTACATGGAGTACCATTATCAATTATATCTAATTGAGATCTGAGATTTACCTCTATGTTTTGGAAAATTATCCAACATGACCTAAACACTAAACTGAACTTCAATATGGATTATCACCCTTAGAATGATGGCCAGTCTAAGTAGACTATTCTTACATTTGAAGATATATTAAGAGAGTATCTAGTGAAAATCTTGGAGGGTAGAGATGGAGTTCTACTCTAATAACCCAAGAGTGATGTACATGGAAATTACATTTCTTTTACATAATAATTAATACATTACACAAATAGACGCCCAAAGACCATATTAGTTTAGTGTATTTGGAAACTTGGAACATAATCTTCTAACTTGGTGAAAGATATTCAATATATCCTATAAATATCTTAACCTTTTGTTTTCCTACCTAAAACCTTTCTTTATATCTTGGGGAAAAGAAAACATAAAAAGGGTGAGTGAAAATGCTCAGTAAGGGTAAACATGGAAAACATAAAACAAACCACAAACATAAGAATGTAAAAACATGATCATAAAGTTTAAATGTCAAAATATTGATCTGTGAAATAAATCTTGGCAGTATATAAGGCATATATCATAAAGGAACATTAACCATGATAAAATAAAATTGGCATAAAACATGTAATTATGGGAAAAAAATAAACACATAATATGATTTCCATAGTATCCAATGCATTGCTTCCAAGACCATCATAGTGGACAAAGTTCATTATTGAACTAGGTTTACTTGTCGTTACAACCATGTATTACTGAACCATATTTACTTATCATTCCAACCCTGTATTACTGAACCAAATTTACATTCTTTTCTAGTCATATCTATATCCTGAGATATAAATCTTTACCCAATGCATTGAAGGGAGATATAGGTCTCATCCATATCATAATGAAATCATTATTACATGTTCCACAAAAAAATAAATCATTCATCATAGCATAACCCAAGAAATAAAATGTGTTTCTTAAACATCATTTCAATATAACATAATCCATATAAAATATCATTTCATCATTAACACAATAAAATCATAGTAATAATAGGGATAGAAACGTAAACCTATTTAAATATCATCATCTTAGATGGAAAATAATTTTGATAAAACACTTGAACTTCATTCTTGAGGAAAATATCATTTCTTCTTCAAAAATGTTTTCTTTTCTTAAAACACCATGATATTTTAAAAGAAAAGAATTTATTTTAAAATAAACTTGAAATCATTTAGAGTAATATTCAGGTAAATAAGGCGTTATGAAGACGTAAAAATCTGTTCATAACGCCTTATTTACATGAAGATTCCTCTAAATGTTTTCAAGTTTATTTTAAAATAAATTCTTTTCTTTTAAAATTTCATGTAGTTTTAAGAAAACAAAACATTTTTGAAGAATAAAGGATATTTTCCTCAAGAATTAAGTTCAATTGTTTTATCAAAATTATTCTCCATCTAAGATGATGCTCTTTAAATAGGGTTATGTTTCTATCCCTGTCATTACTATGATTTGATTGTGTTAATGATAGACTTATATTTTATGTGGATTATGTTGTGATGGAATGATGTTTAAGAAACCCAATTTATTTCTTGGGTTATGCTATGATGAATGATTTATGTTTTTTTGGAACATGTAATAATGGTTTCATTATGAGATGGTTGGGACCTATATCTCCCTCTGATATATTGGGTAAAGATTTATATCTCATGAGATAGATATGACTAGAACAGTATGTAAATCTGGTTCAGTAATATAGGGTTGGAATGAAAAGTAAATCTGGTTCAGTAATACATGGATGGAATTACAAGTAAACCCAATTCAATAATGGAATTTTTCCACTATGATAGTCTTGGAATAAATGCCTTGGATAGTATTGAAATCATATTATGTGTTTATTTTTTTTCATAATTCCATTTTTTATGCCAACTATATTTTATCATGGTTAATGTTCCTTTATGATCTATTCCTTACATACTTCCAAGATTTATTTCATAACTCAATATTTTGACATTTAAACATTATGCTCATGTTTTTACATTTTTATGTTTATGGTTCGTTTTATGTTCTCCATGTTCACCCTTACTGAACATTTGAGCTCACCCTTTTTATGTTTTATTTTCTCCAGGATATAAAGAAAGATTTTAGGTAAGAAAACAAAAGGGGAAGATATTTATGGGAGATGTTGAAGATCTTTCACCAAGTTAGAAGATTATGTTTCAAGTTTCCAAATACACTAATCTAATATGGTATTTGGTCATCTATTTGTGTAATGTATTGAGTATTCTACAAAAGGAATGTAATTTCCTTGTATGTAAAGCTTGGGTTGTTAGAGTAGAACTCTATATCTACCTATATTTTCATACACTTTATCTATTAATTATTCTTATATAATTATACTATATTATTTATACATTTTCCACTCATATATATCTTTCTCAATTCATCTTTATTTTATGGGGAAATACATGTTTTAAAATTTCCCCTTCTCAATTCCTCTCAATAAGAAAACCTGGTTAAAGGTAACTTCTATGTTTATTACCAATTTTAAAGTAAACTCCATTAATTTTTTAAGAAAAAAATATTTTATAATATCACTTTTTTCATCATGAAAACCAATTTTATTTCATTTCTGGTTTTATGAAACAATTATTCCTTTATCCTATTAAGATACTCTTTATTCTTTTCCCAAAAACTATGCTTAAGTAGAACATTTCTAAATCTGTATAACCACTATTTTTAATGTTTTCAAATCAGTTGGAAGTAATTATTCATGTAATATTCTTATATTTCATTTATAAATGTCCAAGAATGATTTAAATCCCATCTTTCATAAATACCATTATGATACAACCTTTGGTTATGCCTTATAACTTGATTATGAAACCCATTTCTTTCTATGGGTAACCATTATGTTTATTCCCTATGTTTGATTTAATTATGTGGAAAACATATTCATGTACATGTTATGATGGGTGCAACCAGATATCACTCCAATTCATTGGATAATGTTTTGTCTCATGATATGTTATGTATGGGATTAGTGAGTAAACCTAATCCATTATGGGACTCTATCCACCATGTGATATCGTTTTGAAAATTAGCCTTGACTTATGTTTATGTCATGATATAAATTACTACCACATTCATGTATCTCCATGATCATATAATTCCATATTCTATATGTTACACCTCTATATGTTTATTCATGATCCATGTCTTTTATGTTATCAAGTTATTCCTTCTGACTCATGTGATATACTTATTTTCCATGTTTATTATCTTACTGGACTCTTTAGCTCATCCCTTTTATCTACGTATTTCCCAAGTTATCCTATGTAGTTTTAAGAGCTCAAAGGGAGTTAAGAGATCATTATAGAGATTAATAAAAATGTTTTTTATTATATTTTCATGTTTTCTAATTATGTACATAGTATTCCAAAGACACTATGATTTTTAACCCTTCATTTTTATTTAATGGATATTTATGCTTAAAATTATGTAATAATATGTAAAAAAGGATATGGTTGATATAATAATACCTCTAAAGGTAGTATAGACCTTATTTTCTAAGGTACTTTGTAACACCAACAATGAATTCCACTATATGATACTTCTTTTGAATATCACAATGATGATTTGTTATTCCACTAAATTCTTATTCACTTTATTACTTACACAACAATAATAAAGAAACTCTTCTTATTCACAACATCATACTAAAACCTACACTTATTCTTCTTCAAAATTAGTAAACTAAAATCTACACTTCTTATTCTTCACAACAACAAACTAAAAGCATCACTTCTTCTTCTCTACAACTCTATTCAATATCTAGTCGAACATCTCTTCTTTCTACCACTACACTGGATGTATGAACTTTCTAGAATCATAAACTACCTTTTAATTATTGAAAAAATGAAACAAAATCTCAGAATAATAATAATTAAATCTTTCCTAAATTACTAAATATATATTTTTCCACTCTCTACTTCTTATTTTGGTCTTTGACACACAATAATATGAAATAGTGTAGTAGTGTTGATGTCTCCTTCTTCGATAAACAATAGAAACAATTGAGTGTAGTATCATTTTCTTCTTAGTGTAATTTATTATTTGTAAACTCTACTATATAGTTAGCATGAATATGAACTTTACACTAGTATATCATGTGGTTTCCTTCTTCTTCACACAGACCAATAGTGTGAAATAGTTTTTGTTATCTATTGGGTATCATCATAGTACACAGTGTTCTATTTTCATAACATAGTGGGGGTATAATTCCCAAGAATTGGCTTCATAGAACTATTCTTTATGAAACACAATGAGTGTGTGTTCACACAAATCTAGTGTTTATGGCTCTCTTTCTTCATGAAATAGTGTGCACAGATCTTCCTTGCACTATAGATGATCATGGAACCCCCACTTTTTGTAGTGTAGAAAGCTCATGGAACACTTTCAAATTCATATGAAATAAATCCCCATAATGATCTGTATTGAGAGAAAATGAGATAAATCAGTTATATTGCAAGTAGAAACAACATATTCAGTCATGTTTTCTTTTCCTTTTATAGGATAGAATGAACCACCTTACTTTATTCAACTACTGACTCAGATACTGATCTTTAAGGTGATTTGAGAATTATTAAAATTCCTAAGGATCTCTATGTATCTCAGTTATTTTCAATTTAAAAAAATGGCCACATCACACAAATTAGAGGTGATCATCCTCTATTTTTAAAAACACTGAAAGATATTCCCATTTAAATATCCCAAAAACTTAGGTATTTATTCACACTATACCAAAAAAAAATGCAGATCTTATTTTCTCACTTTGTTAACATGTACTTCAATTTTCACGTCTTTAAGAAATCACCTACATAGTAGAAATTTCTATGTAAGGCTCCTTAGAAAATAGTTTATGTGATTCACTTATCAAAACTCATACATATAAATTGGATATGTGAAACCCTTACATACCAAGAATGGCTACATGAAACCCTTACATACCAAAAATGGATATGTGAATCCCTTACATAGAAAAATGTCTATGTGAAACCCTTACATAGAAAAATAGCTACATGAAACCCTTACAGAGAAAAAATGGATATATGAAATCCTTACATAACAAAAATGGCTCTGTGGTTTCCTTGAACATCTAGTGTTGTGGTTTTCTTAAGAAAATAGCTACGTCAAGAAACATGTACATGAATGCTCATACATGGTTCTCTTCTGAATCAGCAATGTCAGTCATAACTAAAAACTCCATTCGTATTATAATATTCTTATTATTTTTAAAAACATTATCCACTTAAAAAAATCTTCTACACATATCTTTTAAACATAATACTAGTTAAACAATCGTCAGAGTTTATAATTTTATGAAACTTTTGTAAATAACTTCACTTCAAAAACATCATTTGTAAAATGTTTGTGTGAATATTCTATCCAAACATAACTTATTCCTCCATGAAATATTATTATGGATGGAATTATATTCTTATTCATTCACAAAATTTAGGGTAGTCCATGGTTCTATCTTTTTTGTGAATAAATCATACAGGTTTACCTCTACTATTCATGAAAGGATCACATGAGAGAACACTTTTTATGGAGATATTTTTTCTCTTTAAATGTCTCAAATGGAAGTCCCTCCTTCTCTCTCAAACCAACTTATATTTATATCAATAGTTCATACTACCTATCTTCAGATAGAAAATAAGACTTGAGTACTTTATACTTCATCCAATCATCCGAGCAATATAACCTTTGATATCAAGCTTGGATATCTTGGATACTCCACTTCCTGAAACTTATTTCTTTATAACTTCTTCAACATATTGAATTTAATTAAATGGTTCTATTTAATTGACCACCATTGACAAGAAATAAAACTCATACACAAAGTGGGCTCAAAAATCTCCCCCTTTTTATTTATTGTAAATACCTTTAATGTTCTTTCTAAATGAATATATTAATATGTGAATCTCTCCCATTTACTTTTCCAAACTTTCATTTCACTTTATCTACCCCTTATAGACAAGAAATATAAAGTTCATGGGAAAAGTTTATCAGTCCATACTTAAGAAATGTGTTATCTATTATTTCACTCTAAGTCTATGTGATCTATGCTCGGTGTAGAAAATAAGAGGATTTGATTTAGACAACAAATTTTTCCTTTACCAAATGATATTTATACCTCATGAAATTATAAATCATATACTTGTATTCAATGGTTTTCCACTTTAATTACAAGATGAAGATACTTAAATGAGATATAAACCCTTTATAAAAACAACCAATCTAAAATTATTTCACTCACTTCAACAAACATATCAAAAACATTCAAGTGAAATAAGAAGAATAAGAGTCCTTGGAGCACTTCCATTCTTCCTCTTTTCTTATGTCATTAATTAATTTAATTATTACCCCTTTATGTTAATTTATCATTTTTTATAACCAAGTATGAGAGATTAGTAAAGACATTCCTTTTATAATTACATGATATTAAATCACATTCTAGAATGATTAGATTTTATAATTTATAAAATAATGATTATGGAAGCTTCTTTATCTGTCTTCATTTATTTCCCCCTCAAGGGAAACACTCCTCAACATCTTCATAATAGTTAATATCTTAAAAAATGATTTCAAGATGTTATAATTTGTATAATACACTAAAATGTATCTTTATTTTGTGACTTTCCATATTTTAAAACTTCCACAACTTCACCAAGGATGGCCTTTTTCATACTTTCTCTTTCGGATACCAAACATAAGTTCAAACCAAAATGATATCTTATTTATCTTTTTCCCATGATATGAAATTACATTCTCCAACTTCATCAAGGGTGATACTCTATCAAAATTTTATTTTAATACCAATTGAGGAATCATTCAAGGATGGTGACTTCTTTAGTTTTTCTATTAAAAATTTACATCACTCATTATTTCTCATATTCTCCCTCTAAAAACTTACTTCACCTTCAATTCCCTAGATTATTAGTAAAAATAAAATACACAATGATTAAGAGAATAATAGGTATACTCCTTACTTCATCAATGTTAACAGAAATGTTGAGATGATTTTCTCAACCAGGTTTTTTCAATTTCCTTCACTCTTCACACTTTCACATTTGATCTTCAATTCATATTGAGACTATGTGAATCTTATAACTTCATCAATTTCCTTGTGTGTGAACCTTCTTTATTCAAGATATTTTAAAGTACTTGTATCACCCAATTCCACCTTCATCTTCTTAATGAATTATTTTTTTCTGGAATAATTATGGAACAATTTCTTATAATATGACTAGCCATGTTTCACCTAACATTTAGAACTTCAGCTTCTTCATGTAGAATATTTTTTTCTATTTTCACTAGCCTTGGATTGTACTTATTCAATTTTCCTCATTCTTTCCAAGTCTTCTAGACAAATTACAAATGTGTCATTAGGAACATTGGAAATAATTTTGGGTCTTCCACATGGATTCTTCTGAGATTCATCCAACTTAGTAGTTCTTTTGGATAATGAACTTTTCTTCAGCTTCTTAGATTTAGAATCAAATGTCTTATCATCATTCTTATTTCATGCCTTATTTATAGATTTTTTTTTTGTAAAATTATTTTTAATACATAATAAGGTTTCTTCTTATTTCTTAACCATAATTTGTGGTATTCTTTCCTTAAAATTTTTAAATACATGTCAATATGAGAATGAAACATTCTTGTGACCACTATCATTTCATACATCACATATGTTTTCAAGTTTACCAAATCGGTTTATAGTATACTAATTTTTTTTAACATGTGGATGTTTCTTCTTCTTCTCTGGATTACACCCCCTTGAGATAATATTTCTTTATGCTTTAGAATTTAAAGGATTTTAACAAAAAAGTGTGAATAATACCCGAATTTATTATAGAACCAACATTGACCCACAAAGCTTGATATTCTTATTTATATTGTATGATATTTTTGTATTTTCTTCAGAACATATTGGACTCTTCAATTAGAACCATCTTCCACATTATTTTTCTTATTCACCCTAGACATGGTGGTAGGCTTCTCATCACATTTTTTAATCCATACTTGTTCAGGTTTTGTTTTCCAACCTACATTGTTTGTGGAAACAAATTTAAAAACATTAGTATAAGATGGTATGGATGATACCTATTTCTACATATATAATTGATATATATCATTGAATAAATTTATGGTATTATTATCACATGTTGGAGGTTTTACAACCTTATAATCCTCAAATGATCATTGAGTAATAGCAAAAAAATTCTCCTTCTTTTGTGAAGTCTCAATATGTGTCTTCTCGAGATTGGACAACTGAATTTCCAATTCTATACATTTCATATTGAGGATGATTTTTTGATCTTCAGTCATAATCATATTCTCTTCACAAGACTTCTTCATTCTTTCATCTTCCTCTTCACACAGCTTAACTTTTTCTAGTAACACAGAGTCAAGTTCTTTGATCTCCATGAATTTTTATTCCAATTGTATATACCTAAAATCAATGTTGTTTTCAATTTCTCTTTAATTTCATGGATATTTTATTCTAGTGTCTTATTGAATCTCTCATTATCAATAACTTCTTTGATCCATTTTCAGTAAATTGTTTCAAGATCCTTCTTTGTTGCTTCAAAGGATCCAACCTTTCTAGAGTGTTTTGAACATTCTAGAAATTTTTATTTTAAAACCTTATCCATTACTTATGACTTCTCCTAAAGCTAGTTGATCTCTTAATGCATGATTTTAAATATACCAAAAATAATAGAGAATAATTATTTGTTATATCCATGCATAATATTCTTTAATGCATCAGTTTATAAATAAATTATCATCTTATCACTACCACTGCCACTTGGATATTCTTTAGGATAGTTCTGAGAAGAACTAACACATACCTCTTAATCACTTGTGGTGGAGAGATTTTTAATATCCTTGTTGGAAACTTTAGACACCTTTTCTTCACTTTACAAGATTGATATGTCTTTATTGTTTCCAAGGAATGAAGATACTAATACTTACTCCTCTTTATATAAGAGGGATCTCTTATTCAACTTTCTCTTCTACTTTTTCTCATGTTCATCATAGTCTTGATAGAAATACACTTCTTATTAGAGATAAATGAATCTTTATTAAAACTAAACTTCATTTTTAATATAGGAAAGAAACTCAAATATTTAAAATAGAGTAATTGCAATGTATAGAATCCAACAGAGGCGGACCTTTGCTCTAATACTAATTGAAACGACCACTTCAGGGTATATTGAACACTAAGAGGGGGGTGAATTAGTGTTGGGAACTTTTTACCTTTTATAACTTTTTATCCCTTTACCTATTAGACCTGTTAGGATCTTGATTATTCTATTCTATCTTTCTTATCGTATACAAGTATATGAAAAAAGTAAAGGATAACACGTGATGTTTTTACAAGGTACACTACCCAGTAAGAGTAGATAGTACTTGTCGTGTATAGTGATTACTAGTACCTGGATTCTCTATTATAATGTGATATCAAGTTATAGTGGTGTGGCTAGAAGACAATCCTTAGCTAGTGTGGGTACCTACACTTTAGGAGGGGGTAATTGGAACAATCCTTCTTTCCATGGTCTGGTGATGACCCAGTCCAACTTGTATCTCCTTGGTTCTTTATACTACCTCTAAAGGTAGTATTTACCTTCTTTTCTAATTTACTTTGTAACATCAATAAAGTCTTACACCAGAGGATCCTTCTGTTGAATATCATAGTGCTTCTTTGTCCTTCCAATAACTTCTTCTTCACTTTTTTACTTTCACAGTAGTAGGAAAGCTACTCTTATTCTTCTTCATACTAGTAGGCTGAAATTTTCACTTCTTCTTATTTATAGAATCACAATGAAATATGAACTTCTTCTTCTTCACAAAAGTAAATTGAAAGTTTCACTTATTCTTCTTCACAGCATTGTTCGATATCTGGTTGAACCTCCATTCTTCCTACCAATACATTGAATATAGATTGGACAATCTCTTCTTATTCTTTCAATCTTTGACACATAATAATATTAAATATGGTGAAATTTTAAAGATATCTTTATTCAATACACAATATCAAAAATTGAGTGTAGTATCAATTTATTCTTAGTTCAATTGATTATTTTTTACTATACTATTTAGTTATCATGCATAGGACCTTCACACTAGTATATCATCTGGATGCCTTCTTATTTGTATAGCCCAAAAGTGAATAATAGTTCTTGTTTTCCATTATGTATCATCATATTACATGGTTTTATCTTTATGTAATATAATGGTGGTATAATATTCAATTAATGTATTCATGAAACTATTCTTCATGAAACACCATGAGTGTGTGTTCACACAAATCAAGTGTTCACAGTTCTCCTTCTTCACGCAACAGTGTGTATAGATCTTCCTCACACTAGATATGAGCGGGGAACCCCCTCTTCACGTAGCCTATAAATATCATGGAACACTTTCTTCTTCTCTTGACAGAAATCCCCATAGATTCTCTATATTGAGAGAAAGGTAGATCACTTAGTTATATCATAAGTAGCTAAAACATATTCGTTCATGGTTTCTTCTCCTGTTATAGGAGAGAATGAACCACCTTCATTTAATAACTGACTCATATCCCAATATTTAAGGAAAGTCAAGACTCGTTAAAATGATTTAGGATCTCAGTGAATCTTATTTATTTTGAATTTCCAAAAATTTTCATCCACATCACACTATGTTAATGTGATCATCCTACCTTTTTAAAAACATTAAAAGATATTCCCATTTAAATATCCTGGAGACTTATTTTTTTATTAACGCTATATCAAAAAAACATAGATCCTCTTTTCTCTCTTTATTAGTGTATAATACAATTTTCGCATCTTTAAGAAATCACCTACATAGTGGAAATGGCTATGCGAGTCTCCTCATCAAATCAACTCCATTATTTTCTTCTCAATACGCATACATAAAATTGACTATGTAAAACCCTTACATAACAAAAATGGCTATATAAATCCCTTATGTACCATAAATGGCTACGTGAATCCCTTACATAGAAAAATGGCCACATGAAAACCTTACATAGAAAAACAACTACATGAAACCCTTACATATAAAAAATAGCTACATGAAATCCTTACATAACAAAAATAGCTACATGGATTCCTTCAATATACGACAACATGGTTTTCTTAAGAAAACAACTACATCAAGAAAAACATATGTGAATCATCATATGTAGTTATCTTCTAAATCTGCAACATCACTCCTCAATGAAAAATCTATTCCTATTCTCATATTCTTCTTATGTTGAGAAACATTATGAACTTCACAAAGATTCTGCACATGTATTTTAAACTTAATACTAGTTCAAAAATCGTCTGAGTTGATAATTTTATTAAACTTTCATAAAGAAATTCAATTCAAAACATCTGTAAAACGTTAATTTGAATCTTATTTTTAAACTTAACTTCTTCCTCCATGAAAGAAAATTATGGCTAGCATGAGCTTCTTATTCCTTTACACAACCAAGGGTAGTCCATGATTCTCTCCTTTTGTGAATAAATCACATGGTTTTCCTTTTTCTATGCATGAAAGGATCACATGAGCACACATTTTCCTAAAGATATTTTTTTCTTTAAATATATCGAATCGAATCCCCTCCTACTCTCTCAACCCAACATCTATTTTTATCAACAAGTTCATACCACCCATCTTTCTATAGACAATAATACTGGAGTACTTTCTTCTTCATCCAATCATATAATAAATATTACCTTTGATATTAAGCTTGGATATCTTGGATACTCCACTTCCAGCAAATCACTACTGTAAATAAGGCCTTTAACAGTGCTAGTAAAAGGGATTTATTAGCTCTATAGTAGTGCTGATAATGTAGGCGTTGTTAAAGAGTTATCTTTAACAGAACTAGTAAAAGGCACTAAAAAGGGCCCCTTTAACAGTGTTAAAAAAAGAGTTGTTAAAGGCCACCTTTATCATCACTTTTGTAGTGCTCTTAAAGGCCGCCTTTATCAGTGCTTTTTTAGCACTGTTAAATTCCACCTTTATCGGTTCTTTTTTTAGTGTTGTTAAAGTCCGCCTTTAATAGTGCTTTTTTTAACACTGATAGAGGCCCCACTAATAATGGGTATAAATTTTTTTCATGCCAACCCCCCCCCCCCCCCCCCCTTATTAGTGCTCCACCCCCCCCCCCCTTTATCAGTGATTCCCCCACCCCTTTATCAATGATTTAGATAATCCCACCCCCGGCATGCACCCCTGCCTCCAGTGAGTTTCAAACCTGAGACCTCCAGCTTATACACCAGTGCCTTTCCCACTCCCCTATACTATTTTGTTTTATATTTTATGATATATCTATATATTTATACATATTTCGTTATATTTTTTATCCATATATTTTTATATTTTTATATTTTTATATATATATTTATGTAAATATTAATATATATATATATATATATATTTAAATGAATATTTATTTATATATATTTTTAAAAGGTATATTAACTCTAAAAACCCTTAAAACACTTAAAAACATTAAGAAACTTTGAAAACCCTAAAACACCTAAAAACCATGAAATGATCATATCTTCTGATCCATGAGTTTGTTTCATCTCTACAACTAGTAAAATTGAAGATCATGAAATTATATTCGATATGATATGTGATACAGTCCAAACAGACACTCGTATCGGAATTTATAGCCATTTAAATTTTAAGAAGCTGGGGCCGGTGACTAAAAAACTCAGTTTTGGAGGCCTTATAGGTCTTTTGGGGGTTTTAAAACTATAAAAAGATATTTGAACTTGATTTTAAACCCTCTATTACATAGATATTGTCACAGTATTCAATTTGATATGTAGTAGATCCCAAACAGACACCCGAAACAAAAGTTATGGTCCTTTGAAGTTCGAGTTCGATTTATGACTTTTTTGAAATTATAATATATTTTATTCCTTTGATTATCACATGATTTAAATATCGTGTGGTTTTATCTTGTTTCATAAGCTTCGATTTGATTGGTTTTGAAG
This sequence comes from Viscum album, assembly GCA_963277665.1. Taxonomy (NCBI): domain Eukaryota; kingdom Viridiplantae; phylum Streptophyta; class Magnoliopsida; order Santalales; family Viscaceae; genus Viscum; species Viscum album. The sequence goes on along the minus strand of OY728159.1, from coordinate 1,814,165,151 downwards.
CTGAAACGAACTCCCAGATCAAACGTTGTGATCTTTTTAGGGATTTTAGAGTTTTTAGGGGTTTTAGGGTTTTAAGGGGTTTTAAGGGGTTTTAAGGGTTTTCACATTCAGAGGCTATAACTTATGAATTGGGTGTTCATTTTTCCTCTAACACAAATCAATCAAATATTTTGATGAGATATTTACCTTGATGACCTATATGAACCCTTGATCACCTTTATTGAGACCAAAAAGGCCCATAAGGCCTCCAAACATGCATAACTTCTGCTACAGGTGTCCGTTAATGAAATATAATTTTTTTTAAATATACCATTTATTGGCGCTAGTAAAAAAGTGATGATAAAGGAGAGTATTTATTATAACCCTTTTATAATCACTGATAAATAACCCCCTTTATTAGTTCTTTTTTAGAAACACTAATAAATGCTCATTTTATCAGTGCTTTTTTACAAGCTCTGATAAAGGTCCCCCTTTATTTTAGTGATATTAAAAAATCCCTTTAATAGTGATAAAAAAAGCAATGTTAAATAATCCCTTTAATAGTGATTTTTCTAATGTTGAGAAAGGGGGGTTTTAACAGCGTTGTTAGCAAGCACTGTTAAAACCCTAGCACTAGATAAACTCAGTTTTGTAGTAGTGACTTCTCTCTTTATAACTTCTTCAACATATTGACTTAAATTAAATATCTCTATTTCATTCACTTCCATTGAAAATCAATAACAATCATTGACAAAAAATAAAAAAAAAACACACACAAAGTGGCCTCAATATAATGAACTTGCATGAATAGAATGGTAAAGAACAACAAGGGAGAAGTTAAGGATTTTTACACATAAAGGTAAGGGGATATTATATAAAGATAAAATAGGATCTATATATGGTTAAATGATAGTGAAAAATGAAGAAGAAGTTGAATTATAAGGTTCCAGGTGATGTGTTCTTCAATAAAAATAATATATCACGATAATCTATTAAGTTGTATTACATGAAGTTATGATATTTGTGGGTGATTGTGCACCACAAAGGAGGAAGTCATGTAATGAATTCATATATGTATATATGTTATTCAAATTAATGTAATGATTAATTAATTATAGACATTTAATGTGTATATAGTTACAGGTGGTTGAAGAAGAAGAAAAATCTATGAGATTATCTTATGTCGAAAATAGATTTTCCATGAATGTAGTATATGCATTAATTTATTCATGTAATTACAATTGTTCTTAATACATGCACATTTTTGTGAAGTGATTATAAATGCATGAATTGTGAAATAGTAATTCATGTATGAGGAAGGAAGAATTATTCATGAGTTGTATGTTGATAGGATGAAGTCACGATCATGGTTGTAACATGCATGTATATTTATATGAAACTTTAAATGCTAGAATAATTTTCTTGGATATAAGTTGGAAATTTTGAAGGATGGTGAAGAGGTATTGATAATTATGTATGTCTACAAGCAATTAAATATATTTATAGAATCAGTTTCTTATAGAATTTATTATGAACACTGGATCTAAGAATTATAGTTATTTAAATTCAAATTATTTACACACTTTTATGAATACTTGAATGAATAAGAAATAGAATAAGTAAAAAACATTATAGTTATTATTATAATATATATTATTTTGGGATAAAGAATAAAAAATTTCTGAGTTGTTTGAGTCTATTATTTCTTGATAGGATAATTATTTGTTCCAAGAAGTATAGATCCCTGACACTGATATTATTCTGAATAAATTTTTTGTATCGAAGCCATAGATGATATATTGAAATCTATATGTGCATTGAAGTTGAATAATAAGAGAATAAGAGTGAATAAGGAGAATAAAAATAAGAGGTTGGTTGATCTAGACATGAATTTCATAGTAGAAGAAGGTGTTGTACAGACTGGTATTTGAACAAGAATACTTGGAAATAAGAAGAGATTAGGTAAAACATTGTGGTTCATGGGATGAGAAAAAGAATTTTTTGTGTGCAGAATTGTGCATATAAAAGGAATAAGTGAATTTCTACTATGTAAGGTAATAATAAGATGAAATAATTATAACATTAAAAATAAGGAATAATTTTAAATTGGTGTTATAATCTCTTGTTGTTACCCCTATATTCATCATAAAGGTACGAGATGTACCTAATTGTGGGATGGAATACACACTCTACACTATTGGGAGACTAAATTATAAGTCTCATAGGGTTATAATAGTGAGTTATGTTCCCACAAGTTTTACCAAATTGCACCAAGGATTTTCCTCCTCATACTTATAGGTTAACCTTGTAATTTTTTGTATCCCTTTGTGTGTGTGTGTTTGGATGTGCATGAAAAATGAAAGTAAAAAAGAAATAATGTGAGATGCTTTCACCTTAATAAGTGACATAAGTAAAAAAGAAAAGGTATAAAAGGTTAAATTATAATTTGGATTAAAATTCACCAACATTAATTCACCCTACCCTCAGTGTGGTTCATATGCAAATCGGTCCCTTCAATAAGGTGTCTTCTTCAATATAGGCCTTATTAGAACTCTATTAATGAAATATCATGTTGTGTTAATATCTTTATCCCAAAATTAAGTCGACATGCTATATTCACATAACATAGTTCCAACAATTTCATACATGTTCTTATTTCTTCTTTCAAGAACACCATTCTATTGAGGTGTCATGTGGGAAGACAAGGTATTTTTAATGCTATGTTTTGAGAAAAAAAAGATTAAATTCATGACTCTAAAACTTTCCCCTATGGTCACTTATCAAAGAAAAAATTTTAGAATATTTTTTATTTCATACAAGATTTTTGAGAATTTATGAGAATAGAATATGATTCACTTTTAAGTCTTGATAAATAACCCCAATTAAATCTAAAACATTAAATAAAACATAAAAAAAGACTTCCCACCAAAGATTACAATTATAAAAGGTCCAATCAGATCCATGTGTATTAATTCAAGTGGTTTAGAAGTTTCAATATATTTAATTTTTAAAGGATGAATTTTATTACATTCCCATTTGGCATGCATCACATAGTTTATTTCTGTACGATTTAAGTAGAGTTAAGTTAGAAATAAATTTTTTTTAGATAGTTTTATTAAGGAATAAATATTACAATTTCTAAGTCTTGTATTCTAAATAAAATATTCATTGATTTCAGTATTCAAATGATTTACTTTTTATTTACATGAAGAATTAATATCTAGTGTGAAAACATTTTCAATTCCTGGTGCTCTAAATTTAATCAATTTATCTTTAAAAACAAAACAAGAATTATTAGAAAAATCAAAAAAAATACATCATTACAAAGTTGAGAAATACTTATCAGTTTTCCTTTAAGCCATCAACATAAAGTAATTTATTATTGAGTATATAATGTTTATCTTCAATAGTTCTAACTCCAATGATATTTTAATTGGTATTTTCACTAAATGTGATAAATCCTCCATCAATTTTAAATAGAGAGTGGAAGTTGAAAAATATTCACTCAATGTATTGAGCATCCACTATACATAAACAAATTTCTATTTCTACTCATATGGATTTTTTCTTACAAACACAAATTAAAAAAGAAGGTTATTTTTTACCCTAATGTTATTGGGTCTATCAGTGTTACCTATAAAATATTTGGGAACCCAAATATATCTAATTTTTCTATAATTTCAAGAATTAAAATTAGATGAGTTTGTGAAAATAGATTCCTTATTTACACCCCAAATCTGAGTTTGTCTTAGAGAGAAATCATTATAATAATGATCATTAATTCCATAGTGGAAATGAGTAATATTAGACATATCTCTATTTTTAGAACTAGGTACAAAATAATTATTATATAAATTAGGTTTTTCTATATTATTTATTATGAATTATTTATCTTTATTTGATTTATTTTTTTAAATGGTTTGATTGAGATAATTATAGTCCTTAGTAAAGAAACTAGAATCATATTTTAGATCTTTTAATTCTGTTATTAAATTTTTTATCTTGCTGTCATGGACATCATTAATAGAAGCATATTTTTCTAAATTAGATTTCAATTTTTAAATTTATTTAGATAAATTTTCTTTTCACAACTAATAGTGTCAATATATTTTTTAATAATTTTTTTAAGAAATTAATATTATTCTTCCAATGCAGTATAATACTCATTTAATTTCTCATATGATCAGTTTTTAGAATTTGATTTAGAATAATAATAGTAATTAGGTTGCACCTATTTTGTTTGAGCTATGAAAAACATGTTTGCTTTCTAATTATATTTTCCAACATTTGAGTTAGAATGTGAGTCATCACTAGAGTCTTTAAAAGAACTACAGGTGGCCTTCATAGCATTTTTCCCTTTTTCTTATAATCATATTTCATGTGAAACTTATTTTTTGGTTTCTTCGTTTCCTTCTGCTAAGGACACTCAAGCTTGATATACCCAAGATTCTTATATTTGTAATATCTTACTTCCTTTGAGTTTCCATAAAATTTCTTATAGTTATTAAATGATTTTTTGGATCCTCTTTGATTGCGGTAAAAATTTTTAGTTTTCTTATAAAATATTAAAGTTCTCTATCAGAATCTAAGCTGCTTGATTTTTCTTCATCTGATGAGTCTAATAATAATTTTTATTTATCTTTCTTATTATACTTGGAAATAGAAACTTTTATCACAATGTTATCCTTTCTGATTAGCTTTCGGTCATCAATACCTACCTATATCTCTTCCTTATACATCATAAGAGTTCCAATTAGGTATTTTATCTTCATATCCTTGGAAGCAGTTGATTTTTTGATAGTATCTGAGATTACACTCCACTTAGATGGTAAAACTATAAGAACTTTAAATGCTTAATCTGTTCTAAGAATAGTAATTCCCAAAGAATTAACATCATTTTCTATCTCTATAACCCTTCCATTAATTTGAGAGATATTTTATCCCTTATGAATATAGAAAGTATCAAATTTAATCTTAGTAGTGTTGTACCTTAGTTCTCTAAAATTGTTAGTGCCTTCATTAGCTACTAAAATAGTAGTCCACATTTCATAGGTTGTACTAAACAATGAAATATGATTGAACTCAATAGTAACTAATACACAAATAATAACATTCATTTATTTGGAATTTAGGTTATATTTAGCTTCATTTGTAGCATCCCAAGTATATGGTTCACCCTTAGTAATTGTATAAGGCTTAATATCCTTTAGATAAACTTTTTAATCCATGATTATTTAAATAGATAATCATCCAAACTTTCTAGAAAAAATAATTTTCTTCATTGAATCATGGTGATTTGGATCATATACATTTATTATTTGGAATCATACATTGTATAAACTAGAGAAATATTTAGTCTTTAACTATAAAAGGTTAAGAACTCTAAAGTCACTAAATCTGATACCAATTTTTGTCCTGATGTTTGTTGCACAATGAATCTAAAAGGGTGGTGAATTTTTTTCATAAAAATTTCTTTATCTTCAAACTAGCCTCTTTAAAAATTAAATTATTATTTTATAAACATTAAAACAGATTATTGGAATATTAAAAAAAATAAGAGTATAAATCAAGAATTTTATAGTGGTTATGGGAATAAAGTCCCCCTAGTCTACTCAATCAATCATTATCTTGGTGAGATTGGTGATTTTCAATATACATTACCTTTTACTAGGGACTTTAGAAATTGAGTGAAATAAAATGAAACTTATTACAAAAGGTTCAAACAAATTTTACTAGGCTCTTCCTTTTACAAGACATATCCATGAACTTTGAAAACTCAGTGTAATGAGTATTATCTTTATAAAGAAATGAATTGTAGAAAGGATAATTAGGATCAACACTTTATTGTAAGCAGTAACTAACAAATGATTTATAAATATTCCAAATAATGGATAAGAATTCAAATAGTATATACGGTGGTTATTCATCTTTATTAAAAAAATCTTGAATGCACTGTAGCATAAACATATTACACTTTTAGCTTCATAGAAAAAATGATGGTGAAAAAAGAGCATCTGATTTACGCAAGAGTTCTATTGAATCTTAACAGCAGATTGACTTATATTTTAATTCAAACTCTTCTTCTACTTTAATGGTTTATAGAATATCATAATTGTAAAAATATCAAGTTTTCCTCTATGTGTGACCTTATTCTCTGAAAATAACAAAGACAGCAGTAGCCATTTATTATGGATTTTATCACTCTTGGAACTATGTGTATACTTGGAAATAGAAGAAATATTTAAATTTCCTTTTCATAATTTAGAATCAAGTATTTTTATAAAAAAAAGGTATGTGTGGACTTCTCTTGGAATACTATATTAGTAATAAATTTATTGATAATCCAATTAAATATTATAAAATACTTAGCTTCACAGATATTCATCTTTATAAGACTTTTCTTTGTAAGATGTTTGATCATATGATTTTTTCATAATCATAATAATTTACTTCTATTTGTAGTACATTAGACTTTGGAATGAGACTTTAACACTTTTTATGACTTTATACTTTAGTGGAAACTTATTTTTCTTCATATGAAACTTTTAACTTAGAAATATCTTAATTCCCATAAGATTATTCTCCTTTGAAATAAATCCTTAGTCTCATGTGACATTTTGTGTTCTGTGATATAATCTGAAAATACTATTCTATAGAATAATTTGATTGTTCATAAGATATTTTTTTCATACGTATGATATTTTATCTTTATACGATAAATGACTTTGTCAAAACATAGAATCTATAAATTTCTTAGCTCATAAGATAATTCTCATAGGATTTTTTCCTTTCATATGTTATTTCTCTATTAATTGTATGATAATTAACTTATGTGAGACTCCCTTATGGTATTTTAATTTACCATATTTCAGAACTCCAGAGTCTGGTCATAAGATATTTACATGCTCGTATGATATTTTCTGTAGAAAAATTTTCTTCAAAACTCGAATATGACAGATTAAACTAAAATACTTTCAAATGAAATAATAATTAAAGAAATATAAATTATTCACCTGAAATAAAAATATATATAAATTCATCAGTAAAAAAATAAGAATTTTTTTAAGTATCAAAACATATGAAATATTGAGATATGTTGGAACAATATTAGTGTGTCTAATATAGGATACGTAACATCTTGTATGAAGTGATTAGGTTTGGTGGATCACTGAGTGGGGGGATAAATCAGTGATCTATTTTTACAAATTAATCCAATTTAATTCAACCTCTTAGAGTGATTAAAGTCATTATCCTCTCATATTTTTTTCTCTCAACCTCTCCTAGATTATACAGTAAATAAAGGCATAAGAACATAAGGATTTACATGTTCATACTTCAAATCCTTCTCAATATTGTGATTGGTTAGTCCCCCCCCCCCAATTATGGATTCTTATACCATTGAAACAACTTGTTACAATGGTGTGGTATCTCACTATGCTTACATGGAATCCCATTGTGTGATATAAAGTCCCACTAGAGGGTCTTTATACTACATTGCACTATTATCAGGTTCCCACTGGTTCTCCTATCAGCTTGCACAGCTCAATACTCATGACTGGGTTGACTACTTTTCACAATCAATGAATTGATCCTTTCACAAAGTATTGAGGACTTCTAATATTTATCCTTATTGTGGAACATGCTGACCTTTCTCTTTCTCATAGTATGATTCAACAAACCTCTATTGATTTCCTTCTATGATATGGTTGGGCCATAGGCCTCCTCCTTCTTCTCCTTATTTATTTTCTCGATACCAGCAAGTGATCTTCTCTTATATACAATATCAAGTTTATCTTTTATCAACTAGTTGAAGTTTTCTTACATGAATAATAGTTGCAAATGATCTCATGTGCTTTTATTTTTCTTCCTATCATATATATAATCATAGAAAAACTCAAGAAAATTTTATTTCCATATAGAATTTGGAAACTCATCATATCTCATCAATATGTGATCTTCTCATAATTTAAACTCATTAAATTTTTCCCTAAATTATAGTCAAGATTTACTTTTTGAATCCCCTTAAAATTTGAGTGTTTTCTTCCTCACAAAATTTTGAATATCTATTTTAATTATTCTCCAAAAAAATCCACAACTTTAAAATTCTTTTAAAATATATGTCCTTGTGTGCATGGAATCATGCAATATAGCATGGAATTGTTGCTCAAAAAGGAACACTCTCAATCTCTATGTTATTTCTTGGTTGATTCTATTTAAATCTCATATTGAATCACAAACTCTTTTTGTCATATATAATTACTTTAAGATTGGATCAAAGAATCATCTGCTTTAAATCTATATTTCATTTAAAATTCTTTATTTTAAAAATATATATATATTTTGACTTTAAAAAATATCTCAAAATCTCAAAAAGTGTCAATTCAGAAGAGTAAAATGCCTCTTTTTAATTCTTCCTAGTTACTCTTTCAAAGATCTTGTTACTTTTCCAAAGTTGGGGATGACTCTTATAAATTCCCCCATTTACTTTTCTGAACTCATGAATAACTCTTCTGAACTCCTTGATGACTCTTTTGGAGTCTATACAGGGCTCTCCTAAATTCTATTTTTACTCTTATGAAACCACAAGATGAATCTTCCAAAGTAGAGATTTTACTCTTCTAAATTCCAAACTTTATCTTACAGAGTGAGGACTAAGACAAATGTTTCCTCAACTCCACATTCCAAAATTTACTCAATTTAGTCCAAAATATCCTTATATCTTCTTAATACTTTCAAAAGAACTTAAAATTTACTCAAAAAATCATCCAAATATAATTTATCATCTATTATAGTATCTTAAATAATCAGTTGTCCATGAATGGATTTTTCTTAGATTTAGATAACCTTTCTTCTTTAACATTTAAGTCTTTAATATACCCATTTGGATAACTGAATTCTCATCCTTCACTTGTAAACCACTATAGAATGGACTCTGACCTACAAAACTTTCCTTTAACTTGAATAATATCAAGACAATCAGCACATTTAAAGTTGTATGCTATTTGAATGTGTCTAGACAAGTTATTTAAGAAATTGAAAGTGTTTCATTTTCCATTTTTATGATTGAAGCACCTAAGAATCTCTTTTGTAATTCTCCAACACATATTTATAGATTTCTATCATCATATAAGCCTTCTTGACTGATAATAAATGCAATATAAACATGACATCTTCAATCCCCTCTGTGTATTTTTTGGAAATATCATTAATCCTCTATGTCAATATATGTTCTTTAAATATATTCTTCTCTCTATTATTGGCAATAAATTCAAAGGACTATAAGGAAATGTATTCCTCAATATTCAAGATTATTCCATGATTTCAAGCAACATATTATCCAAAGTTTTTTTAGAATTCCATACTGATTCACTTATAGAGATAGGGATGGATTCATATGCTTTATTAATAATGAGAATTTAGTTAGTAAACTCTAAGTTTATGTGGGATTTCCTTGTATGGATAATAAAAGTGATCAACTAAGTTGATCAATTTTGTCCACATTAAACATGAATGTGATACTAATATTATTTTCTCATATTTGGGTCTATTTTAAATTGATTTATCAAGAAATAAAGTATCATTCACTCATCCTAATAGATATATAAAAACAAGTAAAGTACAAGGCATAAAACTCCCCCTTTATCTTATCTTTCACATCAACCAATACTGTGGTCCAATATCAACATCCAACTTTGAAGAGTTGTCCATAAATTCAATATTTCATGAATTTACCCCTGAAATCCTTCTCTTTGTGTTGGATCCCGTTCAAGGGATCCACCTCGCTAACTTTTCATCATGGAATGTAAATTATTTCATGATAGAAAACTTCCTTTGTTATCCAACTATGATAGCCAATTATAACTCCCCCTTTATTATAACTCCTTAAATTATCTATATGTTAGTACAAATAAACAAATAGAAAATGGAATAAGTATGGTTTCCTTAATCTTTAATAATAGCAGTAAGGTTGAGAGTTAATTATCAGCTAATATCTTTCATTTGTTCCATATTTTTCATTGGGATAGTTCCTCATACTAGAATCTCTTTTTATTTTTTGTTTCTGATATTTCTTAGGTAACATGGACTTATTTTCATCTTTAATTTTTCTTTTTAGTGAAACTCCCTTTTTTACTTTGGCTACTAAAGCACATGAAGATTTTAGTTCTTTATAATCATTCTTAAAAAAATCTAATTGTTCAGGTAGGAATATCATGCACTTGTTGGTTGTATGAACTATAATATTTCACTTGACACACAAATCATCATCAATCAAGCTACCATTGATTGCAAACTTCTTCACCTTATTTTTAGGGGTGTCTTCAACTAAATTAATCTTGGTGTTATTCTTTTGTATTGACTTCCCTTATTTCCTTTTCTTACTTCCTTTAGTCTTGATATTCATAGTTATCTTGTAATAGCCCATGTTGTAGCCTCTCCTACAAAAATAGAATCATATTATCCTTATTGGGATACCCTCTTCAGATTCTTTCTTTTTATTATTGGGATTAATTTATCCAGTACTCTTCTTATAATGGCTCGGACCTCTCTGGTCTATTCCTTTGCTGAAATCTGGTGTCTGAGGTGTTCTGGGAGGTTAAGGTGAATTATCCTCAACTATTTTCCAAATTTCCAGTTCTTTGAATAGTGTTTCCAGTTTTGTGAACAATGTCATCAGTGATACCGATGTGAATAGTTTTGTCAGTGAGAACGATGTGAATAGTGTCATCGGTGAGACCAATGTGAACAGTGTCATCGGTGAGACCGATGTGAATAGTAGCATTGGTGAGACCAATGTGAATAGTTTCATCGGTGAGACCGATGTGAACAGTGTCATCGGTGAGTCATTTTTTGAACAGTTCCATTGGTATAGGTGATTCATATTGTGAACAATGTCATCGATATCAGTGAGTCATTTTTTGAACAGTGCCATCAGTATTGGTGAGTCATTATATGAAAAGTGTTTCCAGCATTGGTAGGTGCACAGTGTTTCCAGCATCGATAGGTGTATAGTGTTTCAAGCATCAATAGGTGTACAGTGTTTCCGGCATCAGTAGGTGCACAGTGTTTCCAACTTCCTGCAGTTTCTACCCTTTAATGTTTTATTTGATGTTAAATACATTAAAGGCCTTTTTTTAAGAGATTTAAGGCCGATTCAAAGCCCATGACTCCTATATTAATTATCTTAAGGCTCGGGATGCATTTACTTGGTCAAACCAAGTGGTTTAATGTGATCTAATTTTAATGGAAAATCCAGCATATCTTAAATCGTTGCTCCATAAATATTCTAAAGGGACGAGATATCTTCCTCCCTTGTTTTACCTTCTTGTTCCCTAGTGTGAGATGCTTGAACCTTTCCTTCTTCCCATATGATTGGTGTGATCAAACCTTAATCCTTGGATCATTTCCCCTTGAATTTTCTTCCTACTGCATGCACACCCCTTATTTTGGTGCAATCAGCAAGTGTTGATCCATCGTCAATAGAAGGTATAATATACCTCCCTTATTTTGTTTTCTCCAATCATTATTATCCTATTTCTCCTTACCATGTTATGGCATGTGATCTCCATGATTTTAAAATATTTTTCTTGGGTGTCAGTTGGTGCGGTTGTGTCACGACATCCTTGGGTGGATACAGTTGTCACAGGGGAGGATATTGTAATCCGTTGTGTGGATCATTCTCATATAAAGAATGTCAATAACCTTTTGAAGTAGGGGAATTGTTGTTTATCTATTATTTTATGTGAAACTGTAGAGTAAGCATGTTTTAGCCCACTAGATCACAATGGAATTGACATAATAAATATTTAAACTGGATAAATAAATTGGTATTGATCGTATGTTATTGCCTCTTGTTTTTCTAGATAGTGTTATATCAATGTTTTCCTTTTTGAGCATGTCGTTCTTGATAGAAATTGGTAAATAATGTAAACTGGGATTAATTTTAATTATTTTTCAAAGATAAAGAGGGATGTAAATGAATTTTTTTGTTGTTGTTGTAATTTTGTGTTAATCAAATTGATGCAATAAGCATATTTGATTGATCTGTGATAGTTTTCTATTTAGTTTTCTCGTAGTTGGAACCTAAAAATAATAAATCAAAAAATTCCAGATGGATTAAAGAATTGGATTTTTGATAAAAAGATCATTCTTGGAAGGGTTATGAGTTACCCTCTTTGTTGTAAGGATGGGTGTATTCTACTTTGGAGCCTTGAGAGCTCGTTATGTTTAAAGGTTGGATGCCTTGTTTAAGGGACAAGAGCCCAGTTGATATGATGTTTTTTCCTGCTGCTTGTGTTGTGATGTGAGACTGGATAGCTATTGTGATATGTGGGGGAAGGGAGGCCCATTGGTTGTGGCAGCATTTGACACCTAGGGTGGTGAAATGCATTGGTTTATGCATGTGGGTGTTAGGGAGGACATCGAAGATGATGAAATGGGTTGAATGTGAATGTTTGGATGCTTGATGAATCTTGTTGGTTGTTTATCTACATTAATTTCTCCATTACTCAAGGCAGCTGGTTTTTCTTACCCTCCTTCCAAAATGGGTGAAGATGCGCAGAGTATGCCATGTGCTTTCCGTGTTTAGCTCCTTGAGGGAGGATGGGTTTACGCTCTTGCTATAGGTGGAAAAGACTTTATAGGTAGTTCAACTACCCACCATATTGATCCCCCTTATGTTTAGTAGCTTATACTATTTTTCTAGAATGCCTGGGAATATGGGAAAGTAATAATGCTGCTAATAAATGATTGAATAAATGATTTTAACCCATGGGATTGGAGATTTATGGGATGAAATGCTGAGGTAATATTTTCTAAGAAGCTGTGGACTTGATTTGGTTAGGCCTAGAGGGCATGAAACTTTGGGTGTGATGCTAATGAAATATAATGTGGAATTTTTAATGGTTAATTAATTTTTAAATAAATAATTAATGTAAAGTTCGACTGATAAAAATGGAATGAAGTAGTGTAATAAAGCTCTTTAAATGGTTGTGTGCTTATAGGATACCTGGTCTTAGAAGTGGAAGACAGGAGTCTGAGAGACAATAGTTGTAGTTGAGTCTAAGACTAGGTTATTACCATAGTGTGGTTGTGAGATATATTATATTCTATACTTTTGTGTTTCTATACGCTACTCCACCCTATCAGTTAGGGAAACTGACACCCTGGGGATTCTGAGCCCTGAGGGTGTTTTCTCTAACATTCTGGTGGTAGGATGGATGGATGACTACCTCCTTTGGCCCTGCTCTCTTCTCTTGGTAGTTACTTGTGTTGGTAGGCAAATCGTTTATTGTTTCCCATATATGTGTGTAGAGGGTTGTAATGGCTTGTGGTTATTCACACACATATATTTTGGATATAGTTTTCTTATGAACTACTATAGGTGTAATGTGTATAGGTTGTGATGGCTTGAGGATCCTTACTCGGTGTATTGGCTATAATGGCTTGAGGTTTAATACACAACATATGATACACGTTATGTGAGCTGTGGCAGCTCCCAAAAACTACCTGGTTACTTTGGCTACATGGACGTGGTGGTTTTGATGCACGAGGTGCATGTTTTGGTGCTTCTCCTAGGTGTTTGTGAGCAATCCTTTTTTGAGAGAGATTCTTAGGATGTGTGGTGTTGGGGAAAGGAGGAAATCTAGTGGGGACGTGGTAGTAGGGTACCCTTGATATTCTTTATTATATTATACTATTGTGTGTGATACTTAGTGAGAGTAGCCATGGTGAGGTTGGGAACATAGTATTCCTATTTAGGTGATGAGTTAGTTTCACTTGTTGCTCACTGTGCTTTAGCATGCTTTCTTTAATTTTGCACGAGAGGCTCTAGTAAGGATACTACTAAGTATACTATTATACTCACCCCATGTATATATAAATTGTTTTTCAGGTCACTTGGAGCTGGTTGGAGATCAGGCTGGTTACTACTATCTTGGGGTTGCATGAGCTGTTCGGGCTTCATGGTTGCTGCTATTTTTACTTTCTTTTGGTAATCACAATTTTTCCTTTCAATTTTAGTAGTTCTTGCATGACATTACATATGTGTACTTTGTATTTATTTTATATTTCAGTCTGAGTTGGAGTTGGTTGGTGTTTTTCTTATCTCTCTCTTTTTCATGTGTTCTCTTAGAGGGTAATGCCTCCCATTTGTGTGTTTACTACACCCTCAGTGCTAGTCTCCAACCCGGGGCCTACTGAAGATGGGACTCAGGGGTCACTATCTCCCTTCTCACATTGTCGTCCTATGAGGGGTACACCTTGTGGGGATGGGTCATGACAGAGTGGTATCAGAGCTTTGGTTGAGGGATAGGATGGAGTTTAGTGTTAGGAACAGGTGAGGTTTCATGGGTTGGTAGGGCAATAGTGTCAGTTAAGTTTAGAAAGTGATGTAAACACTAGATGCTGGATGATACATAGGCATTTAGGGCCACCTTTGATTTGGTGCACAAACCTTTAAGTTTACAGTGGCTACTAAATGAAGTGATATCAGTTATAGGGTAGAGACCTAGGAAATTATCATGCATCATTCTTCTTTGTGTCTATGTTTGAATGGGTAGACCTTGGGATAGGTTAACCTAAGATGAATAAACTGAAAAAATTAATTAATTAATGTTGAGTATTCCATATTCTAGGTTTAGGAGATCTAGCTATTTGTCATTTTGTAGGTATGGATCTAGGTCAACGTCCTCATCGGGTTCATACAGAAGATGTACAACAGACTATGCCAGAAAATACCTGTAGGGTAGAGGTTGACGATGACACTTGGAGGAGGACACTCTGTGAGTTTCAGCACTAGAGTCTACAGAAGTACAAGGGCCTCATTTCAGATGTAGTCACAGAAGAATGGTTGGAAGAGGTTGAGATAGCCTTCAGTTTGATCCATGCTCAGAAGGAGCACTGGGTGTCTTTGGTTGTGACTATGCTGCATGGAGCAGCGAGGCAGTGGTGGTTCTTGTTCCTCAGGGATTGTGAGGATTCGGTGATCTCATGGTATGAGTTTTGAGATGAGTTTAGAGTCGAGTTTCTTTCTTTGACCATGAAGGCATCCATTTTCCAAGAGATTCTTACCTTTTTATAGGGGATCTCTAGTGTGCGAGAGTTTGGAATCCATTTTAGGAACCTTTTATGATATGATTCAGACCTATTTCCAGATAAGGAGGCCAGGGTGAGGCATTTTAAGGTGGCTTTACGTTCATAGATCCAGTTCCAGGTCACCCTGTTTATACTGACACTGCCACAAAACGAGTCAAGGCCAGCGCCACCCTATATCATCACTAACGAAAAAGCGCTGATAAAGGGGGGTACCTTTATCAGTGCTAAAAAAAGCGCTGATAAAATTACCCATTTATCAGTGCTTTTTTTAGCGCTGATAAAGTTACCCTCTTTAACAGCGCTTTTTTTTAGCACTGTTAAAGGGTACCCATTTATCAGTGCTTTTTTTAGTAGCGTTGATAAAAGGGGGTCTTTAACAGCACTTTTTTTAAAAGAACTGATAAAGTGTCTACTTCCCAAAAAAATCATTAAAAAATATATATTAATATTTAAATATATATATATAGTTATATTGATATCAATATAATATATATTTTTTAAATATAAATTTAAAAATATTTTAGATAAGTATAAATATACAGTTACACTTAATATATAAGATATTTAGTGAAAATGGCCTATAAAAAATTAAAAAAAAATACTTTTAATTAATAATTTTCTAATTATTATAGATTAATAGTCATTTAATAACAATTTGAAGACTAAAAAATTAAAAAATAAATAAAAAAAGATCCAAAATATGTTGAAAACGCAACTCGAAATTCAAACGGCCATAACTTTTGATTCGGGTGTCTGTTTGAGCTCTACCATATATCAAATCAAAGCATGTGATGAGATCTAAACCCATGTGACCAGGGAGACCTAGGTCAAGGTTTTTTTTTAGGCCAAAAAGTCCCATAAGGCCTCCAAAACTGAGTTTTTAGTTGGGATACCCCGATTTTTTAACATTTTGTGGATTTTCAGCCTCGTTTAAGGGGGTATTATTGGCTTTTTTTGGTGGGGGATGAATTTATTCCAAGGTATTACATTTATATTGATATTATGTCTTTGAAATTTTATCTTTTTTTATAATGAACTGCTATTTATAATCAAATATATAACAATACATACATATTTTTTATATATTCACACATAAAAATTTAATTATAAATATGAATAATAAAATATATTTACATATAAAATATATTAGCTTTATCTAAATAATAACTAATATCCATTTTATTTAAAATACAAATATATGAATATTTATATAACTATATATTAATCTAACTATATATATATATTAATATAACTACATATATATATTAATATAACTATAAATATATATATTAATATCACTATAAATATATATATTAATATAACTATATAACTATATATTAATATAATTATATATATATATATTAATATATATATATTACTATATGAATAAATATAACTAAATATATATATATATATATCATGAAATGTAAAACAAATCAAAATAGAGGAGTGGTAAGGGCTTAGGCGCGCAGGGGGGGAGGTCTCGAGTTCAAAACCTGGTGGAGGTAGGGGCGCGCACGCATGGGGGAATATGGGAGCTAGCACTGATAACGGGTGGGGGATAGTGCTGATAAAGGGTGGAGGGGGTGCGTGGGGGTGCTGGAGGTGCGGGAAGGTGCTGATAAAGGGGGGGGGGCTCAAGCGCTGTAAAAAGTCCCCCTGAGATTGCCAAGATTTTTTTAAAAAAATAATAATTTTTTTTAAAATTTTATCAATGCTAAAAATAAAGTACTGATCAAGGACCATTTTATTAGCGCTTCGTTTTAGGGCTGATAAAAGACCCATTTTATCAGTGCTTTTTTTAGCGCTGATAAAAGGGGTCTTTATTAGTGCTTTTTGGAGTGCTGATAAAAGGGACCCCCCCCCCCCTTATCTACGCTAGCTTTAATAGTGCTTTTCTAGCATTGTTAAAGGCCATTTTTAGCGCTAATAAAAGGGGTATTTGTAGTAGTGTGAAGACATATCTTGAGGTGATGGCGAGGGTAGAGGTTGTTGAGAGAAAATTGGCCAGAACCGTATTGTCACGAGAGGGGAGTTGTCATGATTCCTCATGAAGTAGAGTTGTGGTCTGAGGTTTCCGATTTTTAGGGAATAAGAGTTTCCATTCGGCCTGGGGTAGGTCTCAGTCCTCAGCATCTCGTTTCTCCAAGGGTGGCGGCTCTCCAGCCTATTCTAAGGGATAAGGAGCTTGTTTTTCTTATGGAGGATGAGGTCATCAGCAGCGAGAGTGCCCGAACTTTCAGATCAGTCATCGTGCACTAGGTGTACCACTCCAAGTTCCTCCATTGAGGTAGTTCCAACTGAGGCAGCGGCGGTAGGTTACACCAGCTTTGGATCAGCAAAGAGCATATAGGGTAGGTAGAGGAAAACCCCATGACATTCCCCATCCTCAAAGAGCAGCTTGTGGTTGTGGTGGTGGTTTTCATCAGGGTTAGAGAGTCCATGAAGGAGGTCGTGGTCAGCTTTATGCTTTAGTGTTGCCAGTGCCAGGTGTGTCAGACATTGTTCAAAGTACCCTTTTCTTGTTTTCTACTTGGGTGTATGCCTTTTTTGATTTAGGAGTGATGCACTTCTTCATATCACTTGCCCTTTTCCATGTTTTGGGACTTGAGGTAGAGAGGCTTCCAGTGACCTTGGTGTTGACTATGTTAGTTGAAGGTTGAGATGACTTGTTTGAAGTATTTAGAGACTGTGAGATAGTGTTGTAGTAGCACCACTCTTGGGGAGATTTCCTATGTTTACAGATATGACCATATGATGTCATCCTTGGCATGGATTGGTTGTATTCGGTGTAGGCTATCATGGATTGTTTCAGGAGGCAGGTGGTGTTCTTCGATGCTGATGGAGAGCTGGGGGTGTTTGTTGGCGAACGAGACCCTTAGATGGGTCAGAGTCATGTTTTTTCATTATCATCCTTTATGGCTAAGATGATGTTAAGTTATTTGGAGTTTCAATAGTTGGCATTTACCAGGGTTGTAGAAGATTACCTTGATGTCTTTTCAGAAGAGGTTGTAGAATTACCCCCTCGATGAGAGATCGAGTTTAGGATCGAGCTACATCCCGGAGAGTCTCCTATCTCTATGTATCTATATAGTATGTCCCCTACTGAGTTACGAGAGCTACTTATACAGCTCGATGTTTTGTTACAATGTGGTTTTGTTCGGTCGAGTGTGTCATTGTGGGGTGCACCAGTTTTGTCTGTGAAGAAGGCTGATGGAATTTTTCAGTTGTGTATCGATTATCATTGCTTAAAAAAGTGATAGTGAAGAATCACTATCATGTTTCATGGATTGATGATTTATTTGATCAAATGAAGGGTGAAAGTTGGTTCTCAAAGATCGACTTGCAGTTAGGATATCATCAGATGTATGTGAAGGATGAGGATATCCTGAGGACTGATTTCTGTTGTCATCATGGGCATTATGAGTTTTTTGTAATGTCGTTTGGTGTGACGAATGCTCTAGTTGTGTTTATGGGATTAATGAAAGTTGTGTTCTATGAGTTCTTGGATAAGTTTGTGGTGGTTTTCATCGACAATATCCTTATGTACTCCGCATCTGAGAAAGAGCATGCAAAGCATCTGTATGCCATTTTGGAAGTTCTTTGTCAACAACAGGTGTTTGGTAAGTTGTCAAAGTGTGAGTTTCGGGCTCAAGAAGTTTGTTTCTTGGGACATGTTATATCCCATTAGGGAGTAGTTGTGGATCCGTTGAAGATAGAAGCACAGTTGTGTCTTGGGCTTCCCCTAAGACAATGGTAGAGGTGCAAAGTTTCCTTGGACTCGTAGGCTACTACATGAGGTTTGTAGCCAATTTCTCTCGGGTTCTTACTCCTCTAACAGCGTTGACCAGGAATTATCAGGAGTTCATGTGGAATGATCGGTGTTAGAAATCTTTCGAGTATCTAAAGGAGATGTTGGTAAGTTCTCCAGTTCTTTATCTCCTAGTAGAGGGAGTTCAGTTTGATGTTTTCTATGATGCTTCACATTTGGGGTTAGGTTGTGTTCTGATGCAGTAGAGATCAGTTGTTTCTTATGGTTCTTAGTAGTTTTGTCCCCATGAATGTAATTATTCCACCCATGATCTTGAGTTTTCAGTCGTGGTGTTTGCTATGAATTTGTGGATATATTACCTCATTGGTGAGCGCTTTGTGGTTTTCACCAATCATAAGATCCTGAGGTATGTTTTCTCCCAGTGTGACTTGAACTGGTAGCAGCGTTGGTGTATAGAGTTCTTATAAGAATACAACTTCAAAATATCGTATACACTTATAAAGGGGAATGTTGTGGCTGATGCGCTGATCAGGAAGTCACATAGTGATACAGTGTGTGAATTTGGTGATTCTTGGAGAGTGATGGAAGAACTTTCATCATTACTTATTGATATGGGAGAAGTTTGGGGTAGAGGTTGTCTTTTTTAGATGATGGTGTAGTCATATCTAGTGTCACATATGGAAGAGTCCCAGTTTGGGGATCTAGAGGTGGAGGTTTGGAGATACCGAGTTGTTTGTGGCGAGGCCCTTGATGGTTGGGATGAGGATGAAGACCTCAGAGTGTTGTATCAAGGAAGGATTTTTTTCCTTTGGTGATGTGTGAGACAGTTCTCAGAGAGTTCTATAATTCACCTTTAGTGGTATATCCTGGAATTAAAAAGATGTACCAAGCTTTGAGGAGTTAGTTTTGGTGGCTTGGGTAGAAGTGTGTAGTTGCGAAGTTTTTGTCTCGATATTTGGTCTATCAGAAGGTGAAGGCTGAGCACCATGTCCCCAGTGGTTTTCTCTAGCCATTAGATATTTCTCAGTGGAAGTGGGAGGACTTCTCAATGGAATTTTTTACTAGTTCACCTTGAGATCCAGGAGGACATAACACTATTTGGGTGATAGTGGATCATTTAACAAAATCATCCCACTTTATAACGATCAAGGATTCGAGCTCAGTGGAAGTTTTGTCAAGGTAGTATCTGGAGGAGGTGGTGAGACTCCATAGAGTCCCAAGGACAATAATTTCTGATCGAGATCCTCATTTTACCTATAGGGTGTGGAGAGGTCTCCAGCATGCTTTTGGTTCTCAGTTATACCTCAGCACTGCTTTTCATCCACAGACATACGGTCAGACAGATTAGACCATCCAGACTCTTAAAGACATGTTGCGCTCTTGTGTCCTAGATTTTGGAGGTTTGTGGATGAGTCACTTACCCTTGGTGGAGTTGGCTTACAACAATAGTTTTCACTCCACCATCGTTATGGAACTGTTTGAAGTCATGTATATCTAACCTTTTCTATTATCCATTGTGCTGGACTGAGGTCGGAGAGTTAGAAATTCTCAGACCAGAACTAGTGAAGAATACAATAGAGATGGTTCAAGTGATTCGTGAGATGATGAAGATAGCACAGGATCATCAGAAATCATATGCCGATCAAAGGAGTAGACATTTATAGTTTGATTTTTGAGATCACATGTTTTTGAATATGACTCCACGTCATAGAAAGTGAAGTTTTGGTCATGGGGGTAAGCTTTGTCATCAGTTTGTTGGGCCTTTCTAGGTTTTGGATCGTGTTGGAGCCATGGAATATCGAGTATCACTCTCCCTAAAAATGATCCAAATACATGATGTTTTTAATGTATCATAGCTCTGTTGTTATCTTTATGACGACTCTCACATCATACATTGGGGAGAGATCAATGTTAATGGTGATTCGACCTTTGAGGATCAACCTGTGGAGATCCAAGATCACAAAGAGAAGGTGTTTCATGGGCATTATATCCCCTTGGTTCGTGTCTTGTGGAAACATGGTGGTGTGGAGGAGAGTATCTGGGAACGTGAGTTGCAGATACGTGCTCAGTACCTAGAGTTGTTGGATGTTTAACTCTTTTCATGTAACGATGTTCACTTTGTAGTTATAAAACTTTTGTGTTTATGAGGTGGCTTTCTTTTGCTTCTTTTTGTGACTTTCTCTCTTTTGAGAGGTATCTCGATGGGTTGTTGTTCGGACCCCTTTTCTATTTCCTTTTAGGTTGGTTTTGAATTCTTGAGGACAAGAATATTTTGAGAGGTAATTGATGTAATGGCTCGGACCTCTCTAGTCCATTTTTTTACTGAAATCTGGTGTCTGAGGTGTTCTAGTTGGTCAAGGTGACTTATCCCCAACACTTTTTCAAATTTCCATTTATGTGAACATTATTTCTAGTTTTGTGAACAGTGTTGTCAATAAGACTGATGTGAACAGTGCCATCGGTGAGACTGATGGAAACAGTGTCATCGGCGAGACCAATGTGAATAGTGTCATCGATGAGACCTATATGAACAGTGGCATTGGTGAGACCGATGTGAACAGTGGCATCAGAGAGATCGATGTGAACAGTGGCATCCGTGAGACTGATGTGAACAGTGTCATCGGGGAGACCGATGTGAACAATGTCATCAGTGAGACCGATGTGAACAGTGCATCGGTGAGACTGATGTGAACAGTGCATCGGTGAGATTGATGTGAACAGTTCCATCGGTGAGTCATTTTGTGAATAGTCACTATGGAAAAACAGCTTTTTGCAACGGACTATTTGCAATGGGAATAAATCCCATCACAAATATTCTATCAAAGAGGTTATTTTTTATGAGTTCATTGACCCGTCGCAAATAATTAGTTATTTTTTACAGGAATTGGGGTCCCGTCGCAAAAATTTTAGCACGGTTTGGAGCGGTTTGTGCGCTAAACCGCGATAAGGGTATTTGTGACGGGGATACACCCCCCGTCCCAAATACTGGGAGGCGGTAAAAACTATTTGTGATGGTTTCCATCACAAATACCCGACAGTGGTAAATACTATTTGCAATGGGATGTTGTCCCATTGCAAAAAGTGTGTCGGCAGGCAACTATTTGTGATGGGACCCGTCACAAATACCCTTTTAACCGCCGACATTAATTAATGCGGATGAAGGTATTTGTGATGGGATACTCGTCGCAAATAGTCCCGTCACAACTGATCTAACCTATATATACCCCCCATCCGTTTTTTCCATCCTTCCCCTCAATTCATACTTTTTCTCTCTCTCTGAACTCTAATTTTAGATTGAAAATTTTTCTGATTTAGTTTTTTTTTTACAAAGAAGTTATGAAGCTGTCTACACCTATAATAGATCAAGTTTATTTTTTATTTAATTTAGTATTTATTTCATTTTTTATATTAATTTTAATTATTGTTTATTAGTTTTAATTAAATTAGATTTAAATTGTTTTGTCATCAGTATTTATTTGTAATAATAAATTGAAATTATTAGTACTAATTATTAATAATTAGTAATAATTAATAATTATTAATGATATTTAGTAATGTATATAAATAATTAGTCATAATTAGTAATTAGTAGTTGTAATTTGTAGTTATTAATAGTAATTAATGCTAATTAGTAATAATTAGGGGTAATTAGTAATAATTAGCGGTAACTAGAAATAATTAGCGGTAAATAGTAACAATTAGGGAAAAATAGTAATAATTAGAAAAAAATAGTAATAATTATGGGTACCTCCGAGCAGATTCTTCATTGTGATTTTAGTGTGAGAAAGTTATAAGTAAATGAGCTGTTGGACAAAAGAGTAGTCTTCAATCCACTAGAAATTATGTCTCCCTTAATTAATGGTAATTATTAAGAAGTAGTTGTAATTATTTGTCTTCTTTTTTTGGATAGTGTTTTTCTAATTTCAAATTATTCCAAAATAGTAATGATTTTATATTTTGTAGAAAAATATGGAACAAGGAAGTCAACAAAAATCATTATTAGATGATCACACTTGGATAAATCAGTACATAAATCTAAATGGTTCTGGTTTAAATCCGATATATAACAAGGGTGTTGAAGCTTTATTATCATTTGTATCATCAAAACCAGAATTTTTTTCACAAGGCACAATTAAGTTTCCTTGTAAAAAATGTGCTTTGAGAACTTTTGACACATTTGACAATGTTGGGGGGCATCTCTTGCGTTTTGGTTTTCAACCAGATTATGTTTTTTGGTATCAACATGGTGAATGCAGTTCCAGATAAGATAATAATAATTTGATTTCGAATCCATCATGGTTTAAAAATTTAGTACATGATGTTGCAGGTTCATCTGTTCAACAAACTAAAACTCGTAATGATATTGATTTAACTCCTGAGTTGGCACCATCTGAATTTTATGAGTTGTTGAGGTCTTCTGAGGATGCATTATATCCTGGTTGCAAGATAATAAAATTAGAAGCAGTTACAAAATTTATGGCTATTAAATCAGATAATGCAATGTCAAACAACTATTTTGATCAGATATTTTCTTTGGTTAAAACATTATTACCTGAAGGAAATGTGTTTCCTGCAAATTACTATGAGAGCAAGAGGCTGGTTCGTAATCTGGTCCTTAGTTATCAGAATATTCATGCATGTGAAAATGATTTCATCTTATATTATGGTGAAAATGATTCTTTGGATAGTTGTCCCACATGTGTACAATCGAGGTATAAAGAAGCTCAATCGGGGAATTCTAGATCTATTCCTGTAAAAATATTGAGATATTTCCCCCTTACATTCAGGTTGCACCGTTTATTTATGTCTCAGAACATAGAGTCAATGACGTCATGGCACAAAACAAAGATTTCAACCAGTAAAATATTGAATCATCCATCTGATGGTGATTCATGGAAAAATTTTGACCGACTGCATCCATCTTTTGCTTTAGAAACTCGGAACATGCGATTGGGTCTTTCTACTGACAGTTTCTGTCTGTTTGGTTCTTATGGTAGTCAGTATTCATGTTGGTCTATCTTTATAACTCCATACAATTTACCTCCATGGATGTTGATGAAGGAGCCTTATATCTTTTTGACCTTATTAATTCTAGAACATCCAAAAAAAATATTGATGTTTATTTGAAACCATTTATTGATGAGTTAAATTCATTGTGGAGTAATGGTGTTAGTACATATGATGTTGTTGCAAAACAAAATTTTATATTAAAAGCTACATTGGTGTGGATGATTAGTGACTTCCCAATATATGACATATTATCTGGATGGATTACACATGGTCTTAAATCATGTACTTATTTTATTAAAGACAATAAATCATTTATGCTCTTCAGTGGAAAAAAACCTTTCTATTTTGTCTGTCATCGCAGATTTCTTCCAACCGACCATCCTTTTCGGAGGAACAAATATCATTTCAAAAAAGGTACAATTGAAAGGGATGAACCTCCAAAAATGATCTCAGGTAAAGAGTTAAAATTAGTTGTATTTTCATTACCTCCCATCACATTTGGACCAACAATAAACCAACAGAAATTCATGGCTTTGGGAAAGAACACAATTGGATAAAACAGATCATTTTTTGGGATCTGCCATATTGGTTTTATTTGTTGGTTCGCCACATGTTGTATTTCATGCATATTGAGAAGAACTATTTTGATAATTTATTTTATACAGTTTTGGATACACCAGGTAAGATCAAAGATAATGTAAAGGCACTATTAGATCTTGCCCAAATTTGCAGGCAACCAGAACATGAACTATTTGAAAATGTCAGATCATAGAGTTTAATGAAGCCAAAAGAATCTTATACACTGTCCAAAGTGATTATCTTATTATTTTGTTTGTGGATTGTGGATTTGAGACTTCCAGATGGTTATGCTTCTAATTTGGGAAGATGTGTTAAGAATAGTCATATTACCGGATTAAAAATCCATGATTGTCATGTTATAATGGAAACACTTATGCTGATTGGATTAAAAGTTTTGTTGAATTATATTATTTGGTATTCGATAACATACATATCATATTTTTTTTAGATATTTTTTCAGCAACAACAGACTACGATGCACTAAGAAAACTGGAAGAAGATGTTGTTGTAATTATATGTAAACTGGAAAAAATCTTCATGTCGACTTTCTTTGACTCAATGGAATATCTGATATTACATTTCCCACATGAATCTAAATTTGGAGGTCTGGTACAGTTTCAATGGATATACCCATTCGATATATGCATTCATAAATTGAAGAAAAAAGTATGTAACAAAGCATCAGTTGAAGGCTCAATTGTTGAAGCTTATTTACAAGAGGAAATTTTTTTTTTCTACTCTCATTATTTTGAATCTGAATATCTCTAAAAACACAACCACATGGGATGGAACAAGGGGAATGTTGATGATGAAATGGATAATCAATTATCATTTTTTAATTAGCCAGAGCTTGGCTTTGGTGGAGTTCATGAATGATAGCTTTCAGATGATGAACATTACAGAGTTCATACATATGTTTTTCTCAACTGTAAAGAAATGAAATCATTTGTATTGTGAGTACTTCTATCACTTATTCTATAATTTATGTTACAGTAAGTAGACTTATTTTATTTTTAGGTTATATGATAATCATATCAAGAAACAACTTCCAAAAATTACAGCAACTTCTCTTGAAGAACGCAGAAAAAAAATCTCAATGGTTTCAAAAACTGGTAACATAAATTATTGATGGTTTAACATATCAATTAAGTTTATTATTTATTATATTGATAATTGTTTTACAAATTCTCAGGCATCTCAACATGATGATAAAATTGATAAGTGACTGTGTATATTGAGTAACCCACCATCCAAAATGGTTAAATCTTATAATACATATGTGGTGAATGGTTTTCAATTTCATACATGTGCATATGGGGAATCAAAAAAATAATGAATAGTGGAGTTTTCTTGAGAGGATCACATCATAGAGAAACTAAAGTTGAATTTTACAGCATGCTAGATGAAATTATTAAACTGTGTTATCTAGTACATAATTACATAACAATGTTTAAATGTCATTGGTTGGATACTGAGAGAGGCTTGCATGTTCATTTGACTCATGGAATCATCGATATTAAATATAAAAGTCTTTTTGTAGTAAATGAACCATTTTTATTGGCTCAATAGGCACATCAAATTTATTATGCAAAAGTATTATTCTACTTCAAGAGACCTAAGTGATTAGTGGATCATAATAAAAATGAAATCTCTGGAAAATCAATTTACTCAAACTGAATGTGGTTCCGCTGAAGTGGAAGGAATTGAAATTTTTCAAGAGACTACTCAAAATCCATCTTTTTCACAGAGACATGAATATCGATGATGACACCCCACAATTAAGGGTTGATGGTGACGATGATGTTAATGATGTTACAAATGAATTTGAAATGCCAAGAGATGATGAAACTGAAACTCATATAGATATTGATGAGGCCGAGGAGGAATATGAAGACATTAACATCATCAGATATGAAGATGATGATAAAGGTGAACATTGACACAGTTAAATGCTGGTTATAATCATAACTAATATATATATATATATAATAGTTATTTTCAACTATCTTCTAATAACAATAATTGTGTGTTTCAGATGGACCCTGATCTATTTCTTGAGTTAGAGAAGGAAAATATACCTTTAGATGAGGAGTATTTGGGATCATCTGACCCTCAGCCTACTGGCGGTCCAGGAGGTATGCGGAGGGGGTGCGGTCTTGCGCTACTGATGATTCCTGACCCTATCCCCGAGCAACGTCCACATCTTGGCTTTGATCCACACACGTGGAGGTATGGTAACCTGTATATTTTAGTTATCTTTAATTAATTTATTTATATACTAATTTTTTGATTATTTATTCTTTTTCATAGTTTTGCGCATGTAATTGTTGGATAGGGGAGCGCTATCTTGCACAATTATTTTTCTCAGCCATGGATCACATGGAAATAGATTCTCGTTGATGTGCAGCTCAGCATGTTCAATCATTGGATGATACGTAAATAAATAATATTTATTTTTGAAATTTATTTCATTAATAACTTTATATTAAAAATTATTTGTAGGGTTTATGGTATCCCATAGATGATAGCATGTGGGATGTTATCCATGCGGCATGAGAGGTTTCTATGCGTGACCGTTTCTGTCAGTTTTTTCACAATTTGAGAAGGACGACCATTAAGAAAGCAGGAGTGATAGTATTTGATGAGTCGTGTAGAGACCACCGACCATAGTACATTTTATCTCACATTTGGGATGGATTATGTTCACACTAGTTGGGTGGTGGATTTCAGAGGAGATCTTCATTGGGTCGATAGAACTGAGGGAGATAGGAGGTGATGCATCGAGCTGGTAGTCGTACATTTAGTACGCATAGAGAGCATCTGGTAAGTATATTTTTTAAATATTTTATATAACTTTAAATATAAACAGTTTATTTTATATTCATATAGGCAGTCGAGCATCCCGATATTACGAAGTACGATGTTTATCGGAGGATGTACAGTGATCTAGCCACTAGAGAGATTAGAGGTGATCGCCAGTGTCAAATTGTGGTCAGTATTATTATTTTTTAGTTTGAAAATTAACTGTATATAATATTTTTACTATTTTAATTTCAAATTAGAATTGAAGGAGTCATATAAGGTTGTGACCTCTCAAACACATGCTGAGAGTCAAGTCGAGACGGCTGATCAGACTAGTGTCCACCATTTTTATGAGGCGACATGGATGCAGGCTACCCAGTATGCCTTTAAAAAGGGGCGATTAGTTGGTATCGGCTCTCATTTGACTCCTAGGACTTATTATGGTACTACTGCAATGTCGGCGTCTAGCTCAAGAGGAGCTTGTGGAGAGGCATCATATTCTGGCTCATAGTATCATGAGCAGTTGCGAGCTTATAGTGAGCTTATAAAGAGTTTGTAGAAGCAGTAGGAAGAGATGTGTCAGCTGCAGTAGCAACTGCAGTACGAGGAGGATATGTACTGATGGTAGCAGCAGTAGTAGTAGCATGAGGAGGATACACATCGATGGAAGCAGCAGCAGCACGAGAAAATGGAGTACAAGCGTCATCTGATTCATAGTTTAGGGATAGAGTTTCCACCACCATCTCCTCCAGCTCCTCCACCTCCTCCAGAAGACTATCCCCCCAGTGATTTTTTTGTTATGTTAAAAATATTTGAATTCAAGATTTGTTGTAATATGAACTATTTACAGTTTCTATCATTTATATTGGTGTGAATATTGCATAATTTAATTTTTTTTATTTTATTTTTAATATTTTTTTATTTTTTTATTTATTATTAGTGTTATATTTTTTAATGTTTTTTTATTTTACTAATAATAATAATAATATTTTATGATTTTTTTATATTTTTTTGGAATATTGATAATTTTAATTTTTTTAATTTTTTTATTATTTTAATAATATTGATATTATTTTTTCATTAATCATAATTTTATTAAATATTTTTTTTATTTAGTATTTGCGACGGGGCCTGTTAAGATGGGACACCATCGCAAATAGTTTATATATATATATATTTTAAAACTATTTGCAACGAGACAACAGGTTCGTCGCAAATACTTTTTATGACAGGTCCGTCACAACAAGTTTATATATATATAATGTATATAATCAAAGATTTATTTGCAACGACACAGTTTCCCATCGCAAAAGCTCATTTGCGATGGGAGCCCTTAACAAATACCTCAAATTCTAGTAGTGAGTGCCATCGGTATCGGTGAGTCGTATTGTGAATAGTTTCATCGGTATCGATGAGTCCTTTTGTGAACAATGCCATCAGTATCGGTGAGTCATTTTGTGAACAGTGTTTCCAGCATCGGTAGGTGTACAATGTTTCTAGCTTACTACAGTTTCTCCCCTTTAACATTTTCTTTGACGTTAAACGCATTCAAGGACATTTTTAGGGGATTTAAGTCCAATTCAAAGACCATAACTCCTATATTAATTTTCTTAAGGCTTGGGATGCCTTTACTTGGTCAAACTGTGTGGTTTAATGCGATCCACTTTTAATGGAAAATCCAGCGTATCTTAAACCACTGCTCTGTAAATCTTCTAAAGGGATGTGATATATTCCTCCCTTGTTTTACCTTCTTATTCCATGGTGTGATATGCTCAAACCTTTCCTTCTTCCCATATGAGTGATGTGATCAAACCTTAATCCTTGGATCATTTCCCCTTGAAGTTTCTTCCTACTGCATACATGTAAAGACCCGGAATTCCCATGATTTTTTTTTAAATACATGGGAATTTTACGAGTCCGTAGTTTCTAACGATGCTTGATTCCGAGGCCCGGTGTGTCCGGAATCAATTTCTGAAGTTTTGTTTGGGTACGTTCAGTAAACGTATGAGCGAGATTTTATAACTTTTGAACCGGTGCTCGGAATTTAAATCTAAGGGCACCGTTGAACTCGCAGCGCTGATTTTCTCTTAAGAATACTTTCATCTCGATGGTGGATGGTTGGGAATAAAAGTTAGTTTTTTGTATTTTTTTCAAAAAAATAATAAAATAAAGTGTAGCCATGGTTTATTTTATTCCAGACACCATGTGAGTGCGGGTAGTTGGAACCTCTACTTGGGAGTTGGTGGTGGGACCACCACACCCTAACCTCCCATGAGAGGTTATGGTGGTGGGGTCTACCCAAACCCAACCTCCCATGTGAGGTTAAATATGGTGGGGACCACATGAGGCCACCCGACCCCTCATTAATGGGAGGAGACCTTAACCTCTCAACTCTCCCTCATTAATGAGGGAGAGCCTCTCCACCTTTCCCCACCTTAATGAACCAAACCCCTCTAATTAATTTGTGCCAACTCACGTGTTTTAATTGGGTGGATCCAGGTTATTAATTCACCGTTTTGAATTACGTGCCAACATAATTTTAGACAAACCCTCCCTCTCCTACATAAAGGAAGCTTGGGGGAAGGTTTTGGGACGGCTTCTTCAAGCGGAGAAATGCTGGCAAAGAGACGCGACGCCCTACCCTTAGAGAATTATTCCTCCAACAAAGAACTGTCGCCCACGAAGAATGAAGAACGAAGAACGCCGTCCCCATCCTTCTTCAACTGGGGCAAGAAAGGGAAGCACTCCCGTCATTGAAGAACGTCGGCAACGCCATCCTCAGCTTCTTCTTTCCCGACGTCAATGAATTGACGTCCCCCTTTTCCTGCGACTTCATCAATGATCAATCATCAAGCAAGGTAAGGAGTTTTGTGTTTTTTTATCTTTGAATATAAACCTCGTTCTTCGTCGAACAAAGATATGGTATGAGAATTCCCAATTTCTATCACCGTAAAGAGGAGGGCTCGGGTCGCACGAACATGGTCCGACCCTCCCCTTTTTTGTTCTTGTTTGATGACGATGGCTTGGAAAAGAGGAGACGGCGACGAAGACGGTGAACAAGGGTCGCACTACCTGTGGCCCCCGCGAACCGCGCCACCCCCGCGGCGCTTCGGCGCGCTTCCCGCACCCTAGAGCGCTGCCCCGGCGCCCTGCCCGTGTGCCCCATGTGCTGCCCGGCTCCACCGGCACGCTGCCCAGCGCCCCCGCGCCCCGCTGGCGCGCTGCCCATTGCACCCGCGCCCCGCTGGTGCACTACCCGATGCCCCCACGCCCCACCGGCGTGCTGGCTGGCGCCCCCACGGCGTGCTTCCTGGCGCCCCTTCTCCCCCACGGTGCGCTGCATGGCGCCCCCGCGCCCCACCGACATGCTGCCTGGCACCCCCACGCCCCACCGGTGCGCTGCCCGGTGCCCCCGCCCCCCACCGGCACACTGCCTGGCGCCCCTGGACCCCTCTGGCGCCCCCACGCCCCGCCGGCGGCCTGCCTGGTCCCTGCCGGTGGCCTGCCCGGCACCCCGACACCCTGCTCGGTGCACCCGCGGCCTGCCGGTGACCAGCCGACCTGCCCGCACCCCGCGCGGCCAGCCTGTTGGCCTCCCGGCCACCGGCCTTCCGAGCCGACCCGCGGTGTCGCTAACCGAATCGGGCCGATCTCTCGGGCCGAGTTACCGAGCCGCCTACATGGCGACTACTGGGCCGAACCGCCCTCGCGGTCCGCTGGGCCGGGCCCAACGGTCTGGGTCAAAACTTAGTGGGATGACCCGCCTAATGGACTAGGTCGATGCAGACTGGGTCGGCCCAGACTGGGTTGGGCCGAGTCGGTCCGACCGGGTCAGACCGGACCCGGGCCCATTACTGACCCATTACCTTCTTGGGCCATATCTTTGGCACCGGACGTCCGTTTGACGAATCGTCAGCGGCGCTGGTATTCTTGGAGCATAGTCGTCCCTTTGAATATACCCCACTGAAGTTTGGGGTATATTTGAGTCACGGTCAGTTTGGTTCATACACGAATCCAACCGGGCCCCCGGGACTAAAATAATAATAACTCACATACCAGGCATCCAATTGACGCGTTGTTTGTTGCGTTGAGACCCCTATGATGTGGCGGTCCTTTGATATACTTCTACCTGAGACTTCGTGAAACTTGGAGTATCGACCAGTAGCTCATGTAGTGGTTCCTTCTGGTGACGAGCAGACAGAGTGCAGAGACCTAGTATCTGTAGACCTGACGACTACTTGACTGATTCGACTCGGAGTGAATCGACTAGCCCAGTGGGGAGCGCCCGGTATTTGGCGGTAGACCCATGGTGGACGGAGTGCCTGGTAGTTGGAAGCAGACCCACGGTACTCGACGGGAGGAGTACCTCTGTAGGATATTAGGGGGAGCGCCCGGTATTTGGTGGCAGACCCACAGTGGACGGAGCGCCTGGTAGTTGGCAGCAGACCCACGGTACTCGACAGGAGGAGTACCTTAGCAGTCCAAGGTTAGTGAGAAGTGCCTCGGTGTCGTGACAGGCCAACTGTACTCGACAGAGGAGGAGTTCTCCAGCAGTCGTGGTTTTGATAATGAAAATCCCAGTTTGAGCTAAGTCAATGACCTTTCTGTTTTCCTCATGATTGAGATGGGTTACTTGATAACTTAGGTATATGTATGGGCATATACCTAAGTAATGGTTAACCGTTGAAATCATACTTTGTGGTTTATCCTTGTTGGATTTGTGAGACCTTGAGGGTCTTGGGGTCCCTAATAAGTATCGTTATACTCACCCTTTTGTGGGATATGCCCACACCTCATTGTATTTGATGCAGATGACGAATAGCGCTGACGGCGGCCGAGAGCACCAGGACTGGACGGTACCCAGAGGTGGACCTCATGATGAGTTGGTACTCGGAGGAGACGGATGGACGTGGAGCGTTGAGGAGGCTATCTGTACCTACCATTCAGGTAGGATCTGTTGTAGATGATCCAGGAGCTGCTAGACACCTTCCAGTTGTTTGTCTTTTAGTTTTACATGTTTTGTCTTTTCCATGTACTTTATAGTTGGGCTTGTATTTCTAGTCCCTTTACTTTTCAGCACTACTTTTGTATATAGTTTCTACTTAGTTTTTTGCTTCCATTTGTGTACTCTGTGTGTGTGTTTTTACTTTTATAAAGGCAATGTCTTCCAAGATTAGGGATTTATGCCTTTGGTGCTAGTCGCCAGCCCCTGGCCTATGGAAAGCGTGCTTGGGGTAGTCATGGCACAGGTCCCGAGGACGGGTCATGACAAATTGGTATCATTGGACGTCGGTTCTACCACAGAGCTTAAAACTCTGATATTTCTTTTCTATGAAGCAATAGTGTTAAGGGTACTAAGTGTGGTTTTCAGTTCAGGGAGTCTAGTGTTATTGCGGGTGGCCGACGTATCCATACACCAGGACCCTGAATTCTGATTTCCGACTCAATGCACGAAAACACTGATTACGTATGTGTTTTCAAAAGTTTTCTTTAAGTCAGCTCAAACCAGGTCAGCTCACCAGGTATAGTCTTTAACCATGTTTCATCTGTTTCTTTTAGGATGCCTCCCCGCGGACGACTATCTAGAGCCCTGAGAGTTGTACATACTAACATCTCACCGAGCGAAGAGGCCTCAGTACAGGGTCCTCATCCAATTGAGGCACCAGCAGAGGCACCGGCGGTACTACTCCCCATTGGTCCACCGATGCCACCAGCCCTAGCAGCAGAGAGTGCATGTCACTTGAGAGCGTTGCACGAGTTCCAGCACCAGAGGCCACCTAGGTTCAGGGGAGAGGTGGACCCACAGGAAGCTGAGGATTGGCTGGAGGCTGTGGTGAGAGTCTTCAGGCTAGTAGGGACCCCAGCAGACTTCATGGTGATCCTTACTGCCAGCCTCCTTCAGGCAGTAGCAGGAAGATGGTGGAACCTGATGCTCCAGATGCATGATGAGGCATCACTTCTATGGACAGACTTCGAGAGCCTGTTTCAGGTGGAGTTTTTACTAGCCACCCTTCGATCGGTGCGGATAAAAAAGCTACTTCATCTGCAGAAGGGCAGCATGAGTGTATCTCAGTACTCAACGAGGTTCACCGACCTCTCATGCTACTCCACTGATATGGTACGGGACCCATTATTCAGGGAACGGACCTTCGATCAGGGACTTAGGTGAGAGATCAGAGCTTCAGTTATCTCCCACGACATCTTGACGCAGACGAGGGTGTTGGAGCGAGCCCTCCTAGTGGAGAGTTTCCTTGTTGAGAAGTCTTCAGCAGCAAGACCCATCACTAGCCGACATGCAGCGTAGTCTTCTGCAGTTGGAAGTAGACAGATGATTCAGAGGTCCAAGAGGACCAGACCCACAGGTAGACGACTGCATGACTCAGGATTGGTTTTGCAGGGCACCCAGAGTGGAGACAGAGTCAGTCATTCTAAGAGCGGATAGTGTTACTCCTGCGGCGGTCTTGGTCACGTGGATCATGACTGTCCGACCCACCACTTTGATGATCATCAGACAGTTTAGGGACCTCTCAGGCAGAGGAAAAGGTATGATTGAGGCGGTTCGCAGGGTATAGGTGGACGTAGAAGAGGAGCTGGCCGTGCAGCTAGCGGTGGACGACGTTACGAGGTGCTACCGCCACCACCACCAGGAGGTCCACCCCAACCACAGGGAGCGGGTGGATAGGGCAGAGCATAGCTTCAGGCAGCTGAGTCCTACGACCATGGCGCTCTGGAGATGATATGAGATACGATCTGTGTCTACTCCACCTTAGCTGCAGTTCTTATAGACACAGGTGTTAGTCACTCTTTTATTTCCACTACCCTTGTATGGAGATCGGAGATTCCGACGGAGCTGTTGGCTCGATCCTTATGGCTAGAGACTCCAATGGAAGTAGACTCGATGATTACGCACCGGTTCCGGCAGTGTGACATTACTCTAGGAGGTGAGAGCTTTGTCTTGGATATCCTCATAGCGGCGTCGAGGCCTTACGATGTCATCTTGGTTATGGACTGGTTATCTACAGTCCATGCTCAGATCGACTATATTAGGCGCAAAGTGCGGTGTGTCCTCATGGATGGGACTAGGTTCACCTTCACCGATGAGAAGGGAACCTTTGCAGCGCAGGACAGACTTACTTAGAGGAGGGTGCAGCCGATCACTCACCAGTTGTCTTGCCTTACCCTCGGAGCAGTTGATGTGGAGAGTCTGACTTATCCTGTAGTGGTGGACCAATACGCGGATGTTTTCCCTGATGATGTTCCAGGACTACCTCCTCGCAGAGAGGTGGACTTCTATATTGACCTATACCTCGGGACGGCAACGATATCTACTCCAGCATATCGGATGGTTCCCGCTGAGCTTCACGCGCTGTAGGTACAACTAGAGGACTTGCAGGGAAAGGGATTCATCCAGCCCTGTGTTTCTCCCTGGGCAGCCCCGATTCTGTTCACCAAGAAGGCAGATGGGAGCTTGAGGCTCTGTGTCGACTATCGTCACCTAAACCAGGTGACCGTGAAGAACAAGTACCCACTCTCGAGTATTGACGACCTCTTTGATCAGCTCAAGGGAGCACGATGGTTCTAGAAGATAGACCTCAGATCAGGTTATCACCAGATCAGAGTTTGAGATGAGGATGTGCAGAAGATGACCTTCAGATGTCGGTACGGCCACTACAAGTTCTTGGTTAGGCCCTTCGGCGTAACCAATGCTCCAGCAGTGTTCATGAGTCTCAGGAACAGGATCTTCCAGCCTTACCTTGATCGTTTTGTCGTAGTCTTCATCGACGGCATACTGATCTACTCGACCACTGAGGAGGAGCATGCCTACCATTTGCAGGTAGTACTAGATACACTCTGCGAGCACCAGCTTTATGGTAAGCTCTCGAAGTGCTAGTTTTGGATTTGAGAGGTTCACTTCTTGGGACACGTCATCTCAAAGGCTCGAGTTTCAGTGGATCCAATGAAGATAGAAGCGGTACTTTCTTGGGAGCCACCCAGGAGTGTGATGGAGGTACGGAGTTTCCTGAGATTGGCTAGATACTATCATAGATTTGTTCCAGATTTCTCCAGAGTTGCAGCACCACTTTCAGCCTTGACGAATAAGGGGCAGCCCTTCGTGTGGTCAGAGAGATGCCAGTAGAGCTTTCAGGAGCTGAGGCAGAGACTGACTATTGCCCCTATATTGAGGCTTCCAGAGGAAGGCATAGGTTACGTAGTCTACTGTGATGCATCAGGGACCGGACTCAGGTGTGTCCTGATGCAAGAGCGAGCAGTGATCACATATGGTTCTCGGCAGCTGAGATAGCATGAGTAGAACTATGATACCCATGACATGGAGTTAGCAGCAGTTTTCTTCACCTTGAAGATGTGGCGCCACTATCTGATGGGTGAACATTTTACCGTGTACTCTGATCACAAGAGTCTCAGGTATATATTCTCTCAGAAGGATATGAACTTGAGATAGCGGAGATGGATTGAGTTCCTACAGGACTATGACTTTGAGATAGTCTATACTCCTAGGAAGGGCAACGTTGTTACGGATTCCCTCAGTAGGAGGACTGGTATTCAGCTGCTAGGAGAGGCGACAGAGCAGCTGGCTGCCTTACAGATATCCTTTGTAGATAGAGATGGAGCAGGCTATCTACAGTCTCTTACAGTCACTCCCCCACTTCTTCAGTGAGTTAGGTAGGCACAGCATGGGGACGCTGACTGTGAGACGCGACGTGCTCAGATATCCACAGGGCAGGCACCTGATGGATTTTCTGAAGGTGGGGAGCACGTCATTCTCTTCAGAGGACGTACCATGGTACCAGTTTCACTTTAGGAGGAAGTGTTGAGGGAGTTCCACACTTCCCCTCTAGAGGTACATCCAGGAGTGGCGAATATGTATCAGGACCTTCGACGATAGCACTGGTGACCAGGTATGAAAAAGGAAGTAACAGATTTTGTCTCACGATGCCTCATTTGTTAGCAAGTGAAGGCGGAGCACCAGGTACCTGCAGGCTTGGTTTATCCCTTAGAGGTCCCAGAGTGGAAGTGGGATGGGATATTTATGGACTTTGTGACGGGTCTTCCATGTACATCCAGGATTCATGATTCAATTTGGGTGATCGTTGACCGACTCACCAAGTCGGCCCACTTCCTACCAATCAGAGAGCAGGGCT
Source organism: Viscum album (assembly GCA_963277665.1). Taxonomy (NCBI): domain Eukaryota; kingdom Viridiplantae; phylum Streptophyta; class Magnoliopsida; order Santalales; family Viscaceae; genus Viscum; species Viscum album. The sequence goes on along the minus strand of OY728159.1, from coordinate 1,814,128,755 downwards.
CAGTAGAGAGCTTGGGACGCCTCTACCTGCAGGAGATAGTGCGTTTGCATGGAGTACCTTCTTCTATTGTCTCCGACCGAGATGCACGGTTTACTTCCTGGATATGGAAGGGGTTGTAGGAAGATTTCAGGACATAGCTTCGCTTGAGCACCACCTTCCATCCTCAGACTGATGGTCAGACCAAGAGGACCATTCAGACCCTCGAGGACATGCTCTGTGCCTATGTCCTAGACTTCGGTCGTAGTTGGGAGGATCACTTGCCTTTGGCGGAGTTTTCCTATAACAATATCTATCACTCCACCATCAGTATGGAACCTTTTTAGGCCTTGTATGGTCGACCTTGCAGATTACCACTGTGCTGGACAGACCCAGGGGAGTCAGCACTAGTGGGACCAGAGATGGTACGGGCTACCACGAAGAAGGTGAAGATCATCCAGGCATGGATGAAGACTGCAAAGAGTAGTCAGAAGTTGTATGTTGACAAGAAATAGAGGCCTTTGGAGTTCGAGGATGGTGACCACGTCTTCCTATGGGTCTCGCCTTGATGAGGTCTACAGAGATTTGTCCAAGACAACAAGTTATCTTCGTGGTTCATCGAACCTTTCTAAGTCCTCAGCAGAGTAGGTTAGGTGGCCTATCACCTGGCACTTCCTCCTCAGCTACATTGGGTGCATGACTTCTTCCACGTATCTCAGTTAAGGAGATACATGCACGACCCATCCCACATCATCGACCATGAAGAGCAGGACATCGATGAAGGGGCGACTTTCACGGAGGTTCCAGTGGAGATTGAGAATTGACAGGAGAGGATCCTATGTAGATGGTCGATACCACTGGTGCTCATTCGCTGGCAGCATGGGAACCTCCAGGAGAGCACATGGGAGCGGGAGGCTCAGATGCATGCTCAGTACCCCCATTTGTTCCCTTAGTTAGAGTTGTAGCTTACGGGGATGTAAATCCCTAAGGTGGGGAGAATGTAAAGACCCAGAATTCCCGTGATTTTTTTTAAATACATGGGAATTTTATGCGTCCTCAATTTCTGACAGCGCTTGATTCTGAGGCTCGGTGTGTCCGGAATCAATTTCTAAAGTTTTGTTCGGGTACGTTCAGTAAACGTATGAGCGGGATTTTACAAATTTTGAACTGTTGCTTGGAATTTAAATCTGAGGGCACCATTGAACTTGCAGCGCCGATTTTCTCTTAAGAAAACTTTCACCTTGACAGCGGATGGTCGGGAATAAAAGTTAGTTTTTGGATTTTTTCAAAAAAATAATAAAATAAAGTGTACCCACACTTTTTTTTATTCCAGTCGCTATGCGGGTGCGGGTAGTTGGAACCTCCACTTGGGAGTTGGTGGTGGGACCGCCACACCCTAACCTCCTATGAGAGGTTATTGTGGTGGGGCTTAATCGAACCCAACCTCCCATGTGAGGTTAAATGTGGTGGGGACCACACAAGGCCACCCGACCCCTCATTAATGGGAGGAGACCTTAACCTCTCAACTCTCCATCATTAATGAGGGAGAGCCTCTCCACCTTTCTCCACCTTAATGAACCAAACCCCCATAATTAATTTGTGCCAACGCATGTGTTTTAATTGGGTGGAGCCAGGTTATTAATTCACCCTTTTGAATTATGTTCCAACGTAATTTTAGACAAACCCTCCCTCTCCTATATAAAGGAAGCTTGGGGGAAGGTTTTGGGACAGCTTCTTCAAGCGACGAAACGTTGGCAAAGAGATGTGACGCCCAACCCTTGGAGAATTATTCCTCTAATGAAGAACCGTCACCAACAAAGAACAAAGAACGACGAACTTCGTCTTCATCCTTCTTCAACTAGGGCAAGAAAGGGAAGCACTATCATCCTTGAAGAACGTCGGTGACGCTATCCTCAGCTTCTTCTTTCCCGATGTTAATGAATTGACGTCCGCTTTTCCTGCGACTTCATCAACGATCAATCATCAAGAAAGGTAGGGAGTTTTGGGTTTTTTATCTTTGAATATAAACCTCGTTATTCGTCGAAAAAAGATATGGTATGAGAATTCCCAATTTCTATCACTGTAACGAGGAGGTCTCGAGCTGCACGAACACGGTCTGATTCTCCCCTTATTTGTTCTTGTTCGATGATGATGGCTTGGCAAGGAGGAGACAATGATGAAGAAGGTGAACAAGGGTCGCGCTCCCCACGGCCTCCGCGAACCGCGCCGCCCCCACGGTGCCCCGGCAAGCTTCCTGCGCACCTGCGCCTCGCCGACGCGTTGCCCGACGCCCCCGCGCCTGGCCGACGCGCTGTCCGGCGCCCCCGTGCCCCGCCATCACCCTGCCCGGCGCCCCCGCGCCCAGATGGCGGTCTGCCCGGTGCCCCCTCGCCCCACTGACGGCCTGCCTGGTGCCCCCGCGTCGGGCCGGCGGCCTACCCGGTGCCCCTGTGCACCGCCGGCCGCCTGCCCGGTGCCCCGCCAACGGCCTGCCCGATCCCTGCCGGTGGCCTTCCCGGCACCCTGGTGCCCTGCCCGGTGCACCCGCGGCCTGCCGGTGCCCAGTCGGACTGCCCGCACCCCGCGCAGCCTGCCAGCTGGCCTCCCAGCCACCGGCCTCCCGAGCCAACCCGCGACGTCCCCCACGGTGTCGCTGGCCAAACCGGCCCGGTATCTCAGGCCGAGTTACCAAGCCGCCTACGTGGCAACTACCAAGCTGAACCACCCTCACGGTCCGCTAGGTTGGCCCCCGCGGACCGGGTCAAAACTTAGCGGGTTGACCCGCCCAATGGGTCGGGTCAGACCCAGCGAGTCTAACTGGGTCGACCCAGACCAGGTCGGCCCAAACTGGGTTGGGCCGAGTTGGCCCGACTGGGTCGAACCGGACTCAGACCCATTACTGACCCATTACCTTCTTGGGCCATATCTTTGGCACCGGATGTCCGTTTGACGAACCGTCAGTGGCGCCGGTATTCTTGGAGCATAGTCGTCCCTTTGAGTATACCCCACTGGAGTTTGGGGTATAGTTGAGTCATGGTCAGGTTGGTTCGTACACAAATCCAACCGGGCCCCCGGGACTAAAATACTAATAACTCACAGACCGGGAATCTGATTGATGCGTCGTCTGTTGCGTTGAGACCCCTATGACATGACGGTCCTTTGAGATACTTCTATGTGAGACTTCATGACACTTAGAGTATCGACCAGTAGCTCGTGGAGCGGATCCTTCCGGTGACGACCAGACAGAGTGCGGAGACCTAGTAGTTGTAGACCTAACGACTGTTTGACCGATTTGACTTGGAGTGATTCGACTAGCCCAATGGGGAGCGCCCGGTATTTGGCGGCAGACCCATAACAGACGGAGCGCCTGGTAGTTGGCAACAAAATCGTGGTACTCGATAGGAGGAGTACCTCAGCAGTCCAAGGTTAGTGAGAAGCTCCTCGGTGTCGCAACAGGCCCATTGTACTCGATATAGGAGGAGTTATCCAGCAGCCATGGTTTTGATAATGAAAATCCTGGTTTGAGCTGAGTCAATGACCTTTGTGTTTTCCTCATGATTGAGATGGGTTACTTGATAACTTAGGTATATGTATGGGCATATACCTAAGTAATGGTTAACTGTTGAAATCATACTTTGTGGTTTATACTTGTTGGATTTTTGAGACCTTAAGGGTCTCAGGGTCCCTACTGAGTATCATTATACTCACCCTTGCACGGGCTATGCCCACACCTTGTTGTGTTGGATGCAGAAGATGGACAGCGCAGACGGCGGCCGAGAGTGCCAGGACTGGACGGTACCCGGAGGTGGACCTAACGACGAGTCGGTACCCAGAGGAGACGGACGGACGTGGAGCGTTGAGGAGGCTATCTATACCTACCCTTCAGGTAGGATCCGTGGTGGACAATCCAGGAGCTGCTAGACACCTTCCAGATGTTTTTCTTTTAGTTGTACCTGTTTTGTCTTTTCCTTGTACTTTACAGTTGGGCTTGTATTTCTGGCCCCTTTACTTTTCAGCACTACTTTTGTATACAGTTTTTACTTAGTGTTTTGCTTTAAGTTGTGTACTCTCTGTGTGTGTGTTTACTTTTATAAAGGCAATGTCTTCCCAACTTAGGGATTTACACCTTTGGTGTTAGTTGCTAGCCCCTGGCCTATGGAAGTCAGGATTGGTGTAGTCACGGCACAGGTCCTGAGGACGGGTCGTGACAATACGCACCCCCTGTTTTGGTGCAAGCAACAAGTGTTGATCCATCATCGATAGAAGGTATGATCTACCTACATTCTTGTGTTTTCTTCGATCCTTCTTCTCCCATTTCTCCTTACCATGTTATGGAATGTGATCTCCATGCTTCTAATGGAGTTTTCTTGTGTGTTGGTTGGTACGGTCGTGTCACAGCGTCCTCAGGTGGATGTAGTTGTCATAGGGGAGGATATCATAATCTGTTGTGTGGATCATTCTTATATAAATAATGTCAAGAACCTTTTAAGGTAAGGGATTCATTACTTCTCTATTTTTTTTATGTGCAACTGTAGATTTAGCATGTTTTAGCCCACTAGATCATAATGGAATTGACATAATAAATATTTTAACTAGATAAATAAATTGGTATCAATTGTATGTTATTGCCTCTTGTTTTTCTAGATAGTTTGATATCTATGTTTTTATTTTTTAGCATTCCATTATTAATGGAAATTGGTAAAGAATGTAAACTAGGATTAATTATAATTATTTTTCAAAGATAAAGAGGCATGTAAATGAATCTGGTTGTTGTTATTGTAATTTGATGTTAATCAAATTGATGTAGTAATCATGTTTAATTGATTTGTGATAGATTTCTATTTAGGTTTCCCATAGTTAGAACCTACAAATAATAAATTGGTAAATTTAAGATGGATTAAAGAACTGAATGTTTAATAAAAAGATAATTCCTGGAAGGGTTCTGAGTTACCCTCTTTCTTGTAAGGTCGAGTGCCTTCTGCTTTGGAGTCTTGAGAGCTCTTTATGTTTGAAGGTTGGATGCCAAAGTCCAAGAGCCCAGTTGATATGATGTTTGTTTCCTACTACTTGTGTTGTGATGTGAGCCTGTATAGCTGTTGTGATATGTGGGGGAATGGATTCCCATTGGTTGTTGTAGCAGTTGATTCCTAGGGTGAAAAAATGCATTGGTTTATGCATGTGGGTGTTAGGGAGGACACTAGAGATGATGAAACAGGTTGGATGTGAATTTTTGGGTGCTTGCTGAATCTTGTTGGTTGTTTATCTACATAACTTTCCCCACTGCTCAAGGCAGCTGGTTTTGTTTACCCTCCTTCCAAAAGAGGCGAAGACACCTGGGGTATGCCATGTGCTTTCTGTGTTTTTCTCCTCAAGGGAGGATGGGTATAAGATATTTCTATAGGTGTAAAAGACTTGACAGGTAGTTCAACTACCCACCATATTGATCCCCCTTGTGTTTAGTAGCTTAGAATGTTTTTCTAGAATGCCTGGGAATATGGAAAATTAATAATACTATTAATAAATGATTTAATAAATGATTTTAACCCATGGGATTGGAGCTTGCTGGGATGCAATGTTGAGATAATATTTTCTGAGAAGCTGTAGACTTGGTTTGGTTATGCCTAGAGGGCATGAAACTTTGGGTGTGATGCTAATGAAATATAATGTGAAATTGTTAATGGTTAAGTAATGTTTAAAGAATTAATTAATGTAAATTTCAACTGATAAAAAGGGAATAAAGTAATGTAATAAATCTATTTAAATGGTTGTGTGATTATAGGATACCTAGTATTAGAAGTGGCAGCCAAGAGTCTGAGAGACGTTAACTGCAGTTGAGTCTAATACTAGGTTATTCCCATAGTGTGGTTGTGAGCTATAGTATATTCTGTCCTTTTTTGTTTCTATATGCTACTCCACCCCTTCAGTTAGGGAAACTGACACCCTAGGGATTCTGAGCCCTATGGGATTTTTTTCCCCAACATTCCAATGGGAGGATAGATGGATGACTACCCCCTTTGGCCCCACTATCTTCTCTTGATAGTTACTTGTGATGGTAGGCACAGTGGTTAGTTTTTCCCATATATGTGTATAGAGGGCTATAATGTCTTGTGGTTATTCACACACATATATTCTGGATATAGTTTCCTATGGACTACTATAGGTGTAACGTGTATAGGTTGTGATGGCTTGAGGATCCTTACTCGGTGTATGGGGTATAATGGCTTGAGGTTTAATATCGGACGTATGATACATGTTATGTGAGATATGGTGGATCTCTAAAACTACCTAGTTACTTTGGATACGTGGACATGGTGGTTTTGTTGCACGAGGGGCATGTTGTGGTGCTTCACCTAGGTGTATGTGGGCAAGCCTTTTTGGAGAGAGATGCTTAGGACGTGTGACGTGGGGAAAAACGGAAAATCAGTGGGGAAGTAGTAGCGGGGTACCCTTGATATTCTTTATTATATTATATTATTGTGTTCAATACTTGGTGAGATTATCCATGGTGAGGTTGGGAACATAGTATACATGTTTAGGTGACGAGTTAGTTTTACTTATTATTCACTGTGCTTTAGCATGATTTCATTACTTTTGAATGAGAGGATCCAGGGAGGATCCTACTGAGTATACAGTTATAATCACCCTACATATATATAAACTATTTTTCGGGTCACTTGGAGGAGGTTGGAGATCAAGCTGGTTACTACTAGCTTGGGGTTATAGGAGTTATTCAGGCTTTGTGGTTGCTGTTGTTTTTAATTTCTTTTGGTACTCACAATTTTCCCTTTCAGTTGTAGTAGTTCTTGCATTAAATTATATATGTGTACTTGGGATTTCATTTATATTGCAGTCTGAGTTGGATTTTGTTTGTGTCTTTATTATCTCTCTCTCTCACACATGTGTTTTATTAGAGGGTAATGCCTCCCATTTGTGTGTTTACTATACCCTCGGTTCTAGTTTCCAACCCGGGGCCTACTAGAGGCAGGACTCATGGGTCACTATCTCCCTCCTCACATTTCCATCCCAAGAGGGGTACACCTTGTGGGGAGGGGGTTGTGACACTTTTTATGCTTACTCCTCATGTTTTTCTTGATTTTGTTTCTCACATGTTTCTTTTTCTACTGGGGTATTTTATTTATAGTAACAAAATAGTTGTAATGAGTTTTTTTACCAAAACACATCTTCACTATGACTAATTTCATAGTATTAATCATATAATTATTCCAAGAAACCAAATATATTCATAGTGGACAAATTATTCCCTTTCTGTGAAATCATTTTTTGTTCAACCATTTTTCTCATTTTATATCATCTCTAATCCCCCTAAAACTAGGACTTCTATTTTATAAAGAGGTTGAAAAATTGTGTGAAAATGTTATAGAACTATGTATGAACTTTAAACAACATAAACAGTGATCCACATATCTCTTTATTTTTTTTTCTAGAAGCAGTATGGCCAAATTTGATACCTTTCTATTTTTTGGCATTCATCTTAGTTGTTTGGGATCCTTTTGGGGAATTGGATTTCATACACACTCTTTTATCCACCATTTTAATAGTGGTAGTATTATCATCATATTTACTCATCTATATTTGTATATTTTTTTAAAATCCTACACTATCCATGAAAATAGATTTAGTACAATCAAAAAAAATGATATGGATGGTACCTTTTTCAAAGAGCTTATTGCTGGTTGATCAGGGGATTTTTCCAATCTCATCTTTCTAGTGATTGGAGTATTTTTAAATACATGACTCTCAATATAAAATTTGGTGGAAATGTCTTTCTTTTCAACAATTTGGGATGTTCCAACTTATATTGGTTCATGATGTCTTAGTATTACCTCAAGCTCAAGACACTTCATGTCTAGAGATTTCTTCTCATCATCAACCAATATCAGGTTTTCTTACCAATACTTCTTCAACTTCTTGATTTATTCTTCATGCATTTTTATTGATTCTTATAAAGGTTTATCAAGCTCTTTTATTATTTTTTATTAAACCTCCAATTGAGCACATTTAATATACATTCTCTATTTCTTCAAATTCCCATTCTAACTATGATTTTCCATCAAGAAGTCCCTTGCTGACATCAAATATACAAGTGATCACTTATTTAGGAACTTTCTTTAAATGGTATTTGATTTCAGAGTTGAGATCTTCAATTATTGTGTTAGACTCATCCTCCTTATAATCTCCACATCTTGAACTTTTATCTTCAAATGAATCATTATCAATAGATTTGGTAGATAATAACTTATCAATTTTAGAATTTTCAAGTAGTGATAAATCCTTCTTTTCAATTTAGATCTTTCTCAATTTCATTACCTCCCTTTTCTTATGATCCTTTATAGTGTTTGGTGAGACCTTGAATTCATCTTCAATGAGAATAGAGATTGATTTATCCATCAGAGGTATCTCAATATCTTCCTAAAATCTACACTTCATATAGAGCTATTAAAACAACTTGAAAAAATTGGATCCAATATAAGGATATTTGGATTATATTTGATATCACTTGAAGTGCCTAGATTCAGTGGATCATTGATAGAGGAGAATTGGTGATATATTTTTATGAATTATTACTATTTAATTCAACCTCTTAGATTGATTAATGTATTGATCCTCTCATATTTTTTTCTCACAACCTCGCCCAAATTATGAAATAAATAGAGATATAAAAACATAATGATCTATAAGGTTCATCCTTTAAATCCTAATCCTTGTCGTGATTGGTTAGTCCCCAAAACTACATGTTCTTACACTATTAACACAAGCAGTTATAATGACATGGTCTCCTACTATTATTACATGGTATCCAACTGTGTGCTCCAGAGTCCCATGAGAGGGTCTTTATACTACATCACACAGTTACCAGCTTCCCATTATTTTTCATGTTGTCTCATATATCTCTATCCTCACAATCAGATTAACTTCCTCACATAGTTATTAAATGAAGTCTTTCATAAACCATCAAGTATGACTTAGATTGTTCCTATTTCTTATTATAGAACATGTTGAACTTTATCTTCCTCTCAGTATACTTTGGTAAACCTTTTTTGATCACTTTATACAAAAAAATTGTGTATTAGGCCTCTTTCTTCTTCTCATTCTTCTTATTACTTGATACTAACATGTGATATTCTCTTACATACAGTATTGGGATTCTCTTTCTTCAACTGGTTGGAGTTTTATCACATGAATATCTATGTCTAAGGATCTCACACACTTTTCTTTCTTTTCCTAGGATATTTATAATCATATAAAAACTCATGAATATTTTTTTCCATATAAAATTTATAAACTCCTCATATCTCACAAACATGAAATCTCCTCATAATACAAACTTATTAAATTCTTCTTCAAACCTTGATAAAGGTTTCCCTTTTGAATCCCCTTAAGGCTCATATATTTCCTTCATCATTTGATATTGAATATTTATTTTAATTCTTATCCACAAAATCTACATCTTTTAAATTCTTTTAAAATATATATCCACATATTCATGGACTCATGTAGTACACCATAGTAGTGTTGCTCGTGGTCGAACACTCTCAAAATCCAACTTCTTCCTTGACGAGTTCTCCTTCAATCTTGACTTGAATCACAAATTATTTTTATGATATCTAATTCCTTTAAGATCATATTCAAAGTATCATATGATTTAAGTCTCCCTTTCCCTCAGAAATCTTTATCCCAAAAATATCAGTATTTTCAAACTTTTGAAAATCTCTCAAAATCTCATAGAGTGTCAGTTCGTAAGAGTAAAATAACTCTTCTAAAATCTTCCAGATTACTCTTATGAAGGTCTTGTTACTTTTACAAATTTAAGGATGACTCTTACAAAGTCCCCATTTACTTTTCTGAACTCAGGAATGAATCTTATGAACTCCCTGATGACTCTTTCAAAGTCTAGGTAGGACTCTTTCGAAGTCCTATTTTACTCTTATGAAGTCTCTAGATTGTTATTCTAAAGTGGTGATCTTACTCTTTCAAATTATATACTTACTCTTTTGAAGTTAAGACTTTTTCAAATTCTACCTCAGCTCCACATTCCAGACATTACTCAATTCAATTCAAAATATCTTTAGCCCTTCACAGAACTATCTCAAGTACTTTAAATTCACTCAAAACACCATCTAAAGTGTCTTTATCATATGTTACAGTAACTTGAATTTTTGGTACCCAATGAATGGATTTTCCTCAACTTTAGAAAGTCTTTATTCTTTAACATTCAAGTATTCAATCTCCCCATTTGGATAACTGACTTCTCAACCTTCACTTGTAAACTATTGTAGACATGACTCCATCCTACAACAATTGTATTTAACTTGAATAACAACACAATAATCATCTAATTTAAAGGGTTATTCTAATTAAAATATAAATAAGTGTATGGGAATGTATTCCTCACTCTTTAAGATTCTTAAATGATTTCAAGAAACTTAGTCTCCCACTTTTGTTCATAATTCCATCCTGATTCACTTATAGAGATAAAGATGGATTCACATGCTCTCTTATCAATTAACCTTTAGTTAGTAAACTCTAAGTATATATGGGATTACCAAATATAAAGAACAAGATTTATCATCTAAGGTGATCAATGTTGTCCACATAAAACATGTATTGGAATACCACAACTTCCATGTCACGCCCGGTTTTTTTGTCTTTGTATTGATCCGGTCCATTGGAAATCCTGATCCTTTTCATGGGTATTTGGTGAGGTTAATATTGAGTTTTTAAGATTAATATATGTCTAATCACCCTAATTTGGGTTCCCCATTTCTTGTTTATGAGTTTTTGAAGAAAGGGCGGTTACTTCATGATTTGGGCCAACCGTCAGCCCATTTCCAGTTTTAAAAAAACCAAATTTATTTCTTTTATAACTCCTTTTTTTTAATCATTTTCCCCCATTACACTTCCCACTTGTCCTATAATTAAATATTAAAACTTCCTTATCCTTTTTTGACCCTATATAAATTCATAAGAATGGTGAATTGGGGTTACAAATTTAGGTATTGGGCCAGCCCATGGGCCCATTTCCTGTTTTAAAAAAAATATTTGTTTATTTTATATATAATTAAATTTTTAATATTTTTAGGTTATTCCACCTCCACCCTAGAATTCAATACCCCTAACCGAACCCCCATTATCTATTTACCCTCTTTGGAGCTCATATGGGTCGCGGATTAGGGCGAAATTTCTCAGGTTACCTCAAATCGCCCAGAATTGATAAGGTAAATTGTTTTATACATAACTCATTGAATTCGTTCTCTTTTTCAAAAAAATCTTCTTTCCCTGGTTCTTACAGATATTATGAGACTCTCAAAGAAGTTTCATCCCATTAAAGTTTCTCTAGGGGTGCAGATATAATGGAATACGAAGAGTTTTCTAGTGGAGAGGGTGAGATTCCATCTCCTTTATCCTCCCTCTTCTTCCTCATTTCATTATTTCATGGTTTTATAATCTACCCTAGTCATGATAGACCTAGTTTTATGCTATCCCATGGTTTTTTATGGATTTTATATTCATTTAGGTCTGGTATTCATAGTTTTATGGTTTATAAACTTGCGGCGGGTGATTTTGGGTGTGCATTTCCATTACGCCATGGATTTGAGGTAGGATATCCCTTGCACAAACCTTTATCATTTAAGTTTCATCATTTTAATTCTGTTATAACCTTATTTATATGATATTTTATGCTGTTAAACTTTGGTTCTAAAGGTTTTTTGTGAAAATTATGTTTTATGACTTATTTTGTTAAAAATATAGTTTTTTTGGTATAAATGTGCCCTCCTCTTGCTTGATAAATTATTCCCTGAGATTTTGCACTTTGTTTATGGTATTTTGAATATGTATCAGTATCTTGAATAACTTTATGGCATGAAAATGTAGTTTTATCCCTTTTTAGGTGCTTAACATAAGTTGTTTTTTTTAAGAGTGAATGCCATGTGTTCGGTAAATTCTTCGGTTGGCTTTTATGTGTCTAGTGGAATTTAAAATAATTTATTTGGATTTATAAATATATTGTCAGCATGTAATAAAATTATTTTTGGATCCTTTTATGGCTTTAAAATTTGGTTTTTTTTATAAACAAATGTTTTTTTGGTTACAACATGTTTTGGCCCGAGTTGCCGGAAATGGCCCGTTTCACATTCTTATAAGAATGGTTGTATTTTGAATATGTCACCTGAGTGTTTTAAGGGATTTATGAATGTGTATTTATTCTATAAATGGTGTGTACACACCTCATTTATAAAATTTAATTGGATAACTTTTTCAAATGTTAGTTTTGAGAAAATGTTTAAAGGCCCATTTGGCCTTTCCTAAAAATGAAGAATGAGTGTTTTACTTGTATATACCAAGTTGTATAATTGGGATTGTTTTATGGTCCATGAAATGATTTTATTAAATGTTTTTAGGGCTTCAAAATATGTTTTGGTATGGTTTTTATGTGTGTTTATAATTTAAAGAGTGTTTTTGAATGAGTTTTATGTGCAAAGCCTCAATACACTCTTTGAAATTGTTTTACGAAAATATTTAGCGGTTTGTTGATTCGTGAATGAAATGTGAAGAAATTTTGTGGGTTGTTTGTGTGTTTATGGTTTGGGGATGGACTTTTTATGTGAAATGAGTATTTGATAATATTTGTAACTTGATTGAGCACTAAAGGTAATCCCGGGTATCTAGGTGGGCGGACGTGTACTAGTATGCTAGTGATCCTGTGGGGTTTGGCCCCTGTTTAACGTAGCAAGTTTGACGATGACAAAACTAACTAAACTATGATGATGATTATATTAGGGGACCACTAGGTTATGGGTATTCTCCCTACTAGTGGCCCGTGTGCATGAGAATGGATATTTATTATGGTTACTTTCACCGAGATACGAGGTACCTGGGGCTCACAACTGACTAGTGCCTAGGGGTGTTCCCGTGACTTGTGCTCATTGGATCTTTTGTACTCACCATCGACATATGGTGTGTTTGTTTGGTAAATTCATTAGTGTGTGTGATTTATTTAAAAGTTAAAATTCTTTAAAGCAGCCCTCTGAAAAACTATTTTCATTTTAAAGTTGCACCGCTTTGAAAGTTGTTACTTGCATTCTTGTTTATAAAACATGCAAGTTTTTGTCTGGTAATTTTTATATAATGGGACCTCATTTGGAAGACATAACTTTATATTTATATTTAAAACTTTAAATTGATGCTTCTTTTATTTTAAAGGATGTGCATTGGGAATAAAATATCGGGCTAACCTACTAAGTTTTAATACTCACGCCTATAGTCTTCTTCTGTTTTTAGCCCTTGTGCAGGTTTCAGCTTGAGTTCGATCGCCTTGGGCGATGTGTGATCATTTTGTTGGAGAGTGACCAGCGGGGTCACATGGAGTTAGTTAGTTATCGGGTTTGGTCAGTAGAGTTGTTGTCTTAGTTTTACTTTCATTTTCTTGTACAAATAATGTTCAGTTCAATTTTTATGTAAATGTATTTTGGGTTGTCCATTTCTTTTTGTTATTTATTTTATTGTTCATATATGGGAGAAATCATTCCATGTTGTACTCTATTGATTCCCTTGGTTCTTGTCTCCATCCCGGTAGGATCGGGAACACCTCTCGGGATTTGTCATCGGCTTGCCTGGGTGACCGGTTCAGGGTCGACTCGGACTGGTTCGTGACAAAATGGTATCAAAGGAGGTTAGCTCTTAACAGACAATTCTTTTAGAGCTCCCTTGTTATTTGGAGATGTCAAGGTAGATGGATTAGGATTGTTGGGACTTGAGGGGTAAGTGCGGGAAGAGCGTCGTGAACTCTAGCTTGTTCCGATCCTTGGGTTTCCATGGGAAGTCTAGTTTTATTAGTGCCCTTTGTTCTTGCCGATTGTTTGGTGTTGGGATATGACAAGGAGAGTGACTAATGGACTTTGTGAGCTCGCAAGGCCTGGCAAGCCATGTGGAGCTGGGGAATGGTCCTAATAATTCTCTCTGTGTTGGTGTTGTGTTTGACATATGGCCGCTAACCATATGGTCGAGTCACCCACCGACACTAGTTCCCTTTTTTTGGGTCTCTTGAACCTTTCATGAATTCTGAATTTTTGTTTTGAAAATCCTTGTGTGAGAATTATGGAAATGGGTTTTAAAGGAAGGAATGGATTTGGAAAATTACAAAAGGGGTTTTCAAAAATTAAATATAATAATGGTTTTGGTAAGGTTGTGTTTTTTAAAAAAAATGGGGAGGAAGTGGAAATGATTTAACGGGATTGGATTTTCCCTAATCTAAACTTGTGGTTTGTTGAAATAAAATGTTTTGAAAGTGTGAATCATTTTAAAGTAATTCTGAATATTTTTTTAAATGGGGTGTTTTAGGTTGTTGAAAAGTGTTTGAATCTGATGAATATGTTTTGGAAATTCAGTTTTGTGTGGCTAGTGTTTTTCTAGAAAGGGGTTTTGGCTTTTGTTGTTGTCAGATTATGAAAAGAGACCTTGCTGATTTTTTTAAAAAAATGGGGAAGGGCTATTTGGAATAGAATGGTTGTTTTTGTAAGTTCTATTAAATAAAATGGATTGTTTTTTAATCAAGTGGTTCTTGATGAATTGTGGTTTGTTTTGTGGAATATGAAAAGCATTTTTGACTTGGTGGTTGGTGTTCCTTTTGACAGTACATGATTTTTGAAATGATGTTGTTTTGTTTTAGCCTTTGCTATTTTCATGGGTTCTCACATGCATGGTTTTATTGATATCTGGAAGGATGTCCTATATGGAATGTTTTTTGAGTGCCTAGGGTGTCACGTAAATGTTCATGTGAGTGAGACTTGATGAAACACCATTGGTGAATGTGAAAATCCACCAAGTTAGTTTTTTTTCAAAAGTGGTTTTAGTTGAAAAATTGTGGTGTTTGTTTTGAACCGATAGTTATGTGGATGGTTTATTCTATATCTTAGAAGAGTTTTTTTTATTCAGTAAGCTTCCTTATGATCTATAAGTCATACTCTTTTTGTATCTTGAGATGAGATCTTGTTGGTGGCTCGGTTTTGGAGTAATGTTCATTGGGTTTCTAAAGATGTGTTTGATGTTGTGATGTGGCCATGGATAGTTCTCAATTGGAAATATTTCCTACTGATCAACCTAAGGATTAATTTCAAATGTTAAATCCACCTCTTTGGATTATGCCTCAACCTATTTTTTGGAATAGAGAGTTGTTTGGGATCGATTAAAAGTGTTTCTAGGTTGTGATAATTCTTTTTCACATAGCAGTTGTGTTTGGTGATGTTGATGTGTCTCGCCGTATTCCTTGTCTATTCTACCCCTCGTTCAGAGTGAGACAGAATTTTGATATGTATCTATGAGTTCCTATTTACATGAATGTTTTTTTTGTGAGCAAGTGAGTTTTTTTTAGTGGTGTGATCCTTATCACCTGACTGCGGTGCAACAGATACTTCAAGAAGCAGGGCTCCAGCCATAGGCCTCAGAGTGAAGCTTTTCACGCAGTCAGGAAATCACCAGAGGTGTGGAGTGCCCGATTAGGATCCTTCCTCCTCTGTTTTGGTAAGTTAGTTTCTATGTCAATTTTTTGGTTCCTCATTTCTTTGAATTCCCCTTTGTCGCAACAAGCGTGGTGGACTTACCCCTCACACAGTGTATATGGTTATGCCTTCATGGATGTGGGTTTTCAATCAATGTCCTTGTGTGGATCGCCTGTGAAAATATGGTGTAGTCATGGTGTTACCTATTCGTAGGTGGAGATTTTTGGGTAGTTCCTTTGTTTCTTTTGTGGTTTCAGTGGCCAAATTATTGGGTCCCCTTCCCTCCCATCCCCGAGTGGTGGGGGTCCAGATCTGTGCTGAAAGTGTTGGCCCAGTTCTTGTCCCCTATGTTTGGGAGTGGGTGGTTTATATGTTCATGTTGTAACCATATTAACATGGTATTATAGGTTTTCTTAGGAGATTTTTGTTGGGCTTGTGTGAGTGAGGCCCAATTCTAGCTCATGTTGAATTCTCGTCTGTTCGTTGCTAGTTGGTCTCTAATAGTGGGGAGACCTACCATGGGTCTCATGGATTTTCATCCTAAAAACTTTTCTAATGCTAGTTGTTTCTTAATGGTGGGGAGTAAATTCTGGACTCCCCTGTAATATTTGGTTTTTTTGAGTGCTATTTGGTTTGGGTTATGGTTGGGTTCATTGGGAGAAGGCCCAACAATCGGGTTCTTAGCTTGGTTGTGGAGGTGGTGTCTTGATATTTCCAATGATTTTCTGGAAGTGGTTGTGAGTAGTGTGCTTTTTTTAGCAAGAGGATTAACATACATTGATGGTTGATGATATTTCCTTTTCTTGATAGGCTGGTTCATGTTGATAGGTAATCCTTAGGTGTTTATTTTTCATCCGGAAAGTGTTACAGCTTTCCGGGGGTGGAAAGCTTTAATGGTGGGGAGAATTGTCACACCCGGTTTTTTTGTCTTTGTATTGATTCGGTCCATTGGAAATGCTTATCCTTTTCATGGGTATTTGGCGAGGTTAATCTTGAGTTTTTAAGATTCATATATGTCTAATCACCCTAATTTGGGTTCCCCATTTCTTATTTAGGAGTTTTTGAAGAAAGGGTGGTTACTTCATGATTTGGGCCAACCGTGAGCCCATTTCTAGTTTTAAAAAAACTAAATTTGTTTCTTTTATAAATCCTTTGTTTTTTATCATTTTTTCCCCATTACACTTCCCACTTGTCCTATACTGAAATATTAAAACTTCCTTATCCTTTTGGGACCCCATATAAATTCATAAGAATGGTGAATTGGGGTTACTAATTTAGGTATTGGGCCAGCCCATGGGCCCATTTCATGTTTTAAAAAAAATATTTGTTTCTTTTATATCTAATTCAATTTTTAATATTTTTCAGTTATTACACCTCCACCTAGAATCCAATACCCCTAACCTCACCCCCATTATCGATTTACCCTCTTTGGAGCTCATATGGGTTGCGGATTTGGGAGAAATTTCTTAGGTTACCTCAAATCTCCCAAAATTGATAAGGTAAATTGTTTTATACATAACTCATTAAATTCATTCTCTTTTTCAAAAAAAAATTCTTTCACTGGTTCGTCCAGATCTTATGAGACTCTCCAAGAAGTTTCATCCCATTCACTTTTCTCTAGGGGTGTAGATCTAATGGAATACAAAGAGTTTTCTAGTGGAGAGGGTGAGATTCCATCTTCTTTATCCTCCCTCATCTTCCTCCTTTCATTATTTCATGGTTTTATAATCTCCCCTAGTAATGATCGACCTAGGGTTCTATTATCCCATGTTTTTTATGGAGTTTATATTCATTTAGGTCTGGTCTTTATAGTTTTAGGGTTTATAAACCCACAGCGGATGATTTCGGGTGTGCGTTTCCATTACGCCATGGATTTGAGGTAGGATATCCCTTTCACAAACCATTATCATTTAAGTTTCATCATTTTAATTCTGTTATAACCTTATTTATATTATATGTGCTGTTTTGAAACTTTGGGTCTAAAGGTTTTGTGAAAATTATGTTTTATGACTTATTTTGTTAAAAATATAGTTGTTTTGGTATAAATGTGCACTCCTCTTGCTTGATAAATTATTCCATGAGCTTTCAAACTTTTTTATGTTATTTTGAATATGTCTCGGTATTTTGAGTAACTTTATGGCATAAAAATGGAGTTTTATCTCTTTTTAGGTGCTTAACATAAGTTGTTTTTTTAAAGAGTTCATGGCATGTGTTCGGTAAATTGTCTGATTGGCTTTTATGTGTCTAGTGCAATTTAAAATAATTTGTTTGGATTTATAAATATATTTCCATCATGTAAGAAAATTATTTTTGGATCCTTTTATGGCTTTAAAATTTGGATTTTGTTTTATAAACAAATGTTTTTTTTGGTTACAACATGTTTTGGCCCGAGTTGCCGGAAAATGGCATGTTTCACATTCTTATAAAAATGGTTGTATTTTGAATATGTCACCTGAGTGTTTTAAGGGATTTATGAATGTGTTTTTATTCTGTAAATGGTGTGTACACACCTCCTTTATAAAATTGAATTGCATAACTTTGTCAAATTTTAGTTTTGAGAAAATGTTTGAAGGCCCGTTTGGCCTTTCCTAAAAATGAAGAATGAGTGTTTTACTTGTATATACCAAGTTGTGCAATTAGGATTGTTTTATGGTCCATAAAATGATTTTATTAAATGTTTTAGGGTTTAAAAATATGGTTTGGTATGGTTTTAATGTGTGTTTATAATTGAAATAGTATTTTTGAATGAGTTTTATGTGTAAAGCCTCAATACACTCTTTGAAATTGTTTTACGAAAATATTTAGCGGTTTGTTGATTCGTGAACGAAATGTGAGGAAAGTTTGTGGGATGTTTGTGTGTTTATGGTTTTGGGATGGACTTTTTATGTGAAATGATTATTTGATAAAATGTGTAACTTGATTGAGCACTAAAGGGAATCCCGAGTATCTAGGTGGGCGGACGTGTACTATTATGCTAGTGATCCTGTGGGGTTTGGCCCCTGTTTCACGTAGAAAGTTTGACGATGACAACACTAACTAAACTATGATGATGATGATGATGATGTTGGGGGACCACTAGGTTATGGGTATTCTACCTACTAGTGGTTCGTGTGCACGAGAATGTATATTTATTATGGTTACTTTCACTGAGATACAAGGTACCTGGGGCTCACAACTGACTAGTGCCTAGGGGTGTTCCCATGACTTGTGCTCATTGGATCTTTTGTACTCACCATCGGAATACGGTGTGTTTGGTTGGTAAATTCAGTAGTGTGTGTGATTTATTTAAAAGTTAAAATTCTTTAAAGCAACCATCTGGAAAACTATTTTCATTTTAAAGTTCCACCGCTTTGAAAGTTGTTACTTGCATTCTTGTTTATAAAACATGCAAGTTTTTTTCTGGTAATTTTTTATAGCATGGGACCTCATTTGGAAGACATAACTTTATATTTATATTTAAAACTTGAAATTGATGCTTCTTTTATTTTAAAGTATGTGCATTGGGAATAGAATATCGGGCTAACCTACTCGGTTTTAATACTCACGCCTATAGTCTTCTTCTGTTTTTAGCCCTTGTGCAGGTTTCAGCTTGAGTTCAATCGGCTTGGGCGATGTGTGATCATTTTGTTGGAGAGTGACCAGCGGGGTCACATGGAGTTAGTTGGTTATCGGGTTTGGTCAGTTGGGTTGTTGTCTTAGTTGTACTTTCAGTTTCTTGTACAAATAATGTTCAGTTCAATTTTTATATAAATGTATTTTGGGTTGTCCATTTCTTTCCATTGTTTGTTTTATTGTTCATATATGGGAAAAATCATTCCCTTGTGTACTCTATTGATGCCCTTGGTGCTTGTCGCCATCCCGAGAGGATCAAGAACGCCTCTCGGGATTTGTCACTGGCTAGCCTGGGTAACCGGTTCGGGGTCGACTCGGACTAGTTCGTGACATTCCATCTTTCAAAGGCTACCCAAAAATTCCAGATTTCATGAATTTACCTTGAGAAGCCTTCTCTTTGTGTTGGATGCCCCTCAAGAGGTGCACCTCATTAACCATTCATCATGGAAGGTGAATTGTTCCATGATGGGTAGCTTCCTTTATTTTTCAACTATGACAGCCTCTTTAAACTCCGCCATCATTTCAATTCCTTTAATTACATGCATGTTAGTATAACTAAATAAATAGATAAGAGAGTAAGGAGGGTTTTCCTTGCTCTTCGATAATTGAAGCAAGGTTGAGAATTATCACTCAACTAGGATCATTCATTCTTTCGAGCTTTGTTATTAGGAGGTCACCTCATGATAGATTCTTTTTTTTATTTTCTAGTTTTAATCTTCCTTAGGTATCATATAATTATTTTCATCAACATTTTTTATTTTTTGCGAAACTCAATTTTTAACTTTGGCTACTAAAGAACAAAAAGCTTCTTGTGATTTTTTTAATTATTATACAAATCAAACTATCTGGGCAGCAATATCAAGCACTTATTGGTCATATGCCCTGGTATCTTGAAACTAATAGATAAATATTCAGAAATCAACTTTTCAATTATTGGAAACTTTTCCACTTTCTTTTATGGGGTGTCTTCAAAAAAATCGATCTTATTGTTCTTTTTTTTGATTGACTTTCCATGTGGCCTTTTATTGCTTCTTTTAGTCTTGATATTCATAGGCAGCTTACAATGACCCATGATATGGTCTCCCCTAACACAATAAAAGCATCTTATCCTTGTTGATACATCCTGTTTTGCTTTTTTCTTTTTTTGTCTTGGGAGTGATTGATTCAGTACTCTTCTTTTGCTTACTCCTCAAGCTTTTCTTGTCTTATTTTATCACTTGTTTCTTTTTCTGCTAGGGTGTTCTTTTTAATAGAATAAGAGTTGCACTGAGTTGGTTTGTACCAGTACACATCTTCATTGTGACCACTTTCATATCAGTAATCACAAAAATCTTCCAAGAAACCAAATCTATTCATAGTGGAAATATTATTCCCTTTCTATGAAATCTACTTTTTTTAGCAGGTTTTCTCACTTCTTCAGCTCTAATCCCCCTTAAACCACGCTATCTATTTTCTATAAAGTTTGAAAAATTATGCCAACATTCTATGGTCTTGTTCCCAAACTTCCAACAACAACAGTGACTCACAAGTCTCTTTCTTTTACTTATAGATGCAATCAAGATATATTTGATACCTTGTTGTTTTTAGGCAGTTGTTTGGGCTCCTTTTGGAGAACCGACTTTCATACACACTATTTTATCCAAAATTTTCATAGTGGTAGGCTTCTCATCATTTTTTCTAATCCATATTTATATAGTTTTTTCTTTAAAACCTATACAATCCAAGAGAATAGATTTAGTACAATCAACAGATTTTGATATGGATGGTGCATTTTTCAAAGATCTTTTCATTGGTTGACCAGGGGATTTTTCCAACCTCATCTTGTCACTGATTGGAATCATTTTGGATCCTTGATTCTTATGATAAACTTGGGTGGAAACATCATTCTTTTCAATAATTTGGAAAGTTCCATCTTGTGTTGGTTCCAGAATTCTTAGTCTTACATTAAGCTCAAGACACTTCTTGTTGAAAGAGTTCTTTTAATCCTCAACCAGTCTTAGGCTGTCTTCCCAATGGTTCTTTAACTTCTTGATTTGTTCTTCATCATGCACATTGTTTAGACTGGATATATTTAGGGACATCATTGGTGGTTGCCTACTAAGTTGTACTCATACCCTGATTGGGCTGTCGTGGGTATCCGAGCAGACTTCATGGTTGTAGATATGGATGGGAAAAGACCCTATGCTTGATGGATGATCCAGTTAGCTAAGATGGAGTTGGGAGATGAGACCGTGCTAGGACTTGGGACCGGTTTTGTGTATGTTTTCGATTTTTTTTGGGTTTATTTTGGACCTTGATGTGTATGATCCACCCATGGGGATCCTAACAACGCCTGTATGACTTTTTTTACTTGTATTATAGGTCATATTATTACAACATGGGTAGATGTATTTGTTTACTGACATTTAGTTATGATGTTTATTTATTTCGGTTTCCTTGGATGATTGTTGCTGATGCTACTTCCACTCTTATTTATAATTACTTGATCCAATGGGTTTTGTCTCATCACGTTATTATCATACCACAGTTGCTAGTCAGTAGCCTCTAGAATATGGGAGGAGTGCTTGAGGTATGTAATGACCTGGTACAGTCACGACAGAGGTGAACTGGGTCAAGGATGTTACAGAGTGGTATCATATCATTGTTTTTTTCTTTGTCTTACTGTTTGTGCAAGCGAGGTGGGGGTGAGAGGGTAGGGTTTTTTTTAAGTGCACTGACCGCCATAGGCAGTCGCCCATGTACAAGATCACAAAAACCCAATTTCCAAGTAGTGTAACTTCTGAATTATTCAACTAATACATTACAAACATTATTTTGTATGTTGAATCAGACATAGTTTTTGCCTATGTATCGTTTAACTCATAATTCTCGAATGCTCATGTATGTGTGTGCAACTTTTTTATCTATTGATCACAAAAGCTTCGATATGCATGGAATCACATTTTTCTCCATCTAGTATATTTTCCGGACACTCACAATGGCGTATCCCATGTGATTGTCTGTTGGATACATTAATGCACAACCTTCCTTATTCTGAATATCCAAGGCTTGAACATAATATGACCATCAAGTATCCTCATCCTTCGGTGCTTCTTCATAGATTTTTCAAATGGTATTCAATATGCCCTTCATATATTTCGATGGTTTTTTAGGTTGGACAACCTCCATTATCAGATATAGTTTATTCTTCTGGTTACCCAACATGTGCACTTGTTTCTCATGCAAATACATAGACTCTATCTTCTATCCTCTTCTTTGTCTTCCAACAATTTTACTCAACAACCCAACTCATTCTTCTGATAGCTAAGATGCTCCTGCTTTGATACATCAATATATCTTCCTATCACAAAAGTTTTGCGTCGTCCTACTTCAGGTATGCATCACAACAACAGTGAATGCAGAAACTTTGTCATTGTGCCAAACAGCTCTTCACACATCTTCACGCTACTTTTTTAGAAATGCTACGTAACATTGTCTAGAAATTCATCTTTATGTCGCAATACAAATGCTCCTTAATTAATTTAATCGAATTCAAGTTTTGAAATATGCTAACACTACTAACTTAATCATGCCTCGTTTATTAATCGAGTTACAAATTTACTATAACCCTATAAAAACACAATTAACTACTACTTTAATCCTATTTAAACATACTAGGTAATTTTAGATACTAGTTACCCATTTATTTTGTTATTTTTTTATTCGTTACTTTTATTTATTAATTTACATTTGCGTTCATCCCAGCCCTATAAAACTACTATAGTACTATTTAATCGGTCACTCAGACAGGATTCTAATCCATTTTTAGTGCGCCCGGGTTCTAACCACATCCATTTCCGTCGGGGACTGGGTGCCGGCTGGCAGCGAGTAGGAAGAAGTCGCGTGCGACGCCGGTGCATCTGTCTCGGTCTTCCTCCAAGGAGCCGGCAACGGAGACATAAAGACGATGAATGGTGGATGCACGTTCTCACCTCGCTTCACCCATCCTCTTCACTCCAAAACCCTACGCACCCATTGTTCCCCACACGCTGCTCTTCATCTGTCCTTGCGCCGCGTTCGCCGCATCTTTGGCTTGGATTTCGGACCCAACGTTTCTAAATCCCTCTCCTCAACAGACTCCGGAAGACTCCATGTGTTCTGCACCAGCAGATCCCCTCCTCCAGGCACCGTTCATACGTCCTGTCACTCTGATTCTTCTTTTTTTGTTCCATAAAGCCATATTTCGTTGACCTCGTTTTATGCCCGGGACGTGTGAATGAAGCTAGGGCTTCGATGCCGAGGACAGCAAATTGTCAGTTGTTTGCCGTCCGTTGGAAGCTTTGTTTCATGCGAGTCTTTGATAGGGTTTTCAGCTTCCCTACAACCGTATGACAGATTTTATATTCGGTTTTACAGGTGAAAGGGACAGCAGAAATGTGTTGGATGCCTTCTTTCTAGGAAAAGCTTTTGCCGAAGCACTTAATGAGCGTTTGCAGAGCACTGTTGGGGAGGTTTTGAGCGCGGTTGGTAGGTTCCAAGCTGAGCAGCAAAGGCAAATAGAGGATTTCCAGGTGTGTTGTTCAGCTGAAACTAATTCAGAATAACGAAGAGCACTTTATAGCTTTCACTCTTGCAATGTTCTTGAATTCAGAGGCTGCAATCATGTTGAATCTAGCTAATTGGACAGTTTTGTTTTCAAGGTGATCTAGATCTCGAGATTTTCAAATAACATATTTAAATTGTTTTTTCACGCATGAAAACTAAGTTGGCTGGGGATTTTTTTTTTTCAAAGTAGTCAGAAACTAGTAGCTTGGGATTGATGGAAGAGTATTTTACAAGTATCGTTGTATTTTTGTATTTTTTCAACATGAGGCTTGACGCATTAAGACTATGTTTGGTCCGAGGAACCATTCCTGAGAGAAACAGAAAACGTTAGGATGGGGAAATGAGAAAAGCATTAGTGGGTATTCTTTTCAATAGCACATAAGATTAGAGACAATTATGTCGATAAAATTTATTTTTCAAGCAATGAGAATTCCAGCCAAATGGAGTGGAATACTAGTTCCCTTAAACGATGAAACTGACACTCCCTCTATCTCTTAGCAAGCAAACATGTTTTATTGTTGTCCCCTCACTTGTTCTCTTTCCCAAATATACCAATGCCTCTTCATATCAAGCATAGACTAAAATTAAGATAGTTATTCATATTTTTCTATCTGCATCTCCAAAATATTCTGCAAGGGGGTTTTTGGCTTGGACAACTCGAAGCTGCCTTTATCTAGGTTTTCAGTGGGAAAACGGTGAGCGACAAGACCGAGTATCCAAGCTAATAGAGAATGGAGAGAAGGAGAATGTAATGTATTTATGTCAAAAAGTAATAATTATGACAACAAGGACTTTTCCCTTTAATAGATACAAAATAATAACGGTTAGTGGTAACAAACTTAAGCAATTCTCACAAAACTGTAACAAACTCAAACAGTTCTAACACCCTCCTCAAGTTGGATGTGGATAAAATCCAAGCTTGGAAAGAAAATGTTGTTGTTGAGCATTGATCAAAGGCTTGGTGAAGATGCCTGCCACCTGTAAGTTTGTAGGAATGCAGGAGAGTGAAATCAATCTTTGTTGAAGTTGTTCCTGTACAAAATGACAATCAATATCTACGTGTTTAGTTCTTTTCATGAAAAGTAGGGTTGTTGACAATATAAATGCTGCTTGGTTGTCACTTTTAAGTGGAACGGGTGTAACATCTTCAATTGAAGTTCATGCTATAATCTGGAAAGCCAAGACAATCACATTGATCTGTACTTTGGGTTTTGCAGAAGAAAAAATACAGTGACCTGCTTATTGGCTTTCCATGATAAAGACTGCCCCCTAGCAACACAAAAAATTCAATAATAGAGCATCTGGAATGAAGGCAGACTGCCCAATCAGAATCATAATAAGCCAAAAGAGTAAAGCTAGAAGAATTATTCATCAAAACACCTTGAACGAGACAACTATGAAGATATTGCAGAACATGCATAACAGACGGAAACATTTGATGAACAAGGATGTTGATTAAATTGACTAAGATGCTAAACAGTATATGCAAAATCAGGCCTCATGTGTTTGAAATTTGAGCTTTCCAATAAGCTTTTTGTAATCTGTAGGATTCGAAATTGGGTTGTCCTCATACTTTTTTTTGAGTTAAAAAGCAGATGGAGAATCAGCTTGGGGAAAAACTGAAACAACATACTCTTCACATAAATCAGTAGTATACTTTTTTTGACAAACAACAAGACCTTGTTGCATGCGAAGAAACTCCAGTCCAATAAAGAAATGAAGAGAACCCAAATTGTTTATCCGAAATGTATTTCAGTGAAGTAATTTCAAGTCTCTCGAGTGTTTACTGTCATTTGTTTCCTTGTGTTGGGTTCCGCGGTAAGGGATGTAATCAACCTTATATCAACATAGACAACTACCACAACCATAGATGCGGAACTTTTTTTAAATATGTGGAGAATGAGTGTAGCCTCTGCAATGCAATTGTGGGTAAAGCCCAGTGAATTTCCATGGTCTTTTTTCCTTCTTGCGGGGGCTTGCTAGGCGTGAATGCATGAAGATCATCGTTCGTGTTTTCAAACGTGCAGGAGGAAGTGCTGGAGAGAGCCAAAAATAGCCGGGACAAGGCAGCACGGGAAGCCCTAGAAGCACAAGGACAAGGAGTCGCCGCCGCCATTGACGCCACTCCAGCAGCTTCTGGTTCTTCGTCTTCTGTGCCCGCCTCTGCTGCTAGTTCTTCAACTCCTGCCCCTGCTTTGAACTCGGACAAGGGGGAGGATTCTGTCTCGGGGGTATCAAACGACAACTGATGATAAACTATTTATCTGGTTTACCTTCTTATATCAACATTTATTAAATGCGCGGGAAAACGCTTTTATAATTGATGCATAATTGAGGTTTCTTCTGATGCATCAATCCTGCTACAAGGCAACGGAGAATCCTTGGTTGAATTCATGTGGCAAGAGAGTGGAGAGGCATGGTACATGTTGTATGATGTATTAGGTTTACTAACATGACAGGGATTTCAAGATGGAAGGAATCATTACTAACCCTTTTAAAAATAATCACAATTATTTTATAAGCTTCCTGCTCGATCACAATAAACATGGTTTGATTAAAATGATAATGGATATCCATAACAACCAACCAAATACGCCTTGCATCAAAATATGTAGTCTCCTTTTTATGATGAATATTCCTCTGAAACTGCATTTATTTAAGAGTAGATGGTACGTGTAGATGGAGCCCCCGAGGCACGTTGCGATCCCTATGATATGTGTATTTCATGCATTAATTATAGGATGTTTTAATATATTAATTTGCGTAATATAATTGATATTTTTGCCAATATTTGGATTGTTTAATCTGTTTTGTGAATTGTAGCAGGATATAACTAAAATTTGGTCAAGGAATAGAAAAAAAGGACAATATGAAGAGAAAACGACACGTCTTGCTGCGACCATTCGTGTCGCGGCGCGACACTGGAAAAAAGAAAGCTTCCCACAATGATGGATGATCATGAAACACTTCCAGGGCACGGAACTGAAAAATTGGGGTGAAAAGGAGCTTCTGGAGCTGGAAACACAGGACACACGTTGTGTAAACATTACACCTGTGAAACAATGCATGTCGTGAAAAAATTACCAGTTGTGAAGAGAAGAAAAACCACCTGCAAGTCGTCAAGCATGTCGTGAAGATTTCAAGATCTGCACTTTACACGTTGTGTAAACATTACATGACATGAAAAAGTCGGGACGACTTAGAAATGGTTCAATTCGATGTATCAAGTGGCAGAGACCTATTTTATGGCCTCGAGACCACCCATGACCATTTTTTGACTCATTATGACGTTAATAAATGCTGCCCAAGTCCCAGAGAGGTTTATAAATAGAGGGATGAGCTGCTGCTGCTGGGAAATTCGGAGATCAAAGTTTGGAGCGAAAAGCTGCGTTGTGTAGGGTTCTCACCAATTTCATCTCTGTCTTTCATTTATATTTTCGTTTTCTTTCTTTTTCCCCCTCTACTCTCTCCTCACTAGGATGAGGGGGTAAAATCCAACTTGTGCTTGGGTTATGTAGCTGAAGGGGAAATGTGTCGTTGGGTCTTTATTTTTTTTATTCATATATTTGAATTGTCGCGGTTTATTTAATCAATTTCTAATCTCTTTCTTCTGCTTTTATAATGATTATTGGTATTTGAATCTGAAAGGAACCTTTTAATTGTACAAGTGGTTACCTAAATTGAGGCATGACTATTATCGCAATTAGGGTAACCATGTTTAAATATGGTATCGAGACAAACTCGATTCAGCAATGCCCTAAACTACCTGACCATGAAAAAATGGGGATTGCTGGGTTGAGTAGAGGATACCATGACCATTAGATCCACATTGTCTTGACTCCGATGCCACACATAGATTAATCAATTTAATTGTTAAAATCCAATTGCACCAGAATCCTAAAACTACATAACCTTGACAAGTCTTCAATCTTGATATCCAAAACAACCAAACTCTCTCTCTCTCTCTCTCTACAACCAAACAACCACGTTTTAAAATTTCGAGAGTTAATTTAGAGCATACAAACCATCTCTAGGAGTTGGGCACTCAGACTGACCACGTACCACACTTTTGCAGTTGAGTTGTCCAAGTTTTATAAATTATTAAATTTGTGTAGTCCCTGTAGGAAATTAACGACGCCCTACGGGTTGTTAGTAGATCTGTCGACGCCAAATCAATAGTACTATGGCTTGAAGAGTCCTTGGATTCAAGTGAGCATTGAAAGGACTTTGTTATTGCGTACTAACAAAGTGATTTTGATGCTTGTGGAAGATTTGAGAAAAATCACAATTTGAGAGATGAACTTAAGTGATTTGAATGGATTGAATTAATATTTTCATCCAATGGAGACTCTATTTTATAAGCATGGAAGTACCCATTCAAATAAGATACCCTACCCTTTTCAAATGGGTTGAAACATATTCTGAAAAAACATGACTTATCTGGATTTAATTCAGGTACGGCGTGTGAAGTGCAAAGTGCGTCATTACAGCGTCACATTGTGCAATTGTGCGCATGTAGGCACACACGTGTAGACCATGCAGTGCACCACCCCCGCATGAATTTTCCCTCTCACTTTATCATTTTGAATAGGGATAAAGTGTCCCCCTTCTAACAAATCTTTCCCTTTCAAAACAAAAAATAAAAAATTGAATATTTTTAAAACTTAAAAAATCCAACAATCGCCCACCATTTTAAAATATTTAAAATCACCTTTTAAAAATCAAACATCACACTCTTTTAAAAAGAACTTGCATAAATAAAGATATATCTCGATTTAAACCTTTATATAGTGGAGATAAATCAAAGCTGAATAGAAAAACATGTGGATGTTGCCTTTAGTGAGATTCATCCTACACAAGTCTATTCAAATTCATCAGTTATTCACATATTCCTAGACACCGTTATGGTCATGTGTCACTTATCCTTTTCATGAATGTTTGAGAGAAAACATTCACATGGGTGAATCAAAAAAGTGTCCCCATGTTTCAACACTTCTTTGATATCCTTGGTTATTAAGAGTTTTAAACTCACCCTCCTTTCTCATGGGCACTAAACACTATTCTCCTGAGATGTAATATACTTTTGTTGTTTCCTTTACACATATGATAGAATTTCCTAAATTGAACTTAGACATGCGAAGTTATAACATGTTAAGTTGAGGTTTCATCATTAGTGAATATTTGAAAAGGAATTTAAACCCATCCCCAATGAAGTTTTGTACACTAATTCCCTTGAAAGTCCATTTGTTAATGGATTAACCACATTTTGGCTCAATCTAACAAAGTCCACAATTATGATACCATCTTGTATTAATTGTCTCGTATAGTGATGTTTGAGACCAATGTGTCTTGATTTCCCATTATAAGTACCGTTATATGCCCTAGCTAGCATTACATGACTATCACAATGTATAAAAATCAGAAACGTTGGCATATGCCACAATGGTAGATCCAATATGAGATATCTAAGCCATTCTGCTTTTTTTAAATAACTGTTAAAACAACAAACTCATAAGCCATTATGGACTCCATTATATAAGTTTGTTTCTTCGATCCCCATGATATTGCTCCCCCTCCAAGTGTAAAAACCCAACACCCTAGAGTTTCCAACACCCTTGAGTTTCCACTATAATATATACAATAATCCATTAATACACTTTAGATACTTAAGTAATCTTTTAACCACATCTCATTGCGCATAACCTAGATTACTTATATACTTACTCAACTTTCCAATCGTATATGCAATATCGGGTCTTGTACTAGTCGTAACATACATGAGACACCTAATAACCCTTGCATATTCCAATTGAGTAACTGCTTTATTTGGATTCGAAAGCATCCTACTCCTAGAAGCATATGGGGTAGAAACCGATGAACGCTCAAATTGTCTGAACCTCTTTAACACCTTTTAAATATAATGAGATTGAGAATGAAAAAAAATACAATTCTCATTCCTAACAATTTTAATTCCTAATATGACATTTGTTTCACGTAAGTCTTTTATATTAACATTTCTGGATAAGATAGACTTAGCCTCATTTACTTGATTTACATCAATTCCAAAAATTAACATGTCTTCAACATATAAACAAACAACAACACTATAGTTATTATGAAACCCACTATAAACACATTTATCAGCTTGGTTAACTACAAAACCATTTGATAAAATCACTTCATTAAATTTCTCATGCCATTATTTTGGAGCTTATTTTAAACCATATAGGGATTGTACCAATTTGCAAACCTTCTTTTCATTTCTAGGTTTTCTCCACATATATTTCTTCATCTAATTCACCATTTAAGAATGTTGTTTTTGAAAGAGTTTCTAAGGATCAAACAACACTTGTTCAAGGCCGCAAAAGACATTAGAAACCACTTTCCCAAGATCATCATGTTATATAAAACTGAAATCATGTATAAAAAAATAAAAAAATATACCTTACACCAATCCTAGATGGAACAACGGTCTTAAATCATAGTGGCTGATGATGATCCTTAAGGACTAACCAATAGGTTTTTCTGTAGTGTATCTATGGGCTAACTGAATCACCCAACAGCTAGGGCAAGTTCCTCCTCACAACCACGGTATGCCAGTACCTCATGTGGCAAAGGGAAGAGGATAGATCTTTAGGGAGAATTGGAAGTAGGTCTGGGAAAGCTTGTGTTGGTCGGAGTAGATCACTCAAGAGGGGGGGGGGGGGGTGGATTGAGTATCTATAAAAATTTCTGTTAGAATTGGTTCTTAAAAGAAATATCCCCCAATTAAAATATAATCAAAGTCAGTTTGCAGTGAATTTATAAATGTCCTGAATGTTCAATTAATTTCTCAGAAGATTGATTAGTTCTAAACTTTACCAATCTAAAGATTAGTCAAACTTTTGAAACTAATCTACCAATTCAAAATAGATATAAACACTTGCTAAACTAACTATCAAAGTTCAATTTAGTTTTATTTGAAATGAAATAAACACAGATCAGATTAAACTAAAAAGAAAATACACAACAGATAAAAACAAGAGGTTCAGTCTCAAGCTAAGACTTATTCCTCTCTAATTGGTGATCACCTGCCACCAAGAAGTTTAAATTAATAAACCTTTTTTGATCCACACCCTGGATCGAGGTTCACAACACCACACAAGGTTGTCCAGGTCACACTTGACCTCTACCACAGTTATTCGTGGGAAAAGCAACAAACTGATCACACTTGATCTCTTCCACTTTTCTACGTGGGATACAAGAGTAAAAAGAGAGTGAGTGTGAGGATATTGAGTATCCTTCATTTATGTATAGGAGACAGTGCGTGAAACAAACAGATGCACACACTACTTAGAAAAGTAAACACAATACCACAACAGAGTTATAAATGAAGAATAGAGTTTATAAATTTCTGTGTGTTATGCAGTGAAGCTCTAGACTAGATTGAAGGAGAGAAAAAGATATTCGAGTCCTCTTCTAGAAGATGGATTCAGAACAGAGTATCACAACCTCTGTACTCTAGCTTTCAGGTGTGAACAGTTCAGCTCTTCGATGTTAGGATGTTCAGAGAAATTCAGTATGTTCTTGCTTATCTTATTGAACTCCTTGTGTACTCTAGCTTTGAGTTCTTGGAAGTTTGAACACAACTTTTTGAGTTCTTATATTTTCACTATTTATCACATTCGCCCGGTCTATCTCACACAATGCTTGCACGATTTAGCTTGCAATCCTTTTATACTTCAAGGTCCAACAGGCATGAAGATCTCCCCACGTGCATGTACCTCGTACTGTCTATGGATAGTCCTATAGATAACATTAAATAATGTCAAAAACATTAATTTGTCTAAATATGACCGTTAGAAATAAATTTGAATTAATAAATTTGAAACAATATTTATGACTATCGGTGAGTCATAAGCATCGGTGACTCATTTGCATCGGTCTATCGCCATCGGTCTGCCAAAATCGGTTTGTAAGCATCAGTCTGTCAGCATCGGTCTGTCAACATCGATGACTCTGACTATCAGTGAGTTATTTCCATCGGTATCAGTGACTTAGTGTATCAGTGAGTCATTTGTGATATCAGTCTATCAGCATCGGTGAGTCGATCATCGATGTGTCTTCCATAGGTGAGTCGATCATCGGTGTATCGTCCATCGGTGAGTTGATCATCGGTGTGTCGTCCATCATTGAGTTGATCTGAACTAACGGTGCCAGGGACTCATAGAAACTTATGAAGTGTCTGTCTTACACAGAGCACTACTAGATTAAGTGACGTCCATAACTACATGAAAATATACACTTCTAAATATATTGAAGCATAAATATAGTTTATTGAGTTATTGAAATGTATTGTGCAGTATGACATAATTGATTTACTTAGAGATATTAAATGGCATAAAATAATAGAATCTGTAGATTGACATTATTTGTGGTTATGAAAACCATTATATCATAGAGGGTCCAACAACATCCCAATTTTTGATAATCACAAATTATGGCATCCATGTGATGTTAAGGAAAAATAATTACTTGACTTAACACACCTCACTAAATGTGATTTTTCAATATAATTAAGGCTTCCCCTTGTTTGTGTTTTAAAACAAAGCTCCCCTCAATTATTGGATGAGAGGGAATATATGTATATATATTATGGTGAGTACATGCCATGTGGCCTATGCCAGAGTTTCTCCCCTTGAAATTAATAATGTATGCCTATACCTTTCTCCCCCTTTTGGGATTAGCAAAAAAAGGTAAAGAGAAGGAGAAAGAATAAAGAGAAATAACATAAAGAAAATGAGAAACATAGTGAAGACAAAAAGGATTTCCATTAAGGTTCAAAAGAGTATAATCAAAAAATTAAACAGACAAATCCCTATCAAATACACAATCCACCACTAAGGGTTTAACTTCTGAGGGACTTTTCCTTTATTCGAAAGATCAGGAGTAGGATCAAAAGGTTTTGGTTTGGCAGTGGGAAGAGGTGGTCTGATGAAAACACCAGGAAATACAACACATGTAGGGACATTTTTTGCAAGGCTAGGTCTCCTTTCTGACAACACATAGCTCTGAGATTGCTCGGTAATTACTGGTTGAATCTGGGAAAGAGCCTGAGATACACTCATCTGAGCAGGAGGCTGAGAGGTAGTGCCAATGGAAGTAGTAGGAGGAACCACAATTATTTCGGCTTGAACATGCAAATACGGCTTGAGGAGCTTGATAAAGTCATTAATGATTCCACCACCATATTGCATGGCCTTCTCTAAATCATCCTTATTCTATAGGAATTTATTTAGCAGAGGGGTAAACTCCTTCAATTGTGCCACTTGTTTCTTGAAGGCTTCTACGACTGGAGGAATTATGTGATTTTCAGCTAAAAACTTGAAGCTATTGATGAGATCATACTCGGTATAGATTTTGGTAAAGTACTTATCCACTTTCTCTCTAATATCTTTCTGAGCAGCAAAGGCTTCATTTGTGCACTACCTTACCATATTGTAAACCATGTCTGTATTTCTATGTACATTTTCAAGAGTTTCTTTGTCTGAATAACTATGAAGATTCTTGAGTTATTCTCTTGTCACAGCCTTGAGAGATTCCAAATCAGCAACAACACCTCTCCCACCTCTAGAACTGGATGGACCGGTGATCATTTTTCCAAGCTCCTCTTTTAATTTTTTCAAATTTACACTCAGTAGATGTGTCACTAAGTTTCTAAGAACTTCCATCACACCACTGAAAGAGGTCTTGAAATCAGAGGTTAGAGAATTTAACTCATTGCTCATCTTCCTTACTTCTTCTCTCAGCAAAGTATTATGTCTAATGATGGTTTCGACTGTAGTAATGAGATTAGGTTGAATTTCTTGGATCACCATCCTTGCAATTTTTGCAGCATCAACATCTGAAATACTCATTGAAGTATAAGATTCACTTCTGGATCCAACTGAGGATCTCACTGACTCACAAATATTATTTTTGAATTACTCTAAATCATCCTTAGTGACATAGTCACTAGGCACTGGATGTGCTACTGGCTCAACTGTAGGGGGTGCAACCAGTGAAGCAGGCGTAACCGGTTCTGCTTCAGCTTGAAATTGAGGAGCACAAGGAGGTGCTGCTATTTCCTCATCTGAGTTATATTCCAATCCAAACAGAATGTATCCTAGATCTTTATTCCACTCTCTAGCACAGGTCCAATCTCTTGGATCAACAATGTCAATCCTGACTCTTCTTCCCTGAGGCTTAGGTACAATCTCATCTTCATCTACTTATTCATCTACTTCTTCATCCTGACCTCTAGCTAAAATAACATTTCTAGGAACAGGTACCAACTGAACTTGAGGTTCTACATGCACTCTAGCCACTTCAACTTCTCTAGGCACTTCCTCAATCTGAGGAACTTGATCCTCAACCTCTTCCTCATGGACACCAACCATAATTTCATTCAACTCTTGAATGATTTCCTGATTTTCATCATCAGGATGATGAGGTCTGTCCTCATTACCAGTATCTCCATGATCAATAGCCTCCTATCCAACAGGATCAACACCATCAACAGCTCCACGTACAGATTCCCCACTGGATCTGTCAATCACCTATTGACCCACTTTCAAAGAATCACTGACATACTCATCATCTCCCTCATCATCATCATCATCATCATCATCATCATCATCATCATCATAAGATTCCTCATTTGACTTACTTACATATCCTTCCACACCAGTGACCTCTGTCTCATCCTCATCCTCATCCTCATCACCTAATAAAGGTTCCCTTAAGGGTAAATCCAAAGGTGGTATATCAGGTCCATAAGACATGTCTTTTGGGCTTTCAGCAATATCAAGATCAATCCTGTCATCAAAAGGAGATCTTTCTTCCCTTGTCAACTCAGCCTCAGCTTACTCATCTGAATAGACAACTTCCTCTACTGGTTTTAGGCCTTGACCAACTTGATCCTTTGGTCTGGTAGAATGGTCAATTGGATTGAACTCCTCATACAGTCTTTCCTCATATCCTACCCAACATTTCTTCCACGGGTTCTCAAAAATCTTCATTCTCTTGAAAATATCTTTCTAAAGGCAGAAACCACTACAAGCACTAATCATTTCATCTTCATCTTTCACACAACCCAACTTCTTTAGCATTACAGAGATCATCCTAGGATAATACAAACATGTTTCTTTACTGGAGGGTTTTATCATATCAGAAATGTGCACCATTAGATACCTACAAAGATTTAACTTTATCCCATTTTTTAATAGGTAAATCAGGAATACATCCTGATACTTCATAGTAGATAAATCTCCCTTCCTTGGGAAGATTTGATGTTGAATAAACTTAAAAAGTAATCTTGTCTCTCTATCAAATTCGCTGGCAGTAGTTCTCCTCGATTCTTCACTTCTAGTTAGCTCATTTAGAGCATCTGCATAAGAAAACAAATTAGAGGAAGGTAGAAGGTTACCCTGATAATCATCATAGACCCCTTCATGAGGCATTTCCAAACATTCAGCCCAATCCTTAGATGAAAAAGTTATCTCTTTTCCCTTTACTACAGACTTCATCTTCACTTCTTCAGCTCCATCCAGAAATATCTTCAAGTTGAGATAAAACTCATGCACAAGCTGGGGATAGAATAGTCTTTCATTTTTTGAGAACCAGCTTAGACATCCTTGAGATTCCCTCAACAAAAGTGACCTTCTTGAAAAAAACCATTCTGCAAAAACTTCTTTCTTGGTTGCAACAACCCGACTTCCCAAAACTGGCTTTGCAGTACCACTAAAATCACCCTTCTGATGCTTAGCTGATGGAGATTCCCTCGGATCTTCCATCGCACGCTTTTTCCTTTCCATTGCGAGGTTTCAGATTCGAAGAGATTCAAAAGGTCGATGGTAGAGAGGTAGAGTGTTGAAGAGAAGAAGGTTCAAAGGCAGAGAAGAAGGTTAAAGGTCAGGATGGATTGAATTTATTATATCATTTAGGGATTGTAAATTGTAAAGCACAAAAAAAATTAAAAAGCGGTAAAAAGAACACAAAACGGTATCGTTTTACTCAAAATGGGCATAATTACAAAAGGGTATTTAAGGCACCTGTTTCATAGGATTGGTTTCACAGATCAGTTTCATAGATTGGTTTCACAGATCGGTTTCATAGATCAGTTTCACCTGATCGGTTTCACAAATTGGTTTCACAGATCGGTTTCACAGATCAATTTCACAGATAAATAGATATTTTCAAAGGCAACAGAGGTTTGACAGGACTTTAGAGATTTATCATTCCTAGTTCATGTCTGATGTAGTTCATTCTCTCAGAGTTTAAGGGTTTAGTGAATATGTCAGCAAGTTGATGCTCAGTCCCGATGAACTCAAGAGTTATATCACCTTTTTGATAATGATCTCTCAAAAAGTGATGTCTTACATCAATATGTTTTGTTCTATAATGAGAAATTGGATTCTTAGAAATGTTAATAGCACTTGTGTTGTCACTGTAACGCCCCGACCCCAGCTACCCAGAGCCGGTGCATTACTTCGTAACATTGGCATGATCACAAAAGATCAAGTCTCGAAAGACCGATTAGTTTAGTAGCCTTGGAAACACTAGATACATTCATAAATTTTACATTGCATCACAAAGTGAAAAACTATAATAACATAGTCTCCATAGTCCACACTTCTATCCTCTTCGGACTATCCCTGCAGGTCATTCATAAAATACTTCTTCACATCCTGGAAAATATTAAAACATTGAAAGGGGTGATCTCAGATGCTCAGTAAGGTTAACAATATAGCGGAAGCTTTCAAAAATAAACATTAACATTTAAGGCAATGTACAACTAAAACAAAAGCCTTTTAAACATGAACTTCAACATAATATGGCAAAAGTAAAATGAGATAATGTCATTTACTTCTTCACATGGATATTATACTGGTCGAATAATCACATGCAATATCAATAACCACTTTCATAATGATGGAATGCATAATTCCAGACTATCATAACCACGTAGTCAAGGCCTCGTGCCAAGACTACAAATAAGATTTTGTCAAGGCCTTGTGCCAAGACACTAGTTTGTCTCATGAGACCTGCCGATGCATCGAGGAGCTATAGCGGGCTCCACCCGTCACTTATTAAGTCCAATGCATTCCTCATATGAATAGGTTTAAACATATCATAAACCATAACATAATCGTATCACATAAAACATGCATAAAGGAAACATAACAGTTCCACATTTCAATCACAAGATATAAATACAACACATTGATATAATAAAAACGCTTTCAAAACCATTTTCAATACCAAAATAAAAGAAAGTTAAAACTTTGTATTTATTTTTCATTAAAAAAATGACGGCTTGTAGAGGAAGCCGAAACTCAAATAATGGTCACGGCGGCGGAGAATTCGTTGTCGCCGCATAAGTACGGAAAGAAAAACATTCCCTTTTTGTCGTTTAGTAAAACGCTTCGTATAAAAAAGATTCCTTTTGAATAAACGTAAAAGTCAAAGGGGTTTATACACCGTATAAAAGAAAGTTGTGTATAAAACCAAATATGACTCAATGAAAGGAGATTGAGACGAAGTCCTTAAAAAGATCATTTTTAAAATAAAATAGATCTATTATGTGTATTCACTATAGGTACACATAAAGAAAGTAAAAATACAAAATAATACATATAATATCATGACATAATCGGAAAGTAGGAGATTAACCCAAAGAATGGAAATTGGGTTAAGAAGTTTCCTTACAAAGATAATTTTTTAAATAAAATAGATATATTATGTGTATTTATAATAAGTACACATAAAGAAAGTACAAATACAAGATAGGACATAATAATATCATGACATAATTTGAAAGTAGGAGATTAACCCAAAGAATGGAAGTTGGGTTAAGAAATTCCCTTACAATGATCATTTTTTTAAATAAAATAGATATATTATGTGTATTCACTATATTTACACATAATTAAAGTATAAATACCAGATAAGACATAATAATATCATGACATGATTTGAAAGTAGGAGATTAACCCAAAGAATGGAAATTGGGTTAAGAAGTTCCCTTACAAAGATCATTTTTTAAATAAAATGGATATATTATGTGTATTTATAATAAGTACACATAAAGAAAGTACAAATACAAGATAGGACATAATAATATCATGACATAATTTGAAAGTAGGATATTAACCCAAAGAATGGAAGTTGGGTTAAGAAATTCCCTTACAATGATCATTTTTTTAAATAAAATAGATATATTATGTGTATTTACTATATTTACACATAATTAAAGTATAAATACCAGATAAGACATAATAATATCATGACATGATTTGAAAGTAGGAGATTAACCCAAAGAATGGAAATTGGGTTAAGAAGTTCCCTTACCTCGTGTCTGACTTGACTCAACCGTTCTTTAACCTCCTGAATAATAAACTAGAGTTAATATATACCTTATTAAGAACCATTTTCAATTTCATTATCCTTTTTATATCACTTATTAAAATTTTATGAACATTATGTAATTATTTAAGTTAATAACGGTCGTTTTGTCGATCTTTGGTACTTGAGTCAACAATAAACTTCTTATAATTACAAGTTGTTTATGTGGTAGAATATCCATTATCTCCAGAATTATATTCATGATCTAGATGTCATATATATCATATATATCCAGTATATACATTTATAATATTACGTAACATTTAGAGGTAAGAAATGAAATGCACCGTTCAGGGAGACGGTAAGTCGTACGTACGCATGAACGCTACTTTCATTTCAATTTCATATTTAATGGAAGGAAATAATAATGATATAAATGTATAATATAATTCCAGTATAATATAGTGTATAATACCATTTACTCCATCCTTTATATACCCCACATATGGCATTAACGATTCAAATCACTTTGAGGGGGCGGTAGTCCGCACTTCCTAAAATGAAATTATCGCATTTTACCCATAATGGAAATCATAAAGTATGCCATAAATGAGAAATACAGAAGCATAAGTAAAACATAAACATATTATATATAATATATAAAAATAGTGACATCTTAATGGCCACCTTTGAAGGTGTTATATGAGTGTTGAACAATCATCGTTTCGTGAGGCAGAAATTCGCCATCCACAGAAACCGTATGTTCTTTAACCATTAGATGTAGGTGTGTGTAAGTGTAGATCTAATCCTTCTTATAACAACATCCTAGTATATTTAGTATACTGGTGTTGTTACAAAAGAAATGAATAAAAAGAGTTTAGGGGGTTTGAGAAGAAAAATAAAACAAAACAACATTAGAGAAGACATTACCTCAAAATCGGGTAACTCTTTTTTTGATTTGAGCCAAAGGCTTCCTTGGGAAGAGTTCTGCCCAAAGTGAGGATTCTAGGAGTAAGAGGGGGAAGTTGGGAGAGTATTTGGGCAGAGGTTGTCCGAGCCAAATGGCTTGAATGTGTGAATAAGGTGGGAGTGGTGGGGGCCTTTTATAAGTGGAGAGGAGGGGCACTTTTGGAAAGTAATGAAAAGTCACTTTATTATAAAATGAGTTTTGGATTTTAGAGGTCCCACACTTATATAATTCGAGGCTAAGGTGATAAGGGTTCGAAATCTCTTCATCCAATAGGCTTTGGACAAGTGTAAGCCTTGGATTTTGCATTATCTTCCCATTTTATTTAAATCGTTAAATAATGAGGTCATCGCTGCATCATCATGATGTCATAAATAAATTAATTTATTTAATGTCTAAAAATTATAAAAAAAATACTATGATGTAGGAAATCTTTTTAGCTTTCTAATGAATATTTATAATCAAAATTTGGACTTGTGTAACTCCACTTAAAAACTGTTTTAGTAAAACAACTCATGTTTGTGTCAATTTAATTTTAACATTAAATATATATATATATTAATGTCATTTTCCAACCAAAGTGGCTCCATGGGGTCCCCAAGTTGACCCATGGGTTGTCTTGGTCGGACATGACTCATCCAATAGGAGTAAGACAAGTGTCAAGCTCATCTCATATTATTAAAACATTATTTTTACCTTAAACTACACTAATTACCTCTAATCGCGATTAAGAACTTAAAAGTTACTATTCACCAAAAAATTATTTTGATCTCATTGAACCACATTTTACTTCTTAATGACAACCATGTATGTCGGATTTTTGAAAATCAAATCACAGAAGTGGTAATATTTCATTTAAACGAAAAATCAGTTATTTAACTACCACTTAGTGGTTTCACTATTCATCAAAAATTGAAGTTTTTCAGAACAATGACAAAATTTCACCCTAAGCTATAATTGATATTCAGAACTCAAAAATGATGTCTATTTTACAAAATTCCAAACATATAAGTTGCATTAATTAATTTTATAATTAATTCCCGCTGTTACAACAAATAGCGTGTTTTTAAGAAACAATTTATATCAAAAGATTGGCAATTGTTTATGTCCATTTTCAATGTTAAATTAATTCTAATGACCACCATTGGATAAAATGGTAAAAATATATTCTAATTATACATTAAAACCACTCAATAGTATAACTTATCACTATAAATTATTTTGATTAAAAAAGTTGTTTTATGTATTTTTCACTATTCATAAAAATTTGGAAGTTCTCAGAAAATTACAAAAAATTCAACATAGGCTAATTTCAATATTAGGAATACAAAAATGAAGTCCATTTTGAAATATAAAATTTCTATAAATTTAAAAAGTGGTTATTACTATTCATAACGGCTACTTTGATTAGTTGCGGTGTTTTAGAACTCAAAGTTGCGTACAATGCAAGCTATTACATTATTGAATGAGATGCGTATCGTGGAAGCTCGGGGTGTTACAGTCACGCTTTATAGGGATATGTCTAAATTGAAATCCATAGTCTAATAAAGTGTTTTTCATCCAAAAAATTTGTGTACAACAACTACCAGCAGCAATGTACTCTGCTTCAGTAGTTGATAATGCAACTAAATTTTTCTTTTTACTACACCATGATATTAGAGACTTTCCCCCAAAAGTGACATATTCCAGAGGTACTCTTTCTATCTAACTTATATCCACCATATTCTACATCTGAATAACTAACTAAATCAAAAGGTTTTCCTTTAGGATAAAACAGACCTAAATTTGTTGTATACTTGAGGTATTTGAAAACTCTTTTAACATCATTTAAGTGTGACTCTTTTGTGTTTGCTTGAAATATTGCACACATACACACACTAAACATAATATTCGGCCTAGTAGCAGTTAAGTACAACAAACTCCCAATCATTCCTCTGTATGTAGTTTGATCAACAGATTTTCCATTTTCATCAAGATCTAACTTACATATAGAACTCATAGGGGGTTTCACTACAATTAATTATATCAAGGATATATCTTTTCAAAATATCTTTAGTGTAATTACTTTGATTTAAAATAATACCTTCTTTATTTTGAAATATTTGAAATCTAAGAAAATATTTAATTTCACCCATAAAACTCATTTCAAATTCACTTTGCATTATTTTTAAAAAATCATTAATAAAGAATTTTTAGAAGATCCAAAGATAATATCATCTACATATATTTGAACTATTAAAACTTCTTTTGAAATTATTTTTATAAAAAAAGTAGGATCTACAAGTCTTTTTGTAAATCCTTTAGAAATAAGAAAATTACTTAATCTTTCATACCAAGCTCTTGGATCTTGTTTCAAACCATATAAATCTTTAGATAATTTGAACACTTGATTTGGAAAATGTGGATCTGTAAAACCTGGGGGTTGTTCAACAAAAACATCCTCAATTATATAACCATTTAAGAATGCACTTTTGACATCCATTTGGTAAAGTTTAAAATCCAAGTGTGCTGCATAGGCAAGTAAGATTCTAATGGATTCAAGTCTAGATAATGGTTCAAAGGTTTATTCATAATCAATTCCTTTTTCTTGAATATATCTTTGTGCAACCAACCTAGACTTATTTCTAACTATTTTTCCATCTTCATCCACTTTATTTCTAAATACCCATCTGGTTCCTATGGTCAAAGTATCCTTTGGTCTATCTAAAAGTTTCCAAACTTTATTTCTTTAAAACTGGTTAAGTCCTTCTTGCATGACCATTACCCAAAATTCATCATTGATTGCATCATTGATATTTTTAGGTTCAAGTTGTGACAAGAATGCTTGATGTTCAACCTGGTTTCTCAAGGAATCTCTAGTTTGTGTTCCTCTATCTAAATCTCCAACAACAACATCTAAGAGATGATTTTAAGGGACCTAGTGGGTCTAGTAAAGGTAGGACTAGATATTTCAGGTTTTTCATTTTGATCTGGTTCATTATGGCTAGGATCCGGATAATTTCCAGAACTGGGAGTTTTCACAGATTCCTTCACATGAAGATTTGAGGTTTTATTATTAATGTCCAGATTGGACATATCCTCTTCAATATTTTCTAGTGAGGTATTAGGATTATGCGGATCCGTTTCATCAAACTTGACATGTACAGATTCCTCCACACATTTTTTTCTTATTAAAGACTCTATAGGATTTTCTTGATGTAGAATATCCAAGAAATATTCCTTCACCACTTTTGGAGGCAAACTTATCTAAATTGTCTTTAATGTTCAGAATATAAACTTTACATCCAAACACTTTAAAATAACTTACTTTGGGTTTACTATTGTTCCACAACTCATAAGGGGTTTTCTTAAGGATGGGTCTGATTAAGACTCTATTTATTATGTAACAAGCTGTATTAATAGCTTCAGCCTAGAAATAAATCGGTAGGTCATATTCATTAAGCATAGTTCGGGAAATTTCCTATAGGGTTCTATTTCTTCTTTCTACCACACCATTTTGTTGAGGTGTCCTAGGGGAAGAAAATTTATGATTATATCCATTTTGTGAGAAAAAATATTCAAAATATTGATTCTCAAACTCACGGCCATGATCACCTCTTAAGGATTTAATCTTAAGTCCACTAAGATTTTCTACAGTCCTAGCATACTTGGTGAAGTGAGAACAAGCTTCACTTTTGTGAGATAAGAAAAAGGTCCAGGTATACCTAGAGAAATCATCTACAAGAACATAAACATAGTGCTTCCCATTGAGACTCGAAACTCTAGATGTTCCAAAAAAAATCCATGTGAACCAACTCAAGAGGTTGAGAAGTAGTTACTTCTTTCTTTGGTTTGAATGAGGTTTTATGTTGCTTTCCTTTTTGACAAGGATTTCACACCTTATTGTCTAGAAAATCTAATTTGGGTAGGTCTTTAACTAAACCTTTTCTAGTCAACTTCTTAAGAGAGTGTATGTTGCAATGTCCTAGTCTTCTATACCAAAGCCAAGACTCTTCGTGAAATGAATTTAGACAAGAAACATTCTGTGAGGTTAGTGTGTCTAGATTTATAGCATATACATTATCATTTCTAAGAGTAGTAAATATTAAGTTATTATTGGAATAAAAAACATGGCATGAATCATTTTTGAATTTTACATTAAATCCATCATCACACAATTGAGATATGTTGATCAAGTTATACTTTAATCCATCAACATAAAGTACTTTGGAAATTGAAATAGAGTTAGGGTTACCAATCTGGCCTAGGCCGATGATTTTTCCTTTACCATTTTCACCAAATGTGACATGTCCTCCATCAATCTTGATAAGACTTTTAAATCTTGAATATTACCTTGTCATATGTCTTGAATACCCACTATCCAAGTACCATAGATTTTTACAGGAGCTCTTTAGGCAGTTTACCTACAAAATAGT
The DNA here is from genome assembly GCA_963277665.1 of Viscum album. Taxonomy (NCBI): domain Eukaryota; kingdom Viridiplantae; phylum Streptophyta; class Magnoliopsida; order Santalales; family Viscaceae; genus Viscum; species Viscum album. Next base: position 1,814,085,319 of record OY728159.1, on the reverse strand, counting down.
TCATCTAAGAAACAATTTTGGTACCCATATTTGTCTAGGTCCACATACATTAGTAATATAAGCTTTAGGAACCCATCATTTTCTTATGGGATTCCTATATGTAGAGAATAGAGTGTTTGTAAAATAAAATCTGTTTGGTCCTGAAGAATTGGATGCAGTAAGAGAGTTCTTATAACTGGAACTTGCAATAAAATTATGGTTTTTGAAGAAAGAATCATATTTTATAGATTTGGTTATAAAATGTGGTTTGGATAAATTTCATTGACCTGGTTGATATCCTATCCCAGAAGTATACTTAGGAGCTATTTGTTTACCAAGAATTTGAGTAAGGGTATTTTTCCCATTGGTAAACTTTTCTAAATCCTTCTTCAATTGCTCATTATACATTTTTAACTCATTTTTTTCTTTGAGTAGTTGAGAATTTTTCTCTTTTTCAGTTGTAATTTCAGATTTAACAGTCACAATAAGAGAATGTTGTTTCTTTAAATATTTATACTTATCTTTTAACTCATTGCATGTTTCTTCTAGCATGTTGCAATATTCAAATAATTCATCATTTTTCATATTCTCAGACTCACTTTCTTTTTTAGAATAATAAGAATTATGTGAAGAAGAGTCTAAGGTTACCTCAGTTGTGTTTTTCATGAAGCACATATTAGCCATATCCTCCTCATTATGAGAAGAAGCAGATTCATTAGAGATATCCTCAGAGGCACTCAAGGTGGTCTTCATTGCTTTCTTATACTTTCTATCCTTATTTTCATACTTCTTATTATATTTCATATTTGGACAGTCGGCCTTGACATGTCATTTCCTTTTACATTCGTAGAAAATTATCTCTTCTGATTTTTCATTTCTATTCCAATCCTTCTTTTAATTTCCCGTTTTATCATACTTTCCTTTGTAATTTGGATTTCTGAAAAACTTATTTTCCTATAAAATTTCTTGAATCTCCTGGCCAGCTATGCCATTTCTTCATCACTATCTGAAGATGATTCGTCACTACTAGATATTTCAACAGTATCTTTCACTTTCTCCTTGTATTTACTTTTAGTGGAAGTAGTCTTGAAGGATATAGACTTTTGTTTTGGTTAATCCTCTTCTTGATTTACCTTCAATTCCTCTTCATACATCATTAATTTTCCAATCAACTCCTTCACTGACATCTTATCTATGTCACATGATTCCCTAATAGATACAGTTGTCCCTCACCATCTCTCTGGTAAGCATCGTAGAATCCTCATAATCTGCTCTTTGTTGTAACTTCTCTTCCTAAAGAAATCATGGTATTCACAATTTCATTGAATCTGAGATACATATCAAAAATAGATTCACCAGGCTTCATTATGAAGTTGTCATATTTAATAGTATAAGTATTTAATCTCATTTCTTTAACATTAGATGTTCCCTCATGAGAAACTGACAAAGTGTCCCAAATCTCATGTGCAGTTTTACAAGCAGAAATATGATTAAACTCTTCATATCCTAGTGCACAGTATAGAGCATTCATTACTTTACAATTATTGTTATAGGTAGTCTTGGTAGGTTCATCCCAAGTGTTTCTAGAAGTTTTAGGAATTGATTATTTACTTTCAATAGCAGTCCATGTCACGACCCGTCCTCGGGGCCCGTGTCGTGACTACCCCAAGCCTGCCTTCCATAGGCCAGGGGCTGGCGACTAGCACCAAGGCGTAATTCCCGGTAAAAAGGGAAGGCATTGCCTTGTAAAGTAAACAAACACCACAGAGAAAGCAAGCAGTAGAAGTAAACACTAAGTAAAACTGAGTACAATAGTATGTGCGGAAAAGTAAGTGGGCCAGTATACAAATCCAAACTGAAAGTAAAGTACAACTGGAAGGGAAAACAACAACTGAAAAGTAAAGCCGCAACGTCGAGCTGTCCACTGGAAATCCCACCTGAAGGGTGGGTACATATAGCCTCCTCTGCTCCTCGGGTCTAGCCAACCGCTCCAAGTACGTCCCTCCCAATGGTCCACCTCCAGGTACCGTCCTACTCCGCAAGCCTCAACCACGATCAGCACGGTCCGTCGTCTGCAACCAACACAACGTAGTGCGGACATAAAACGTGCAGGGGTGAGTATAAGCTACTCAGTAGGGACCCCGAGACCCCCAAAGGTCTCCCAAAATCCACAAAGGAAAGATACAATCATGAAGTAACATACAACACCACTTAGGTATATGCCCATACATATACCTAAGTCATCAATTCTCGTTCGGCTCCAACATCCGAGCCCAAGTACAACCCAGTCCACGCAGGAAAGCAAAACGTAAATCCACACAGGATAGCACAACACAATCCACATAGGAAAGCAAAACGTAAATCCACACAGGATAGCACAACACAATCCACATAGGAAAGAAAAATAGGATTCAGCTCACACAGGTATACTTCTTCGTATGACGATAGAGATGACCAGATATATCTACTGATTCATCTAAGTCATCAGAACCACAAAGGATCGATAGGTACTAACCCCCGAAATGACCCAGGAAGGGTCTGACCCACACAGGATCGATAGGTAACTAACCCCCGCAAATACCCACACAGGATTAGACCCACACAGGATCGATAGGTAACTAACCCCCACAAAGACCCACACAGGATCAGACCCACACAGGATCTGTAGGCGCTGGCTCACATAGAACCACTGAGCGCTGACCCACACAGGATCGGACCCACACAGGATAGGTAGCACTGATCCACGTAGGATCGCTGAGTGCTGTAGTCATCGCCGTCGAATCCACTGAGGATCTCTGTACAGTCGTCGTCGTCGCAGTCGCAGCCAGCACTAGGGTTCCCGCACACAGCAAGCTCGTTCGGGAGGGTCCGCTCCATGAGCCGAGAGACTAATACATCAATTGACACAAAGTACGGAGTTGATGTATCCAAAAGTTCCGTATCGCCAATAGGAACTCAACGTCGCAGACGACGCGTCAATCGGACGCCCGGTCTGAGAGTTATTGGCTTTTTCGTCCCAGGGGCCCGGTTGGTTTTTAAGGAAAAACCAACCCGAACGTACTCCACCTGCGTCCAAACCTCGAGCGGAGTAATCCAATAGATCCTTCTCACTAAGAGGAAACCAACAAAGTTGACGGCACGTCAATCGGACGTCCGGAGCTTAAGATATGAGCGTTTCCGCTCCGAGGGCCCGGTTGGTTTCGTGTACGAACCAACCCGGCCGAACCCAAAGTATTCTGAAACCTTAAGTGCGATATACCGAAACGACCGTATCGATCCAAGTATCGTATCGCCGCTGACGGCGCGTCGATCGGAGGTCCATAGCCCGAGATATGGGCAAAAGAACCAAAAGGGTCCGAAAACGGGGGTTTCGGGCCCAGACCGACCCGGCCCGAGACCCCCTGGGTCCGCCCAAACCGGGTCGACCTGACTCGGGTCCGGGTCAGCCCGGCTGGGCGCGGCCCGGCCCGGCCCGGCGCACTGGCGCGCGGCGCCAGCTGGCTTGGCCGAACGACCGAGCCGTTCGGCTTTTGCGGGGGGGGGGGGGGGGGGCTTCCCCCCGCATTTAGTAACCATGGACCCCATTTAATGGGGGCCGCTAGCTGGCCGGCCGGGGGTTTGAACCCCCGGATGTCCTCCTGTCCGGCCGGCCCGCCCCGGCCGGCCGGTTTCTGCCACCACGGGACCGGTGACGGCCGGTCCCCTCCCTGCTCTGACACCGGCGGCCCGGAACCGGCCGCCGGTCACCCTACTCCGTCGCGGCCCGGAACCGGCCGCGGTTTAGGTTCGTCCGGCACGGCGCGACGGCGTCGCGCCCCTCCGCCGCGGCCCCGCTCCGGCCGCGGTGTCTTCGGTTTTCCCCGACGCGGCGCGACGGCGCCGCGACTTGGTTCAACTTCACGGCGTGGCGCGACGGTGCCGCGCATTACTTGCCACACGATCCCGCGTGGTGCGATGACACCACGCCATTTTGTTCCAACCATAATAGAAACAACATCAAGGATATGGGAAGAGGGTCGGCCGTGTTTGTGCGGTCCGACCCCCTCTCGTTAATCAAAATCATTTGGTCGTATAACCACGAAGAACAACAAACTAGAATTCACGAACGAAATAAAATAAATAAACCCCTACCTTGAGCGTAGCTAGAACGGGGGTTCGCCGCGGAAAACGTCGTCGCGAGGTGAATCTCCGTATGTTGACGGAGAACGCCCGAGGAGGAAGTGGCGTCTCCTTTTCTTTGACACGAGAAGAAGATCGAAAGAGGGTGCATCATTGATCTTCGGAAAAAAGGGTCACACACCGGCTGCGGAGAGGAGAAGAGATGACACGACGATCTCTTCTTACGGTGACGACGTTCTTCGTCAAAGTCTTGGTGTTATTTGTGATGAAGATGAAAACACCTAAGATCTCTCTCCTCAATTGTCCACACACAACATCCAAACAAAATAAAATAAGTCTCATTCTTATTTTATTAACTCATGCCACAATTCAAAAATTCAAAACTAAATTTAATAAATTGAATTGGTGTGTTGGCATACTTAAAGAGAGGGGAGGAAAAGTCACCCAAATAAAGGGAAGTTTAAAAGTCAAAAGAGTTACACAACTTAAGTGAGGGGGTTAAGAGGATTTAGAGAGTTAAGGAAATTGAAAAGGTGGGGGCTCGTGTGGGCCCCACCTCACCTTTAATCCACTCAAGAGAAACTAACAATCAATGGGTCCCACCCTAACTCCTACACTTAGGTTCTAACTCATGGAGAAGAGAAATAAAATTCTTAACGAAATTTTATTTCACTCACACTTAATCCACAAAAATTAAACAACTCATATCGAGCAAACGCAACTCCAGAAAAGGCGTTCCTAAGTAATTACCGGTGCTGCGGTTCCATCGGTGACCTCAGAATTCGATTCCGAGCACCGGTTCAAAAGATAAGAATTCCCGCTCGTTCGTTCACTGAACGTACCCGAGCTAAACTTCGGATAAAAATTCTGGGTGCACCGGGCCTCGGAATCAAGTGCCGTCAGAAACTACGTTCTTGTAAAATCCCATGGAAAATTAAGAAAAAAAATTTCCCTTGAATTTTACGGATCTTTACATTACTCCCACCTCAGGGATTTACATCCCCATAAAGTTACAACATAAACTAGGGAAACAAAATTGGGTACTGAGCACGCATCTGAGCCTCCCGCTCCTAAGTTCTCTCCTGGAGGTTCCCGTGTTGCCATCTGATGCGCACTAGAGGAATCGACCGTCCACGTAGGACCCGCTCCTGTTGATCCTCGATCTCCACCGGGACCTCCGCAAAAGTCTCCATCCTTGAACTCTAGTGGCCTCCGCCTCCTGTCAGTATAAGACTTCTGCCGGCTCTGAGCTGTCCTCATCCACTCCTGGATGACCTGGACCTTCTCTGTCGTGGCCTGGACCATCTCCGGTCCCAAAAGTGCTAACTCCCCAGGGTCTGTCCAGCACAAAGGAGATCTGCAAGGTTGGCCGTACAACGCCTCGTATGGTGCCATCCCAATGGTGGAGTGGTAGCTTTTGTTGTAAAAAAACTCCACCAAGGGTAGTTGGTCCTCCCAGCTGCGACCAAAGTCGAGAACACATGTGCAGAGCATGTCCTCGAGAGTTTGAATGGTCCTCTCCGTCTGACCATCTGTCTGAGGGTGGAAGGCGGTGCTCAGACGTAGCTGCATCTCGAACGCCTCCTACAACTCCTTCCAAAGCCGGGAAGTAAAGAGAGAATCTCGATCGGAGACAATAGATGATGGCACACCATGAAGCCGTACATTCTCCTGAACGTAGAGACGTCCCAAGCTCTCCACTGAGCCCTGCTCTCTGATGGATAAGAAGTGAGCCGACTTGGTGAGTCGGTCGACAATCACCCAAATGGAGTCGTGACCTCTGGAATTGCGTGGAAGTCCAGTCACAAAGTCCATAGATATCCCTTCCCACTTCCACTCCAGGACCTCCAAGGGCTGTACCAAGCCTACTGGTACCTGGTGTTCTGCCTTCACCTACTGGCAGGTGAGGCATCAAGAAACGAACTCCGCCACAGCCTTCTTCATGCCCGGCCACCAGTGCTGTCTTCTGAGATCCTGGTATATCTTCGCCACTCCAGGATGTACTGCCAAAGGGGAAGTGTGAAACTCTCTCAGCACCTCCTCTCATAAAGAAACTGGTACCAAGGTACGTCCTCTGAAAAGAACGTCGTGCTCTGCTCCAAAGGAGAAACCATCAGGTGCCTGTCCTGAGGATATTTGTGCACGCCGCGTCTCACAGTCAGCGTCCCCACGCTGTGCCTCTCTGACCCGCTGCAGTAGTGGAGGGGTGACTATGAGAGACTGAAGGAAAACTGCTCCATCTCTATCCACGAAGGATATCCGCAAATCGGCTAGCTGTTCTATCACCTCCTCAAGTAGCTGAATTCCCGTCCTCCTGCTGAGAGCATCGACTACTACGTTCCCCTTCCCAGAAGTATAGACTATCTCAAATTCATAGTACTGGAGGAACTCAAGCCATCGCCGCTGTCTCAGGTTCAGGTCCTTCTGAAAGAAGATGTACCTGAGACTCTGATGGTCAGAAAAAAAACTGCAAAGCACTCGCCCATCAGATAGTGTCGCCATGTATTCAGAGCGAAGACCACTACTGCTAACTCCAGGTCATGGGTAGCGTAGTTCTGCTCATGTGGCCTCAACTGACGTGATCCATAGGCGATCACTACCCGATCCTGCATCAGGACACATCCGAGTCCGGTCCTTGATGCATCACAGTAGACTACGTACCCTACTCCCTTCTCTGGCAACCTCAAGATAGGGGTGCTAGTCAATCTCTGTCTCAGCTCCTAGAAGCTCTGCTATCATCTGTCTGACCACACAAAGGGTTTCCCCTTCCTCCTTAACATTCTGCAAAGCTGAAAAGATTTCTCCTTTGCCGAAAAGGGAAATCCAGTCTCATCCCCTGGATGAACCACATTCCTTGCCTAAAACAGTCAATCCCTTCATGATTAGTTAATTCATGGCATGGATGACGTCGTAAGGCCTCAACGCTGCTACCAAGAGATCCAACCGTTACTCTCGCCTCCAAGGGTTGAGTCACACTGTCGGCATCAGTGTGTGGTCACTGGGTCTCCTCCAGTAAGAATCTCGTAAGTGAGGGTCAAGTCAACAGTTTTTAACCGGCACCTCTTAGTAATAACAAACAAAAGACAAGAAAGAAAATGTCACCATTGCAAGTGTCTTTTATTACTTTAACTCAAAGTACAAGGACACAAGGCGACACAAACCACGAAGCTAGAGGCATTATGGGAAAAGGCCTCTATGCTTGGAGCTAGTCCCGCACTAGTCCACCCGCTTCCGGAGCTCCATGATCGTAAGCTTCAGCTACCTGAATCTGTGCTCTCCCCTGAGGTCGGGGTGGACCTCTTGGTGGTGGTGGTGGTAGAGCCTCAAAATGTCGTCCACCACCTGCCACTCGACCAGCTCCTCGGTCTCGTCCACCTACTCCCTGTGGATCGCCATGGCCGAACCTCTGCCTTTGCCTAGGTGGTTCCTCAACCGTCTGATGCTCCTCTGCATGGCGGGTCGGGCAGTCACGAGCCATGTGGCCCTGCCCGCCGCATGCATAGCACTGTATTCCACTCGTAAGACTGGTTCTACTGCGTGTGCCCCGAACCTCCGAGCCAGTATCCTGTGGTCGTCTGCCCGTTGGCCTGGCCCGCTTCGACCTCTGCGACATCTGTCTACTGCCGGCTGCAGAAGACTCTGCCACGTGTCGCCCTGCGGGAGGTCTCGCCGCTGGTGTAGACTCAGCAAGAAAACTCTCGATGAGAAGAGCTCACTCTAGTACTCCTGCCTGAGTCAGAATGCTGAGGGATATCAGCGATGCCCTGATCTCATGCCTCAATCCCTGCTCAAAGGTCCGGGCCCGGAAGAATGGGTCCCGTACCATGTCGGTCGAGTAGTGCGAGAGATCGGTAAATCTTGCTGAGTACTGGGCGACTGTCAAGCTGCCCTACCGCAGCTGAAGAAGCTCCTGGATGCGCACCACATGGAGGGTGGCTGGGAAGAACTCCGAGCGGAAGAGGCTCTGAAAGTCCGTCCAGAGAAGAGATGCCTCAACGTGCACCTGGAGCATCAAGCTCCACCATCGGCCCGCTGCCGCGTGTAGTAGGCTCGCTGTGAGGATCACCATGAGGTCTGCTGGTGTCCTCACTAACCGAAAAACTCGTACCGCTACCTCCAGCCAGTCCTCGGCTGCCTGGGGGTCCGTCTCCCCGTGGAACCTGGGCGGTCGCTGGCGCTGGAACTCATGCAGTGCACTAAGGCGACGTGCATCGTCAGCGGCTGGGGCTAGAAGCATCGGTGGCTCGATGGGTAAAGGTACCGCCGGTGCCTCAGCTATCAAAGGGCCTTGCACCGAGGCCTCGTCGCTCGGTGGGCTGTCGTCACGCTCAACTCTCAGAACCCTAGCTGGCTGCCGTCGTGGGGCCATCCTGAAAGAAACAGGTGCACCACGGTCAAATAGTATACCTGGTGAGATGACACAAGTAATCACATAGAAAACTTGAAACACACATGCAATCAATGTTTTCGTGCATTAAGTCGGAAATCAGAAGCCAGGGTCCTGGTGTACGGATACGTCGGCCGCCGCACCAACACTGGACTCCCTGGACTGATAACCACACCCAATACGCTTAACACTATTGCTTCACATAGAAAAAGATCAGAGTCCCAAGTTCTGTGGTAGAACCGAACTCCTCTGATACCAATTTGTCACGACCCGTCCTCGGGGCCCGTGCCGTGACTACCCCAAGCCCGCCTTCCATAGGCCAGGGGCTGGCGACTAGCACTAAGGCGTAATTCCCGGTAAAAAGGGAAGGCATTGCCTTGTAAAGTAAACAAACACCACAGAGTAAGCAAGCAGTAGAAGTAAACACTAAGTAAAACTGAGTACAACAGTATGTGCGGAAAAGTAATTGGGCCAGTATACAAACCCAAACTGAAAGTAAAGTACAACTGGAAGGGAAAACAACAACTGAAAAGTGAATCCACAACGTCGAGCTGTCCACTGGAAATCCCACCTGAAGGGTGGGTACAAATAGCCTCCTCTGCTCCTCGGGTCCAGCCAACCGCTCCGAGTACGTCCCGCCCAATGGTCCACCTCCAGGTACCATCCTGCCCCGCAAGCCTCAACCACGATCAGCACTGTCCATCGTCTGCAACCAACACAACGTAGTGCGGGAATAGCCCGTGCAGGGGTGAGTATAAGCTACTTAGTAGGGACCCCGAGATCCCCGAAGGTCTCCCAAAATCCACAAAGGAAAGATACAATAACGAAGTAACATAAGACACCGCTTAGGTATATGCCCATACATATACCTAAGTCATCAATTCTCGTTCGGCTCCAACATCCGAGCCCAAGTACAACCTAGTCCACGCAGGAAAGCAAAACATAAATCCACACAGGATAGCACAACACAATCCACATAGGAAAGAAAAACGTAAATCCACACAGGATAACACAACACAATCCACATAGGAAAGCCAAACAGGATTCAGCTCACACAGGTATACTTCTTCGTATGACGATAGAGATGATCAGATATATCTACTGATTCATCTAAGTCGTCTGACCCACAAAGGATCGATAGGTACTAACCCCCGCAATGACCCAGGAAGGGTCTGACCCACACAGGATCGATAGGTAACTAACCCCCGCAAAGACCCACACAGGATCGGACCCACACAGGATCAATAGGTAACTAACCCCAGCAAAGACCCACACAGGATCAGACCCACACAGGATCTGTAGGCGCTGGCTCACACAGAACCGCTGAGCGCTGAACCACACAGGATCGGACCCACACAAGATCGGTAGCACTAATCCATGTAGGATCACTGAGTTCTGTAGTCGTTGCCGTCGAATCCACTGAGGATCTCTGTACAGTCATTGTCGTCGCAGTCGCAGCCAGCACTAGGGTTCCCGCACACAACAAGCTCGTTCGGGAGGGTCCGCTCCACGAGCCGAGAGACTGATACATCAACTGACACAAAGTCTAGAGTTGATGTATCCTAAAGTTCCGTATCGCAAACAGGAACTCAACATCGCAGACGGCGCGTCAATCAGACGCCCGGTCTGAGAGTTATTGGCTTTTTTGTCCCAGGGGCCCGGTTAGTTTTTAAGGCAAAACCAACCTGACCTTACTCCACCTGCATCCAAACCTCGGGTGGAGTAAGCCAATAGATCTGTCTCACTAAGAGGAAACCAACAAAGTTGACGGCACGTCAATTAGACGTCCGGAGCTTAAGATATGAGCGTTTCCGCTCCGAGGGCCCGGTTGGTTTCGTGTACGAACCAACCTGGCCAAACCCAAAGTATTCCGAAACCTTGAGTGCGATATACCGAAACGACCATCTCGATCCAAGGATCGCATTGCCGCTAACGGCATGTCGATCGGAGGTCCATAGCCTGAGATATGGGAAAAATAACCAAAAGGGTCCGAAAATGGGGGTTTCGGGCCCGGACCGACCCGGCCCGAGACCCCCTGGGTCGGCCCGGTGGGGTGCGGACCGGCCCGGCTCGGCGCTCGGCCTGGCGGCCTGGCGCGCGGCGCCAGCTGGCTCGGCTTTTGCGGGGGGGGGGGGGGGGGGGGGGGGGCGCTTCCCCCCGCATTTAGTAACCGCGAACCCCCTTTAATGGGGGCCGCTAGCTGGCCAGCCAGGGGTTTGAACCCCTGGATGTCCTCCGGTCCGGCCGGCCGGTTTCTACCACCACGGGACCAGTGATGGCCGGTCCCCTCCCTACTCTGACACCTGCGGCCCGGAACCGGCCGCCGGTCACCCTGCTCCGCCGCGGACCGGAACCGGCCGTGGTTTAGGTTCGTCCGGCACGGCGCGACGGCACCGTGCCCCTCTGCCGCGGCCTCGCTCCGGCCGCGGTGTCTTCGGTTTTCCCCGACGCGGCGCGACGGCGCTGCGACTTGGTTCAACTTCACGGCGCGGCCGACGACGCCGCACGTTACTTGCTGCACGATCCCGCGTGGTGGGACCACACCACGCCATTTCGTTCCAACCATAATAGAAACAACATCAAGGATATGGGAGGAGGGTCGGCCGTGTTTGTGCGGTCCGGCCCCCTCTCGTTAATCGAAATCATTTGGTCGTATAACCATGAAGAACAACAAACTAGAATTCACGAATGAAATAAAATAAATAAACCCCTACCTTGAGCGTAGCTAGAACGGGGGTTCACCGCGGAAAACGTCGTCGCGAGGTGAACCTCTGTATGTTGAAGGAGAACGCCCGAGGAGGAAGTGGAATCTCCTTTTCTTTGACACGGGAAGAAGATCGAAAGAGGGTGCGTCGTTGATCTTCGAAAAAAAAGGGTCACACACCGGCTGCAGAGAGGAGAAGAAACGACACATCGATCTCTTCTTACGGTGACGAAGTTCTTCGTCGAAGTCTTGGTGTTCTTCGTGATGAAGATGAAAACACCCAAGATCTATCTCCTCAATTGTCCACACACAACATCCAACCAAAATAAAATAAGGCTCATCCTTATTTTATTAACTCATGCCACAATTCAAAAATTCAAAACTTAATTTAATAAATTGAATTGGTGTGTTGGCATACTTAAAGAGAGGAGAGGAAAAGTCACCCAAATAAAGGGAAGTTTAAAAGTTAAAAGAGTTACACAACTTAAGTGGGGGGGGGGGGGTTAAGAGGAGTTAGAGAGTTAAGGAAATTGAAAAGGTGGGGGCTCGTGTGGGCCCCACCTCACCTTTAATCCACTCAAGAGAAACTAACAATTAGTGGGTCCCACCCTAACTCCTACACTTAGGTTCTAACTCATGGAGAGGAGAAATAAAATTCTTAACGAAATTTTATTTCACTCACACTTAATCCACAAAAATTAAACAACTCATATCGAGCAAACGCAACTCCAGAAAAGGCGTTCCTAAGCAATTATCGGCGCTGCGGTTCCATCAGTGACCTCAAAATTCGATTCCGAGCACCGGTTCAAAATATAGGAATTCCCGCTCGTTCGTTCACTGAATGTACCCGAGCTAAACTTCAGATAGAAATTCCGGGTACACCGGGCCTCAGAATCAAATCCCATGCTTTCTAGATGTATTTTCATTTTAAGCTTCCACTGAGCATAGTTAGTTCCATTAAAGAAAGGTGGTATATTGGTAGCATCCCCTTCTAATCTATTATCCATGATATAAATTGAAAAATAATTTCAAAGAGATAAAAATTTATAAATAACAGAAATTTTATGATCTTTGAAAAACAACTACAATCACAGTTGAAAATATTTGAAAACTGTCAATATTTTTTGAAACCTATGATACCAAATTTTGGTCAGAGTAGATCACTCAAGAGGGGCATGAATTGAGTATCTATAAAAATTTCTGTTAGAATTAGTTCTTAAAAGAAATATCCACCAATTAAAATGTAATCAAAGTCAGTTTGCAATGAATTTATAAATGTATTGAATGTTCAATTAATTTCTCAGAAGATTGATTAGTTCTCAGATTTACCAATATAAAGATTAGTCAAACTTTTTAAACTAATCTAATGATTAAAAATAGATATAAACACTTTATAAACTAACTATCAAAGTTCAATTTAGTTTTATTTGAAATGAAATAAACATAGATCAGATTAAACTAAAAAGCAAATACACAATGGATAAAAACAAGAGGTTCATTCTCAAGCTAAGACTTAGTCCTCTCTACTTGGTGATCACCTGCCACCAAGTAGTTTAAATTAATAAACCTTTTTTGATCCACACCCTGGATCGGGGTTCACAACACCACACAAGGCTGTTCAGGTCACACTTGACCTCTACCAAATTTATTCGTGGGAAAAGCAACAAAAAAAACACACTCGATCTCTTCCATTGTTCTACATGGGATACAAGAGTAAAAAGAGAGTGAGTGTGAGGATATTGAGTATACTTCAGTTATGTACAGGATACAGTGTGTGAAACAAACAGACGCACACACTGCTCAGAAAAGTAAACACAATACCACAACAGAGTTATAAATGAAGAATAGAGTTTAGAAATTTCTGTGTGTTATGAAATGAAGCTCTGGACTAGATTGAAGGAGAGGAAATGATATTCTTGTCCTCTTCTGGAATATGGATTCAGAACTGAGTATCACAGCCTCTCTACTCTAGCTTTCAGGTGTGAAAATTTCAGCTCTTCGATGTTAGGATGTTCAGAGAAATTCAGCAGGTTCTTGCTTGTCTTATTGAACTCCTTGTGTACTCTAGCTTTGAGTTATTTAAAGTTTGAACACAAATTTTTGAGTTCATCTGTTTTCACAATTTATCACATTCGCTCGGTCTATCTCACACACTGTTTTCACGGTTTATCTTGTAATCCTTTTATACTTCAAGGTTCAGTAGGAATGAATATCTCCCCACGTGCATGTACCTCGTACTGTCTACAGATAGTCCTACAAATAACATTAAATAATTCCAGAAACATTAATTTGTCTAAATATGACCGTTATAAATAAATTTGAATTAATAAATTTGAAACAGTATTTATGACTATCTGTGAGTCATAAGTATCGGTGACTCATTTGCATTGGTCTATCGCCATCGGTCTATCAGCATCGGTCTGTAAGCATTAGTATGTTAGTATCAGTCTATCAGTATCGGTGACTCCAAGTATCAGTGAGTTATTTACATCGGTATCAGTGACTTAGTGTATTAGTGAGTTTTTTGTGCTATCGGCCTGTCAGCATCGGTGAGTCGATCATCGGTGTGTTGTCCATCGATGAGTCAATCATCGGTGTGCCATCCATCAGTGAGTCGATCAACGGTGTGTCATCCATCAGTGAGTCGATCCGAACTAATGGTGCTAGGGACTCATGAAGTGTCTGTCTTACACAGAGCACTACTATATTAAGTGACATCCATAACTACATGAAAATATACACTTATAAATATATTGAAGCATAAATATAATTTATTGAGTTATTGAAATGTATCGTACAGTATGAAATAATTGATTTACTTAGAGATATTAAATGGAATGAAATAATAGAATTTGTAGATTGACATTATTTGTGATAATGAAAACCAGTATATCATAGAGGGTCCAACAGATTGAACAAATACCATCTCAATGGATTGACCTTCTTATATAGTTCTTGAGATACTCTTAAGTATCCATGCATTTACTAGCACCTTATAAAATGCACTAGTAAATGGAAATGGTTACAACACTTGTAACCATTGACCATATGCATTCTCCCAACATTTCATCTCATGAAACATTTAATTAATGATATCCCACCATAAAAAATTAATCGAATTTTAACATTTAACATTCCACTACACAATGTATCATAGAATACGATTCATTTCTACATCATAACACTTATTATATTTCTTAATAATATAATAAGATAGGCTTAGGCAGTAGTGTGTTATCTTTATACCCCACCTTACAATATCCCAAAACCAATGGAACATGATATTCCTTGGTTCTTGAATGTTATACCATATAACATTCCCATATCATCACTTACGATATATCCAATATACCTCATATGTATATATAGTTTTAGGGAATATATATATATATCTATTTTAACATTCATTTGGTGAATTTATAAATCATATATGAAGGCTATTTGGAGAAGGATTCTAATAGTAGTCCTAGCCACATGAGCATAAGTATCAAAATAACCAATTCCTTCCTTTTGTTTAAACCCCTTGACTACCAATCTAATATTATATTTTTCAATTATGTAATTTATTTTCATTTTCCATCTAAATACCCACTTGCAGCTTATTGGTTGTGAACCTTGTGGAAGATCAACTAGTATCCAAGTATTGTTCCCAGTTATAGAGTCCATTTCATCATTTATTTCTTCCTTCCAAAGAGATGCATCAGAATATGACATGTCTTCTTTGTAAGTTTTAGTATCAGACTCCATATTTAGAAAATATGAAGTTTGTTTAAAAATATTGTCATTAGTTCATTCCAACAAGTACATATAGAAATTATATCCATATGTATTGGGTATCCAAGGTCGTTTACTTTTACAAACCTCCTTGACTATATCTTCTTAAGATACTTTTTTTATTTGAGCCAAATTTCTCTATTTAGACCTTCTTAAGTAATGAGGTAAACTTTGATTCATCAAAGATAACATCTCTTGATTCAATAACTGTATTAAAAAATACTAAATCATTAGATTCTACAAACATGAATCTATAATATTTTTAATTCTCTGCATATCCAAGAAATATTCAATCAATACCTATTTTACCCAACTTTTACCTTTTAGGTTCAAGTATTCTTACAATTGTGTGACAACCCCAAACCTTTAAATAATTGAGGTTTGGTTTTCCATGATTCCATAATTTATATGGAGCCACAACCTTTACTTTTGTGGGAACCTTGTTTATGATTTGACACACAATTAATAATTCCCCTCCCTAAAAACCTCATGAAAGATGCAAGACAAACATCATGGAACTCACCATTTCCACTAATGTTCTATTCTTTCTTTCACCTATACCACTGTATTTAGGTTTATAGGGATCCATCACTTCATATATGATATCTTATGATTAAAAATATGAAGGACTATAATATTGTACTCCCATATCAAATTTTAGAAATTTTATTATAATTCCACACTAGTTTTCAACTTCACTTTTATAAATAAAAAATTTACCTATAACTTCATCTTTAGTATGTTAAAGGTAGATATGAAAAAATCCAGAACAATCATAAATGAAAGTTATGAATCACTTTTTATTACCCATGGTGGGTGTAGCATGAAAATCACATACATCGTTATATATTAATTCAAATAAATTAATTTTCCTTTCTATAGTTGGAAATGATTTCCTAATTATTTTAGTTTGCATGCATGGAACACATTTATGATTATTTTTATCCATGCTAAGTAATAATTTCATTTTTGTCATGTTATACATTTTCTTATAATTTATATATCCTAAAAGATTATTCCATAAACCAAAATTCTCTAAAGAGTAAGAAGAAATAAAAATTTTATTTAATTTTAATAATCCATTATATAGATTCCCTTCTCCAATAAAGATCCCACCCTTGGATAGAACAAAATTATCAGCCTCAAATACAAGCTTAAACCCATACTTTCTTAACAAGCTCCCTAAAACTACATTCCTATGAAATTAAGGCACATACATGACATCATTTAGAGTATGAGTCTTTCGAGAGGTAAAATTGACATCGAACACTCCCTTCCTTTGTATGTTCATGCCTATATAGTTTCCCATATAGAGCGACATCCCATCACTGATCGATTCCATCCTCTTGTAGAGAGATTTATTATTGCGCACATGTCATGTAGCACCATAATCAACCCACCAAGAAGAGATATCCTCAATAACATTATCTTTAAATATCATGGATGTAAAGTTCTCCTTAGGATTGTTGTTGTTTCCATATTTCTTCTTAAAAAGACAATAGTCCTACTTGAAGTGTCTTAGGTTTCCATAAAAGTAGCTTGCCAAATTATTCTTCTTGGATCATAACTTTCCTTTTAAAGGATGGTTTGGACATTTATACCACTTTTAGGACATGATCAGGACAACTACCTCTTCCATGAGGACTTTGGATTTATCATCCTTAGGTTTATTTTTCTCATGATTTTTAAATTTCTCCCCAATTTGAAGATAGTAGAGAAGGAAAAAAATATTATCTTATGAGTTAGATAATGTTTAACATTATTCAAAGTAGGATGGACTTTATCTATGATGGATGTTATAGAGCCCCCAACCTAGATCACCTAAATAGAACCCAAGCTAGAGATCCAAAAACCTCAGGCATGCCTCTTCTTTATGCCAGAGGCTATCGACTAGCGGTGAGGGTCTATGTAAATTGTGGAGAAAGTATAATATCAGTTATAAATAATTGTAAACAATAGTGAAACCTAAATACATAACAATAAAAAAAATATAATATTAAGAGTGCAATTAGACCATATCATAAGGTTTGAAAAATAAATATCAATAATGTCACATGAGCTGTACAAATGTAAACTGGATTTCATGGGTTGATCATATGCAGGAATGTACAAAAGAATAAAATAAAAACACCAACATGACATTGAGGATCCAATAGGTCTAACCCCAAATCCATATAACCATGCATCTATTACACCTCCAGTCACTATTTATTGGTTTTAGGGCCCTATCACTTTCCTATGTCACGAACCATAAAGTCATCACGTGTCCTAAGGGATCATGCTAGGTGTGAGTATGAATTCAGTAAGACACCATCAATAGTGTCCCTAGATAATATTCACATATATATGAGTGTATGGAAATTGAAAAGTATGAAACCCAATACAATCAACTCAACCTACTCCACTTTGTGCTCAACTATCCATGAGTGAGCACCCTACATGCTTTGACCAATATTGAAGTGGGATGATGCTCCCATGGTTTGTATAAATATAAAGGGAGAATGATTCACCATCCCTCATCCTATAACCAAAAAACATTCCATTTACATTACCTTGGCCTCTTAGTGAATGAGGCATCACCAAAACACATTCCAAAACCCCCCTTTACACTTCCCTGACTCGATGACTCTAAACAATTCCATACGCAGTGAGCAGTCTTCTCCTAATTGGTGATCACAATCACCCCTCAACCCTATTTCCACATACGAATTATCCCTCATTCGTATCTATGGTTAACACAATCATCATAGGCTGATCATCTACAGAGGATACCACCAAACATCCAGTGGTCAACACCACCTCATGACCCCCTCTCTTTGTGAACATGGCCCCAACTACCTCAACCCTATGGTGAGCAACACCACTAACATCTCATGATTATAACTTAGTGATCCACCTTCACCCCACCATTGGTGAACAAAATACCACCCTCATAACATGTTGACAAACCACATCGCCATAAAGTCACATAATTTACCCCCATCACATCCCCAATGAATGTCATCAAGCAACACATACCATGAACCATCACATGAAAACACATGAAAACCTACCAAGAAATCTTGTTGGACATGAACAAGGGACTTAGTGTGAGATTATACTTGGGGGGTGGGGGTGGTTCAGAGCATGCACTGACAATGATAATTAAAACTCTCATTCCTTTAAATTCTGACTTTCCCTTCAAGGATCTTGACCTCTCAACCTTGAGGGTCTCTTGTTATACTATTTAACCAGATATTCTTCAGATTGCTTGATATGTTTTGGTGTGCGTGCATAAAGTAAATATGGACATGATTGTTTACTTTATTCACCCTCACTAAGATATGTCCAAGGAGCATGCATCAACATTATACCATGCACCAAAATCACCATGAATCCCACTGCTTATATAGGTTTAGGCTAGGTCACTCATATACCCAGGCTCACTGCCTTACAAGGTTTAGGGACAACTCACTAATTCCCAAGGTTCACTCTCTAGAACAATCCTTCATTAGATCACTATTGGTGGAAAGGATCAACTTCACATAGTTTATGTACATGTATGTCCCTTCTCTAGTATCATTATCATGGAATGCATCCTACATTGTAGATAGATGCTCTGTTGAAGTCTCTTTAGACGCTCCTTCAAAATTTGTGAAAAACACCTTGGAAACAACTTCTTCTTTACAGAATATCTATGTAACAACTTATTCTTTGTTGTAGGCACAACAAACAAACACGTTCTTTACTTTCTAAGACTAGTATGAAACAACTTCACTTTGCTATAAGCACACCAAACTCCTTCATCAAATTTGATAGTATCTTCAATGATTTACAAACCTGTAAGACTTCCATCCTCTAAATGGAACAAACTACCCTTCTTCTTCCACTAAAATTTGGATCTTTATTAAGCTCTCTATTTAGGGATCTCTCAAAGAAAACTCCCCTCTATTTTTCTTCTTCTGAGAGATATATCACGTGATGCAGATCTTCTGCTCTTATACAATCATTATCACATGTGATGTAATTTCCATTTTAAGAGTCATAAATGACCCTTAAATTTTCCACATATCTCATGTTGTAACTACATGGATATTTCTAAAATATATAAATTCCCAAGAATATCTCCATCTTCTTAGCATGTATTTCCATATCTGTAAATATAGAAAAACAAACGTTCACCACTTTAATTTTAAGATTCATAAATTTATCTTAAATTCAAAAAGTATCTTAGGATAGATATTATCATATGGTAAGGATATGGATGCCCATGATAACTTCCCCCAAGAATATCTCTATGCCAGCATGAACTTCCATATCTGTAAATATGGAAAACCATATTTTCACAACATCATGATAGTGGTCTTAAAACTTTAATTTTTTATGACCCATGATCATAAAAACATCTATCTTGTGAAGATGACCCACCATTTATGAATAATAACACACTATCATACATTTGTTTATAGTTAGGTATTGCCACAAAATTTGCTCCTATATTCACACATGGCTATTACGACGTAGTGATTACCTCCATGGTGCAACATTCTCCAAATATCAATGAAAAATTACTGCTATGATTTAGCTTCTTCACTATGGAGTGGATACTTCTTAAATGGTAGAATATCAAATAAAATCCCCACTCACCTTTGTGGAATAGACATAAGATCCGTGGTGCAATGTCCATACTCTTGTGACATGGCTTATTTCTTGCGATGCTAGCAACACCATAAACTCATCCAACTATTTTCTATGGATTAAGTCATGTATTTACTGTGTGTGAAAATTCACCGCATCTAAACTTCACGCAAGTTGTGTTATGGAATATTCTTCTATGCCACATCCTTTTCTTCTACAGTTTATTATGGCACAATCTCATATACTATGACACAATATCAACTTCTTACCCTTGTGAGAGTTGTGGAAACTCAGAAAAACATTTACACAAGTATAAATTTACCCTTATGTGTCCTCATTACCCTTATGTAGGTACCCTTAAATAGTTCATCTCCTTTCAGGTTACTCCTACATAGTTATTGGAAATATCAGCTTACCTTTATGTAAATATCCAAATACCCTTATAAAACTTCATGTACTCTTACATAGATGAGGATTTACCCTTATGAAAGTTGCCTATACCCTTATATGGATAAAGATTTACCCTTATGAAAGATGGAATCCATGAATTTATCTTAAAAAAGTACCCTTATACGAGTGTCTACCCTTACTTGAGCCACTAAGGAAGCTCACGATTACCCTTACGCAATATTCCATGCTACCTTAATGAAAGATTCCATAATGATACCCTTACACAAGATTCCATGCATGCTACCCTCACACAAGCTTCCATTCTACCCTTACGTAAGGCATTATACCCTTACACAAGCTTCTATATGATACCTGTACCTATAAACTTCCTTCATAAACTTTACTTCTGGCATCTTCATGACTTCTCCACCTGGCCAAACATCACATTGTTGACCTTAAAAATCCTTATGGACTTAATGAGTCCATAAAAATTATCTAAGAAACTCCAACCTGGTCCTTACTTTGGAAACTACCAAACAAGCCTTATGGACTTAATGAGTCCATAATAATTCTCCAAGAATCTTCAGCTTGGTCCTCACTTTAGGAACTACCAATCTCCTCGTCAACACTTTGGTCATATTCAACATGTGTTGTAAATAATGTTATTGTTAACAAATCCATCTTGCTTCATTGAGATGCCAACACACATCTTGTTCATCAACCTTGACCATCCTTATTGACCAACCTTATTCTTGGAAATCAAATACATTTTCAATAAATCCAACATCAATCCTTTTAGATTGCTGAAAATCTCTCCCTTTGGATTTTGTTGACAATACACAACATACTTTTTCTCCCCCCTTATTCAATGAATACATGGAAGTATCTTATCCCCTTTAATGATATCTTCTCCCTATCAAGATATCTTTCTATCCCCCATGTTGTTAATGAAATACAAAGGGAATTTTGAAATCAAAGGGTCTTTCCAAGATTCCTTCTACAAATATAGGGATGCCTCTTTCTTTCTTATCCTCCATATTGGAGGGAACATCATCTTCACATCATCTCCCCCTCAACATAGGATAATATTCCAAGAAAACTCAAATCCCATTTGGGATATCTTCTACACCTATTTCAAAACATCATTCTTTGGCATCAATCACATGTTAATTAGCCAAATACTTTGAAACCAGATGTTTCAAAGCCAATCTTCTTTCCTACTATATTTTCTCAAGATATTCACTGAGTAAATTTACCACTTTTCACTTGAGATATCAATAAATCCTCTAAGTGTACTAAGATGATGATCGGTATAGGAAAAAATATTTTTTATAGGCAATAAGAAGGATGTCTATGCCATTCATGAATATAAAGAAAAATACAAAACAACATTGGATTTTCCACATTCAAAAACACAACCGGTGATCTCCATCAATTCACACCAAACCATTAGTACATAACATTAAAGTACTTGGTTGTGAGAAACATACCTTATGGTGAAGTAATTGACACTACTTGATAAAAATTTGACATAACTTGTTGTTAGAGTAGGTCAAATGAAAAAACTGATATCATTTGAACTCCATGCCTTTCATTTTTTTATATACTTCAAAAACTCCATGTGAGGTGTGACTTTGATGTTCACCACAACTACCCCTAAAATTTTGTCTCTTAACACCATTTTTTATATCACTTGTTGGTTTAAAAAATGAGGATGCCACTTTTTGGAAGAAATCTTCCAATCTAGCATCTTTTGGATATCTTGAAAACATTAGATGATACCAAAGACCAAACCACTTATTAGAAAAACTAATATATGAATATAAAATTAATTTTTATGGCTACTACCATTTCCCAATCATCATATTCTTCTTTGAAGATTGATTCAAAAACACAACTAGATACTAACATTTTTGAACACCATCCAGGCCTTCTTTCTATGTAATTTTATCTTGTAAATTTTCCACAAGTATACCATTTTCATGAAAATTTCTTCTAATCCAAATTTTCATTCTACTCTATCCACTTGTTCTTTTATAGCATAATTATTCATGTTATTTTCAAGCATAATCATCCCATGGATCATATCCTCCCCTTAATTAGGCACCTCTTCATAAATAGTCAATCATAATAAAGCATATAGGGAGAGAGGTACCTCAATGTTCCTCAAGTTGAGGAATAGGGCTATTCATGATGAACCAACCCATCATTATCCATATTTCCTTTTACTTTTTTTTTCAGATTTCAGGAAAGGAATGAAATCAACTCTTTAAGTTTTTCATCATCACTTGTAGTTAGAAAACTAAACCTATTTCCAAAGGATATCCTTTATATGATACCTCCTACACACTTCTTTTCATGGATTTGAATATTTTCATCCTTCCTTATCTTGGGATTTTCTATAATTATGGAATTGATCACACTTGAACAAGTAGCTTCTTAGGTTTTATCACTATTAGATCTCACCTATGAATTTCTTTTTCATTGAATTTTACTCCTTTTACTCTTAGTGGTTTGTGTAGGACCACTTTGGAAAAAATCTTCCTTGATGGCCAAAAGTGCCATTTTGGAACACATATTCCTTGGTGGAGTCAACTTCACATTCTCTTGCACCTTTTTTACAACTGGAACAACCTCTTATTTTTTTTGCTTCCACATTTATCTTTTTTTCCTCCAAGAGAGTTTTTGTGAGTGCTCATATTTTGGTGCTTGATACACCCTTTTTTGAATATATTTATTATCCTCTAAGACATTAAACATATTTTACAGATTAATAGGCATTTTTATAGGATAATAAATATCCTTGTAAGTCATAGGATTGGAGGGTATTCGTATGGATTCTTTACCCTTCTATGTATTTCTCCAATTGAAATACCTTACCATATGACCAAATTTACTACAAATGAAACATATACCATATTAATCATACCTCATTTGGTCTCTCCTTGAATGACATGTTGGTACAAATGGATTTATTCTCACATATTTGGGATTTTTGGATTCAAATAATCTAGCCATGATGTGCCCAAATCTTCCACAATAAAAGTACTTTAGTACCTCCATCTTTTATGGAACTACAAATCAAGATTTTTCATGGAACAACACCTTGATTCCATATTTTAGATATGGGTTTCTCTTTGTTTCTGCACAAGTTGAGATAGATTTTAGAGGGACCTTCATCATCTCAACTGATGTGTTCATTCTCTCCTAAAGGTCTCTTAATTTCATACCTTTATCATTCAAATGAGCATCCATTATTTTCAAATTTGAAGCAACATCCATATCTAATTGTATCCTTTCTTCAAGTTGGGTATTGAGAGGTTTGATACTAACCTTTAACTCCTTATCCATGGCCATTTCCTTCATGATCTCTTAGGAAATATTTTCAATTAGGTCACTTTTCTCCTTTATCTTCGTTCCCATTTTCTTTACACTAGTAAAAAAATGGTCTTTAACGTCAAAAATATGATGTCAATTTCTTATAAACCGACACAAAATAGGGTTGTGGAGACTTTTTGGTGTCATTTTTATTTAAAAATGATTCCAAATAGGATCTAAATTGGTTTTTTGGTATTGTAGTTTTACAAAACCGAAGCCAAAAATACCCATCAATATCATTTTTTGCACCAGTTAAAAAAAAACTGACAATTTTTAAAAAAAAAATATTTTTGGCATTGATTTTTAAAAAAACCAACCGAAATAATTTTAAAAAAATCTTAATATGTTTTAGATCATTTTCTAAGTTTCAATTTGACTGGTTTTGGAGCTAAAATAGAGTTATAAATTAAAAGTCATGGATATCCAAAGTTGAAATTCTCTAAGAGAAGTCTTAAATAAGTCTAACCTTTGAAGGCCATAACTTTTAATCTGTAACTCCATTTTAGCTCCACGATAAGTCAAATAGAATATTATAAAATGATCTAAAACATAGTAATTTTTTTTTTCAAATTTTTGGTGTTTTTTTAAAAACCGATGCCAAAAATATTTTTTAAAATTTTTGGTGTCATTTTTTTAATAACCGACGCCAAAAATATATATCTTTTAATTTTTGGAATTAGTTTTTTTAAAAACTAATGCCAATTTTTTTTAATTATTTTCATTGTTTTTTTTAAAAACCAATGCCAAAAATATTTTTTTTTTACTTTTTGGCGTCGGTTTTTTTAAAATCCTATGCAAGAAAGTATATGAAAATACATGGGATCAATATTTCAATTTTTTTCACAACACACATTTCACTTTTTATAACACCACCTAAATTTTTATACAATTACATTAAAAATATTTTCTTTTGCTAGATATAAATCCATTTTCTCTTTCATTCATCATTTTCGACCTCTATGATTCAATCACATTTTTAACGCGAATTCAATCGATGATTTGAACACAATATCTATTATAATAATTGATTTTTTTTATTCATTGCTAAAATCTTGATAATATTTCTTATAATGATTATTTAATTTTATGATTGATTTATGAATATAAAACATCCGGATGATATTTTCCAACCAAGGTGAAAAATTCATTATCGATCACTGTTTTCATTGCCACATGGGTTCCACCCTAAAACTAAGAGATATGAAGATAAACAACATATCATTTTGATAGAAACTTCTGAAAGAATTGAAATATGTTTTAAGACTTAAGTTTATTTTATCTCATTTGGTGTATGTAATTTTCATTCATGTTTCTCATGTTTTCTTTGAAATGAGTTGTATCTATCGAAACTTTGAGAAGTCCAACTTCTGACGACCATAACTTTTGATCCGTAAATCCGTTTTAGCTCCACGACCAGTAAAATAGAATCTTAAGAAATGATCTAAAAAATAGTAATTTTTTTAATTATTTACGTTGTTTTTTTTAAACTGATGCCAAATATATTTTGTTTTAATTATTAGTGTCAGTTTTTTAAAAAACCGACGCCAATTTTTTTTAAATTATTATCATATGTTTGTTTAAAAACTGATTTTTTTTAACTTTTTGGCATTGGTTTATAAAAAAAGATGTCAAAATTCATATTTTTTACGTCAGCAGCTTCAATGTTGGTTAAAAAATAATGTTAAAATTAAAAATAAATGATGTTAAAGACCATTTTTCTACTAGTGTCATTCTTGAATTCAATGACACTTCTTTATCCTTTAACCTCTTATTTTCCAAGGACAAATCTTTAAGCATTGAAAAGTACACTCCATGCATTATACTATACCAATCATCATTATCATTTCATGAACATTCCTTGGAATATAAACTTGATGTTGTTTCCATTTCATCACTAGAATAACATCACCATTTTAGCTCCAAAAGAGAGTCTAAAATTTTACATCATTTATCCACAGGAGGGTTAGAATCATAATTATCAGGTCTATATTTTACCTCAGCTGCAGAACACAACTTTTAGGATTAATTCTTCTTGTTCTTATTTTTCTTACCTTTTTTCATAAGGCACTTATCACTTGACCATTCTTATTTTACAAAAAAACTCTTCCCAATTGCATCCAAATATCTTTAAAGAAATTTCAATGATTCATATTTTTATACAGGTCTTCCTCGAGAGCCTCCTTTAATGCCTATTTGATCAAAGAATGAATTACAATTTTTCTTTGACCTTTTTCAAAAATAACTCTGTGTCTAATCAACAGAATAATTTCATCTTCCACCACTTCTTGAGAAACTCTAATAGAAAATTCCATGAATTTGATGAACTCCTTTTTCCATGATTTGAAATTATTTCTATCAAATAAAGTATCCTTCACTTTGGATGACATATGTAGTGTCCAAGGATTGGTTAAGTACCATTGAGAGGGGGAGAGGGGGTGGGTGAATTAGTGGTACATAATTTGTAAAAATCCTTTTACTTTTGATTCAACCATTGTGACTGATTAAAGTCTTGATCCCTCATCTTTAATCCTCAAACTCACCTTACAAGTAATAAAATAAATAAAACACAAGACATAGGGATTTAAAAGGTTTGGTACAAAGACCCACTTTTTGTAGTGTTGGTTAGACCCTCAAACATGAATTCTCTACTATAATAGAAGGTGATTGCAACAATAATTGGTTATAACCCCAATTAAAATATAGTTATACCCCTATCTCTAATCATCCTTCAACGGTTGGTTAGACACCCCAACTGCACCTTCTTCAATGTGATTGGTTAGACCCCCTAATCATAATTTTCCAGCAACTGGCTAGAACCCCCAGCTGCAGCCTTCTTCTTAAAATAGATCTATCCATTTTAGAAAGATCTATTTAAGATCCTCCTCCATGAGCTTTCTAGATCACACTCGCTCATGCACAACTTCAAGTACATTTTAACTAATGCTAGTATTTCTCAAACAATTTTTGATCATAGTATATAATCAGCTTCCTTAGTGAAACACTACTTGGGAAATAATTATTCCTATTGTTATAGACCCAACCTTACTAAATACCAAAAACCCGGATATGAATTCCTTCTGAAACACTAAATGAAATTCTGTTCCAGCTTCACTCTCAAAAAACTGCACACTGATTATGAAATGTATGTTGCATGAACATTTATACATCCTTTATTTATGAACACAAATGCATGGATGTATGATTCTTCATGCATGTATAAATAATGCATAGTTATCTTAATTTTTGAAATAATTCACATGAACATGCTTCACATATTATACACATGCTTTAATACATGTACTTGCATATTGCCACATGTACTTCTTTTCACAAAGATCTCGTACTTCCTTTATGCTTCTTCAAGTGATTATTTAATCATGTATGCAAGAGATTAATCACCTTTATACACACACTATTCAGTCGGTGCCACATAAGTATGTTCCCTTCTCATCATAATATGTTACTGGAAACAATATTTATATTCACTGTGAAATCCTTGTGTGAAAATGGAAGTGCTTCTCTTCATTCGGTTTTTGTATACTGCCTAAGCACACTGTACTGCCTTCTCTTAAGTATGCAGTCTTATTTGTGAAAATTAATCACACTATATCACTGTGTCTTGGGGAACCCAATCCTTTTCATAAATCAAACACATGTATTGTTTCATTAAAACTATAGACATACACATGAAACTCTCATTAAGCATTATCATTTCATATGTGATTCTCATGTTCTTCTCATATTCATAATATGCGTCGCCTCTTACTTATTCAAGTAAACTTTTACCCAGATTCTTCTTTCTCCCTCATAAAACTCAGTGTGGTGGTTTACACTAGTTCTAGGAATCTCAAACTATCTTCATGTTATCACAAATCCAGAAATAATAATTGCATGAAACCATCTTGTGAAATAAGAGTGCTTTCGGGTCTTTTTTTCCCGCTCTCATAGCGTTCTCAAAATTCATGATAAGTATACAAAAGAAAATGAGATCCTTGGTGTATTTATAGATAAATACCCATCGACTCAGTACTTCTGAAAATCATGGACAACCACTTGTTGCACCGACTCATTTTTTTATGCGCTCACTACCTTAGGTCACATGATAGCAAAAATCAACATATCCGCAAAACCAGTTTTCCCCACTTCCTTTTTTTCTTCATTTTAATCTTTTTTAAATAATGAAAATGAAGTTTCATGGTGATTTGATCATTTTTGAATCACCAGGATGATCAAATTGTGCTTTAAAGCTTCAGTTCGATCTCCCGAACATCACTGCTTGGAGAAAACCTGATGAACAAAACCTCTTAGACGAGCTCGAGGTAGAAGAAAACGTAGATGAAGATCATATGGCTAATATAAAATTCATCAAACAACTAATGTTCTTTCCATATATTTAATGATTAATGAACAGTGACCGATCACCATGATTCCCACATCAATTCCTCATTCTGTTCCGTGCTCCCTTATAATACTAGGCCCATCGGTATCTTGAAAAATTCAAAAAACTAGTCCCCTTCTGAATAACCATTGGAACTACCTCATGTAGACACCTTATTCAACCACTATGCCTACCGACATGGTGGATCTAATCTACTCCCATGCACCTCTTTTGGTCATACTATTCACCCACATCATCTATCACCCATACTAGCTGGCTAGGGGTTGACTACCCACCTAAGCTGTGGCTGCAATCCCCTTGGATGGTGAGTATGCTAGGACAATTTTTTAATAAAACCCATTAAAACAACTTTTACATATATCATATAAAGAGAAAATACAACATTCAATCTCCACTTCCTTTCGAAACATTCTTCATGTAATTTATTTCTTATTGAGATAAATGTGTCATACTCAATAACAATTGACACATGTCTTCGAACTTAAGACTAATTCTACAATAATCACAATTAAAACCTCAACACATATTGATATCTTCTCCCAAACACTTATTTAAAACAAATGAAATTCACCCTACAAGAACTTCAATTTCACCTTTTGTATTTTTTGTCAATAATTATATGTCAATATGTTTACTTTTCTTTCTCCCCCTTATGGGAAATGAATATAAAGGTGTATTTAGGAGTTTTTACTATAACCAACTTCTCCTCTACTTTAGTTTCTTCACAAATAATGAAACCACACTCAACAAAAGAAAGTATTTTTCAGTTAATCAATTCTAAGTCTACATGGACAAGCCTGTGCAGAAAACAAGAGAGATGTCACCTAAGCATCAAGGCTATTCATATAGAATCTCGCCTTTTTGAAACATAACTTTTCATTACAATTTACAAACAGAGGATCTTTAAAGTCTAGTGTCTTGGAAATCAGGATCATAATACATGAAAAAAACATAAAAAATATTCTAAAACACTTGTAAAGATTCATCAAAGGTTCATACTATGTAAATTTACTACATATCATATCCTGGAGATAGACATCAAAGGAAAGGGTGAGTAGAAGGCCCAGTAAGGGTAAACAAGGGAATCAATGTACTTGTGATATCAATAAGAACTTGAATAAAAACATAAAGACACGAGCAATAGAAGAATAGGAATATCATAAATAAAAGAACTTGGAACATAACTTGAATATTTGGATACAACATTTCATTTAGACATTCATGAACATATCACCAAGGTCCATCCCCAAGGTGTCATAAAAATTACCAAGATTATTCACTAAGGTATCGTAAAAATAGTCATCTCTAGAGATTAATTCTTTACCCAATGCATTGGAGCGCTATCAGGGTGCACCCTTAATATGTCTTTAAATTAATGTGAGACACATAGATCATAATCAAACATTTCATAAATAACCAAAATGGAATCAAGGAAATGGGTTTCATGTCAAAATCACGACGTTTAAAAAGATCTTAAAAATAAGATCATTATGTCCTTTATAACCCATGAAAAGGGAGTGAGGGTTATATGTATGTAAATTAAAGAATCAAATATATCATATTTATATATTTATGAACACCCATGGAAACGAAATAAGTCTGGGTATTCACATAAATAAACAATATAATTTCTTGAGAGAAAGAGATAGAAATTTTGAGACGAAATTTCTGCAGCATAACGGCTATATAACATGGTTTTAGAAAACATTTAAAAGAGAAGGGACAAGGGTAAACCACTCATTAATAACTCATAATACAGTATGGGTACTGAATAAGATCATGGTATGTATATTTGAATGACATACCATATGAAAAAGAAACATGAAAGAAAAGAGAAGATGCAATTTCTCTTACGAAAAATTCGGTAGCCTAACGACATCACTTAAAAATTCAGAAAATAAATTGATGAGAGCGGAAAGGGTCTCTCAACAATTAGACATGAAATGTATAGAAATGATAACATATAAGAACACCCTCAACATAAATATATAGAAATTATAAGACACAACATAAAATAAGTCATGACTTAAAAGAGGAGGGTGAAAGAATCCCTTAACTTGAAGAGTAACTTCGAAATCTTGAAGGTCGGGACCTTGTGAGGATTGAGGGAACCTTGATAGGACTCCTTGGGAGGTAAAAAGACCAAAACTTCACTGGGGATGATTTGGAAATGAAATGAATGAGGGAAAGGCTTGGTATTTATAGGAGAAGTGAGGGGACAAAGCATTAATTGCCAAGGGACACCTCATCGGTGGTATTGGAAAAACCATGGGCTTGCCCATGGTATTTTCCCATGGTATTGGCCAATTGGGACACCTCATAACTTATCTTACTATTCATAAGTCTACCAGAATTATTTCATAATTATTACATCCTTAATGATGTCATTAAACACTCGAAACTCAAAAACTGTATTTTCATTATTCACTGAAAATTCAACTTTCTCAGAAAAATCCCAAAAATTCACCCTAACCAAATATCAATGCTCTGATTTAAAAAATGAACTCCATTTTATGAAAATAATTTTCTAAAAATTTTTAATTTAATTTTTAAATAAAAACACTATTCACTAAAAATTCAACTATTTCAGAAAAATCCCAAATATTTACCTTAACCAAATATCAATGCTCTGATTCCAAAAATGAACTCCTTTTTTATAAAAATAATTTTCTAAATATTTTTAATTTAATTTTTAAATAAAAAACATTATTCACCTGAAAAAACTAATACTTAACCAATAATTTCTGAAACAGTTATTTACCTATTTTATTGAATCACATTACTTAATCAAAGTGCCTAAATTATATTAATACTTTCTTAAGTGAAGTTACTTAATACATTTGGTCACATTACTAATCATAAGCATAAAATCACTATTCATAATTTACTATTCATCAAAAATTAAGTTGATCTTATTAGACTCTAAATTTCTTACTGAACATAACTATAGAAGACCATTTTTTGAAAATCATTACACATTATTAATTATTTAAGGTTTACATAAATATTTTAAAAATATCCTTTTTCTAAAATTCATCAATAATATGCATACTATATTTATCCGGACATTTGAAAATTCACAAACTTTAGCATAATAAGAAATCACAATTTTTATTTAAATCAAAGGATTACACAAGGAAGTTACGGTCTCGTTACATATCCCCTTATAACACCAGCATAGGACCTAAGAGTAAGGTGTGCTAGGGTGATAGAATCTTGGGGCGACATGGACAACATTGCCCGAGTAGTGATTTCTATCAGTTTGAACTTCTCATGAAGGTGATTCTGTTCCAGCTTCACACGATGAAGTTGGGATTGAGTTTGGTCCAGAGCAAAGCCCAAAGGTGCTAGCTCCTTCTCGAGCTCCGTCAGATGGGCTTCGATCGGCCCGAGACTACTGGATGGGGCCATCAAATCTTCTTTCTATATTAATTAATCAAGATCACTTGTATTTATAGACAATAATCGCAACATTTAGTTTCCAACCGTCATATTGACCAACAACCATATAACAGTCGAAACCCAATGATCTTATTTTAATTATACTCATTTTATTAAATGAAATAGTTTTGTTGAGTATAAAATAAAATAACACATAAAGTTAGGAAACAAAATTTATTCAAAATTTCGGGTCGTTACAATTCAAATTATGTAATCTGATACCATTCTAAAACTTATTTCAACAACTTCATAATATGGGATATTCAATAAAAATTTCTAAGAGATTTTCTACACACATATCAACCAACAAATCCAAAAGTTAAAGTGAAAAAACATACAGATCCCCTTTTTTCAATTGAATATTACCTCTCTTTTGATAATAGTTTTTAAAAAATAATAAAATTATGAATTTGAGAGTGATCATCATTTTCATAAAATTGTGAATATTTTCAGCTTCAAATAATATATGACCCCCCTTCAAGGGAAGAATCCGTCTACTTCAATCCCCTTCAATCTAGTACAAAAACATTTATATAAGGGAATAAGGAGGGACCTATTTGTTCCTCGGAAATAGCACTCAGGTTGAGAGTTTCCACTCAACATTGCTTTTCCCTTCTTCATTTTAAACTCAAATTTGGAAGGGTTGTCCTTTATATATTGGGCTATTAGGAGTGTTGTGAAATGTTTTGTACCATGCCCAATTTTTACAAACCTTTCACACTTCAGAATTTTCAACTCATAATTTGTATATGACTCCTCATCATTTATAAGTTCTCCAACTATCACCACTTGATTTTATTTTTCTTTGAAAAGATTCTAATCATTTCAAATTGTTTCATCTTCTCATACAATTCATTGGTGACTATATATTTCTTCACTATCTGCCTTCTCTTCTCATTTTCATTTTGAGAAATCTCATTTGGTAAAAAAAACTCTACATTTCTTATCTTTGTGACCTTCTTGACCACATCTACCAAAAACTTCATTCAAGCATTCATATAAGTTCTTCATTTAAAGTTTTAGATTATATATTGGTCACAATCTTATCTTCCTTATAATCTGATATCATATTCTCATCATTACTCTCCCTTGATTCATGCCTTTTTCTTGGTAGTGACATGTTATACCATCATGAATAAGCTTTATGACCAAACACTCCACAACACCAATAGTATCCTCTAAAACTTGATCTTTTAGACTGATATTAGTTATACTATGAATATTGTAGTTATTTTTTTCATATATTGTGGATGTATCTACTTAGGAGGAAACCTTATGACTGAATTAATCCACTTTTCCTTTGTGGAAGATATTTTATCATTTTTTCTTTTGGCCCAGTTGAATCGAGTCTTGTCTTGTAGACCTAAACTTTTATAAATACCAATTGTACATTGAGATTCATTTGGTATAGATTTTACCTTTTTTTATACCTTTATTCTCAGTAGATTTAGAAGATTTACCCTTAAGAACAATAGATTTAGTTAAGTCTTCTTTCATCTTCTTCAAATCAATTTGACCTAAAAGTAACATAGATTGTGTCTCAGAAAATCCTTCTTCTTTCTCAAAAATTATTTCTTCAAGATCATTCCCCATATTCTTAAATTTAGATAATTTCAATCAGTTTTGTTTATTTTCTTCAAAAAGTTCCGATTCTTCCTTATCAAGATCTTCCTTTCCAATAGTTTTTAGCTTTTCCTTCTAGTTCATCTATCTTCATATTATTTTATCTTATTTTATTAAGATAAATATCCTATTTCTTGATACGTTATTTATTCTTAATGGATATATTATCATTTTCTTTCTTTAGTTTTTTATTTTCCCTATTAAGTTTCATATTTTCCACAAGAGTAGCTTCCTTATTTTCTTTTAACATTCATTCTAATTCAGTTCTCTCATCACCTTCATCACATTCAAATGAGTCTCTAAATTTCTTGTATTTTCCCAAAAAGAAAATATGATTCATAAAATATCTTCCATCTTCTAACTCACTACTTGATGATGAAAATTAAAAAATTTCTCTAATCATCATATTTATCTTCTTGTAAGTAAACATCTTCTTTTTATTCTTCCACTTCATTTTCTGGGAATTTATATCCTCTTCATTTAATTCAGTGTCATCATCCTTCTTATTTGAAAAGTTACCAGTAACATGACCATTGTTGTGACAATTCCAACACTTTGGTGATTGTTTTATATTTACTTTCCATATTCACCTTTTGATCATTCTTTTAAACAAGTCAATCATTTAAATGAAGTCATATTTAGTTTCCTCATCCTCATAATCACTTGATTCTGGTTTTTCTTTGATTTTAGTTTTACCTTTTATCATAGCTTCAAAGTATATATCATCTCTTACCTTTTTATTGAATGATTTCACTTTTATTATTTTATATGTTATGAGAATATTATGAAATTTATCCAATGATAGATCTTCTTTAACTTACAAATTTGAAATATTTGAGTCAAATATATCTATGAAATTTCACACAAGCTTCTTCACAATAGTCAAATCATCTAGCTTCTCATCAAAACCTCTGATATTGGTAAAAATCTCATTTACTCTTGTAAATTAGTCATTAATAGTTTCACCATAATCCATTTTAATATCTTAAAACTTGCTTCTCTATATTTTAAACTTGGATTATTTAACTTTAATATTTCCTTTATAACTACTTCTCAGTTTATCCCAGATCTCTTTGGTATTTTGGAGAGCCATCACTTTAGTGTATACCTTTTTTGATAAATCTTTCAAGATTGCATTATGACCCTTGCCATCAACTTCAAACTTTATCTTATCATCTTGATTCATAGAAACATCCTTATCAATAGGTGGTAAACCCACTATTGTTATATCTCTCACTTTTAGGCTAATATATAAAAGGAAAGGAAGCATAATATTCCTCCAGATGTAGTAGTTCATGCCATCTAAAGTAATAATTCCATGACTATTCAATGAATTCAAATTCTCCATTTCTCATAATTTTTTTAGATCAATAAATGATAATTTTCTTTGATACCAATTGTAGTGTCCAAGGATCAGTTAAGTATCATTAAGAGGGGGGGGGGGTGAATCAGTGGTATAAAGTTTTTAAAAATTATTTTACTTCTGATTCAACATTTGTGACTGATTAAAGTCTCAATCCCCCATCTTTAATTTTCACCCTCACCCTATAAGCAATAATAACAATGAAATAACAATACACAATTATTTATAAGGTTTAGAACAAATACCTACCCCTTATCTTGTTGGTTAGACCCTCAACATAGATTCTGAACTATAAAAGAAGGTGATTACAATAGTAACTGGTTAGAACCCCTAATTACAAGTTGGTTATACCCTCCAGTTCTAATCATCCTTCAACAATTGGATAGACCCCCAACCACACCATCTTCAAAGTGATTGGTCAGACCCCCAATCACAACTTTCTAGAAACTAGTTAGACCCCCCAAGTGCAACCTTTTTCTTTAGATGGCTCAATACATTATAGAAATATCTATTGAAGATCCTCCTCCATGAGCTTGTTGGATATCACTAGCTTGTGTACAACTTCAAGTACATTTGAACTGATCTGGTCTTGCTCAAACAATTTCTCATCACAATATATAATCAACTGACTCAGTGAAACACTGCTTAGGAAATAATTCTTTTTTATACCAAAGACCCAACCTCACTAAATACTGAAAACTCATATATGAATTCCTTCTAAAACACTGAATAGAATTCTATCCTGAATTTAGTATCAAAACACTGCACACTGACTATGCAATGTATATTGCATGTAAATCTATGAAACCTTCATGTATAAACAAAAATGCATGGATGTATCATTCTTCATGAATGTATAAACAATGGTTGGTCATATTAATTTATGAAATAACACACATTACTTGCATACTTTAATACATGTACATGCATACCACCACATGTACTTCTTTTCAAAAAGATCTTGTACTGCCTTCACGATTCTTCAAGTGATTATGTAATCATGTATGCATGAGATTACTCACCTTCATACACACACTGTTCAGTCTACATCACATAAGTATGTGACCTTCTCATCTTAATACATTCATACAAATAGTATGCACTTTAACTATGAAATTCTTGTGATTAAATGGAACTGCTTCTCTTTGTGAGATCATTGTATACTGCCTAACCACATTGTACCACCTTCACTTAAGCATGTAGTCTTCTTTGTGAAAATTAATCGTGCGATATCATTGTGTCTTGAACAACCCACTCCTTCTAAAGGACTCAAACACACATACTATTTCATTAAACCTCAATAAATGTATGCAAACTCCCATTATGCATTATCATTTCATGTGTGATTCTCATGATCTTCTCATATTCAGAATGCACAATTCCACTTAACTATTCTTGTAACTATTTATGTGGATTATTCTTTCTCCCTTGCAAAACATAGTGTGGCAGTTTACATTGGTTTGCAGAATCTCAAACCATATTCACACAATTACAAATATAGAAACAAAAATTCATGGAAACTTCTTATGAAATAAGAGTGCTTCTGGGTCTCTATTTTTTTCCCTCACAGTGCTCTCAAAATTCAATATAAGCACACAACAACAAATGGGATCCTTGGGATATTTATAGATAAATACCCACTAAATCAGTTCTTTCAAAAATCATGGACAACCACTCATTTCACCAAATCTTTTTATGCGCTCACTACCTCAGGTCACATGGCAAAAAAATCACTCTCTTTACAAAATTAGTTTACCAAACTTCTATTTTTATTCAATTTAATATTTGTTAAATCATGAAAAAAAAGTTTCATTTTGATTTGATCATTATCGAATCATTAAGAAGATCAAATGTTTCTTGGATGATTCAGTTCGATCACATGGACACCGTTGCATGGATAAAACCCAATGAACATAACCTCTCAGTAAATATTTAGGTAGAAGACAATGTGGATGAATATTGGACATCCATGATCAAATTCATAGGATGGCCAATGTTCTTTACATATATTTAATTATAGATAAACAGTGAATGAGCACCATGAGTCCCACATTGATTCCTCATTTAGTTCTATGCTCCCCTATAATATAAGGCCTGTAAGTAGCTTGATAAATTCAAAAACTGGTCCCCTTCTAAATAAGTGTTGTAATATCCCCATGCCAGAACCTTCTTCTTCCATCATGTCTCCCTACATGGTGGATCTACTATTCTCCCATTTGACTCTGTTGGGTGTGTTATACACCCATATCCTCAGCCTCCCATGCTGGCTAGCTAGGGGTTGACTTCCCACTTAAACAGTGACTACAGTCCCCTTGGATGGCTGGTATTCTAGGAATTTTTTTAATTAACTCAATTAAAAACACTTGGAAATATCTCATATAAAGAGAAAATCCAACATTCAATCTCCACTTACTTCTAAAACATTCTTTATGTAATTTCTTCTTATTGAGATCAACGTGTCATCCTGAATAACAATTGACACATGTATTCGAACTTAAGACCAATTCTACAATAGTCATAACTAAAATTTCAACACACATTGATATCTTCCCCCAAACAACAAAAAATTCAATTCACTCAATGGGAACTTCAACATCTTTAAAAACACTTCATATCAAGTTAGACCAATAAAAAAATCCAAAAAATGAACCTATCCCTTTGACTCCACTTAGTAGACATGAATAAGGGACTTATTGTGAGATTACCTCGGGGGGGGGGGGGGGTTAATCAGGATATGCACTATAAATGAAAATTAAAACTCTTACTCCTTAAAGACTCACTTTCCCTTTAAAGATATTGACCTATCAACCTTGAGGGTCACTTGTTATGATCTTTAACTAGATATTTTTTATATTTCTTGATCTATTTTGGTGTGAATGCATAAAGTAAATATAGACATGAGTATTGTAATCTCACAGTCTATAATTCATTGAATCAGTGCCCCAAGATAGTTCACAACATGACCAAAAGTGCTCCTCCTCATATGCCAGAGGCTTCCTAATATCAGCGAAGGTCTAAGGTAGTACCATGAGGAGACTATACCACCATGTCAGAGTGTGTAATAATAATATAAAAATAAAATCATTAACTACATCAGAGTATGTATAAAGAATAAATCAATAGATCATTCTATAATATAAAATGAAATTCATTAAAGGTCCAAATAACCATAAAATCCTTACAGCTAACTACCCACTGGGCTAGTTACATAACATGTTAGAATAAAATAAAATCCATGAAAAAGGGGTCTACTGCATCTCCGAGCCAAAAATAATCCAGTCTCCTGATACCATACAAGTTATCCTGCCTGATCATGCAAAACTCAACATAGTCCTTATCCCAAACATGTTCTTGCAATAATCATGTGAGATCTACTCAGGTACCCATGTACAGTGGAAGCCTAAGTGGAGTGTGGGTACAGATCAGTAGGACACCACCAATGGTGTTTAAACTAAATACTAGTTAGAGAAATAGTACATGCGGGTGAATAGTGTGATAAATAAATGATACATAAATTAAGATACATTCAAATAAAAAACTACTTATCTAGTACCCATTGATCCTCACATTCTAAGGTGACACCCAACCTACCAAACCTACGTCGACTTAAGTCGATCATATGATACATAAAAAAATGGCGAAACATACTTTAAATAAAGGGGTTTTCATCTATCAGCTAACATATGAAGGTATAAAACATCGATCCATGGTACCTATCTCATTTACTCATGATACAAGTTCCCAGAGCATCAATTTAGTATCTCAACTGTGTATTTACATCAATATCAACCATGCATGGAACCTTGGTCCAATGCTTAAACCTTGTATAAAACTATCAGTACTGACATGGAGCGTCATGTCTAATATTTTAATCATAAATCATAATAGTAGTTCTTGGTGAATCAGTCCAACATCTATCTTTACATAAACTTTGGTGGACCTAGAACATCAGTATAGCATCATCCCAAAGATGATGAGAATCATTTAACCATCCAATTTAACACGGTTTACCATGATTTCCTAGTGAATCAATATGGAACTTAACCCATAAAGTATACTATCAATGTCTAGAGCCTCATTATAACACCTAATCAATATAGTATACTACTTTTTCCCAGTGCATCATCCCAACACCTAACTCATACAGTTTATTACCAGTGACCAGAGCATCAGTCTGGCATCCGAACTATTTCATGATTTCTCATTTACTAAGGTTAAAAATCTTGAAAAAATATTTAAAAACCACAAAAAACCTTTTTATAAAACCACTTTGAGGTCAAAAAATCATTTTAAAACAAGAAACATTTCAAAATATAGATTCCCCCCTTTGGCACCCCAAACTAGGTCAAAACCCAATGCACATGAGAAAATCATTTTAGAGGTCTCACAATCCCTTCATAATATCTTAGTACATACAAATATTCCAATTCATCATTTAAACATATTATACAAATTTTATACCTAAGTACTACCATATATCCCTTAACCATTTAATCAAGACAACCAACAAGATTAACCAGGTTAATCTCGTAACCAACTTAATTTACCCTTAAAAACTCTACTTACCATTTTCAAGGAACGAAACACCCCACAGGTGGCTATAGGTTCTATCTTATAGAAACCAAAAAATATGAAGGGATCCACAGAAGGTCCAT
The DNA here is from genome assembly GCA_963277665.1 of Viscum album. NCBI lineage: Eukaryota > Viridiplantae > Streptophyta > Magnoliopsida > Santalales > Viscaceae > Viscum > Viscum album. The sequence continues at coordinate 1,814,046,490 of OY728159.1, read as the reverse complement.
GGTACCAATTTGAAACCTAAAACTATTTACTTAAACTAATGAAGTAAGCACAACACACATGGGATTTATGGCACATACCACATACACATGTAAATAAATTATCAAGACTACGGGTAAAGCACTTAGACCACCTAGCTCAATAAAAAAGATTTCCATAACATTTCTAAAGCATGAAATACTTTCCAAGGCCCATCAAAGTCTCATCTAAACTCCTCAACATCCAACCTAGCTCATCTCAACCACCCAATATCTAACCTCATGTTAATAAAAAATAATTAATTAATTATAACAACTACAATTAATTAAATCAATAAACCCAACTCAACATAATGTTGAAAAACTCATTGGGAATTAATCTCTTATCAAAACCCCACACCACAACCATAGGTAGTTCATGAAAGACTCCTATCACCATTCCTTGAAAAATCCCTAATAGGAAACACCATTTTCAAGGTTAATCAAAAATAATTTGATGGAAAACCAAATAAATTAACTAAGAATGAATAACTTAGTGAAAATTCACAAAATAATGTGTAGAATTCATATTAGGATCTCCTCTACACAAGACAACCAAAATCCCCATGAGAAATAGATGATTCCACCATGCTATAGTGGAATCGTCAAAAAAACCTAAATCAGAGAACTCCAAAATTGGAGAGAAGGGAGGAGGAAGAGTTAAGGTGGTCACCAGAGGAGATAGACTCACCTAAAATGACAAAAATTACCACAAAACACCCCAAATAAAGGATTTGGAGGAGGAATGGGTTGGGGGAACCCCTAGTCCATGCACACCAAATGGGAGAGGAAGATGGGGAAGTTTCCTAAAAACCCTAGGGGGTATTTTGGAAAAATCACCCTTTTAATAAACTTATAGGTAGACACATGGTTTGGCCACATAGTTAGACAAATATTGAACCCCCTAATGTCCAATAACCCATGATCTACATGGTTAGTCCATACAGTTGGAAAAACCATACACTAACTGTGTTGTATTCACTACCTCCCCTCTACAACAATGCACATGGTTTGTCTGAAACCGTGTGTAGGTTGTGCGCTATGTCCCATGCTATCCACCACCTCACAAAATTTCTCATTTTTGATCTCACAGTTTACCCCAAACCATATTCCAACAATGTAACTCTATCACACTTAGTTCAAAATGAACTGAAAAACCTCTGAACATCAAGGTATCCCACGATTTCTCCTAAACCATGCACACCAAACCGTGAACCCTAGCCACACAACTCCAAAACTCTCAAAACATAACCTAAGGATTTTGAGGATCACCCAAACACCCAAGAAACCTTTGAAGTCTCATTCCTCATCTTGAAGTATCATTTTGAGTAACTTCAACTATCTAAATTCTATTGTAAGTCTTCATTCAAAATTTGACCCATCCAGTAAATGAAAATTCAAAACCCTTCTGAATTTTACAACTCGTACAAATATGGAATATTATAAAATCCCCACCATAATATTTATCATCCCTAATAAGTACATATGTTCATACATCCACAATAATTAACCTATGTTGGTCACTAGTTATTACTAAAAACCTTATTTAGTTTTAGAATACCTGAAATGAAACCAAGCCACAACCTCCATCTCAAGGCACTCAACTGACCAAAAAAACGAGCAAATGCCCATTATCAAAATAGAAACACCAATGTGGTGATTATTAAGTCCTATCCAACTAAAACACTGATTTCATCATCATACGACCACTCACTAGAGTTATAGTGCTCCCCACCATAGGCTTCAGCTTATAGCCACTAACTTTCAATTCTTGGAACCTCCTCCATCAAAAAAATCAAAATAACCTCAAACTTGTGTTCCCATAACATGAATGGAATGGTTAAAAAATTAAAGTTCCCTAGGACCCCTAATAATTCTAACCAACACCATCACCCATCCTTATCATCATATACTAACTGAAGTGGATGTATACCCATCATCCATGCATGAACAAAGAACAACCTGGATCCAACTGCCATCACACCACAATATCACCTGATCATGATGCCTTAACACATAGAGGAACTCTACAGTCATCCAAAAACACCCACTAGAGTCTATATGAAAATAATAGTGAGATTTCATAGTTAGTTACTCTACTAACTCAAAGCCTTCATCCTGCTCTATCACCCCACCAACACACCCCTGACACAAGCACGTCAAATTACTTTTCATATACACTTTGAGACTAAAGCCAAAGTTCAACCCAATCAACCACCATAACTAATTTCCAATTAAAATTCCCCATGTAATTTAATCATTCACCTAATTGGTTCTTCACTAGAATCACAATTCCACCATGACTGATCCACGTTCAGTTTTACACACCTACGACCCTTCTAGCATGAGGGCCACACCCCTACGAACCACAAGTCACTCTCCACTATAGGAGTATTATTTTCACTACCACGATCAAGAAACTCCAACCACTACATCCCACACTCCAAAAACTATTAACCCAAAAATTGTAAATGACCTTCCTTCTCTCACCAAAGTGAAAAAAATAAAATGTCAACCATAACCCATTCTCGACTTCCAAGAATAGTACCCACGACATTCACTGACATCCATCCCACTACAAGGTCTTACTGAAATATGGAATATGGTGCACCTACCACCATAAAGAGTCACTTACCCTAATCTATGAGTGCCACCTCCAAATGTGCTTTTCATAAATCTAAAAAATATATTTTGGTATCTAGGTGTATAGTCGGTGCTCTCTCAGCACACTTTGGGCGATGTTAAGATTTTGGGCATGATCATATCTAGAATTGGAGTATGCTAAGAAGTCATCAATGAATACCACCATAAAATCATCCATTTTTGATGTCAACTCTAATTTTAGGGACATTCCAAACCTATTCAAAGTCCACATGCCTCCCTGCCTGCAAGCACCTACTCACACTCATGTTATTTATCGTCCTACTCTGATGTGGTTTAGGCTTGGATTTTTATATAGTTATTGTACACTATGATATGAGGGTATATTATCTTCATGGTACTACCTTAGACCACTAATACTAGTCGGTAGCCTCTATAATATGTGGATTCATGCTTGAGTTCATCTGGTAAACTCACTCAGGGAACTAGTTCAGTGTCATCCGAGCCAGGACATTACAAGTATTTACTTGGTTCACCCTCACCAAGGTACATCCAAGGATAATGCATTGACATTGTGTAATGCACCATAATAACTATAAATCTCACCACTTACATATGTTTGGGCTAGGTCACTCCTATGTCCAAGATCACTACTTTATAAGGTTTAAGGACAACTCACTGTTTCCCAAGGGTCACTCCCTCAAACACTCCTTCATTGGATCACTGCCAATGGAAATGATCATCTTCACATAGTTTATGGACATGTAAGTCCCTTCTCCATAATCACTGGAATAAAATGTATCCTTCAGTGTAGATAGATTATATGTTTAATTCCCTTTCACAAATCCTTCATAATCTATGAAAAACACCTATAAAACACCTTATTTTTTAAAATATATCTAGAACAACTTATTATTTTCTATTGGAACATAAAAAAAACCATTATTTACTTTTCAGAACTAGTGTATAATAACTTCACTTTTCTATAAGAATATAGAACCGCTTCTTTAGATTTGTAAGGGTCTTCAATGGTTTCCAAACCTTCAAGACTTCCAGCCTCTCATTGGAAAAAACTATCCTTCTCCATCCATTAAAATTTGGATCTTTAATAAGCTCTTTGTTTAGGGATATCTAAAAGAAAACTCTCCTATATTTTTCTTCTTCCAAGAGATATATCATGTGATATAGATCTTATGCTCTTATACAGTCATTATCACATGTGATGTAACTTACATTTTAAGATTCATAAATGAATCTTAAATTCTTCATGTATCTTAGGTTGTAATTGTATGGATATTTGTGAAAGTTATAACTACCCAATAAAATCTCCATCCAATCAGTATGTATTTCCATATATATAAATATCTAAAATTGAATGTGCACCACTATAATTTTAGGATTTATAAATCTCTCTTAAATTTTCCACATGTCTCGGTCTGGATATTGTCATAAGGGAAGGATATGAATTCCCATGATAACTACCCCCATAATATCTCCATTTTTCTATCATGAAATTCCATATATGTAAATATAGAAAATAATATTTTCATAACATCATGATTTTGATCTTTAGCCTTTAATTTTTTATGACCCCTGATCATAGAAAACCTCTATCTAGTCATTAATTTATAAATAAATACACACTATCATGCATTTACTAATAGTTAGGGATTCCAAAGAAGTCTTTTACTATATTCATGCATGGATACTATGGAATAGCCATTACCTCCATAGTGCATCATTCTCAAAATCTCTAGGACTACCTACCACTATGGTATAACTTCTTCACTACAACATGGATATTTATTAAATAGCAGAATAACAGATAAAATCCTCACTCACCTTTTTGGTGTATACATAAGCTCCATAGTACAATATACATACTCATATGACATGTATTATTCCTTACGGTGTAGATGACACCATAAACTCACCCAACCATTTTATATAGTGTAATCCTTGTCCTTTCCATGTGTGAAAACTCTCTATACATCAACTTCATATAGGATGCATTGTGGAATATTCTTTTACAATGTAGCCTTATATTCCTTGATTTATTGTGGTGTGATCTCATATACTATGGAATAACCTCAACTTATTACCCTTACATGAGCTATGGAAACTATATAAAACCTTTACACAAGTATAAATTTACCCTTATGTGTCCTCGTTACCCTTATGTTGGTACCCTTATACAACACAACTCTTCATGGGTTACCCTTACACAGGTTTTGTAAATATTGACTTACCTTTATGCAGATATCTAGATACCCTTATGTTGCTTCCTGTGCCCTTACATGGTTGAGTATTTACCTCTACGTGAGATTCCTATACCCTTGTGTGGCTGATAATTTACCCTAATGCAAGATGGGATCCATTTCTTACCCTTACATAGGCACACATACATGAGAGGCTACCCTTACATGAGAAGTTACCCTTACGCAGGTACCCTTATGCAAGTAGATTCTCTTACATGAACCACTAAGGAAGATCACATCTACCCTTACATGAGAGATAACCTACCTTTATATGGTGTAAAATTACCCTTACATAAATCCTACCCTTACACAAGGTCACCTAAATACCAATATGAATCCTTCATCTTAACCTGTTTACCATTAAATCATGTATAGTTACCCTTATTAAAGGTCCCATGCTACCATTTTGAAAACTTTCATGCATGCTACCCCGACTCAAGCTTCCATGAATGCTACCCTCCTGAAATCTTCCATGCCACCCTTACGCAAGGCATGCTACCCTTACGTAAGGCATGCTACCCTTATATAATATTCCATATGATACTTGTACCTATACACAACCTTTAAGAACTCCACTTATGGAATATTTAGGACATCTACACTTGGCCAAACATAACTTTTTTGAATTTGAAAAGACTTATGGTCTTAATGATTCCATAAAAATTATCTAAGAAACTTCATCTTGTTCCACATGTTTGAAACTACCAAGCAAGAATTACAGACTTAACGAGTCCATGAAAATTCTCTAACCATATTTAGCTTGGTCTTAACTTTGAGAACTACCAATCTCTCAAGCATCTCATCAAAACTTTGGTCAACTTAAACATGTGTTGTCAATAGTTCTATTATCAACAAATCCAACTTGCTTCATTGAGATGTCAACACACATCTTAGACATCAAACTTTCCCATCCTTCTTAACTAACCTTATTCTTGGTCATAAAATCCATTATCAACAAATCTAACATAATTCTTATAGGATTTCTATAAAATCCCCAAAGATGCCAACCAAACATGACCCACACATGGAATAGCATATCATTAACCACATGTGTATACCTCTGGGAATATCTCACTAACAATAAAAACCACCTGTGGTTCCATTCCCAGTAACACACACAACCTAACCCACACCTATATATCACATGACAAAAAAACACACACATAATAGTGGAGATATCTTGGAACCACCAACCCGGTATTAGTAGGGCCCTATATGTTCGATTCCATGAATTTATTCAACACAATAAGAAATTTAGAATATATAGAAAAATCCATAAAACAAAACAATTAATCAAAACCCAATGATGAAAAAACCTAAAATAGTAAATATCGTACATCAAAATTACCTGTGGATACCCTTGCGCCATACGACTTGAAGAATGAATGAAGAATGAGAAGAATACTCTCTTGGAGTAAATAAATGAGAGGGAGTGGGGTCTATAATGTTTTTTATCAAATGGAACCTCCTATCCAATTTTATAACCATAATTAATTAATTTAATAATAACATTAACATTAAAAAACTCTCTAGATCCCACCGAAACTTTGGTGGAACCCACTAGGATCTCGGTTCCCCTCCACTAGGGTTTTGATGGAAGGGATTGTGGCCATTTCCTTAGCCATAAGAACTCTAGTGGAATCTCAATGAGGTTATGATTGGAATCTTCTCATTTTTAGATTTTTTAATCACTAGCCCCATTTCCCAAAACCTGACTCTGGATCACTTCCAACCACTTTAACACCCAAAATACACCTAAACACACATAGTTAGGTCAGTGTTTAACCCAAAACACCTCATCTATACACTTATACCATAAAAAACTCCCCACTATAGCACAAATTGTCCCCAAGATATCCCTTACCACAACATTGACCGAACCCAAACAAAATCCAAACGTCATACTCATATCACCCTCAAGTCTCTAAGATGATTCTAGACACATCAATACATCCACGATCACCATGACTAATAGACTAAAAATGAAAAATTCCATTCATGGGTACTCCCCACCATATGGATAATCTACCCAACCTCACCAAAACCAAAACTCTTGACACAACGATGAAACTATACCCGACCATCATCTCAATTTTTCATAAAACATGCCGTCACCATGCATCATACCCAATCCACAAGCCTCAACCAACACCTATTCAAACCATTTTCATGTAACACACTCTATGCACCACTATCCATCATGAAAAACAAAATAAACTTCATCAAGAAGTGCCTTTAACTATCTGTGGATTTCCAAACTACTCAAACAAGCTCAGATCAATCACATAAAACTGACCCAAGCCTGAACTCTTGAATCTTAATGTCCCTATGAGGTTATACTCTACATCAGCCACTGCCTCAGTAACTGATCACCTTATGATTTTTCATGATTTGATAATATTTAATAACTCCAACTACTACCTCCTGACACCACTCCCAGTCCTACTTTAGATACCTAAGTCTGACATAATCAATGACCTCTATGATGTCATTTGATTTTTTTTTCAAATGCCTCATATTCCTGCAAGCTTGATGATCCTTGGGTGAGATATCACATTGGGTATGAATATTATATGTATCACCATATTTATAGAACCTAGATTATAACCCTCTATGAGGTGGAAAAGATGAATCACTAATCAATTCTCACTGTTGGGTCTCCTCATACCCTCACTTTTGATTTCTTGAATCCCCATTACCAGCCCCACCTATGCTCTTAACATCTAGTTCACCACCTCAGAAAACAAGTTTAACTTAAAAATATTCACCTATACCCTGATTTCATTCCAAATACCATGATTATATCACCTTTACCCCAACCCATTGGATTGAAAAGGATCAGAATGCCACTAACCTTATGTGACATCCCCTGAACACCAAAGATTGTCAATAAATGCCAAGGGTATATAAGACAATTGAGGGATGTTTTACCCTTTAAAAACATATCAACAAACACTACATGCAATAGATAAAATATAACATGATGCATAGAGTAAAACCAAATAATACAAATATATAAAAATAGTATAATCATATTTGTGACCAAAAGAAAATACAATGAATAAATCTAAAAAAACCAAATACATCAAGACTCAAGTACCAAGGTGGCACTATTCTAGACTCCAACACTTGACCAACTCTAAGATTTATCTACTAACAACCACAACATCATGATACTCTACCATATAATTATGAAATATTACTTTTACTTGTATCATAGAAAAAAATTATATTCTCTAAGGTTCCTATATAGAGTGTGAGAATATTGACTCAGTAGGAAAACCCCACAATACATCCCACACATGCCACTAAAACAATAACAAGTTAGCACAATTTATATAAAATATGTAGTGATTATAAAACCAGTAATAAAGAGTGATAAATATAAAACCAGAGAAATAAACGGCATGAAAAACACACCCAAGGAATGAAAATATGAATCCACACAAGACACACCCAATGCACCTCACATCAAAGAAGGATATCCAAACAATCCAACTTGTGAGCAGAAACCCTATACCTCAAGTCTCAATTTGTCACTTTGTAGAATAATATAGTGTTACATAGGTTCCATGATAACCAAGTTTGAAACAATAATGCTTTACTATAATATATTATGAATTCATTCCAACCATGATCCTACTAAGTTCACACAACCCAATTCATTTTTAATCAAAATCCTCATTCATGAATTTCATTAAACATATTGTGGGAAACACCTATAACCCATCAATTAAGAATCAACAAACATGAGGGATTTTCCACAGGATTTTCATCAATAGTTTCATCAAAGGATATTAACAATCAATTTTAGAAAATAAATCTATGAAGTTCTTGATAAAAGTAGAATGGGAGGGAAGCAATTTTACTCCAATGGTTTCGATACTAAGAATTACTTTATGATCTCATAAATTTGGCCTCCACCAGTCTCCCCCTTAACAGATTACAAGGAAACTCTATCAAAACACATAAAATCCCATATATATGGGAATAGAAACCCTGATCTATGGTTCCTTAGCTAAGAAGATGAGAGTATTCAAAATAGGAGATAAAACAGAGTCATAAACTTTAATTTCCAAGATTCAAAACTCTTTGATTCAATGAGATCAGCCTCTAAAAGGTGAGGAATCACCCAAATCACTTAGTGGATGCTAGTTTTTTAAGAACTCAAACCTTAGGAATAATAATGAGGATTTCAGAGGAAGTTTTAGGTGTTAAAACAAATTTTTAAATTTAATTTACTATGTCACATGGTTAGGTTTCATGATTTGAAAAACTATGCAACAACCGTGTGGGTTCTATTGGAAAACACTCAAGGTTTCATGGTTGGGTTTCACAATTTATAAAATCATGCACTAATTGTGAAAAATGCCACCGTTTGAAAAATTCTAATCCCGCATGGTTACTACACAATTTAACCAAACCGTACACCAATCATGTACTTCACCCTGAGTCTCCTCTATACCTTTCATGGTTACCTAGGGAACCTATATGGGGTTCCTTTAACCATTCTAAAACCATAAAACCTCCATAAAGCTTCCAAAACTCCTTGAAACCATCCAAAAACTCTCTAGAGTCAACAAAAATATTATATAATTTCAAAATACATAATAAAAGGTCAAATTACCTCAAAATGGGGGTGTTAAATTCTCTCCACCATTTTTATTTTCATATTTAGAAATATAGATATTGGCAGTGTCTCAAAAGAGTCTCATCTATTAATTGAACATAAAATTATTCTACTCCCAAGTGTCCTCTTAAATTGTACCATGCAGCCATAATACCCATACCAAAGTGATTAATATTCCTTTTAATTCCTTTTCTTTTCTATATAGAACACAAATAAGGGTATGGATAAATGTATCATTTAGTTTTAGAATAACATGGTCCCAAAAAATCACATGGCTAGGGACATGGTGATACTTCTTTAATCAAGACACATGAAAAAACTTATAGACAACATTGAATCTTGGTGGTATGGATAAACAATATTAAATGTTTGCTAATACATTTCATAATATAAAATGATCTAACATATTAGGGATTTAATTTGTGACGTCTTGGACCCAGATTCCATTTAAAGGGTGACCCGAGCTTGGTGGGAAACATGGCCTCAAGCGCATCTCTCCGAACGCCATAGGCTACTGACTAGCAACGAGGGCCTAGGGCGTGTCTGTGGGGATACTATGTCCTCATTACCAAAGTGTTGTGTAGTGGGTAAGATTAAAAATAGGTAAAGAGTTGAAGCAATATATATAAACATAATGCAAAATATAAAATAGAGATAATATTAATAATAACTAAAACAACTGGAATATCATTTATAAACTGATGATATGTCATGTAATAGACATCTGGAAAACATGGATACAAACAACATGAATAACATGTTCCACAAATCATAAAGAAAATAAAAGACTATCCCAAGCATCCCGAGTTTTAACTCAGTCCTCTGCTATCAAGCTCCATACTAAACAGCAAGCAATCAAGTGTTTGAATCCATATTCTTCTGTAACGACCAAAACTTTCATTAATGGAAATCTATATTGATCTAATTAAATGTCTCTTTATGTAAAATGTTTATATAAAATGTAAAATTATTTGGTTTCATGTTTTTGGATTTTAAAATACTGTTAAGAATTGTGACTGTTTCTAATATAGCCATTGAACAGTGATCACATGATTAGTATAAATATAGGGATTTAACAAATCGAATTTACTCAGACAAAGGAAGCGATGACCTCATCCAGTAGATGTGCTCCATACGAAGCCCATTTGTCAGGGCTCAGAAAGGAGGTTGCGACTTTGGGCTTTGATTTTGACCAATCCCAATCCGATATTGAATATGTTAATCTAGAGCAGGACCACTTACGAGAGAAGTGTAAGTTGATAGAGATTACCACCCGAGCAATGTTATCCAAGCCACCCCAAGAGTCTGTCACCATCGCACACCTTACTCTTCGGTCTTATGTGGGTGTTATAAGGGGTTATGTGACAAGACCCTAGTACTATGATTATGTACATTATTTTTATATATAATAATGAATATACTTTCATTTTATTATTGTTACCTTGTAAATAGTTTTTAAAGCACAAATAGTATTTTTAGTTAATGTTCAACTAAGAAATCTATTTTGATGAATTAATGGATTTTTGAATTAAATAATATTTTAATAAAATATTATTATTATTAAATTAATTTTTATTAAATATAAATGATCATATAATTTTATGAATGCAATTGTAATTTTTATTAAGGTTTGAAAGGCATTTTTGTCAAAACCCATGAATTTTTGATAAATGTCGGTTTTTATTTTAAAACTAAAAATTAATATATTTAGAAAATTATTTAGATAAAATGAATATTATTTCTGGAATCAGGATGTCAAAATTATCCAATGGTGAATTTTTCATGATTTTCTGAGACAGTCAAATTTTTGGGTAAAAAATTAAATACTGTTTAAATATATAATGTGTTTTATGACATCATAATGACCCAATAGTGATGTAATAAAATACTATAAACTTTACTTTCAGACAATATATTTTTTATCATTAAAATAATTTGATTTTGGGTTTGTTTGATTTTATTTTTCAAAGCTTTAGTGGACCCTTGAAGACTTATTAAACATTTTGTTTTTTTTAAATTGTTTTCCTTGGGAGTGTGACTCACCTCCACATAAGAAACTCCATTATTTTAAGAATTTAGGACTTTGGAATTATAAAATATTGTTTTCTAATTCCCTTTGACAAAAACCATGGGAAAAAACCATGGTATGGTTTGTGGTTTGGATTATTTTAATGTGAGGTGTCCCAAACCTAAATAATAAAGAATTCCCCCACCTTTCCTATATAAACCCACCCAAGCTCCCACTTACTCCTCACTCAAAGCCTTTTTAGTTGGCCAAAATCTTTTCTCCTCTCTCTAGAATCCTCCCAAGGTTCCCCAATCTCTCAAGAAGCCGCTCTCAAGCCTCTCTCAAGCCTTTGGAAGCACACTTCCAAGTAACGGTTTTTCTTCATTTCTCATTTTTTTCCAATATTCTTTAAATTGTTATGCCATTTTAATTCAATTATAAATGTTGGGTTATGGATTTTAACCTCCCCCATACTTACCTTTTTATTTTTTAATGATGTGATATCCCTTTATCTCTCATTAAATTCCTCCCATGTACACCCGTTACTATGCCGAAATTCCAAAAGGAATTTCTCTCTCCTCATTTACATTCAAGCAATTATTTTGTATCATGAATCTAAATTCCATTAAATTTTTTGGGACATGTATCTATACGACCCAATTACTATCCATGTCATGTAAATATTATGATACACCCCTTTCTCTCTCATCAACCATTTTTATGAGTTCTTATGTCGCGCGATTATGCTGCCGAATTGCGCCGTGCTTTTCCAAGACAAAGTCATTGTGTAGTGAATACCATGAACATTTCTCTATCAAGAGTATTCACCTTTATGCACATTTACTGATTATTTAAAGAGTTTCATATATGTATTACACATTCATTTATCGTTTAATAAAATATTACGTTGAATGATTCAATGTTTTATGATCCGTGTGGCACACTTATGCATGAAATGAAATGTTTAAGAAGAGTGCACCCTGATAGCGCTCCAATGCATTGGTTTAAGTACAGTATCACGATACGTCATGTGAAATGGGTATTTAATCATGATAATTCAAGTTCAATGAGGGTTTACCTGTGCTTCATGTGCAATGAGGGTTTACTCATGCTCCATGGGCAATGAGCCTTGGATCATGCTAATTCCATGTTAAGTGTTGTTGCCACATTTCCATGTTATGATTATCATGCTTTATCATGCCTTTATGTTTATGATTATCTTGTGCTCTATTGATATGCCTATTTTCTAACATGTATTTTATTCCTCATGTTATTCCATTATTATTCCCTTACTGGGCTTTACAGCTCACCCTTTTCTTATGTATGTCCTCAGGTTATCCCATGAAATGCTAAGTACGAGGGAATGTAGTGGTCATGTAAAGGAAGTTTTCAATAAGAATTTTGTATTTCATGTTTTAAGTTATTATGTATTTATCCTAAGGACTAAATACACTAGACCTCTCGATCTTCTATGTTTTATCAAGTGAAGTTTATGTAATAAATTATGTTTAATTGTGTAATAAAAAGCAGGGTTGTCATAGTTGGTATCAGAGAGAGGTTTAGTTTATTTTTGGGATTAGGATTAGAAAACCCTAAAAAAGACTTAGAGAAAAGACTAAGTATAATAAAACATACCTATGTTTTTGTGAGTATTGAGTAAGTGTTTTTTCAAGCAAATACATCCCTGTCTGGATACGAGCAGGTAGAGGCGGCTCTGGCACAAATGTATCCTAGGGGTAAAATCCAAAAATACCGCTTTGAGCTAGAATTGAATGGGAACTGGTGCATGACAACGGGACTTGCTATAATCTTGGTTACAACACTCCCGGGGGACATGCTTTGGTGAACTCACAAGCTTAGTATGAACCATTATTAAGGGAAAAAAATTCCCTAAGAATATATGTTAGAAAGTAGATCATGGATAACATAGACTGAAGCCAATAAATTCATATGTTAAGGAAATAAAATTTATTTATAAGTCATCAGTTTTTTCATTAGATTACCCTTTATGTGGTACCCCTAACTTTCCTTTTATTCCAGCCAATGGCCGATAATAGGAGGACTTGAGCTAACAACCGATGTGAAGATCAATGTGATGATTGTACTAATGAGATTCCCAATCCAATGGGAGCAGGAATCGATAATTTATTCACACTTCTCTCTCAGCTAAATCATGCTTTGAATAGAAACATGGGTCAAGAGGAATGTTCAACCCCCCCCAGGAAAGAACAAGTTGATATCGAGAGCTTCAAGAGACAAAGACCTCCTACTTTTAATGGATCATCTAATCCCTCAATCGCTGAATAATGGATCAAATCCATTGAAAATATATTCTCCATCCTTCAATGATCTGAACAAGAGAAGGTTATCCTGGCCTCTTATCATATGGAGGGTGAAGCTGATAAATGGTGGACGTTGATCAAAAATATGAAGCCTGAGGAGGAGATCAAGGCGTTGGAATGGAAGGATTTCCAGAAGATGTTTTTCGATCAATATTTTCCACACACCCTCTGGATTAATATGGAAAGGGAATTCCTTTCACTCAAGAAAAAAGACGATGAATCTGTCAGAGCATACAAGGAAAAATTCACAAAGATTGCATGATATGCCTCCGGCTTTGTCGTTACCCCCGAATGCAAGGTTGACTGCTTCTTTGGTGGGCTGAAACCTAGCCTTCGGAAAGCGCTGGCGATCCGTGACTTCGACAGCTATGAGGAAATTGTCTGATGTGCCCTTAAGGTCAAAATAGAGATCGGAGAATCTTAGGGGTATCATGGGGATAAGAACCATAAGGTGGAATTCAATTCTGGCGGTCCGATGGATAAATCCAACGGTGCTAAGAAGATCCACCACCCCACTTGCCAAAGGTTTAGAAAGAAGCACCCTGGAAATTGCCTGAAGGGGATGAGGAAATGCTTTAGGTGTGGAAGAGAAGGAAACCTAGCTATTAATTGTCGGCAAGAAAGACCCACGGCTGAAAAAGAGGAGAGGAACACTCCGTTTGAACCTCAATGCGTGGTTCATTGCTACAACTACAAAGAACTAGGGCATCTTGAAAATCATTTCCCTAAGACAAGGGTTTTCAGAGGCAACCAACAAACTCCAAGGAAACAAGGGCGAGCTTTTTCCATCACTACTGCCGAAGTGAACACCAACGACAAAGTGGTGATAGGTACACTAGTTATTCATTAAATAATAGTGAACATACTTTTTGATTCAGGTTCTACACATTCTTTTATATCTCTAAAGTTTAGTATAACAATCCCAACACCACCACAAATCATGGAAGTGAAGATATTGGTGAGTACGAAAAATGGAGAAATCATTGCATCCCATGAATATAACTCCTCCCCTATCATAATCTGTGGATTAAACTTCCTAGCTAACCTCATCATACTCCCTCTGGTGGAATTTGATGCAATTATTGGCATGTATTGGCTTTCTTTATATAGAGCCAACATAAATTTATGTGAGAGGGAAATCACTCTCCATGTGGAGAATCGACCCCCGATTATTTACAAGTGAAAGGGGGAAGATGAACCTTCTTTAGCTCCATCATCTCAAGAATTGATATTAATATCCTATGAGCACATGTATCTGGCTCAGATTATCGATTATAAGGAGGCAACCATCATAGAATACATTCCTATTGTGAGGGAATTCACTGAAGTGTTT
This sequence comes from Viscum album, assembly GCA_963277665.1. Taxonomy (NCBI): domain Eukaryota; kingdom Viridiplantae; phylum Streptophyta; class Magnoliopsida; order Santalales; family Viscaceae; genus Viscum; species Viscum album. The sequence continues at coordinate 1,814,031,303 of OY728159.1, read as the reverse complement.
CCCGAGGAATTGCCTGGTCTTCCTCCTAGAAGAGATGTTGAATTCTCAATTGATCTTATACCTGGTGCATTTACAATATCCAAGACTCCATATAAAATGGCTGTTGTGGAGCTTGAGGAGCTGAAGAAATAACTACAGGAGAATCTGGACAAAGGGTTTATACGCCCAAGTGCTTCACCATGGGGTGCACCAATCCTCTTCATCAAGAATAAGGATGGGTCAATGCGCCTTTGCATCGATTATTGTGAGCTTAACAAAATCAAAATAAAGAAAAAGTATCCTCTCCAACGAATTGATGACTTATTCGATTAGTTGCGTAGAGAACAATACTTCTCCAAGGTGGATTTGCGGTCGGGATATTATAAAGTATGGGTGAAGAAGGAAGATATCCCCAAGACTGCTTTTCGTACAAGATACATGCACTATGAATTCATAGTAATGCCTTTCAGACCCACTAATACTCTAGAAATATTCATGGACTTGATGAATAGAGTCTTTAGAGATTACCTCGACAAATTTTTGGTAGTATTTATAGATGATATTATGATATAATCTAAAACCAAGTATGATAACGAGGAGGATCTAAGAACTATACTAGAGACCTTGCAGAAGGAGAATCTCTATGCAAAGTAAAAAAAGTGTGAGTTCTAGTTGAAGGAGGTCTCATTCTTGGACCATATCATCACAAGTAATGAGATATCTGTGGATCCCTCCAAAACATATGCAATTGAGGGATGGCCGAGGCCAACATCGGTAATGGATATCCATAGCTTCTTAAGGTTAGCTGGATATTATCGATGATTTGTGAGAAATTTCTCATGATTGTTCAACCCTCTTACCAAGCTAAATCAGAAGGGATTAAAGTTTTCTTGGAGTGATGAATGCGAAGAAAGCTTCAAGGAGTTTAAAAGGAGGCTTATCACTACGCCCGTGCTTACTTTACCCACAAGTGGTGAACTTTTTGTGGTATTCAGTGATCCTTCGAAGAAGGGACTGTGATGTGTGTTGATGCAAAATAACAAAGTCATTGCCTATGCTTCAAGGCAATTGAAAGTTCATGAACAGAACTATCCAACACATGTCCTCGAGTTGGATGCTGTGATCTTCACTTTGAAAATTTGGCAGAATTATCTCTTTGGGGATAAGTGTGAAATATATACGGACCACAAAATCCTCAAGTATATATTCACATAGAAAGAGTTGAACATGCTCCAACGAAGATGGTTAGAGCTGAACAAAGACTATGAATGCTCAATCCATTACCACCCTGGGAAAGCGAATAAGGTGGAAGATGCCCTAAGTAGAAAGGACCCAATGATTCTATCATTTATGAGAACTAAAAAGGATCCAATCTTCTTAGATTTAATGAAGATGGACATGGGAATCATAAATAAGGGAACATCATCAATCCTTTCACAAATGATTGCTCAACCATCACTTTTGTAAAGGTTAAAGAATGCTCAAAAGGATTATGTGGGAATTCAAGAAAAAGTGGAAGCTATCGAAAAAGGGAAATCCTTGGAATTTAATGTTAATGAAGAAGGAATTGTGAGATTTGGGAACAGAATATGTGTTCCATCAAATCTGGAGCTAAAAAAGGAACTTTTGGATGATGCACATAGTTCAAATTTCTCTATTCACTCAGGAAACACAAAGATGTATTGAGATCTATGAGAGCATTATTGGTGGTATAATATGAAGAAGGAGATCACTGAATATACATCAAAGTGCCTGGTGTGTTAGTAAGTAAAGGCAGAGAGGCAGAAATCTAAGGGGATGATACAACCATTGCCCATACTAGAATGGAAATGGGAGAACATCACCATGGACTTTTTCACCGGACTTCCGAAGACATCCAAAGGAAAAAAATGAAATCTGGGTCATTGTGGATCATCTTAAAAAGGCTGCACACTTAATTTCTATTCGAGAGGATTTCTCATTGGATAAACTGGAACATATATATATCAGGGAAGTCGTAAGGCTTCATGGAGTACCACTATCTATTGTGTCTGATCGAGATCCAAGATTCACTTCTAAGTTTTAGAAGAGTCTTCAACTTTCTCTGAATACTGAACTGAACTTCAGTACAACCTATCATCCTCAAACTGATGGCCAATCTGAGAAGACTATCCAAACTTGAGGACATGTTGAGAGCGTGATCAATGGACTTTAATGGAGGATGGTATCAATATCTTCTTCTGGTTGAGTTATCTTATAATAACAGTTTCCACTCGATCATTCAAATGGGACTATATTAATCCACTTATGGGAAAAGGTTCAGAACACTGGTGTGTTGGGATGAGGTCAGTGAGAGTAAGCTGCTTGGACCAGAAATGGTCGAAGAAATGGTGGAGAAGGTAAAAAACATTCAGCAGAATATCAAGCCAGCCCAGAGTCGACAGAAGAGTTATGCATATAACCGTCGACGAGACCTTGATTTTAAAGTTGGAGACATTAAATTTCTACACATATATCCATGGAATAAGGTCATGAGGTTTGGAAAGAAAGGGAAGTTAAGTCCAAGGTACATCGGCCCCTTCGAGATTCTTGATCGTGTCGGGGCTGTGGCCTATCGACTAGCACTTCCACCTACCATAGCCAAAGTACATGATGTATTTCATGTATCCCTCTTAAGGAAGTACATACCAGACCATTCACATGTACTCTCTTTAGAGGTGTTACAGTTAGAGGATGACCTTTCTTATAAGGATCAACCAGTGAAGATATTAGATTGTAGAGAAAAGTTTCTATGAAATAAGACAATGCCCCTCGTCAAGGTGTTGTGGCAAAACTACAAGTTTGTAGAAGTGATGTGGGAATCAGAGGAAATGATGAAGCAGACTTACCCAAATCTGTTTTAGTGTGGGAAAATGAAATTTCGAGGGTGAAATTTTTTAAGGGGGGAAGATTGTAACGACCCAAACTTTCATTAATGGAAATCCCTATTGATCTAATTAAATGAATCTTTATGTAAAATGTTTATATAAAATGTAAAATTCTTTGGTTTTATGTTTTTGGATTTTAAAATACTATTAAGAATTGTGACCATTGCTAATATAGTCGTTGAACAGTGATCACATGATTAGTATAAATATAAGGCTTTAACAAATCCAATTTACTTAGACAAAGGAAGCGATGGCCTCATCCAGTAGACGTGCCCCATACAAAGCCCATTTATCAGAGCTTATAAAGGAGGTTGTGTCATTGGGATTCACTCTTGACCAAGCCCAAACTGAGCTTGAATATGTTAAGCTCGAGCGGGACCGCCTACGAGAGAAGTGAAAGTTGATAGAGATTACCACCTGAGCAATGTTATCCGAGCCACCCCAAGAGTCTGTCACCATCTCACACCTTACTCTTCAGTCTTATGAATGTGTTATAAGGGGTTATGTAACAAGACCCTAGTACTATGGTTATGTAAATTATTTTTGTATATAATAATGAATATAATTTCATTTTATTAGTTTTACCTTGTAAATAGTTTTTAAAGCACAAATAGTATTTTTAGTTAATGTTCAACTAGGAAATCTATTTTGATGAATTAATGTATTTTTGAATTAAATAATATTTTAATAAAATATTATTATTATTAAATTAATTTTTATTAAATATAAATTATTGTATAATTTTATGAATGAAATTGTAATTTTTATTAAAGTTTGAAAGCCATTTTTGTCAAAACCCATGAATTTTGATAAATGTCAGTTTTTATTTTAAAAGTGAAAATTAAAATATTTAAAAAATTATTTAGATAAAATGAATATTATTTCTGGAATCAGGATGTCAAAATTATCCAATGGTAAATTTTTCATAATTTTGCGAGACAGTCAAATTTTTGGGTAAAAAATTAAATACCGTTTAAATATATAATGTGTTTTATGACATCATAATGGCCCAATAGTGATGTAATAAAATAATATAAACTTTATGTTCGGCCAATATATGTTTTACCATTAAAATAATGTAATTTTGGGTTTTTTTAATTTATTTTACAAAGCTTTAGTGAACCCTTCAAGACTTATTAAACATTTTGTCTTTTTAAATTGTTTTCCTTGGGAGTGTGACTCACATCCACATAAGAAACCCCATTATTTTAAGAAGTCCGGACTTTGGAATTATAAAATATTATTTTTCACTTCCTTTTTCCAATAACCATGGGCAAAAACCATGGTCTGGTTTTTGGTTTGGATTAGTTTAATTTGAGGTGTCCCAAACCTAAATAATAAAGAATTCCCTCATATTTCCTATATAAACCCACCCAAGATCCAATTCCTCCTCACTCAAAGCCTTTTTAGTTCATCCAACCTCTTCCCTCCTCTCTATATAATCCTCAAAAGGTTCCCCAAGCTCCCAAGAAGCCTCTCTCAAGCCTTTGGAAGCACACTTCCAAGTAAGAGTTTTTCTTCCTTTCTCATTTTTGTCCAATATTCTTTAAATTATTATTTCCTTTTAATTTCAATTATAAATGTTGGGGTATGGTTTTTAACCTCCCCCATAATTCCCTATTTATGTTTTAATGATGTTATACCCCTTTCTCTCTCATTAAATTTCTCCCATGTACACCCGTTATTATGCCGAAATTTCGAAAGGAATTTCTCTCTCCTCATTTACATTCAAGAAATTCTTTTGTATCATGAATCTAAATTCCATTAAATTTTTTGGTACATGTATCTATATGACCCCCTTAATTTCCATGTCATGTAAATATTATGAGACACCCCTTTCTCTCTCATCAACCATTTTTATGAGTTCTTATGTCACACCGTTATGCTGTCGAAATTGCACTGCACTTTTCCAAGCCAAAGTCATTGTGTAGTGAATACAATGTACATTTCTATATCAAGGGTGTTCACCTTTATGTAAATTTACTTATTGTTTAAAGAGTTTCATTTATGTATTCCACATTCTTTTATCATGGAATAAAAGACTATGTTGAATGATTCAATGTTTTATGATCCATGTGGCACACTTATGCATGAAATGAAATGTTTAAGAAGGGTGCGCCCTAATAGTGATCCAATGCATTGGGTAAATTATAGTATCATGATACGCCATGTGCAATGGGTGTTTACTCATGCTAATTCAAGTGCAAAAAGGGTTTACTCGTGCTTCATGTGCAATGAGGGTTTACTCATGCTCCATATGCATTGAGCCTTGGATCATACTAATTCCATGTCAAGTGTTGTCGCCACATTTCCATGTTATGATTATCATGATTTATCATGCCTTTATATTTATGATTCTATTGTTCTCTATTGATATGTATATTTTCTGACATGTATTGTATTCCTCATGTTATTCCATTATTATTCCCTTACTGGGCTTTATAGCTCACCCTTTTCTTATGCATGTCCTCAGGTTATCCCATGCAATGCTGAGTACGAGGGAATGTAGTGGTCATGTAAAGGAAGTTTTCAATAAGGATGTTGTATTTCATGTTTTAAGTTTTTATGTAATGATTCTAAGCCCTAAATACCCTATACCTCTCGATCTTCTATGTTGTATCAAGTGAAGTTTATGTAATAAATTATGTTTAATTGTGTAATAAAAATCAGGGTTGTTATATCTTCCCTTTGTCAACACCTACAACCATGTAATCTACTTTGGGTACCAAACAGCACCCGGAGAGGGTGTTAGATAAGTCTCAGTGGGCCCCCAACAATGGTGTCTATAACATCCATCCCGTGTAAAGGAAATTTAAGAGTGTGAATTCATGCATATATAAAGTAAAGCAGTACAATGTAACTAAATACCCAAGTACTTGATTCATCCCTCAGCTAGTGTCTAAACCTAACCATTCCGTTTATTTAATCAATTACCAATTTATATTAATAGGTCATGTAAGGCATGGCCAACACCGACATAGTCTCATGATGGTGTAAATAGTGAAAGTTTCCAGGTAATGACCAAGGCAATGTAGACCTCAAGGGTCACCAACTGAGTAGTAGCTATAACCTGGAATGTGGTAAGAGTGTAATACAAGGAGCATATTATAAGGCATTCCATAATAAGGTGCCTACCGAATATAAGGTGATCGTCCAAGGTAAGACGAAGCTAATCAGAGACAGGGCCCTATGGGATATAACCATGGAACCTACTTGTCAATGCTGGATCCAAGGAGTGAATCCAAGGCATCCTGTAATAATATGAAGGGATCCTACGGTGTCATACCAAGAATCCAAGAATAGACAAGGATCAGGATCTAGGTGGTTCTAAACCTAAGAAAGCCGTATCCTTGAATCAGAGTGGGGTTCCCGATTGCTCATGGAATTCCCTGATTAGAATCCAAGACGATCTCGAGTCAGGCCATTCTAATTTGATTATGAAGTCATGTAATATTTCATTCGGTTCAATCCTTTCCTTTCATTAGTGTGATAATATCATGTAGCATGCAACCTTTTTATCAAGTGATTTGGTTAAAGCCTTTCCTTTCATTAGTTTGGCAAGGTAAAGTAGCATTAAACCATTCATTTAATCCATCTAAGGCATATTTCATAATTTAAGGTTCATTCCACAAACTTCTATTAATGTGGTAAGGGGTGCTATAGATATGAAACCAATTAATAATTCACATTTAATTATCAATTTTAAGCACTTACCTTATATGTGTCAAGTGGTATGAAAACATGGTACTTTCCATTATGTAATTCACAATATAAATCAAGCCATTTAATATAGAAAATCTTACCCTTAGAGTGGTCAAGCCATGGCACACCTGAACGGTGGTGTAAACATGTCAAAACACTAAACCAAAGTTATGGCATAACCTTCAACATGGAAAGGATGGAGTTGTGGTCATAAACACAAAACATTAATCACATATTTGGAAAGAGGATAACCATACAGTTCTTGTGATTATAAACATGGAATATAAATTCTATAAATGGCGCCCTATGAAATCATTAGGCCCCACACGACAAATCCAAAATAAAAAAACTTTAGGGATGAGTTATAGACCACCCACTTTAGGGTTGTATGACTATCCTCCTCCGGTATTGGACCTTGATTTGGCCCAGATCAGAGTAGATCTAAGAAAAAAGATAAAAATAATCATATCCCAATATCTCGGTCGAGAGAAAAAGAGAAGGATAATGGATCAAGAGGACTCGAGTACTTAATGTTGTGCAACCAATGTGATGAACATAAGCTCAATCGGTTGTCAGATGAAGGAAATCGCTTGATTCCAAGGTTATATCTTCAAAAATTCCCAAATTTAGAGAGAAAAAGGTTAATCCCACATAAGACTGGATTGGGAAAGAAGGATGGATGTTAATTAGATCATTATGGGAAAAAAAGGAAAATTTACCCTTAAAATAGCCTGTGTATGGTTTGTCCACATGGTTTGACAAACCATGTACAAACCATACATAGGTACCTGGGAAAAAGGGGATCTCACACGATTAGGCTGCACGGTTGTGTGCCAACCGTGTGAGGTGAATCTGTCCAAAAAAACACATTCCGCACAGTTTGCCAAACTTTGTGGAATTCCTGCACAGTTTACTCTAAACTATGCACCAAGCCTGTTTTTTCTCAAAAAGACGGGTTTCGGACTCTGAAATTTCCCCATACACCCTTGATACCTTTACTATCCCCTTATTCATCCATATTAGGTCCAAAGTAAATATTTAGACCAAAATTTAAAGGATTTATACCTGAGTGAAAAACCAAGTTCTTACAATCTCCCCCCTTTAAAAGAACTCGTCCCCGAGTTCACCTTCCAAAGGTAGAGAAACACTGTTTGAGAACAACTCTAGCCATTGGGCATGTACGCCAGCTTCCCTCTTCCAAGTCTCATTATGTACTCAACCATGCTTCCATAGAACTCATACTAGAGGGACATACCAGCCTTAGAGATCCTTCATGCTCCGGTTTACAATGCATACTGGATACTCCTGAAAGGTAGCATCAGCATCTAACTCAACTTCCTCAGGATCAAAAGTATGAGATGGGTCGAAATGATATTAGAGAAGTTGTGAGACATGAAAGATATAATTCATGGAATAGTACCTCTAAGGTAGTATCAACCTATAGGCTACTGAACTGACTCTCTATAGGATCTTGAACGACCCTACGTAATGAGGTGAAAACTTTCGCTGCTTCTGTGACCATCTATTCCCTAGCCTGGGTGATACCTGAAGAAAAACATGATCCACAACCTCAAAATCAAGAGTTCTTCTATGGTGATCGACATATAATTTCTGTCCAGACTAAGCAGCAATCATACACTTTCTAATCAGCTGAACTTTCTCTGAAGTCTCTTGAACGAGACGAGGACCTAGTAGGACTGCCTCACCTACCTCCAACCAGAAAATGGGTGAATGGAATGGGCTACCATACAAGGCTTCCAAAGGATCCATCTGAATTGTCTCCTAAAAGATGTTATTATAGTAGAAATCGATGAGAGGGATATTCTTCTCCCAAGAATTTCTGAAATCAAGGAAACATTCCCAGAGAATATCCGCTTGAACTTTTATTATTTGTTCTGATTATCCATTGGTCTGAGGGTGAAAATATATGATTAGAAGCACATGTGTTCTCATATCCTTCTGTAATCCCCTACCAGAACCATGACATGAAATGAGCATCCCTATCTGAAATGATAGTATATGGAACCCCTTGTAGTCGTATGATCTCATGGATATACAGTCTCCCCAGTTCATCAACTGAGAAAGTCTCCCAAATAGTAATGAAGTGTTTTGTTAGTCGGTTAATGAATACCCAGATAACATCACTACCCCTCTATGACCTAGGTAATCTAACTATGAAATCCATAACAACATCTTCCCATTTCCATTCCAAGACTGGAAGTAGCTGTAATAAGCCTAAAAGTATCTGATTCTATGCCTTCACCTACTAACAAGTGGAACACCTAGTGATAAAGATTGTTATCTGACGTTTCATCCTAGGCCACCAATACTGGCATCACATATCTTGATACATCTTCGAGATTCTTGGATGAAATGCCCACTAAGAAGCATTGGATTCCTTTATCAACTCCTCTCTCATATCTATAGGAACCAAGATACATCCACGTAGATGTAGGATTCCATCTCTATCCATAGACCAATCCGGAGGCGGGTTATCTCCTGAAATAATCTTATTGATAACCAAGCCTTCAGGATCTAAAAACTATCTACTTTTTACCTTCTCAAGGTGGGAGGATGTAACTGTCAAGGATGAGAGGTAAGAATACCCGTGACTATCATATAACTCTAGATGCATCTTAGAAAAGAGATCCATTAACTTCCATTCATCATTGGATTCCCATATGGCCTGTGCTTGAGTTTTTCGACTCACTACATCTACAACCATATTGGATTTCCTAGGCATATAGGCAAGATCAAAATCAAAGTATTGTAGATATTCAACCCATCTCTACTGTTTGAGGTTCAAGTCACACTGAGAAAATATATACTTGAGGCTCTTGTGGTTGGAGAACACCACAAAGCACTCACTGAATAGATAATGTCTCTAGCAACATAAGTCATAGAAAACTACTACTAGCTCAAGGTCGTGCGTTGGGTAATTTATCTCATGAGGCCTCAATTGCTAAGATCCATATGAAACGACTCTATCTTCCTGCATCATTACTACTCCTAGGCTAATTCCTGATGCATCACAAAATACAATATAACCTATACCTGGCTCGGGAAGAATTAGAATAGGTGCCGATACAAGCCTCCCTTTCATATAATGAAAGGATTTATCACATGATTCTAACCATGTGAACTTGAAACCCTTCTTTGTAAGACCAATAAGAGGTGAATAAAGATGTGAGAAGTCTTATATGAAAATCCTGTAATATCCATCCATCCCCAATAAACTCCATATATCAAACACCTTCTTGGGATGCTCCTAGGAAACTACAACACTAACCTTTTTAGGGTTAATAGATACTCTTGATTCTGAGATAATACGACCCAATAAGTTGAATTTTTCGATCTATAAGCGGCACTTATAAATATTGGCATAAAGATGATGCTCTATTAGTGTACTTAGAATGATATCATGATGTTTGGCATAGTCTCTACGAGTGAGAAAATATACCAAGATGTCTTCCACAAAGACCATGAAAAAAGAGTCCAAATAGGGGTGGAAAACCCTATTCATCAAAGACATGAAAACGACATGTGTGTTTGTAAGAACGAATGTCATAACAAGGTACTCTTACAGACTATATCTACTACGGAAAGCTGTATGAGGTATATTTGATGGTCAGACTTGCACTTGATGATAACCCGATCTCAGGTCAATCTTAGAGAAGACCTTTTCTCCTCAGATCTGGTCAAAGAGATCATCTATTCAAGGAAGTGGATACTAGTTCTTGACTGTAAGCTAGTTCAACCTTATGTAATCCACAAAAAGATGTAATGTTCCATCTGCATTCTTGGCAAAAAGCACGGGCGATCCCCAAGAGGATGTATTAGGCCGTATAAAACCTTTGGCCTCTAAATCCTCTAACTGTCGCTTTATCTCCTGAAGCTATGCAGGTTCCATCCTATAAGGAGGAATGGACACTGAATCTTCTTATAGAACAAGCTCGATTGTAAACTCTACATCTCTCTCAGGAGGTAATCCAGAAAAATCATCGGGAAAGACATCCCTAAAACAATCCACTATTGTAGGGAAATCAACTTGTCATAAACCCTGATCCTCTGTGAAGAGATTTGCAATTTGGGTGGTTACTCCACCTAGCCCATGATTCTATAGTTCATCTCTACCATCCTGGACATCCCACTCACCATTATATAGATAACCGCTTCCCTCTGGTAATGTAAAAGATACTCTATAGCGATAAAAATCTACAAAAGCGTGATAGTGAACCAACTAGTCCATTCCAAGAATGACATCAAAGACCTTCATCTTGAGGACAAAGAGGTTACATAAGAAAGGGTAACTTCCTACCTCAAGGGGATAGTCTCTACAATGGCATATTCCCTTTGTTCGTACCCATAACACATATATAGGTTCATTACACCATAGTGATACAGTATCTTTAGTCAGAGACTTTCCATGATGGATAGAGAGATAAAAGAGTTTGAAGAACCTATACCGAACAAAGCAAATACAATAGTAGAGGCCACTAGAATAGTATCTCGTACTGTAGAAGGTCCTGTAGCATGATCCTCAGGTATTGGATACAGTCCATGAAACTAACCTAATCCATGAACCTATGCAACATATGGACTACCATGATCAAAACTACTATGCTGGCACTATTGGTGATCAGGGGTATGGCTACCATGACCACGACATCCTCCTTAGCTAGACCTGCCGATGCTATTACAACTCCCCGCCTGACATGGCATAAAAGAACTCGCTCCTAAAGGTAGAGATGACATAGATCCTTTTCCACTCAAAGCTAGTGAAAAGGAACTATAGAAATGATGAAGATACCCCATACGACCGCAATCCTGAAACTCCAGTGGGTCTCTATTACACTGAGGCTTTGAATTCCCCCATTATCCACACTGATAACACACCAAAGAGATATCAAAATGGGTACTCTAGTTGTCACTTCCCTAATGAGAAACCTCAAGGAAATGTTTCCTACCACTGAAAGAACTACTATCCTGATGCAGAATTGATCCTCTATGCCTGGTACTATTTCCATCCCTCAGGTTATGCTTAGTGATAAGAGACTAATTAACTATTTTAGAAAAATTAAGTAGGCGAAAGACATTGACCTACATACATATGGCATATTGGATCCCATCCTCGAAACGTCTAGCACGAGAAATCTCATCTCCGGCTAGGAGCGGTGCAAAGCACTATAAATCCATCAAACACGCTGAATATTCCATGACTGAAATTGAACCCTGCTCGAGATGCATGAACTCTTTGTCTTTATCAGCTCTCAGCGTCTGAGTAAAGAACTGATCATAAAAGGATGTCTAGAAATAATCCCATAACATGCCCTGATGATGACCAGCCTGGGTAATCACATCCCACCATCGCTTGGCCTAATCCCAAAGTATGTATGTGGAAAGGTTGACCCTCCACTATGGAGTCATCTCTATATGCTTAAAGATAGATAAGGTGGATTTTAGCCAAGACTCAACAGTCTGTGAACTACTATCCCCTAAAAAGGTTGGAGGATGTTGCAACTGGAACTCACAAGTCAAATCAACCATCATTGGTGAAATCTGTGGAGCACCATGTATAGACTGTATCAGATGTAGTAAAATATCATGAACTTGGGCATCAGTGCCCAAATCAGGTACAACAGGTGGTTCTTCAAGTGGAACTTCTGGCGGTAAGACTAGCGGCTCAAGGCCTACCACATCTGGAGCATGATCATCACCACCTTTCTGGAGAACGACACGAGGATGTCATGGTGACATTGGTCTACAAATTCCAAGAACACACCTAAGAAAAAGCTTATAAGCACAAGATAACATCACTAATAGAAGATGAATGTAAGAAAAGTCACTACCCAAGGCATACTACCCCAAACTACCCTCTTAGATGGACAAGTATCAGTAAGTTATCAAATATAAGTTTCATGTACCTTTTCAGTTAATTTCTAGGTTCACTCCTTTACCTTCCATAAACATGACAAGGCAGGATAAGTATTTGCAACCAATTTATTTTAGATTTCATGATTCACCTTATAATGGATAGCCATTTCCGATGAATTAGTGCCCATACACCTATCACCAGAAATTCCACCCATTCATTTATAACATAATGGCTCAACTCGGTAAATTATTTATCCCAACCCATGATGGCCTATACACCTCATGAATTGAGACATGCAGTCACTCAATCGAAACCAAAAGTAATACAAGTACAAGAAAACTATCACAACATCACTCAACAATCACAAGCATATAAAGTAATGAAAATTAGAAAAATACACCTATATGGCATGGAAATATGCATGACATGTGAATTCTAGGTGCCTATAATGATGCATGTAGAAATTCTCCTTGAACTCATATCATCGGGTTAGGGATGAAATAAATCCTCAATCAGAGTAATATTCAACAACACCACACAACATGTGTGCGACCCAACAGTGAAATAATATCAACTGTAATAGGAAAAAGCATTACAACAATTATATTTTGGTTAACTTGGATTTTACCCAGAACATGGGTTCATGATGCCCAAGCATGGATTATGACCAAGTCCCAAGTGTTCCTAATCTATAATATATTATCTCCAAATAGTAAGGCAAGAAAAGAAAACTACTCTGATACCACTTTGTGATGTCCCAGAACCGGATGCCACTTAAAGGGTGCCCCGAGCCTGGTGGGCCACATGGCCTCAAGCGCATCTCCTGAAATGCCAGAGGCTGTCGACCAGCAATGAGGGCCTAGGGTGTGTTTGTGGGGTGACTATGACCTCATTACCAATGTGTAGCATAGTGGGTGAGAGTAAACATAGGTAAATAGTATAATCAATATATATATATATATAAGGCACAATGGAAAATAGATACAACAATAATAATAACTGAAACAACTGGAAAAACATTTAGAAACTGATGATATGTCATGTACTAGAAATATAGAAAACATGGATACAAAAAACAGACATAACATGTTCTACAGAGCATAAAGGAAATCAAAGAATATCCCAAGAATCCCAAGTTCCAACTCGGTCCTCTTATATCAAGATCCATACTAAATAGTAAGAAATAAAGTGTTTGAAGCCGTATGCTTCCCTTTGTCAACACCTGTAACCAGGTAATCTACTCCGGGTACCAAACGATGCCCGAAGAGGGTTTGAGATAAATCTCAGTGGGCCACCACCAATGGAATCTATAACATATGGCCCATGTAATGGAAATGTAACAACATGATGGTATGCATATATAAAGTAAATAAGTACAGTATAACTAAATACCAAAGTACCTGGTTCAACCCTTAACTGGTGTTTGAACATTACCAGTCCATTTATTTAATCAACTATAAGTTTATATTAATAGGTCACATGAGGCATGAAAAACACTGACATAGTCTCGTGATGGTGTAAATAGTGAAATTTCCAAGGTAATTACCAAGGAAATGTAGACCTCAAGGGTTTCTAACTCAATAGTAACTGTAGCTTGGCATGGGGTAAGAGTGTAATCAAAGGATCATATTCCAAGGAATTCTACAATAAGGTGCCTACCAAATCCAAGTGATCATCCAAAGTAAGACGAGGCTAAGTAGAGATTGGGCCCTATGGGATGTAACCATGGAACTTACTTTTCAATTTTGGATCCAAGCAGTGTATCAAAGTCATTCTGTAATAATATGAAGGGATCCTATGGTGTCATATCAGTCATCCAAGAACAGACAAGGATCAAGATCTAGGTGGTTCTCAACCTAAGAAAGATGTATCCTTGAATCATAGTGGGGTTCTTGAGTGATCATGGCATTCCCCGATTAGAATACAAGGAGAGGTCGAATTAGTCCATTCCTATTTGACTATGAAGTCATGTAATATTTAATTCAGTTCAAGCCTTGCCTTTCATTAGTGTGATAAGGTCATGTAGTGTGCAACCTTTTTATCAAGTGATTTGGTTCAAGTCTTGCCTTTCATTAGTGTGATAAGGCCAAGTAGCATAAAAAAATTCATTTAATCCATCTAAGGCATATTCCATAATTTAAGGTTCATTCTGCTACCTTCCATTAATGTGGTAAGGGGTGCTACAGATATGCAACCAATTAATCATTAACATTTAATTATGAATTTGAAGCACTTACCTTAGGTGGGTCAAGTGGTACGCATACATGGTACTTTCCATTATATAATTCACAATATAAATCAAGAAATTTAATACAGAAAAGCTTACCCATAGAGTGGTTAACCCATGGCACACCTGAATGGTGGTGTAAACATGTCAAAACACTAAACCAAAATTATGGCATAAAATTTGACATGTAAAGGATGGAGTTGTGTTCATAACCACCAAAAATTAATCACATATTTGGAAATAGGATAACAATATGGTTCTAATGATTATAAGTAAGGAATATAAATTCTATAAATGGAACCTGATGAAATCGGTGGGCCCCACATGATAAATCCAAAATCAATTAACTTTAGGGATGTGTTATAGACCACCCACCTTAGGGTTTTATGACTCCCCTCCTCCGATATTGGCCTTTGATTTGGCTCGGATCGGAGTAGATCTAAGAAAAAGAGAAAAATGATCATACCCTGATATCTTGGTTGAGAGCAAAAGAGAAGGAGAACAACCTAAGAGGTTTCAAGTACTTACCATTACACATCCAATGTGATGAACGGAAGCTCGATTGGTAACTGGATGAAGGAGATCTCTTGATTACAAGGTTAGATCTTTAAAAATCTCCAAATTGAGAGATAAAAAGGTTAATCTTGCATAATCTCGGATTAGGGAAGAATGAGGGAGGTTAATTAGATCATTAAGGGAAAAAGGACAATTTACCCTTAAAATAGTTTGTGCATGGTTTGAAAAACCATGTACAAACCATGCATGGATACCTTGGAAAAGGGGGATCTCATATGATTAGGCCGCATGACTATGTGCTAACTGTGTGAGGTGGCTCTGTCCAAAAAAAAAAAAAACACAATCTACACAGTTTTACAAACCATACATAATTCCTACACGGTTTACTCTAAACTGTGCTCCAAGCCTATTTTCCCAAAAAGATTGTTTATAGGCTCCGAACATGCCCCGAACACCCCTGATACCTTTTCTAACCCCTTAGGAATCCATATTATATCTAAAGTGAAGATTTAGACTAAAATTTAAAGGATTTATACATGAGTGAACAACCAGGTTCTTACATAATTTTCCTTACTTACCAAATAACGATGACCCAATATTTGCGGTACTTTTAAGAATACATGGTCACCAATGTCAAAAGATAATGGTCTAAAATAATGAAATGCATAATAATTTTGAAGGCTTTGAGTTTTATCCATTAATTTCTTGATCATATAGATTTTCACATTAGTCTCATGGACAAGACTAGTTCTGATTAGTGACATTTCCCTTATTTTTACCCAGAAAAGTGGAGATCGATATGGATTTTTGTACAATGCCTCGAACAAATCCATTTTTATATTGGCCTAAAAACTATTATTATATCAAAACTCCACTAATGGTATATGATATTCCCATGAAACACTAAAATCTATAACACAATCTATAATCATTACTTATAATTTATGGATAGTATGATTTGATTATTCATCTATTTGAGGATGATATGTCATGATCATGGTCAACTGTGTTATAAGGGATGGTTGAAAATATTTCCAAAACTATTAATTGAATCTAGGGTCTTATTTAGAGACAATATAAACTAGTACCTCATGTAACTTAACCACTTCCCTGATATAAATCTTTGCTAAGTATTCTATACACTAGAGTCTCAAATTGGAATGAAGTTTTCTGACTTAGTGAGTTGGTCCACAATCACACAAATAATGTCATGCTTATAAAGTATCCATGTTAAATTGGTGAGAAATTCCAAGGTAATATATTCCCATTTCTATACTAGTATAATAATATTTTGTAATATGCCAGCTATCCACTGATGTTCATCCTTTACCTATTGATATGTGATACATTTAACAACATAATCGACCATCTTATGTTTCATACCTAACCACCAAAAATGGGTCTTCAATACCTTTTAGATTTTCTAAATATCTAGGTGGAAAGCCCATTTTTAATGGTGAAAATCAGAATGGATATGTTCTTGGAATGATGAAGGAACTACCATACAAATATGGAATCACAACACCGAGTTTTCATCTTACATCCAATCTTCAATGGTCTCCCCACCATTGGGGTTTGAACTAATGGTAAGACAATTAGGATCTGATCATTGGGCCTCTCTAACCCGGTTAACCAAGTTACAAAAAATATTGGTCAAAAATAAAATCACACCCTCATTATATTCCATACAATCAAAGTTCATGTCAATAATTACTCCCATTAATTAACATTAGTCATGATCTTCTTTGACTACTTGGTTATATGATTTATGAATCAAATCATCAGCCACTGAATTACACTTAATAGGTGTATAAACCAAGTAAAATTAAAAAATATGGACATATTCCATCAATCACCATTTCATGAGGTTCAATACCCTTTGTGAAAAGATGTGATATAATAGGACAGTAGACCATGAAACATAATCCATGATGAATGCCTCACCCTACACCAAGTGCATGAACTCATGGTCTCAGTTCACCCTTAACATATTGGGGGACAATTATCAAACAATCAAGGATAAAAAATCCTTCCATGAAATCCCCACATGCATACCATCATGTACCTACACATCCCATCAATGTTTCATTGATCCTCTAAGTATATAAATCGTCATCTTTACCCTCTTCCATAGAAACATATCAATCTAGTCAAAGATATTATGAATTGAATTTGTAACGACCCGAAATTTTGAATAAATCTTGTTTCCTAATTTTATGTGTTATTTTTATTTTATTTTTATACTCAACAAAAATGTTTCATTTGATAACATGAGTATAATTAAAATGATATCATTGGTTTTTGACTGTTATATGACCATTGGTCAATATGACCGCTGGAAACTAAAAGTTTTGATTATTGTCTCTAAATACAAGTAATCTTGGTTAATTAATATAGAAAGAAGATTCGATGGCCTCACCCAGTAGTCTTGGACCGATCGAAGCCCATCTAACAGAACTTGGGAAGGAGGTAGCACCACTGGGCTTTGCTCTGGACCAAACCCAAGCTGAACTTCATCGTGTGAAGCTAGAACGGGATCGCCTTCGCGAGAAGTTCAAACTGATAGAAATTACTACTCGTGCGATGTTGGCCGAGCCTCCCTCAGATTCTCTAACCTTAGCACACCTTACACTTAGGTCCTATGCTGGTGTGATAAGGGGCTATGTAAGGAGACCATAATTGCCTTGTGTAATCCTTTGTTTTAAATAAAAATTGGAATTTCTTCTTATGATGAAGTTTATGAATTTTCAAATGACCAGATAAATATAGTATGCATATTTTTGATGAATTTTAGAGAAAGGATATTTTAAAAATGTTTATGTAAACCTTAAATAAATAAAAATGTGTAATGATTTTCAAAAAATGGTCTTCTACAAATATGTTCAGTACGGAATTTAGAGTCTAATAAGATCAACTTAATTTTTGATGAATAGTAAATTATGAATAGTGATTTTATGCTTAGGATTAGTAATGTGACCAAATGAATTAGTAATCTCACTTAAAGAAAGTATTAATATAATCTAGGCACCTTGATTTAAGTAACGTGATTCAATAAAATGGTTAAAAAACGGTTTCATAAATTATTATTCAAGTATTAGTTTTTTCGGGTGAATAGTGTTTTTTAATTAAAATTAAAATTAAAAATATTTAGAAAATTATTTTTATAAAATGGATTTCATTTTTGAACTCAGAGCATCGATATTATGTTAAGGTAATTTTTGGGGTTTTTTCTAAAAATAATGAATTTTCGGTGAATAGTGTATTTATTTAAAAAAATAAATTAAAAATATTTAGAAAATTATTTTTATAAAATGGAGTTCATTTTTGAAATCAGAGCATTGATATTTGGTTAAGGTGAAATTTTGGGATTTTTCTGAGAAAGTTGAATTTTCAGTGAATAGTAAAAATACAGTTTTAGGGTTTCGGTATGTTTAATGACATCATAACTGTGTCATGATGATGTCATGAGATATTTTAAAGTATGTTCAACTAAAGAGGATGAATTATTGTGTGGGGGTCCCCATGTGGCCTAACTTTATGGTAAGTACCATGGGAGGGCCCATGCTTTTGAGAAAACCACTTTTGAAGTGTCCCTTGGCCATTAATGCCTTGTCCCCTCACTTTCCCTATAAATACCAAGCCCTCATCTCATCTTTTCGACTCCAAAACCATCCTCAACGAAGTTATGGTCTCTTTACCTCCCAGGGAGTCCTCCCAAGGTGCCCCCAAGCCCTCAAGGTCCCAAACTTTGAGTTTTAAGAGTTACGTTTTAAGGTAAGGGATCCGACCTCTCTCTTTAATTTCAAGTAATCTCTTTTATGTCATTCCTTTTATGCTCCATGTTCTTATGTTGGAGGATGTTCTTTTATACTCCTCTTACTGCCTTTTTCATGTTCACATAATGAGAGATCCCCTCTTACTCTCATTATTTCGTTTTATGAAGTTTTAAGTGGCGCCGTTAGGCTGCCGAAATTTTTGTAACAGATTCTTTCTGCCTTCTCATTTTTCAAGATCTATTTTCATTTAAGTATTTCAAGTTCCTTTTTATTATGTTGGGGTATGATCTCTAAATTTATCATACTGATATTTTATGTTCATATGATTAGAGACCCCATTTTATCTCTTCAATTCAGTATTTTGAAGTTTTAAGTGGCGCTGTTAGGCTGCCGAATTTTTAAGTGGTTCTTCACCCTTCTCGTTTTGAAGTTCTACTTTCATGTCAATTCTTTCAAGTTCCTTTTTGTTATGTTGGGGTATGATCTCAATATATATCATACTGGACTCTTATGTTCATATGATGAGAGACCCCATTTGATCTCTTCAATTCAGTATTTTGAAGTTTTAAGTGGCGCCGTTAGGCTGCCGAATTTTTAAGTGGTTCTTCACCCTTCTCGTTTTGAAGTTCTACTTTCATGTCAATTCTTTCAAGTTCCTTTTTGTTATGTTGGGGTATGATATCTATATCTATCATACTGGAATATTATGTTCATATGATGAGAGACCCCATTTGATCTCTTTAATTCAGTATTTTGAAGTTTTAAGTGGCACCGTTAGGCTGCCGAATTTTTAGGGGATTCTTTCACCCTTCTCATTCTTTTCAAAGTTTCTCTTTCATGTCAAGTCTTTCAAGTTACTTTTTAATTATGTTGGGGAATTATATCTATATCTATCATACTGAACTCTTATGTTCACATGATGAGAGTCCCTATTTGATCTTTTTCAAATCATTTTGTTTGAAGTTTAAGTAACGCCATTAGGCTGTCGAACTTTCATAAGAGAAATCTAATTTTTGTTTTCCTTCCATGTTTTTCATTTCAAATGGCACGTCCTTGAAATTTCATTACCACGATCATGTATCCTTCTTATTCTGTCCATATACTGTTTTATGGGTCATTTATGAATGTTTGACCCATTTTCCCTCTCTTTTTAATGTCTTCTAAAACCTCGTAACATAGCCGTTATGCTGCATAATTTCCGTCTCAAAATGTCTCTCTCTTTTTCTAAAGTTCTTTTATATTATTAAGTGAATACTCAAAGCTCTTTCTTCTAAAGGGGTATTCACATATATACCAAAATGTTCTATTTTAAATTATGGGATTTACATACATGAGACCCACCTTCCATTTCTGTGGGTTTTAAAGTGACATAAAGATCATGTCTTTAAAACAGTTTTTAAAAATGTTATGATTATGAAATGAAACCCATTTATTTTATGCTATATGGGTTATTTATGAAATTTTTGATGATGATATATGTGGATCACATGATAATAAAGGAAAATTTAAGGGTTCGCCCTGATAGCGCTCCAATGCATTGGGTAATGATGTAACCACTAGAGATTACAATTTTCACGATACCTTGGTGAATATCCTTGGTAATTTTCAAATGACACCTTGGGGATGGACCTTGGCGATATGTTCATGATTGTCTATGTTAAATGATGTAGCCACATCTTCAAGTTATGAAAAAGTTTTATTTTTATTATGATATGCCTCATGATTTCATTTTCATGCCTTAAAGTTCTTTTCATGACTTTATTGATGTATCTCAAGTTCATATGTAAAATGTTTCACTTGTTTCCCTTGCTGGGCCTTCTGCTCACCCTTTCTTTTGATGTATGTCCCCAGGTTAAGAGATACAGTAATGAGCCTAGGGTGAACATGAGGAGAAGCCTTTCAAGTGTTTAAGAATAATGTTTTATGTTTTCATGTTTTAAGTTCCTAGTTTCCAAGACACTAAACCTTAAATATCCTCAGTTTTGTAAAATGTAATGAAAGTTTATGTGATAAAAAGGCAGGATGCTATAGTTGGTATCAAAGGATGGTTTAGTTATTTGTGGAAATTAGGATATGAAAACTCTAGGAAGAACCCTATAGAAAAGTTTAAATATAGGAAATCTTCCTCGTATTTTGGTGAGTATTGAGTAAGGGGTTTTCAAGCAAATACATCCCTATCTGGATACGAGCAGGTAGAGGTGGCTCTGGCACATATGTACATAGGGGTAAAACCTGAAAACACCGCTTTGAGCTAGACTCGAACGGGAACTGGTACACGACAACGGGCCTTGCTGCACTCTTGGTTACGACACTCCCAGGGGATATGCTTTGGTAAATTCATAAGCTTAGTATGAACCATTGTTAAAGGAATAAAGATAAAATAAAATAAAGGTTCACATAAGAATATATGATCATGGATAACCTAGATGGGAACCTAGGGGATCACAAGTTAGGGTATACTTTTCAACTACAAGTTATCCTTATATTCTTTAAGTTTGTTTTCATGATTATTGGCTCAGTATTTAAGCCCCTATTTATAGTTTCTTTTCTTAGTTAATGGCGGGAAATGGAAGAACATGTCCCAACAACCAATGTGATAGGAAATGCTACGATTGCCGTATTAATACGACAGAGATGATTAGGGGATTAAAAGTTGATTATTATTTTGGAAGACATTCACTATTTTGAGGACCCTATATGATCGAGGTAAATAGATTACTATGATATTTTCATTGAGGAGTAAGGTTGACTTATATTTTGAAGAATCAATGAACTTAAGGTGGACTTATAGTAATTTAGGTTACTTATGGGAATGATTAACCTATCTTGGGTAAAATATGTTTAGGTTAGCTACATTTGTTATAAGATGTTAGGTGTGGTTGATGTTGTTTGGAGATGAACAATGAAGTTTATTTTGGAAGACTATGTTATCAAATCCCTCTTGTATTTGGGTTTCAATCTTAGTTTGGTTTATTTTGAGGAATTTTAAGGACCGTTATTTATGGGATGGTCTATGATGAACTTTGGGTAGTACCATGGAAATTTGAAGATTTAAAAATAGTTTCCCTTCCTATGGGATTCTTTCTTTTTGAAGAGTTGTTTTACCTTACCCTTTCTGTTTTGGGATAATGTTTAAAGATAGAAGAAATAGATAGTTAATCTTTTGTGGATTATGTGATTCCCTAGAAGATGATTCTTGTGTTTTGATGAG
Source organism: Viscum album (assembly GCA_963277665.1). Lineage (NCBI taxonomy): Eukaryota > Viridiplantae > Streptophyta > Magnoliopsida > Santalales > Viscaceae > Viscum > Viscum album. The sequence continues at coordinate 1,814,009,111 of OY728159.1, read as the reverse complement.
ACCAAGTAGTTTTGAATGCTCATCATTGGGAGAAAAGATTATTTTTGGTAGAAACTTATTAAAGGATGAAACTCTACATGAAGGTAGGTATATTTTCTTATGTTTTTGTTCTATGTAGTAAATGAATTCCTCAAAATTATGAAAAGGAACGTAAAACAAAAACGTTGTTGGTTTACGTTTCCTACTAGGTAATCAATGACCGTTTACAGACATCATATGTTTGGGATTTTCTTATGGTTAACTTTCTCCTAATAATGTTCTCTATCACTCTCCCTTAGAACTTTACCCTTTGTTTTTCTTCCATGTCCATGTTTTCCTACATGGAATCCCAGTGTGGGCTAACTCGGGTGACCTTCATACTTCAATTTCTTTCTTTTAAAGTAAATGTTTTACTGAATCCTTTTCCGATGTGGGACTTTCAATGAAATTTCAAAACCTAATTTTAAAAATTGTGAGGACGCAATTTCTTAAGGGGGGAAGATTGTAACGACCCGAAATTTTGAATAAATCTTGTTTCCTAATTTTATGTGTTATTTTTATTTTATTTTTATACTCAACAAAAATGTTTCATTTGATAACATGAGTATAATTAAAATGATATCATTGGTTTTTGACTGTTATATGACCATTGGTCAATATGACCGCTAGAAACTAAACGTTTTGATTATTGTCTCTAAATACAAGTAATCTTGGTTAATTAATATAGAAAGAAGATTCGATGGCCTCACCCAGTAGTCTTGGACCGATCGAAGCCCATCTAACAGAACTTGGGAAGGAGGTAGCACCACTGGGCTTTGCTCTGGACCAAACCCAAGCTGAACTTCATCGTGTGAAGCTAGAACAGGATCGCCTTCGCGAGAAGTTTAAACTGATAGAAATTACTACTCGTGCGATGTTGGCCGAGCCACCCTCAGATTCTCTAACCTTAGCACACCTTACACTTAGGTCCTATGCTGGTGTGATAAGGGGCTATGTAAGGAGACCATAACTGCCTTGTGTAATCCTTTGTTTTAAATAAAAATTGTAATTTCTTCTTATGATGAAGTTTATGAATTTTCAAATGACCAGATAAATATAGTATGCATATTTTTGATGAATTTTAGAGAAAGGATATTTTAAAAATGTTTATGTAAACCTTAAATAAATAAAAATGTGTAATGATTTTCAAAAAATGGTCTTCTACAAATATGTTCAGTACGGAATTTAGAGTCTAATAAGATCAACTTAATTTTTGATGAATAGTAAATTATGAATAGTGATTTTATGCTTAGGATTAGTAATGTGACCAAATGAATTAGTAATCTCACTTAAAGAAAGTATTAATATAATCTAGGCACCTTGATTTAAGTAATGTGATTCAATAAAATGGTTAAAAAACGGTTTCATAAATTATTATTCAAGTATTAGTTTTTTCGGGTGAATAGTGTTTTTTAATTAAAATTTAAATTAAAAATATTTAGAAAATTATTTTTATAAAATGGATTTCATTTTTGAACTCAGAGCATCGATATTATGTTAAGGTAATTTTTGGGGTTTTTTCTAAAAATAATGAATTTTCGGTGAATAGTGTATTTATTTAAAAAAATAAATTAAAAATATTTAGAAAATTATTTTTATAAAATGGAGTTCATTTTTGAAATCAGAGCATTGATATTTGGTTAAGGTGAAATTTTTGGATTTTTCTGAGAAAGTTGAATTTTCAGTGAATAGTAAAAATACAGTTTTAGGGTTTCGATATGTTTAATGACATCATAACTATGTCATGATGATGTCATGAGATATTTTAAAGGATGTTCGACTAAAGAGGATGAATTATTGTGTGGGGGTCTCCATGTGGCCTAACATTATGGGAAGTACCATGGGAGGGCCCATGCTTTTGAGAAAACCACTTTTGAAGTGTCCCTTGGCCATTAATGCCTTGTCCCCTCACTTTCCCTATAAATACCAAGCCCTCCTCTCATCTTTTCGACTCCAAAACCATCCTCAACGAAGTTCTGGTCTCCTTACCTCCCAAGGAGTCCTCCCAAGGTTCCCCCAAGCCCTCAAGGTCCCAACCTTTGAGATTTAAGAGTTACGTTTTAAGGTAAGGGATCTGACCTCTCTCTTTAATTTCAAGTAATTTCTTTTATGTCATTCCTTTGATGCTCCATGTTCTTATGTTGGAGGATGTTATTTTATACTCCTCTTACTGCCCTTTTCATGTTCACATAATGAGAGATCCCCTCTTACTCTCATTATTTCGTTTTATGAAGTTTTAAGTGGCGTCGTTAGGCTGCCGAAATTTTTGTAACAGATTCTTTCTCCTTTCTCATTTTTCAAGATCTATTTTCATTTAAGTATTTCAAGTTCCTTTTTATTATGTTGGGGTATGATCTCTAAATTTATCATACTGATATTTTATGTTCATATGATGAGAGACCCCATTTTATCTCTTCAATTCAGTATTTTGAAGTTTTAAGTGGCGTCGTTAGGCTGCCGAATTTTTAAGTGGTTCTTCACCCTTCTCGTTTTGAAGTTCTACTTTCATGTCAATTATTTCAAGTTCCTTTTTGTTATGTTGGGGTATGATCTCTATATCTATCATACTGGACTCTTATGTTCATATTATGAGAGAACCCATTTGATCTCTTCAATTCAGTATTTTGAAGTTTTAAGTGGCGCCGTTAGGCTGCCGAATTTTTAAGTGGTTCTTCACCCTTCTCGTTTTGAAGTTCTACTTTCATGTCAATTCTTTCAAGTTCCTTTTTGTTATGTTGGGGTATGATATCTATATCTATAATACTGGAATCTTATGTTCATATGATGAGAGACCCCATTTGATCTCTTTAATTCAGTATTTTGAAGTTTTAAGTGGCACCGTTAGGCTGCCAAATTTTTAGGGGATTCTTTCACCCTTCTCATTCTTTTCAAAGTTTCACTTTCATGTCAAGTCTTTCAAGTTCCTTTTTAATTATGTTGGGGAATTATCTCTATATCTATCATACTTAACTCTTATGTTCACATGATGAGAGACCCTATTTGATCTTTTCAAATCATTTTGTTTGAAGTTTAAGTAACGCCATTAGGCTGTCGAACTTTCATAAGAGAAATCTTGTCTTCCTTCCATGTTTTTCATTTCAAATGGCATGTACTTGAAATTTCATTACCATGATCATGTATCCTTCTTATTCTGTACATATTCTGTTTTATGGGTCATTTATGAATGTTTGACCCATTTTCCCTCTCTTTTTAATGTCTTCTAAAACTTCGTAACATAGCCGTTATGCTGCAGAATTTCCGTCTCAAAATGTCTCTCTCTTTTTCTAAAGTTCTTTTATATTATTAAGTGAATAATCAAATATCTTTCTTCTAAAGGGGTATTCACATATATACCAAAATGTTCTATTTTAAATTATGGGATTTACATACATGAGACCCACCTTCCATTTCTGTGGGTTTTAAAGTGACGTAAAGATCATGTCTTTAAAACTGTTTTTAAAAACGTTATGATTATGAAATGAAACCCATTTATTTTATGCTATATGGGTTATTTATGAAATTTTTGATGATGATATATGTGGCTCACATGATAATAAAGGAAAATTTAAGGGTGCGCCCTGATAGCGCTCCAATGCATTGGGTAATGATGTAACCACTAGAGATTACAATTTTCACGATACCTTGGTGAATATCCTTGGTAATTTTCAAATGACACCTTGGGGATGGACCTTGGTGATATGTTCATGATTGTCTATGTTAAATGATGTAACCACATCTTCAAGTTATGAAAAAGTTTTATTTTTATTATGATATGCCTCATGATTTCATTTTCATTCCTTAAAGTTCTTTTCATGACTTTATTGATGTATCTCAAGTTCATATGTAAAATGTTTCACTTGTTTCCCTTGCTGGGCCTTCTGCTCACCCTTTCTTTTGATGTATGTCCCCAGGTTATGAGATGCAGTAATGAGCCTAGGGTGAACATGAGGAGAAGCCTTTCAAGTGTTTAAGACTAATGTTTTATGTTTTCATGTTTTAAGTTCCTAGTTTCCAAGACACTAAACCTTAAAGATCCTCAGTTTTGTAAAATGTAATGAAAGTTTATGTGATAAAAAGGCAGGATGCTATAGAATTGATCCAGAACTCAACTACCCAGGGTCTACCCTCTCCTTGAAATAATGTAGGATTATGAGATTAAAACTTCCTGGCCAAATACGCTATATACAGATAAATCCCTTACATCCCTCGGTTATAATTTCAAGTGAGTTGTATAAAAATATCCCTTAACGAATCATAAAATAGCTTCCTCAACTCAACTAGCTACTTTCTTTGCATTAAAACATTTGTATACAGATCATTCTAGTCTCTTACCTCTGGGGGGACAATTGGATCATGCCTCAGTGTTACTACATCCTCACCCCTTTGACGCTGCAATAAAGTCCATCGAGTTGGAAAATCACTAAAATGAAATACCATGATTACAAAATATATAACAATCCAAATATCATAAATAATGAAAGATTCAATAGGTATCATATCACACTATCCCATATAGTTCCCTATCCACACCAAAGTTCTATACCATCCAACATTATGACCCCAACTACCCATTCGAGGGTTAAGTACGACACACACCACACACACATAGGATCCACATAACTGATAACACCTAGAATCATGAACCCGATTTAGCTGAATGGAATGAAAATAAGAAGGTATATAGGTAAATGTTGTATAGATTGTTATTAAAAATTTAAATATCCAAACCCTCTTTCCATAACCAATTAACCAAACACACACAAGAACATTCATGTCATGGAAACCCTATATGCCTCAAATTATGTATGTGCATGCACACCCTCATGCATCTATAGGCTAAGAGTCATACTATAATCTAAGTAACCATCAAATAGACACCAGTTTTAGGAAAATAAAAAAAAATCATAATTCTAGAAATATAAAAAACACCTCAATTCCTAGTATCATGGTAATCCTCTAAACATTAGTAAATTACTAACCTATATAGAGTTAATTTATAATTCCCGTCCATCCTAAACCCCCATATACCATACCAAAATAAAAAAATTATGAGCCAATTGGTACTTTTTTGGAAAAAACCACTCTGATAACATTTTGTTATGTACTTGACCCAAATCACCTGAAACTAACCTAAGCCAGATAGCCATAGACCTCAGGTGTACCTTCCTATATACCAAAAGTTTCTAATTAGTGGCGGGAGTCGATGTAAATCATGGGGATACTATACCCTTAGATATAAATAACTATGAACAATAACAAAAACTAAATACATAACAATCAATACAATATAATATCAAGACTATATCTAGACTATATCATAAAGTGTATAAAATAAATACCTATAATGTCACATGATCCGTAAAAAAGTATACTTTGTCACCCATGGGTCTATCATATATAGTAATGTATAAAAGAATAAAAAACACTAGAATGACACTAGGGATCTGACCAGTCCATCCCCAAATCCATAAACATACTTTATATGCATCCACTACACCTCTATCCAGCTATGCACCAATCACAGAGCCCTTTCCCAATCCTGTATCATAAACCATAAATTTAGCACACATCTCGGAGGGATCATGAAGGGAAAAGTATGAAATATATAGGCCACCATCATTGGTTTCTCAATATAATATCCACATGTATATGAGTGTATGTAAAGTGAAATTTATGATAACCAATACAATCTAATCAACTTGTTAAACTTTGTGCTTGACCAACCATGGGTGAGAACTCTACCTTCTTCGACTAATGTAGGAGTGGGATGATGTGCTAATAGTTTGTACACACCTTGAAGGATAATGATTTATCACCCCTCGTGTGATAGTCCAAACTTAATTTTCCCATAATTAAATGATTCATATAGCAAATACTGCATTACATACATTTCCATGACCTTTTAGGTTTAGAGTTTTAGAGAATTAATACATATATTTAACTTATATATCCCATGTCTTTATCATTACATGAACATTTTTTCCACTACATAAGAAACTAATTAATGCATAATAACACTTTAACATCTCCCCTAAGTTCTCCACACATAATATTCTTCTAGACATATAATGTGTAATTGTTTTCATTATAACTTAGGTAAATGGAAACACAAAAAGGGTTAGATTAAATGATTAATAAGAGAAATCATATACCATAAGATATCATAGAATAATTAAGGGATGAATAATATGTTAGAAAGTAAATTATAATCAAACAAATTCCATATAACTGATCACATGAACTTGAAATAAATCCACAGATGACATAAAAATATAAATAATCACATATATAACAACAATTTGTTTCATAATGATGCAATAAATAATTTCAGACATCATAATCTCACATCCAAAACCTTGAAACAAGACATCCTACATAAATAAGTAATATATACACCAAATACCGAAACTAGTTTGTCTCATGAGACCTACCAATGCATTGAGGGGATATTACCACCCTCACCCATCAAAAATTAAGTTTAATGAATTCATAATATGATGGAATGAATAAAATATACACTATATAACCAACACAACTTAATAATCAATAAAAATATCTATTAAAATGAAAAGTATACAAATTGTTGATATTTCCCCATTTAATAAATGGAATAACTCTATATGTAAGCATCCCATTGTACAGAGTGATGTGTATATGGTTAATTAATAGTTTCCCCAATCAATAAATAGAATTATATAATCATAATCCATGCATATAAATAAGGTGTATGGTATTATTAGGGAATATCACAATTGAAACATAAAATCTTTGACGGATATTTACATAGATGAAAAACACTTTCATAAAAAGAACACTTCAAATGGTATAACATAAGAAATGATCAAGCATTGGATCAATTGATACCCAAAATTCAATCAACCAAAGGAATATTCCAACAGGGTATTTAAATGGTGATTCATTAAACATTACTATAAAAGAGATAGATATTTTATAGATAGTTGAAATAATAATCCAAATCATAAAAGGGTTTTTAGAAAATGTTTTTACTATAGTCATAAAATATGAAGTCATGAGTCAAATTTACAATTAGTTTTTAAAACAGTGAAGTGATTTTTTTTGAAAACCCTTACTTTTTAAAATAATATTAATAATGGATATTTTAAAAATACGTAAAGGTTATCTTGAAGAAATATGGAGAGAAAGATAAAAATATGAACATTAAAGGGAAAGCCATTTTTCATATTTTGAAAATACATTTTTGAAACCCACAACATAAAAAGGGTAGTTAACATTAAAATTGAAAAGAGGAAAGGGGAAAGTTATGGTCACATGAGATAACATATAATTATGTTTCCAATTATAAAGGATAACATTTTAGGGAAGAGAAAATATATATAGGGGAGATAAATAACCTTTAGAAAGAATGAAAATTATTCTTAACAATGTTATATTTTTATGAGAAGAAAATTCATGAGGGAAGGGTTTTTGAATTAAAAATGTCAAAATACCTAGAGAGATAATTGGGAATATGAAATATGAAATTTATGAATATATGTTACTTAGAATAATGAAGTTCAATAATTATCATTATAACCCAAATAAATTAAGTTTTAGTTACAAAATCCCTTACGAATATCAAAATAATTGAAGTAATAATTCTTTGAATAGGAGTTCACGAGAAATAATTATAAATCCATATATATTAAAGTGGAAATTATATTTCATACAATAATATGACAGAATAATCAAACTTAGAATAATTAGTTTCAAGAATAATCATTATAACTACAATAAAGGAAATTGAGTTATAAAAAACCCTCACCTTTAATTCTGATTATCCGAATGTGATCTAACCTCATGTATAAAAAAATAACTATCTTAATTACATATTTTAGAAACTTATTCAAAACTATGAACTTTTATAAAATTAATTTATAATCATTTACTACTTATATATTAGTTTGTTATATTTTATTTTCATCCTCAGATGTTATTTGTTTTGATTGTTTGTTTAGTACTAGTTTTGTAATAGCAGTGTCAATTATTATTTATAGTTTAAAAGTTCATCATTATAAGATCATAATAAAAACTGTAATAATTTTTTTATAATTATTTATAATGTTATAATTTCATTTCATAAGTATTTTAGTTATGGATCACGATGATGAAGTCGATGACAAACTTGTTTCAGTAAATTTTAACGAACAAAAGGGTGGTACATTAATAATATGTTAAATATTAATATGAACTTTCTAGAACCATAAAACAAACATTTTTTTTCTTATTTATTCCTAATAAAACCATTATATATGTTTCCATATACATCCATGATATAAATTTATATCATTGTTCATGTAGGTGGTTAAACTAACCTAAATAAGATCAGGCTATAATCTATGGACGATTATGGTAAAGAAAGTGATTATTTGGGTATAATATCATTATTAAAAAATAATAATGATATTATTTAGATGATTTTAAGGTGATGAATCATATTTTGAGATATATTTATAAATAATAAAATACTATATAAAAACAAAATACATCACTTTTGTAGAAGTGGTAGTCCACACATATGCACGAGCAACACATTCATTTTTCGTAGAATGATAGAAAGATATGAAATGGTTTATAATTTTATAATCTTAATAAGGTTATAAATATAATATTAATATATTAAATAACCCTTATGAACCATCCTTTCAAGTTTGTGATGAAAAATCAAACACGTCGTTCATGGAGGCAATAGTTTGCACATACGCATGCTGACATATTTGTTTTTATAAATAAAAGGGAAAGGGTAGTTAATGACTAACCCATCATCATAATTTTTTTATATTAATAAATATGTATTTAATTATAATATAATGGATAAATAGTTCTTAAGTAGGTGTAATAATAAAAAAATAATTGAAATTGAAAAGGAGTAATTAGGAATTTTTACCTTACTTCTTGGAAAACTCTTTTGAAAAAAGGATTAATCCTTTGAAGGGAGGTATTTTATGAATACTAGAACCAATAGGATGTGTATAGGAATGTTGGGGATGTATTTGGGCAGGGTTTATTTAAACTAATTGGCTTTTATTGTGAGGATAAGCAGGGAAGTGAATGCTCCTTTTATACGTGGAGGGAGTAACATTTTTGTAACAGTATAAAAGGATAAGTCATTATTCAAGGGTCAAATTGATCCAATAATATAAAATAATGTATCACAATAAGGTTTAAGTTCAATTATACCTCAACCATTCATTTTCACATATGTTTTAAATTATTTTACTCTTATATTTTTCACCTTTACTATTTTTGGTTTTTATGATGGTAATTAGTTTTTACCATAGTAATTTACTTTTAATGACTAAAAATAAAATTGTCCTTATTAAATAATTTGGGTATACTGATTCCAAATATGAAATAAATTTTATAAAATAATATTTCTAAGTGCAAGAAAATTCATCATAACTTGAGCGCATGTAATACGTGAAAACCTGTTTTTTGAAAAAGTTTATTTATTAAGCATAAATATCATATTTAGGAAAAAATTATCAATTTTTCTGATTTTAATAACATTAATTGGTTTATTATTAACCAAATTAGTGTTATGTGACTTTAACAGAAATATAAAACCTAATTTCACCTAGTGAAAACTTAATTAAAAGAAAAAAAAACTAAAATTAAATTTTGTTAGAAAAATATTGCATAATTTTCAAAAATGTTAAATAAGGGTTTACTAAATTCAAAAAAATATTTTTAAATTCATAATTTCACTCCATAAATATATTTTTTATCTTGAAATTTTTATAAGTTTTTTAGTTATACTTAATTCTTGATATAGTCATAAATGCTACAGTTTTAATAAAAACTATATTTTTTTACTATTCACCTAAAAATCAATTATTTCAGAAAAATTGAAATTTTTTATCCTAAGTTAATATTATTTACCAAAATGAAGTTAATTTTTCTAAATTAAATTTCTAAAATTTTATAGATTAACTTTTTAATGGAAAATATAATATGTAATGAAAATAGTTTTATAGAAAAATGAATTTAAATATTAACTATTTTTATTCTTATTTCCTAATAATTAAATTATTGTCAATATATTATTCATATAATATATTTAGTTTCTTAAAATAAAGAACATAAATAGATAGATTTAGAAAAAATAAAATTTTAAGAAAAAAGTGATCTTATTAGTTATTTGGCTACACTAATTGAATTTTATCTATGATTTAGTATTAAAAATTACCTTTATTTTTATTTCAACATATATTTCATAAAGTGGTTATCTCTATTTATACATGAAAATTTAATGACTACAATATAACGATTATATTTATTACTTATAATTTTATTTTAATAAAATGTTTCGTGGCTTTGTTTTAGTTCGGTGTTACGTGTGGAGAAAGCTATCAAACACATTAGATTTATTTAAAGTAAATATTTATAGTAAAATATTGGGTAATTAAATTACCCTATATGAAATAAATTTCATCCTCAAATATTTTAATTATTATTTACTAATTAAATAGTTAAGGGTGTCTATAAGATATACATGACTCAAGATTTCATTCTTAATGGTGTATCAACCTTAGTAACATGAGTGAGTCTAGGAAAATAATCCATTCATTCATAATATTTATAATACATATCAAAATATAGATTGAATAATAACTATACCTAACACCACTTATGTCGTAAAATTCGGTTCCTTATACCCAAATTAAATAATACCTTTTTATTACCATATCTTGTATATAGTGGGATATGAATGATGTTTACTTACCATAATAGTATTGATATTTCTACATCCACTATTTACATGGTAGTGTCCATAGATTATTTGTCATATAAAAAGGTTATTGTAGTTCTCAAGCTATAATTAGAACCTTGAGATACCATGAAATTAATCTTAAACTTATGTCCTATGGTTCAGATACATCATATTGTATGGACATAGATGATGTGTGACTATCAGCTGTTGGGGGATCATAATCATTGAGATTTTTTCTCAATAAGTTCACACTTGGTGATCTTGAGCATATAAGATCACGATGATTGGCCTTCCAATAGGAACACCACATGTTTAATGTGTCATCAGTCATTCATATTTATGAACATGTGTAATGGTCTCCTGAATTGAGATTATTATCACTGTATGCAATTTGATCATGAACTTTGGTGCAAGGAAAAAACTATGGAATTGATATTTTAGTAAGGTAGTTTATGTTGGGTTCATAATTAGAGGCATGACATTGATTGAATTATCATGATAGAATTTACCACTTCCAAAAGAAAGTGATATCTTGAGCTTAGTTGACTAGGATGGTAGCACCTTCACTAAATCCATTACCATGGTAGAAAAAGGTAAGTATATCTAGTTATGTAAACAAATAATAAAGCAAGAAAGGATGATAACACAAAGTGTGCATCCTTATTTATTAGATATTTCATGATAAATAGATTATATTACATGGCGTACATTCGTAGGAAAGGTTATCATTGCCATTAATTTTCCTTATATCCTTAGGGGCCTTGATGGGTTTCTAGACTCCACTCCTAGTTTATAAATAATATTCACTTATTTTAATATATGGGTCTAGATGATCACACACTTAGCATATTAAAAATTATGACATATTCTGATGAATAAGATTTTAGTATCCCCACAAATTAGGTATGGGAGTTATCCAAGAATATAAATTTTTTAAGGAATAAATAAATTCATATCATTTGAGTTTAGCATAATTGATATTGAATTTATTTCTTAAAAGTATTCAAAAGATATTGAGTTAATACATGGAAATTTTTTGACGAATTAATATTATTCAAGGTTTGTTTAATATTTATGGGAATGATGAGTTGAGTTAATGACGCTATTTTATCAAGTAATATATTTATTATATTACAAGTAAGTGATAAAAATATAAATGAAATTTATGACCTAGTTAGTTGGTCATAACACGTCGTAGATGGATTATTTAGTGTGTAATAAATATTTAGGGGTTTGGGAGCCATTTATAGATATTTATCACCACACTATATAAGTATCATAGGGATCTCATTTTAGGTACTATTCATCCTATGATTTTGGGACCCTATCTCTCCTCTCCCCCACCTCTTAGAGAGAGAATCTCTCATTCCAAGTAATCGATCAAATATATCCTTCATTAATCGATGGAATGGTGTACTGGTGATCATTGAAACATAGAATGATTCATCAAATTACTATTATAGCACCCAAATATTGATAAACGATGTCCCCATAAACTTTTGAAGGGTATATGGATGATCTAGATTGATCTAGCTTTGATTCCTTTAAGAAACAGATTCTAGAAAGTATTGGTTCATAAACATGGATTTAGATCAAATAAGATAATTATTCATTTTATTTTTGTGATTAAAATTATTTATATGGGATCCTCATCAGTTGTATCGAGCTACGCTTCACTAGCAATGACATAGTTATGTCAACCATCGATGAAAAATTTCAAATCCCCAACTCATCTGCTTCCGCTGCACACCTCGATACCTTAAATTGGTACCAAAGAAATCATGTGAAGTTTTAAGCTAAGAAAAATTAAATTTGTAATAAATTTATATAGAGTGTGTCAATAAGGTCCTAACACCATAGACTACAATGCAATATGATATCATATGGTCGAGATATGGCCATCCAAATATTTAAAATCAGATCGAAACCGTTTCAATCATAGATTTTAAATTTAAGATCATATATATTTATATGTTAATTTTTTACTCATAATTAGTGTATGGTTAAGTTTTCTAGTGAACCCCTAAACTCCAACAAGATTCATAGGATAAATAGTATTTTTTGGCTGACCACATTGTCCATTTAATTGTGGAATGATATTTTTAAATTGAAATTATCCCAATCCTAAGAAGTTTGATTTGGTAATATTTTATAACACAATAGATGGGGAATATATCAGATATTAAAAAAAAATTAAAATAAACTAAAATGTATAGGTTTTTCAATTTTCAATAGGAAAAATAAAAAAATATAGATAAGGTCTTGGCATGATGGTCTTGCACTACCAAAGAAAAACTTAAAAAATTAAAAGGGGTGTTGGGGGTGAGGTATCTTGTGCACATAATTTGTAAAAAAATAACATGGGGTAGGGGAGGCTTATAGTGGAATCTTAACACACAAAAAATCCTTATGTGTGGTAGTGCCACCACCCGCCTCGACAACCAATACTGAAGAGATGTGTAGCACCACCATCAGTGCCCCCCTCCCACTGGCCAATCCAGAATACCCCTCCCCATGGATTGTAGTGTCGACCGCCTCATCACACACCGCCACTGACCCATACCAACCTCGCTACCCCTATCGCACCACCAACACACCTAGTCTCACTTATCCCTCTCACACACTGCCGCGTCATCCCATAGGGATCTCACACCATTGACCACTGTGGACTCCCCCTGTCCCTTAGTCTCCCATATAGCCAGATCCTCTAGCTCAACTACTCCCCACCACTGCAGTATCACCAATAGACATGCATGCTCCACCACCTTTCATGCCCTCCCACCAGTGGTATAACCCCGACCATACCAGCCAAGTGTCACCCCTTCCATCAAACAGGCTCCCACGACAAGCTTCATGTGGTGCCTGACCACCCACAATGAAATATCCCGTGTTAGGTTCCCCCTTCCAATTGACCCATGGTCAACCCGGGTTGACCTGACCCGGGTCAGGGTGGGTGGGGCCCTGCCTGACCCATCTAGCCCATTTTGGGTCAAGATAAAGCTTGAAATCCCTTTTAGGGATTTTATGGGGTAACATGGACCCATGAAAAATTAAAATTTTACACACACACACACACTCACACACACATATATTTCAAAATCATGTTATAATTTTTGAAATAAAAAAATAAAAAATAAAATGGGATCAAGCTATTAAGATTAAAATTAAAATTAAATGAATTATTTTAATTCATTTAATTCCCTCAATATAAATCTATCATGAATTTATTTTTATTTTGAATTTAACTTGTACATCATCTAATATTGAGGATTTACCAAAAAATATATGTTTGATATTAATTTAATTAATTAATTATTTCAAATGCATGTGGTATGTATTAATTAATTTAAATAGACAGTCAGTGTATCATTGATTTTTCTTGATTAGTATGTATAAGAGCCTTCATGTATATTAGAACTATACTACATGTGTATGATCCATTCTCGATATCCCATCACCTATTTGAGAGTATTTTTTTTATTATGATGAGTAGGGTATAGGATGTAGACCACACTGTGATGAGGTGCTATTCCATACAAGAAGATGATACATTGGACCAGAGTGCGAGCTACGATATGTGTCATACATGACTTAGGTATTTTACTCCTAGGGTTGTGGTTGACCATTAATAATAAGTGGAACAACCAATATCAAATTCTGAATATCATTCATGTTATTAATTTAATTTATGCATTGATTATTATTTTTATAAATATGACTGATTACGAAATCACATAAAATAATAAAAAATTAATGCATATATTAAAATTATTTAAGATGTGATGATTGTTTTATATTTACTACATTATTTAGTTGTGAGTGTGATCACATAGTGCACGCATATTAGATATAAAATGATTTTATTCATCGGAAAATAATAAGAAACCTCAAAGAAATATTAAATAACAATGCCTTCTATCATTTGAATTTGAACAAAACTGTATGTATAGGGTGATCATCAACCCTAGTTGAGGGTTCCTCCTATTACTGGGTATTTTTTATGATAGAGATGGGTCAAATTAACTAAATATGACAAAAAATAAGTATACATAACTAGATTGTTTCATATTTTGATGCAAAGCATTGAGTAAATCAAGTTTATGATTTTAGAAGTTGTGACTTTTACTAAATAGTTCAAGGAGCTTGGAGTCAGTGTGGTTGGTCAGTCAAATACCCATCTAGAAACTCTCTAAGTAGTGGATTTTCCATATCTTGGACTATGAGAAGATGTTTCGAGGTTCATTTCCACTAGAATACTCAAGTAATAGGGTATTTTAAATCTAGTAGTGAGTGCTACTAGGGTTCTATAAAATAGTGGGATAAACCTAATGATTTAATTAATTATTAATTTCTAATTAGTAATAAAGATAAAAGTATTAATCTATTAAAATTATATTTTTTATAAAATGGAAATTTACACCACAAATACACTACGTTTACTACATGACAAAGAACATATCCAAACTGGCATGAATTTCAAAGAGTAGTACATGAACTTTCACAAAGTACCATGATATAAGAAATTCCATGTGTTAGTGTACCCAATTCTTCTTAATCCACCCTAGGAAGTGAGAGTGAGAAAGATTCTTATCAGAGACTCATGTATGATTAATTTGATGTTTACATCATAATTCTATCATCAATGTTCATTGTGAGTTGTGGATACAACATCCGGACATAGATAATTTCAAATGTTGTCTCATCTCTGAGAAGCTTGCAAGGAGAAGGTGAAGTAAGATATAAATGAGGTGATGTTTACACTGAATATGTGTAAATTGAAATATAAATCATGATCATTCAATACACCCCTTTATAATATCTTTATCACTCACTTACTCTAGTTTCATTTAATATTACAAAATAAAGATAATGGAGAAAACAATTCATTACCTTTTGGGCAGGGTTCTCCAAGTAGATAATAACTTAAAGAAAGATTAATATTTAGTTCTTTTGGTAAAAAAGTTGAAAGAAAAGATAAAAGGATAATGGAAAGTATGATTCTAAAGGCACCTTTTATAGGTACCAGTCATGCAATGGAAGTCCCAAAATTGGTTTTTAAATTTTTTTCCATCGACGATCGACATGATCTCATCTTTGTTAGTGAAAATATACCCTGTATAATCTGAGGATATCATGGGAAGGGTTTTAAGCACAAAAATCAAAATCATAAATACCTGGTTTAATCTGAATTCGCACTCGATGTCTGCTCATCGTTGGAGATCACTGTTCAAAGAATATGAAGTTTAATTCCTCTAAATCATCCACACATTCTTCAAAAACCTACAAGAGTTACAATAATTAAAATTTTTGTGCTATCATGGAGTTATGATTATGCCTTAGATGCTCAAATGATCACTACATCGCCTTTCTTTCAATGCGTGAGAGAGATCTTGATCCGAGATCCTGGATTTAGAGCCTCTTTCTAGGATGCGGGAGAGAGAAGAGAGAGAGAGAGGCTATGCATATTACATGGAAAATCCATCTCCTACTCTATTTATAAGGTGTGATTGAAATTACTTGGAAATGAATCCCCGAACCACGAATAACTAACACTCTATATAAATAATATTTTAACAACCAAACCGAGTCATAAATATCATTTACTATTATTATCACCTCCTTATAATATAATAAATATATTAAGTGATAATACTTTATCCATTAAATCTGTTCGATGTTCCCTCAAATATTAAATTAACCTTGAATATTTCAAACTAATATTCATTCAATCAATATTTTCATGTATTTACATTAAAACTTTAAATAAATTCAATAAATAAATTCAATGCTAATTATTCTTAACTTGAATAATATGAATTTATTTATTCCTTTAGTGATCATATCTCCTTGAACAAACCCCGAAACCCAGTGGTGGGTCCCACCATGTTCAAATATCTATTCAACTAAATAGGGTAGATTCTTGAATAAACTATTGTGTGTGACCCTTTAGGCCCTTATCTCAATAGCAGTGAATACTATTCATAGACAAAGAGTAGGATCTAGCAATCCATCATGGACCTTAAAGATAAAAAGGATAGTCATAATAGTGACAACCAACATACGAACACATATTGTGTAATATAATCACTTTGTCTTTAATATCTCATAAATTAGGACGCACACCCATGTCATCGGCATTTTCTTTCTCTATTATTTGTTGATCTAACTGGTTGGATTTACCCTCTACTTCCATGGTCATGGTCTTATGAAGGTACTACCATCCTGATCAACATGGCCTGGGATATATTACTTCCTTAACCTAGAAGAAACAGATATTTTATTGACCATTCAACCAATGTCATACCACTAATGACACACCCAACATAAGCTACCTCACCATGATTTCATTATCTTGATTTTTCCTTGCATCAAAGTACACGATCAAATGGTACACATTGTAAATGATCTCAAGTCAGGATACCATTATACATGTTCATAGATAGGAACATCCAATGACACCCAAAACATGTGGTGTTCCTATTGGTGGGTTTATCCTTATAATCCCACTGTTAGAGATCACGAAGTGCAAAATTCATTAGAATAATTCTCAATTCTTATGAGCCCCCAGAACCTAATAATTAAACATATACTATGTCCAATCAGGAAGATATATCTAGACCATACAATATATATTTAAGATTACTATCATGGTATCTCGAGGTTCTCATTATATCCTGATATTTTCTATAACCTTTTGATATTCTAATTAATCTATAGACATTACCATTAGATAGTGGATGTAGAAATATATACTCTATAATAGTAAGTGTACATTATGTATATCTAACTTATATACATGATATGGTAATCAAAATAACTATATATTTGGGCCTAGGGAACCCACTATTACAACACTACCACTTGCACTAGAGCCAATTTTCTAACCAACCTTGTTAGCTCTCACATGATTAAGATCATGTTTCTAATGAGTCATGAATTTAGTTCCTAGGTACTCTATGATTCTACTACTTGGATATTATACTATTTGTAACCTCATATCCTTGACTAAAACTTCTCAAGAGATGGAAACCCTGAATATCTTCCTTTTGTTCTATATCATTATTTGAAATCTTGGATAGTAATAATATCATAATTTATATTATGATAACGCTTCACTTACTTGGTGTGATTCCAAGAATTGGAACAAATAATTGTGTTTAATTACTTCTTAACTACCTTGGAAGTTTCAAAGTACTCGATATTTGTAGGTATGGATACCAATGGATTATATGATCTTGTCTCGCTTATAACCTTAGCCTAACTGTGATACTAGATCACATTGATCTAAGGAAGACTAGTTTTTATCCCTTTATAAATAGTATCCTATATTCTCCACTAACTAGGTACATATCTTTTGTACTTGCTAAAGTACAATTATATAGTTTTGACTGCTGCACTTACAATGCTCCTAGATATAATTAACATCTACCCACTATAAATTATATCCTAGAAATATCATTTTTTATATATCATGGCATACATGATTGATCAATTGCTAAAGCATATGGTATCCAACTTACCATGTTAATCTCCTCCCATGTCACATACACGTCTACCTAGAGAGATATATGCCATGTGACACTGGTAATAATTTTTCTCTTGAATTGTTCTAACCTATATTTTTCAATACCATGTCATTATATGTATGATTGACTAGGTCCAAGAAACCTTTAAATCTACCTCAGTATATCTATTACCTAGAACTTAGGTTGATAATTTAATTCAATCATTGGAGAATTACTTTCATCCTAGTCTTAACTAACTTTAATACCAAGAGCTGTTTTACACATGTTTTCGAACATATTTTACTTGGAAGACTATATAATTCCCACTAACCTCTAGTAGACACATGGAAAAAATTAATTCCAAATGTATATTCTATGATCCTATTTATTACTTTAATCCCTAACCAGAAATCAATAACATGAAACCATTATTATCATTCTGCGACATGACCATCCCTTTCTAGTTGCGTCGTATAGATACCTTCCATGGATGGTGGTTATGACATCCAACTACCAATTAAATGATCACAAAAATTAGCTATGTTAAGTAAAATTCTAATGGATTTATGCATAACAAATTGGTATAACCAATATGACCTTATTGGTACTATTCTTGTACCATCCATGTATCTTGTTACTTGAATACCCACTGTAGTATTCAGAATAATAAGCCCCTTTACACTTTGATACATGGAATCCATTATTGAATTTTAATTGGTCTTTACAATATTAACTAATTTCAATATAATGTTTACTTGTAGGACTTATTATTATTACTAAATAATGTATCACTGGACATAGTGAATTCAAAACTATCACTATGGTTTTATCCTTCCTACATAGTATGTGTCTATGGAACATTCATGTTCCACATGTCTTGTGTAACTTATTACTATGCCAACTACATGTGCATATTTAGAATTGAATAAACCCAATTTAATCTTGCTACCACTATCTCAAGTAGATATGTGCACCATTTTATAGAATTATACTCTGTCAATTTACTACCACATTTCTATCTTAGGGATTTATGTAATATCCTAATAAAATTTTAGGATTATTACTTCATATGCACAATATGTTTTCCTTGATGCAAGTTTGTTTATTTACAAACTCTTTGCATCTAGACAAATTTTCTAATGACATTGTATTTCCATAATAATACTACTATTATGATATCCATTAGTCATTATATTTGG
Organism: Viscum album; assembly: GCA_963277665.1. NCBI lineage: Eukaryota > Viridiplantae > Streptophyta > Magnoliopsida > Santalales > Viscaceae > Viscum > Viscum album. The sequence continues at coordinate 1,813,989,657 of OY728159.1, read as the reverse complement.
CATATAGTTATGTGATATCATTTTTATTTGTGAAGCACGTCATGAAATACAATGGAAATTTCTACAAGTTGCAACATTGATACTTACTTACATCATGAATCTAATGTATAAAATATGTGTTTAGAAATGGATCCATGATACATTTTGTTAATCAATGTTAACATGTAAGACTTAATCAATGATCCTACTTATTAACATCAATGACATGATGTAGATAAGGTAATGTGCATCTAGGAATTATTCTACGCTATATTATATTGATCGATGAATGCTTGGTCAATATATTATTCTATATGCTGGCCCAAAGAAACTTATATCTTATGACCATGCATATACTTCACTTTACCATCCCTTAATTACTTAAAGGAATCTTATGAAGTATATATACCTCTATATTACCCTTGAAATAGTTCACACTCACTAGCTAAACTAATTCTGAAAGCTTTGTAAAATACCTTTATTTCTAAAGGTTTCTTTATCCAAACTAAATATATCGATAATACCAAAGGCATTTAGCTTTACTAAGTATAAATACCAAAATGGGTATATCCTAAAAGTTTACTTTTAGTTTTATTTAACAAAAATTATCTTTCCATAAATGGGTATATGATTCTTACATTTTTACATTCATTAGGAATTGCATATGATTCATGTATTATTGAACTATTGGTTGAGTATGAGATACCCTAAAAAACATTAATTATGGAACCTTTAATAATGTCTCATTGTGTCCAAAGGACATGTGAGATAATTTTTTTGGTAATACTCAATAATAGTTTTACAAAAAATCAATCACTTGTCAATATAGAAGTTGTGTATTTATCACCACTGACTTAGGCATTGTCCTTTCTCAGCCGCTTGGAGAACACACCTTACTTCTAGTAATGTTTCTATACTCACATGGTTACCATATTTAAATACATATATGTGAATTAAATATTGTATTTAATACCCAAGAAAAAATATTGAAACATTTCTTTTATATTGATGAATATACCTGAAGAAGAAGCTGTAACTTTCTTTTTTAATTTAGTTTATTACCTTTAAACTTCCATTAGTTCATTTCATGATATGAAAAGATAATAACATCTTGTTGATTACCTATTTTACTTAAAGATGTTGAGAATGTGCCTTTGGAATTACTTTCCATTAGCCTTTTCAACTTGCCTTTCATTTTTTTCACCATAATAATTAAAGATGATAATTTCTTTTATATTCTTATTTACTTGGTGAACCTTACCTTAAAAGGTAATGAAGCATTTACTCAATACTATTCATTTTGTTACCTAAAATGATATTGGAGTAAACAGGTGTTGGAATGGGATGACATATAAGATCATGATTCTCCTTCCAATTTACACATAGCCAGTGTAATCATCTCATTATAATCTTGCTTTACGTTTTCCTTGCAATCTACCCGGAGATGAGACTAAATGTCATATCATCGATGTCCAATGTAGTGACCAAAACTAGTATCATATTTTTGATTATTTCATAATGAAATAAACATTATAAACACTATAAAAAAGTCTCCTATAATCAATTCTTACATAGGTAGGTTAACAGGTATGGGGAACAATAGCACCTTGAATTTCCAATATCGTAGTATTTTGTGCATGTGCCTGTACTACTATTGGATACTCATGCCAGTGTGGAAATTTACTTTTCCCATTATTTATCATAGTATTTCTTGTGTTATAACTTCCCATTTTCTAGAAAAATAAAATTCTAACAGATTAGTAATTTTATATGGATTATCGATTTAGACATTTTGATTAATTAATTAAATCATCAAATGTATTCCACTATTTTGTTGAATTATAATAATCCTCTAATATAGAATCATAATACTCTATCACTTGAGGATTATAGTGAAAATTACCTATAAAACTCCCCTCATATTCTACAATATATGGCTATTCCACTACTTGGAGGGTTCAAGGTAGGCATTTGGATGGCCAACCGCATGAACTCACGGTTCCTTGGTCCGTTGAGTGAAGTCCCAACTTCTAAAATAATAAATTGATTTACTCAACCCTTGCCTCTAAAATGATATCAATTTATCTATGGATAATCCTTACTACCACTTTAGTTAAGTCAACCCACCACTCTTAAAATAAATCCATAATAATAAGAGGCACCGTTAGTTATGGCATGAAGAGCACCACAAACACTTGGTTTTGTTCAAATTTAAATGATATAAGTCGGTAATGATTTAATATTTCTTTGAAGGGGTTTTTATTTTAATGTGAAAAAATAAATCATTTTCTATTTTTTAAGCATGTTCTATATGATCTCACTCATAACTGACTATGCAATAAATAGAAAAATCCATCACATCAGATGTTCATTTTATCTATGCATGATTGTTTATTATTCTATGTGTTCACGTGGTAACTACACATACACAAAAATAATAAACCATGAAAAAATAAAATGAAAACCTGATCATGATCTAATTATAATGGTTGATCAATTAAGTGAATAATGTATTAACCTAGACCTCAGGGGATATACCTTGAGTTTCATCGCTTGCGACTTGAGTTGTAGTGCCTGCCCATCCAATGTCTCGAACTCCTGTTTGGTGCGTCACCATAACTTGGAGAGAAGTACATCACTCTCTATCTCGTCATTATACAATAGTACTCGTACATAGATGAGAGGAACTAGGGAGTAAAAATGCATCACTAAAATGGACACACAGACCCTTATACATATAATGGCACTACGACGACACACATATTTCCTTTTATTTAACTACTTATTACAAACCATGCAATAAATAAATAAATAAAACATACACTGGACATGCATTGGTCGATCCAAGGGATCATGATCGGTCAAATACACTTTAAATCATGTATATAAATTAAATGTAGAAATAAAAATTAAACTTGCATTAAATAATTTTTGAGGGAGTTTTATTGAATTAAAAACACACTCTTATTTTAATTCAATATTTTCATTGTTCGGTCCCATTAATTAAATTAATTTTTAAAACCAAAAAATAAATTAATCAATTAATTTAATTTCACACCAAATTAAATTAATTAATGATGTAATTAATTTTTAAACCAAAAAACAATATTTAATTAATTTAATTTACTATCAAAATTAAATTAATTAATTTAATTAATTTTTTATAATAGGGTCCCTAAAACCCCGGGTAGGGTCTGTGTGGGTCAAGATGAACCCACACAGGCCCATTCCAGGCTGGGAAGACCCCATGCAAGGGGAATTCTAAGCCAAATAGGCCCACCCAAGATAATTCTAGAATGGGAAGACCCACCTGGTCCTCTTTCAGGACATATCTGGTCAGTGATTTGTAGTCCCGGGTATACCTCACAGCTCATTGGATATGGAGGGTGGTCCAGAAGGCAATGTAGGGATACCGAAGGCTGATCTAACCAACAGGGTTTTCGGCCTAAGAAGGTGGAGTTTTCAAATTTATTCAGTTTTGGAAGGGATAACACAATGATGTGAGGTTCACCGGATCTTGGTTGAGTGGTCCTAGTACTATTGTAGGGAGAACCTACCACCAGTGAAGATTGCGGTCTAGGAGATATGGGAGTCCGTAGGCGGAACAACCAGTGGAGACTGTGGCTTGGAGAATCTAAAGAAGGTGAGTAGGATATAGTGCTGACAAGATGGGATAATGATCAGGAGGTGGCCGGTCCAGGGAGGCATGGGCTGGATGAGTGCCGTGTTAGGTTGCTATGTTGTGGAGGATCATAGATTGGTATATCTAATCGATCCAGGGTAGGGCATCGCGACTGGAGGGATTTCAAGGAGAGAAATCTACAGGAGATGAGTTACTGAATGCTTGGGTTATTAGTCGGCGGTGGGGTACAACCTTGTTGGATAGATAAGGGAGGTCACTCGAAGGAGGGATGGTAGGTTTTCTGGCCTGTGGCTCAACCACAGGGAGCTACTCGGAAGGTTTCTAGTAGGTGGGCTCAACACGGGGTCAATATAGGTAGGAGAGTCTTCCTTGAGAAGAGAAATTTAATTTTTTTGTGTCTATAGCCGCGTACACCAGAAGACTTAGGTGGTTACTTTTTTTTATATTTGTCCACATACTGATCAGAATATAACCAATGCCCTCATTTTGATTTTTTTTAAAATAAAATTATTTAAACATTCCAAAATTATGTAGAATAAAACTATAACGACCCAAACTTTCATTAATGAAAATTCCTCTTGATCTAATTAAATGTTTTATTATGGTTATATAAAATGTGAACTTCATTGGTTTTTGTTTTTGTATTTTAAAATACCATTAATAATTGCGACCATTGTTAATATAGCTGTTGAACAATGATCACATTATTAGTATAAATATAAGGATTTAACAAATCTAATTTACTCAGACAAAGGAAGCGATGGCCTCATCCAGTATACTTGCCCCATAGGAAGCCCATTTATCAGAGCTCGGAAAGGAGGTGGAATCATTGGGCTTTTATCTTAACCAATCCCAAGCTAATCTTGAATAAGTTAAGCTCGAACAGAACCGACTACGAGAGAAGTAGAAGTTGATAGAGATTACCACTCGAGCAATGCTATCCAAGCCACCCCAAGAGTCTCTCACCATCGCGCACTAAACCCTAAGGTCTTATGCGAGTGTTTTAAGGGTTTATGTAACTGTTGACGATCCTTTTTCATCATATTGTCTAAAAGAATGGAAAGGGAAATGCCTTAGTCCAAATTGATTCATCCTTTGAAGAAAGGGATGAACAAGGAGAACATTTACCACAGGTCGTGCAAGTTCCCTCATGGTCACGCAAGTATACTTGCGCGCCGCCAAATGGCCGCACAAGTGACTTGAGCGACCTACATGATAACCACCCGGGGTCTTCTCCAGCCTATAAATAGACCATGTGGGCCCCCCATTTCGGGAGTATTTTTTCCAGAATTCAGATACAGAGCTCTAAACACCCAAGTATCTTCTTCAAGTGTTTCAAACATTTCTAAGGTAATTATTTACCTAGAATGGAAGGTCTAAACAAGAGGAGTAAGGTCTAAGTGTTAGAATTCACTAACACTTGAACGAATAAGGTGTTTTAACCTTAAGGGAAATGAACATACTTGCGCGCCGCCTTACTTCTTCACCAAAACTTGCGCACCACTCTTCTGGAAGTACCTCAAGATAATTCTAAAGGCTTTTGTCAAGGATCTCCCAAATGTTACCCTACTAGTTAACAATCGCGCAAGTACACATGTGTCACGCAGGTATACCTGCATGACCAGGACTTGCGCGCCCACGCAGTACCTGCGTGCCTGCCAGGAACTGCGCGCCCCTGCCTTTTTGGGTGCCCTTATTGCCCATTTAACCCTTCTTATTCCATTCCACCTATCTTATTCTAGATTCAGTCTTCAAGACACTCTTCAAATCCATTTATGGCATGATTTCTTGATTTTAATTCCTTATCTGAAAGGAAATCTGTGGAATATCTCTCAAAACCTAGTGATTTACACATCTTTATGTCACTAAATATTGAGATTTCATTCATTTAACCTCATCCTTTAAGATGAGAGAACCCCTTAACCTGGGCCTCCTTTTCAGGAATAAGCCCCAGTCATAATTCTAAAATCTGGGCATCCTCCTTAGGAATAATCCCCAAGTACTCATTAACCTAGGCCTCCTTCTCAGGAGTAAGTCCCTGTCATAATTCCCATTAATCTTGGTATCCTCCTTAGGAGTAAGCCCCAAGTCCTTTAAATTTCTCTAAGTCCCTTAACCTGGGCCTCCTTCTCAGGATTAAGCCCCAGTCTTAATTTCTCTTAACCAGTCCTAATTTACCTTTGATCTGGGTTTCCTTCTCATGAGTAAAACCCAATCATAAGTCCTCTCCTAATTTGGGCCTCATTTTTAGAAGTAATCCCCAAATTAGAGTATCCAAATCTCCATAAAGTACATATACCTTTATGGACCTTGTTCCTAGATTTCTTCCCTAAAGTAAATCCTAATCTTCATCTATTTGGGCAGTCATACATACATAAGCCCAACATCATTTCTTATGATTGCATCTTTCATGGTACAATTGTCTTGTTTTACCAATACCTCTTGTTTCTCACACCGAGCATGACTCACGTGAGCTTAGAGCGTAAAAGTAATTTTGAAATCTTTCTTTGAGCCATCAATCATAAACATCATATCCCCTTACTCGAACTATGTGGGTTTTGATTCCTTTTACTAAACAAAGGATACGTAGGTATCCCATCTGTGGGTACGATCCCAACTCTGAAATAATCCACGTCCTTCTGAATGAAATTAAACTTCAAGTGCCCCACTGAGTGGCTTTAAAACCAGTATGGTTATCATAATGACCAAGAGACTTTTATGTATTAAAGGATACCATTGACTAAGAATCTCTAAACAAATACATATGATTCTCTATCGATGAAGAACCTTGAATACATATAAAAGATTCTCTAAATTTCCTACATATCAATCATTGATTGTCAGATCTAAAAGAAAGCTAATTTTATACTTGGTAATGTAATAAGGATTCAAGAACATAACTTAAATCTATAAAGAGAGTCCTGGAGTAGACAATAATTCCCCTAAAAAATGTGTGATGAGTCCGACCTCCCATCCTCTCGACCAATGCAAATTCTTAAGCCTCATCATTCCACAAACTAATGAGCGTCTACCTTTGGAAAGTAGGTCCAAATGGATGTGGTATCATTGGATGTTTCCGGTTCTACGAACAAACCCGTTAGAAACCGATTGGAATGTTTGAACCTTCAATCAAGGAGGTCATCCCCAATTCCATAGGGAAACAAAAAATGGTGAACCCAACATGAATCCTTAACCAAGTTAAAATGATGTTTTACCTATTTGTTAGGCCCCTATTTAAAACTCAATAAGAGGGCCAACAAAAAAAATCATTGACATATGTGCTCATCCAAAAGATGTAGTGGCTGAATTTATCTTGATTACGTATGTTATATCAAACAAGCACTCTTTTCCAAGATCTTATGCATTTCCAAAATGGCTGATCTCAAGTTCACACCTGTGAATACCACTGCTGCGAATGCCACTGCTGCTACTCCAGATGGATCATCATCTGCTCTGAGGATGACATCACCTACTCAGTGTCTTCAACGCTGGGTATCAAACACACTGGTTAAAGAGTACCATCAACACTGTACCATTCCAACTCTGGAGGCTGCCCGACAAGCCCTCCAAGTGAACAATTCACCCTGGTCATCCGGACAGCGACGACCAGCGATCAATAAGCAGGCGGTGTTAACTACCGTCTCCAACCGTTTCGAGTCGTTATCCCCGAAATGCAATCACTATTCACTCCCATATTCTGGGGAGGTGAATGAGTAGGTCCCTTTGGGCCTTAATTCAAGGAAGCATGAGTCCTTCCTGAGGGCTCCCATCAACAATCACCGCCAGACTTGTGCGGCCGTGCACCCTCAACATGATGAGGGTGTCGACTCCAGGCGTTCGGCTCAGGTTCCTCGAACCCGAGCAGGAAAGAAGAATCGCCAGAGGTGAAATCCGGTTAACAGTGAGCAGGTTCTCATCTCTTACATCTCCGGAGAATTCCACCAACCTAACTTGGTGGCAAGCAACGAGCAGACACACACACTTGCCCATTTTAATTCCATTGTCTAGCAGACTCGTCTGGCAGCATCACACCAATCCCGCCAAGAAATTTCGGAGGAGTACTATAGACATGAACATATACCTGTTTATACATCATCAGCCAGTCAGCAGGCTCGTCTGACTACATATGATGGATCCCACCAACCCAATGTATTGACCACTGGTAAATAGGAACATACACCTGCTTACAATCATCAATCCTGCCAGCAACCTCGTCTGTTAGTGTTGAAGGAAGTTCGTCAACCACGTTTGGAGGAGTGCAATCAGCAGGCACATACACCTGCTATTATTGATCAAGCCTTCCAACAGTCTCGTTTGGTAGCATTCAGAGAAGTCAGTCGGAAAGCCCCGATGACAAACAGGAGGTAGACTCAACTCTCTGCCCCTACACTTAAGTACTGTCAAGATTCACTAACAGGAAAAGGAGGACAAGAGTAGGAACACACACCTACTCTAAGCACGGAATGGACGTATATCCCCGTTCCAACAGCTGAAGTCACCAAGCATATTCTATCAATGGTGAAAGAGCAGAAAAAAATTACTGCTCATATCATGGATGCCTATCAGGATATTATAACAGCTTCAGTGGCATCTCAGGGAAAGACACATAAATCTATCCTTACCAGTGGAGTGACACATCAATAGTTCACTCCGGAACAGATACACACATCTGTTCCAGTCCAAGAGGGTTGTGGGGCATACTCCCCCATATCATACGGACAACCAAGTCAGGTACATACACCTGATTTGAGTGGAGATTGTCAGCCTAACCTGGACATCTCTCCTGATCAGGCACATACACCTGCTCAAAGCAGCCACTTTCATCAAAAAGTGGTTTCCAAGTTGATTAAGAAGGCGTCTAAGAAGAAGACCCACCCATCACAGTCAAAAGATCAAGATCCAATCTGCAACAAGGCCTTGCTCGATGCTAGAGTTCTTGAAGCCCTCAAATAGTTATCTATTAGAATGAAAGATTCTACTGCCTCATTTCCCAATAGTGGGAACATTAATTCCAAAGGTCTTCAACAGACACTTCCTCATGAAATCTTACTTCATGACAGTTTGGTCGATCTTGAAGTTTCATCTTCAAATGAGAGCCACAGGAACCCTCTGTGTGTCCAGAAGACCAAGGATCAAGAGATCTCATCTTTTGCTGTAACACTCCATGTTGGTCCTCCCCATGATGATGAATTTCGCTACGAAAGTCCTCTCCACAGTAGTGATGCACATTTCCCGGAAAATGCTCCAGTGGACAATGTAGTGCCGAGAAAGCCCTCTTATCTTGAGGCACTTGCAAATGTGAAACCAGTAATGTCTGATGCTTCATCGCTACCAGGTGAAATAATTTCTCAATAAGAAGATAGACCAGGGTGTAGGTCATTCTCCAAACCACCCCTAAGTCATGCATCTTCTAGTTTAATCAGTGATTTCTCTACCAATCTTGTTGAATCCGATGATATAACAAGGAAGCACCAGCTCTGGTCAAATTAGGTAGAAGAATCTTCATCAAATGATAAAGAAGAAATGCTGAACATGAGAAAACAACTGGAGAAAGGTGAAGTGCCAGTCATGTTTTGGCCTCTGGCTGACTCTCAGTTTGACATTCTACAAATGTTGATGGAAGATGGAATTCATGATATTCATCTCAACATATGGAAAAATATTTGTCAATTGAAAAAGAAAGTATTATCTTATGATGAATATGAAAATCATGTTAAGATAATATAAGGGTTACAACTCTAGATTGATTTGGCATCTCTATCAGTCTCTCGATATTCGAAGGCTGAAAAGCAGCAGAGATCCCTTCAGCGTTCATGCCTTGGTGCACTAAGAAGATTGTGCCAGTTAATTTCCAATGCCCCATTTTGTATTCATATCAGAGGATGGGGTGTTCATGGAGCACTAAATTTCATTGTACTCTCCAGTCGGCAAAGCCCGCCGAAAATGGTCTCATGCAATGTTATTGCCCATGGCCGGCCAAAGTCAATGGGCTTTGTTTGTAATCAAAAGCTTTCCCAAGAACAGGCTTCAACTAGTTCCTCTCAAAATCAAGAATACAGAGAACAAGTTGTTGAATTACTCATGCATCAAGCGAACGAGAATATTGAACAGTCCTCTCGTATGGAGCAAGCACATCATCAAGTGACAGAAGTGTCAGAAATCATCCAATGGTCTTTTGAGCCAGGTGATAAAAGTGGATGTCGATTGATGCATCCAGCTAATTTCTGGACCAAGGTCCGTAATATTTGGAGAGCTTTTAAGAAATTCTCATACATTGCATGTCAAGAGACACCCCAGCTTGCCAGATTGGGGACTCTTTTAAACCAACCCTCAGAATCAACAAATAGGATTCGAGGAGTTGAGAAAAGATAGCAGGAATAGCCCCATTCCACTAGACTGGGGACTTTTTCAAATCATCAATACCCTCCTCAAAGAAAATCATTACTTTCTCGATTGGGGAAGAATCCACAAGAGGAACGAAGAGCCAAATTATTAGGAGATTCTCTCCAAATTACGGTTCACCAAGAAGTTCCTGAGGGATCGAATCAACAAAAGGAAATGTCTCATCAAAGACATGGAAGAAAACAATATCACAGAAATTCTGATAGAAGGGATGCAATGCATTATGAATCAATTAATGTCATTAATGATGTTATTGTTGATCCACCAGATGAGACTCATTCAGAGGGATCAGATGAAGAGATTCCTGCTCAAGAAGTTGTACGCACAGACACAAATGAAGAAGGTGTGCGTACACGAAATCAAAGGTTTACCCAAAATCTGGGTGTTCCTTCAAATAACCCACTTCCCCCTATCCGAAAATGATCCAACAAAGGGAGGGGAAAGAATCAGGTTACATATCCTTCCTCTGGAGAAGTCCAATTGCTCTCACTAGAGCAAAGGTTTGCACAACAGGAGGAAGAAATGAAGGAATTAAGGAGGTTGAATGCAGAACTACTTCAGGGTAGTCTTCTCCTTAAGCGTGCTGGAGTCAGTCAGCCAAGGGAATTTTTTGCAGCTACTGAGATGGATCAAGAATATCCTCCTCTATCAGTACACCCTCACAGGTCTAATCCTACGGGTCAGGTGCAACAACAGTTGGCAGTGCTACCATTAGTTACAACACCAACCACCACATCTGTTCAAGCTCCAGTCATTGTACCTGCCTAAGTCCAAGTTCAACCAGATGTTTCTCAAAAGTTAATAACTACCATTGAGTCATTAACATCTCGGTTAGAAACTATGGAAGGGAAGCGTGCGCAGGTTCAACACAAAAAGAAATCTTACCCTGAATGGGTAGATTCAATCTCTCCTCCATCCTATTTTGGAAACCCTGTATTCTCTATTTTCAATGGATCAGGTGATCCTGAACAGCATTTGACGCATTACGTGTCTTGTTGTGATCCTATGATGGGAACTCCGGAGCAGCAAGAAGCAGTAAAACTCAGATGCTTTGTACGAACCTTTCAAGGACCAGCCTTTGTCTGGTATACAAGCTTGCAATCCCGGTCAATTACTGGATGGGAGGATCTTCACCAAAAATTCCTTCAGTTCAACTCAACTTTTCCAAAGACAACAATTTTCGATCTTACAAACTGTAAGAAAAGGGAGAATTAAAGAGTATCTGATTTCATTGCTCGCTGGAAGGGATTAACATATTCCATGATTTTAGCACTCCCTCAAGAGGAACTGTTGCCAATCTGTGTGGCAAATCTGTGTGACGAATTACGCACGCCATTGATCCCTGTGAAATACACAGGAGGGTTTTGAGACCTTACTTCAATCGCTCAGCAGATTGAAGATAACATTATACAGGATAAGTCTAAATCTCGTGTAATTCCATCAGCTCCAGGAAGGAGAATAGGTAAAGCAGAGACTACTACAGTTATTCTTAAACAAGCACCTGTACCTGCTTCTACTTCAAAACCTTCATCTTCTCGAAGGGCTCCACCTCCTGAGCACCAAAAACAAAGTCTGTTTCGTCCAGATGATCAAAGAGATCAAAGACGAAAACAATTTGAGGATATAAATAGAAAAACATACTCTTTTTGAAATGAACAAGTTCCTGGTTACTTCATTTCGGCTTTAGAAAATAATCTGGTTCAATTTTCAAGGCCCAAGAGGCCAAACAAGGAAGGAGATGAAGACCGTCCCAATTATTTCCCCTTTCATCAAATGTTGGGGCATCCCATCCAGGAGTGTTTTGTCTTCAACGAACTCTTGAAAAAGATGGTCGACTCGGGACAAGTCAAACTGAAAGGCTCTTCAGCCCAGGTAGCATGTGTTACTGCTACAGTTCTAGAGGAGGAAGGAGAGTGGCAAGAATTCAAAATAAAAAATGCACAAAAATATGATGATTGGATGGTCAGTAAGATGATCAACTAAACTCAAGCTATTTTGCGAACACAATTGAAGAAACCAATTGTAACTTCTGCTATGAATTCCGCAGCAAAACCCTCTTCATCAGAGGGAAAATCCTCAAAGAAACGACATGATTCAAAGAAATAAAAAGAATCAGAAGAAGATGAGTACGTGTCAAAGCCTAAGTTGTCTTTGACCTTGGAAGACTTCATGCCATCTACTTCAAATCAACGGGCACTGTCCCACCAAACAGAATAGCTTAAACAGGCTAATCAGGCAGAGTCTTCATCAGACGAAGAGTTAATCTTTGGTTCTGTTAATATGATTCAATTAACAGATCCATATGCAAGTCGCAGTTTCGATTTTGATGAGCCTGAATTCCCTCAATCAAACAGGAGAATCAAAGGAAGTTCCAGAGGCTCAGGATACAGGGGAAGACATGGATCTTTCAAAAGCCACTATTCCAATTCTACCCCTGCTAGAACTGTGTATGCGGCAGAAACTCGTGGTAGAGCCCTTCAGCGAGCTCAGCAAGAATAAGAAAGTTCTTCTACTAATAGAAAATTCAGTCTTAGCACAGTTATTTTGGAAGACCAGTTGAAGGTTCCGTATTCTTCCTCTCAGCAGGTAAATGGATCTAATCGGTCTAATATTCCAAAACCAGAAATATTACCAACTCCAATCCCAATACAAGATGCATCAAATTTCAAAGCATCTTCTTCCAAGGCACCTGCTAAACCACATATTCCTATTTGAAAACGCAGACCTTTGGATCAAAAGTATGATGTATTGAAACACTTGGCCCAAGTACCAGCTAAGTTATCAATTATGGATGCTTTGAATCTGTCAAAAGATCTTCGGGAAGCACTCATCAAGGCTTTGTCAATTCCTCAGGAGTTTGAAACTGAAATTGATGCAGTTGAAGTCTATCACATAGAGAATAATCCTGCAGAATTCCATGAAATAATATCTTTTACTGATAAAGATGAAGATGATGTTGTGCATGGGAATATTAGACCTTTGTACTTATCTAGCAAGGTCAATGGCGTAGACGTCTGAAGAGCTTTCATTGACAATGGTTCAGGAGTCAACCTCATGCCCATTCGTACACTTCGTCGATTGGGCCTCATAGAATCTAATTTATCTCCTTCTACCATGATGTTATAAGGATATGATAAAAATGAACAAGAACCACTGGGCGAAGTTACACTCAGAACTCAGTTTGGAGATCTTATATCCAATTCGGATTTGATGGTTGTTGATCAAGACTCAGCTTTCAACATCTTGCTTGGAAGACCCTATCAACATGCATCTATCCCTTCATCATACCATCAATGTCTCAAATATTGTTTCTATGGTCAATTTGGGACATTGTATGGTGATAAGGCCCCATTCAAGACATGTGAGTCTCAATACATTGAGGCAGAATTCTATCACATGAAGCGAAGGGAGAAATCCACAACAAAGGAGATTACCAAAGTTAATGCTCCTTATGGTTTGGAGAAGATTCCAGTAAATCCATTTACACATGTGAGTACAAATTATGTGTTGCCTATCAGTCAAATTGACAAGATAGACCCAAATCAAAATACTCTTATGGAAAGATCCATAATTTTAATTATGGTAATCGAGCCAGACAACATGGGAGAAATTGGTAACCCACCAAGCAGTGATGAAAGCACAAATGGTGACGTCTTCATTTCATCTTCTGAAATCCAACAAGTATATACTTCTCCAATTAGGCCATAAGAAGTTATAGCAACATCATAGGTGAACAATGATGTCGATTCTCAATCCATCATCTCCTCTTTATTACCCAAAGAAGACCCTTCATCATCAATCGGGTCAGAAATGGAAGCTTCTTCTTCAAGATGTGCAAATTTTGAAATTTCTTCTGATCATGAACATTATTCTTTATCATCTACTATGCAAGTAGAAATGGAAGAAATAACACATGATGAAGAAGAAGAGGAAGATCTCAGAGATGCTCCTCCAGCATTTGAAGATGGTATCTCTACCACTGTGGATGAACTCAGAGAAATAAATCTGGGCACAAAAGAAGATCCACGCCCCACTTTAATCAGTGAGGCCATGACTCTTGAAGATAAAGAGATGTATATTTCCTTTATAAAGATAAATAGAGATATATTTTCTTAGAACTATACAGAAATGTCCGGGCTTGATCCTGATGTTGCTACACATCATTTGGGTTTACCAGAAGAACATTGAGGATTTAAGCAAGCCGCGAGAAGAACACACCCAACTTATGCTTCCAAAATTTAAGCTGAAGTGGATAATCTTATCAAAGCTAACATCATCAGAGAAGTTCAGTATCCCAGGTGGTTGGCATTGTCCTAAGAATGATTTCCCAGTTCCGATTACATAACTTTTAATTGATGCAACAGATGTCTATGAAGCACTTTCCTTCATGGATGGATATTACAGATATAATCAGATCTGAATGGCCCCAAAAGACGATGAATCCACAGCCTTCATATCCCCTCAGGGTGTGTTTTGCTACTGGGTAATTCCCTTTGGCTTAAAGAATGCAGGTGCAACATATCAACGCGCCATGCATCGTATCTTCAAACCCTTCTTAGGGAAGTTTTTTGAATGCTATGTGGACGATTTGGTGGTCAAATCCAAATAATGTTCTAATCACTTGGCTGATTTGGAAGTCATATTCCGTAAGCTTCGACAATATAATTTGAAGATGAACCCCTTAAAATGTGCTTTGGGGTAACCTTAGGAAAATTTCTCAGCTTTGTTGTACGCCATCGGGGCATTTAAGTCGATCCTGAGAAGACCAAGTCAATCCTTGGTGTGTCACCTCCTCGAAATTTGAAAGAATTAAGAGGAATTCAAGGACACTTAGCCTATATTCGGCATTTCATCACCAATTTGACAGGAAAAAGTTTACCCTTCACCAAATTGATGAAGAAGGGAGTCACTTACCAGTGGACTGAAGAATGTCAAGAAGCATTCAATATTCTCAAGAAATACCTCTTGAGTCCACCGGTACTCATGCCACATGTTGAAGGAAGACCACTTATCCTCTACGTGACAGCTCTAGAGCGATCATTGGGTGCCTTTCTTGCTCAGAAGAATGATGCTGGGAATGAAAACAGCCACTACTACCTCAGTCGGACTATTCTTGATGTAGAAACCTAGTATTCAAGTATTGAGAAGTGATTCCTGGCATTAATCTTTGTAGTTTAGAAGTTGAGACACTACCTGCAACATCACGAGGTCCAATTGGTATCTCACAATAACCCGCTCAAATTCATCCTTAGTCGTCCAATGCTTACAGGACATCTGGTAAGGTGGGAAGTTATTTTGCAGCAATTCGACATTCAGTATGTATCTCAAAAGGTGATAAAGGTCCAAGATCTGGCTGATTTCCTAGCTGAACACCCTTCAGATATTGAAATCCCTAATGAGGAAGTCTTCTCTATTCAAGAAAGTCCTCGGGCATGGAAAATGTATTTTGATGGTGCTTCTAGAAGTCCAACAGGGAGGAAAATGGAAAATCCTAAATTCAAAAAAGTTGGCTTAGGAATTGTGCTCATTTCTCCAGAAAAGGCAGTGTTACCTTATTCATTCTTATTGTGGGAAGGTGGTACCAATAATGAATCAAAATACCAAGCTCTCATTGCAGGCTTGGAATTAGCGCTTCAAGCACAAGTGAATCACTTAAAGGTGAAAGGTGATTCATACCTAGTAATCAAACAAGTCAATGGGGATTATGCCATCATAAAAGAAGAACTAATCCCTTTGTATGATTACTTCAGGGAGTTAATGGCAGAATTCCCTTCGGAACCGACATTTTCTTATGTCCCAAGATCACAAAATGCCCAAGCTGATGCACTGGCTAATATAGACACAGCTCTGGAAGATCCAAATCGGGATGAGACAACCATCAGTATTACCCACCGTCGTGTAATTTCACCTTATGTTCGAATCAGAAAAGAGGAAATTAATGAAATTAGTCCAATTTCTGAACCATATGGTCATACTACAGGATGGATGTCACCTATCAGGGAATACCTTCAAAATGGAACACTTCCACCTGATAGAGCCGAGAAAGAACAAATCTAGCGATGTGTGGTCAATTTTACTCTTTATGATAGTCCAGATCACCTAGAGAAAATTCTCTACAAACGTGGTTTTGATGGAGTTCTCTTCAGATGCATTGATGGTGAAGAGACAATGGTTGTCATGAAAGAAGTGCATGTAGGAGTTTGTGGTGCCCACCAGTCTGGACATAGACTGTCTGATTAGATTTGAAGGCTTGGATACTTTTGGCCTTCAATGATACAAGATTGTGTTGATTTCACAAAGAAGTGTCATTCATGCCAAGTACATACCAACTTCATTCATCAACCTCCAGAGTTGCTTCATACAGCTAAATACTCATGACCATTTGCCACATGGGGAATGGATGTGGTGGGGCCTTACCCTTTAGCTATGGCCAAACAGTTTAAGTATATTCTTATTGCTACTGGTTTCTTTTCCAAATGGGCAGAGGCAATACCTCTTAAGGAGGTCAGTTCTAAATTCATTATTAGCTTCATCAAGTCTAACATCATTACCAGATTTGGTGTCCCTCATACCATATTAACGGACAATGACACCAACTTCTATTCATCCGAGGTGGAGAAGTTGTATCAAGAATACAACATCAAATCCAACCATTCATCTTGGTATCATGCAGTGGCCAATGGCCAGATAGAAGCCTTCAACAAGACTCTTTCAAATATACTGCAAAATATGGTGGATAAAGATAAGAAGTCATGGACTAATAAACTCTTTCATGCTTTATGGGATTATCGGACTACCACCCGCACTGCAACGCGGTCAACTCCATATTCATTGGTATATGGAACAGAAGCAGTCTTTCCAATTGAATTTCAACTAACCTCGCTCATAGTTTCCATTTGTGATTAATCATATATAGATGAACAATCTCAAAAGCAATTGAATGAATTGGAACAATTAGATGAGAAAAGATTGTGCACTTTGCACAACTTGGAAGTCTATCAGAATTTAATAGCACGAGCTTTTAACAAAAAAGTTTGTCTTCGTTCATTCTCTCAGGGAGAATTGGTATTAGTTCTCAGAACTCCAATGATACCAGGAAAGAAGCCTCCCAATCTTGATCCAAAATGGGAAGAACCTTACTCAATACATAGGGTCTACTCCAATGGAGCTTATTATTTAATATCAATGGATGGAGAACTCATCACTACTCCAACCAATGCCAGATTTCTGAAGAAGTATTTTGTATAAACACAAAATAACCATCCAATGGTCCGGTATGACCTTAAACTGCACCACCGTCCAGCAATATGTTAAACTTCATCATCCACGGTCCATGCATATGACCTTAAACTATTCTCACTTTCTTCCAACATGATGCTAAAATGTGAAAAAGTCCCTAATACGTCCGACATAATGTTAAATGGTGTACTCTTTTGTCCTTACTGCATGACATTAAACTGCACATTCTTATTTTTTGTCCAACATGACATTAAACTGTGCTTTCCCCATCATCCTAACTACATGACGCTAAAATGTACATAAAGTCCTTTAATATGTCCTACATGACATTAAACTGTGCTTTGTCCCTGCTACATGACATGAAACTGTGCATCACCAATAGTCCTAACTGAAGACTTTAAACTGCATAGTCCCTTCATATGTCCTACATGACATTAAACTGTGCATCGTTAGGGTTGTTGCTACCTCTTGTTCTCACACTGAGTATGACTCATTTGGGATTAGAGAAAACTTCAACCATAACACCCTCTCTGAGCCGCTAACCATGCGTAAGTACCAACACCATTTTTTTAGGTTGTTGTCCCCAAGAACAACTTGATCATTAATTCATTATTTAATTGAACTACGCGGACTTTGATCCTTGCCTTCTAGGCTGGGTACGTAGGCAACCTCCCAAGGTTCAAGCCCAAAACCAATCTTTTCACATCAGTTCACCTCCATATTATATGATGTTGATTCGTGAAACCATCCTCTAGAATCAATATCTTTACATTGGTTCACTTTCGTCCTTGCTATACGATGTTAAACTATACAACACTTTTGTCCAGTATGACAATAAACTACAATATTCTTTGATACCCTCAACTAAGAGGGAATCATTATTTACATTGATTTTCAATCATGTTTCATTTCAAAGACTACATGCATACATGGAAATACATGAATCTTTTATCTTGGGTTAAACCATCATTGCACTAAAGTCCCCTTTGACCCTTCACTTGTATGAACCAAATTTGTACAGAAGGTATTTCTAGAACTACGTGGGCTTGATTCCCATCCTTATGGGATATGTAGGAACATTCGAGTGTCCCTCGAATCTAGCCCCAAGTCTTTTGGTCCTAACCCCAAATTCCTCTTTCAGTCCCCTGGCTGAAAGGTCCCCCTGAAAACACACACAGTGTATTTCTTACAATGGTCCAAGCTCTATGACCCTAAACTAAGATCTCAAATCCTTTTTCCCACATGACGTTAAACTGTAGTTCCATAACTACATATGGCTTGATTCCCATCCTTATGGGATACGTAGTGAAGTCCAGTATTTCAATTCCGGACCCAGACACAACATGATTATGGTTAGCATTGATCTATGTATTTTTGAATACATTTGGAAAATACCCATATTTATGTGTCATAATCCTAACCTTAAATATTTTCAGATCTTCATAACCCTTTTCTTGAATTTTAATCACAAAAATGTCAAATTTCTGAGAGTTCTTTTACCTGACTATGCAGTACGTGCCCTTAGGCGGCCTTGCATAAACAGTCTCCATAATAGATTTGTCAGCCAAAAGATGCTATTATTTGACTATGCAGCCAATGCCCTTAGATGGCCCTGCATAATTCAACCCCCCAACGGGTTTGTCAGATACTGGTAACTTCATTCTTTGGAAGAAAGCCTCTTTTGTCTTTATTTGTCTTAAATAAAAATATGTAGGGATCTATAAAAATAGCCATCCTTAACATATTTGTCCCATATCCTTTTTCATGATATGAAAGTATTCAAGTCTATAGTTTATATTCTTCTTCCCTACGTTTGGGTCAGACCTTCGTAGGAGTAATATCCATCCAGTTCTTCGATAATATTGTTTGGAAATATCTTCTCTATATTCAAGTACCTCTTTCCATACAGCAAACTCTATACTTTGGAAAATTTGAATCTCCATAAACTTTCACTGGATTTTTAGCACTAGGAAAGTAAATTTCTGAGAGTTCTTTTGCCTGACTATATAGTACGTTCCCTTAGGTGGCCTTGCACAAACAGTCTACATAACAGACTTGTTAGCCAAAAGATACTATTTATTTGACTATGCAGCCAATGCCCTTAGGTGACCCTGCATAATTCAACCCCCTAACGGGTTTGTTAAATAATGGTAACTTCATTCTTGGAAACTACTTTTTCTAATTCCTTTTAGCGCTTTTTTATATCATTCATCAGATTCAAATATTCTTAAGTCATAGTTTACATATTTTCCCTCATACTTGAGTATGGTAATATGTTTTTAGATAAATTGTCAAGTAATTGAGTCAATTTTAATCCATTTTCAGTCAAAGATATTTCGACCTTAAACATTAACCTCTTTATGTCCGACATGAATGACTTTAAACTGCCCACAAAAGACAAGGGAACTCTGAATGAAAGTCAAGTTCCAGCTCACTAAACATACATTTTGTATGATTTAGGTAATATTGAGCAATTAAAAGATTCAAATTTTGTAGGGTTATTTATAATAATCCTAGTAAAAATCAAAATATGCTTACTAGGCCCATTGGCTTCGGTAAAATCTAAAGCAGATAGAAAAAGATAACGCAGGTACAAATGATTGAAGGTGAAAGTGTTTTTCATTGATGCATAAGAGTTAGAAGGACATCCACAGATTGGAGTCTCTTCTCTTTTTCAGGAATTACAAAATACTTTCAACATAACTCTTCATTTGATTCACGGCATCCCAAGCTTCATCAGCAGCCACCTGTAATTCATTCATTCAACTGGATACCATAAGATATGCAGTGATACTAGCTCTTCTTGGAACAATTGTAAAAGAATGTTCTTGAGTGTGGTTTGAGAAAATTTTCTTCTGATCAAACAGTGACTCCGTTTCTGTCCAAAAGACTTGGAAGATGGATACATGGATTTGAGAATGAAGCATTGGAAGTAAAGATCCATTTTGAGAGAGTACCCTTTTCAGATATTGTTCTAATACCATATTTGTCTTCTCTCCACCAACCGGTAGTGGAAAACATTTCATCCCATGGGTTTACCATTTTCATATCTGCAAGGAAATGGCATGCAGGAAAAATTTGAAAGTTCACGCCAATGTTGTTGCTCTTAATGCAAAACATAACCGAAATAGAGGAGTAGCAGTGCAACTACATCTCAGGCATATAATTCTTTGCATCTGGAACATTGACTCCTTACAGATGACCATGACCATATAGGGGCAGGTAGATGCTCTGTGGGAAATTAAGATGATATTTCTTCAAGTACTTAGCCAAATCTGGGAGAGTGTTGTCGTAGATATCATAGTAATCATGGCCAATAATGTTCATCATGTCATCAATCCGCTTGCTAGCCAGTCCATCAGCCGTTCTGATTCTCTTGGGAGCCGTTAAATCTGCACAAGAGTTGAATAATTAACTCTTAAATGGATTGATTTTTCATAAACTTTGTGAAAAAAAAATTTAAAAAAAATGGATAAGGCATTAAGGCGCGCAAGTATAATTTTGACATACAAGTATGGATGTGCCGCGTAAGTTTTTGGTGCACAAGTATCACCACGCAAGTCCAAATACCTATACAGCAGCGTGACAACAAAGAAACATCGGAAAACAGAGCAACTTGCACGGCGAAGGTGACCTGCACGATGAGAGCTCGAAGGTTTGAAATCCGGATGCTTTGTACGGAAATGGGGCCACATATTTATAGGCCAGGACGCACCCTTGCATGCTGATTCCTGCGCACTCACACTTGCATTCCACCCTCTGCTCCATAAACACTTGCACACCGCTTTTCCTTTGGTTTTCTTCTTTTCCTCAGAGTCACATCCTCATTTCTTTCAGATCCAACTCTGAGGGGGGACTTTTGTTGACGCTCCTTTTTCGTCACATTGTCTAAAAGAATGGAAAGGGAAATGCCTTATTCCAAATTGATTCATCCTTTGAAGAAACATCAAAAATCAACAAAGGGATGAACAAGGAGAACATTGCCCATAGGTCGCGCAAGTTCCCTCATGGTCGCGCAAGTATACTTGCGCGCCGCCTAATGGTCGCGCAAGTGACTTGCGTGACCTACATGATAACCACACGGGGTCTTCTCCATCCTATAAATAGACCATGTGGGCCCCCCATTTAGAGAGGTTTTTTTTCCAGAATTTAGATACAGATCTCTGAACGACCAAGTCTCTTCTTTAAGTCTTTCAAAGATTTCTAAGGTAATTCTTTACCTAGAATGGAAGGTCTAAAAAAGAGGAGTAAGGTATAAGTGTTAGAATTCACTAACACTTGCACGCCTATGGTGTTTTAACCTTAAGGGAAATGAATATACTTGCGCGCCACCTTACATATTCACCAAAAATTGCGCGCCTCTCTTCTGGAAGTACCTCAAGATAATTCTAAAGGCTTTTTTCAAGGATCGCCAAAATGTTACCCTACCGGTTAACAATCGTGCAAGTACACGTGTGTCGTGCAGGTATACCTGCACAATCAGGACTTGCGCGCCCACGCAGTACCTGCGTTCCTGCCAGGACTTGCGCGCCCCTACCTTTTTGGGTGCCCTTCTTGCCCATTTAACCCTTCTTATTCCATTCCACCTCTCCTATTCAAGATTCAGTCTTCAAGACACTCTTCAAAGCCATTTATGGCATGATTTCTTGATTTGAATTCCTTATCTGAAAGGAACTCTGTGGAATATCTCTCAAAAAATAGTGATTTACATATCTTTATGTCACTAAAGATTGAGATTTCATTCATTCAACATCATCCTTTAAGATGATAGAACCCCTTAACCTGGGCCTCCTTTTCAGGAATAAGCCCCAGTCATAATTCTCAAATCTGGGCATCCTCCTTAGGAATAATCCCCAAGTACTCATTAACCTGGGCCTCCTTTTCAGGAGTAAGTCCCAGTCATAATTTCCATTAATCTAGGCATCCTCCTTAGGAGTAATCCCCAAGTCCTTTAAATTTCTCAAAGTCCCTTAACCTGGGCCTCCTTCTTAGGATTAATCCCCAGTCTTAATTTCTATTAAGCAGTCCTAATTTACCTTTGATCTGGGATTCCTTCTCAGGAGTAAAACCCAATCATAAGTCCTCTCCTAATTTGGGCCTCCTTTTCAGGAGTAAGTTCCAAATTAGAGTATTCAAATCTCCATAAAGTACATATACCTTTATGGACCCTATTCCTAGATTTCTTCCCTGAAGTAAATCCTAATCTTCATCTATTTGGGCAGTTATACATACATAAGACCAATATCATTTCTTATGATTACATATTTCATGGCATAATTGTCTTGTTTTACCAATACCTCTTGTTTCTCACACCGATCATGACTCACGTGAGCTTAGAGCGTAAAAGTAATTTTGACATCTTTCTTTGAGCCATCAATCATAAACATCATATCCCCTTAATCGAACTACGTGGGTTCAGATTCCTTTTCCTAAATAAAGGATACCTAGGTAGCCCATCTGTGGGTACGATCCCAACTCTGAAATAATCCATGTCCTTCTGAATGACAATAAACTTCAAGTGCCCCACAGAGTGGATTTAAAACCAGTATGGTCATCATAATGACCAAGATACTTTTATGTATTAAAGGATACCATTGAATAAGAATCTCTAAACAAATACAGATGATTCTCTATCAATGAAGAACCTCGAATACATATAAAAGATTCTCTAAATTTCCTACATATCAATCATTGATTGTCAGATCTAAAAGAAATATCATTTTATACTTGGTAATGTAATAAGGATTCACGAACATAACTTAAATCTATAAAGAGAGTCCTGGAGTAGACAATAATTACCCTAAAAAAGGTGTGATGATTCCGACCTCCCATCCTCTCGACCAATGAAAATTCCTAAGCCTCATCAGTCCACAAACTAATGAGTGCCTACCTTTGGAAAGTAGGTCCAAATGGATGTGGAATCATTGGATGTTTCCGGTTCTACGAAAAAACCCATTAGAAACCGATTGGAATGTTTGAACCTTCAATCAAGGAGGTAATCCCCAATTCCAGTGGGAAACAGTAACGATACCCTAGTACTACGATTGTGTACATTATTCTTGTATATGGAATATACATTCTTTTTATTATTGTTACTTTGTAAATAGTTTTAAATCACAAATAGTATTTTTAGTTAATATTCAACTAAGAAATATATTTTGATGAATTAATGGATTTTTGAATTAAATAATATTTTAATAAAATATTATTATTATTATTAAATTTATTTTTATTGAATATAAATAATCATATAATTTTATGAATGCAATTGTAATTTTTATTAATGGTTGAAAGTTGTTTTTGTCAAAACCCACGAATTTTCGATAAATGTTGGTTTTTTATTTTAAAAGTAAAAAATCACATATTTATAACATTATTTAGATAAAATGAATATTATTTTTGGAATCAGTACGTTGAAATTGTCCAATGGTAAATTTTTCATAATTTTCTGAGACAATCGAATTTTTGGGTAAAAATTAAATACCGTTTAAATATATAATGTGTTTTATGACATCATAATGACCCAATAGTGATGTAATAAAATACTATAAACATTATGTTCAGAAAATATATGTTTTACCATTAAAATAAAGTGATTTTAGATTTGTTTTATTTATTTTACAAATCTTTAGTGGACCCTCCAAGACTTATAAAACATTTTTCCTTTTTAAATTGTTTTCCTTGAGAGTGTGACTCACCTCCACATAAGAAACCCTATTATTTTATAAATTTCGGTCATTGTCCTCATAAAATATTGTTTTTCAATCCCCTTTGGTAAAAACCATGGTCCAAAACCATGTGATGGTTTGTGTTTTTGATTAGTTTACTGTGTGGTGTCCCAAACCTAAATAATAAAGAATTCCCTCTCCTTACCTATATAAACCCACCCAGGCTCCCACTTCCTCTTCACTCAAAGCCTTTGGAGTTCATCCAAAATCTGCCTTCATATCTATAGAATCCTCCCAAGGTGCCTCAATCTCCCAAGAAGCCTCTCTCAAGCCTCTCCCAAGCCTTTGGAAGCACACTTCCAAGTAAGGGATTCCTACCTTTCTCTTTTTATCCAAGTTTCTTAATATTGTTATGCCTTTTTATTTTCAATTATAAATGATGGGGTATGATTTTTCACCTACCCCATACCGACCTCTTTATGTTTGAATGATGAGAGACCCCTTTATCTCTCATTAAATTCCTCCCATGTACACCCGTTACCATGTTGAAATTTCGTAAGGTATTTCTCTCTTCTCATTTAAATTCAAGTAATTCTTTTGTATCATAAATATAAATTCCATTAAAATTGTTGGGACATGTATATATATGACCCCCTTACTTTCAATTTCATGTAAATATTATGAGACACCCCTTTCTCTCTCATCAACCATTTTTATGAGTTCTTATGTCACGCCGTTATGCTGCCGAAATTGCACCGCGATTTTCCAAGCCAAACACTACCAGAAATTTTAGCTTTACCAACGGTTTAAAATTGTTGGTAAATGATGGAAAATAGTTGGTATAAAATATACCAATGGTTGTCCAAATTTTTGGGTCTTGTGCTGTAGGGATAGACATATCCCAACGGTTCTATGAGAACCGTTGTGATATGTCTGAAAAAATCAGTATATACCAACGGTTTCAGTAAACCATTGGTATAAAGGTTTTCCAACAGTTTTAAACCGTGCGTAATAGCATGAAGGATCTCTATACCAATGGTTTTGTAAACCATTGGTATAGAATTTTACCAATGGTTTTCCACAAACCATTGGTAAATCTCAATTAAAATTATATATTCCAACGGTTTACAAACCGTTGACATATACTTATACCAATGGTTTTCATAAAACCATTGGTATAAGTTATGGTTTTACACATATGAAAATGGTTGTGAACCGTTGGCATATCTTTTTTATACCCGCAGCAGCAAGCTGGCTTGGTGGCCTCCCCCCGTGCAGCTGCATCAATTCCACCAGCAAACCTGAAAAATTCATACACAACAGAATATGTGCATAATATACAAAAAGTAATTCAATACACCATTAACACGTATAACTGCATAATACATACAAAATTATGTATGAATTCATACATAATTCTGTATGAATTCAATTCATCCAACACATAATTCAAACATAAATCTGAATACCTCCAATTCTGTATTTAATTACCCTTTACACACATACCGAATTAACACATAATTCATAAGGTAATTACAACAAGTATACAAATACAAAAAGTATACCCATACACCATTAACACATAATTTATAAGTTAATTAAATACATAAAGAATTCAATTCAGAATTCAGGGGGTTGGGGGGGGGCTGTTCAGGGGTTTGGGGTGGCTGTCCAAGGGGGGTGGGGGTGTTCGGGGGGGGGGGGGTGTCCAGGGGGTGGGGGGCTATCCAGGGGGTGGGGGGTTGTCAAGGGTGGTGGCGGGGGGGGGGGGGGGGGGCTATCCATGTGGGTGTCCAGGGGGTGGGGTGGTGTCCGAGGGGGGGGGTGTCCAGGGGGTTGGGGGGGGGGGGCTTTCCAGGGGGTGGGGTGTTTCCAGGGGTGGGGGGGGGGGGTGTCCAAGGGGTGGGGGGGGGGGGGTGGTGGTGTCTAGGGGGTGGGGGGGGGGGGTCCAGGGGTTGGGGGGATATCCAAGGGGGTGGGGTGGTGTCCACAAGGGTGGGGGGATGTCTAGGGGGTGGGGGCTGTCCAGGGGGTGGGGGCTGTCCAAGGTGGTGGGTCCACAGGGGTGGCATGGCTGTCTAGGGGTTCAAGGGGGTCCAGGGGGTGGACAGGGCTGTCCACAGGGGTGGGGGGGGGGGCTGTCCAGGGGGGTAGGGGGTGTCCACGGGGGTGGGTGGGGATGTTTAGGGGGGTACGTGGTGTCCATAGGGTGGGCAGGTTGTTCACGGGGGGTGGGGGTGTCTAGGGGGGAGGGAAGGATGTCCATGGGGGTGGGGGGGTGTCCATAGGGGGAGGGGATGTCCAAGGGGGTGTGCGAGGATGTCCAGGGGATGGGCGGGGCTATCTAGGGGGGTATGGGGTGTCCAGGGTGTGGGAGGGGCTGTCTAGGGGGGTACGGGGTGTCCAGGGGGATGTGTGTGTGTGTGTGTGTGGGGGGGGGGTTGTCCATGGTGGTGGGGTGGGGGGGGGAGGGGATATCCATGGGGGTTTCTAGGGGGTGGGTGGGTGGTGGTGGTGGTGGTGGGGGGGGGGGGGGGGCTGTCCATGGTGGTGGTGGGGGGGGGGGGCTGTCCAGGGGGTGGGGTGGTGTCCGGGGGGGGGGTGTCCAAGGGGTGGGGTGGTGTCCAGGGGGTTGGGGGGATTTCCAGGGGGTGGGGGTGTCCAAGGGGTGGGGGGGTGTCCAGGGAGGTGGGGGTGTCCAGGGGGTTGGGTGGGCTGTCCACGGGGGTGGCTGTGCTGTCTAGGAAGGTAGGGGGTGTCTAGGGGGGTGGGCGAGCTGTCCACGGGGGTGGGCGGGATTGTCTAGGGGGTTACGGGGTGTTTAGGGGGGTGGGCGGGCTTTCCACAGGGGTGGGAAGGCTGTACAGTGGGGTGGATGGGCTGTCCAGGGGGTAGGGGGTGTCCAGGGGGGTGGGCGGGGTGTCCAGGGGGGTGGCCACAGGGGGGTAGGGGTGTCTGGGGGGGGGGAGGGCTATCCACAGGGGTGGGCGGGGTTGTCCTGGGGGGTACGAGGTGTATAGGGGGGTGGGGGGGGGGGGGGGGCTGTCCACGGGGGGAGGGGCTATCCAGAGGGTGGATAGACTGTCCACGAGGGTGGGCGGGGCTGTCCAGGGGGTACGGGGTGTCCAGGGGGTGGGGGGGCTGTCCACAGGGGGAGGGGTTTCCAGGGGGGTGGGTGGGCTGTCCACGGGGGTGGTTGGGCTGTCTAGGGGGGTAGGGGGTGTCCAGGGGGGTGGGCGGGCTGTCCATGGGGTGGGCGGGGCTGTCCCACGGGGTACGGGGTGTCTAGGGGTGTGATGGGGTTATCCCTAGGGGGAGGGGCTGTCCAGGGGGGTGGACGGGCTGTCCACGGGGGCGGGGGGATGTCCAGGGGGTCGAGTACCACTATATCCTTCCAAGTCATTCTATCATGATGGTACCACATTTTACATTAATAGAAATAAGTATTTCCAAGAAAATTAATAGTTTATCTATCTTTTTCAACTAATACAAAGTGTGATGAATACTATTTTTCCTTAGAACACTAGTGGTTTTCGAGAAGAAATTCTTGAGCTTGATCTCTCGATTCATCATTTTTTGGTTCCCCTACAAGAGAAAGAATATGAATGGGTTCATGTTCATGTCCCAAATATTATATAGCACACACAACTATCTCAACCACACTTTTTTTCACACAGAGACTCTCTTATTGTGGTTAACCAATAACTTCGTCATATGGTCTTTTAAAATTTCATCTAAGAGGTATGATTCTACTCAATATTAATAAGCCACACTAAATGAATCAGTAAGGATACACAGATCAATAACTCAAATAGGAGATATATGAATATGAATTTCATGAAAACCTAATTAACTATTTTCAATAGAATCAGTTAAAAACATTCCCAAATGATACTTTTTCTAAATTCCCAAGGTGACTTACAACTTGTGAAAATGAGGGATGGCCAAATAAATCACTCACAACAACCTCCCATGTTCCTAAAATCCTACATCATGTCTACCAGGACAACATAGAATGGATAACGACATCAAGGAGAGATGCATATCCTCATCTATGATAATAATCTACCATGAACCATTTCGGATTTCAGGGTACACTACTACACGAGTTAGCTCTAACATAGCCTAATGGGAATTACTGAACCCCACAGATTGGTGACCAGAACCATAAATAATATAAGAATAATGATGAATTTTTTTCCAACAAAATAGAGAAAGATAAATAATACAAGTCTATATGTCAAAACTCTTCATGTATAAGGTACATGAAATAGATGGGTAAAACAATACCCATAAAAACACATCATCATGTGAAACAACATCCAATAATATTAAAGCTTAGACATATCCCACGTAACAGTTTGATCACATATCCAGTGGAAACATCCATCACTTTAGGTCCTATGGACAAGGAACATCCACCATCTATATGTGTTTCATTCCCATTAACATATTTTCATGGGATGGTATTTACATATTTTCATGGGATGTGTAGGATCGAAATAGTGATGTATATGCTCAATATACAAGAGGGGGGTGAATTGTACACTTTAGAATTTCCTTAAACAAGGAAAGATATAAGTTTAACAAAGTTAAACTAAGAAAATTCAAAACACCTCTAACACCAATCGGAGAATTGGAACAAGGTATGAAGTTATAAACTTCTGGTTCTACACACTTGCTTAAAACTGGAAAGTGATTCCAAAAAACCGGTTCTGGAAATATGGATCCGGAAAGTTGGTTCCAGAAATATGGATCTGGAAATTGAAACTTAACCAAAGTTTACAATATGAGATTCTACCTTAAAGCGTATAGAATCTAAATGAATCAGAGTACAAGTTTAAGGAAATATAAGATGGTTATACTTTCCTTACAATACAAAATGCAGCAGAAAAACTTGTAACAAAAACAAGCAACAAGATATAGATCTTTTAACCCAAAGAGAAGGGTATCCAACAACCTTGGATAAAGGTCCCTTGATTTATACTTTCAAGAAATTTTGTCTTACCCACACCCAGGTAAGCCCTAGATACGAAGATCGGAATCTCTGTCTTGCTATCCCCACAAGCCCTCAACTTCAAGGTAGTTGGAACCTCTATCTTCCTCAGCAAGGAAGACCTCGAACTTCAAGGTAGTCGGCACCTCTGTCTTCCTATCCCCGAAAGCCCTTGAATGTAATCACCAACATTTGGAGTCGCACGAAGCAATCTGCACAAGGAAAAGTTTGAATAAGTTGTTCAAACTTTCTGCACGAAGCTTTGAGATTTAATAAGAGTCTCTCTCTCTAGAAATAACTTCAACAGAACTTAGTCCAACATCAGTGTCAAAGGTTGTATCTTCTTTTCAAATGAGCTCCTATTTATAGGCGAAGCTCCAACGGTCGGCTTCATCCTCCAACGTTCATATTTTCCTTAAATTTTGGAGGGACCTGCACACGTGTCACTAAACCAATGGTTAGTTAGAAATTGATTGGACGAAATCATTTTATAACAAAACATGTGTAACTGAAAGCATGACATCATTTTATAACAAACTTAATAAATCATAGTGTAATTAAAAAGTTTATAATGTAAGCAAAAGAAAAGTTAGGAGTCTAACAAAAATTTAATTTAGTGTCTATAATAAAGAGATATTCGGATTCTGTTTTATAGGAATTTGGAACCTGAATTATATAGAAATACGAAGTCTGAATTTTTAAGGAAATTTGGAGTCTGGTTTCACTAGAATTCAGAATCTGAACTTATAGAGTTCGGAGTCGAAATTGTAGAAATTCAGAGTCGAACTCATAAAAGTTTGGAGTCGAACTAGTAAAAGTTCAGATTCGAACTCATAAAAGTTCGGAGTCGAACTAGTAAAATTTCGGAGTCGAACTAGTAAATGTTCGGAGTCAAACTCATAAAAGTTTGGAGTCGAACTAGTAAAAGTTCGAAGTCGAACTAGTAAAAGTTCGGAGTCGAACTCATAAAAGTTCGGAGTCGAACTAGTAAAAGTTTGGAGTCCAGATTTCAGAGTTGAACTTTGTTAGTGTTCGTATCCAAAATTTATAATGGAACTTTATTAGAGTTTATATCCTGAATTCAGAGTGGAACTTTATTAGAGTTCCTATCCAGAATTCGGAGTGGAACTTCATTGCAGTTCATATCCAGAATTCGGAACCTAAAACAGAATTCTTCATATCTAAGTATTATATGATTCCGAGGTTTTTGATATGAATCTGATTTTTATACTTAAGAAAAATCTTGATATGAACAATGAAAACATGGTAGGGGTAAATTCCTTTGAGAAGGAAATTATCCTTATATAAGTAAGATATAGATTTTCTTAAGTATAGGGTGTTTGTGATTTTCAAAACAAGAAGGAATGGAAAAAGTCATAAGGAAAACCTTATTGGATTAACAATCTCCCCCTTTTTGGAAAGCACAAACAACCTTACAAAAAAGAATATAAAAGCTTAGAATAAATTTCTAGACTTTGAAATTAAAGCTTATCTCCCTTTGTTTATGGATGATAGTGAATACAACTAACTCCCCCTTAGGCTTAGTAACTCTAAGGATTGTATTCTGACTTTCCAGAATGAAGTTTATCATTTGAAATGAAAAACTTCGTAATGAGAAACTCCACTTTATATAAGATCCCCCTTACTTAGGGATAGTTCTTGACTTAGAAAGTTTTCCTTCTCCATCTTTTGAGTAATTATTTTTCCTTCTCCCCCTTTGTGATTTTAAATAATAATTTAAGGGAATGGAAAATAAATAAAGTACCTAAAACATTAGTATATACTAACACAAGATACAACCAACCAAAAATTTCATTAGGGTTGAAATAATTTTTATAAGGAAAGAAAAATGAAACAAAAGATCGGATTGAATCTATTTGTCTTCCTTTTCCTTCAGGATTAGCTTCTTCAACAAGGTTTTCAGCTTCTTCAAATCTTTTTGATCCTCCTTAGCTTGCCTCTCCAAAGCTTTTATCCTTTCATCTTGAGCTTTCAAGACTTTTTCCTGAGCCTTCATGGCCTCTTCTTGCATCTTCAGTAACTCATCTTGCTTTACAAACTTTTCTTCGAGCTCAATCCAGAGATCTCTATCCCTTTTAAATTTTTGATCAAGATAATTAACCTTCCCA
This sequence comes from Viscum album, assembly GCA_963277665.1. Taxonomy (NCBI): domain Eukaryota; kingdom Viridiplantae; phylum Streptophyta; class Magnoliopsida; order Santalales; family Viscaceae; genus Viscum; species Viscum album. The sequence continues at coordinate 1,813,958,601 of OY728159.1, read as the reverse complement.
TTCAATTCGTTTACTTGTTGACTCCGTGAACTTTGCTCAACGATTAGCTCATCCTAAAGATTCTTAATCTTGGAATCCTCGGTGTCAAAGGAATATTTAACATCATTCTGAAAATGATCAAACTCAGCCATGTCTTCTTTAACTTTATTAGACCACAAAGTGATTTTGCTACATGACTTCCTGTGAACATCATAATTGATAATGAAATTTCTATGATCAGCCTCAATCTTAACACACTTATCCATTACCATGGATAAGGATTCTGACTTCTGATTCAGATTGTGTTGCAGCATCTGAAATCTGGAGTCTATAGTGGGAAATATCAGAATGGTGTCCACCAATTTTTTCAAAGATCCAACAACAAAGTCATGACCCTGTGATGATGAATCTGAATCTGATAACTTGCTTGGGGATTGTTCTTATTGAGTTTCAACCAGATTCCTTCTAGAAGAACCACCAACCTCCTTCTTTCTTATAACATCTTTTGTTGGTGTATCCATGAGCACTTGCTTACCTTTATCAGTTTTCCGAATGGGCTGATCATCTGGAGATTCTTCCTCACTCTCTGATAGCTGAACAATATTTTCTTCATCTATTTTCTCCTTTTCTTCTCCTTCCTCAAGATAATTCTTCTCATAGGATTATTCTAAAAATTTTTCCTTCTCTTCCTCTTCCTTATCATCATCCTTCCTACCTTATTTCTCAGCTCCCTTTCCCAGATTGACAAGTTTTGCGAATTTATCCTTTTCTTGATAATATTCGACTTGTTTGATCAAGTCATCTAGATCATCACTTCCTTCTTCTACTTCTTCTTCTTCTTCAAAAAATTCTTCTTCTACCTCTTCACCAGCTGTTTTCTCTACTTCTTCAACAACCTCTTTCCCTTTGGACATTTCCAGAGTGAAGTATTTTTTTCCAGGAGTCTCTGGTAATGGTTGAACATCAAAAGATTCCATAACTGGAATTTTCTCAGAAGCTACTTCTGTATATCTCAACAGAGATTGTACAATTTCAGCTTCAGACAACTTCTTCTTCATCTTTTTCTCTTTGGCTTGTTTTTCTAACTCATCCGCAGCTTTTTCTCTTAAGGCCTTAGCCTCAACAGGGTTCAATCTGAATTGTGGATCCCCTTCTTTCCTCTTATCCTTACCTTCCATCCATTTAACAGCCACCTCATCTGGATAAGCTTTTTGTTTTTTTGGCTTGGGAGGTGCGGATTGGGTTTCCTTAGCTTTGGGGTTTTTGTCATCAGCCACCACTTCCTTAAGCTTTATCTTCCTAGAAACCTTCTTCACTGACTCAGCCTTCTCCACAATTTCCGAATTGGCTTCAGCCTCTTCCTCTGGAAAACTATAGAACTATCCTGTTTCGTTGGAATAGGCCATGTTCATCCTCTTCAAGGTATCATCACTAACAAGCATAACCTTGCAATTCCGAGCCTTAGACTTACATTCTATCTTGAAGGAATCCAGACACCGAACTATCATCTTTGATAGTAAGGTAGGGAACATAATGATTTTAGCTCTCAGATTTCCTTCCTTGATATTCTTGATCGTCACAAGAACATACCTCATCAAATTTATTTTTCTTAGATTCACCAGGAAGTCTAAGAAATATATGTCACTTTTCTTCAGGGTATATTTATCACCCTTTCTTGGAACCAAGAACCCTTGTACCCAATGCTGAAGAATCCTATTATTAGGAGATAGGTGAGCAATCTTGGCTGTCTTTACATCATCAAGCCCAAGGCACTCCAAGGCCTTCACCTTAACAAAACTTCCCTGAACATCCGGAAGTTTATGTGAGCAGAATTCAGCCTCTCCATCATATGCTAGCCCCACCAAGCTTGCTGCCTTAATGTAAGTAAGTTTGTAATTCTTCCCATAAGACTTGAAAGAAAACTTTTCTCTTCCCTCTTCTTCATAGAAACTTGCTGATTCATAGAATTCTACAAGTAACTCTGGATATACCACATCTTAATCCCCAAGCTTAGATAAACATACATCTTCCCAACCATTCAACTTGATATTCTTAAAAATGATGGAATCGTACTTGTAAAAGTTCAGATGGACCAACCTTTCTCTGTACACTTTCCATTTTGAAATTAGCTTCGTAATAGATATATCTTGGTAAGTTTCTTCTACAGACATTTGGAATGGACGAGATCTGAGAGATTCGGAACGGGCTTTAATAACTAAGGCAAGGCTTCGGCACGCGAGAGCTTTGAAAAACCGATGTGGGACACAAATAGGGGTCCCCTTTATATAGGTGATGGAGATGACCTTTGAACTTCCAAAAACCATCTAATGGTTGAAAAACTCTCTGATCTAATCTGACGGTTTAAAACATACCTGCAAGGAAAACTTGAATCCAATCTTTTGAGGTTTTAAGAAAAACAATCGGATTTAAGAAAACTAGAATCCGAGAAATTTTAAAACTCATAGGAAAATACCAGCAAGAAAAATATAACTACAAGAACTTAAGTAAGGAAATCATACCTTTCGGATTAGCCAGGAAGTTTATTCGTAATAGGTGATATTATTCTTGAAGAAAAATTTGACTATGGAAAAATAACTATGAAAAACATAGAGTGAAAAGACTTTGAGTACCAAAACTCCAGTAAAAAAAGTATGAGTACAAAAATCTCAGTACGAAAATTATGAGTACGAAAATATTAGTATGAAAAGTATGAGTATAAAAATCTCAGTACGAAAAGTATGAGTACGAAAAACTTAGTACGAAAAGTATGAGTACGAAAAATTTTCATTAAAAAATTACGAGTACGAAAATTATCATTATGAAAGTTCCAGTTTTGAAAATTTCCATTACGAAAATTTCAGTTCTAAAAACTTCATTACGAAAATTTCAGTTACAAAAGTTTGAAAAAATTGACTATGAAAATTTTTGATTACAAAAGCTTTAAAAACTGACTACGAATTTTTTTGATTATGATAACAAGCAAATTTACTCCCCCTATGAAAATGAGTTTATTAATTTAAGTATAATTGTTCAACAAGAAGTTAATGACGAAGGATTACCTCATGGTTATCATTCCTAACTTCTGTTTAATGTATTCAAATCTATTAGAGGGTAAAGTTTTTTTGAAAATGTCAGCAAGTTGATCTTGAATTCCGATAAACTGAAGAATAATATCTCCTTTAAGTGTGTGATCCCTAAGAAAGTGATGCCTAATATCTATGTGCTTTGCATGAGAGTGATGTTCATGGTTTTTACTAAGGGAAATGGAACTTGTGTTATCACACAAAATTTGAGTCTTAGTAAAACTCAAGCCATAGTCTGTGAGTGTATGTTGCATCCACAACACTTGAGCACAACAACTTCCAGCTGCTACATATTCAGCTTCAGCTGTGGAGAGTGCTACTGAATGTTTCTTCTTACAAGACCAAGAAACTAATGAATCTACTAAGAAATGAAAAGTTCCAAATGTACTCTTTCTATCCGTTTTACACCCACCAAAGTCATCATCTGAAAAACTCTTTAAAACAAAATCATTTCCAGAAGTATAGAATAATCCTAGATCCATGGTTCCCTTTAAGTAGTGAAAAATTATTTTCACAGCCTTTAAATGAGATTCCTTAAGATTGGATTGATATATGGAACATAAGAATACTGAAAACATCAAGTCTGGTCGACTAGCTGTTAAGTAAAGTAGACTTCCTATCATACCTCTAAAAGATGTTTGATCTACTGGTTTCCCAGTTTCATCAAGATCAAGTGTGTTTGAGGTACCGATAAGAGTACTTATACTCTTAGTGTTGTCATACCCATACTTTTTAAGAAGATCTTTAATATACTTATATTGAGATATATATGTTCCTTTTGGTTTTTGAGAAATTTGAAAACCAAGGAAAAAAGTTAACTCACCCATCATACTCATTTCAAACTCAGATTTCATTAGACTTGCAAAGGAATCAGTTAAAGATTGCTGAGTTGATCTAAATATAATTTCATCAACAAAAATTTGAACAATAAAAACATTTTTCTTATCTTTATTTATAAAAAGGGTTGGATCTGCATTTCCCTTAACATAGTTATTTTGAAGAAAAAATCCTGTAAGTCTATCATACCAAGCTCGTGGGGCTTGTTTCAGACCATACAAAGCTTCGGTAAGTCTAAAAACATGATTAGGATGTTTTGTGTCTTCAAATTTAGGAGGTTGTTCAACAAAAACTTCCTCTTGAACATAAACGTTAAGAAAAGAACATTTCACATCCATTTGAAAAAGTTTAAAATTGAAGAATACTGCAAAGGAAAGTAAAATACGAATAGATTCTAGTCTATCTAATAGAGCACAGGTTTCTTCATAGTCTATTTCTTCTTGCTGATTATAGCCTTTAGCAACTAGTCTAGCTTTATTTCTAACAATGACTCCATTTTCATCACACTTATTTCTGAAGACCCATTTTACTCTAATAACAGAAGTTTCCTTAGGTCTTTCAACCAAGGTCCAGAATTTATTCCTTTCAAATTCATTTAGTTCATCTAACATGGATTTTATCCAATCATCATCACCTAAAGCTTCATCAGTGCTTTTTGGTTCCAATTGGGAAAGGAATTCTAGATGTTCTATTTCATTTCTTAAGGAACTTCTAGTCCTTATAGGTTGATTGACATCACTAATGATGCTATCACTAGGATGATTCTTAAGAAATGACTGGTTTGGGTTTTGTAAAACCTGTTCATCAACATAGGGTTGGAAATATTCTGGGGTAAATGTTTTAGAAGTATCTTCTCGAACATTTTCCTTGTCAGAAGGATTTTCCATCAAAGGTTGATAATCAGTTTTTGAAAACACATCCGAAGATGTAGGTTGGGGTTGTTTGAAAACAAAGGGATCAGTTTCATCAAATTTTACATTCACTGTTTCTTCAACAGTACAAGTGTTTTTGTTGAAAACTCTATAAGCCTTAGAAGTTGTGGAGTAGCCTAAGAAAATTCCTTCATCAGATTTTGGTGCGAATTTGTGAAGATTATCTTTAGTATTCAGAATGAATACTTTGCAACCAAAAACCTTAAAGTAGGAAAGTCTAGGTTTTCTACCATTCCATAACTCATAAAGAGTTTTATTAAGAAAAGGTCTAATCAAAATTCGATTTATAGTATAACAAGAAGTACTTACAGCTTCATCCCAAAAATGTTTGGCTACATAATATTCACTCATCATGGTTCTAGTTATCTCTTGAAGAATTCTATTTCTTCTTTCAACAACTCCATTTTGTTGAGGTGTTCTGGGTGGTGAAAAGTTTTGAGTAATACCTTTTCTACTACAAAAAGTTTCAAAATCAGAATTTTGAAATTTTCCTCCATGATCACTATGAATAGTTTTCAATGAAAGGTTTTTCTCGTTTTTAACTTGGGATCTAAAACTTTTGAAATAAGAAAAAGTTTCAGACTTCTTTTCTAGAAAATAGACCCATGTAAATCTAGTGTAATCATCAACTAAGACAAATACATAATACTTTCCCCCAATGCTTCCAGTTTATGTTGGACCAAAAAGATCCATGTGCACCAACTGTAATGCATCAATTGTTGAGACTTCACCAATTGGTTTAAAACTAGATTTATGTTACTTTCCATATTGACAAGGATCACAAACTTTAGAAGAATCAAATCTAAGATCCGGTAGATCTTTAACTAGTTTATTCTTAGAGAGTTTACATAAGTTCCTAAGGTTACAATATCCTAAACTTCTATGAAACAACCAAGAATGATCTTCCATTGCACTAAGGCAAGGTAAGTCTTGGATCCTAAAGTCTTCTAAGTTTAAAGTGTATACATTCTCTTACCTATGGGAAGAGAGAATAAACTCTTCCTTGGAATTGTGAACTAAGCATTATCATTCCTAAAATTCACAAGGTATCCTTCATCAGAGAATTGACTTATGCTAATGAGGTTGTGATTAAGACCCTTAACAAACAAAACATTTGAAATCAAAGTTTTTCCAAGAAGAACTATGTTACCTATACCAATAATTTCTCCCTGAGCATTATCTCCGAAAGTTACTTTTCCTCCTTTCGTCTTGATAATCTTTTCAAAATAGCTTTTGTTACTAGTCATATGCCGGGAACATCCACTATCCATGTACCATGTATTGCTGTTGGTACTTCCTTTATCTTCCTGAAAATAAGAAAAGAATTAGACTTTTGGAATCCAAACTTGTTTGGATCCGAGATTTTCAGATAACAAAATTTTGGGTAGCCATATCTTCTTAGAAAAATATGCCTTATGAAAGCCTAAAGATTGGGTTTTGTTTAAAGAACAATTCTTTGCCCAGTGACCACCACATTGACACTTGTTACAAAATGGGGCACTTTGGGGAAAAAAATAATTTTTACTAAAAGTTGGTTTAGCATGGGTATAACCAAATCCGTATTTGTTTCTTAAAGGTTATATTTGTGAATACATTTTATCAAAATTTTCTTTACCTAAGGTAAAGTTCGACAAACACTTCTTTAAGGAAAATATTTTAGACTTGAGTTTTATAACCAAGTTTTTATCTTCAAAATCATTAGATTTGGAACTAGAGCTAGGCTCGAAAATTTTTTTCTTATAAATTACTTTTTCTAGATCTTTAGAAAGTTTGTTCTTCTCAGAACTTACTTCCTCAAGATTTTTTGAAATAATTATAAAATCAGAATTTTTCTTATCAAGATCTTTAGAAAGATCTGATATTTTTTTAGTAAGAATAGTATTTCTAGAATTTACCTTATCAAGTTTTTTATTGAGTTTTGAATTATCAATCTCAAGAATTTCAGCAAACCTAGAAACTTCTTCATAGGTAGGTAAAGTATTTTCTTCATCAAAAGAGGATTCTTCAACAGAAGAGTTATAATATTTAATATCATTAGAATTCAAAGAAACATTGGTCAATGATTAAGCATTGTGTACCTTATCCATAAAGAAATTATTATCAATAGGTAATATGGCTATAAGACTAAGATTCTTCTATCCAGAAGATTCATAATCCAAAGATTCATCTGAAGAGTCACCACCACTGGAACTCCAAGTATCATTAGATTTCAGGAATTTTTAGCTTTAGATTTATAATACTTCTACCTATTCCTTTCAGAATGCCTCTCTTTTCTTTCTTTATTCTTGATCAAAGGGCAATCAGGTCGTATGTGCCCACTTCTCTTGCATTCATATCATGTGACCTCTGAATCTATCTTATCTTTCCTTTCCTTCTTCTAATATTTGGATTGTAAATTTCTCTAACTAGCTATCTTGTTCATCCTTTGAGCAAGATTATCTAACTCATTCTCTGAGACTTCACTCTCACTAGATTCAGATTAGATAACAACCTTCTTAGACTTCGATCTAGTTACTCTCTCATGAGTCTTAGCTTTCATGTGATTTGATGTTGTAGTAAAAGCAACAGTACCATTCCCATTTTTTTTGATGTTGTCAGCATCTCTCTTCATCCTTGTTTCATGTTGAATAAGAGTTCCAAACAGCTCATATAAGGAAATTTGAGTAACCTTCATGTTCTCATCAATTGCAGTTCTCTTTGACTCCCACTCATTGGGCATAATATCAATGATCTTGTCAACAAGAGCTTCATCATCCAGAACTTTCTCTCCCATATATTGTAAGATATTCACGATAGTCATAAACCTTTGTTGCACCTTACAAATGGGTTCTCCATACGGAAAGTTAAAACCGTGATACTCAGCTCTAAGCATAGATCTTCTAGTCTCAATCACTTTGGATGTACCAAAATGTGTAACTTCAAGTTTATTCCATATACAGTTAGCTACTTCATAAGAAGAAATTTGGCTATATATATTCCTAGTCATTGAACATAGTAAAGTATTGCGTACCTTATAGTTTAATTGATAATCATGCTTATATTGATTAGTAAAAGAACTTACTTCCTTATTAGGTATTTGATAACCTCCAGTAAGAATAACAAAATTTTCTACTCCAGTATTGATAATGGATGTCTTCATTTGATCTCTCCAATACTCAAAATCATTACCATCAAAAATTGGTGGTCTTGTAGGATTTAGGTTGTTTATGGAACCAACATTGATTACTACCATCTTAAAATCTTTCTACACAAAAACTTGTTAATAACAAAAGTTTGGATTCAAGGAAAATATTCCTAAGCAAGGAAAAATATAGGACAATGAAAAAATGAGAAAGAAAAACTTATATGTGAGTATAATTATTTCAGATACCTGCTTTGATACCAATTGTAGGATCGAAATAGTGATGTAGATGCTCAATATACAAGAGGGGGGGTGAATTGTACACTTTAAAATTTCCTTAAACAAGGAAAGATCTAAGTTTAACAAAGTTAAACTAAGAAAATTAACAACACATCTAACACCAATCAGAGAATTGGAACAAGGTATGAAGTTATAAACTTCTGGTTCTACACACTTGCTTAAAACTGGAAAGTGATTCCAAAAAACCGGTTCTAGAAATATGGATCCGAAAAGTTGTTCCAGAAATATGGATCCGGAAATTGAAACTTAACCAAAGTTTACAATATGAGATTCTACCTTAAAGCATATAGAATCTAAATAAATCAGAGTACAAGTGTAAGGAAATATAAGAAGGTTATACTTTCTTTACAATACAAAATGCAGCAGAAAAACTTGTAACAAAAACAAGTAATAAGATATTGATCTTTTAACCCAAAGAGAAGGGTATCCAACAACCTTGGATAAAGGTCCCTTGATTTTTACTTTCAAGAAAGTCTTCCTTACCCACACCTGGGTAAGCCCTCGATACGAATATCGGAATCTCTGCCTTGCTATCCCCGTAAGCCCTCAACTTCAAGGTAGTTGGAACCTCTATCTTCCTCATCAAAGAAGCCCTCAAACTTCAAGGTAGTAGGCACCTCTGTCTTCCTATCCCCGGAAGCCCTTGAATGTAATCACCAACATTCGGAGTCGCACGAAGTAATCTGCACAAGGCAAAGTTTGAACAACTTGTTCAAACTTTCTGCACGAAGCTTTGAGAGTTAATAAGAGCCTCTCTCTCTCTAGAAATCACTTCAATAGAACTTAGTCCAAGATCAGTGTCAAAGGTTGTAGCTTCTTTTCAAATTAGCTGCTATTTATAGGCAAAGCTCCAATGGTCGGCTCCCTCTTCCAATGGTCATATTTTTCTTAAATTTAGGAGGGACCTGCACACATGTCACTAAACCAACGGTTAGTTAGAAACAGATTGGACGACATCGTTTTATAACAAAACATGTGTAATTGAAAGAACGATGTCATTTTATAACAAACTTAACAAATTGGAGTGTAAGTAAAAAGTTCGTAATGTAAGAAAAAGAAAAGTTCGGAGTCTAACAAAAGTGGAATTCAGATTCTATAATAAAGAGATATTCAGATTCTGTTTTATAAGAATTCAGAACCTGAATTCTGTAGAAACCCGGAGTATGAATTTCTAAGGAAATTTGGAGTCTGGTTTCACTAGAATTTAGAATATGAACTTACAGAGTTCGGAGTTGAACTTGTAGAAATTCAGAGTCGAACTAATAAAAGTTTGGAGTCGAACTCATAAAATTTCAGAGTCAAACTAGTAAAAGTTCGGAGTCAAACTAGTAAAAGTTTGGAGTCCAGATTTCGGAGTTGAACTTTGTTAGAGTTCGTATCCAGAATTCAGAATAGAACTTTATTAGAGTTCATATCCTGAATTCGGAGTGGAAATTTATTAGAGTTCGTATCCAGAATTCGGAGTGGAACTTCATTACAGCTCATATCCAGAATTCGGATCCTAAAATAGAATGCTTCATATCTAAGTATTATATGATTCTGAGGTTTTTGATATGAATCCAATTTTTATACTTAAGAAAAATATTGATATGAACAATGAAAACATGGTAGGGGTAAATTCTTTTGAGAAGGAAATTTTCCTTATATAAGTAAGATATAGATTTGCTTAAGTATAGGGTGTTTGTGATTTTCAAAACAAGAAGGAATAGAAAAAGTCATAAGGAAAACCTTATTAACTTAACAGGATGGTATTTACATATTTTCTAAGAAAATTCTTTCAAGGTTAAAAAAATAATTTCATTATATCAACTTCTAATTAGACCACTAATTTTCTAAATTCCACTCAATAATTACAATTTCATTAAAATAGGGGGATTTCACAACATCCATGATTTTTAAAAATAAAACATTCATGATATATAAATAATCATTTAAATAATTTAGAATCTCATTTCCTATCAATCATTAAATTTAAGGTTTCATTTATAGGGAAAAATATTATGGAACCACCGATGTTTTATCAATGTTCAAATCAACACCCACAACTGGACAACCCATAAACAGAGAGTGGGGGGGGGGGGGGGGGGGGCTGTCCAGGGGGTGGGTGGGCAGTCCACTGGGGTGGAAGGGCTATCCAGGGGGTGGGGGTGTCCAGGGGTTGGGGGGGTAGTCTAGGGGAGGGGTGAATCAGTCACAACAAATCATCAAGTCAAGTTTTATTATTTATAGATAAAAAATAAAGATAATGTGACCTACCTAATCACACATATATTCAGGCACAACAAATCAATAAACATAAAAGGTCAGTAATATCAGTAAAAAATGTAACAGATTAATCTGTCCCTCATCGCCATCACTATCATCACCATCACCATCACCCTCACCCTTGTCCTCATCAACATCCCCATCATCATCCCTGCCCTCCTCCTCACCCTGATACTGAGCCTCGACCTCCTCATCGCCCTCCTCCTCCACCTCGACATCCTCCTCACCATCATCTCGACCACCACTAGAACTGCCACCTGGTGCACCATATATAGAACACATCAATGACATATATTCATCACCAGAAGTGACGGCCTTTGGTGGAAGTGTTAGACATAAAACTTCCATTAGTTTTATAAATGCAGTGTTTTCCCTAGAAGACTGTTTTTCCGTCTCTGTGGCCCTTTTTTCAACCTTTTATTCCTGTGCCTTAACCTGTTGCAACTCAGTGGCACTATAAGTCGTACCTGAGGAGGACGAATACATCATCAGAACTATACTCTTCCTAGGTTGGCAGCGTACTCTACCAGGGTGCTTATCTCCCAACACCTGATGTAAGTGATCGTTTAGACCAAAATTGTCAGATTCCTGGGAATCAAGGGCCTCTAAAGCTACCTGTTACAAATATAAAAAGATTATTAAGTTACAAAATAGAGATTAAAATTTTAAATCTACAAAGTAAAACTGAAAATCTACTACTGAGTCGGTTCATTAACCGCACTTCCATCTTTATTCTTTCTAATCGAGAAAAATAGTTTTGCTCGAGGAACACATCCTTCTATATTCAATTTATGCCTATATAATGACATTGAATATAGGAAACCATAATTAAAAATAGGATACAAAAAAACAGTAATTGCATAACTAAAATTATATAACAACTTTAGAAATCAAATAAATTATGGAGGAAGCAATAGAAAGTGAAAGTCGTAAAGAAATATTATAAACTGTCATACCTACCGCCTCTCATGATCTGTCATTGTAGTACGTCCCAATGTGTGGATGCATTTCTTAGCATCAATGTTTTTTTATTTCTTCCATATGAATCCTAAATAAAATTTAATGAAAAACATGAAAATTTTCATTTAAATACCTCTAATTTGATTAATACTGTAAATTGGCTAGTCTTCCAATGATTAATCATCTATTGGTACTGTTCTAATGGAAAATAATCAATGAGAGGGACTGCCTCTAACTCTCTGCCCACTATAGCATTCCATCCAATGTACAACTCATGCTTATAAGCTATCCAATGCTCGCCTAAATCCTTTAGATGTGATGGTCGTGCACCCTCACCATCGGGGAAATTAAACCACAATTGACAACAAAATATTAATTCATATAAATAAAAAAAATAATATATTTCATTAAATACAACAGATTTTTTTACCCATATCTCTGCCTAGGCTTTATCCTTGACTTCATTTGGTAGCTGTCTCCATGAGAGCGGGCTGATAGGAATGATGTCGGAGTATTTGGTAATCATCACCAAATACATGTTATAATGAAAATAAATAATGGTGTAAAAATCTGTTAGAGTTTTATAAGTATACCTGCGGTAGTCTGATCAATGGGCACTGTTGGGGAGTGTGAATCATTATCAGATATGGTATAGATGGGTGGGGAGGCTCAGATGTAAAGGGTGGTGAAAACATGGGAGGCCTAAATATCCCGTGTGTCCCTAATGACACACTAGGATCAAAATGTGGGATGGATGGTATGTCAATGAGAGGGGCAGGGTCTAATCGGGTACGCCGACCATATCATCTAGCTCCCGTACCACCCCCCTCGTACGAACACCTCGAGTACTGGGACCACTACTAGGATACTCATCAAATAACTATCACCTAATAGATGGATCCTGAAAAAATGTTTAAAAAAAATTAATCACATGACATTATATATTATTTAAATAAATATATTAGAAATAAAATACTCACTGCAGGCACTAGTGGTGGAATCCCCAGCTCAGTCATGTGACGATTGTTGTCCATAATATGTTTTCGTCACCTCTCTTCAATAGGTTTCATTTCCTACATTTGAAAACAAATCTGGAAGTAAATAGAAAAGGATAACTAATGTGCAACCCAAAAAACAAAATAAATGAGAGGGAATAGGGGGATTCGTGGATAATTTAACTAACCATTGTTTTAGGTGAGATTGAACAAATATATTATAGCATCCCGCCTTTTTATAACATAAACGTTCATTACATTACACAAAAGTGAGGATCTTTAAGGTTTAGTGTCTTGGAAACCAGGAACATAATACATGAAAACAACATAAAAAATTCTTCTTAAACACTTGAAAGGCTTCTCCTTAATTTCATCCTAGGTTCATTAATGCATCTCATAACCTGGGGACATACATCAAAATAAAGGGTGAGCAGAAGGCCCAGTAAGGGAAACAAGAGAAACATTTAACATGTGAACTTGAGATACATCAACTATGTCATGAAAAAGAACTTTAAGGCATGAGAAAGAAATCATGTGGCATATCATAATAAAAACAACATTTTTCATAACTTTAAGATGTGTCTACATCATTTAACATAGACAATCATGAACATATCACCAAGGTCCATCCCCAAGGTGTCATTTGAAAATTACCAAGGTTATTCACCAAGATATCGTGAAAATTGTAATCTCTAGTGGTTACATCATTACCCAATGCATTGGAGCACTATCAGGGCGCACCCTTGAATTTGAATTTATTATCATGTGAGCCACATATATCATCATCAAACATTTCATAAATAACCCATATAGCATAAAATAAATGGTTTTCATTTCATAATCATAACATTTTAAAAACTGCTTTAAAGACATGATCTTTACGTCACTTTAAAACCCACGGAAGGGGAGAGCGGGTCTCATGTATGTAAATCCCAGAATTTAAAATAGAACATTTTGATATATATGTGAATAAAACTGTAGAAATAAGAGCGTTGAGTATTCAATTTATAACATAAAATAATTTTGAGAAAAGAGAGAGGCATTTTGAGACAAAAATTCTGCAGCATAATGACTATGTTTCGGGGTTTTAGAAAACATTGAAAAGAGAGGGGACATGGGTCAAACAATCATAAATGACCCATAAAAAATTATAGGGACAAAATATAAAGGATTTTAGAACATGGTAATGAAATTTTAAAGATATAACATATGAAATGAAGAACATGAAAGGAAGTCAAAAATAAGATTTCTCTTATAAAAATTTGGCAGTCCAACGACGTCACTTAAACTTCAACAAAAATGAATTGACGAGATCAAATATGGTCTCTCATCATATGAAAATAAAATATCAGTATGATAGATATAGAGATCATACCCCAACATAATACAAAAGGAACTTGAAATACTTGACATGAAAGTAGATCTTTGAAAAAAAAATGAGAAGAGTGAAAGAATCCCCTTAAAAATTCAGCAGCCTAACAACGTCACTTAGAACTTCAAAATACTGAATTGAAGAGATAAAATGGGGTATCTCATTATATGATCATAAAAGATCATTATTATAGATATAGAGATCATACCCCAACATAATAAAAAGGAACTTGAAAGACTTGACAAGAAAATAGAACTTGAAAATGAGAAGGTTGAAAGAATCTGTTACAAAAATTTCGGCAGCCTAACGAGGCCACTTAAACTTTCATAAAATGAAATGATGAGAGTAAGAGGGGGTCTCTCATCATATGAAAATAAAAAGGAAAGTATAATGAATATAAAAGAACATCCTCTAACATAAGAAAATGGAGCATAAAATAAATGACATAAAAGAGATCGCTTGAAAAGAAAGAGAGGGGTCAGATCCCTTACCTTAAAACGTAACTCTTAAAACTCAAAGGTTGGGACCTTGAGAGGCTTGAGGGAACCTTGGGAGGACTACTTGGGAGGTAAGGAGACCATAACTTCGTTGATAATGATTTTGGAGTCCAAAGGATGAGAGAATGGCTTGGTATTTATAGGGAAAGTGAGGGGACAAGGCATTAATGGCCAAGGGACACCTCATAAGTGGGTTTCTCAAAACCATGTGCTCTCCCATGATATTTCCCATGAAGTTAGGCCACATGGCCCCCCCATACAATAATGAATCACCTTTGGTCGTCCAACCCATAAAATATCTCATGACATCATCATGACACAGTTATGATGTCATTAAACATACCGAAACCCTAAAACTGTATTTTTACTATTCACTGAAAATTCAACTTTCTCAGAAAAATCCCAAAATTTCACCTTAACCAAATATCAATGCACTGATTTCAAAAATTAACTCCATTTTATAAAGATAATTTTCTAAATATTTTTAATTTATTTTTTAAATAAATACATTATTCACCGAAAATTCATTTTTTTAGAAAAATCCCCAAAAATTACCTTAACATAATATCGATGCTCCGAGTTCAAAAATGAAATCCATTTTATAAAAATAATTTTCTAAATATTTTTAATTTAATTTTTAATTAAAAAACACTATTCACCCGAAAAAACTAATACTTGAATAATAATTTATGAAACCGTTATTTAACCATTTTATTGAATTACATTACTTAATCAAGGTGCCTAGATTATATTAATACTTTCTTTAAGTGAGATTACTAATCCATTTAGTCACATTACTAATCCTAAGCATAAAATCACTATTCATAATTTACTATTCATTAAGAATTAAGTTGATCTTATTAGAATCTAAATTTTGTACTGAACATAATTGTAGAAGACAATTTTTTGAAAATCATTACACATTTTTAATTATTTAAGGTTTACATAAACATTTTTTAAAATATCCTTTCTCTAAAATTCACCAAAAATATGCATACTATATTTATTTGGACATTTGAAAAGTCATAAACATCATCATAAGAAGAAATCCCAATTTTTATTTAAAACAAAGGATTACACAAGGCAGTTACCATCTCCTTACATAGCCCCTTATCACACTAGCATAGGACCCAAGTGTAAGGTGTGCTAAGGTGAGAGAATCTGAGGGAGGCTCGACCAACATCGCACGAGTAGTAATTTCTATCAGTTTGAACTTCTTGCGAAGGCGATCCCGTTCTAGCTTCACATGATGAAGTTCAGCTTGGGTTTGGTCCAGAGAAAAGCCCAGTGGTGCTACCTCCTTCCCAAGTTCTGTTAGATGGGATTCAATCGATCCAAGACTACTGGGTGAGGCCATAGAATCTTCTTTCTATATTAATTAACCAAGATTACTTGTATTTAGAGACAATAATCAAAACGTTTAGTTTCCAGCGGTCATATTGACCAATGGTCATATAACAGTCAAAATCCAACGGTCTCATTTTAATTATACTCATGTTATCAAATGAAACATTTTTGTTGAGTATAAAAATAAAATAAAATAACACATAAAATTAGGAAACAATATTTATTCCAAATTTTGGGTCGTTACAATCTTCCCCCCTTAAGAAATTGCGTCCTTACAATTTTTAAAATTGGGTTTTAAAATTTCATTGAAAGTCCCACATCAGAAAAGGAGTCAGTAAAACTATTAATTTAAAATAAATAAAGGGAAGTACAAAGGTCACCCGAGTTAACCCACACTAGGATTCCATGTAGGAAAACATGGACATGGAGGAGAAAACAAAGGGTCATGTTCTGAGAGAGATTGATAGAAAACATGATTAGGATAATGTTAACTATAAGAAAATCCCAAACTTATGATGTGTGTAAACGGTATTTGATTACCTAGTAGGAAACGTAAACCAACAACGTTTTTTTACGTTCCTTTTTATAATTTTGAGGAATTCATTTACTACATAGAACAGAAACATAAGAAAATATACCTACCTTCAAGCAGAGTTTCATCCTTTAATAAGTATCTACTAAAACTAATCTTTTCTCCAAATGATGATAATTAAAAAACACTTGGTCTCATCAAAATCACAAGAATCATCTTCTAGAGAATCACATAATCCACCAAATATTAACTATCTATTTCTTCTATTATCCCAAAAATAGAAAGGGTAAGATAAAAAACTCTTCAAAAAGAAAGAATCCCATAGGAAGGGAAACTTCTTTAAATCTTCAAAATTCCACGGTACTACCCAAAGTTCATCATAGACCATTCCATAAATAACTGTCCTTAAAATTCCTCAAAATAAACCAAACTAAGATTGAAACCCAAGTACAAGAAGGATTTGATAACATAGTCTTCCAAAATAAACTTCATCGTTCATCTCCAAACAACATAAACCACTCCTAACATCTTATAACAAAAGTAACTAACCTAAACATATTTTCCCCAAGATAGGTTAATCATTTCCATAAGTAACCTATATTACCATAAGTTCACCTTAAATTCATCGATTCTTCAAAATATAAGTCAACCTTAATCCTCAGTGAAAATACCGTAGTAATCTATTTACCTCGATCATATAGGGTCCCCAAAATAGTGAACGTCTTCTAAAATAATAATCATCTTTTAATCCACTAATCATATCTGTCATATTAATACGACAATCGTCGCATTTCCTATCACATTGGTTGTTGGGACATGTTCTTCCATTTCCCACCATTAACTAAGAAGAGAAAGTATAATTAGGGGCTTAAATACTTAGCCAATAATCATGAAAAGGAACTTAAAGCATATAAGGATAACTTGTAGAAGAAAAGTATACCCTAACTTGTGATCCCCTAGGTTTCAAACTAGGTTATCCATGATCATATATTCTTATGTGAATATTTATTTTATTTTATCTTTGTTCCTTTAATAATGGTTCATAATAAGCTTATGAATTTACCAAAGCATATCCCCCAGGAGTGTCGTAACCAAGAGTGCAGCAAGGCCCGTTGTCGTGTACGAGTTCCCATTCGAGTCTAGCTCAAAATGGTGTTTTCGGGTTTTACCCCTATGTACATCTGTGCCAGATCCACCTCTACCTGTTAGTATCCAGACATGGATATATTTTTTTGGCAACCCCTTACTCAATACTCACCAAAATACCAGGAATATTTCCTATATTTAAACTTTTCTATAGGGTTCTTCTTTAAGTTTTCATATCCTAATTTCCACAAATAACTAAACCATCCTTTGATACCAACTATAGAATCCAGCCTTTTTATAACATAAACTTTCATTACATTACACAAAATTGAGGATCTTTAAGGTTTAGTGTCTTGGAAACCAGGAACATAATACATGAAAACAACATAAAACATTCTTCTTAAACAATTGAAAGGCTTTTCCTTAAGTTCATCCTAGGTTAATTACTGCATCTCAAAACCTGGGGACATACATCAAAATAAAGGGTGAGAAGAAGGCCTAGTAAGGGAAACAAGATAAACATTTAACATATGAACTTGAGATACATCAACTATGTCATGAAAAAGAAATTTAAGGCATGAGAAATAAATCATGTGGCATATCATAATAAAAATAACATTTTTTATAACTTTAAGATGTGTCTACATCATTTAACATATAAAATCATGAACATATCACCAAGGTCCATCCCCAAGGTGTCATTTGAAAATTACCAAGGTTATTCACCAAGATATCGTGAAAATTGTAATCTCTAGTGGTTATATCATTACCCAATGCATTGGAGCGCTATCAGGGCGCACCCTTGAATTTGACTTTATTATCATGTGAGACACATATATCATCATCAAACATTTCATAAATAACCCATATATCATAAAATAAATGGGTTTCATTTCATAATCATAACGTTTTAAAAACTGCTTTAAAGACATGATCTTTACGTCACTTTAGAACCCACGGAAGGGGAGAGTGGGTCTCATGTATATAAATCCCAGAATTTAAAATAGAACATTTTGATATATATTTGAATACCCCTGTAGAAATAATAGCTTTGAGTATTCACTTTATAACATAAAATAATTTTGAGAAAAGAGAGAGGCATTTTGAGACAAAAATTCTGCAGCATAACGACTATGTTTCGGGGTTTTAGAAAACATTGAAAAGAGAGGGGACATGGGTCAAACAATCATAAATGACCCATAAAACATTAGAGGGACAGAATATAAAGGATTTGATAACATGGTAATGAAATTTTAAAGATATACCATATGAAATGAAGAACATTAAAGGAAGACAAAAATAAGATTTCTCTTATGAAAATTCGGCAGCCCAACGGCGTCACTTAAACTTCAACAAAAATGAATTGACGAGATCAAATAGGGTCTCTAATCATATGAACATAAAAGATCAGTATGATAGATATAGATATCATACCCCAAAATAATACAAAATGAACTTGAAATACTTGACATGAAAGTAGATCTTTGAAAAAAATGAGAAGATTGAAAGAATCCCCTTAAAAATTCGGCGGCCTAACAGCGTCACTTAGAACTTCAAAATACTGAATTGAAGAGATAAAATGGGGTATCTCATAATATGATCATAAAAGATCAGTATTATATATATATAGATCATACCCTAACATAATAAAAAGTAACTTGAAAGACTTGACAAGAAAATAGAACTTGAAAATGAGAAGGGTGAAAGAATTCATTACAAAAATTTCGGCAGCCTAACGGCGCCACCTAAACATTCATAAAATGAAATGATGAGAGTAAGAGGGGGTATCTCATCATATGAACATAAAAAGTAAAGTATAATGAATATAAAATAACATCCTCCAACATAAGAACATGGAGAATAAAATAAATGACATAAAAGAGATCACTTGAAAAGAAAGAGAGGGGTCAGATCCCCTACTTTAAAACGTAACTCTTAAAACTCAAAGGTTGGGACCTTGAGAGGCTTGAGGGAACCTTGATAGGACTCCTTGGGAAGTAAGGAGATCATAACTTAGTTGAGAATGATTTTGGAGTCCAAAGAATGAGATAATGTCTTGGTATTTATAGGGAAAGTGAGAGGACAAGGCATTAATGGCCAAGGGACACCTCATAAGTGGGTTTCTCAAAACTATGTGCTCTCCCATGATATTTCCCATAAAGTTAGGCCACATGGGGCCCCCCATACAATAATTCATCACCTTTGGTCGTCCAACCCATAAAATATCTCATGAAATCACCATGACACAGTTATGATGTCATTAAACATACCGAAACCCTAAAACTGTATTTTTACTATTCACTGAAAATTCAACTTTCTCAGAAAAATCCCAAAATTCCACCTTAACAAAATATCAATCCACTGATTTCAAAAATGAACTCCATTTTATAAAAATAATTTTCTAAATATTTTTAATTTATTTTTTAAATAAATACACTATTCACCGAAAATTCATTTTTTTAGAAAAATCCCCAAAAATTACCTTAACATAATATCGATGCTCTGAGTTCAAAAATGAAATCAATTTTATAAAACTAATTTTCTAAATATTTTTAATTTAATTTTTAATTAAAAAACACTATTCACCTAAAAAAACTAATACTTGAATAATAATTTATGAAACTGTTATTTAACCATTTTATTGAATCACATTACTTAATCAAGGTGCCTAGATTATATTAATACTTTCTTTAAGTGAGATTACTAATCCATTTGGTCACATTACTAATCCTAAGCATAAAATCACTATTCATAATTTACGATTCATCAAGAATTAAATTGATCTTATTAGGCTCTAAATTTCATACTGAATATAATTGTAGAAGACCATTTTTTGAAAATCATTACACATTTTTAATTATTTAAGGTTTATATAAACATTTTTTAAAATATACTTTCTCTAAAATTCACCAAAAATATGCATACTATATTTATTAGGACATTTGAAAAGTCATAAACATCATCATAAGAAGAAATCCCAATTTTTATTTAAAACAAATGATTACACAAGGTAGTTACGATCTCCTTACATAGACCCTTATCACACCAGCATAGGACCTAAGTGTAAGGTGTGCTAAGGTGAGAGAATCTAAGGGAGGCTCGACCAACATCGCACGAGTAGTAATTTTTATCAGTTTGAACTTCTCGCGAAGGCGATCGCGTTCTAGCTTCACACGATGAAGTTCAGCTTGGGTTTGGTCCAGAGCAAAGCCCAGTGGTGCTACCTCCTTCCCAAGTTCTGTTAGATAGGCTTCGATCGGTCCAAGACTACTACTGGGTGAGGCCATCGAATCTTCTTTCTATATTAATTAACCAAGATTACTTGTATTTAGAGACAATAATCAAAACATTTAGTTTCCAGCGGTCATATTGACCAATGATCATATTAGAGTCAAAATCCAGCGGTCTCATTTTAATTATACTCATGTTATCAAAAGAAACATTTTTGTTGAGTATAAAAATAAAATAAAATAACACATAAAATTAGGAAACAAGATTTATTCAAAATTTCGGGTCGTTACATATATAATGAAGTCAATAAATTATACAAGATGTAATAAGGAAATTTAATTTTTAGTAGGATGGTTATTTAATAAGTGTCATCAGTCTATTAAAATCATGGAACATTGATTCTACCAGATTCATAAGTGGTAAAATAGTTGTCAAAATTAAAAAAAAATTTAATTTCTTTAGCTCAGGTAGATGATGCAGGTTTCAATACATGTTTTGAAGAAGAATACAAACCATCATGTTCATTACCTGGTAAAATGTTTAAGATAGGTCTTAGAGTCATACAAATTTTATACAAATCACGGTTGAAGCATTGAAATGTTCACCAAGTTAGAAATGTTGGTTTCATATCTTTAAAAAAAATTCAATTATAAATTAGAAAATGAAATTCAAATAAAAATTCCAACCAATAAACATTGAAAATTCACATAACATTCAAGTAGAATATAACATATTTTTATTAAATATTAAATCAATTTGAATAGTACCAACCTTAACATCCCAAGTCTAGGTAAACCAAAAGAATTGAGAACATGAATGGATGATTTTATATATTTCCCACCACAAATTTAGGTTCAAAGTCAACTCTGACAATTGAGATATTGGAGTCAACAAAAGTAATAATTGGATCGTTTCCAATGGCAGTTGGGATGGTGTCAATTCCATCATCACCATCATAAAAAATATGTCTTGGAATTACTTCAATAATGACACAAAATTTAGGTCGAAGATGGTATTTGACATAAAAACTTTGTTTTTCCATTGATGCCAATACATATGGTTCATCAGTAGAAAGAGTGCGAGTCATATCAATTACTCGAAATAAACAATCATCAATAAATGTGCCCTACCTCATAATTGAATCAAACCACTTACATTTCATTAGCGTGACTCGTCCATGAGAATAATAATCCAATATTTTTTTTTCAACGACTCCGTAATAACCTACATTTTCAAATCTCGATCTAATATCTGATGCACTAGCATAACAGTCTTTTGTGGAAGTAACCATAACACCATAATGTTGTGTTCTCATGTTCTTTTCTCATTTAGTGATAATAAATATGTACCCATTGATAACAATTGATTTACAGTCATGAACCACGGTATTAGGACCAAAAGCCAAAGCTCTTATTTCCTCAGAGATATAATCAGCATGAAAACTCAATACCTAATATATAAATCAATATTAAACTTAATTAATTATTGTTTTAATTATTTTACACAGTAATATTATTACCTTCAATTTTAACCAAGCAGAAAACTCTTTGCTATGAAAAGTATCCCTCCTTCTCAAAGATAAAGAATGATGCTTTCTATTTATCACCACTTTATGTTCCCTGTTGATAAAAATAGGAATAGTTTAACCAATATATATATATATATAAGATATAAATATACAATTTACTTACAAGATGTAGTCATTGAAAAAATCATAGTTGAACAAAACTATGCGATGTGCCATCTCCTGCTCTTCAAGGATTAATGACGTCAATGTGTATGATCTAGGAATTCATCCTATTTGAGGAAGTGATGGAAAACCGGGTTCAATTTACTCATACTATTCTTCTTTGTTTCTCATTGGTCTGTTCATTCTTGTAATAAGATCAGACAAATACATAGAGCAGAAATCCATACATTCTTGGGCCAGGTAACCATTCAAGATAGAACCTTCGAGATGATTCCTATTATAGACATAATACTTTAATTTGTACATATTTATTTCAGTTGGATACATCCAATGAAAATAAATAGGTCCTCTGAGAAGTATTTCAATTAGAATATGGATAGTCATATGCAACATGCATGTAAAAGATGATGGAGGAAATATTTTCTCTAACTCACACAAAATTAATGGGCCATCTTCCAACATTTTTTTGCAAGAAAGACTTGGAAAAATTCTTATCACAAAGATCTCTAAACATATGGAACAACTAAATAACAACCACCCTTACATTATTGTAAAAAAGATGATGAATTTCTATTGGAATCAACTCATGTAGAAGGATGTGATAATCACGAGTCTTCAAATATTTTAGCTTCAAATCTCTTATGTTGACCAATTTGGATATGCTGCTTGAATAGCCATCAGGAACTTTAATAGTCTCTAGTACTTCCAAAAATTTCTTTTTTTCTATAGGTGTCATCACATAAGAAGCACATGGAAGTTTCCATTTATTTTCACTGATACGCATAGGATGCAATTCCTATCTGATGCCCCAATCCACCAAGTCACGTCGAGATCGTAAATCATATTTTGTATTTCCCTTAACATTTAGAAGAATCGAAAGCAACATTTCACATATATATTTTTCAATATGCATTACGTCTATGAAATGATGTAACAAATTGGTTGACCAATAAGGCAAATCAAAGAAGATACTTCCCTTCTTCCAATTGTAATAGGTTTCAGTGGAAACATTATTTCTCTTTCCAGATTTCATTTGAACCTTCCTGAATGAAAAACTGAAATCTTTAAATTCATTAAGAACATTAGTTATAGACATATGCTGAGGTGGATCATCGGTCTCCATGGTATTGTCAAATCTTCTACGATTATTTCTATATGGACGTTACATTGGAAAGAATCGTCGATGTCCCATAAAACTAAAACTACAACGATGTTTCAGTATTCTAGATCATGTATTCTTTATACCAATAGGACATGATAGTTTTCCCTTTTTTCTCCATCCATACATAATTTCATAAGTAGAAAAATCATTGATCGTCCACATAAGTGCAACACACATCTGAAATATGTCTTTCTAACATGCATCGTATGTGTGCACACCCACATCCCAAAGAAGTTTCAACTCTTTTATTAAATGTTGAATGTATACGTCTATATCATTACCGAGATCATAATGGATTTATATGAGTATACTCATGAAAGTGAAAGGTTTTTTCATACACAACCATGGGGGATGATTATAAATGTGTATAAAAATTGTCCATGTGATGTGCAGCGTAATCATCTTCCCAAACAGATTAAAACTGTCACATGAAAGACCCAACCTCTCATTATGCACATCAGCTGTAAAATCAGGATATTGAGCATCAAATCTCTACCATGCAAATCCTTCTGCAGGGTGAACCAACTCATCATTAGTATTCTTTCTATCGGTATCATGACATCACATTTTTATTGATATTTAATCAGACATAAAAAGATTATGGAGTCTAGGAATAAATGGAAAGTGCCACATTACTTTCTGTGGCACACGGGATGGTGTTCCATCAGCTTTTGGATTCTAGCAGGTTGTTCCACATTTTATACAATCATTCCATTCATCATTTTAATCCTAGAATAAACTGAAATCTTTCAGGCAAGCATGAATTTTGTTTCTTGAAAATCCATGTTCCTCAACTAACTTCCATGCCATATAGTGGTTTGTGGGAATATCTGCATCATCTGGAAGTAAGTCCTTCAAGAAGGTAAGAATTTAATCAATGATAGTATTATAAATCCCATACATAGTTTTCCCATGAAATAATCAGATTAAAAATTCAAGCCTTTTCATTTTACTGCATTGTCGATATACTGGAGTCATGACAACATCATTCAATTTTTTCACGCCGACAACATCATCATTTTCATTAGAGGCATCATGTGTGCTCATATTGAATTCTTCTTGGGTAATAATCCTTTCTTTTTCATGATGATGAATAAATGGAAACTTGTCATATAACAAATTCTCTAATCCAGTCTTCTTATTTGGATCATCATCAATTTGAGATGTCATTTTCTCTCCATTGTGATACCACACAAAGTAGTTTGATTGGAAACCATATTTGGTTATGTGGTAGATGACTTCTTCATAGCTCAACCAAAGTCTTCCAACAAACTTGTAATAGGGTTAGTGTATGTGACCACTATCTGAAGCGTTGTGAAATGAAAAATCTAAAAAGCTCTCCAAATTGTTTTGAAAATTGCTTGAGATCCGATCGGTTTCATACATCTAACTTCTATCCATTCTGTAAAAAAAATTTGTTATAAGTCATTTCATCAAAAGTAATTCAATAAGATTGAAGTTTCATCGAAAATATATTTAAGTAAATGATAATTTTTCACTTTATATGAAACCATAATTAACACACTACCCTATATGAGAATCATAATATAAAAGAAAAAAAACACTATATTTATAACAAAATATCTTTGAATAACTATACATGAGTGTACAAGATCATGTACACCCCTGGAGGAGAATTATTCAGGAGTTGACTAAATTTTAGATCGAAGAAATTTTATATTTTTGTAGATTATTTGAGTGATCACATAGATTGACCAAGGGGGTGGGGGTGTCTAGGGGGGTGCGGGGTGTCCAGGGGGGTGGCGGGGCTGTCTAGGGGGGTCAGAGGTGTCTGAAGGGTGGGGGGCTGTCTAGGGGGGTCGAGGCGTCTAGGTGGGCGGGCTGTCCACGGGGGTGGGGGGACTGTCCAGGGGGTATGGGGTGTCCAGGGGGTGGGCAGGCTGTCCACGGGGGTGGCGAGGTGGTCCAGGAGGTTAAGGATGTCCAGGGGTGGGGGGATTTCTAGGGGGTGGGAGGGGGGGTGTCCAGGGGGTATAGGGTGTCTAGGGGGGTGAGCGGGGTTTCCAGGGGGTGGGAGGGGCTGTCCAGGGGGTATAGGGTGTCCGGGGGGGGGTATCCATGAGGGTGGTGGGGCTATCCAGGTGGTACAAGGTGTCTAGGGGGGTGGGCCGGCTATCCACGAGGGGTGGTCGGGCTGTCCACGGGGGTGGCAGGGCTGTCCAGTGGGGTCGGGGTTGTCAAGGGGGTGGGGGGGATTTCTAGGGTGGAGGGCGTCCGGGGGGATGCGGGGTGTCCAGGGGGTGGCAGGACTATCCATGGGGTACGGTGTGTCCATGGGGGTGGGGGGGATGTCCATGGGGGTGGAAGGGCTGTCCAGGGGGTACATGGTGTCCAGGGGTGTGTGCGGGGCTATCCACGGGGGGTGGTGGGGCTGTCCAGGGGGGTACGAGGTGTCTAGGGGGGGTGGGATGGCTGTCCACGAAGGTGGGTGGGCTGTCCAGGAGGGTAGGGTGTGTACATGGGGGTGGGACGCCTATCCATAGGGGTGGCAGGGATATCCAGAATGGTAGGGGTGTCCACAGGGGTGGCCGGTCAGTCCATGGGGTTGGGGCATGGGGGTGGGGGGGCTATCCAGGGGGGTATAGTGTGTCCAGGGGGGTGGACGGGCTGTCCACGAGGGTGGTGAGGCTGTCCATGGGTGTACGGGGTGTCCAGGGGGTGGGAAATCTATCCACGGGGGTGGTAGGGCTATCTAGGGGATAGGGGGTGTCTAGGGGGGGTGGGTGGGCTGTCCACATGGGGGGTCTTGGGGGGTACGATGTGTCCAGGGGGTGGACGAGCTGTCCATAGGGGTGGCGGGGCTGTCCAGGGGGTATGGGGTGCCCAAGGGGGTGGGCGCATTGTCCACAGGGGTGGTTGGGCTATCCAGGGTGGTATGGGGTGTCTAGGGGGGTGGGCGGGTTGTCCACGGGGGTTGCAGGGCTATCCAGGGTGCACTGTGTGTCCAGGGGGGTGGGCGGGCTGTCCATGGGGGTGGCGGGGCTATCCAAGGGGGTACAGGGTGTCCAAGGGGGTGCAAGAGCTGTCCACGGGGGTGGAGGGGGGCTGTCCAGGGGGGTAGAGGGTGTCCAGGGGGTGGTTGCTCTATCCACGAGGGTGGCTGGGCTGTTCAGGGGGGTACGGGGTGTCCAGGTGGGTGGGAAATCTATCCACATGGGTGACGGGGCTGCGAAGGGGGTAGAGGGTGTCTATGGGGGTGGGGGGATATCCACAGGGGAGTGGTGTCTAGGGGGTAGGGGGTGTCCATGGGGTGGGAGGGCTGTCCACAGGGGTGGTGGGGCTGTCCAGGGGGGTAGGGGTGTCTAGGGGGTGGGCAGGCTGTCCACAGGGGTGGGGGGGGGGGGTGTCCAGGGGGTAGGGGTGTCCAGGGGGGTGGGCGGGCTGTCCTCGAGGGTCACAATGCTGTCCTGGGGGGTAGGGGGTGTCCATGGGTTGGGCGGGCTGTCCACGGGGGTGGTAGGGCTATCCCTGGGGTATGGATTTTCAGGGGGTGGGCGAGCTGTCCATGGGGGTGGGGGGTGTCTAGGGGGGTGGGCAGGCTGTCCTCAGGGGTCACAATGTTTTCCTGGGGATAGGGGGTGTCCAGAGGGGGTGGGCAGGCTGTCCACGGGGGTGGTGGGGCTGTCCAGGGGGGAGGGGGTGTCTCGGGGGGTGGGAGGGGTGTCCAGGGGGTGGGAGAGCTGTCCACAAATAATTTAACTATCCATTGTTTTAGGTGAGTTTGAATAGATATATAATTAATTCAATAAATCTTACAATATGTAATAAAAAACTTTAATTTTTAGTAGGATGTTTTTTTACTAAGTGTCATTAGTCTATTAAAATCATGATACATGGATTCTACGGCTTTATTTCACTCAACAACCAAGAGAGAGAGCATTATGAATTATGCCTCTAGAAAAATCAGCAAGGTATATATGGGCATCAAGAGTGAGATCCCACTCACATTTCAGAGATCCCATGATAGTTAGAGTTACATTTTGAGCACATGAATATGGTTTTTAGTTTTTTATTATGAAAATTGGTGCATGAGGTTAATGCGTGATAAGTGAATTAACAAAGTGTGGTTAATATATGGGCATCAAGAGTGATGTAGGACTTGTATGAGCATTGAGTTTGATGTGGTATTTTAATGGCATCATGTATGGTGTGATTGTGAAATGAGAATATAATGGGATGTGTGAAATGATGGTGTGTGATTCTTCTAATATGGGTGTTATGGGATGATGATTGTTGTAGAACCACTAGGATATTGATACCTTCGGTCGGGAAGTGATGAGGTAGGTAATTTTTATGGGGGGAGTTCCCATAGAATAGATTGATTAATTATATTGAGTAGTTGGGTTATTCTAGGCATGTGGGAATGATACATCTACATTCAATGTCATATCAAATTTTGGGATAATGAAGATCGGGCGGTTGAGATGGAGGAGAGTTTTGGTCTGTGTATAGTCAAAATAGCAAAAGGATGAGATATTATATTTTTTGAATATGGCAAGGCACATGTATTTTTCATGGATTTAAATGATTTGAGGGTTGGGAGTGTACATCCCCCAATCCCACTGCACACCCCCTACATCCCCCACCTCCCACTGCATACCCCATGCAGTCCCCCTCCCCCATCTCCCCCAACATCCTCCACCCCCCACATTACACACCCCCTCACCCCTTGCACCCCCACCCTGCACAGCCACCCCCCTACAACCCCTCCTCCACTACACTGCCCCCCCACTCCCACTACACACCCTGATACGAACCATGTTGAAGGCTCCAAGTCGATTACCCGAGTGGAGGAGTTGGATTTGCAAGGCCCGATGACGTGTGGGAGATTGAAGAGGTTTAATGCAACAATGGGTGCTCATCTCACTTCATTAAAGGACCAATGGATCTTACCTTGCATGGATGGAGAAAATGGACCTATTATCTCACTTATTCAAGCCCAAACATGATGCTTAAAGCTTGTCCCACATGGTTGCATGAATTTGGAAGTCTTTCCCACATGGAGGATTCTAGAAATGGCATCTTTGGACACCAAAGTCAAATCTAGTGGGCTATGCACTCAAAGTCAAATCTGGTGGGATATAGTTGGAAAGTTGTGCTTCACTTTTCCAAAAGTATTTGGTAGACTTTATCTTTTTGAATTTAAGGGAACAAAGCAGTTTAGCCTTTATTACTTTAGGGTATTAGACCCTTGACTATTGTACCACCCCCTTGGCTATAAATATCCACCCCCATGGCACTTGTATGGCATTCAAGAATTAATTGAGAGATTATGCTTTGTTTCTCAATGTTGTGTGATAATTGTTCCGAGTTTCCCCTTTCTCTTGTTCATTCTTTCCTTGTCAATATACAAGTTAGATTGGTGATCCAAGATCACAAATCCATCAATTCAGTGCCTCAACGCAAGTGCGTTGTTGTGTGGATTGGCTATCACATCCCTCCCTTGAGTGTGTTTTCTAAGTAGTAGGTCGCGCTCCTTATAGTTTTGATTGACTACTCGCATCTACTATCCATACCCATCATCCGCCACTTATCCCCAAACCACATCTTACATCCACCACCCTACGCCGTGAAGATCGGGCCACCCCGTGCGTCTCACATCAGTTGGTATCTGAGCTCCGGTTGACACGGTAAGCATATATCCCTTCATTTAATTTAATTCTATCCATTACCCTCATTATCCTTCCATATTATTCACCCATTCATAAAAAAAACCCTTTTCTTGAAAGCCTCCATAATTGGCCTAGTTTGTGCAAGCTTGGATTATTATAAATTGAGCCAAATTTTCATTCATCTTCTTTCCGCATTCAATTCTCTATACGTGATTCATATCCGGTAAAAAAAATCAAATTCTCTCAACTCATCATTTTGTGATTTTCAAAATTAAGCACCTCCTTTATTTGAGAGATTTCAAAAAACAAATTGTCTTACTCTCAGTTTAGTCATCGTGTTCTTTAAAACTCCAAGCACAACACTTTTTTGGGAGAATTGACCAAAAAAAAAGCAAAAAAAAAGCAGATACAATTACTCCTTTGTTCTTTACCTTATTAGCACTTTCCATTTCCATATATCACTTTTTCCATCATTTTACTTCATCCCAATTTTGTATTTGGATCATATTGTTATTCATTTATCTTATCTTGCACAATCGGGCAAAACCCAAATACCACCTTTCTAACCCCTTTTCCACCCACCCTTATCCATTTTTCTACCCTCTTTTCACCCTTTAGCCATTACTACTCAAACAGGTTGTGATAAACCATCCTCAAACACAATCTTGGTTTGGGAAGGATTGATGGCACGTGATCATCCAAAACAAGGTATTTCATAAGAGCTTGGAATTTGAATTGAGTGTTGAGAGTGGAGAGAAATAAGAAAAAAAAAAAAAATTTGTGTGTGTGTGTGTGTGTGCATCTCATGTGTGTAAGTGTGTGTGTGCTTGTGTGTGTGAGTGTGTAAATCTTGCATGTGTGAGTGTGTATCCTTGTGTGCATGAGTGTGTACATATTTTGTGCATGTGTGTGTACATATCACGTGTGTGAGTGAGTGTGTATCATTGTGTGTGTGTTTCTCCCTGTGTGTTTTTGCTTTTGTGTAACATATCATGGAAGAAGATCGTGGGAAGAAAATTGCTCATGTTAGCGATGAAGGAAGTCGAAGTAGATCTCCCACACCTGAAACTACACAATTCCAAATGCAAGCTTTGGTGAGCCACTTCGAGAAGCTTCTTGATCAGAAGTTGGAGGTGCTACATGAGAGGATTGATAACCTGGAGAATCAACCAAGCCCACGTATGGTCCATGATAACCCACGACGAGCTCCGGTACCACGTCGCCGCCCCCACATCATGGAGGAGGAGATGGAAAACCTTGATGGTGATTTTGATGATGTCCCGCAAAGGAGTAGGTTGTACCAACAACCTAGAGGAGGACAAAGGATACAACATGATGATGACCTACTTGGCAGGATCAAGGTGAAGGTCCCTTCATTTCAAGGGAAAAGCGATCCGGAAGCATACTTGTAGTTGGAGATGTGGATCGAGCAAGTCTTTTCTTGTCATACCTATTCCGAGGAGAAAAAGGTAAAACTTGCAGCCCTTGAATTCATTGATTATTCATTAATATGGTGGGATCAAGTTCAAAAGGAGAGAGCCCGATATAGAGGACGTCCTATCCAAACTTGGGAAGACATGAAGTTTTCCATGCAGAAGCACTTTGTTCCCTCACACTACCATAGAGATCTCCACAACAAACTTCAGAGGCTCACCCAAGGGAGTAAGACCGTAGAGGATTACTATAAGGAGATGCAAATTTCCATGATTCCGGCAAATATTGAGGAAGATCCAGAGGCAACCATGGCACAGTTTTTACATGGGCTCAATCGAGACATTGCGGATCAAGTGAAGATGTACCACCATGTAGATATACAATATATGATCCACTAAGCCACCAAGATTGAACAACAAATCAAAAGGAGGAGAAACATGAGGAAACCCACTACCCCTTTCACACCGTGGAGAAATCCGAGCAAGGAGATTGGAGAACCATCTAAGGCAAAAGAGGTGGTTGATCGAAAAAGTGAAAATGTAATTCTTCCACCTAAGAAACCTACTTTTTAGGCTAACCAAACTAGGAATCGGGATATTCAGTGTTTCAAATGTCAAGGAAGAGGCCACATTACTAGTGAGTGCCCAAACCGATGCACCATGACCATAAATGGGTATGGATAATGGGAGACCGATGGAGAGAGCTCAGAAGAGGAGGAGGAAGAATCTCCAGAAATTGATAGTGGAGAGTTTGTAGAAGATGGTGAGATTCTTGTCACTAGGAGAGTTCTAAGCACACAAATGACTGTGGGAGAGGAGCAGTGGGAGAACCTTTTCCATACATGGTGCAAGATCCATGGGAAGGTATGTAGTGTTATTATTGATGGAGGAAGCTGTAGTAATGTTGCGAGCACCAAGTTAGTAGAGAAGTTGGGACTTCCTACTTTGAAGCATCAACATCCATATCGGCTTCAGTGGTTGAATGATTGCGGGGAGCTGAAGGTCACCAAGCAAGTGAAGGTACTATTCACCACTGGTAAGTACAAATATAAGGTCTTTTGTGATGTTGTTCCTATGAAGGCTTTCCATTTGTTGTTGGTATGACCATGGCAGTATGATCGACGTGTTACCCTTGATGGTTTCTTGAATCGTCACTCTTTTGTACTATGAGGGGAACCTATAACCCTCAACCCCATGTCCCCCAAACAAATTCTGGAAGATCAAATTTTGAGAGAGAAGAAAAAAATGAGTGATGAAGAAAAAATGAGTGAAAATGAAAAAGGAGAGAATGAGGGAAAGAGAGAAAATGAGAGAAGAAAAGAAATGGAGATCAAAGAAAAATCAAGTGGGAAAAATAATTTGAGAGAAGAGAAAAGCATGATGTTGGCAAAAAAGAGTGAGGTTAAGGAAGCTATGTTTTCATAGAAAATCCTCCTAGTAATCATGTACAAAGAGGTGTTTCTAAATACTAACGACTTACCCCGTTTTCCAAATGTTGTTGATTCCTTGTTTCAGGAGTATAATGATGTCTTTCCAGTAGAGGTGCCAACAGGTTTGCCACCCATTAGAGGTATTGATCATCAAATTGACCTCATACCTGGAGCATCACTACCAAACCGCCCTACATATCACACCAACCCGGAAGAGACAAAATAAATTCAAAGGCAAGTTCAAGAGCTATTGGATGTGATATATGTGTGAGAGAGCCTTAGTCCTTGTGCGGTACCGATGCTTCTAGTACCAAAGAAGGATGGAACATGGAGAATGTTCATTGACTACAGAGCCATCAATAACATCACAGTCAGGTATCGTCATCCTATCCCTAGGTTAGATGATATGCTAGATGAATTAAATGGTTCAACTATTTTCTCAAAAATTGATTTAAGAAGTGGATACCATCAAATTAGGATGAAAGAAGGAGATGAGTGGAAAATGACATTTAAGACAAAACATGGACTTTATGAATGGTTAGTCATGCCCTTTGGTCTCACCAATGCACCTAGCACATTTATGAGGTTAATGAATCATGTCTTACGTGCATATATTGGAAAATTTTTGGTAGTTTAATTTGATTATATTCTTGTGTATAGTAGGACTTTTCATGAACATTTAGATCACTTAAGAAAATTCCTAGAGGTATTAAAAAAAGAAAACTTGTTTGGAAACATAAATAAGTGTGAATTTTTTCTCGATAAGATTGTTTTCCTTGGATTTGTTATGAGCGGCAATGGAGTTGAAGTGGATACCGAGAAGATCAAAGCAATAAAAGAATGGCCAACTCCAACCTCTATTGGACAGGTAAGAAGTTTTCATGGGCTTGCTAGTTTTTACAGGAGATTTGTGAAGGACTTCAGCACACTAGCAGCACCGCTGAACGAGTTGACAAAGAAGAATGTTCCTTTCAAATGGGGGACAACTCAAGAGAAGGCCTTCCATGCTCTTAAGGAGAGACTCACCCACACCCCTCTACTTGAACTTCCAGACTTCAGTAAGACCTTTGAAATTGAATGTGATGCAAGCAGAATTGGCATAGGAGGAGTACTCATGCAAGATGGTAAGCCTATTGCTTTATTTAGTGAGAAGTTAAATGGACCAACTCTAAACTATGATACATATGATAAAGAGTTGTATGCATTGTTTAGAGTACTAGAGACATGGCAGCACTATCTTTGGCCTAAAGAATTTGTGATCCATTCTGATCACGAGGCTCTTAAATACCTCAGAAGCCAACATAAACTAAATAGGAGACATGCTAGATGGTTGGAATTCATTGAATCATTTCCATATATCATCAAGCATAAAAAGGGTAAAGAAAATATTGTGGCCAATGCACTTTCACGTAGATATTCTCTTTTATCCTTGTTGGATTCAAAACTCCTTGGTTTTGAACACATTAAGGATTTATATGTCATTGATAGTGATTTTAAAGAACCTTATGAACATTGTAAACCTGGAGTTAGTTGTTAAAAGTTCTATTTACATGATATATTCTTATCCAGGATTGATAAAATTTTCATTCCCAATTTATCTATCCGTTTAATTTTACTGAAAGAGTCACATTCGGGTGGGTTAATGGGGCATTTTGGTGTTGAAAAAACTCTAAGTGTTCTTATTGAGCATTTTTATTGGCCTAGGATATCTAGATATGTTGAGAAATTTGTGGGAAAGTGCATTGTCTGCCATAAAGCCAAATCAAAACGTAACCCACACAGACTATATCTTCCTCTCCCAATCCCCAACACCCCTTGAGAGGACATATCAATGGACTTTATTGTGGGGTTACCATAGACCAAGAGGGGGAGAGATTACATTTTTGTTGTGGTGGATTGGTTTTAAAAAACGGCACATTTTATTCCTTGTCACAAAACCGATGATTCCACTAACATTGCAACACTTCTCTTTCATGAAGTAGTCAAACTTCATGGAATGCCAAGGACGATTGTGTTGGATCAAGACACAAAATTCCTCAGCTACTTTTGGAAGACATTATGGAGAAAACTAGGAAATAAGTTACTATTTCCCACTACTTGTCATCCGCAAACCGATGGACAAACCGAGGTGGTGAATCGAACACTGCCATCCCTTCTGCGAACCATTGTGAAGAAGAACATCAAGAATTGGGAGGAGTGTCTGCCACATGTGGAATTCACATATAACAGGGCCAAGCATTCCACTAATCAATATTCTCCAATTGAAATTGTTTATGGCTTTAACCCCCTTACCCCTATTGATCTAGTTCCTTTTCCTTTGAAGGAATATACTAATATGGATGTGAAAGAGCGTGAAAAATTCATCAAGAAAATACATGAAAAGTCAAGGATAAATATCGAGTGGATGACATAGAAATAAATTGATCATGAAAACAAGGGTCGCAAGCAAATGTTGTTTGAGATCGGTGACCTTGTCTAGGTTCATATGCGGAAGGAAAGATTTCCTAAAAAGAGGAAATCAAAACTCATGCCACGTGGCGATGGACCTTTCTGAGTGCTTGAGAATATTAACAATAATTATTACAAGATTACTTTACCAGGTGAGTATGGTGTAAGTGCCACTTTCAATGTCTCTGATCTTTCTCCTTTTTTGGGTGTAGAGGATAAAGAGTCAAGGATGAATCCTTTTCAAGAGGGGGAGGATGATGCGAACCATGTTGAAGGCTCCGAGTCGATTACCCGAGTGGAGGAGTTGGATTTGCAAGGCCCAATGACGCATGGGAGATTGAACAGGTTGAATGAAAAAATGGGCACTCATCTCGCTTCATTAAAGTCCCAATGAATCTTACCTTGAATGGATGGAGAAAATGGGCCTATTATCTCACTTATTCAAGCCCAAACATGATTCTTAAAGCTTGGACCACATGGTTGCACGAATTTGGAAGCCTTGTCCACATGGAGGATTCTAGAAATGGCATATTTGGACACCAAAGTCAAATCTGGTGGGCTATGCACTCAAAGTCAAATACGGTGGGCTATATTTGTAAAGTTGTGTTTCACTTTTCCAAAAGTCTTTAGTATACTTTATCTTTTTTAATTTAAGGGAACAAATTAGTTTAGCCTTTATGAATTTATGGTATTAGACCCTTGACTATTGTACCACCCCTTGGCTATAAATAGCCACCCCCATGGAACTTTTATGGAATTCAAGAATTAATTGAGATCTTATACTTTGTTTCTCTCCGTTGTGTGAGAATTGTTCCGAGTTTCCACTTTCTCTTGTACATTCTTGCCTTGTCAATCTACAAGTTAGATTGGTGATCCAAGATCACAAAGCCCCCAATTCCGTGCCTCAGCCCAAGTGCGTTGTTGTGTGGATTGTATATCACATCCCTCCCTTGAGTGTGTTTTCTAAGTGGTAGGTAGAGCTCCTTATAGCGTTGATTGACTACTTGCATCTTCTATCCATACCCATCATCATCCACTTAGCCCCAAACCGCATCTTACATCTTACACCCTACGCCGTGAATATCAGGCCACCCCATGCATCTCACATCACACCCCCTACAACCCCCCTACCACTACACAACCCCCCTACAGCCCCCTCCCACTACACAACCCCACCCTCCCACTTCACAACCCCCCTCCCACTTCACAAACCCCCTCCCATTCCCTTGAAAAATAAATTATGAAATGGAGACCCATAATAGGTCTCCCTACCATTTAAGAACTCACTACCATGTTGGATAAATATAATATGACATCACTAAAATATCACTATAAGACATGAACCATGCTTCTAATCAAAAGGGTCTCAATAGAACACCTAAAAGGAACTCTATGCAGTGGAATAATGTGCAAAGGAACTCTATGAAACAACATAACATTCCATAGATACAAATTTATGAATAGGAGGAATCATCATTTGAATAGATATTATAATAGAGGAATCATGTGTTATGTTAGGGGAAATAGGATACACCGTGTTATAATCTATTAGAGGTGGAAGAAAAAACACTTACTTGAATCAAGGATTGATCGTAGGTTGAGAAGAAGGGTTCACAAAGAATAAGGGAGCTGTCATTTAGGGATAATAAAAAAAACAAAAAACAACCTCGCCTTCAAAGAAATCTGAATGAAAAATGGAATAAATGGAGGTAGAACATAAAAATGAGTTATAAATTACAGATTTGATGTGGAAGAACAAAAAATGAGTTGCTGGGAAGAAGGGTTTGCACGCTGTTGAAACAATGGAGCTCTCATTTACGGCGCAATGTGGGCGGATCAAGATCGGAATCGTGTGCTGCATTTGTGGATTTTTATCCCAATGGTTTTTATAAACCGTTGGGAAATATTATCAATGATATCCCAACAGTTTCAATGAACCATTTTCATAAGGGTATTACACTCTCCACTACCCCAATGGTTTCAAAAAACCGTTGGGGAAACTATGCCTATCCCAACAGTTCATCAAACCCTTGGAAAAATAGAGTCTAAAACTTCATATACCTACAGTTTTCAACAAAACATTGGTATATTAATCCTATCCCAACGGTTTCTCTAAACCATTGGGATAGAGGCATTGGTATATGATGAATTTCTAGTAGTGAAAGTCATTGTGTAGTGAATACCATACCCATTTCTCTATCAAGGGTATTCACCTTTATGCACATTTACTTATTGTTTGAAGAGTTTCATGTATGAATTCCACACTCCTTTATCATGGAATAAATGATGATGTTTAATGAATCCATGTTTTATGATCCATGTGGCACACTTATGAATGAAATGAAATGTTTAAAAAGGGTGCGCCCTGATAGCGCTCCAATGAATTGGGTAAAGTATAGTATCATTATACGTCATATGCAATGAGTGTTGACTCATGATAATTCAAGTGCAATGATGGTTTACTCTGCTTCATGTGAAATGAGGGTTTACTCATGCTTCATGTGAAATGATCCTTGGCTCATGCTAATTCCATGTTAAGTGTTGTTGCCACATTTCCATGTTATGATTATCATGCTTTATCATGACTTTATGTTCATATTTCTCTTATGCTTCATTTATATGCCTATTTCCTAACATTTATTATAATATTCATATTATTGCTTGTTTACTCCCTTAATGATATTTATATCTCACCCTTTTTATGCATGTCCTTAGGTTATCCCATGCATTGCTAAGTATGAGGGAATTTAGTTGTCATGTAAAGGAAGTTTTCAATAACGACATTTTGTTTCATGTTTTAAGTTGTTATGTAATGTTACTAAGCCCCAAAGACACTAGAACTCTCGATCTTCCATGTTTTATCAAGTGAAGTGTTTATGTAATAAATCATGTTTAAGTGGGTAATAAAATCAGGGTTTTTATAGTTGGTACTATAGGATAGGTTTAGTTATTTTTGGGATTAGGATTAGAAAACCCTAGTGAAGCCTTAGAGACAAGACTAAGTATAATAAAAACATCCCTATGTTTTGGCGGGTATTGAGTAAGTGGTTTATCAAGAAAATACATCCCTGTCTGGATACGAGTAGGTAGAGGCGGCTCTGGAACAGATGTACCTAGGGGTGAAAACCCCAACAAGGAGTTTCAGGCTTGACCCAGGGTATCCTGATACATGAAAATTGGCCTTGCTTCACTCTTGGTTAAGACACTCCTAGGGGACATGCTTTGGTAAATTAACAAGCTTAGTATGAACCATTATTAAGAGAATTTAAAAAAAAATCCTCTAAGAATACATGTTAGAAAGTAGATCATGGATAACATAGATTGAAGATTATAGATTCATAAGTTAGGGAAATAAAAGTAATTTATAATTGATCCATTTTTGTCTTTGGATTACCCTTTATGTGTTACCCCTAACTTTCCTTTTATTCTAGCCAATGGTCGGTAATAGGAGGACTCGGGCTAACAACTAATGTGAAGATCAATGTGATGAATGTGCTAATGATATTTCCAATCCAATGGGAGTGATAATCACAAACTTTTTCACAATTCTCTCTTAGTTAACTCAAGATTTGAATAGAAACATGGGTCAAGAGGACCGTTCAACCCCCCCCGCCCCTAAGAATGAACAATTCTCTATTGAGAGCTTCATGAGACAAAGGCCTCTTACTTTTAATGGATCATCTAATCCCTCAATCACCAAACAATGGATCAACTCCATTGAAAATATATTCTCCACCCTTTAATGTTCCGAACAAGAGAAGGTTCTCCTGGATGATTATCGTATGGAGGGTGAAACTGATCAATGGTGGACATTGATCAAAAATAAAAAGCCTGAGGAGGAGATTAAGGCATTGGAATGGAAGGATTTATAGAAGTTATTTTTTGATAAATATTTTCCGTGCACCCTTCGACTTAAGATAGAAATGGACTTCCTTTCCCTCATGTAAAAAGATGATGAATCCATCAAAGCGTATGAGGAAAACTTCACAAGGCATTCACGATATGCCTTCAGCTTTGTCGTTACCCCCAAATGCAAGGTTGACCACTTCTTTGGTGGGATAAAACATAGACTGCGGAAAGCCCTGGAAATCTGTGACTTCAACAGCTATGATGAAATTGTCTCATGTGCCCTCAAGGTTGAAATGGAGATCGGAAAATCTCAGGGGTATCATGGGGATAAGAGGCATAAGGTGGAATTCAATTATGGCGGTCAAATGGATAAATCCAACGGTGCTAAGAATATCTAGCACCCCAATTGCCAAAGGTGCAGAAAGAAGCACCCCAGAAGTTGCTTGAAGGGGATGAAGAAATGATTTAGGTGTGGAAGAGAAGGACACCTAGATGTTAATTGTCGACAAGAAAAACCCACGAATGTGATAGAGGAGAGGAACACTCCATTCGACTATCAATGCATTTTTCATTTCTTCAACTACAAAAAACCAGGGCATCTTGCAAATTAGTTCCCTAAGCTAAGGGTTTTTAGAGGCAACCAACAACCTCCAAGGTAGTAAGGGCGGTATTTTTCCATCACTACCACCGAAGTGAACCCTGAAAATGAAGTGGTGATAGGTACGCTAGTTATTCATTCAAAAATACTGAATTTACTTTTTGATTCAGGGTTTACACATTATTTTATATCCCGAATGTTTAGTAGAACAATCCCAACACCACCAAAAATCATGGAAGTAAAGATGTTGGTGAGTATGAAAAATGGGGAAATCATTTCATCCCATGAATACAACTCCTCCCCTATCATAATTTATGGATTGAACTTCCTGGAGAACCTCATCATACTCCCTATAGTGTAATTTGATGCAATTATTATCATGGATTGGCTTTAACTATATAGAGCCAACATAAATTGCCGTGAGAGGGAAATCACTCTCCATGTGGAGAATCGACCCTCGATTCTGTACAAGTGCAAGGAGAAAGATGAATATTCTTTAGATCTATCATCTCAAGTGTGAATATTACTTCCATATAAGCATGCGTATATGAATCAAATGATTGAGTCTAAGGAGGAAACTATCCTTGAAGATATTCCTATTGTGAAGGAATTCACTGAAGTGTTTCCCGAGGAATTTCCTGGTCTTCCTCCTAGAAGAGATGTTGAATTCTCAATTGATCTTATACCTAGGGCATTTCCTGTATCCAAGAATCCATATAGAATGGTTGTTTTGGAGCATGAGGATACATGAGAATCTGGATAAAGGGTTTATATGCCCAAGTGCTTCACCCTGGGGTGCACCGATACTCTTTGTCAAGAAGAAGGATGGATCAATGTTCCTTTGCATCGATTATCGTGAGCTTAATAAAGTCATGATAAAGAAAAAGTATCCTCTCCCACGAATTGATGAATTGTTCGATCAGCTGCATGTAGAAAAATACTTCTACAAGGTAGATTTGTGGTCAGGATATTATCAAGTATGGGTGAATAAGGAAGATATCCCCAAGACTGCTTTTCGTACAAGATAAGGGCACTATGAATTCATAGTAATGCCTTTCAGACTCACCGATGCTCCAACAATCTTCATGGAATTGATGAATAGAGTCTTTAGATATTACCTCAACAAATTTTTTGTAGTATTTATAGATGATATTATAATATACTCCAAAACCAAGGAGGATCATGAGGAGAATCTAAGAACTGTACTAGAGACCTTGCAAAAGGAGAAACTCTATGAAAAGTATAGCAAGTGTGAGTTCTGGTTGAAGGAGGTCTCATTCTTGGTC
Organism: Viscum album; assembly: GCA_963277665.1. Taxonomy (NCBI): domain Eukaryota; kingdom Viridiplantae; phylum Streptophyta; class Magnoliopsida; order Santalales; family Viscaceae; genus Viscum; species Viscum album. The sequence continues at coordinate 1,813,918,535 of OY728159.1, read as the reverse complement.
CATATCATCACAAGTAATGGGATATCTGTGGATCCCTCCAAGACAACTGTAATAGAGGGATGGATGATGCTAACATTAGTAACAAATATCCGTAGCTTTTTTGGGGTTAGCTGGATATTATCGACGATTTGTGAGAAATTTCTCACAATTCTACAACCTTCTTACCAAGCTAACTTAGAAGGGAGTAAAGTTTTCTTGGAGTGATGAATGCAAAGAAAGCTTTAAGGAGTTGAAAAGAAGGCTTATCACTACGACTGTGCTCACTTTACCCACAAGTGGAGAACTTTTTGTGGTATTCAGTGACGCTTCGAAGAAGGGCTTGGGCTGTGTGTTGATGAAAAATGACAAAGTCATTGCCTATGCTTCAAGGAAATTGAAAGTTCATGAGTAGAATTATCCAACACATGATTTGGAGATTGTTGTAGTGATCTTAGGTTTAAAAATTTGGCGGCATTATCTCTTTGGGTAGAAGTGTGAAATATATACAGACCCCAAAAGCCTCAAGTATATATTCACATAGAAAGAGTTGAACATGCACCAATGAAGATGGTTAGAGATGATCAAAGACTATGATTGCTCCATCCATTACTACCCTGGGAAAGTGAACAAGGTGGAAAATTCTCTAAGTAGAAAGGATCCAACGATTTTATCATTGATGCGAATTTAAAAGCATCAAATCTTCTTAGATTTTATGAATATGGACATGGTAATCATAAAGAAGGGTACATCAACAATACTTTCAAAAATTATTGCTCAACCGTCTCTTTTGGAAAAAGTTAATGGATGATCCAAAGGATGATGTGGGAATTCAGAAGAAAGTGGAAGCTATCAAAAAGGTAAATCCTCGAAGTTAAATGTTAATGAAGAAGGAATTGTGAGATTTGGGAAAAGAATATGTGTTCTATCAAGTTCGGAACTGAAGAAGGAACTTTTGGATGATGCACATAGTTTGAATTTATCTATTCACCTAGGAAACACAAAGATGTATCGAGATCTCCGAGATCATTATTGGTGGGATAATATGAAGAAGGTGATCACTGAGTATACATCAAAGTGCTTGGTGTGTTAGCAAGTGAAGGCAGAGAGGCAGAAGTCTAAGGGGATGATGCAACCATTTCCCATACCAGCATGGAAATGGGAGAACATCACTTTGGACTTTGTCATCGGACATCCGAAGAAATCCAAAGGCAACAATGAAATCTGGGTTGTTGTGGATAATCTTAAAAAGTCTTCACACTTCATTGCAATTCGGGAGGATTTCTCATTGGATCAGCTAGCATTGATATACATTAGGAAAGTGGTAAGGCTGGATTGAGTACTACTGTCTATTGTATCCGATTGAGATCCAAGATTCACCTCTAAGTTTTGGAAGAGTCTTCAACATGCTTTGGATACTGAACTAAACTTCAGTATGGCCTATCATCCACAAACTGATGGCCAATCTGAGTGAACTATTCAAATACTAGAATATATGTTAAGATCATGTTAAATATACTTTAAAGGAGGATGAGATCAAAATCTTCCTCTGGTTGAATTCTCCAATAATAACAGTTTCTACTCAAGCATCCGAATGGAACCTTATGAAGCCCTGTATGGAAAGAGGTATAGAACACTGACATGTTGGGATGAAGTCGGTGAGAGTAAGCTGTTAGGACCATAAATGGTCGAAGAAATGGTGGAGAAGGTGAAAACCATTCAGCATCATATCAAGGAAGCCCATAGTCGATAGAAGAGTTATGCATATAACTGTTGAAAAGACCTTGAGTTTAAAGTTGGAGACATGGTATTTCTACGCATATCTCCATGGAAGAAGGTAATGAGGTTTGGAAAGAAGGGGAAGTTAAGTACTAGGTACATCATCCCCTTCGAGATTCTTGATCATGTAAGGGTTGTGGCCTATCAACTAGCACTTCCACATACCATGGACAAAGTACATGATGTATTTCATGTATCCCTCTTAAGGAATTACATACCATACCCTTCACATGTACTCTATTCATAGGTAGTACAGTTAGAGGATGATCTTTCTTACAAGGAGAAACCAATGAAGATCTTAGATCGTAGAGAAAAAGTTCTATGAAATAAGACAATGCCCCTCGTGAAAGTGTTGTAGAGAAACCCCAAGTTTGGAGAAGCGACGTGGGAATTAGAGGAAGTGATGAAGCAAAGTTACCCACATCTGTTTTAGTGTGGGAAAAAGAAATTTCAAGGGTAAAATTTCTTAAGGGGGTAAGATTGTAACGACCCAAACTTTCATTAATAAAAATTCTTCTTGATCTAATTAAATGTCTTATTATGGTTATATAAAATGTGAACTTCATTGGTTTTATGTTTCTATATTTTAAAATACCATTAAGAATTGTTATCGTTGCAAATATAGCCGTTTAAAAGTAATCACATGATTAGTATAAATATAGGTCTTTAACAAATCCAATTTACTCAGACAAAGGAAGCGATGGCCTCATCCAGTAGACTTTCCCCATACAAAGCCCATTTATCGGAGCTTGGAAAGGAGGTGGTGTCATTGTGATTTGCTCTTGACCAAGCCCAAGATGATCTTGAATACTTTAATCTCAATTGGAACTGCCTACAAGAGAAGTGGAAGTTGATAGAGATTACCACTCGGGCAATGCTATCCGAGCCATCCCAAGAGTCTCTCACCGTCGCGCACCATACCCTAAGGGCTTATGCGAGTGTTTTAAGGGGTTATGTAATGATACCCTAATACTAAAATTATGTACATTATTCTTGTATAGAGAATATACATTATTTTTATTATTGTTACTTTTTAAATAGTTTTTAAAGCACAAATAGTATTTTTAGTTAATATTCAACTAAGAAATCTATTTTGATGAATTAATGGATTTTTGAATTAAATAATATTTTAATAAAATATTATTATTATCAAATTAATTTTTATTTAATATAAATAATCATATAATTTTATGAATGCAAGTGTAATTTTTATTAATGTTTGAAAGCTGTTTTTGTCAAAATCCATGAATTTTCAATAAATGTCGATTTTTATTTTAAAAGTAAAAATTCACATATTTATAAAATTATTTAGATAAAATTAATATTATTTTTGGAATCATGATGTTGAAATTATACAATGGATAATTTTTCATAATTTTGCGAGACAGTCGAATTTTTGGGTAAAAATTAAATATCGTTTTAAATATATAATGTGTTTTATGACATCATAATGACCCAATAGTGATGTAATAAAATACTATAAACATTATTTTAGGCAAATATATGTTTTACCATTAAAATAATGTGATTTTAGATTTGTTTGATTTATTTTAAAAAGCTTTAGTGGACCCTCCAATACTTATAAAACATTTTTTCTTTTTAAATTGTTTTCCTTGAGAGTGTGACTCACCTCCACATAAGAAAACCTATTATTTTAAGAGGTTCAGACATTTTCCTCATAAAATATTTTTTTCCACTCACCTTTGGAAAAAACCATGGGAAAAAACCGTGGGCTGGTTTATGGTTTTTATTAGTTTAATGTGTGGTGTCCCAAACATAAATAATAAAGAATTCCCTCTCCTTTCCTATATAAACCCACCCAAGCTCCCACTTCCTCTTCACTAAAAGATTTTGGAGTTAATCAAACCTCTACCCTCCTCTCTCTATAATCATCCCAAGGCACCCCAAATTCCCAATAAGCCTCTCTCAAGCCTCTCCCAAGCCTTTGGAAGCACACTTCCAAGTAAGGGATTCCTACCTTTCTCTTTTTATCCAAGTTTCTTAATATTGTTATGCCATTTTATTTTCAATTATAAATGTTGGGGTATGATTTTTAACCTCCCCCATAATTCCCTCTTTATATTTTAATGATTATAGACCCCTTTATATCTCATTAAATTCCTCCCATGTACACCTGTTACCATGTCGAAATTCCGTAAGGAATTTCTCTGTCCTCATTTACATTCAAGTAATTATTTTGTATCATAAATATAAATTCCATTAAAATTGTTGGGACATGTATATATATGACCCCCTTACTGTCCATTTCATGTACATAAGATTATACAACCCTTTATCTCTCATCAACCATTTTTATGAGTTCTTATGTCATGCCGTTATGCTGCCGAAATTGCACTGCGATTTTCCAAGCCAAAGTCATTGTGTAGTGAATACCATGCCCATTTCCCTATCAAGGGTATTCAACTTTATGCACATTTACTTATTTTTTAAAGAGTTTAATGTATGAATTCCAAACTCCTTTATCGTGTAATAAATGATGATATTTAATGAATCCATGTTTTATGATCCATGTGGCACACTTATGCATGAAATGAAATGTTTAAGAAGGGTGCATCCTGATAGCACTCCAATGCATTATGTAAAGTATAGTATCATGATACGTCATGTGCAATGAGTGTTGACTCATACTAATTCAAGTGAAACTAGGTTTTACTCGTTCTTCATGTGCAATGAGGGTTTACTCATGCTCCATGTGCAATGAGCCTTGGCTCATGCTAATTCCATGTTAAGTGTTGTTGCCACATTTCCATGTTTTGATTATCATTATTTATCATGCCTTTATGTTCATGTTTCTCTTGTGCTCCATTGATATGCCTATTGTCTAAAATTTATTGTAATATTCATGTTATTCCTTTTTTACTCCCTTACTAGGATTTATAGATCACCCTTTTCTTATGCATGCCCTCAGGTTATCCCATGCATTGATGAGTACAAGGGAATGTAGTGGTCATTTAAAGGAAGTTTTAAATAAAGACATTTTGTTTAATGTTTTAAGTTATTATATAATGTTACTAAGCCCTAAAGACACTATACCTCTCGATCTTTCATGTTGTATCAAGTGAAGAGTTTATGTAATAAATCATGTTTAAGTGGGTAATAAAATTAGGGTTGTTATAAAAACTCAATGGATAGATTTTCTAATTCTTGCCACCAGAAATCCAGCTGGTGATCAGATTCTCTGAAAACACCTTGGGTTAACATAACACATCTATATTAAAACATATTTTATTCAAAATTAACCCTTGAAAATACATGTTTTAAATCTTATTAAAAACTTTGGATGATCGCAGACCCGTTATCTGGTGTCGGATTAAAACATGGTCTATGACATTAGTACTAAAACTATGCCCTCCTTTTGACATTTTGTTTAAATAAAATTGTTAAAATATTCCATACTTATGTGAAATAAAACTCACCGTCTGGATTTTTCTATTCTGGACACTTGAAATCCAGCCAGTGATCTGATTCACTAAAAACACCTTCGGGTTAACATAACACATCTATATTAAAATATATGTTATTAAAAATTTACCTATGAAAATAAAAGTTTTAAATCTGATTAAAAACTTTGAATGACCACAAAGTGTTCATCCAGTATCAGATTAAAATTTGGTCTGTGGTGTTGGGACTAAACAATGACCTCTATGAAATTTAATGCAAATTCATTTTTTTTCATTTGGATTAAAATATACATGCCTCACTTTGATACCAATTGTAGGTAGCATGAATGCAATAAAATCCCTAAAATTGGTTTTTTAAATTTTTTTCCACCGACATTCGACATGATATTTTCATTTTTGGTGAAATTTTTCTTGATATAAGATGAGGATCCCACATGAAGATTTTTAAGCACAAAAATTAAAAACCATAAAAACCTAGTTTGATTTGAAGTTGAGATCAACATCTTCTCATCATTGGTGATTGCTACTTGACGAATCTGAAGACATATTTCTCTAGATCATCCACACATGCTTCAAAAATATGTGGGAGTGACGATCATCAAAATATGGGTGCTAGCATGGAGTTTCAACGATTCCTTCAACGCTTCGATGATCAGCACATCGTCTTTCTTATGATACACAAGAGAGAGCTCAATCTGAGATCCTAGATCCAGAGGCTCTATCTCTAGGATATGGGAGAGATAAAAAGATATAGATATTGTGGATAGTCTATGGAAAATCCCTCTCCTATATTTATACGGTGTGATGGGTATTACCCGAAAATGATTTCTCAACCCTTGAATAATTAACACTCTATATAAAAAATATTTTGATTACTAAAATAAATCATAAATATCATTTACTATTATTATAAAATCCTTGTAATTTAATAAATATATTATGTGATAATACCAAAGCCATTAACTCAGCTTAATGTTCCCATAAATATTAAATGAACCTTGAATATTTTAAACTAATATTCATTCAATTAATATTTTCATGTATTTACATTAAAAAATGTAAGTACATTTAATAAATAAATTCAATGATAATTATTATTAACTCAATTAACATGAATTTATTTATTCCTTTGGTGATCGTATCTCCTTGGAAAAATCTTGGACCCCAATGGTGGGGCCCACCATGTTTAATATACCTATTTAACTAAATAGGGTATATTCTTGAATACACTATTGTGCGTGACCCTCTAGGCCCTTATCTAGATATTAGTGAGTACTATTCATAGACCAAGAGTAAGATTTATCAACCCATCATGGACCCTAAAGAGAAAAGGATAGTTACAATAATGGCAACCATCATACGAACATGCACTGTGTAAAATAATCTCTTTGTATTTAATATCTTATAAAGTAGGACACACACCCATTTCATTGACTTTTTCTTGCTTTATTATTTGTTGATCTAAAATTATGGATTTACCCTAGACTGCCATGACCATGTTCTTATAAAGGTACTACCATCTTGATTAACATGGCATGAGATATATTACTTCCTTAACCTAGAGAAAAAAATCATTTCTTGACCATTCAACCAATGTCATACCACTAATGTCGCACCCAATACATGCTACCTCTCCATGATTTCATTATCATGGTTTTTTTCCTTGCATCAAATTATGCAATCAAATGGAATACATTGGAAATGATCTCAAGTTAGGATACGATTACACATGTTCGTAGATAGGAACATACAATGACACCCAAAACATGTGGTGTTCTTATTGGTGGGTTTATCCTCATGATCCCACTACTAGATATCCCCACATGAAAACTTTATGAGAAGAAGTATCAATTCTTATGAGACCCCAACACCTGATAATCAAACAACTACTATGTCCAATCAGTAAGATGTATCTAGACCATAGGGAATATATTTAACATTAATGTCATGGTATCTCAAGGTTCTCATTATAGTATGTGATCTGATATAACCTTTTGATATGACAATTAATCTATGGACATTACCATTAAATAAAGGACACAAAATTATCCACACTATAATGGTAAGTGTACATCATGTATATCTAACTTGTATACATGATATGGTAATAAAAAGAACTGTATAGTTGGGTCTAGGGAACCCACTATTACAAAAACTTCACAAAATCTTTCAAAGAACTAAGGTATATTCTCATATAGGATATTATTCACTTCACATGTCATGAGATAAGTCTATAGAAGATTAAATGATATAAACTAAATTTAAGAAGCATGTAATCACTTCTTATTCACATATATTCATAATTTCATGTGATGATTCTATCATACTTCTTGGGTATTAAATATAATATTCCTATTACATATGTGTATTTAAATACAGTAACCAAGTAAGAAAAGAAACTTCACAATAATTAAGGTAAATATTCCAAGTGGTTGAGAAATGGTGATTCTTATGTCGGTGGAGAGAACTACACAACTTTTATTTGACGGTATCAATGATTCTAGTTAAAACATTTATTGAGTATTACCAAAACATTTATCTCATGTTTCTATTGTAAAATATATTGAATATTTCATTTCTGGAATGAATGCTGTTTGTGGTGCCTAATACTCAATTATTAGTTCATTAATTCTTAAATCATTGGCAATAACTGATGAATCTAAAATGTAAGACTTAGTTATACCAAGTTGTGGAAAGATAACTTTTTTCTAGTAAAATTAAATAGTTTTCAATGATATACCCAGTATGGTATTTACACTCTTTGGAGTTAAATACTTTAGGCATTATCAACATGTTTAATTTTTTAGTTTTGGATAAATAAACCTTTAGAAATAAAGATAATCCAAAAATATATCAGAATTTATTCAGCTAGAGAGTGTGAATTATTACATGGTTAAGATAGAGGTAAATTTATATACTTAATGAGATACCTTTTTGTGTTTTAAGGAATGTTAAAGTGAAGTACGAAATATGCATGTTTAGAGTATATGAGTTGCTTCAGGCTATTGAGCTGAAGAATATCTTGACCAAGCATTCATCAATCACAATAATATAGCATGGAGTAATTTTTAAAATAACATTTCATTATACACATCAAATATATGATGCTAGCAAGGAGGATGAATGATGATTATTATATACAAAATCCAATCAATAAAATGTAGAATAGATTAATTCCTAAACACACATTTCCTTATACACATCAAATTCATGATGAAAGTAAAATGAGAATCAATGTTACGATTCTATGCATTATAGATACTTCTATTATTTTTCAAGACATACTTAGAAAATAGTGGAATTATCCCTTAAACATAATACAACTATAATGACAAATGGATATCATATGAGTAATAATATGATATAAATCCATTAAGTCATAAGAACATGGGTTTAGATGCAAAGTTTTTTGGTAGGGATATAAAAGAACTTGCATTAAGAAAACAAAATTTCCATATAAAGTAAATATCCTAAATTTTCCTTAGGATATCATAGAAATACCAAACATAGAAAAGAGATATCCAAGTTATAGAGTGTATTTATATAAAAGGGTGCACATATATTTTTGAGACAGTGGGAGAAATATTGACTTGGATTTAGTCAATTCTATAGATGAATAACTAGTTGGCATAAGAACAAGTTCCCAAAGAGAATGTGGAAAAGGAATGTTCTAGAGACTCATACTATATCAGGAGATTAATTTAATATCTCAGATTTTATATGTATTATTTTTATATATTATATGGATTATTTTTGAGACCATGAACTAAGACAACATGTGATTGTGAGGCCCAGTATTATCAGAATAAATGTTTGAAATATATTAAATATATTAAATAACACGTGCATAGAGTTTTCCTAAAAAAGTGGGATAAATTCTAAATTGGTGCCTAAATTAGAAATCTGAGGGCACCATTTCATTTAGAATGAAAGGTTTACCCTAGATGTGACTTAACTTTAGTTGGCATGATTCATTTGTGGAAAATTCATCACGAGCGTAAAATGAATAAAATAATTTCAAAAAATAATTTTAATTGTTTCTTTGACACAATGACCTAAATTACCTCTTTAAATATGTGCTTATATAAAATTTGTAGGCTTAGCCACATAACTCTACGAATTGATGAGATCCATTGGAGCTATTATAGGAGATCCCATTGGCAGATGGCAACTAGATCGTGGATCTACAATCGATGTGCAACATAATCAAAGGATCTCACCAAAGAAAACGATGAAACTTCTCTCTTCATCAATAATCAATCTAGATCAAGTGAGTTTGGTTGTTTGATTTGTTTTCTTTCCTTGTTTTGGTTTCTATGATGAACACAAATCAATCAACAAATAGATTGACCCATGGATCATGCGTAATGTGGTATGGGTTAGTTTAATCTGGTTTTGGTAGATTTTAGTCATGATTAAATTTCTAATTCTTCATTTTTTATTCTAATGAAAATAGATTGAGATCAACACAAACATCGATTGAGGTCCCTTTCTCTATATTATTCTTGTGTTTTTCTACCCTAATTATGTGTTCATCGTGAGAATTATTCATTTTTCCCATATTTCAACAAATCCCAATCAATCAACTGCTTAACATTCATTTCTTGGTGAAAAAAATCCAAAATCATAGATCTGGGATCGATATGAAATGATAGTGGTGTAATTATGGAAGTGATGAAGAATCAGACGATTGTGAGTACCTGATTTTGTGTTCTCCGGTGTTCATCGGCAAACAATGAAGAATGATTCTTAGATTTATTTTCTAAGTAGATTTGATGGACAAAACTTGATGTTTGTCGAAGGAAAGGCTTAGACAAGGAATTCCCTTTAGTTTTCTAGAAAGGCTTGGCCAAATCAGAGGTCATATCAATAAATAATATGACCAGAATATAGATATGTGTTTTTGGAAAATCCTACACTATACAGTATGTAAGTCGGATCTACATGCCGTGTGGGACCCCCTTTGTAGTGGCTTGGTTTTTGGGAGAATGTTAAGTATCACACAACATGTGACCCCTATCACATGTCTTGTGGTCTCTCCCAGGAGACTCAGCATATACTTTGGGAAGTACACAGACTCGGGTTGGAGTACACGGGTTGGAGCACGCCATGTACTCCCCCACACAAGAATGGCCTAGAACAGGTACATGGTCTAATTTATGTGATGGTATGCAAGAACATGTACACAAGATGAAGCTATATACTAGAACATGGGTAGACTACATGGGTAGCCTATACGCTGTTTTGTTTTCACAGACACGGGCTGGTCACATGGGAAGGACCTAGGGTCAAGGAACAAGACATGTGACCCCTCTATATGCTATTTACTTTGTTATACATGGATTAGAGTCCTTGTACTCTGTATCTTGGATGATTTTCATTAGGGTACATTCTCGTTATCCTTTCCTTGAGGGTTAGTATGGAATCGTCTCCTACTCCTAGGAATACGATCCCTTAAGTAGGACTTATTGGATAGAGTTGTTGAAATTTCTCTGTGAGGCTTGAAGTGAGATCCCCTAGGTGTAGTTATTAGTAATGTCATGACCAACACTACATGGGATCTGATCCTCTACTTAGAGGGTTAATCAAGATTGATTTTTTGGTATCACCCCATAACCTTAGAAGTGATCCTCATCTATGCATCATATTCTCTTTAGACCTTCAACACATACTTTCTCATGAAGAGAACCAACAAGCACTACCTCTTAGACAAATTTCATCAGTAATATCAGAACCAGGAGTGTGTTCTCCTAGATGAGTGATTTGGGGAATCTTCGAGCCGGAATCCTAGGTTGGTATACTACGGTTGTGACTTTCCCTTTTGAATATATTTCCTTGTTTAGTATATCTGGATATCCTTATTATATGTGTTTTAGACATATACCCATGTAGAGATGATTGTATTTCCTTTGTTGCATGCTTTGTGGTTTCAGGGTGTCTTACTGAGTATTGTTATACTCACCCCTACACGGGTTTTTCCCACACATGTCATGTCTTGTGTAGATGGTCGACCTTTTAAAATAGTCCTAGACATACCAAGATCTGATGGTGATTAGTGAGACTAGATAGACCGAGGTGTGTTCCTATGACTTTTTGATAGCAGTACCAATACTTACTTTCAGGTTGGACACATGTTTTAGACTCTTTATGGTGGGCTTGTGTTTTCCCTTTTTTACTTTCCTTTACTTTCTATTGTACTCTGGTTATGGGATTTAGATATTTTCATGCATGGATGTTCATTTATTTCTACATTTCATCATTTTATAGGCTTGGAGATGGTCCCTTGTGAATAGGTACTTAGCATAATGCCTCCCATGTTAGTGATATGCCTACTTGGTGCTAGTCTCAAGCTCCTAGACAATTGAAGATGAGCTTGGGTAGTCACAACATGATCCCCACTAGGATGGGTCATGATAGAGTGGTATCAGAGGGAGTCAGTTCTACTTTAGGACCAATGTCTGTGATATTGGTTTGGGGAAACAATGTTAAGTGTTTCGAGTTTGATTTTCAGACTAGGGAATCCAGTGTTGGTGTAGCGAGCAACATATCCATACACCATGACTCTAATCACCTATTTTTTGAATTAGTACATGAGAAAAATGGTTGTGGGGAAAACAATGGTACATTAATCATATAGGAATGGGTTTTGGTTTCCATGTACTTCTTGATCTAGCTCTCCAAATATAATCATTTACCATGGCACATCTTTTTTGTTTTAGGATGACTCTATGAAATATGCCAACTAGGATTTGGCATCACGATCATGATGATGATACCCTCAGTGATAAGGCGTTGATATAGGGACTAGTTCCTAAGATGTTACCTCCAGGTGGTGCACCAACTATACCACCACTCATAGAGCGTCACATGATACCCATAATACTAGCGGATGAGGTGTGCGTGCTGAGCACGATTCATGAATTTCAGTGACAGAGACCCCTCAGGTTTTGAGGAAATCCTAAAACATCGGCTGATGAGGACTGTATTGAGGTGGTGGACTAAGTTTTTCATATAGTTAGGACATCGACATATTAGATGGTGGTTCTAGTAGCGAGCCTTCTTCATGGATCAACAAATAAATAGTGGGGGTTAGTGACCTAGTTTTATGAATTGGTGTCTCTTGTGTAGTCAGATTTTAAGCACCTTTTTCTAGAGGAGTTGTCGCTAGCTACGTTGGGGGATGGGCATTTCCAGGAGATTCTGCATCTCCAGTAAGGTAGCACAATAGTGGTTGAGTACCCAACGAGGTTTACCAACCTTTACAGGAACTCGATGGATATGGTTTGTGACTAATTCTTCAGGGATCAAAGGTTTGTGTTGAGATATCCAAGCCTATCTTATCCCTCTATGCATTCCTACCTATAATGGGGTGTTAGATCAAGATTTGGTGGTAGAGAGTTTCTTGGTTAAGTAGATACAAATAGTGATTGGCAAAAGTGGGAAATCAGGAGAAGATACCTTGATAGTAGGGAAACAACGTTAGTCTTAGGGACCTCGACATGCAATACATTTCAAGAGGAGGTCCTAGGATAGATGATCTGTAGTTCAGGGCTCGCAGGGTGAGTCCAGTCACCCCAGATAGAGGTAGTTCTACTCATGTGATGGTAGGGGACATCTTGCATGATATTTTATGACCCTTCGTATAGATAACAAATAAACCATGTATGGGCCACCGAGGTAGTGGAAGAGGTAGGATAATATAGGTTTGCAGGGTAAAGGATGTTACAGATGAGTTGGTAGAGTAGCAGGAGATGGTAGATGCTTTGAATTGATATCACCACCACCCCAGGTGGTCCATGCTAGGTTTAGGGAGCCGGAGGATAGGGCATGGATAGCTGAAGGTGGTCAAAGATTACGACCCAGAGTCTCCATGGATGATTCAAGGTAAAATCTATGTCTTTTATACCTTATCTACCGTACTAATAGACATAGATGTTAGTTATTTCTTCATGGACACATATCTTGTTCGAAACTTAGAGATTCTGATTGAACCTTTGGCTCAACCCTTACACTTGGAAACTCCAACTAGAGACGATTTAGTGATCACACACTTTTTCCAACAGTGTGAATTGAATCTTGGAGGTGAGAGTCCCTATTGTAATCTTATGGTAGCAACATAGAGGCCTTATGAATTCATTATTGGTATGGATTTTTTATCCACAAATCACACCTAGATTGACTATTTTAGGTGAAGGATGCGGTGTGTCCTTAGTGACGGAACCATGTTTTCCTTTGTTGGTGAAAGGGAAACCCAAGCAGTATAGGATGCAATCGTGTATAGGAGGGCGCAACCGATTTCTCATTAGTTGACTATCCTAACCCTTGGTGTAATGGATGTTATGAGTTCCCAGTTTCCTTCATTGGTGGCAGATTATGAGGATTTATTCTTAGATGATGTTCTAGGTTTACCACCCCACTGATAGATAGACTTTTTCATTGATCTAAAACCTGGTACGACACCGATATCTTCTCTAGTATATCATATGGATCCTATAGAGCTTTACGAGATTAGGGTATAGTTGGAGGACTTACAGAGGAAGGATTTGTTAGACCTAGTATTTTACCTAGGTAAACCATAATTTTGTTTTCCAAGAAGGCATACAATATTTTGAGGTTATGTGTGGAGTACCGGTGCTTGAACCAGGTGGCTGTGAAGAATAAGTATCCACTACCAAGGATCGAAAACATCTTTGATCAGTTAACAGGGGAACGATGGTTCTCCAAGGTTGAACTCATGTTAGACTATCACCAGCTATGAGTAAGGGATGAGGATACACCAAAGGCAGAGTTCAAATGTCTCTATAGTCACTATGAGTACTTGGTGATGCCCTTTGGCATGATAAACACCCTAGTAGTGTTTATGGGACTCATGAACCAGATATTTCATCCCTTATTAGACTGGTTCATGGTAGTCTTTATTGATTATATGCTTTCGTGCTCTGCATCGGAGGCGGAGCACACAATACACCTAAGGGTAGTTCTAAAGGTACTCCAAGAGCATTATATTTATGGAAATCTCTCAAAGTGATAGTTCTGGATATAGGTGGTCCAATTTCTAGGACATGTTATCTCAGCGGATGGAGTGTCAGTGGACATGTCCAAGTTTGAGGTAGTGTTATCTTGGTAGCCACCTAAGAGCATGAAAAAAGTGTGGAGATTACTTAGGTTGACATGCTATTACCGGAGATTCATACTTGATTTATCTATAATATCATCTCCCTTGACAGCTTTGATTAAAAATGGGAAAACTTTTATGTGGACAGAGAGGTTACAATAGGCTTTTCTACAGTTGAGGTATAGTTTGACTAGAACTCCCATCTTAAGATTTATGGAGGATGGTGTCGAGTATGTAGTGTTTTTAAATGCACCAATAACTAGGCTTATTTGTGTTCTGATGTAGAGGCAATCAATTATTACCTATGGTTCATGCCAGTTGAGACCACATGAGAAGAACTATGTGACCGACTATCTTGATTTAGTAGTGGTAGTCTTCTCACTAAAGATGTGGCGACACTACATGATGGGAAAATCGTTTATCATCCACTCTGATCAAAAGAGTCTCAAGTACACATTCTCCCAGAAGGATCTTGACTTGAGATAGTGGTGATTGATATATTTCCTCCAATATTATAAATTTTAAATTGTCTATACTCATGGGAAGGGGAACATGGTAGTATATTCTCTCGGTAGGAGATCAAGTTCACAATTTCTGAATGAGGCATAATAGTAGTTGACCTCATTGCAATTGTCCTTTGTTGATGGAGATGGAATAGATTACCTCTAGTCAATGGTTGTTACCCCTATTCTCTTACAGTGAGTTAGGGAAGTCACATCTAGGGGATACTGACTCTGAGACCTTACATACTCAGATATCCATAGGGAATTATCCTAATGGATTTTCTAAAGTTGGGGAGCATGTATTTCTTTTTAGAGGATACATGATGGAACCATTGATGTTGCAGGTAAAGGTTGTGAGAGTGTTTCACATGTCTTTTTTAGAAATACATATAGGTGTGGAAAAGATATACCAGGACCTCCAATGTCAGTTTTGGAGGCCACGGATGAATAAGGGAGTTTAGAGTTTGTATCTCGATGCCTTACCTATCAACAAGTGAAGGATGACCATGAAGTTCAAGCTAGTTTAACTCAACCCCTTGAGGTGACAGAGTATAAGGGGTATGAGATATCCATGGGCTTCATGAAGGGTTTAACAAATACATCAAGGGGACATGATTCCATCTAGGTGATCATAGACCAACTCTCCAATTCGACCCACTTCCTAGCTATCTGAGAGCTTGGGATGGCTATACATACAAGAGATAGTCCAACTCCATGGAGTTCCATCAACGATCATTTCTGATTGTGATGATCATTTCACATCCTATTTTTGGAAGGTATTTTCGGAGGCATTTGGGACTCAGGTACACTTGAGCACAATGTTTCACCCCCAAACTGATGGCTAGACTAAGTGCACCATTCAAGTTATGGAGGATATGCTGTAAGCTTTCATGTTGGACTTTGGTTGTATTTGGAAGGATCACCTACCACTGGTGGAGTTTTCATACAAAAAAAAAACTACCATTACACCATCATTATGACACCATTTGAGGCTTTTTATTGGTGACCCTATATGTAACCACTTTGCTGGACTAACCTAGAAGAGTCAGTACCCATGGACTCAAAGTTGGTGCAAGATACAACAAAGAAGGTGTAGATCATCCAGGAGTGGATAAAGAATGCACAGTAAAATAAAATTTCTTATGATGACAGGTGATGGAGGCCTTTGGAGTTTGAGGAAGGATACCATGTGTTCCTATGATTTTCACCTTAACGTGGATGATAGAGATTTGGATGGGGTGGGAAGCTATCTCTGAGATTCATCTCCCTTTTCTAGATATCATGTATAGTTGGCGAGATGTCATACCACTTATATCTACCTATGTAGTTAGACTTGGTACATGATGTATTCCATGTGTATTAGTTGAGGAGGCACGTGCATGACCCATCACATGTTATTGAATGGGGTGAGATGGTCATTGAGGATAAAGAGAACTTTGTTGAGTAACCAATAGAGATCAAGGATCAGAATGAGAGGATCCTTCATGGTAGGTCGATTTCTTTGGTGTGTGTCTGGTGGTAGCATAAGAATCTTCAAGAGAGAACATGGGAGTGGGAGGCTCAGATTCATGCTCAGTACCCACATATTTTTGTGTAGACATTGCTTTGTTTTTTGGGACATAAATCCCTAAGGTGGGGAGAATATAACGTCTCTTATTTTTCATGTATTATTTTTTGATATTATATGGATTATTTTTGAGACCAGGAACTGAGACAGTGTGCAATTTCAAGGCCTAATGTTCCCATAATAAATGTTTGAAAAATATTAAATATATTAAATAGTACTCAAGCATAATTTTCCCAAAAAATTGGGATAACTTCTAAATGGGTGCCTGAATCAGAAATATGAGTTCACTATTGCATTCTAAATGTGAGTTTTACCCTTGATATGACTTAACATTAGTCAGTACGGGTTGTTTATGGAAAATCCATCATGAGCATAAAATGAATAAAATAATTTAAATAATTTATTTTAATTTTTTTGTTTATACAATGACATAGTGACCTAAATTACCTCTTTAAATATGTTCTTAGGGAAAATTAATATGGTTAGCTGTATAACCCTATGAATTGACTAGATCCATTGGAGCTGTTAGAGGAAATCCCATTAGAAGATGATGACCAGATCATGGATCAATGATCGACGCAAAACAAAATCAAAGGATCTCACCAAAAAATGCAATGTAAATTCATTATTCATCAGTGATTGATCCAAATAGAGGTAGGGTGGTTGTTTGATTTGTTTTATTTCCCCATTTTGGTTTCTATGATGAACATATATCAACCGACAAATAGATTGACCTACGATCATGCATATTGCAAGATGGGTTAGTTTAACTAGGTTTTGGGAGATTTTCTTTGTGATTAAATTATTGATTATTCAATTTTCATTATAATAAAAAAAATATTGAGATCAAAATGAACATCAATTGAGGTTTATTCCTCTATATTTTTCTTATACTTTTCTCCCCTGATTCTATGTTCAACATGGGTTTTCTTCATTTGTCCCTCAGTTCGACAAATCCTAATCAATTGATCACTGTGCATCCATTTCTTGGCACAATGATCCAAAATAATAGATCCAGGATTAACACAACATGAAGGTGGTGTGATTATGGAAGCAATGGTGAATCTAATGATGGTGGGTACCCAATTTCATGTTCTTCGATGTTATTTGATGTGGAATGAAGAATGACGTTTAGATATGTTTTCTGAGAAGATTTGATGGCCAAAACTTGATGTTTGTTGAAGGAAGGGATCAGAAGAGGTGTTCCCTTGTGTTTTTCAGAAAGGAATGGTTGGATCAGAGGCCATGGAAATAAAGAAGATGACTAGAACACATATTTATGTTTCTAGAAATTCCCTCTCTACATGGCATGTAAATAGGATCTACACACAGTATGGGTCCCCCTTTGTAGTGGCTAGGGTTTAGAGATAAATTTATTAATTACATGGTGTGTGACCACTATTACATGGTGTGTGGTCTCTCCTAAGAACTCGGTGTATACTTCAGTAAGTACACATACTCAACATGGAGTAAACAACTTGGAGAATTTCGTTTACACCCCCACATGAACATGGCATGGACTAGGTACACAGGATAAGATGTGTATGGGTACATAGGATGAAGCTATGTACTAGAATATGGGTAGACTACATAGGCAAATTACATGCCATTTACTTCTACATGGACACAATCAAGAGACACGAGCCGGTTACACGAGTAGGACCCAGGGTCAAGGGAAACGAAATGGGACCCCATCTACACACTGTGTACTTTATTATACATGGATTAGAGCCCTTGACCCCCATTTATTGGACAAGTTTTGTTAGGATATGTACCCCTTATCCTTTCCATGAGGGTTATTATGGAATCATATCATACTCCTGAGATTATGACCACTACAGTAAAACTTCTTGGATACAGTCATTGGAATACCTCTGAGAGGACCAGAGAGAGGTCCTCTATTTATCTTTGTAACCTAGGTGGAGTTATTGGTATCATCATGACCAAAATTATGAGAGCTCCAATCCTCTACTTAACAAGTTAATTTAGATTGATTTTTTGGTATCCCTATATGGCCTTGGTAGTGTTCCTCATTTGTGTATTATATTCCCTTCAGACCTTTAGTGTGTACTTTCTCATAATGAGAGTCGATGAGCACTACCTCTCAAACAAACATCATTAGTAATATCAATATTAGGAGTGTGTTCTCCCAAACTAGTGCTTTGTGGAATCTTTGAGCTATAATCCTAGACTGGTATACTATGGTTGTGACTTACCCTTTAGACCGTGTGTTTTTTTGAGTATATCTGGGTATCCTTGTTATATGTGCTATATACATATACTCATGTAGAGTTGACTATATTTCCTTTTTTGTATGATTTTTGATTTTAGGGTGTCCTACTAAGTATTGTTATACTCACCCCTACATGGGGTTTTCCTACATGTGTCATGTCTTGTTTAGATGATCAAACATTTGACAGAGTATTAGATAGACCAGAACCAGATGGTGCTAAGTGAGACCGAACAAACCGAGGTGTATTTATTCAGCTTTCTAACATTAGTCCCAGTACTTAATTTTAGATTAGAATCATGTTTTAGAATCTTTTTGGTAGGCTTGTGTTTGGACCTGTTTACTTTCCTTTACTTCTTATCATACTTTGGTTATAGGATTTAGATCTATGCATACATAGTTGTTTAGTTTTTTTTACATTTCATAATTTTATAATCTTTGAGATGAATGCGTGTGTATAGTTACTTAGGCTAAGGCCTCCCATTTAGTGATATTTCAACTTGTCACTAGTAGCTATCCCCTGGCCTATTGTAGGTGGGCTTTGAGAGTTGTGACATAGGCCCCTCTGGGTTAGGTTGTGACAGTTAAAACCATGGCAATGGTTTTACATTCACTATAGACAGTGATGTATTATTCAATAAGAGTAATGAATCCTAAAAGTAAGTAGTAGATTAAAATTAGCCAAGATTGAAATTTAAATTAAAATTCAATAATAGATTCCATGTATCAAAGTTTAGGTGCTTATTATTTTGAATATTGTTTTTTAAAGGTAATGCTTTGGTCAAAGACTAAAGCACAATATATTATTTTGAATATTGTGGTGGGTATTCAAGTGATACTATAGATGAGTGGTACAATAATGGTATTAGTAAGGCATAATTGGTAATACCAAGTCATCATGCCTAAACCCATTAGAATTTTCTACTTTTCATAGATACTTTATATGACCATTTTGTTGGGTATTGGATGTCAATACCACCAATATTGGGAGTTCCATTTTTTTTTCAAGGAAAATATGTTTGATAACATATGGAAAACAAATATTAGTCTTAAAGTTTGTTAAGACCAGAATAAAAGAATCACTCTAGAGATTGAATTAAAGTAGTAATCTAAGTTCTCGGGAATGAGATCCACTATGGTAGATCCAATAGGTCTTTTATACCAAGTAAATAGTGTATATACTGAAAATATATTAAAAAATACAAGTTGGAACAATTTGAGAGAGAATTTTTAGCAATATTACATGAAATAAATCTTTCCAAGAAGACATGTATGAGGCATAAGAGGAGATTAATGTGATAAATGAAAATACATATGATTATGTGATGGATCAACCACATATTTCATGATATGTACAAGATATAATAATTCCAACATATATTTTATGATAGGAAAATATCATTTATATATAGAAGAACCACATAGGAAGTAGTCATAACTATAAGATTATACTTGAGAGAGTACATTGGATATGTACCTTGTACTTGGAGAGGAAAGGACACTAGTTTTTAGGGGACTCAAACTAGTCTTCCTTTAGATAAATATTATCTAATAACACATCTAGGATAGGGTAACGGAAAAGATAATCTCATTCAAGCTAGTGGTAGCCATATCTACAAATATCAAGTACATTACATCTTATGATGCATCTAAAGAAGAAGTGTAAAATTCTAAATTATTTTTTCTAGTTCTTGGAATCATACTCAGTATTTAAAGTTCTATCATTATATATATTATGATAATTCTACTATTAGTACTATCCAAGTTGTAAAGTATTGACTGTGAAAAAATAAATAAACTTAGGGATATCATCTCGTAAGGAGTCTTACTCAAGGAGGTGAGGTCACAAATAGTAGAGTAGTCATGTAACAATTCCATGACAAACCCAGCAAATAAAGCCATAACTCAGCATAAGAATGATCATATAATTTTTGAGATAATAAGGCTAGTTAGAAAGTTATCCCTAATCCAAGTGGGTGTGCTGTAAAAGTGGTTTCCTGATACCCACCATTAATAGAACTTTTTGATTACCATATTATGTATACCATGAGTTTGGATGATGTTCACTTACCACAATAGTGCTGATATTTATTCATCTAATATTTATATGGTTATTTACATAGATTATTTTTAATATTAAGAGGTTATAGTAGTTCCTAGAATATAATGATAACCTCAAGATACTATGGCATTAATCTTAAAATTATGTTATATGGTCTAGAAACATCATTCCAACTATACACATATGATGTGCGACTATCATGTGATGAGAGATTATAATCATTGATACTTCTTCTCATGATTTTTTCATTTGTGATCTCAAGTAGATGAGATCATGATGATTGGATTTCCAATAGGAACACCACATGTTTCAGGTGTCATTAATAGTTACTATCTATGAACATGTGTGATGGTCTTCTAACTTAAGATTATCATTAGTGTATACTATTGGATCATGAACTTTGATACAAGAAACAAAAATATGGTATTAATGTCATATTGAGGTAGGTTACATTGGGTGTGTCATTGGTGGTATGGCATTGATTGAATAATGAAGATATAATTTATTTCTTTTGAAAGGAAGTTATATATTGGGATAAGTAGATCAAGATGGTAATACCTTCACTAAATCCATGTCCATGGTAGAAAAAGGTAAGTATGTCTAATTAGGTCAAAAAATAATAAATCAAGAAAGGATAATGACAAAAAATGTGTTTCCTAAATTATGATATATCATGAGATAAAAATATTATATTACACAGTGTTTGTACATAGGAAAGGTTATCATTGCTATAACTTTTCCTTATCTCCTTAGGGGCCTTGATGGGTTGATATAATTTTCTCCTGGTTTGTGAATAGTATTCACTGCTATCAGGATAAGGTCCCAAAGGGTCACACACTTAACATATTCTAATGAATAGAATTTTAGGACACTATGGGCCCACCATTGGGGTTCGGGAGTTTCCTGTGAAAATATGATCACCAAGGAATAAATAAATTAATATTATTTGATTTTTGAATAATTGGTAGTGAATTTATTTATTAAAAGTATTAAAAATATATTAAGTGAATATATAAAAAAATTCTTAACGAACAAATATTATTCAAGGTTCATTTAATATTTTTGGGAATAACGAGTCGAGTTAATGACTCAATTTTATCATGTAATATATTATTATATTTCAAGTAAATGATAAAAATATAAATGAAATTTATAAACCAGTTAGTTGGTCATAATGCGTTGTTTAAAGATTATTTACTAGGTAATAAATATCAAGGGGTTGGGGAGCCATTTCCCGGTATTTAGCACCCCATAATATATTGAGGAGAGGGATATTATGTCAGGTACTATTCATCCTACAATTTTTGAGAGCCACTATCTTTTATCTCTCACCTCCTAGAGAGATAAGTTCTCAATCCAAGGAAGATATCCTTTTTGGATTGATGGAACAACATAGCAGTTATTATTTGGGAATTAAAGGCTTCATCATATTACCACTCCAGCACTCAAATTTTGATGAAAAACATTCTAATAGACTTTAAAAGTATGTGTGGATGATCTATAGGGATCCAGATTAAATTCCTTTGAGAAATGAACCCAAAGACAATCGGTTCATAAACACATCTTCATATTGAATTTGGTAACTATTTATTTTATTTTTGTGATTAAAATTATTCAGGTAGGATCCTCAACCGTTATATTGATATTCTATTTTCCAACGAAAATGTAGTTACGTCGATCATCAGTGAAAATTTCAAATCCCCAACTCATCTAATTCTATTGTGTGCCTCGATACCTTCAACTTAATTATCACTATCCACTTCAATAGTATTATTTGTATGAGATTTTTCTTGTTCCCATGTTATAGGTGGTTGTTGGTTTCAATTATAATCATAATCCCTTGGATTAATGTATTGGTTTTATGGTTCCAAAATTACTCACATCTAAAATATTCAATTTATATAGGATTTATAGGAAGAACATTATTTTACCCCATCATGTTAACCGGACTCTTCCTTTTTCCTTGGTATCATTTGTCTCTATTCCCTCCATTGCGATGGACAAAACATTTTTTAGTTCCTTTGAGACATTCACTTGGGTTATTATTCCCACATTTTTAACATGAATGAAATCGAGTCGTATTTTATTCATCATATTTACCACTTTATATTCTCTGTGACTCCATAATTATCTTATTTGCTGTGTTTAGAAACTCAACTAAGTTGACTTTGTTAATCATAATTCATGATAGCTAATTAGGTATATCCATAAGGTTGATCACTCCAGTTTTTATCTTTTTTGGTTTATCATTGGGATAATATCTTCATTGTACATGACATTCATTGTTAACTTGGTTCATTCAAGATTCAACCATTTCTAAAACCAAATAGGGTTAACATGAGTGATGAATAATTGAAATCATAATGAGAATTATCATAAATAATATCATGAAAACTCAACCTTGAAATGTATTACTCTTTGAAACCATCACATTATCTTTCATCTCAACCTAAATCACTCTTGGTTAAATATAGATTTATTTTTTTGGGATCTATCATACTATTTGACCAAATTTACTAACATAAAAAATCCTTCATAATGGATTGTAAATAAAATTTTATTAACCAAAACATATCCCATAAAAGTTTCTAGATAGGTGTGTAGTTTTAGACCCACTCATCGTGAACTTAGTGAAGATCTGGTTGATACTCAACCATTATTTTTATGGTGATTACCCCTAGGTGAATCTATGACACAACTGCATCCACTTTACTGTATCTATACAGGATATAATATCTAAGATAATAACACAATCCATACTTTACCAAAATTTTAGGATACTTTACTATACATAGATTTGGTCTTAGGGTTTTCACTAAAGTTCTCCCATATTAATTCCCAAAAAACATAAAATATCTAATATTACCTCAACTAACCTAAAGGGTTATCTATACCTTTGAAATTATGATGAACATTAACTTATCAACCCTTGATGAAATTTTTAACTCTTAAATTACACTCAACCAATAAAATCATAATATTTAAAGTTATCTAAATCCTGATCTGATACCAACTATGATAGTCCAGACATAACCACTCTATAATTACATGATTTATAGAAAATATTATATTACATACATTCCCATGACCTTTTAGGTTTTTATTTTTAAAGAATTTAAAAAATAATTAACTAATATATCCCATGTATTTCTAATTTAATGGAAATTTTTCCCACTATATTAGGAACTACTTGATCTATAATAAGTCTTTAGAGTCTCCCATAAATTCTCCACACATGTTATTCTTCTAGACATATTATGTGTAATACTTTTATTTATAACATGGTTAAATACAAACATAAGTAGGGTGATCTAAAATGACAATTAAGGGAAATCATATAACAGAAGATACCATATAATAAAAAATTCATTAATAACCTGGTAGAAAGTAAATTATAATCAAATAATGCTCTATAATTGATCACATGAGCTTGAAATAAATCCACGGACAATGTAACAGCATAAATAATCACATAGATGATAATAAATGGTTTCATAATGATATAATGAATAATTTTGGACATTGTAATATTACCATAAAGTACTTGTTCCAAGATATCTTACATAAATAGAAAATACATACACCAAATACCCAAACTAGTTTGTCTCATGAGATCTGTCGATGCATTGAGGGGCTATTTCAAGCCACACCCATCACTAATTAAGCCTAATTCATTCATCATATGACTTAATGAATAAAATATAAACTATATAACGAACATTCATTAGTAATAAATAAACATATGTATTAAAATGACCAATATGTATATTTTCAATATTACCCCAATTAATACATGGAATAATAATCTATATAAGCATCCCTCTAACTAACACTGTATAGAGTAAAGAGTATATAGTTAATTAAATAGTTTCACCAATCAATAAACATAGTTAAATTGTCATAATCCATCCAAATAAATAATGTGGATGGTATTATTAGAGAATATCACAAGAAAAACATTAAATATTTGAAGGATTTTGAAATATATTAAAAACACTTTCATAAAAAGAATACTTGAAATGGTATTACATAATAAAGGATCAAGAATTGGATTTGTTGATAACCAAAATTCAATCACCAAAGGAATATTTCACAAGGTAATTTATAGGATGATTCATGAAACACTACTCCAAAGGAGATATATATTTTAGAGATAAAGGGTAAAATGGAATCCAAATAATAAAAGTGTCTTTATAAAATGTTTTTATCATAGTAGTAAAAGAAAAAGTCATGGGTCAAATTAAAAATTCATTTTAAAAAAGTGTAAGTGAAAAATTTCACTTTTAAAAATAATATTTAATAATGGATCTTTTAAAAACACATAATGGTTATCTTGAGAAAATATGGAGTGGAAATATAAAAATATAAACATTAAATGGAAATCCCCTTTTAATATTTTGAACAATCATTTTTGAAACCCATATCTTAAAAAGGATAATTAAAATTATTTTTGAAAAGTGGAAAGGGGAAAAATTAAGGTCAAATGATATAAAGTATAATTATGTTTCTAAATATAAAGGAGAAAATTATCCGGAAGAAAAAATATGTACATGGAATAGAAATAACCATTAAAAAGAATGAGAATTATTCCTAACAATGTTATAATTTTATGAATAATAAATTTACCAGGGAAGAGGTTTTGAATTATAAATGTCAAATTCCCTAGAGAGAAAATGGGGAATATAATATAAAATATTAAATGGTATAATATATGCGACTTATAATAATAAAGTTCAATAAGTAACATTATATCCTAAAGAAATGAAGTTTGAGTTAACAAAATCCCTTATAAAAATCATAATCATTGAAGTAATAATCCTTAAAAAATGAATACATGAGAAATAATTTTAAATAAAAATAAATGAAATTAGAAATAAAATTTTATATAGTCATACGATAAATTAATTCAACTTAGATGAACGGGGTTCAAGAATAACCATTATAGCTCAAAGAAAGAAAATTGAGTTTTGAAAAACCCTTACCTTTAATCCTGCTTAGTCAAACATGATATAACCTCATTTATAACAAAAATAACCATATTAATAACCTATTTTATAACTTTATTCATACCTATATATTTTTTAAAAATTAGTTTATAATAATTTATTATAAACATGTTAATTAGTTATGTTTTATTTTCTTCATTTGATGTTATTAGTTTTGGTTGTTTGTTTAGTACTAGTTTCGTAATGGTGATGTAGATTATTTTTTATAGATTAAAATTTCATAATTATAATATCATTATAGTTACTTAAATATATGTTTTATAATTATTCATAATTTTTCAATTTCATTTTATAAGTATTTTAGTTATGATTTGTGACGTTGAAGTTGACGATGAGCTTTTTTCGACAATTTTTAATGAATAATAGGGTGACACATTAATAATAAATTAAATATTAATATAAACTTTTTAGAACCATAAAAAACATTATTTTATAATTAATATATAATAACAACATTATTTAATATTACATATCCATCCATGATATAAATTTGTAGGATTATTCATGTAGGTGGTTAAACTGACCCAAATAAGAACAAGCTATAATCTATGAGTGAGTATGGTTAATAAAGTGATTCTTCATGAATAATATAATTATTATAGAAGAATTATTATATTATTTATATGTTTTTAATGTGATTAAATATATTTTAAGTTATCTTAATAAATAATAAAAGATGGGGTGAAAAATAAAACGTGTCGCTTTCATGGAGGAGGTACTCCGCATGCACGTATGAGCGATACATTCATTTTCCATAGAACGGGAGGAATACAGGGAATAGATTATAATTTAATAATATTAATAATTTTATAAATATAATATTAATACATTAAATATCCCTTTTTAACTATCCATAAAAGGTGTTGATGAAAAATCAAGCACATCATTCATAGAGGCAGTAGTCTGCACATAAGCATGAAGCCATTTTTTTGTTTTTCTAAGTAAAAGGGAAAGTGTAGTTGGTTACTATTCTATCATCATAATAAAATTTCAGTATATTTATAATAATTATTTTATTATAATAAAATGGATAAAATATATCTTATGTAGTTGGAATAAGATATAAAATAATTTAAATGGAAAAGAAGTAATTGAGAATTTTTACCTTTCTCATTGGAACACTCCTTTGAAAAAAAGATTAAGCCTTTAAAGGGTAGCATTTTGAGCATACAATAAATATTAATATGTGTATAGGGATGTTTTTATGGATTTGGTAGAGTTTTTTTAACTAAATTTCCTTGTGTGTGTGGAGAAGCAGGGTGGTGATTGATCCTTCTATTAGTGGAGGGAGTAACATTTTTGTAATAATATAAAAGGAAAAGTCACAATTAAAGGGTCAAATAGATATAATAGTGGACAATAATAGAGTAGGTAAAGTATTAACGTCTATAATATATCAAACATTCATTTTTACACATGTTATAAACATGTTTTAAATTTCTTTTCTCTTATATTATTCACTTTTACCATTTTTTGTTTTTACCATGGTAATTAATTTTTACCTAAGTAATTTAATTTTAATAACTAAAATTAAAATGGGCCTTATTAAATAATTTTTACCTAATTATTCCAAATATATATAAATTTTATAAAACAAGATTTATATGTGTAGTAGAAATTAATTTTAACATTAGCTCATTTAACATGTAAAACCCGTTTTTAGAAAAAGATTATTTTTAAGCATAAATTTTATTTTTAGGATAAATTATCAATTTTGATGATTTTAATGAAATTAATTAATTTATTATTAACTAATACATATTTATAATACTTTAAAATAAATAAAAAACCTAATTTCACCTAGAAAAAAACTTAATTAAAAGAGAATGACTAAAAATAGTTTTTTTTAGAAAAATATTGCTTATTTTTCAAAATATTAAACACGAGTTTTCTGAATTCAATATAGTATTTTTAAATATATAATTTAAATCCATAAATAAATTTTTAATCATGAAAAATGTTTTATAATTTCTAAGTTATACTTACCTCTTGATATAGTCATAAACACTATGATTTTAGTAAAAATTGTATTTTTCCCGATTCACCTAAAAATATGTTATTTCAGTAAAATTTAAAAAAATTATCTTAATTTAATATTTTTATGATAAATAAAAAAATTAATTTAATTTTATCAAATTAAATTTCTAAAATTTTATATATTAACTTTTAACAGAAAAATATAAGATATAATGAAAAAATAGTTTTTATATAATTTTTTAAAATATTAACTTTTTTTA
The DNA here is from genome assembly GCA_963277665.1 of Viscum album. Classification (NCBI taxonomy): domain Eukaryota; kingdom Viridiplantae; phylum Streptophyta; class Magnoliopsida; order Santalales; family Viscaceae; genus Viscum; species Viscum album. Next base: position 1,813,890,638 of record OY728159.1, on the reverse strand, counting down.
TTTTTATTTCATACTAATTAAATTAGTGTTAATATTTTAATCATATAATATATTTATTTACTTAAAAATAAAGTTCATAAAGAGATAGTTTTAGAAAAAAATAAATTCTTAATCATAAGGTGATCTTATTAGTTATTAGCTACACTAATTTAATTTTATCAATTCATTTGTATTAAAAATGGCCATTATTTTTATTTCTATATATATTTCATAAAGTGTTTACCTGTATTTATACTCACCAAATTAATAACAACATTATAATTGTTATATTTATTACTTATAATTTTATTTTAATAAAACGCATCACAATTTTGTTTTAGTTCAGTATTGTGTTTGAAGAAAGCTATCGAACACATTGAATTTATTTAAAGGAAAGATATATAGTAAAATATTAGGTCATTACACTATGTAATATGACCAAAGAAAATTTAATTTCCATCCACATGGCATCCTGGTGGATGAGGAATCACCACACCATGTTCTACAACCCTTTTCTACACTTCCTCAACTCAATGTCTCTAAATAATTCTACATGCATCATGAATTCTGCTCCCAACTGGTGATCAAAATCACCCTTCAACCTTGTGGAAATACATGACATATTACTCCTATGATTTGATGATCAACATAATCACCTTATTTCACTCATATAAAAATGATACCGACAAACATCTAATGGTCAACACGACCTCATGGATCCCTCTCTATGTGCACATGACCCCAATGACCTCAACCCCATGGTAAATGATATCACTAATATACCATAGACACAACTCAACTGGAATCTATTTACCTACCATTAGTAAATAATATATCACCCTCATACCATTCCATAGAATCACATTGTCACAGAACCCCATGGTACCCCTCTTGGGTTAATAATAAAGGAATAGGAATGATGACACCTAAAGCCCGCCTCTAATAGGTTACAGGTTGATAACTAACACTGAGGATTTATCATACATAAAAATGGTAGTAATTACCCTCAAATAAGAATATGATGAATTATAGATAATATGATACCACACAACAAATCCTTTTCAATATAAAAAAAGATCCAAATACATATATATAATGTCATACATACTAGAACAACTACAAAAAAGAAACTACAAGTACCAAAAGAAATCCTCGACAGTGAAATCAAAGCTTTAAAACACCTAAAAAAATCCATGAGCTATTAATGTCCATATCGATCACCAAATAACTCTAATGGACTTGAAAAATATTTTATATATATTGTGGTGATAATTTTAGGTATACTCAGAAGGATCCTCCCCAGAGCCTCTCATGAAAATGTGAAGAAAACATGCTATATCCTGGTGAAAAAATAATGAAACTAACTCACCACCTAATCAGGTATACTAAGTTATCAACATAACCATGGATATATCAGTAAGTATCACATAAAAATAATAATACAATATCCAACATAATATAAAATTAAAGGTACCCTACTAACCAATTCCCTATTAGTTTTCCACTCTCTCCCCAATGCCACATGTCCTGACCCGTCTTTCTCTAGTAAGCCGCATGCATAAAAGGAAACTATTTAATAATCCACACATCATGTGTCACATAATATAATCAGTAACACCACCTCCATATATTAGTCTAGTAGTTTACTAGGATACACTACATCCCGTACACCATATACTTTGCCTCAATCCATCACAGACCATACAAAATATACCTATAATAATACTTAGAACACTATATCTTGATACACATGTGTGTAAAATAATTTCAAGACATTATATCCCTCTATACACATATACTAAAGGTAACCCCTGTGCATACCAACAAATAATATTACTCTTGAAGAAGAGATTGGGGGAGAGGGGGTAGTAATTCATCCACCCTCACCAACCTAGATGTTAGGGAAACACCCCCTAGAGTTCACTAGGTATCGGTCACCCTACTGACATGAGTATGGAAACATATGAATTCACACAACATAAGGAATATATATAGATAAAAAAGAACACTAAGGGAAACTACCCAGCCTTATACTCAACTACAATTATCATCTATCAGACACCCAATAACCAATGCTAAGGTTTGGACTTCTTTAAGCATGCAAACATTTCAAGGGACTCATAATTAATTCTTTCAGTTGAACGTTTCATATTAAAAAATTTCCAACCAATTCCCAACCCAATGAGTTAAATCATTTAATATTCATTACCATTCTCTAATTTCAGGTACTCTAAGACTCGTAATATGCTACCATAAAAGTTTCATAGACCAAACACAACTAGTTTACCACTGGAAAAGTAGACATTTACAATAGGTTATTTGTGATGGACAGAAATCCATCACAAATAATCAATAATACATACCTTATTGTGACAAATACTATTATCCTTCACAAAAATATTTATTTGTGATGACTAATAGTGATGGACTATATTTTTAGCCACTGTTAGTCATCAATGAAATATTAATAGTGGCAGATATCATTATCTATCATAAAAGTCTATCCTCAAAATATTTTTAGCGACAAAAAATCCATCGCTATTAATCCATCACAAATAATATTTAATTAAAATTGGAATGAACCCTTTCTCCTCTCCTCCTTACCCAATCTCTTTCTTCTTTATGTAGTGGGATCCTATCATGAAACCCTCAAATGGACCACCCCAAAATTTTCTATCACACCTGATTTCTTATAGATTTAGTTTCAAATCCCCTAGGTACAGACTCCCATTCTCTCCTCCCCCCTTTTTTTAATTTATCATTCCCTCTCACAGAAATTGGTTTGGTAAAACTCTAGGTCAAAACATTTACCTTCTTTTTATGGTTTATTCAATATTTAAGGTTACTGTAGGTTTATTATTCTCTATTTGGGTATCCACCAATAAAGACGATGTGTTTGGGATCTATATGGGGGGATTCCATTTGATTTGAGGTAGTTTGTCTAATAATTAACCTTTAGATTTAAGATATTTTCGTATTTTTTTTGTTTTTCTTTGTTTATTTTGAGTTTAATATAGATTTTAAAAAAAATATGGTTTGAAAATTAATTTTAAAGATAGTTTCCATGTTTTTAAAATTTGAATTAAAATTAATCACTTGTTTGATTTTTTTAAATGATTCATTAGTATAAGGTATATGTTTGTTTAAGCTGCATATTATTATTTCATATTTGATCTTATATATATTTTGAGTTGTGAATAATTATATATTTATGATTATATCATTTGAAAGTGGTGAAACCATATGATTTATTGAGATGTTTTCTTATATGTTTTTTATGTTTGAATTATTAAAAATCATGATATATATGTTATATTTGAACAACATGTCCATCCTTAATTATTGTATTAATTTTTTTAGTGTTACATATCATTTTGTTTCATGAAAACTCACACCAAATATGACCCTATTGAGTTGGAAATGAAAAAAGAGATATAATGACCCCTAAGTCCCACCTCCAGTAGGCCCCATGGTGACAACTAGCACCAAGGGTATAAAAATCTCACAAAATGGGTGGAATTATCCTTTTTATAGTAACCAAGATCGAGATATAATTTGTATCGACCTAAAAACAACTCCAAGACTTATATAAAATAAAAAGAAAAATCTATCACACATGTATGTTTAAAGTAAAACTGTTACAAATACAATAAATAAATCCAAAGTAAACACCAAAAGAGAAAATCTAAGCGGCAACAGGAAAACTGTCCCAACATCTGAGCTAGTAAGGTCCATCATGGTCCACGTAATCCTCCTGGAAACTTGAAAATATTTTTATGTACATAGAGTGAGAATTCAAGTATACTCAGTAGGAAAAGTCAAAGTTTCTCATGCACAAGTGGAGAAGAATACTAATTCCCCTATGGGAATACAGTAGAAACCAACAACACCTAACAAGGTATACTAGCCACCCCAACCTCACCAAGGAACACTCACCAAATAACACAAGTCAAGTAAAGTAATATAGTAAGAACGTTGATATTTTGAGTACCTTGCACCACTTCCCAACTAGTTAATTGCTCATACCCTAACGACGAATGTCCCGAAACTTCCACACTCTTCCACAATCCCCATGTCACAACCAGCCTGTACACACCTAGGCCTCAGAGCTATTCCTACAACCTGGGTAAACAAAGATCACCATATACCACCCACAAACACATGGCCCATAACCATATCACATCCTAAAGACACCTAAGAAAGCACAACAAATCTCATCCCGTAGACACCTGGGAAAGCACACCTCACCCGCAGACACTTGGGCCTCAAAACTACACCATAACCTGCCCGAAGAGTCTTGGGATACCAATGAATAGAATAGGGAGCATAGAAGAGAAAGTAACCAGCCATCCATCCTCCCACCAAGATGTTGGGAAAGACATCATCCCCTATGACGATGGGGGTGTTCATCACATAGTGCCCAACTAGGGTGGGGTGTGTATATAAATCACAAGAAAGTACAAGTACACACACACACACACACATATATATATATATATAAAACACTCAACCCAACCTATGGGAAACTTATTTAACCAATGATAAATCTTTATTAAGAAATCCATTTATTCATTCCATACCTACCCAAAAAACCACCAACCACAACATGCAATAATCCACACAACATAAAACACACAAGGAAGAAGAACCATGGTAAAAAAACCCACTACACATTTGCTCTCCACTTAACACCCATGAAAACCAATTTCATAATAATTATTAAAAGTTATTCTTCCCAAAACCATCCCTTCAACAGAGCAAAACACCAACTCACAGCCATACCCATTAACACCTCTCATCATAACCATTCTTGGAAGCCCCGATGCACAAATATACCACACCAAACACATCCAACAACATGAACAAAACAGAACCCGATGTAGTCCCACTGCACAACATTGATCAAACATCCTTGGAAGACCCGTTGCATAACACTTCTCACCCAACCCATAAGCACATAACAACATAACCCGATCACATCCCCACTATGAAACACTTCCCATTCATTTCACAACCAAACCCTCGACCAGTGATTCCATCACACCAACCGAGCCACCCCAAATCACTCAGTCGTGCCCATGACCCCAATATGTAACATATCAGAATGAATCCACATACAACACATGATTATATGAAATAGGGTAAGGTGTATTCATATTTAACAAACAACTGTTCTTTAATTCCACTTTGATAATTCAGGGGTGACCACAAAAGTTTCATAATCCCGGGGCATCCATTTATTTAACTAGATATAAGTGGTTAATCAGTTTTAGGAATATATGGTAGTTCAACATAAAACAAATAGTAAGCATCCATAATCTATCACCCATTCACAAAAAAAGACCATAAATGACAATAATTTTCAGTAGGCATATAGCTCATACAATTTACAACATAGATAAAAGGAATAGTAAAGAATAAGCTTTATAACTTTCCCTAGCCCCTATTTATTGTTTTAAAATAGATTATATTATCCTTATTGAATTTGGATTCAACCATATTCATAAAGAGACATGAGTACACCCCCCTTGTATGATACATAATTAAGAGAGATGAAAGGATCCCTACTTAGAAGAAGAAGCACTCAACACTTCCTGGTTGCACCAAAATAGGGGGTATGCATGCAGTAGGAAAAATCCTTGGGGAAAACTCAAACAGATGGATAAAGAACATATGCATGACTCCTTAGAGAAGAAAGTTTTGGGGAACCTCGATATCAAGAGAACAAGAAGGAAATAATTAAGGATGGTCATCCGACTTTGAAGGATTAGATCTGAGGCTAACAAGATATAAAACCATTTTGAATTCCCCATTAAAAGTGGATATTGACCAAGACCATGCGATGAACCATTTAAAATAATTAAGTTTTTAGAAAGGTAAAAGATATAATTTATGGTACTTGAAATGTCTTAAAAATCACTTAAATATGGGTTTGAACTCAATTTATGTCAAAGGAAATGTTAAAGGGGTGAATCTAAAAAAACTGTGAAAAATTAGAATTTTGACAAGCTGTCAAAAATGACTCACCGTTGGGTGAGTCACCATCATGAGTCATCGGTGGGTGAGGCACTATTGGGTGACTCACCATAGGACGAGTCATCGGTGCGAGTTACCAGTGATGAGATACTGATATCGAGCCACCATTCAGTGAGATACCGTTCAGTGAGTCACCGTTCCATGAGTCACCATTCAGTGAGTCGTCATTCAGTGAGTGACTATTTGATGAGTCACCATTTGGAGAGTCACTGTTCGGTGAGCAACCATTTAGTGAGTAACCATTTAGTGAGTCGCTGTTGGAAGACTCACTACTGGAGACCTACTATCAGTGACTCACTGTTACGAGTCACTAGTGCGAGTCACCATTGTGACTCACCAGTCCTAACTCACTGGTGGATGACTCATCATTAGATAATCTACTGTTGGAAAAATTATAATTTTGGAAATATCCTGAAATGAGCTCCCATGACCTCCTAGAACACCTAAAACACTGGATTATCACAAAGGAATGGACTGGGGAGGTCTAGACCATTACACTGGATACCTTTCAAACTATTCTCACCCTAGAGAATTCAAAACCAAACCCAGAATAAAGAGGGGACTGAACAACCACCCCATAAGATACCTCTCAAAGATCTTGATATACTTGAAACAAAACTATGAATTGGACACCCCAAGGTCCAACGATAAACCACCTTATGTTGTTCGAAATCTAGAGTGAAACCTAAACATCCAAGAACACCTTATCCAACATCTACTACCCCAACCAACCACAAGACACACCAGACAAGAACCAAAAGCCACACTGTGAAGAAACATGAATCAGTGAATTTATTCCTTCATGTTAAGACACTATCCACTCTAGGAGACACTGACTCACCCGCATGGGTTTAATCGCATCTCAATTAATGCATCTTGATTAGAAATCGTGTTCTCCCATTTTCATGTGTTAGTAATTTTTCACACATCATGGAACAAGGAAACAACTCATCTTATAACAAATAAGGTTCAACATCTCATTACAAGGAAAAATAGAACAAAACGAAACTCAAAACTATTTTGGTTACTAGGCACACATCTACATATCCCTTTCCCAAGTACTCTCTTGCCAACCACCATGCATCCACAACACATGAACCAAGGGAATAACCCATCCGCACATCACCTTGTCCTGATGATATTGGATCTCTAATGGATGATCCAAGATTTTTTTGTCATCTTTGACATGTAACTCTCCCTAGTAATCATGAAGATACCAATGAAGCTGGGAGATGTTAAAGACATTGTGAACCTTCTCCAACTATAGTGGTAGTGCCAACTGGTATGCCACCTTACGAACTCACCCAAACACCTCAAAGTGTCTAATGAACCTGGGAGAAAGCTTGATCCATATACTGAACCTATACATCCCACGTAGAGGAGAAAACTTTAAGAACACATAGTCCCTAACCTAAAACTCCAAGGGCCTCCTCCTATGATCACCATACGACTTCTGCCGGTCCTGTTCTACTTTTATCCTCTCACGGACAAGATGAACCTTCTCTGTCATGCTCTACACAACCTTAGGGGAAAAATAGTTGTCTTCCCAACCTCTATCTAGAACAAGGGTTAAGGACACCATCTTCCATATAAGGATTCAAATAGATCCATTCCAATGGAAGATTGATAGCTATTATTTTAATAAAACTCTACCAAGGGTAAGTGTCATACCCAAGATCCATCAAAGTACAAGACACACACTCACAACATATATTCCACCATCTGAATGGTCCACTCTGTCTATCCATCTGTATGAGGGTGGAAAGCAGTGCTGAGGAATATTTGAGTTCCAAAATCATGCTGTAATCCCCTCCAGACTCATGAGGTAAAATATGTATCCCGATATTAGATAATGGATATCGGAACTCTATATAGCCACACCACCTCGTCCACATACCAATTTTCCAGGGAATACATAGTTCCCAACTCCTAAATTGATCAGAATTGAGTTGATTTCATCAACCGATCCACTACCACCCAGATAGTATCGTAGACTCCTTGATATCTCAATAAAACTTTAATGAAATACATCGAGATTTCATTCCACTTCCACTCAGGGACATCTAAGGGCCGCAACAAACCACCAGGAACACAGTTCTCCTTCTTCACCTATTGGAACACTAAGCACTTCACCATAAACTCCAGCACTTCCCATTTCATCTGGGGCCACTAAAACTACATCCTAAAGAAACGATACATCTTGGAAACTCTTAGGTGTACCTATAAAGGTGATCTATGAAACTAATGGAGGAATACCTCACACATTTCAACTAGAAGAAACAACCTTCCATATAACAACATTAGATTTTACCATCCTACGACCGTCCCTCCATAGAATCACTATAGTCAATGCAATCGCACATCACCTCTGCCTCTAAGTCTCCCCACTGAGACTCCTCCACCTACTGCATCAGGGAATACTGTAGCATTATCTGAAACAAACATCCTCTACTGCTTTCCACCCTTGCATCCAGGTGCAAGGCTGCCAACTCCTCTATTTCCTTCCAAGCATCTAAAAATTCCCTAACTACCTACTTATACGACTTCCTTATCAAAGTGTCAGCCAAAACATTCCACTTTATTGAGGTGTAAGAGATCTAAAAATCACAATCTTAAAGAAACTCTATTCACCTACACTATCGTAAGTTCATATCTCATTGGGAAAAGATATAACTCAAACTATGGTGATCTGTAAAAACTAAAAAGTTATCCCAAATAAGGTAATTTTTGCACAAATTTAGTACAAACACAACCACTACTAACTCTAGATAATGGGTGGCATAGTTACCTTTGTTGGGGACATAAATACCTAGAACCATAAGATATAACTCTCCACTGTTGCATCAACATGCATCCTAATCCTAGATGAGAAGCATCAAAAAACAACTTAAACATCACCCCTTCCTCTGGAAACTAGAGTACTGAAACACTACCCAACTTCCCTTTCAGATAACCAAATGATTCCTGGCACTTTTCACTCTACACAAAGCCTAGTCCTTTCTTGTCAAAACTATCAACGAGGATACAACTCAAGAAAAATTGGGTAAAAAACTCCAGTAATATCCTACCAAACTGATAAAACTATGAACATCAACAAAATTTTTAGGTGCTTCCTAAGAAACAACTACCTCTACTTTCAACGGGTCCACTTCTTCAACTTTATATGACACCACACGTCCAAGGAAGTGTACCTCTCATGTCTAGAACTTACACCTTTTTAACTTCCCATAGAGATGGTGGAATTGAAGAACCTCTAAGATAGTCCTGAGATTATTGGTATTATCCTCCTTTAACTTCAAGTAGATCAGGATTTCATTGACGAACATGATGAAGAACTAGTTCAGGAACTCATGAAAAATAGATTTCATGATCCCTATGAACACATCTGGTGCGTTCGTAACACCGAATGGCATAACCACGAACTTGAAGTGACCATACTTGCACCTAAAGGTAGTCTCCAGGATATAACCCTCATTCACCCTCAAAAGGTGATATCCAAATTGTATATCGATCTTATAGAACCAACTTGCTCCCCTTAGTTAGTCAAAAAGATCGTTTATCCTCTAAAGAGGGTAATAGTTATTGACTGTTACCTGATTCAACCTCTGGTAGTCTATACATAACATCATACCACCTTACACCTTATTTGAAAACAACACCATATCACCCCACGACAACACACTAGGCTGGATGGATCCCTTCTTCATCATGTCATCAATCTGGTTCCTTAACTCTCACAACTCAGAAGGTTCCATCCGATAAGGAGCCATAAAAATCAGAGAAGAAACGGACTTTAAGTCTATCCCAAACTCAACATCATGTTGAGGGATTCCAACATCTCAATGGCCAATAAATTTCCAACCTCATTGAGGTAAAAATCCAAGAACTCCCCCACTACCCTGGGGGATTCCACCATCTCAACAGCCATTGACTCCACTAACGGATCAACCAACAAGGAACGTGGCTCTACACCCTGAATTCCCACCTAACAGCTCCACTCACTAATGAAAACCACACGAGGACCATACACATATAAACATATGACTCTTATATAGAATAATTTGATAATGGAATGCATAGAATACAACTGGTCGATGCCAAGAATAACATCGTATGACTGCATCTGTAGAAAAAATAGATACCCAAGGGACCGATGCAGCCCCATAATCAGTATAAATACCTGACATACATCAAAAAAGATGTTCTAACCTCCGAATGGAATACTAAACACTAGGGGAATAGGAAACCTCTCTATGTATAGTCATAGAGCATGGGATATAGTAGGAGAAACGAAGGAGTATGAAGCTCCTGAATCAAACAAGGCACAAGGAAGAGTACTAAACAAATTGATCGTACCTCGAACGATCTATGACCCTACTGGAATTGCTGCCTCTACAGCATGTAACTGACCATGCCCAACTACTCTTCCAATCTTCTAATGGATACCTCCTCAACCATGCTCTGGTCGAGTTCCTTGAGGAACACCCTAAGGTCCACCTCAACCTACTCCACCTCCCCTCAGTGGAGCGTGAGCCTACTATACTTGCTACTAGAACTTCCCTACCAAGAACTACTACTGAGGTGGACACTTGACCTTACCACATCATTTATACTGAGATAGAATGTCCACCTAACACTGATTCAGAAGATGGCCACTGGATCCACAAGAAAAGAACCTCAGTCCCAGGTTTACGGGAAAAGCACGAGGACCTGAAAGACGAAATAGAAATTGCTAAGGTCAGTTCCCCGCCAGTTGAAACCCTAAAGGACCCAGCACCTGAGACCTGCTACTAGTAACCCTGCCTCTCAAAGAACCATAATGGTTACCCTCTCACAGTAGACCTCCTCATGAGGGCATCTACTTAACTACCTCTGCCTTATTCTAGACCTCCAAGTACGCCAGTAAGGTAAAGGGAGTAACTATATACTGGAGAGAAGGATGAAGTGTCTCCACTAAGAATTTCTCATGAGACTCCTCATCTGGAAAGATATCTGGAGCAAATATATGGAGATCCTTAAACTTAATCCCAGCTCTTATACTGACATACTCTCCTACTGAAGGGATAATAGCTCCTGCCTCTTCTCATCCTTCATGATCGATGAAAGGAATTCAGCTCGGAACTCCTTCTTATAGTCAGCATACAAAACTTCGGCCTCTTTCCTCTCTCCTAGGTACAACATCCACCACTCACACACGAATCCCCACATATGGCTCACTGCCAAAAGAAATCAATACTACATCGAATCCTAGATCAAACTGATGGTGATTACTATCTTCTTGAGCCAATTCTTTGTCTCCATGTACGAAACGCTACCCTTGTATTTTCCCAGAGTCTTCTGTTGGAAATAATATAGCATCTTCTACCATTGATCATCCTCCTCTACCCGATCAACCCTCCTTTGATCAACCAGATCATCCTACTAAGCCTCCACTTCCTGCACTACATGTGGATGATGATCAGGTTCCATGGATAAAAAAGGTAGACAAGGAACTCCTAAGCCAGAATAGTATATAATTTTATTTAAGATTTATTTTAACTCATTATTTATTTAAATTCCCCAAAACTCATAGCTCAAACAAGAACAAAATTCATTATGATTCATGTAACTTTACTAGGGTCTCTACACTACTAATGGTGTAGCCTCACTTAGTCATTCGGTAGACTCAGAGTCCTTACATTAGATCACGGGTGCCCTAAAATCCCATGTCCTAGCTGGTCTTCCCTAGACTATATCACATACCAAGATCACCTGACACTGTTCTCCTACCAACCCATGAAATCCTCACTATTCCTAATTCCAAACTCTATCCTATCTCTCAACCATCACCTCTGATACCATTCTGTCATGAACCACTCCCTCCAAAGATTCCCCTCCGGAGCTAGAAATAAAGGAAGAGAGATAATGACCCCTGAGTCCTACCTCTAGTAGGCCCTAGGGTGGTGACCAGCACCAAGGGTATATAAATATCACAAAATGGGAGGCATTACCCTTTTTATAGTAACCAAGATCAGGAGATAATATGTATCAACCTCAAAACAACTCCAAGACTTACGTAAAATAAAAAACAAAATCCATCCCATATGCATGTTTAAAGTAAAACTATTACAAATATAAAAAATAAATCCAAAGTAAATACCAAAAGAGAAAAGATAAGTAGTGATGTGATAACTATCTCAACGTCCGAGCTAGTAGGGTTTAGAATGGTCCACATAATACTCTTGGAAACCTGAAAACGATTTTATGTACGTAGGGTGAACATAAAAGTATACACAGTAGGAAAATCCAAAGTCTATCATGAACAAGTGGAGAAGAATACTAATTACCCTGAGGGAAAATAGCATAAACCAACATCACGTAACAAGGTATACTAGACAACCCAACCTCACCAAGGCACACTTACCAAATAACACAATTCAAGTAAATTAATATAGTAATCACATCGATGTTTTGGGCACCCCGCTTCACTTCCCACTAATTAACTGCTCATACCCTAATGGAGAATTTCCCAAAACTTCCACACTCTTCCACAACCCCCATTTTACAACCCATCCACATACACCTGAGACTCAGAGCTAATCTTGCAACTTGGGAAAACGAATCTCACCATATCCTGCCCACAGAAACCTGGTCCACAACCATACCACATCCCGAAGACACCTAGGAAAGAACACCACATCTCATCCCATAGAAACCAAGGAAATCACACCTCACCCACAGACACCTAGGCCTCACAACCGCACCATAACCTACCCAAATAGTCTTAAGATACCAATGCCCATAAGAGGGAGCATGGAAGAGAAAGTTACCATCCATCCATCCTCCCACCATGATGTTGAAAAGGACACCCTCCCCACATGAAGATGGGAGTATTTGGCACATAGTACTAAACTAGGGTGGGGTGTGTATAGAAATAATAATAAATTAAAAGTATATATATATAAGAATCAAAAACTCAGCCTGACCTATTTGTTTTTCTAAAAAACAACCATCCCACAAAACTCCCTTTGCTGCTACCTCTAAATGCACAACTACACGATAATCCACAATTCAATTCATAACCCCATTCAACTCATTTAACCAATCATAATTATTTATAAATAAATACATTTATTCATTCCATCACTACCTAGGAAACTACCAACCACAACATGCAACAAGCCACACAACATAAAACACACAAGGAAGAACCATGGTAAAACAACCCACTGCCCATTTCCTCTCCACTTAACACCCTTGAAAACCACTTCCATCATCATTATTAAAAGTCATTACACCCAAAACCATCCCCTAAATAGAGTAAAACACCAACTCACAACCACACCACCAACTCACAAACACACCACCAACACCTCTCATCACAACCATTCCTGGAATCCTTGTTCCACAAACATACCACACCCAAAACATCCAAAAACATAAAAAAAAAACACAACCTGGTGTAGTCCCATTGCACAACAATGCTCAACCATCCTTGGTAGCTCCATTTCTTAAAACTTCTCACCCACCCAATAGGAATATAATAGAATAACTCGATCACAGGACCATTGTGAAACAATTCCCATTCATTTCACAACCAAAAAAATCCCCGACCATAGATTCCATCACACCATCCAAACCACCCAACATCACTCATCCATGCCCACGATCCCACTAGGACACAAATCAGAATGAATCCACATACAACACATGTCCATATGGAATAGGGAAAGGTGTATTCATATTTAATTTACACTTGTTCTTTAATTCCACTTTGATAATTTAGGGCTGACCATAGAAGGTTTATAATCCTGGGCATCCATTTATTTAACCAAATATAAGTCGTTAATCAGTTTTATGCATATATAGTAGTTAAACAGAAAACCAATAGCAAGAATCCATAATCCATCACCCATGCACAAACAAAGTCCACCAATGACCATGATTTTCAGAAGGCATATAGCCCATACAATTTACAACATAGATCGAAATAACATTAAATCATAAGCATGCATAACTTTCCCCAACCCCTATTTATTGTTTAAAAATAGATTCAATTATCCTTATTGAATTTGGATTCAACCATATTCAAATAGAGACATGAGTACACACACCCAACATGATACACAATTAAGAGAGATGAAGGGATTCGTACTTGGAAGAACAAGTGATCATTGCTTCCTGGTTGCACCAAAACAAGGGGTGCACATGCAACGAGAAAAATTCCCAGGGAAAAATCAAATGGAAAACTAAAACAGAGACATGAATCCTTGGGGAAGAAAGCTTCGGGGAACCTCAGTATCAAGAGAACAAGAAGGAAAGACAATAGTAAGGGTGCCCGCTTTGAAGGATCATATCTGAGGCTAACAGGATATGAAACCATTTTGAATTCCCCATTAAAAGTGGATCTTGACCAAGACCACACGCTTGACCATTTAAAGGCATTAGGATTTTAAAAAGGTCAAAGATATGATTTATAGTACTTAAACAGCTTTAAAAATCACTTAAATATGGTTTTGAACTCAATTTACGTCAAAGGAAATGTTAAAGGGGTGAATCGGGAAAAAATGGGGAAAAGCTGGAATTTTGACAAACTATTGGAAATGACTCACCGTTGGGTGAGTCACCGGTAGGTGAGGCACCGTTGGGTGACTCAACATTGGAAGAGTCACCGATGTGAGCTATGAGTGATGAGTTACCGATGGCGAGTCACCGTTTGGTGAGTCACTATTCGGTGAGGCACCGTTTGACAAGTCACCGTTCAGAGAGTCATTGTTCGACTAGTCACCATTTGAGGAGTCACCATTTGGAAAGTCACGGTTCGTCGAATCAGTGTTCGGTGAGTCACCATTCGGTGAGAGACCATTCAGTGATTCACCATTGGTGAGTCACCAATAGACGACTTACCATTGGTGACCTAACGTCAGCGACTCGCCATTGCGAGTCACCGGTGAAAAAACTGGAGTTTTGGAAAACTCCCGAAATGAGCTACCGTGACCTCCTAGAACACCTCAAACACTGGATTTTCATAAAAGAATGGACTGGGGAGGTCTGAGCCATTACATTTGTCAATGGTATTTGATTAACAATCTTATGGTATTTTATCTTTTCTCATGTTTAAGATTAGTTATAATGTCTTAGTTATATTTATTAAAATTATATATATAATTCAAAAATAATTAGTATTAGATAAAAAATATATGTAATAATTCGATTTTTTTTAATTATTTGTAAAAATATATAAAAAATACTAATAATGATTAAAAATTCACAATAATTACTAAAAATGTAAAAATAATTAAAAAAATAGTACTCATTATTAAATTATTTACAATAATTAATAAATAATTAGGGAATATTAGTAATAATTTGTAAATATTAGTAAATTCTGATAATTTATAATAATTTGTAAAAAATATATAAAATACTAATAACTATTAAAAATAAGTAATATTTATTAAAAACTTAGTTATTAATAATTAATAAAAATTTTGTAATAACTTATAAAAAATATAAATATACTACCAATTATTAAAAATTAAAAATAATTGGTAAAAATGTAGTAATAATTAAAACAATTAGTAATAAACATTAAATAATTTTTAATAATTAAAAAATAATTATCTAATAATCTTAATAATTAGTAAATATTAGTATAGTTACTAAATATTATTAACAATATTTAAATATGAGTAAATTACAATAATTTGTAATAAATTATAAAAAAAATATGAAATACCAATAATTATTAAAAAATATTAATATTTATTAGAAACTCAGTTTTAATTAATAAATAATTAGTAATAATTAATAAGTAATTGTATTAATTAGTAAAAATTAAGAAATATTTTTAATAACTAGTATTTTTTTTGTAATACCTTGTAAAAATATATAAAAAATACTAATAATTATTAAAAATTATTAAAAAATATTAATAATTAATAAAAATATAGTAATATTTAAAATAATCAGTACTAATCATTAAATAATTTGTAATAATATAATTAGTCAAGGTTATTAATAATTAGTAAATGTTAGTATTAATTACTAAATATTATTAATATTTTTTAAATATGAGTAAATTATGTTAATTAATAATAATGTGTAAAAAAGTATATATAATACTAATAATTATTAAAATTTGGTAATATTTATTAAAAATTTAGTTATAATTAATAAATAAGTAGTATTACTTAACAAATAATTATCAATAATTATTAAATAATTTGTAATAATTGATAAATAATTAGCTAATAGTAATAATTAGTAAATGTTATTCTTAGTTACTAAATATTATTAATAATTTGTAAACATGAGTAAATTACAGTAATTTTTAATAAATTGTTAAAAAATATGAAATACTATTAATTATTAAAAATTATCAATATTCATTAAATTTTTTGTTGTAATTAATAAATAATTAGTATTACTTAAAAAATAATTGTAACAATTAGTAAAAATTAATTAATATTTGTAAGAATTTGTAAAAATATTGTAATACCTTGTAAAAAAATATAGAAAATACTAATAATTTTTAAAAATTCACAATAATGAGAAAAAATGTAGTAATAATTAAAATAACTATAAATAATCATTAAATAATTTTTAT
The DNA here is from genome assembly GCA_963277665.1 of Viscum album. Classification (NCBI taxonomy): domain Eukaryota; kingdom Viridiplantae; phylum Streptophyta; class Magnoliopsida; order Santalales; family Viscaceae; genus Viscum; species Viscum album. Next base: position 1,813,874,035 of record OY728159.1, on the reverse strand, counting down.
TAATAAATAATAAATAGTCAATAATATAATAATTTGTAAATGTTAGTATTTATTAGTAAATATTATTAATAATTTGTTAATTTGAGTAAATTATGATCATTTATAATAAATTGTAATTAAATTTATGAAATACCAATAATTAATAAAAATTAATAAAAATTAGTGATAATTTTGTAATAATTAACTAATTTATTAGTAATTATTAAATAAATTTTAACATTTAAGAGACAATTAGTCAATGTTAGTAATAATTAGTAAATGTGATTTATTATAAGAGGGAGATTGCGATGTCATAGGGGCAATGCTCTGGGTGATCATGGTGATGATGTATTTGATGATCGATGGATTCTCATTCAGACCACTTTAATTTGGCTCATGTCTTCATTAGGCCTTCGAAATCGGATGCTCAAAAGAAGGAGTCGACCCCAGTTTCAGTTGTCTCTGCGAACTTACCTTCGATTGGATCTTCAAAGGAGAATGTGGATTCAAGAAAAGTTAATCATGTTTCTTTTACTGATAAGGTAAATATTAATCGATATTTTATAGATTCAAGGATTCTGACTCCTTCCAAGGTAATGAAAAATGGATCCTTAACAATTGTTGAAACGAATCTGCAACTGATTTTGGGAAAGCTTGAAGAATGAATGAATTTGATTCTTGTGAGGATGACATCCCAAGGCAAGGATAACCCCTGTAAGATTGAAGAGATGAGTTGAATAAGAAAATTATTCAAATATGGGGCTTCGATCAGGGGTACTTTCACAATATTTTTCCCTCAGATGAATTAAAATATTGAGCTTGGGGTGTAGAATTCATATCACTCAAACCTAGAATATTAAGGATCCAATATTTGGATCCTTTTTTCAATCTATCCATGATGAGGAATTATATTACTCAAACCTGGATAAAAATCCATGGTCTTCCTTGGTTTTTCTGGAATTCTAAAAAGATGTGGGATAATTTATCTATAGTGGGGACCCTAATCAAGTTTTATAGAGAAACTAAGATTGCTAGGTTTGGTAACTTTTCTAGAGTTCTTATAGAAATTGATCTTTCCTTAACTCTTACTGTTTCGATTTTATTTCTTGCTACTAATAGAATATTAGAGCTCTTAATAGAGTTTTGGAATAAACCTTCTTTGTGTAATAAATGTTAAAATATAGGGCACTTGGAATCTGAATACTGAAATAATCTTATTTGTAACAATTATAAGAATACTGGTCACTCTATTGTGAATTTAAAATTTAAAATTTCATTGGTTAAGGATTTGAATGAGGGGGTAGGCATGATAAATGATGAAAGAGTGGATCACATGGTAGAGAAACCTGTTGCCGACTAAGTGGGGTATGATAATATGGATGGTGGAGTTAAATCATAGGACAATCTTCCTAAAAATGTAATTCTTGATGACTACATTGGACCTGGAGACCAGAGGATGGCTGTGCTTGATGTAGTTAATCATGTATAGATAAACAAAGGGTTCAAATATAATGATGGTGTTGGTGTATCATATGAATTGGATGTAAATGTAAAGGACACAAGACAACAATATTCTAGGGATGATGATATTGACTCTTTAGACTTTCAAGAAGAGAACTTCTTAAACTCTAGAGAAAGTAAGGGTAAGAAACATATTGATCTAATGGGATCAATACTTGTACAATGTAAGAAGAAGAATAAGGGATACATGAAGGCTCCATCTCCTATTTTTAAATGTGTTATTACATATATTGATCCAGTTAAGGACAAATTAGGTAATGGGGATCATTGATGGGTTCAACACAGGCTCAACAAAAGGTCTCTATACAGGATTCCTCCACTATTCTATTGGAACTTGGTAATACACTTATTGATATAGGTAAGGGTGGATCTCAACAAACTTCTTGTATTTATATTGAAGGTAATATAAGGGAAAATAAAAACTCACCAATAGTTGAGGTCTTGAGACCTATTTTCAGTAGTAGTGAAGCCCTTGGTGTTAAAAGAATGTGTGAATCTGTTGGTAGGGATGATATGATGGGCATGCCACTAGCTTCTGCCTCTGAAATCTAGGAAAACTAGAAAAAAACTGATACTCTAAGGGTATATAGAAGTGGAAGGTGTGATAGTGCTCCATCACTCAACTTATTTGATATGATTTATTCTATAAACAATACGAAATATGACTTTTTTTCCTTGAGAGTCTTGAGAATATGTGTGTTTGTAATAAAAAAAGGATTGACTTTGATCTCAATGAACCTAATTCCTCTATGATAAATGTTCATGTTACAAATGAATATTCCCATGTGGATATGGTTTCCAACCAAAGGAAGATTGCATCTGATGTCGATGTTAACATTTAAAAGAGTGGAGGTGAATCTCTCTTTAATGAATCACCTATTAAGGATAATAATCGAAACAATTTTGGTGATGACCATATTATGGGATTAGAACAAGTAGAAGACTTGTCCAATGAACGTGAGAAATATGAATCTTGCACATAAGATCAAAATTCTAAATGGAAAGATCCTAAGAAATGGAGAATAGGCATACATCCAAGGGGTCAAGGAAGCCTCCAAAGTAGAGTTGGAAGACATAATAAAAGGCGAAACTTGTAAAATGGATGAGGGAATCATGACTATGTTTTTTTGTTTATGTTTAGTGCCTAATAGTGGTAGTATGTGCCACGTTTTTTAACTCTCAACCTCATGAACTTTCTATTTTATCTTATATAATAAATTTTATGGATGTGGGTTGGATTTCCAACTCACATTTGAGGAAATTTGAATAATTAGTAAATATTATTAATAATTCATAAATATTAGTGAAAATTATGATGATTTGTAGTAACTTTTAAAAAAATATAAAATATAATCATAATTATTAAAAATAGTAATATTTATTAAACCATACTTATAATTAATAAACAGTATCTATTAGTTAATAAATATTTGTAATAATTAGTAAAAATTAATAATTATTATTAATAATTAGTAATAATTCATGATAAATATTCATAATTATCCATAATTAAAATTTAGTATTAATTTTCAATTATTCACAATGCGTAATAATTATTCTTATTTATGTTGTTTTTTAGATAATTATGAGCTCAAGAATTAGGCACTAGTTTCTATTAGGCGATCGTGATTGCATAAATCATTGAAAAAATCCTAATGGTTATGGTATAAATCCCATTCACATTGATGGTGTTAAAACCTTTATATCATTTGCATAATCAAATTGAAAATTTATTTCTAAAGGAACAATTAATTTTCCATGCAAGAAATGTTATCTTAGGAGATTACAAGCATTTAATAATGTTGGACATCATATACTGCTTTTTTGGTTTTCAGAAAGAGTATTTTTTTAGTATTGACATAGTGAATCAAATTTAGTATAAAATATACATTTTTTGGTTATAGAACTATTATTTCAGAATTTAGTATGTGAGGTTGTTGGCCTATCTATTCAGGAAAAAAAAACTCCGAATGATATTCTAAATCCATAATCATAACCATCAAAATTTTACAATTTGTATAAATCTTCCACGGAGGCCTTATATCTGGGATGGAAGATAAGAATACTTGAAGTTGTTGAAAAATTTATGGATATTAAATATGATTTTGTAATGTCAAATAGTTGTTTCAATCAAATATTTTCTTTGGTTAAATTGTTCTTTCCTGACAAAAAATACATTACCTACAAGTTTCTATGAAGTTAAGAAGTTGGTACATAATCTGGTTCTTAGTTATTAGTATATCCAAGCATTTTTAAATTACTTCATCTTTTATTATGATGAAAATGAATCATTAGTTAATTGTCAAACATGTGGAGAATTATGGTATAAATAGTCATAATAAGGAAATTATAGATTTACTATGAAATACCTAAGCTATTATTTAATTTCACTTCATTCAAAACATCCATTTATGTATCACACCACAACTATATTTATGACATGAAATCAATCAAATATTTTCATCAGTAAAAGGTAAAATAATCCATGTAATGGTGATTCATGGAAACACTTTGATCATATGCATCCTTATTTTTCTTCAAAACCTCATAACATACTGTTGAGTCTTTCTACTGATTGTTTTTGTCCATTGGGTGATTACGATAGTTAATATTCTTGTTGGTTAGTTTTCATAACTCCATATAACTTACCTCCTTGGATACTAATGAAGGAACCATATATATATATATATATGACATTATTAAGTCTAGAACATCCAAATAAGAATATCAATGTTTATTTGTAGCCACTAATTATTGAGTTAATTTCATTATGGAACAATGGTGTAACTACATATGATATAGTTTTATATCATAATTTTACACCAAAGGTTACATTAATGTGAATAATTAGTGACTTTATGATGAATGGTATATTATCTATATGAATTACACATGATATAAAATAATTTTTGTACTAAAAGGCTGAGAATAAACTGTTTATGCTTATCAATGGAAGAAAGACTACTTATTTTGACTACCATCAGAGATTTCTTCCTATGGACCACCCTTTTTGAAGGAATATAATTAATTTTAAAAAAGGTATAATTGAAAGATACAAACCTAAAATAGTGCTCTCAGATATTTTGGTAAAATATATCATCTATTCATTACCTCTTATTACTTTTGGACTGACTATAAACAAGCAACATATTTATAGTTTTGGGAGAGATCACAATTGGAAAAATAAAAGTATTTTTAGGAAATTATATATTGGTATGATTTTTTGGTTCATCACATATTAGACATAATGCATATTGAGAATAATTTTTTTGATTACATATTTTATACCATGTTGGACACACTCAGAAAGACCAAATATATTGTAAAGGTATGGTTAGATCTTTCCCAAATTTATAGGTGTCATGAACTTGAATTATTTAAAGATCAAAGATAACATAATTTAATGAAACTAAAAGCATCTTAAACTATATATAAAGAAATTATTTTATTATTTTTTCAATGGATTAGATATTTGAGGTTACCAAATGGTTATGATTCTAATTTGTTTCATTGTATCAAAAAATGGACATATTGCTGGGTTAAAAAGTCATGACTTCCATGTGATAATGGAAAGACTACCACTTGTTGGTTTTAACAGGATGTTGAATTCTTAAATATGAGTCATGTTAACTGAAATATTATATTTATTTTAAGTTATTTTTGTGGAAACATTAGATTATGACGCATTGAGTATGCCGTAAAAAGTTGTTTTTAATTATGTGTAAATTGGAGAAAATATTCCCACCAACCTTTCATCACTCAATAGTACATTTAATATTTCATTTTACATATAAAGATAAATGTGGAAGATTGTTATAATTCTAATGGATGTACCCATTTGGGATATGTATGAAAACTTAAAAAATAATGTATGTAACAAATCATCAGTTGAAGGGTCAATTATAGAAGCATTCTTCCTCGAGGAAATTTCAAATTTTTACTCTTATTATTTTTAATCTTAATATAATTTAAAACATAATTTCATGGGTCATAATGAGGAAAATGTTTATGTTTAAATAGATCATTAGTTTTTAGTTTTTAATGATCCTGAGCTTGGTTTTGGTGGTTATCAAGAATGATGGCTTTCAGAAGAAGAACTGTATAGAAGTCATACATATGTTCTGATCAATTATGAATAAATGACACATTTTGTGTAGTAAATACTACTTTTTTTTATTTTTTATTTTTTAAGTGATAATTTTTTTAACATTATTTGTTTTATAGACTTCATGATGACCATATCAAAAAAAAATTATACAAATTACCTATGCTTCTCTTGAGGAATATCGACAACAGAATTTTTTATATTGGTTTCAAAGACCAGTAAGTTAAGTTATTTATGAAGAAATATTAAATCATTTTTTTAATGATATCTATTATTATCATTTTTTTATTATTTATAGTCAACACAATATGAAAGTAAAATTTATAGTTAATTATGTGTTAAAAAAATCCTCCATTGAAATTAGTAAAATCTTATAATGGGTATGTGGTTAATGGATTTAAATTTCATACATAAATATAAGGTGAATCAAAAAAATCAATGAATAGTTTTTTTGAAAGTATTGAATCATAAATAAAGTGGAGTTTACTTTTATGTCATACTGGATGAAATAATTGAGTTGTGTTATCTGGGACCAAATTATGTAAAAATATTTAAATATCATTTGTTTGATTTTGATTGAGGGTTGTGAGTTCATCCAAGACATAGAGTTTTTGAAATTAAATATAAAATTATTATAGACTCAAATGAACCATTTATGTTGTCACATTAATAACATAATATTTATTATGAAAATTAATATTTTCTTTAAGAGATTTAAATGACTGGTGGAGTGTAATAAAAATGAAATCTCTTGAAAATCAGTTTCTTGAAAACAAAAATTGTTATGTGGAAGTGAAACCTATCAAAAATTTTCAAGAAAAATATCCCAATACATCTCTTACTGAGTGATATATAAATACCAATGATGAATCCCCCCAGTTAAGGGCCAATGATATTGACAATGTTGATGAAGTAACAAGGGATGATGAAACTAAAAGTCATATGGAAGTTGATGATGCTAAAGAGGAAGGTGAAGAAATTCTCATCAATAAATATGAGGATGAAGATGATGGGTAATGTATTATATTTAGGTATTTATTAGTTTTATATTTGAAATCTATATTAACAATTATCTATAGGTAATATTTTTTATTTCAGATGGTTGGAAATAGTCCCAATGATGTATTTTTTTCCCTCACTAATGTTGTTATTATTTTAGTTTTTTATATTTAATATATATATTGAAAATTATTTACAAGTAAAATTATTATATTCTTAATGATATTTATTATATTTTTTATCAGTATTAATAATTATTTATAGATAAGATTATTATATTCTGGTATTTATTTACATGTAATTATTATATTATGGTATTGATTAGTTTTTTATATTTTATATATGTATCAATAATTATTTATAGGTAAGATAATAATTATATTATGGTATTTATTAGTTTTTTCTATTTGATATTTGTAATTATTTTTTATAGGAAATATTATTTGTTTCAAATGGATGTAGATGGTCCCAAAAATCTATTCTATTCTCTCACTGATGTTGGGATTTTCGATGATGATCCTGATTCATTTGACCCATAGGATTCTTCTAAAACACTATCTATTAGGAGGCATGTTCAATTGTTTAAGGTATTTATTTAATATTAATTATTTGTATTAATTTATTAAAAATATTTCAATCATTTGTTTTTATTTGCACAGTTTTCATATTTTTATATTGGATAGGATGATATGATTTTATGAAATTATTTTTCTGTGCCATGGGTATCATGGGATCTGGTTTCCATTATTGTGCAATATTAGATGTTTGACCACTAGATTATATGTTAATAATTACTATATTTTGTTTTAAATTTATTTAATAAATAACATGTTGTTTTTAATTTTCTTAAAGAAATTATGGTCTCTGATTTATGATAGCATGAGATATCCTATCCAGTAGGTTTGGGATGTTTGTATACATAAAAATTTTCATTAGTTTTTATAAAAACTAATAAAGGTATCTAGGGATAGATATTTTGTTACTATTTTCAGCCAATCTTTATTCTCTCATCAACCAGACTATATCTCATCTCAAGTATGGGATGTATTGTGCTCCTATTGGATATGAGAAACTTTTAAGAGGAGGTTATCATTTGGGCATCAAAATAGGGGGAGGAAGGATGTCACACATAGGGCTGGGAGTTGTACATTTGGTATACATTGATGTCATATGCTAAATAATATTACTTATTAATTTATATATATTTTAACTATAAATTTATTTATATTATACATGCCTCTACTGACCCCTATATTATAGAGTTTTATGTTTTCAAGAATATGTACACTGATCCTTGTATAGGATAAATTTTCGACAAAAAATAGTTCCAGATTGTGGTTAGTATTTTTTTAAAAAATAATTACTTAAATTAATTATATTGTTATTTTTATTTCTAATTATATTTGAAGGAAATGTATGAGACTGTAACTTCTCATTCATGAGAGTGGAAAGATGAGACTGAAGTATATGTCGCTTTCAAGTTAGGTTTTGATGATGGGGCTTGGATACAGGTGAATATGTATGGTTTCAAGAAAGTATGGGTGACAGGTATTGGTTTTCAATTGAAACCTACTAGTTATTATAGTACTTATAAGATGTCATTGGTTATATTGAACAAAGATTGTGCAGAGACTTCGTCATTATACACTGTATAAAAGGAATATAGGTTGAAAGCTTAGGATGAGATAATACAATGGATGTAGATAGAGAAGGAGGAGGATTGTGAGTATCAGCATCAGAGAGATGAGAAAATGTTGGAGTATATAAGACAACTTTCTAGAGGTGTTGGTATGGAGTTTCCTCCCCCTAAAACTTTGTGTGATTCCATCCCCATGATACTAGTTGATCCTCAATTGATTTTATGACTATTATGAATTTTGATTTGATAAACATCATATCTATGAAATGGTGAAAAAATGTTATGCATTTTGTTATTATATTTATTTTTTTTCTATTTTTTCTATTTTTTATTTTTAATTATTAATTATATATTTTTATTATTTTTTAAATATTTATTTAATTATAATAGTTCTTTTTAATCCATTAAAATTAGTTTTTAAAAAAATTTCACTCACTTATTTATAGTAGGAAACACAATACATTTAAAATAATAATTATTGGATATGGTTTATCTCAAATAACTATATTTGTGATTCCATTTTTTGGGATGTGTTTTCTTATGATGGATTCCCATCACTAATGACTTTTAATGATGGGAATCCATCATAAATTGTTTTTTTCAGAAAATTAAAACTCCATTTTTGGTTACATCATGCATTAGGGAAAGGAATGCAGGAACCAAGCAACCCAACCATCCATCCTCCAAAATGATAAATTCATTAAAAAGAAAGAAACAAAAGTTTTAATTTAACAAAAAATAGTCAAGCCCAACTTCAACCTACTGTATCAGTCCTGATTCTGTCTTTGACACCACTACGCACATCACAATCTATCCTGTCAAATATGACAACAAATACCACCACAACTCTAGGCACCCCACACATTTTTCACAATCCACTAGCCATACCTTGCCCATATCATGTCACATAGAAATACTCTAAATCTTAAGTAATCACACAGGGTAGAAAAAAATAAAAAATAACTAACAGGATATCAAAGATATAGAACTAAGGAATCCAACCTTCATAAGAAAATGGGCTCCCTCAGGCCCAAACAATTATCTTTTGAAAACAATAAATTTCTTACTATAATGAATTTATTGATTAATTTAAAATAGGTTACAACCACATATGACCTAAGTCATCAGCTACTGACTACTAATAAATTATTTAATCATGATTCAAGAATAAATTTAAATTCAATAAATTATAAGAAAGAATGATAACAATTAAACATGCCTCTTTATTATTTAGTCATCAAGAATTACTAAATTTATATTCTTTATCCAATTTCCAATAATAAAAAACATGTTAAACCACATCACTAATAATACAATGTTCACTATCTAGAAAATCAATAGGTAAATCATCAACATGGCATAAACACATGTGATCGCTATGTCCCAAAACCAAAATCCACTATTTATTTATAGTTTAATATTTATTAATGTTAATTCCACCACTACCCAATGAGATAAATATTGATAACTTCACAATTGTACTTAAAATAAGATAAGCAATGAATCACCGTCATTAATACTTTAATTGTTCTTTGAAAAAGAATGAAACTATAATAACAGATCTCTAATCACCTCTCTTGTAAGGAATATAAATCTATATAAGGATTTTGTTCTATAAACACACTAATGAGAATCAAAATAACTCCATGACGAATAAAGAAGATAAAAAACTATAGCATGGAAAGATAGAACATGAGGAAAAACTGAATAGAGAGGAAACCATGAGATAAAGAGGGAAAACACATCCTGTATCACCATGAATCAATCACATGAAGCTAGGAATCAATCCCAATCAAAATGGATTAAAAACAATCTAAAAAGGACCTTTGGTAGAATGGGGATTGGGATAATTCATATTAATTTAAGAAAGTTTTTGGATGCAATAGAATTTATAGGTGTCCTAATAAACACACATTCATGACATGAATGGGTCATTCAAGTCATGAATGGTTTGAGTTTAAGACTCATCGAAAAAATTCATCACTAAAATCCTATAAACATGGAATAAATTCACATCATGAAATACATGTTCATGCTATGATTTTTTGGGTATAAATTCATGAAATCCAACCCTTTATTTAATCATTCCACAAACTAATGGTTCAATCCTGAAATAACACCTTGATAACTTCCCTTAATCAATCCACAAATCACTATTCGGGCTACAAACTACTCTTTCACACCATGAATATTATTTCGCACCAAAAAATACTTCTACAACTATATTTTAGATCCCAAACTCCACCAAACCTACTCCAGACTTCCTCTAAGAACCTCTAACTTTTGAAACATGTAAATGAATAGTCTATAAGGGTTTAGTCTCTTACATTAGATATATATCAACAATAATCACCATTGAAAATTAAAACCAAACCAAGAGAGAAGGTAAGGAAAAAAGGGTTATCTGGACAACCAACCCTTGAGATACCTCTTAGAAATCTCTCCATTATAGGATCAAAACCATATCACTTAGATACAAAAGGTGAAAAGCTACACAACACACTATTGGGTGATATTCCTATCAAATAGAAGAAATGACATAAACAAGGCATCAAGGAAGACAAAATTATCTCACAATATATATAAATCACAATATCATCAAAAGATCATTACAAAAGAATATTGAATCACTAAAAAACATGGGGTATTAGGAAAAAATCTATGAATCAAGTTCCTAGGTTTTCTCCTCCATGCCATTGTGTCACCATAGGAAATGAGCTAAGGGAATATCACACCCACACACCACCTTCTCTTTGTGGTTATAGATCTCCAAGAGCCTCTCTTCAAAGGATGCATCATCATCAAAATTAATCACACCCTAATCGATGATGTGAAAATATTCTTGAAGATAATAGTGAATATAAAACATATGAAAGAAATCATGAATTAAAATCATCTACATGTGAAATGTTAACTATTTAAACGATGAATCCTACAACCACCAACACCTTGAATGTCCCAAAAAATTAGGTAGAAATATTGCTCCCATGAACAAACCGCCACTCCAATGATAATGAGTCACCTTAAATAACAAATTATCTCCAATATCAAACTCTAGAGGCATTCTCCTTTGGTAGTTATATGTATTATGATAATACTGTTCCACCATTATATTCTATTGAACCACCCACACCATTTCTACCATTCCTTGAACTAGTTTGGGCATGAGAATTGCTGACCCTCTAAACCTTGTCCAATATAATGGATAATAAAAAGGTTGTTCATACAAACATTCAAATGGTTCCATACCAATGGTGGAGTAAAAACTATTGTTATAAGAAAACTTGACTAAAGGTAAGTGTCTCACCTATGAGCCTCCAAAATCTAGGGAATATGAACACAACATGTCATCAAGAGTCTAGATGGTTTTCTCTATCTAACCATACATCTATGGATGAAAAGTAGTGTTGAGGAACAAACAAGATCCAAAATCATATGGAAGACTTCTCCACACCTTGGATGTGAAATGAGGATCATGATAAAAGATGATCATCCTCAAGACTCCGTGAAGCCTCACAACCTCCACTTTATACTTTGTTGATAAAAACTCCACCAAGATAGACTCCTTGATTACTAATAAGTGAGTTAATTTTTTTAAATGGTCCAATATTACCCATATAACATCATAACCCCCCTCAGATCAAGGTATACTGGTGACGTATCCCATGAAAATTTCCTCCCACTTCCATTGAGGAATATATAATTGATATGGAAAACTATGGGGAATACATTGTCTATCCTTCACCTTCTGGTAGACTAAACACTGGGACATGAACTTTGTAACTACATGCTTCAACCCAAGCTACAAAAATTGATATCTCAGAGAAAAATATATATTTTTCATGCTGAGATGTGTTTATAAGGGTGAGCTATAAAAGTTGTGTAGAAATTCCTTGTACCTCACTGAAGGAATGAAAATCCTCCCATGAAACAACACCTTGTGTTGATCATCCTGCAACCACTCATCAATGACATCACTACATAAAAATTGATATTTCCATAATTTCACCTTGGAATCCCCCAATCAAGAATCCTCTACCTACTACAATAAAGAAAATTTCACCATCATCTAATAGTGGACTCTTTTTCTACAACCTCTACCATATCAATATGCACCACAAAGACATATTCTATCACTCTCCACAAATCCCTAGACATATACATAACACCAATACATGACTTCCTACTTAGTGAATCTGATATAACATTAACCTTTACCAATGTATAAGAAATATTTAATTCATATTCCTAAAATAATTAAATCAACCATCATTGTTTAAAGTTTAGGTCATGCTGGGAGAAGTCATACTTCAAGATCTTATGATCGGTGAAAACCACAAAGTGTTCATCGATGCGATAGTTTCACCACAAATTCAAGGGAAATAAAACCAAAAATAAATCGAGATCATTGATGACATAGTTATATTCATGGGGTCTTAATTTTTGAGACTCATAAGAAACAACTGATATATACTACATTAGGATACTACCCAATCTAATACATAATGCATTATAATAAACCAAAAATTGAACCCCCTATTCTAGAAAATAAAGAACCATGTGACTGATAAAATTCTCTTTAAAATAATATAAAGTATCTTATCATTGGTTATCCCATAAGAATTATTAATCTTTTTTGTTCAAGGATATTATAGGAGTCACCCAATATGAGATAAGTCAGGTACAAACCTCCAATAATAGCCTCCAAGACTAAGGAAACTCTACAACTCTATAATATTCTCCGGGGATTCACAATAAATGACCACATCAATCTTAGAAGGATCCATGACTACTCTATGTTGGGAAATTAAATTCCCTAATAAAAATATTAATATCCCAGAACTCACACTTTAATATCATCTTGAGGAGTTTTTGATAACGAAGAACCCCAAAAAATGGCTTGTAGATGCTCTATGTTCTCCCCTCAGATGCATAGTACACAAGGGTTTCATTGATGAAAAATACCATAAACTAGTCCAAAAAACCTCATAATGATTCAGTCCTAAATCCCATGAATACCGCTATATAATTAATCATGCCAAATGAATTTACAATGAACTCATAATTCCCATAATAACATTGGAAATCATTCTTCATAATATCTTCATCCTTCAACTATATCTGATGATATCATGACTATAAATTAGTCATTGATAACAAACTATAGACCTTTATTTAATAGAATAAATCATTAATACATAAGAGGGGGTATATATTATTCACTATCACCTAATATAAAGATGATAACTGATACATATACACAGACTTCCATCAACCTTGGGAAAAAACCAAAGCACCCCAAAGTGAAATGCTTGGTTGAATAAAACCTCATTGTAATATATAATTGATATATATCCAAATCTATCTCAACTTATAATTCATCATATTATATGGATACATTGAAATTAGATAATAACCTACCTGTATATCTATACTAAATTTGATATCCCATCAATGGGATAATGCTACAACCTATTCAGGAGACAACATGGTACTCTTCCACCACCTTAGGAAACACTGTCAGCTGAACCTTCGATGAACTCAGCATCAACTTGTCCATCATGGAAAATAAGGACTGGGCATACTTCTAACCCATTCAAAGGTCTTACTTTTCAACAAACAAGGAAGGCTATCCTTAATCATTTTATAACACAGTATACCTCTTGAAGCAATCCATGATATCCTACACTAAATACAACCAGTCCATGATGAGGATAATGTTGTATGGTTGTATCCACAAACATAGAAAATCTCCTAAATAGTGGTTTTACTCGAGTAATAGGTCACAATATCTACACACTCCAAAAAAATTATCTCATAATCCAACCAGTATGGTTAATTACAAGGGAATTAGAAGACTCTCCACCCCAAGTCTCAAAATAGGAACCATAAAAGGTGAAATGAGGAGTGCATAGATTCTGAATCAAACATGACATGCACCCAAGTAAAAAAAAGAAAATGGTACCTCAAAAGATGTTCAGATCTTCTGGATTTGGAAACTATAGAGCATGCATTTATCCATGACCTATCCTACAACCTATTTAATCCTGATGAAAACCACCTCCATAGTTGTGATCTACTCTCTAAGAATAAAGATAATTACTAAGTTATACTCTCCCTACCCTGTCTCACCTTCAGTGATCATAGGCTAGATTAACTTGTTGATTCTACCTCAAATGATATTGTTATAATGATGAAACATAAAGAGGACTAATACCTTCTCACTATCTGATCAGAAAGGTCAAGAACTCCCATCATGGATAACCATGGACTCTAAAAGAAAAAAAAGTTTGATCCCTTGGTAGGGGCTTGAGAGTAACTAACTTTGGTGAAATAAGATGAAGAGGGATGAGAACTACCCCCGACTATCCAAGAACCATTATATCCAAGAAATAAAGAACCCCAGACCACAACTCTACTATATATGGAATCTTTATGAATCCCCTCTTGGGATGATCTAGTCTTAACCAGTGTCCTCTCAACAACCCCTTCTCTTGCTAGTACCTCAAGATAAGTCAATATTATAAATGAAGTAACATGATTCTTGATATTTGGATGAAATAATCCTCAAAATTCCTCACCTTTTCCTCATATTATAGAATCAGTTCTTAAGCCTACCAAAGAAGGTTCCTAAAATAGATCATGAACTCCCACATGGTGGAAATCCCTTATCAAAGGGTAAGTAGCTCATATAGAATAATAAACTATATGGTTGAAGAAAGAAACTCATATTATAACTAATCTCAAAAAATATCACATGAAATAACTAAATACTCACAATACTTAAGGAATAAGAACCACCACTACCTATCTACCCCACACAGTATTTCCACTGCTAACAAAACCTAGTGCTCCTTCAAAGAAAAAATTGAACTGAATGCTATCTATACCTCCTCCAAATGGTCCCCTGTCAATAAATCTGAAACAGATCCCTCATAATTTTTCAGAATTTGGCACTAAAACTATCAAAGTGTCCTCCTCCAAGTGTAATAAACATTGAACATAACTCTACAATGATATGTTGGAACATATTACTAAACATCTTTGGCATAAACTGTATATGGACATCAACCTAGATCTATTTCTATAAAAGAAAAAAATTATTAGGTACTTATAAACCTAGAATCTATAATATTTAATATTAATTAATTAAGGTTCAATATAACCTAAAATTTTACCAATTTCAAATATAGATGCAAGCTAGAATGTTGTGTGATTATTTACTAAGTCTTTACCCTATAAATAGTATCACTTCACTTGACAAAATTAGTAAATTTAAATTTCATTGATTTAGATAATAGGGGGCCCTAAATATATGTGTCATAGTCATTTTCCTTGTTTATAGTTTATACTATGATCAGAGGACATCATTTCCCTACCAACCCATTCAATCCTCACCAGTTCCTACATCTAAACTCCATCCTATCCCTCGAACTACCATTGATACCACTATATATTGAATCCGTGACAAGATCAAATGGTGTTGTTATTTCCCTCAAGTATATTCAAAATAAAAAATTTTAAAACTCATATCAGTGATATTTGATTAATTAAAATTAATATAGTGGGAATATCAAGACAGATTCTATAGATTTAGTGAAATTAGCTTAATTTGGTTTTTAAGAATTTTTGATTTGATTGATCTTAAGAAATAGGATGAAGAAAAGATATTGGTTTTGAAATTTTTTTGAATAAAGATATAGAATGAAGCAAATCAATTTTGGTTTTGAAAATGAAGTTTAATTTAAGGCATGTTGGGGTTCTATAATTTCAAGGTTTGGGTGAAATTAGATTTCACTAATTAAATAAATTAATCCATGTATAGAATCATATTTGAGATGAGGTGGATCCAATGGTCCTGTAATCCCCTCCTCGATGCAAAAATCTCCTATTTCCCCTAGTCTGGTAATTTAGGGTTTCACCGAATCAAGTTTTCCTTGATTCGATTTTTAAATTTGGGTACCTTAAATATGAAAATGGCCATGCCTAATTTAGGGTAACTAATTCCTCAATTAAAAGGTTCCTTTCAAATTATCAACAAATTGTCTTGATTAACCCAAAATAAAGGGATTGGAATTGGATAAATAAATCTATGAAAACTAAATACATGAATAGAATAAAAGAAATAAATCCAACAACACCTTACCCGGTTGGCTACATTACCCTAGCACTAGGTGGGTTTGACCCCATAATCATAGTGATGATATATTAATAGGGAAGGAAAGAAATAAAATAAAACATAAAGAATAGAGTGGAGATGTCGAACTAGTGAGAACCCTATACAGTGAGGCTTCTCGTTCCAAATTTTGTTCTCTAGATTCATTTTTTGGAAAAAACATCATGGAACTCTATTTATAGAACTTTTGGGGGACTCATGTTTCATTAAATTCATCATTAATATATCCAATTATGAGTGGTAGGTCCACCTCATGTATTAAATGGTGTCCCGAGTCATTATATGGAATTTCCCATAGAAAATACCATAAAAAGATCCTTACTGGGTCTGTCTTGAAACATTCATCGTGTGAATTTGTTTCATAATGTGAAAGTATCAGGCTCTGCTCTGATTAATTTTTATTCACTTCATGATTTATACAATTTTCATGCCTTTTAATATTTATATTTCCTATAATGTTTTCAAGATGTGAATCTTTAATTTCCATCACAAAAACCTATATTTTTCTCTAGTTATTACATTGCATTCCCCATAAGTATCCCATAAACATCCATAATTTTTGGATACCTTCTTTTATGTTGTGTAAATGATGTTTTCCAGATTATTCAATGCTTCCCAACTCTATTGTAGATTCAATTTCAAGATTTCTCACCGAACCACTTCGTTTCACGGTGGAAAGTGTCTTTTTTCTCCTCAAATTCATCCCTTTTTGTTATTTTTCTAAATATTGGTTGTATCCTGTCAATTATCACAAAACAAGTTAAATATTCCCAGTTTTGGAAAGCATAATAAATTATTTATAGAAATAATTATATAAAAATACCAAAAAATATATATAAAAAATTCCCATATGACTCCCCCTAAAGGCACCCCTCTTGGGTAAGCAATGAAGGAAGAGGGATGATGACACCCACATGACACTTCTAAGGGAAACAAGTTGGTGAATAAAACTGAGGGTATGTCATACACACAAATGGGAGGCAATACCGTCTAATAATAATATAAGGAATGAGAGATAAGATGATACCACTAAATAACTCCTGTTCAATATAAATAAAAGATCAAAATACATGCATTTAATTTATACCGATATTAAAAATTGTAAAAAAGAAACTAAAAGTACTAAAAGAAATCCCCATTAGTAACTTTGAATACTAAAAAACTTCTAAACAATTCCACATGATAGTAATATCCAACCCGATCCCCAACCAGTTCTTGAAGACTTGAAAAAATCTTATATAGTGATCATTAAAGGTATGCTTTGTAGGATCCTCCTCGAATCCTCTCATAACAATATGACTAAAGAAAAATAAATCTCATTGAATGACCAATGAAACTAACTCGCCACCTAATCAAGTATGTTAAGTTCCCATACTCACCATGGATATCTCACTAAATATCATATTAAAGTAATAATGTAATATCCAATATAATATAAACATAAAGGTACCCACTACCAATTTCTATCCTGTTTTATACTCTCACACCCAATGCTGCATATCCTAAGCCACATCTCTATAAAAATCCACATGTTTCAAAGGAAACTATATAATAACCTACACCTCGTGTGTCACATAATCTCATCATCAACACTTCAACCAAATAGAAACTGAGCAGTTTACCAAGATCCACCACAACTAGTACACTATCTAATACACCTCAATACAACATAGCTTGTATACAATGTAATTATAATAATCTTTAGGATACAATATATGGATATAGAGGTTTCTAAAATAATTTCAATCCATTATATCCCTCTACACCACATATACTGAAGGTAACCCCAATGCATACCGATATACAATACTAATCCTAGATAAGAGAAAGAATGAGAGGGGGTAGTCATCCATCCACCCTTGCTAACATAGATATTAGGGAAAACACCCCCAGAGTCCACTGGATGTTGTTTACTGACATGGGTGGGGTAACATATGAAATCACATAACATAAGAAATATATATATCTCACAACCACACTAAGGGAAACTACCTAGCCTTAGACTCAACTATAACTATCATCTCTTGGTGACCCAACAACCAATGCCACAATCTAGATATCCTATAGGTAGTTAAACATTTCAAAAGACTCTCAATTATTATTTTTGGTTGAACACTTCATATTACATAATTACCAAAAAATTATCTTGATTCATCCATCGAGCTCCCAACACCATGGGTTAAATTATTTAATATTAATTATCATTCTATAATTCCAGGTACTCTATGACTCATCCTAATGTATCATAAAATATGAATAGACAAACACAAACAACTACATCAAGAAGTAGGGAAAGAAATGTAGTAAACAAGTAACCTGACCATCTATCCTCCAAAGTAACAAATTCATTAACAAGAAGAAACCCATATTTAAATTTAACATACAATGAGCAATCCAAGTTTCAACCCGCTTCATCAGTCTCAGTGTTATCCCTGACCCAACTATGCATATCACCATCCACCCCACCATCGATGACATCAACTGTTTCCACAACCTTGAGAACCTCTACAAATTTCTCACCAATCCACAAGACATCTGAGGCTCACATCATGTCACATATTAATTCTCCACATCCAGTGCAATCATAAAAGATAATAAGAAAAAATATATTTAACAATTCATATAGGATCTAGAGTCAAGATATCTATCCCTCATAAGAAAACAAAATTGGTCAACCCCAAACAATTATATTTATTAAAAAATCAATTCATTTTAATTTTTAATTTATTGATTTATTTAACATAGGTTACCTATATTGGAAACCTAAGTCATCAAATATCAAGTACTAATAAAATTATTTAAATATGTTTCAAGCATAACTTAAATTTCCATGAACTATAAGGAAGAATGATAATAATTAGACAAGAATATTTATAATTTAGTTATAAATAATTACCATATTTATGTTATTTATCCAATTTTAAAGCATAAAAAACATGCTAAACCACAAAAAAGAAACAAGAGAAATCACTCTATCTTGAAAATTAAGAGGAAAAATATCAACACAACATAAAAAATGTGCTCTCTACAACCCAAAACAAAAAGTCATTCTTTAATTTCAGTTTAATCTTCATTAAGTTTAATTACACCACTACCAAATAAGATAAATGATGCTAAATTCACAATTTATCTTAAAACAAGAGAATTAATGAATCACCTACTTCAATACTTTCAATTTTTTTTGAAAAATAATAGAATGAAAAGCACAAATATTTGATAACATCTCCTGTTAGGAATCTATAGCTCTCTAAGGATGCTTCACTATGAAAACACTGAAATGTATCAAAATAAATCCATGATAAATGAAAGAGTTAAACCACCATAACATGGAAAGATAGATTATGAGAAAATAAAACCAAATAAAGAACCAACCATAAGAGAAAAAGAGAAAACTAACCTTGTAAAGACCCCAACCCTAGTAGCTCAGACCTATTAGTTACTTTATTACATTTTCAATAGATAAAAAGAATAAAATATAAAAGGACAAAATAGTCTAGTATTATTGGAAAACTAGATACATACCTGAATATCAAATTATATTTAAAAATATAAAATAAAAAACAAAGTGGAATTAAATATTCTACATTCTTAAACTCATTCAATTATTACTTCTTCATATCCTAGGGAAAGAAAAAAATAAGGATGAGTTTAGATTCTTAGTAAGGGTTACATAAAATAGAATATATCATGAGTAAATAAGGTATCATAAATATCTAAAGGTAAATAACTAAAAATACATTCCATTTAATCAATAAAATAATCATGAATAATAATATGGAAGTAGTAAATGAATATCAAATGATGCCATATAAATGATCACATGAGATTGAAACTTATCCATGAATATTATTCAAAATAATCACATAGATATTAATAACTGATTTTACAATTACAGAATTCATAATATTGGACATCTGAAACATATCATTAAATCCTTGTTCCAAGACATTTTAAACAATGAGTATATATGCACTAAAAACCCATTTAATAAGACTCGACAATCAGTTTATTTCATGAGAACTATCGATGAATTATAGGGATATGTAATTAAAATTCCCACCCATCACTTAATAACTCTAATGAATCCATCATATTAATAAACAATGAAACTCAATCAACATGCCTTATTAGAAAACTATCTGTATAGGAAGAACTATCATATGGAATATCAACACTTTCCCTAATAGAAATTATGATAAAACACACCAAGAAATAATAAGGATGGTATCATTATAACATATTTATAGTGTAGAATAAAAGGGTTACTGTTGATGATGATTATAAATACCATAAAATATCATTAAAATCATTCTTGATGAAAATACCTTTTTCACTTTGAAATCTACTTTTAAAAACTAAAAATTTACAGAATATTATGGGATTTTTTTTTGAAAATAACCATGGAAAATTGTAATGAAAAAATCAAATTAAATATTATTCGCAACATTGTGAAATTATATTCATGTTGTATAAGCTAAAAAATCATTCTTTTCAAACTTTTGTAAAAAAAAGTAAACAATGTACCTAGTTTCAAAAATTACATGAAGATTACTTTTAAAAAATTTAGAAAAAGTAAAAAATGGGTAAAAATTTATTTAATAAATCATTATATAATAATAAAAACATTATTCAAAACATTTTATAGAAAACATGAACATGTAAGAAAAAAGATTTTGACGAAATAGAGAAATAAAGTCACTTTTCTCAAAAACATTATTTTGGTCTCTTGATTATTTAAAGAGGGGAAAAATAAAGGAAAAATTATAATTTACAAAAATAAATATAGGAGAATAAAAAATATTAGGTTTAATATAAAAATATTAAATAATTATCCCAGTGAAGACTTTCACATAAATAATCCCGAATAATGATGAGATTGTGAAATACACCCTTACCACTTTGGTATCTTTCAAATCATAACCCCCATGAAATAAATAAAGTAAAATAAAAATTTAAATACTGTGCATATAAAGTTAATAATGATATATCATATCAAAATGGTAGTATATATACCACATGAAATAAACAAGTGGTGAATATGGCATATGTCTCATGAAAACAAAAATGAGATAGAAACCCTTACCTTGGGTCTGACTTCCTTCATATGTGTTCAATACTCCTATGTAATAAATATATGTTAATTATAAAAATATTATAGAACCATAATAACATGTATCATACTATATATTGTTTAATTATAACCTTTTATCAAATATTTATACAATTCTTTATTAAAATCACTGTTCTTGGTGATAACTACTTCATTTTTCATGTATATTTCGGTTCGGTAGTTTTGGTCATTGTAATTTGAAATTGTTTAATCATATACATAATTTTAATCATGATATAAATTTAATATATATTTATTAAATATATCCTTATTATTATCTATGTAAATATTAAATGAAAAACAGATCACATCGCTTCGTAGAGGTTGTAGTCTACACGTAAGCACAAACAACATTATTATTTTCCAATGGATTGGAAGGTAAGAAGGTATATATGAAATTATAATTACAGAATAATATTTATTACATAAATGTCATATATATTCATCATTTACTTATTTATAACCATTCAAGTGAAGTGTTGATGAAAAATGAATTACACCACTATATGGAGATGGTAAGTCGCACACACACACAAGCGATGTTTTCATTTTTCATAAGATATAAAAGAGATGTAAAATTGTTGTATCATAATAATAATAGAATTTAAATATATTTATGACACTCTATTTATTATTTTATGATGGTTACAACACATTAATATGAATTATAAGTAGAAATAAACTTGGAATAGTCGGTAAAGACAATTACCTCTTATTTGGTAGTATTCCTTTAGATATTCTCTTAAGGGGCCTAGGATTGGTATTTTGGAAGGAAAAATCATCTATAAATTGTATATGTATTTGAGGAAGATATTTGTTTTATAGTTTGGATGATTTTGGTTGCTCAAAGCGGTGTAAAGAAAATAGATAAGGGGTGTCCTTTTATTAGTGAGGGGAGGGACATTCTTTAAATTTCACAAAGTATTAAATTAATATAAAATATTTTTTATGTAAAAATGGATCCAAATTTATATAATTCTAATATAACATGATTATGAGTATATATAATCTCATATAATAAAATTTGGGATTTTTTTGTTATGTTATTACCCTTATCTTTTAGTTTTAACCCTCGTTAACCCTTTTGAAAATTACCACATTATTAAAGTTTTCATATTTTTAAGGATCAATAATGTTACCACAAAAAAAATAAACGAACCATAAATAAACCATGGTTGATATTTTCAACCATATAAAATTAATTTTGAATAAGAGAACATTTTTGTGAATTTTAAATCATTTAATAACATTTTATTTATTATAAAATATCCTTAATTCCATTTTTGACACTACTCATTTAATTTGGATTTAAATACATTAAGATAAAATATAATTCAAATGTAAAATTTTAAAAAATATTTAAAATTTCACATCCTTATATAAAATCATTGGATCACTATAACTCACTCAAAAAATATTACTTTTAGAGTCTTAAAAATAATTTATTTTATTTTTATGTTAATTTGTTGGGAAAAAATCCCTCAAGGTAACATTGTGGTGTTTTTTGGGTTTATTGTGTTTTATGTAAAATAAGGTTTCCATGGATATTTGTGGAGTTAAATAGAGATTTTTGGAAATCTATGTTTACAATGATCCAAGATAAAGGAATGGATTCTCTAGGGGTAGTACAAAAATTTCTTATACAAGGTGGCACCGTTTCCCAGTATTTTCTAAATTGTTTGGCCCAAAATCTGAAGAATGGAGAAAGGTGTTTTTGGAAAATGAAGTTGTGTGAAATATTGAAGGTGGATATTAATATTGTTCACAAGTGGAGTTCTAGGATCAACACATAAAAATATTTCAAACGAAAGAATCACACGAAATATTGGTTTTTGCGCGAAAGGTGGTTTGCACATGCCCATGAAATAAAAATGAAGTGAATGATGCGAAAGAGGTTTACACATGAAATGAGACACCGAATATGGTTTTACGCAATCATAGGAAATATTATGTGCATAGAGGAAGATGTGTTTGGGTCTTATGTGCAGGGTCATCCAAGCCTATAAATATATAGCTACCCCTCTCATTTCAAGAGCTTAACCCTTAGAGAAATCTAGGGCTCTGAATCATGTAAGAGTTGTGCGCCAAAAGAGTTGTGCATAAAGATATTTTCATGAAAAAGGTTTTGAAAATAAATAGAGGTGGGTTAGAATAATAAATGTTGCATGAAATTTTATAAAGATTCGCACAAGACACCCAAAGGTTGTGTGAAATATAGAAGCTACCTAGTAATTCTATGGTAAAGGGGTATTCATCAAGTGGATGAAAGTGGAACTCCATGATAAACTAAATGAGTTGTAAAACATATTGATTCAAGAAATAAAAGGAGGATCTTATAAAGAATAAGTATGCACAATTAATTTGATATATAAATGAGATTTAAAATTGTGGTTGGTTGTAAAATAAGAGGGATAGTGAGTCCACTCCGAACTATGTAAACAACAGTGCGCTTTTAGTGGATTTGGTACATCGGCACATTTCCATTGTATGCTCGTTGGACATTGCACAGTGAGAGTGAACCAAGAAAAATTATTGTGTATCGTGCATTATTTTATTTCTGTTCATTCATTTCTATGAGAAAGATAGAGGACAACATTTTTTTAACAATGAAACAAGATCGAAAGGGGTAGTTGATTTAATCTATCATACCCTGATTCAGCCCCCTCTTAGGGTATTTTACCTAGTAGGACTAACATAATTGAATAAAAACTATATCGGTGTTGCGTAATAATTAAAGATAATTATTTAATAAATAAGAATTATAAATAAATTACCATGATAAAAATAGTTTATATTTAAAATAAACATTTTAAATAAAACTTTTCCCATGTCTATCCTTATAATAAAAATTTAAAGTGATTAAAGTCAAAAGAGTGAAATTTTGTATTTATTATTTTCTTAAATTAATATATTGGTCCTAATCAAATAAATATTGAACCCATTGGCCATATATTCGATACTTGTATGAATATGGATGAATCCCACCCATCCAATAGGATACAATCAAGTGTTAGGGTCATTTTTAGTCTTTATTATGTTGTTTTTAACCTTAATTACCCAATTTACCCTTACTATGGTGACAAGTATTTATTATGGTTACTATTACCAATGAAAAAAAATTAACGGGACATATTTACCATATTTTAACTGATTTATTCAAATATTGAAATTGTTTTTATAAAATCAATTACAATAAGTGTCATAAATTAATTTAAGATTAAATTGAAAAACACAATGAAAAACAATTTTTCATAAAAATATATTTTTAAGTATAATTTTTTTTGTATACTAAATTAAACTATAAAATTAATTCCAATGAAATTATTTCAATTATTTATAATATTATTTAACTAATTTTATATCAAAACAATTTTTTGTAAAAATGAAACTTTGTAAATTTTTGATACAAAAATACAGTTTTCATTAAAAATTAATATTTTTCTCAATTCATTAGAGAATCATTCTGTTTAGAAAAAACTCAAAATTTAATCCTAAGTTAATTTTGATATGATTATTTCAAAAATTTTGTTCATTTTATAAAATAAAAAACGAAAAATGTAGGAAATTATTTATAATTCCCTCACACAAAATAAAAAATAAAACCATTTTTAAAGTATAAAATGATTTTACTAAAAATTAAGTACTTATTTATTATTAAGAAATAAATTATATAAAAACATTATAAATCTATTCATATTGTGGAAAACCCTATTCATACCCACCAAATTCAACTACTAGGTTATAATGTTCATATTTAAATAATAATATTTCATGGTTTGTTTAACCTAAGTATTTCATATTGTATACACTATCAAACGTAGTGTTATTTTAAAATATTCGGTTGTTACATTATCCCCATTCAATAAATTTTATCCTCATAATTTGAACTTGTGATCGGTAAAGAAGGGTTTTACATTTCAAAAATACTTTGTGGAAAACTCACATCATAAAAGGGTTAATAAAACATTATCTTCAAAAGAGGGAAAGGGAAAAACAAAGGTTATCTAGAATAACATAGAAATAGGTTTTAAAATAGGATAACATTAGTTGTAAGTGAAAATATAGACATGGTGGAGAAAACTAACACCTAAGGACTAATATAGAGTGATATATAACATGGATAAGAGAAAGTTAACGACCACAAAATGATAAATCTGTAATGGGTGAAATGACCATCAATTCATCAGAAATGATCTTAATTAGATAATTTTCTTTGTTTCAATATCCACATCCTAGAGGTGAGTAATTACTTTACCATCTAGAATAAGAAAATAAAAAAATATACTTGATGAGTATAATTTCATACTTTAATCAATTTCCACCACAATATAATCCTATCTCAAAACGATGAGTATTCAGGAAGAATTTTTTATATCCGAATCAATAAAATCAACTAATAATGGATCACATAATCCAAAAAGTATAAAAATATATTCCTCCTATCTTTAAATTTTAACCAAAATTGAAATGGTTATAACAAGGTAAAATAATATCCAAAATTTATAATCCTTTATATGAATAACTATTACATTTTAATCCAAAATTTCCACAATAACACCAAAATTCCAACTTATATTTTTCCAAATATAAATATTCCTACATCTCAATTAACCTAAATAACCTCAATATTAAAGAATGTTTTAATACCAATGATTATCTTATACCTTTTAACTTACATTCCAAAAATTAAATTTCATTCTTCCCAAATAATATTTCATGTTAGACCACATGTTAAACCTAAAGGTTACATATACTTTAAACTAATAAAGAATCTAAAAAAATAATTAATTACCATGAAAAATAACTATATAATATTATAATGTAGTGAACATAACTAGAATATCATGAATAAAATTTAAAAACCTACCTGAAAGTTAATCCTTAGCCTGGCCATATATATCTCTAAAAATATCACCTTGTTAATGAATCAATTTTAAACCATCAATATTTTCTATGTTACACTATCCAATAGACCATAATTAACTTAAAATAAAATCATATATTGGCTTAAAGGGTTATTAAGTCCTTAATAGATTATTCTTCCCAAAACATTGTAAAGTTTTAAATCACCTCAAAATTCCATCACTTAAAACCTCAAAAGGGGTATCTATGCTTTTAAACTTATGATAAAACTTATAAACCCATAATGGTATTCATAACTATTAAGTGTCCTTAATATAGAAACATATATTCTTCCGAAAACTAACATAATCCATATTTCTCAAATAAAACCACATACTATTTTCCTAAATCTAAAATACAATAAAATTCATCCAAGATGACCTAAATCACTTTATTATCAAATAACTAACCCATTTTTAGGTCACAAAAAGTATTCCATTTACTTCATCAATGTTAATCATGACATTACCACTAAATCAATTTTCTTGGTTATTATAACCTTTTAATATATGCTTTCAAATACTAAAAGAAATACTATTTTAGAACAATACTTAGATGTTTCATTATTCTTATAACCATAATATCATTGATATAAAAATTCTATGACATAATTCTCAAATACCAATACACAAACACTTCAATACTTCCACTTCAATGATTTACATGGAATACGACCTTCATTAGTCTAGGAATTAACCCTTGGATTAGGGAATCAGATTGGATAATTCCCATATTATCCACACATAATACATTGAACTATAAATGGTACCTTGGTATGAACTTTATATTCCTATATCAAATTATTCATTTGTTCCTTTCAACTCATTGATCTATGTCCTTCTATTACACACATAAAACCTTTTACTATTCCTTTGATTCATTCTCTAGGGTGTCACTTTCCCTATTTTTGACATGAATTAAATTGAGATTTATTTTATCCATGGTCTCCACTAACCAAAATATAAAAAAATATATCCTTATCTTCTTTTGTGAGTCCAAGAGTTGGCTAAGGCGAAATATTTTAATAATATATCTTGGTAAATAATTAGGTATGATCAAAATATCTTTCACTCTAATCATCATCCCATCATGTGTATCATAATCACCATATTTTACATTGCATTCAATGTTAACACAGTTACTTATGGTTTTAGCCATTGAATGAAACCAAAAATAATAGTATGCATAACAATAATCATAGTGGAAAACCACATAATCATGGAAATAATTTATAGTATATCTAAATGATAACATATTATTTTCGATCTAAAACATATTAGGTTTAATCTAGGTTATTCATGGTTATCATCTATTCAAATCCTTCACAATGGTTCATAAATAAAAATTGAATTACCCCAAGCATATTCTGGGAGAGTCCAAACGAGTGCACAATATGGGAATACTCATCGAGAACCAGAATGATGGATAAGATATACTCAACCAATCATTTTCAGGGTTATTAACCCTAGATGTATTTATTTCAGAACCACATCCACTTGTAGTATCTAGACACAAATGTATTGCTATTAAAACCACATAATATCTAGATTACTAAATTTTTGGATGTTATCCTATACTTAAGAATTATCCTCTAATTCATTCAAAGGGTTATGTTTTCTAATCTATGTTTTCCTAAATATAGTTCCCAAGGTTTCTAATAAAATTCATTTAATAAAAATGTAAATACCCTAACCCTAGTATTCTAGAGTTGATGGTTAGTTTATTACATTGTCACTAAATAAAAGGAATCAAATCTTGAGGGACCAAATAGTTCAGTATTATTGGTAAAATATATTCATAATTTAATTTCAAATTATATTTGAAAACATAAAATAAAAAACATAGTGAAAGTAAATATTCTACATTATTGAAATCATTAAAATATTCCGTATTTATATCATGGGGAAAGGAAAAAAAATAATGGAAAGGTCAGATGATTAGTAAGGGTTATAAAAAATAGAATCTATCATGAGTAAATAAGCCATAATCAATATGAAAATTTAAATAATTAAAAAAATCATTTAATCAATAAATTGAGCGTGAATAATAATATGGTAGGAGTAAATGTAGATAAAATGATTCTATATAAATAAACACATGATTTTTAAACTTATACATGGATATTATTAAAAACAATCTCACGGAAATCAATAACTAATTTTATTATGATGAAATACATAATAATATATATTTGAAACCTACTATTAAGGCCTTGTACCAAGAAATTTTAAAATATGGGTAGGTATACACCAAAACCCCATTTAATAAGGCTATCAAACTAAGTTTTCTCATGATACCCCCTGATTAATCAAAGTGATATTTAATTTCAAGCCCCAAACATAACTTAATAATTCCAATTAATTCATCATATGAATGAAAAATACAACTTACACTAGTGTAGAAAACATTTTTTACAGCGGTTATTTTTTATTTTTAATGTTGGATTTTAGCCATGTTATTACAGGAGACGTTATAAACATAGTTTTTTTACGTCAGTTATTTTACAACCTACGTAAAAAACACAAATCCGAAGTGTTTTTCACGTCAGTTGATAAAAACACGATGTGGAAAACGCTTCAGAGTCGTGGTTTATTATGTCAGTTATTTAATATCCGACATGGTATATACCCTTTCATGTCAGTTATATAATAACTGACGTCATAAAGCACTCCTCTAAAGCATTTATCAGGTCGGCTATTTTTATAACCGACGTGATAAACCTATCTGCCAAGCAGTTTCCAACGTCGGTTATATAATAACCAACGTAAAAACGTATCTACGACATCAATTATTTTATAACCGACATAAAAACTATCCATCTAAATTTATTACGTTGGTTATGAAATAACCGATGTAAAAACCATTTCCCATGAAGTTATTATGTCAGTTTCCAAATAACCGAAGTTAAAACTAATCCCAATGCATTTTTACGTCTGTTATGAAATAACAGACATAAATTTTTTTTTTAAATAAAACCAAACCACTGCTATGCCTAGCCAAATTACCTGAAACAGACCAAAAGGTTACCCCAAAAATAGACCAAAACAGACCAGAACCCCCCACCCCACTGGATAGACCCCACCACACCCCTGGACACCCTCCCACCCTCCTGGACACCCCCACACCCTTGGAATACCCCACTACCCACTGGACAACCCCCTCACCCCTGGAAAACCCCCACCCTCTTGTATACCCCCAACCCCTGGACAGCACTCCCACACCCCTGGACAGCCCTCCCACACCCCTAAAACAGACCAAAAAGTTACAAAAAACAGACCAGAACCCCTCACCCCACTGGAAAGCCACCACCACACCCCTAGACACCCCCAACACCCCTGGATAGCCCCACCACTCCCTAGACAGCCCCCAAACCCCTAGACCCCCCACCCTTATGTTTACCCCCACCCCCTGGACAACACTCACACACCCCTGGAAAACCCTCCCACACCCCTGAAATAGACCAAAAAAGTTACCAAAAAACAGACCATAAACCCCCACCCCATTAGACAGCCCCCACCACACCCTGGACACCCCCACACCCCCAGACTTCCCCCACCCCTTGGACTGCCCCCACACCCCTGGACAACCCCCTCACCCTCCTGGACACCCCATACACCCCTGGACCGCCCCACCCCCTGGACTGCCCCCACACCCCTGGACAACCCCCCACCCTCCTGGACACCCCCACACCCCTGGACTGCCCCCACCCCCTGGATATCCCCCACACCCCTAGACAACCCCCACCCTCCTGTATACCCCCACCCCCTGGACGACATTCCCACACCCCTGGACAACCCTCCCACACCCCTAAAACAGACCAAAAAGTTACAAAAAACAGACCAAAATAGACCAGAACCCCCCCTCCCACCCCACTGGACATCCCCCACGACACCCCTGGACACCCCCACACCCCTGGGCAACCCCCACCCCCTGGACAACCCCCACACCCCTGGGCAATCCCCCCACCCTCCTGGACACCCCCACACCCTTGGACCACCCCACCCTCGGGACTACCCCCACACCCCTGGAAACCCCCTGGACATCCCCCCACTTGCCTGGACATCCCTCCCACCCTCCTGGACACCCTCCCACCCCACTGAACAGCCCCCACCACACCCCTGGACACCCCCACCTCATTGGACACCCCCAGACCCAAAATAGACCAAAACCCAACCAAAACCAGACCAGAACCCCCCCACCCCACTGGACAACCCCCACCACACCCCTAGACACCCCCACACCCATGGACTGACCCCACCCCTGGACATCCCCTGGATAGCTGGTGTTGGGAGAGGATGTGCCACCATCCCTAGGGGGGTTTAACGCCAATGGAAGGTACTCATCACTCCCACATGTGAAGCTTGAGCTCTCAAAATGTTTCACCAATGCTTTCTTTCCCTTTAAACATCATTCATTCTATCACTTTGATGCCAGTATAACCAGGGGAAAACACCATCACACATGACGAAATTTCCCCTGGTTATACTGGAATCAAAGTGATAGAATGAATGATTTTTAATGGGGAAGAAAGAATTGGTGAAACATTTTGAGAGCTCAAGGTTCGCATGTGGGAGTGATGAGTACCTTCCAGCGGCGTTCAGCCCACCGAGGGATGGCGTCATATCCTCTCCCACCCCCCTGGACTACCCCCCACCCCATGGACACCCTGGACCCCCCCACTGGATAGCCCTCCCACACCCTTGGAAACCCCCCTCACCCCACAGGACACCCCCACACCCCTGGACACCCCCTGGATAGCCCCCCACTCCCCTAGATAGCCCTTCCACCCTCCTGGAAACATTCCCACCCCCTGGACTGCCCCCCACTCTCATGGACACCCAGGACACCCCCACCCCACCAGACAATCCTCCCACACCCCTGGATACCCCCACCCCACTGAACACCCCCCCCACACCATTAGAACCCCTCCCCCCAGACCAGAATCCATACCAGAAAAACCATCATAAGTAGACCAAAACAAGAAGTATAGAAAAATTAAACATTCACATATATAACATTCAAAACTTACAATGTAAACTTAAAAAAACTAAATCCAACCTTAATGACTACCAAATACACAATTATAGTGAAAATATTCAAAATTACATTTTACACTACAAACAACTAAAATTCAATCAAACTTGTAAAATAATTTGACCATTCCACTTGTAAGTGTTTGACGTCTTGAGCACTATAGGGTTGAGGGTCATCAAATAGATAAAAATTAAAAGGATAGTAGTTAACATTTATAATGAATAAATCAAATGAAATATTATGGCAAAGTTTAAAAGGAAATCTTACTATTTCAAAGTTCACAACTGTCCCAGTTGTTATTATTTCATACATAAATCTTAACATATAATATCTGCATTCGATGACGCCTTGTTGTTCATGACAATTCTGTTTGAATGAGTGTAAATTCAATATATTATTTTTTTGTAATAAATAAAAAGTACAAATTATAAATGTATATTTACCTTTACATTTACATATTTGATCTTCACACTCCTTTTCTTTGTGTTTTTTCGAAAGTAGACCCATCCCCTGTTAGAAAATAATACGAATGGGATAAATTTAAAATTCATTATAATATATAAAACTATTGAGAAATTGAAACTTACTTTTCCAACATTTTCTTGAAACTTTCCCGCACATCACCATGGATAGAGCCTATCTAATAAAGTGTTTTCTCCCTTGGGAAAAAACCCCTAACATCTAATGATCACTAATAAAATAAAATTTAAAGTTAGTGGTTTTTTATGTTAAAAGATAATGAACTCTTTGAGAGATATGTGTTTAATACCTCTCACAAAAAGGCATCATCCAACATTGTGTGACTATATTTTGTTCAAGTCTTTCAGCAATATAATGCATTATTTGTTCCTCATCCAATGCACATGCTTCAGGGGAAATCAAATGCAGGTCCATGAATCCATATACATCTGTCCACTCATTCTTCTCATAAATTTTATAAGGATACCTAATACAAAACAGACATAAGTATACATTTTTAATAAATATAACGCAGGGAAAAGGTGTTAAGACTTACATGGAAAAAAATTTCACCAAGTTTATTCCCAACTTATCTCCAATAAAAAGATCCATGATATCAGTTTTCACAATCCCCATAGTTATTGTACGTCCACAAATATGAGTTTCCATTGGAAACTCATAATGATCTTCCAACAAATTTGAATATCTTGACAATCTGTCAAGACTACTAGAATTTGTATCTGATGTCATAGTCATTTGTCTTTATTGTTGTCTATACAGTATTTCTTTACCTTTGAAATATTCCTTTAAAAATAAATATAGAAAATATATTATTTTTGAAATGATAAAACAACTTTAATAAAAAAATAAAATAGTAGATATAACATACATACCTATATGGTAATGAGTCTAAGAAGTCTGGATGGCCAAATTAAAAAATGGTCGATACTAAGTCCAACTATCTTCACCTCATCTATAGGTAATGGTACTCGAGATGATCTATCTATAATATCATGTACAATGACACTATGATTCTCTACCTCTAATTGTTGATGATGAACTGTATCTCCTATACAATATACCAACCCATATGCAACTATATGATGTTGAGGATCATCAACATACAAATATCAATAAGTAGGAAGTTGCAGCGGAGAAGTAGGATAAATAATGGGGTATGCAGGCTGAGGTGGGGGAGTGGGAGCTATTGGAGGAGGTGGAGGATAAATAATGGGGTCTGCAGGGGGGAGGTGGAGGAGTGGGAGCTGCAGTCTGAAATTGTCTTTGCATGTCTGCAAACATAGACTGTATCGACGCTCTAATATTTTCCTCCATAGTCGCATTAATATTATAAACTTCAGACTCCAAGGATTATATTTTTTTTATAAACACCCTCAATGTAAGAAGTTGAAGAACGTGGTAACACTTTTCTTACTGATACACCTGCCGGATATCCTCATACACGACCAGGATGTTCGGGATTTCCCAATGATGCAGATAAAATATCTTGCCTCCTAGTAGCTGTAAATACCTCATGTGAGCTCTTCTCCTCAAGAAAATCTTGTATTAATTAATTGAACATTTCTGTAATGGTTTAAATTATATGAATAAAATAGTTAACTTAAATAAATAAAATAGATATCTTACAATCCTCTCAGCTACGATTCTCGAATCTTCTGAAAGATATTGCCCTTTTTTTCCCATCCCAACTCTCTTCCATTTTTCATGTCCAGATAGAGGGGATGGAGGGGCCACCTCTCCAGAGCTTGAAGACCCAGTTCTTAGTTTTTGTAAATTTTCATCCATCATTTGTTCTTCCAATAATCTATACCCTCCCTAAGATAAAATATGAGGGTATACATTTTTAGATTGGATCTACTGATGAGATTTCATTGTTTTCTATAAACTAAGAACAATAAATAATTAACAAAACATTAATAAGATCATTTATATAAGAAAACGTATAAAATATTACATTGAACTTACCAAAAATGAATCTTTTCTTCTACTTTAAACAAAATTTCTCCACGTGTCTTCATCTATGAAAGGATATACACAACATGGATTTTCATGACTCCTATGACCAAAAATGAAATCAGATGAGAGGGTTGATTTGAAATTCCTCTATCTCCTGGTAACCATCGATAATCATTTCTTCCTGACTCCTCCAGTGTCAGAAATATCAAATGTCATCTGATAAAGAAGATGTTAAACATATTATATATACTAGAAACATTTAAAGAATAGGCAAACAATAACAAAAGATCTTACCAAAAGCGTCTCCCAAAACTGAGAGATTGTCGCTTTGTCCACACTTCTCCAGTAATCATACAAAATTCTTACTTTTATCTTACCA
Organism: Viscum album; assembly: GCA_963277665.1. Classification (NCBI taxonomy): domain Eukaryota; kingdom Viridiplantae; phylum Streptophyta; class Magnoliopsida; order Santalales; family Viscaceae; genus Viscum; species Viscum album. Next base: position 1,813,839,755 of record OY728159.1, on the reverse strand, counting down.
TGAGTTGATACAAAACTCTTAAAATCTTTTGCATTTGGACCTCTAGGAATATCATCCTCATCAAACTCAACTAGTATTCTCTAATCCTGCATACGGGAAAGTTATAATTTTGGTAAATGTATGAACCCACGTTTACCAACTCTTGAACTCTTTTTTGTAATGGGAGCACATGAGGAAGATTGGGGAACATCAAGAGGAGCATGTGAATGTTCCTCCCTAGAGGTATGACTAATATGCTCATCTCTAGAATCATGTGGTTGATCAACTGATTGATTTTTAATTATCCTTAAAATAAAAAAAACAAACATTAGTTCACAAATATACAAATTCAAATATTACAATACTAATGTAAATAGAAAATAGAAAATTTTACTAAGTTACGTAATATTAAACATATTTAATATGGTAAGCATGTTAAACAATGGTAAAGATGGTAAAGATGGTAAACATGGTAAACATGGTAAACATCGTAAACATAGTAAACCTGGTAAACATGGTAAACATGGTAAACTAATTGTCACTAAACAAAAATAACAGATATATAATTTATGTAATGTTAACCATGATAAAGTAAACTAAACAAAATTAAAACAAACAAAAACTTATACTTATTTTTTTTTAATACATGTTTTAATAAAGAAAAAACTTAGAATATCTAACATTTTATGAAAATAATAAATGTAAACAAGAAATAAACAAATGTTACTTGTAATTTTAGGAATGTACAAATGGATTGTTTTCCCAAATTTTTTCATCATGATCATTCCTTATGGCACAAACCATGTCTTAAACATTCTCATTATTATGTTCTGTTAATTTTTCCATGGAAGTAGGGATATCACATAAATCAGCATCTTCATCAAGTTCATCCTCACCAACATATTGTTTTTTCCCTTTTAAAACAACAGCCCACTGCATATCTGATTGATCTACTACATAGGAAATTTGTTTTTCACGTGTTTCCATTATAAAAGAATCATATGTGTCTTCCAATCTATTCAGATTAACAACTATCATTCCAAATTCATCATGTATGACATTGTTGTTACTGATAAACCATTTACAATTAAAAACATGAACTTTAATTTTAAAGTAGTCAACCTCTTATATGTCTTAAATCACTCCATAATATGCACTTGATGCAGAAATTGGGTTTTTTGTCTTTAGAACTCGAAAAATGCATTGCTTCTACAAACACTAATACACCACTATTCTGAAATTCACTTCTATTGTCCTGAGCTTTCGTATGAAATGTATAGCCATTAATGTCATAACCGAACCATGTTATCACATTTAAACATGGACCACCCACTAACCATTTTAATGTCTATGATACATCTGATATACCAAGCAAGGTCTTTTTAAACCATGACAAAAACGTTTTGTTGTGCTCATTCAAAATCCACATTTCTTTCTTCTTTGGATGACATTGTTTCAACTCATTAATATGCAATGTGATATACGATTAAGCATCAGCTATGTTATTCAAGATGTATGATTCTAACTTCTTCATCTGTTCAGCTGACAACGATTTGGATTTCAAGCCATGAATCCCTTTTCCCTAATTATTAACTCATTCATGGCGAGATGAAGGAAAACCTATGTGATTCACCACAACTAAGTATCTTGTACAAAACTCTGCAACCTCCTTAGAAATATACTTTTCAATAATGGAGGCTTCAGGTCGATATATATTCTTAACATATCCCTTCAATATTTTCATATACCTTTCAAAAAGATACATCCAACGAAGATATACAGGTCCACAAAGCTTTATTTCTCGAACGAGATGAATCATTAAATGCACCATTATATCAAAAAAAGTTGTAGGAAAATACATTTCTAATTGAAAAAGCATACAAATTGCATCCTTTTCCAAAATTTTCAAAGCATTCACATCAATCACCTTATTACAAATTTAATTGAAAAAATAACACAACTTTATTTTAGTCTTTCTGACATGGCTGGGAAATATTCCACGCAATGAAACTGGTTGAATTTGTTGCATCATGACATGAAAATCATGAGATTTCATACCTATCAACTTCAAGTCCTTCAATGAGACATTTTTTTTACATTGTAAGAATAACCTTGAGGCACTTTGATATCATGAAGACACTGAAAAAAGATAATTTTCTCCCTCTTGAATAGTGTATGACAAGCTGGGGGAAGAAATTTTTGTCTTCCATTAGGAGTGGGAGATAACTCCAAATGTATTCCCCTTGATAATAAGTCTAATCTTGAATTAAACTCATCTTTTGTCTTTCATTTAATATCTAACAATGTTCCAATCAAACTATCACAGATATTCTTCTCCACGTGCATGACATCAATATTATGTTTAACATCATGATGTCTCTAATATGGTATCTCAAAAAATATTGACATTTTCTTCCAAATAGGTCTATCATTACCATATTTCTGTGTCTTTCCCAATGTCACATCAAGGTTTTCCACCCTCTCAAAATACAGATCAAGGGATAAAGGTTTTGGAGAAATATCAAATTCTTGTGAGCCATTGAAGGCCTTTTTTAGTCTTCTATAAGAGTGATCTATAGGAAAAAACTTTCGATGACCCATGTACATTGCTTTCCTCCTGTGATGCAATTAAAAATATGAAGTCTATTGTTCAAAAATTGGACATGATTTATGCCCTTTAACACTGTATCTAGAGAAATTTCCATATGCTGGGAAGTCATTCATAGTGAACAAAAGCACTGCATGCTGTTGAAAATATTCCATTTTATAAGAATCATAAACCCTAATAACATCCTCTCATAAAAGTTTCAAATCATAAATCAATGGTGACAAGAAAGCATCGATATCATTGCCGGGTTGCTTCGGACCAGAGATCATTATACTCAACATGACATATTTTCACTTCATACAAACTTCAGAAGAGAGGTTGTAAATTACCAATAAAACAGGCCATGAACTATGTGTGCTACTGAGGGTTCGGTATGGATTCATTCCATCTTTGCACAAACCTAGTCTGTGATTTCTAATTTTATTTCCAAATGTAGGATACTGCTCATCAATTTTCTTCCATTGTGGACAATCAGCTGGATGATGTATTTTTCCATCACATAACCTCTCATCAGCATGCCATCTTAGCCTTTTTACATCATGTGAATTAGAAAATAAATGTTTGAAATGATGAATTATAGGAAGATACCAAAATACCATTGAATATATCTTTTTAATCTCTACATCAGCCTGTGATTTTTCTTTCACCTTATACCGTGATGTCCCATATTTAGGACACTCTGACAGAAATTCATATTCCTTCCTATATATCATACACTCATTTGGATAGGCATGTATTTTCTTGTATCCCAATCCCATTGCGCATAATATTTTCTTGGCCTTATAATGTGAATCTGGAAGATCGTTATCTTTTAGAAGAAAGTCTTCCATCAATTGTAGCAGCTCTGTAAAACTTATGTCACTCCATCCATGTTTCGCCTTCAGGTTAATCAATCTTAACAACGCCGACAAAACCGTAAAATCTATACAACCAGGATATAATGGTTTTTCAGCATCACCATATAGATGTGAAACTGTCAGTTCTATCTTAATTTTTTCTGCTACAATATCACAAATCATTTCTTCAATTACATCAGAGTTACCATCTTGCAAATCATCATCATCAGTGACATTCCGTCCAGTTTCACCATACCAAATCCATGGGCTGTAACTCAGATTAAAACCATGACAAATCAGATGATATTTTATCTCTCTACCTTTCAACTTCTTCATACTCAAACATTTCAGGCATGGACAAAAAATAATGTCACTAATTGGAACATTTTGTTTAGAAAATTCCAAAAAGGCATCAACACCTTCCTCATATTCATTTCTCATTCGATGTGCCATAATCAAACTTCGACTCATTATTAACTATAAAAAATATCAAAATTATACATCTTTTCAAGATAAGACAAATATATGTTTATATGAAAAAAATCATTATTTTAATGTAAATTTTTTTTGAAATATAATACAAATCTATGTGTATTTAAAAAAATATGCTTGAATATGATTTTAAAAAGAAAATATAGTCAGATATAACAGTTTTAAATTCATCTTGGATCCTTTCTTCTTAAGGTTCACAAAGAATATATCCTGGTGCAACTGGATACCAAATTCACCCTTCCGTAAAAAAGAAATATGAAGTATAAATATTAAAATATGTATACATTCACTACTAAAAATTAGATAGATCCTAACTATTTGAAACCTCTGGACAACCCCCACACCTCTGGACAGCCCCCACCCCCCTGGACACCACCCCCACCCCCATGGACATCACCCCCACCCCCTTGGACACCACCCCACCCCCTGGACACCCCTACCCCCTTAGACAACACACCCACCCCCTTGGACACCACCCCACCCCCTTGGACACCACCCCCACCTCCTTAGACACCCCCTGAACACCACCACCCCCTTGGATAGCCCCCCATCCCTTGGACACCACCACCACCCCCTTGGACACCCCTTGGACACCACCTCCACCCCTTGGACACCCCCTGGACACCACCACCCCCTTGGAAAGATCCCCCACCCCTCTAGACATCCCCCACCCCCTGGACAGCCCCCACCCCCCTGGACAGCCCCCACCCCCTTGGACACCCCCACCCCTCTTGGACACCACCCCCACCCCTACCCCCTTGGACACCCCCTGGACATCCCCAACCCCCTAGAAACCCCCACCCCCTTGGACACCACCCCCACCCCCTTGGACACCCCCTGGACACCACCACCCCCTTGGACAACCCCCACCCCTCTAGACAGCCCCCACCCCCTGGACAGCCCCACCCCTCTAGACAGCCCCCACCCCCTTAGACACCCCCACCCCTCCTAATAACCCTAGACCACATCAATTACTATTAAACCATAAATTTAAAAATGACCAAACATCCCTAATAATAGAAGGAATGAAGGAGAATAAGAAGTGGATGAAGAAGAAAAAAAAAGAAACAGAGAATAAAAGAAGAAGAACATGGAATAAGTAACTTATTTAAGGAAATTCCATAGAATCCACAAAAACCATGGGGCCTCCAATGGTTGATAGAAAATTGGAGAAAATGGAGTAAACCTGAGAATCAAATCAAATTTAAAATAAAAACTCAGATGGAGAAAATCACAGTGTAAAGCCTATCATCACGGCACAATGGGGTCAAAATAACTGGGCATCTTTGAAAACCATGACATGGTCTCCCCCATAACACATAATTTTCTCATAGTCAATGACTATTAAAAATATATATAACCAAATATAATCATATTGCAACACCCCTCATCTTTTCATAATTCTTGAATACCTAAAAATCATAGTGGAAACCTCAAACATAGACTGTACTGACCCCCTTGGACACCACCCCCACCACCTTGGCCACCACCCCACCCCCTTAAACAACACTAATAAATTATAGCCTAATATCCATGAAACAATAAAATCATCATGTCATAATCTCACAAACCATGATGCAATAGTCAATCCCAACTAACACTGATCCCCCACCCCCTTGGACACCACCCCCACCCCCTTGGACACCCCCTGGACACCACCATCCCCTTGGACTGCCCCCCACCCCTGGAAACCACCCCCACCCCCTTCGACACCCCCTAGACACCACCAACCCTTGGGTAGCCCCCACCCCTATGGACAGCCCCCACCCCCTGGAAAGCCCCCACACCTTTAGACAGCCCCCACCCCCTTGGACACCCCCACCCCTCCTGAACACCACCCCCACCTCCTACCCCCTTGGACACCCCCTAGACACCCCAACCCCTTGAAAAGTCCCCCCGGAAAACCCCCAAACCCTATAGATAGGCCCCCACCCCCTGGGACAACCCCCACCCACCCACCCCATTGGACAGCCCCCCACCCCCTTCGACAACCCCACCCCTTGGACCCCCCCACACCCCTGGACTGCCCCCCCCCCCACCATGGACACCCTAGACACTCCCCAACCCTCTGGATAGCCCCATGAACCCTCTGGACACCACCCCCACCCCTCCTGGACACCCCCTGGACACCACCAGCCCTTTGAATAGCCCCCGCCCCCTGGACAAACCCCACCCCTCTAGGCAACCCCCACCCCCTTGGACACCCCCACCCCTCCTGGACACCACCACCCACCCCCTACCCCCTTGTACACCCCCTGGACACCCCCTGACCCTCTGGATACCCCCCGGACAACCCCCCAAACCCACTGGACATGCCCCACCCCCTTGGACAGCCCCACCCACCCACACCCTTGGATATCCCCCCATCCCCTTTAACACCCCCACCCCCTTGGACCCCCCCCACACCCCTGGACTACTCCCCCCACCTCTATGGACACCCTGGACATCCCCCAACCCTTTGGACAACCCCCCAAACCCTCTGGAAACCCCCACCCCCCTTGGACAACCCCCACACCCCATAGACACCACCCCACCCCCTTTGAAATCCCCCACACCCACTTGGACACCCCCAACCCCCTTGGATAGCCCCCACACCCCCTGGACACCACCCCGCCCCCTTTGACACCCCCTGGACACCCCCACCCAACCCCCTGGACACCCCACCCACTTGCACAGCCCTGAACCCCTTGGAAACCCCCTGTACACGCACACACACATGATAAAACACACATTAATCTTAAACTTGCATGATATCACTTAAATAGGTTTATTTTACTAGAAAGGAATTTAGCATGGTATAATTGAACACTATGATACTAACCATGATAACAAGAACAAAGAAAAATAACATCTCAAAAAATTAGTTTAGGGCATCGCAGAAAAAAAACTGAAAAAGAGTCATGTGAGGCTTACTTGAGTGTTGTGAGTCGATCTGATAGATCTGATAATAATAAATATGAAGAATGATGTTGAAAAGAAGAGGCTAGAGGGAATGACTTCGATGAATCAATTATAGGTTTTCCGCGTGAGAGAGGCGAGTCACAGGTCGCCCGATCAAAGAAAACAAAATGACTGAATATGGGGTGCGATAAATCATTTAAAAGATTTATCACAACGATTATTTAATAACCAACGTGGTAAACTATTTTTTTAATTTTTATAAGATCGGTTATTTAATAACTGATGTAGAAAACAATTTATCACGTCAGTTATTTTATAAACGATGTGATATTTGTTGCTTTATACCGACGTGATAAATTGCTGAGATTGGCTTTATCATGTCGGTTTTTTTATAACCGACGTGGTAAAGCACTGAGATTTCCTTTATCATGTCGATTATAAAATAACTGATGTGATAAAGTGCACCAGATTCGATTTTCACGTCGGTTATACAATAACTGATGTAAAAAAGCTAATATCTGTATATTTTACGTCAGTTATTTTATAACCGACGTAAAATATGGATCCTGATCGATATATCACATCATTTATAAAATAACAGACATGATATATCGATCATTAAGTATTTTCACGTCAGTTATATAGAACTGATGTGAAAAATTCTGACGTGTTAAACGTTTTTTCACAAGTGTTAATCAATATGTCTTATTAAAAAATTGTCCATCTAGGAAGAACTAGAATATTGAATGTCAATACATTCCCCAATGAAAATGATCATAAACTATCCAAATAAAGAATACAAATAACATAATTACAACATATTACTATTGGATAATAAAATGGTTTTTATTGTTAATGAATAAAAATACCATAAAAGATCCTTAAAAACATTCTGGAGTAAAATACCCTTTTCACTTAGAAAACCACTTTTAAAAAATAAAAAATTGTAGAATATTAAGAATTTTTTTTAATTGAAAATATCCATGGAAACTTATAAAGTAATATTCAAATCAAATATAATTCATAATGGCAAGAAATTACATTCATGCTGTATAATTTAAAAAACCTTCCTTTCACACTTTTGTAAGAAAAGTAAAAAAGTACATCATTCCGAAAAAATTGAAAGATTCCTTTTAAAACATTTTTTAAAATTCAAACATGGGTAAATATATCTTTAACAAATCATTGTATAATAGTAAAAAAATTATTTAAAATATTTTAAGGAAAACATTGACATAGAATAAAAATGATTTCAACCGAATAGAGAAATAAAGTCGATTTTACTTAATAACATTTTTTTTGGAATCTTGAGTATTTAAAGAGAATAAAATAAAATAAAAACATATAATTTCTATAAATAACCAGTGGAGAATAAAATATATTGGGTTTAATATATAAAGTTCAAATAATTCTCCCAGTGGAGGCTTTAATATAAACAATCCTGAATAATGAAGAAATTTTGAAATAAATCCTTACCATTTTGGTATATTTCAAATCACAACCCCCATGAAAGAAATAAATTAAAATGAAAATTTAAATACCTTGGTTATAAATGGAATCATGATATATCATATCAAAAGGGTAGTATATATACAATATGAAAGAAATAATTGGTGAATATGGAATATGTCTCACAAAAATAAAAGTGTGATGAGAAACCCTTACCTTAGGTCCAGATTACTACGTATGTGTTCTAACCTCCTATAAAATAAATATATATTTATTATGAATATATTATAAAACCATACTCAAATATATCATAACATATATGATTTACTTATAAACATTTGTCACTCATTTGTTAACAATTATTTATTAAAATCATTATTCTGGGTGATAACTGCTTTTTTTTCATTTATTTATTGGTTTGGTAGTTTTGGTACTTTTAAATTAACCATGGTTCCATAATCTCCAAGATTTTAATCATTATATAAATATAATATATATTCATTAAATTTATCCTTATTACCATCCATGTAAAGAGTAAATGAAAAATGGATCACATCGCTTTGTGGAGGTGGTAGTTCACATATACACATGAGAAACAATATCATTTTTAATGGATTAGAAGGTGAGAAGGTGTATATGATATTATAATTCTAGAAGCATAGTTATTTCATAAATATCATATATATTCATTAGTTCCATCTTTACAACCATCCAAGTAAATTGGTTATGAACAAATAATTACACCGTTATGTAGAGATGGAAAACCATACTGTAGCAACCTAGGTAATGATACAATAAATCATTTTCATGATTATTAATATAAATTTTATGGTTATATTAAATATAAAAACAATAAGTAATTATTAAATCAGAAATAAAATTGTTTTAATTAAACTATTTTATTATAAATATTTATTTAAAAAATTAATTTATAAATTTTAGAACTGGAATTTTATAATATTTATATAATTTTTGAAATAAAAATATCAAAATTTACTTATGGTGTTTTTTTGGATTATTTGGAAAATATTTATTTTTCTGTGAATACTGAAAACAAAGATTTTTTGTAAAAAATTATTTTATTTTCAAAAATTTATGCAATTTTAAACTACCGTTATGTTTTGAATATGATTTAAAGTAACATAAGTATTATTTAGTTATATTTAATCCACTTAATTACTTTTCAATAAAATTTATATAGGTCTATAGTGTAACACCCTAAGGATTCGAAAATAAATTTAATATTGAATGCATAAAACACTGAGTCTCTACAAAACAATACTTTGTTATAACCTAGCCAATGAACATTGTCTTTACACTTCTGTGTTTTAAATTTCAAAAATCTAACATACACGGTTGCGTTCAGGGTGATTTTTGGAATCCGATAGAACAAACTTAATGTTTATGAATAGTAATGCACCCTTATTAATAGTAACTTGACCCTTAGGAATAGTAATGTACCCCTAGGAATAGTAACTTGACCCTTATAAATAGAAATGCACCATTATTAATAGTAACTTGACCCTTATGAATAGTAATGTACCCTTATGAATAGTAACTTGACCTTTTTGAATAGTAATGTACCATTATGAATAAGTAACCTCACCCATGAAAGTATAAATAAAATTTATGCACCTCATAAATGAGAGTGAATAATGCTTTAAAAAATAATAATTAAGTGTTAATATTTTTGTGAGTAATAAACATTTAATTTAATTTTGAATAAATAAATTTCTTTAAAATAAAATTAATTTTCATAAAATTTATTCCTAAATAAATATTTTATTTTCCTATTATTTGAGGATAATTTTATGAGACCTTAGTTAATTTTTGAACGTATTATAAAATTAATTTTAAATTTAAAACCTGTATTTTCCTAATTAAATAATGATTTTATTTAAAAATTAAATTTCTCTTATTCAAAAAATTATTTTGATAAAATGGAGTTAATTTTTAAATTATACATGTCAAAAAATGGTTAGAATGAATTTTTGGGATTTTTCTGAAATACGTGAATTTTTGGTGAATAGTGAAATTCGATAATTTACGAAATGTGCTAAATAAATGAATTTCTGCATCATTCTTGAGTCTTGGATTATGTAAATGGACATTGGTTTGAACTCACATTCACTTATTACTTTTTTTAGTCACAATAATCAAATGCTATTTCTTTTCTTGAGAAAAATAATTAAATAATGAATTAAATATTCAAAATTCACTCCTCTCCTCCACTATAAACCCCTATCACTCCCTCTTCTCTTCACTCCTCTTAAGCCTTGCAACTTGTCTAAATTATTCCCAAATATCCTCACAAGATCCTCCCCACGTCCATCAGCCCTTTATCTTATAAAAATACCAAAACCTCTACCCTAAAGAGGCTCTCAAGGAAGATAACTTCAAGAGGTAAATTCCTCTTCTCATTTCTTTTATTTAAAGTTCTTTTATTTTATTTTCTATCCTCACCTATCTTCATCCAAATGTAATTAAAAATCCATTACCTTACATGTAATTTAATTTATTTATGATGATGTAATAGGTTATTATCATCTCTACTTTACCCTTCTTTTAGGCTAGTAGTAAAAACACCATCTAATAAGTGCTAATTTACCACATTCAAGGATGATGAGTTTTCAATTTATGTTACTGTCTTAAATTATGGGCATGAAACCATTATTATGGTTTTAATAGACTATAATATATATATTATGTATCTTCTATGGTTCTATAATCTTTTTTTACACATGGTTTTGATTTATAAATCAAACTGAGTTAGTTGGGTTCAAAAACTGCTAATTAACCCAAATGGATATCATTAAATAATTTATATAATGATTCATATTCACTCCAAGTAACCAAATTAAATTTAAAACCATGTAACCTTATGGATTTTCACTAATAACATATAACTTCAATTCTAGAAAACCATCCTCATTTTACACAATTCTTTGTTCGTGTATATAAGTATACCGATCATGAAACAAACGGAGCTAAACAATGAAATTGAACCTCTTAACCCATCAAAAAGGACATGAATGAACTTAATATGATTATAATAAATCAATAAAACTACAATTATTTTCTTTAATTATTAATTAATGATCCTAAATTTGATTATTCAGTTCATTCAGTTCAAGTGGAGAACACTTTTGGACTTAAGGTAAGGGTTTCTTCATCTCACTTCCATTTTTGTGAGATCTTCCGTATTCACTACTAATACTTGTGTATGGTGTATTTATACTTCAAATTGATGTTTCATATCATGAATATATTTATTTTCATGGTATTTAATATATCATTTTAATATTATTACTTTTGGGGCATACTAATCAATTAATTACAAAGTGGTTAGGGATTTCTACCCGAACCTTCATTTACATTTGGGTTACTCTTATTCTCTACTTACCTCAATGTAATTCTTATTTATTATTATTTAATCCTCATAAATTATGTGTAAATGATCTATATATGTTTTAAAACCATAATCCTACTTTATTTTATGGGTATTTACATGTTTTAAGAGGATATTTCAAAAATTCTTCCTGAAATACAAGCCTATTTCAAGGGAACTTCAAAAATTCCTATCTATTTTGATGTTTCTTATATAATCTATTTTAAGTAATATATGTATTTCAAAAATCACAAATTTTATCATGAACAAACTATTTTGGTTCATTTCTTATTTTATGAAAGCAAACATTCCATTGCACTTTAAAATCTCTTTAATGAATTCCTTAAACCACACTAAAATGTTTTAATTCTAAAGATTCTTTAAAAACACTTTTTACATGATTTCACTTTAGTTGGAAATAATTTATGCATCATATGTAATCTCAATTTCCTTCCATTTTATTTTATGGGATATACATGTTTAAAACTAGATCTATTACAAATATAAATGATTTTCCAAAAGAAATCTTCTTTCCAAAGTAAAATTGATTTTTCTCACCTCACTTTAACTTTCATGAGATACATGCCTTGTTCACCACATACTCCTTTCATGTGGTGTGCGTACTTCCCCATGGTATATCATATAAATAGTCTTATTATTCTCATTATATTCTAAAGGATTATGATTTGAATGTTTGAAGGTTGTATGAGACACTTTGGAATATTTAAGGAATATTTCCTCAAGAAATTTTCAATGGTCTCATTTAAAAGTATCTTTATTTATGTCAACATCCATTAATGAATCTTCTATTTCATAGAGTTTTAGCTCCTATGATATCATCTAAAAAATATTTTTTTGAAGGGTTTCTGATTAGTTTGAATGCGGATATTCTACCTTGATATTATTCACCATTTTACTCTGAATGGTTAGTGTTTATGTTTAATGACTGGAGAATGTTATTTACATTTTATATGTTAGTTTCAATATGAATGTATATATTTTTTATGTTTATAAAAATTTATAAGAAGAATGAATTGTACTTATTAAGTCTTGGGTGGGGTCCGTTATATCCCCTTAGTGCATCGGTATGTCTCATGAGACAAACTATGGTCTTGGCATGAGGCCTTGAAAAAATGGATATTTATGGTCTTAGCACGAGGCCTATATGGTATGGTTATGATGTCTTGAATTAATCATTCACAAATTATTAAGATAGTAATTTATAGTTCATGTGGTTATTTGACTAGTATAATACCCATGATTATGTTTTATTATGTAATTATTTTTTCAGATCTTATTCCTGCCATAGTCTGTACAAGTTTATTTTTAATGGCATGTGTTTTTAGTTATTCACCATGACTAATGTTTATTTTTATCATATCTTCTGCTGTATTGTTTATGCTTACTGATCATCTGATCCCACCCCTTTTCTTATGTTTTATTTTTCCCCAGGATGAGAAGAGGTGTATTAAGAATGAATTTCAGGGATAAACTTAGAGTTGTAGATGTTCCCAATAAAACTTATATGTTGTTTTTTATTTCAAGTTGTAATGTTGAACCAATTTATGTATCTAGTTTTCCAAAACTACTAACTATTTGGTCCTTTGGGATACAAATTCCTTGCAATCATGACAATGTAATGAAATAATGCACTAACTCTGGGTTTTTGAGGTTGGGGAATTACAATTGGTATCAGAGGAAGTTTAGTAGAAAACTTGGAAACTAGATTTAGAAAATGTAGATTATGGAACAAAACCCTAAGATAGACCTGAAAATACTCATACAAGAAAATCCTATAATTTTGGTAAGGAATATATTATTTGGATCTTTCTAGAAAATACATCCTTTTATGGATACTACAAGTGGACGTGGTTCTGGAACAGATATACCTAGGAGTGAAAACAACGACAAAGAGTATTGGGCTTGAACCGGGGTATCCTGGTACACAAAAAAGTGCCATACTACACACCTGGTTTGACACTTTTAGGGGATATGCCTAGGATAATTCACATTTTTGTTACATTCCATTATGAAGTATTTATTCCCCTAATATAACCAGAGTATATGGTTCTAGGATTTGTGATGTATAAATTTATGTTATGTGTTATACCATGTTTAGAGTTATATAGGGTTCATAATTTTATAAGCTAATATAGTATATGGAATTGATTAGAAATGGATCCTAGAATAAGGAATGAGAACTTCACTAATGCACATGATGCAAAGAGTAAGAAGGATCATATCTCTAATGGTATTAAGCCATCATTTAGAAGGAACACAGTCTCCTATGTATCCTCATAATTTAAGGAAATAGTATCATGTGTTAACAAGGTATGTAAATAATTCTTTTAGTCTTATGGATTTTAAGGGTAGAAAAATAATAAGGGGATGGTATATAGAAACATGGATAAATGGAAGAAGTAAAAGAAGGGTTTTCCTACATGTGATAAATGTGGAAAGAATCCCCCTGGTAAATGATTTAAGGGAACAAGAGTTTGTTATAAGTGCGGAGAAAAAGGAAACCAATTTCATGATTACAAGGGAAAGAAAAAGGTTTCCATTGTATAATGCTTCAACTACAAGGAGATGGGAAACTATGCGAATCAATGTACCAAGCATCAAAGGAATATGCCCCAAATGATGTTACTGGATAATGATCAAGTCATGATACTGCCACAGATAAAGTATAATGATTAATATACCTCACCAAGAATCATTTCATTTGAATATTTTATCATCAATGTACTGGTCATAAGAATTATGGAATATATGAAGATTTTAGTGAAAAAATATTTCATTAAGAATTTGAGGTTGTATGATGAATTTTACCAAGGATAAGTGACTCAATAGAAGGTTAATATATTGGGAAAGTATTTTGTTGAGGGAAAGACAAACTTAAATATATTCCGGATGATTAAGATAACGATGAAGAAATGATTGATTTGTATAAGTACTGACTTCCTCAAAACTAATTATTGACTTGTCGACAAGTGGTCTATGATATCATTGGTGGAGTTTACAACATTTTTGGATATAAGTAATATATCCAATAGCATGTGTAAGGATGAATTAATGTTTTACAATAATATTTTATGGTAATTTGAGTTATTATCATATTTCAATAGGACACATGATGAAGATATTTACATATTTATAATGTATAAATTTAGGGTTGTTTCATGTATATTAAAGGAAAATAAAGTAGTAGATGCATTGAGAAGGATAGATCATGGAGTTCTAAACAAAATTAGGATTTCCAAGGACCCTGTGTACGTGGATCTATCAAGGATGGATATGAGAATGATTCTAATGTATTGGATCATGATCTTTTGGAAAGTTAAACCATTTATGAAATGGTTTAATTTGATTGTTGTATAAGGTTTTAGAGTTTAATGACACCATAAGATGTAACTTGTACTATGAGATTAAGTATAGATAGTTCAAGGCACAAAAAAGGATAAGATTGCGTTTATGAAATAGAAACATATATTTTTACTCTTATGGAGTGGAATAATTCCTCAACTCTAGGAAAAGAGTCTTAAATAAAAATATTGTCCAATTATCAATGAAATTTTTCATAACAGTAGTTTATGGTTCTGTGGTAATGATCTTTCATCTGAGCATGTTCTATATCATTTTCAATCAGAACATGATGGTTTGATTATTATTCCAAGACCATGTTGCCCAAATATATTGTGTAGTTTGGTAATAACTGATGCATTTCCCTTTCACACTTATTAAGAGGATATTTTAACTATATTCCTAATGTGGGTTTCCCACAAGGGAATTTCCAAGTATCGACCATTAACTTTCAAAGTTAAATTTAAAATTTTTAGGATGATTTTTTATGGAGGGAAGAATGTAACACCCCAATTATTTTCAAATAAATTTAATATTGAATGCATAAAACAACGAGTCTCTACAAAATGACACTTTGTTATAACCTATCCAATAAACACAAATTTTCCACTTATGTCTTTTGAATTTTGAAAATATGGCATACACAGTTGCGTTCAGGGTGATTTTTGGAGTCCAATAGAACAAACTTAATTTTGATGAATAGTAATGTACCCTTATGAATGTAAACTTGACCCTTATGAATTGTAATGTACCCTTGGAAATATTCACTTGACCATTATAAATAGTAATACAGCCTTATGAATACTAACATGACCCTTATGAATAGTAATGTACCCTTATGAATAGTAACTTGTCCTTTATGAATAGTAATGTAACCTTATTAATAACTAACCTCACACATGAAAGTATAAATAAAATTTAGGAACCTCATAAATGAGAGTGAATGTTTTAAAAATAATAATTAAGTGTTGGTATTTTTTTGAGTAATAAATATTTAATTTCAATTTTAAATAAATAAATTGATTTAAAATAAAATTAGTTTTCATAAAATGAATTCCTAAATAAATATTTTTTTTCTTATGATTTTATGATAATTTTATGAGACATTAGTTAATTTTTGAACGTATTATAAAATCAGTTTTAAATTTAAAATATGTAATTTTTTAATTTAATAATAACTTTATTTAAAAATTAAATTTATCATATTTAGAAAATTATTTTGATAAAATTTAGTTCATTTTTTTAATTCTACATGTCAAAAAATGGTTATGATGAATTTTTTGGATTTTTCTGAAATACTTGAAATTTTGGTGAATAATAAAATTCGACAATTTACGAAATATGCTAAATAAATGAATTTATGCATCATTATTGAGTCATGGTTGATGTAAATTGACATTGGTTTGAACTCACATGCAATTATTAATATTTTTAGTCACAATAATCTTATTCTATTGCTTATCTTGAGAAAAATAATTAAATAATGAATTAAATATTCAAAATTCACTCCTCTCCTCCACTATAAAACCCCCCCATACCCCCTCTTCTCTTCACACATATAAAGCCTTGTGACTTGTCTAAATTCTGACCAAATATCCTCCCAAGATCCTCCCCCACGTCCATAAGCCCTTGGTCTCATAAAAATACCAAAACCTCTACCCTAAAGAGTCTCTCAAGCAAGATAACTTCAAGAGGTAAATTCATCTTCTCATTTCTTTTATTTCAAGTTCCTTTATTTTCTTTTCTATCATCACCTATCCTCATAAAAATTTCATGAAAAATCCAGTACCTTACATGTACTATAATTCTGTTATGATGATGGAATAGGTAATTATCATCTCTCCTTTACCCTTCTTTTATGCTAGTAGTAAAAAACACCATCTGAGATGTGCTACTTTACCACATTCAAGGATGATGGATTTTCAATTTCTATTACCATCTTCAATTATGGCCATGAAAACATTATTATTGTCGAACTAGACTATAATATATATATTATGTATCATTTATTGTTCTGGAATCTTTTTGTAGACATGGTTTTGATTTATAAAGAAAAATGAGTTTGTTGTGTTAAAAAACCACTAATTAACCCAAACGGTTATCATTAGATAATTTATATAATGATTAATCTTCAATCAAAGTAATTAAGTGAAATTTAAAACCACTAAACCTTATATATATTCACTAATAAAATATAAATTTAATTCTGGAAAACCGTCTTCATTTTATATGATTCTCTATTCATGTATCTAAGTATACCGATCATGAAACAAACGGACCCGAACAATGAAATTGAACCTCTTAACCCATAAAAAATTCCATGAATAAACTTAATAAGGTTATAATAAATCAATTAAATTAATATTAGGTTATTAAATTATTAATTAATTAACCTAAATTTTATTATTTAGGACATTAATATCAAGTGGATAACACCTTCAGACTTAAGATAAGGGTTTCTTCATCTCACTTCCATTTTTTTGAGATACTCCGTATTCACTAATACTACTTGTGTATGGTATATGTATATTGAAAATTGATGTTTCATATCATGAATATATTTATTTTCATGGTATTAAATGTATCATTTTATGTTTATTATTTTTGGGGCATACTAATCGATTGATTACAAAGTGGTAAGGGATTTCTACCCAAACCTCCATTTTAATTAAAGTTACTCTTATTCTCTACTTACCTCAATAAAATTATTATTTATTATTATTTAATACTCATAAATTCTGTTTTAATGTTATATATATGTTTAAAAACTATAATCCTTTTTTATTTTATGGGGATTTACATTTTTTAAAATGATCTTTTAAAAATTCTCTCTGAAACACAAGCCTGATTCAAGGGAACTTCTGAAATTCTTTCCTATTTTGAAGTTCACTCTATAATTTGTTTTAAGACTTATTTATCTTTAAAAAATCACAAATTTTAACATGAAAAATCTATTTTGTTTCATTTTTGGTTTTATGAAAGCAAACATGCCTTTGCGCTTTAAAATCTCTTTAATGAATTCCTTAAACCGCACTAAAATGTTTTAATTCTAAGGCTTCTTTAAAAACTCCTTTGACATGATTTCATTTAAGTATGACATCATTTATGCCTAAAATGTAATATAAATTTCCTTCCATTTTATTTTATGTTATATACATGTTTAAAACCATATTTATGACAAATACAAATGATTTTCCAAAAGAATTCTTTTTTCCAAAGTAAAATGGATTTTTCTCACCTCACTTTAACTTTTATGAGATATATGCCTTGTTCACCACATACTCCTTGCATGCGGTGTATGTAATTCCCCTTGTTATATCATATAAATAGTCTTCTTATTCTCATGATATTCTATGATATTATGATTTTATTTTTTCAAGGTGGTATGAGACACCTTAGAATGATTAAGGAATATTTTATCAAGATTTTTTCAATGGTCTCATTTAAAAGTTTCTTTATTTATGTCAACATCCTTTGATGAATCTTTTATTTAATAGAGTGTTATCTCTTATTATATCATATAAAAAATATTTTTTAAGGTTTTCTGATTAGTTTGAATGTGGATGTTCTACCTTGACACCATTTACCATTTTACTATGAATGGTTAATGTTTATGTTTAATGACCAGGGAAAGTTATTTACATAGCACATGTTGTTTATGTTTGTCCCCATTTATAATAGGAATTAATTGGACTTATTAAGTGTTGGTTGGGGCCCACTATATCCCCTCGGTGCATCGGTAGATCTCATTAGATAAATGATGGTCTTGGCATGAGGCCTTGACAAAATGGATATTTATGGTCTTGGAATGAGGCCTTGACGGTATGGTTATGATGTCCTGCATTATATATTCCCTCATTATGAAGATAGTAATTTATAGTTCATGTGGTTATTATACTATTAGAATAACAATGATTATATTTTATTATTTTATTATTTTTTCAGCTCTTATTCCAACCATACTTTGTACAAGTTTATTTTTAATGTCATGTATTTTTAGTTATTCACCATGTGTAATGTTTATGTTAATAATATCCTCCACTGTATTGTTTACCCTTAATGAGAAACTGATATCACCCATTTTCTTATTTTTTATTTTTCCCCAGGACGTGAAGAGGTGTATAAGCTTGGTTTTGGGTTTAAAAATAGGTTATTCTGAAAACTGTTTTAAAATGCATAATGTTTCTTCATTTTAATTATTTAAAATAATAAAAAATAGGGTAAAATTTAAAATAAATTTATATATAATATATCTTTTAATTTTAATTTAGTTTCATATAATTATTATTATTATTCATTGAGTGAATATAAAATCATTTTTTTCTAAAAAAAAATACTCTGCCTATAAACCTGTTGTTTCGTCACATATGTGGGTTTTGTTTCAAATTAAAATTTTACACTTCAGTGAATTGAATTTGTTAAAATATATTTCATGTTTTGAATAAGAATAATTTATATTTTAAAATAATTTCAACTTAATATTTGACTCAAATAAATAATGAAAGCAGTAAAAAATTAATTACCGCGGTTATAGTAAAAATAGATTTACCGGGAGGGATTAAACTAAAAAGATAAGGGTTAAAATGAAATTAAAAATTTTATAAATTCTATTTTATGGAAAATTTTTGACATTATACCTTATATTATCGATAATGGTCCATTATTGGATCGTTTTGTGATGAGAAAACAAGGTTTGAATTCATTTTTTAAAAAATTACAAGTGTGTCGCTCACCTCATTTATAAAAGGCCACCCTCTATCCTCATCTATTAACACATTAAAAACCCATTATTTATGAAAATGGATTCCCAAATAACTTATATAGTTCCTTAATTTCATCCTATAATCCTTATTTTGGGAAAAAATCCAACCATGAAATGCATTTGGTACAAACAAAAAGAAGTTACCTGAAGAAGAGGTAACATTATTCAATGAGCGTTTTTATTTTATTTATTAAACAACCTCCTTAATTCTTATTAAAAAATGATTATATAATAACCTCATTATCTTAAATATACTTAAATGTTATTATTTTAATTTGATAACCTAAATCCTTCTCCAATTCCATCAAATGGGTTATGAAATCATCATTAGTGTGTATGGAGGACTACCGCCTCGCGAACTGATGTCATTAATTTTTCCATTAACACATCTAATGGTTGGTTATGATGATGGAAATAAAGTATATATATTATATTCATAACATAATTATACCTCTTAATTAATTATATCATGTATACCCTTTTACTTTTTATTTTTTAGGGGATATGATAACATCACTCGTGTGTACGGTGGACTGCCACCTCGTGAAGTGATGTGATTCATTTTTCACTATCGCTTTACATGGAAGGTAATAATAAATATAATGAATATATGTGATAAAATTACATAATTATGATATTAAAGAAATATTTATCATTATTAAAATATAATATATCATTTTTTTCTAACCTTTTCACTCATTGAAAAAGTGATAATGTTTTTTGTGTATGTGTGGAATACCACCTTCATGAAGTATTGTGACTCTCTTTTTGATTATAAAATCAAATAGATGATATATATAAGTATATTTAAATAAATAATATGGTATATATTATATTATTATAATTATGAAAATATAAAATATTACATACCTCCTTTCCATAATGATCATTAAAAAATGGAAATGTTACTCATGCGTACGTATGACCTACCGTCAAAATGATTGTAACATAATTAATTTATCAAAACAGAATATCATGATTGATATTAAAAGTATAATTAATGTATATATATGATAATTATTTATTGATTATTATTATAAATATGTTTAAATAATGAACACTTTGACCCTAGTTAACCTACTAAAGTCATTTTGACACATAATCCAAATATAGTCAAAACATACAACATGAACTTGATTGATTAAGTAATTGTATGTAAGATAGTAATAAGTGGAATAAAAGTAATAATAAACTTGAAAAAGGTTCTAAAGAAATGAAATTATTAACATAAGTTTATTATTTATAAAAATAAAGACACACATGACAAGTTGGACTTAGGGTAAGGGATTTTGTCTTAATTTATTTTCATTAGGCATATTTTGATTTTATACACCTATAATCCTTTAAAAGGTGTATATACATCCCATTTGATATTTTATATAATTAATTTATCTATTATAATGGTATTTATTGTTTTTTAGTTTTATTCTTTCATAGTGATTATGATTCAAATATTTCTAAAGTGATATGAGCCTTTATTAAAGAAATTCTATTTTAATGTTTTCTTTCCAACTCTTTCGTTTCCATGTACATGTTTTAAAATGATTTTATGAAATTTTTTATATGAAAATAAAAGTTTTAGAAATTAAAATTTATTTCCCTTTTTTACTTTATTTTCAATGTTTTTCAAAGTTAATCTTTTTACGAGTTTTATATGGAATGTTTTGATAAGTGATAAAATAAATGTTCTATTTTTAACATATATGGTGACAATGCCTTTTCCACCACCACCATTATATTTATTTATTTATAGATTCATTTTAAAGATATCATGTTTTCATCAAATAAAAACCCTTTTCAACTTTTTTCTTGGTATTTTAGTTTTGAAAATTTGTTTTAAAATTAAAAGGGTATTTTGGTATTGAAAATGGGTTTTAAAGGAAAATGGTATTTTGATATCGAAAAGTGATTTTATTATGAGTTTAAAAGAGTTTTTAAATATTTTTATAATTAAACTTTCAAGCATAAAAATGTATTATTTATGATATGGTAGTCGATCATTATACATGAGAAACGGGTGCACCTAGATAGTACCGGGTGATCCTATTATATCTTATATGATGGGTGCACCCAAATAGCTCCAGGAGAGCCCATTATAGCTTAAACGAAGAGTGAACCTAGATAGTGGTCCAATATAGTGGTTAATGTTCC
Source organism: Viscum album (assembly GCA_963277665.1). NCBI lineage: Eukaryota > Viridiplantae > Streptophyta > Magnoliopsida > Santalales > Viscaceae > Viscum > Viscum album. Next base: position 1,813,817,829 of record OY728159.1, on the reverse strand, counting down.
TTTTATTAATAGGAACTAATAAAGGATTTACAAATGGGTTTCTCATATATATTTAACCAGGATCTAGTTACTTCTGACAAAGTTTTAAAACGGGTTATAAATATGATGCTCTAAGTTATCGAAAAATGGTTTTTAATTACTTGTTATGGGTTTTAAGGTCTTTCCTTGAGAAAATATTTTGTGTGTTTTTCATGTGAAAATGTTTTATTTCATACTAAAATAACTTTCAAGATAAATATAAACGTTATATGATTTTTCGTTTTTTCACTAAACTAATGGTTTTCTATTTTTTATCCCTTTATGAGTTTTTTGAGATCATCCCATGTTTTTAAATTTTTTCAATAGATTCAAGGATGGGTAAGGAAAAGAGAGAAGTAAAGTTTAAATCTGTGAATATTTTCCATGAAAAAAAATCATGATTTATTTTAAAAGTTTTATATTATGGAAAAACAAATAATAATTGTAAGTGTTTACTTTATATTATATAGTTTTGTAATGTATGAGTTATGACCTAATTCTATAAAACTATAAAACTGAAAATATCCTCAAAGTGAAAGAAAGTAAATTCTTGGATAAAAATCAATATTAGGTAATGTTTAAGGTCATGTCCGTATATTTGGAATCATATAATGGTTTATATAACTTTAGAGTTTAGGATAATTTTAATAAATTTACCTTGAATGATTTTACTTTATGGTTAAGTTAAAATTATATTGAATTTAAAGTTTACCATATTGATTTATCAAAAATATTTCTGTTCATAATGGTTTTTCATAGAGGAAACATGGAATTTGTAGTTTTAAGGAACTAAAAGGAAAATATCCTTCCAAACCAGCATCATGAGATAGTTAGAATTGAAATAAAATAGTTTTTTGTAGTGATGGACCAGTAGAAACAATTCATAAATGGTGGTGGTATCCATGCAAGAGAGGAACCCAATCTACCATAAACAAACATGTCTATTGTGAATTATTTCATGAGGAAACATACCCAATTATTAATTGGATAATATAACCCTGTGATAGTTTATGGATTAATTAATTCATTGTAGAAATAATTTAATTCCATGTGATTTTCGAAACATAAAAAGTTAACTCTTTCCATTTTTCATTTTGAAAGTGAAACTGATTGATGGTTGTCTTTGGTTAATAATACCATAGAGAAAGATGATATTAATTCTATATAATGGGATACATTCAAGGATATTTTCCGTGAGAAATTTTTTCAAAAGGTTGTTCAAATCTTGATGAAAAAACAATTCCTAGAATTGAAGAAAAAATATGATGATTTTATAGCTTCATATAAAGAAAATTTAAAAACATTAGCCTAGTATGTTTCAAATTTTATTTTTGAAAATGATAGTAAAATTAATTGATTTTACTTAGGGTTAAAACTAAGTTTACAAAGATAATTTCCACATGAGAATTTAAAATCCATGAGAATGTGGTTCATGGGTAGTGAAATTTAAGATGTAGTTTGCTAACATGAATGTTCTTTAAGTTGAAAATAGTAAGTAAAGGTCAAGGTTGAAGGTAGAAGATAAAAAACCAGATAAGAAGTCTAGAAGTAATCCCCCCAAATGCTCTAGGTTTGGAAAATTACATTTCGAGTAATGTTTGGAAGGATATGGGGAGTGTGTCTGATGTGGTCAGTGTGGTCACAAGGCTCATGAATGTAAATAAAAGAGTACTAAACAACAAAATAATAGGTTAAATTATATCCATATAATAGTTATGTGTTTTAGTTTCAATGAGTTGGGTCATTATTATAATGAATTCTCCAAGATAGTTACTCAATCTAGAAATCATCAGGATTGGATGAAAAAAGTGTGTGGCAAACTATTTTGTTACTACCGTGGTTGATGTTGGGACATCAAATGAAGTGGTGAAAGGTATGTTAACTGTGTATTCTAATTATTCCAATACCCTGTTTGACTATGGATCTTTGAATTATTTCATTTCTAAGAAATTTTCAAGTAAATTGGGAATATCACCTCATGATAGTAAGATAGAAATTTTGGTAAAAACTCTGGGTGGTAGAATTTGATCAACCAAGATTTACAGGAATATTCATGTTTTCATCAGTGGGATGGTATTTCCTAGAAATAATGTTGAACTAACCATAGTAGAGTTTGATATAATTATTGGTATGTATTGGATTTCAATTTATCATTTTAAGATGAATTTCAGAGATAAGAATGTTGTGTTCAATGATTTCATGGCCTTGATAACTTACCAAGAAGTTGAGAAATTGATTCGAGGTGGAATTTAAATTTACATAGATCATATTGTTGAAAATAAGAAAATTATTAAAATTAGTGATTTACCAGTGGTAAATGAATATATAGACGCATTTCCTAATGAAAATTTTGGTGTTATTATGGATTGGGAGGTTGATTTTATTGGTGACTTAGTACCTAATTATAATCATATATCTAAACATCATTATTTAATGGATTAAATGGAACTTTTAGAATTGAAAAATAAATTGTAGGATTTTTTAGATAAAGGTTTCATTTGAACAATAACTTCCCCATGTGGTGTTCCTATCTTTTTTTAAAAGAAATAACCTCCAACAATACTTTTCATTAATTATAGTGGCTTTAATAACATCACTATTAAAAATAAGTATCCTTCACCTCATATAATGGATTATTTTGAACATCTCTAGGGAGCATAGTATTTTTTGAAGGCTGACTTGAGGTTAGGGTACCATCAGTTAAAAGTGAATGAAGTAGACATTACGAATACTACATTCTAGGCTAGATATGGCAGTATGAGTTTCTATTTAGGAATTTTGGGTTTTCTAATGTTCTTTTTATATTTATGGACCTTATGAATATTTTTTTCAAGAGTTATTGGACAAGTTTTTTGTTGCATTTATTGATAAAGTTTTTGTATATTCTAAATGCTAGGAGGAACATAAAAAACACCTATGGATTTTTTTAAACCTTAAAATAAAATAAACTATATGGGAAATTTAGAATGTGTAAGTTTTGGTTGAAACAAATTTATTTCCTTGGACATATTGTTTCTAAAGATGGCATAACTTTGGACCTTACTAAAACAAAAGTTATAGGTGAATGAACAAGACCCAGAAATATCCCATATATTCATAGTTTTCTTAGATTAGCAGGTTACTATGGGTTGTTTGTTGAAAACTTTACTTGGTTTTCAATCCTTCTAACTAAGTTAACTTGAAAATGAGTTAAATTCATATGAAAAAAAGAACATTATGAATTTTTTCATAAACTAAAAATAAGATTAGATAATACTATAGTTTTGGATATTCATTCCAATAATAGTGTTTTTTATCTACAATGATGCTTCATTGAACATACCTGTTTGTGTACTAATGAATAATGATTAGGTAATTTCTTATTCTTTATGATAGTTTAAACCTCATGAATTAAATTATCATACATATGATTTGGAATTATCTGTTGTGATTTTTGATTTAAAAATTTAGAGGCATAATTTGAATATGGTAAAGTGTGAAATATATATTCATAAAAAAGATTGAAGTATATATTCACTCAGAAATAATTAAACATGAGATAAAGAATATGTATGGAACTGATCAAGGATTATGATTTCACAATTCATTACTATCTTGGAAAATAAAACAAAGTAGATGATGTTTTGTGTTGAAAAAATAATGACACATGTTAAATTTGGAACGTGACCCTTTGGTTAATTATTTGATAAATTTTTGTTTATAAGTTGAGGATGCAGGGAAATCCTCTATTTTATTTTAGGTTTTAGTGCAATCAACCTTGTCAGAAAGAATTAAGAAAACTCAAAATCAGGATCAATCTTTGTAGGAAAATGTAGAGCCCGTTAAGAAGGGTACATTTCCAGATTTTAATATTATTAAATAATTTTTTTATGATTTGTAAAAATATTATGATCTCATTGTGATTAACTTTTAAGGAGATATTTGTTAATGAAGCTCATAGTTCTCTATTTTTTGTTCATATGGGTATCGCAAAGGTGTAAATAGACCTTCAGAAGTATTATTAGTGAAATATAATGAAAAGATATATTACTAAATTTACTATAAAGTATTTGAATTATCATATAGTTAAAGTAGAAAAAAACATACTAAAGGATATACTTCAACCTTTTGAAGTGCTATAGTAGAAATGTGAAATATATCCATGGATTTTTTGGTTGGATTTCCAAGGACATCAGGAGGTAACAATGAAATTTTGGTTATTATTAGCCGATTGACTAAATATGCACATTAACATCCCTTTTGAGAAAAATGTCTTTAGATAATATTTATAGACTGTATCTAAAGGATATATTCATGTAACATGGATTCCATCACTCTATTGTATCATACTATAATCCCATATTCACATTTTATTTTTTAAAATGACTTCAGAAGTCATTGGGTACTGAATTAATTTTCATTATAGAATTTCAACCTCAATCTAATGAATAGTTTGAGTAGAAAATTCATCCCATGGAATTTATTATTCATTATTTTCAATGTATTACAAAGTAATTTGGGATAAATAACTTTCTTTGGTTGAGTATTCTTACAATAATAGTTTTCATTCTAGTAGACATATGGCACCAATTGAGGTATTTTATGGAAAGTTGTGTTAGATGCTAGCTTTTTATGATGATGTAAGGAATATGAAGTTGATGGGACTAGAGTTAGTAGTTGAAATGGAAGATAAGGTTTAGTTTATTTATTATCACGTGATCATATCTCAGATTAGGAAGAAAAGTTATGCAGATAACCATAGGAAAGATCTTTATTTCGAGGTAGGTGATAATGTCTTTCTCAAAGTTTCTCCACGGAAAAGTGTTATGAATTTTGGTAATAAGGGGAATAAAAGTCCATAATTTATTAGACCATATTAAATTCTAGGGATATTTGGATTAGTTTACAACTGGTGGCCTTACCTCCAAGTTTATACCAGGTACACAACATATTTCATTTTTCAATGTTAAAAAAATATGTGTTGGATTCATCTCATGTTTTGATCTGAGAAGCAATTTAGTTAGAAGATAACATTTATTATGAGGAATAAAATTTCAGATTATCAAACATAGAGAGTATGTTTTATAAATAATGTGATTCTATAGGTTAAATTTTTATGGAAAAAACATATAGTTGAAGAGGAAACCTGACAATCTAAAATTGCAATGAGGGAAAAATATACCTACCTATTTAATAAGTGAATAAAATTGTGAGGATGAAATTTAAAATGGGAGGAATAATTTAGAAACTTGGGTAATGATATAATAAATCATTTTTAGGATTATTAATATTAATTAGATATTTATATTCATTTTAAAAATATAAAGTAATTTTTAAATAAAAAAGGAAATAGATTTAGTTAAACTATATTATTATAAATATTTATTTAAAAGAAAATTTTATAAATTTTAGAATTTTAATTTGAAAATATGAATATCATTTTTGAAATTATAATATAGAAATTTACTTATGGTAAAATTTTGATATTTTTTGGAAAATATTGACTTTTAGTGAATAGTGAACATATCGTTTTTTGTAAAAAAGTCATTTATTTTCAATAATTTAAGTAATTTAAAAGTCACATTAGGTTATGAATATTATTTAAAGTAATATAATTATTATTTAGTTATATTTAATATACATAATTACTTTTCAATCAACTTTATATTGGTTTTTATAATATGTTTTTTTGGGTTTTAAAAAGGTGTTATCTAAAAACTATTTTAAAATGCGTAATGTTTCTCCATTTTAATTTATTAAAATAATACCTAATGGGGAATGTTTTAAATGAAATTTATAGATTATATAACATTAAATATTAATTTAGTTTCATATAATGATTATTATTTGTCAATGAGTTAATATAAAATCACAATTTTCTCAAAAAATACACTCCTTAAAAACCTTCTTTTTCGTCATGTTTGTGGGTTTTATTTTAAATTAAAATTTTCCAATTCTATGAATTTAATTTGGTAAAATGGATTCCATGTTTTTAATAATCATAATTATTTTTTATAATAAGGTTAACTTAATTTTTGAACAAAATGAATAGTAAAAATAGTTAAAAATTAATTATCATAGTTAAGGTAAAATGGATTTACTGGGGGTTAAACTAAATATATAAGGGTTAAAATAAACTAGAAAATTGTATAAAATAATTTTTATGAAAAATAGAACTTTTAACTTATATTACTGACAATGGTATATTTTTTGAGCCTTACATGAAATAAATGTGGGTGTAATTCATTATTTTTAAAAATTATAAATGTGCCACTCACCTCACCTATAAAAGGACACCCTCTCTCCTCCCCTATTAAAACATTTAAAACTCATTGGTTAAGAAAATAAATGCCAAAATAAATTCTATAATTCCATCATATCATCATATAATCCCTATTTTGGGCTTAAATCCAGCCTAGTAAGGCATTTGTTGAAAATCAAAATAAGTTACCTGAAGAAGTGGCAAAGTTATTCAATGAGCATTTATATTTTATTTCTTCCTAAATCTCTTTAAATTATTATTAAAACATGATTATATAATAACCAAAGTATATTAAATATAAATATATGTTATTATTTTAGTATAATAACCTAAATCCTTCTTATTTTTATAAAACGGGTTACGAATCATCATTCGTGTGTACGACAGACTACCACATCGTGAACTGATGTCATTTGTTTTTCCATTACCACCTATCACGTTTAGGTATGGTGATGGATATAAAGTATATATATGATATTTATAACATAATTATACATATAGAGTAACTATATCATATATAACGTTTTTTTACTTTCCATTCCATAGGGGATACCATAATGTCACTCATGTGTACGGAGGACTCCTTCCTCACAAAGCGATGGGATTCGTTTTCACTATCACTTTACATGGAAGGTAATAAGGGTAAATTTAATGAATATATGTGATATAAATGACATAATTATGATATTAATGACATATTTATAATTCTAAAAATATAATATATCATTTTATTTCTTACCTTTTCACTCACTGAAAAAGTAATAATGACATTTTTGTACATGTGGACTATTGCCTTTACGAAGTGATTCAACTATATTTTCATCACTAAACCCCATGGATGATATATATAAGTATATTTAAATAAATAATATGGTATATATGATATTGTTATTATTTTTTAATGATAAAATATTACTTACCTCCTTTCTATAATGATCACTAAAAAATGGAAACGATACTCCTCCGTACGCACGACCTACAGTCTCTATGATTGTAACATAATTCATTTCTCAAAACAAACTTTCAGGATTGGTGTTAAAAATATAATTGATGTATAAATATGATAATTATTTTCATATTATTATTATTTATATGTTCAAATAATGATATATTTGACCATAGTCAACCTACTAAAGTCACTTTTGACACATAAGTTGAATATTGTCAAATTTTTTGACTAAAAATTAATTGATTAAGTTATTATATGTAACATGGTTATAAGTGAAATAAAATTAATAATAAACTTGAAAACAGTTCTCAAGAAATTAAATAATTAACATAAGTTTATTATTCTAGAAAATAAATACACACGTGATCAATTAGACTCAAGGTAAAGGATTTTGTCTCAATTTCCTTTCATTGAGGTATATTTTGATGTTTTACACCTATACTCTTTTTTGAGGTGTATATAAATACAATTTGACATGTTATATATTGAATTTATCTATTATCGTGGAATTTATGTTTTTTTAATTTTATTATTTCACGGGTCTTATGATTAAAATATTTCGAAGGTGATAAAGGACTTTTCTTTAAAAAAATATTTTAATGTTTTCCTTCAAACTTTTTATTTTCCATGTATATGTTTTAAAATTATTTCATAAAAAAATTTATATGGAAATAAAATTGTTATAAATTAATTTTTTTCCTTTTAATTTATTTTTAAATGTTTTAAATATGAATAATTTTACATGTTTTATACGGAATGTTTTGACAAATGATAAAAGGAATGTTCTATTTTGGACATATACGACGACAAAAACTTTTTCTCCACTATGACCATTATTTTATTTATAGATTCTTTTGAAATATTTCATGTTTTATTAAAAGAAAAATTATTTTTCTAATTTTCATTGGGATTTTGGTATTTAAAATGTTTTTAAAAAAAATGGTATTTTGGTATTGAAAATGGATTTATAAAAGAAAAGTTTATTTTGAAATCCAAAAGTGATTTGATTACAAGTTTAAAAGAGTGTTTAAAATATTTTATGATTAAAAGTTCATGCATTAAAATGTTATATTCATGATATGTTACTTGAGAATTATACAAGAAAAATGGATATGCCCAGATAGTGCCGAGTGACCACATTACAACTTATATAATGGGTGTGACCAGATAATTCTAGGAGATCCCATTATAGAATAAATGATGGGTGAACCCAGATAGTAGTATAATTATTTGGGAAATGTTCCTTATCTTAATAGGAAATAAAAAGGGAGTTACCAAATGTTTTCTCTTATAGATTTAACTGGGATCTAGTTACTTTTTAAAAAAGTTTAAAATAGGTTATGAATGTGATGATTTAAATTTTTTAGAAGGGTTTTTAATTACTTGATATGGGTTTTAAGGGATTTAATTGAGAAAAAATTGTGTTTTTTTCATATTAAAATGATTTATTTCATATACTCAAAGAACCATGAAGATGAAGGTAAACGTTATATGAGTTTTCATTTTTTCACTAGAAAAACAGTTTTCCTTATTTTTATATCCTTTAATGATATTTTTTTCTCATCCCACATTTCTAAATGTTTTTCACATGATTTAAGTACGTGTAAGGGAAATGAAGAAGTCAAGTAGAAAGTCGTGAATATTTTTAATGAAAATAAATCATGCTTTATTTTAAAATTTTAATATAATGTGAAGAACAAATACTAATAAGAAGAGTGAACTTTATATTATATGGTTTTTTAATACATGATTTAAGACCAAATTATATAAATATATAAACTTAAAAATATCATCAAAGTGAAAGAAAGTAAATTCTTAACTAAAACTCAAGATTGTGTAATGTTTAAGGTTGGGTCCTTATATATGAACATACACATGAGTGGTGTTTTAGATTTTTATAGGATGGAAAAAATAAGTAAAATATAATTTATTAATTATTTTATGATGGTTACAACACATTAATAGTAATTGGAAGAATAAGTAACATTGAAAGAGTCAGTGCAGTTACCTCTTATTCGGTAGAATTACTTTAGATCTTCTCTTAGGGAACCTAGGGTTGGTCCTTTGGAAGGGAAAGAACCGCTATAACTTGGATATGAATGTTGGTAAGATAATTTGGTTGAGGTTTTTCAAGCTTGGTTTCTCAAAGTTGTGTAAATAGAAGATAAAATGAGTTTCCTTTAATAAGTGAGGGGAGGATAATTATTGGAATTTCTTAAAGTATTAAATTAATATAAATTATTTTTTTAGATAAAAATGGATCCATATTTATATAATTAGAAGATAATATGAAGATGATTCGAAATAATATCATCCAATAAAAGTTTGACAAGTTTTGGTTATGTTTTTACCTTTATCTTTATGTTTTAACCCACATTAACCCTTTTGACAATTACCGTAACATTAAAGTTTTCTACTCATTAAGGGTCAATAATGTTACCATAAAATGAAAAATGACCCATAAATGGAATTTGGTTGATATTTTAAACTATTTAACATTCAGTTTTTATAATATAATGATTTTATGAAATTTAAATCATTTAATAGAATATTATTTATTATAAAACATCATTAATTTCATTTTTGACACGATTCTTTTAATTTGACTTTAAATACATAATGACAAAGAGATAATTAAAAAATATTTTTTTAATAAAACTATAATATGTCTTGTATATATATAAAATTTATGGGTCACTATAAATCGCTCAAAAATATTACTTTTAGAGTTTTTTAAAAAATTAATTTATTTTTCTGTTAATTGAATAAATACTATATGAACATTTCATAAGAATTAAATGTAATTATATAATAAATAAAAATTATAAATAAATTACCATGATAAAATTAATTATTTTATATTTCAAACAAACATTTATAAATGAAATTTTCTCATTTTTATCTTTATAATAAAAAATCAAAGTTATTAAAGTCATTGGAGTGACATTTTTTTTATTTTTTTCTTAAATTAATATAAGGTCCTAATCAAATAAATATGACAAAAAGTGGACATATATTCTATAATTTGATGTACATATCTGAACTAAACCCATAAAATAGGATAAATTAAAGTTTAATAGTCCTTTTTTAGTCTTTATCATATTATTTTAACCTTAATTACCCGATTTACCCTTATAGTGGTGACAATTATTTACGAGTTACTATTCATAATAACCAAATATAAAAGGGGCCAATTTACCAAATTTTTATCATATAATTATAAATATGGGGTTAATTTTTCAAGATTCAATTCCTATATTTGGTAAAAATTAACTTACGATTAAGACACAAAACACAATGAAAAACATTTTTTTTCTTCAGAAAAACACCTTTTTACTTATAAAAATGTTTTTATACTAAATAAAACCATAACATTGATTAAAATTAACTTAATTGGAGTATTAATAATATTAAGGAATTTATTTTAATTTTAAAAAATTTAAAAAAATTAAAATTTATAAATTCTTGAAACAAAAATATAGTTTTCAACAAAAATTTGAACTTTTCACTATTCACTACAAATCATTTTTTTAAAAAAATACCAAAATTTCACCTTAATTTAATCTTGATATAATAATTTGAAAAATTATTTTCAATTTATAAAATTTAATTTCTAAAATTTTTATAAATCAATTATAATTTCCACACACAAAATGAAAACAAAATCATTTTTGAAGAAAATGTATTTTCCAAGTCTAAAATGATTTTACTAAAAATTAAGTATTTATTTATTATTATGAAATATATTATATAAAAACTTTATACAGATTTTCATTATGTTTTTAACTCTATTCATACTATCCAATTTAGTTGATAGTTTATAATAGTCATATTTAAATAATAATATTTCATGGTTCGTTTAAGCTCAGTGTTTTATGTTGTATACACTATCAGACATAATATTTGCTTAAAATATCGAGGTGTTAAACACCTCAGATCCGAAAATATTTATCATGGGAATCTAAGAATAATTCCAAATCAAAAGAGATTCAAAATAATCTAAAACAAGGATATTTTTCAACCAAAGGTTCGAGAGAATTCAGATGAATTTTAGAGAGTTTGAGGGTGAAACAAAGTTTATAGGTATTCTGGATAACAAACATTCATAGTGTGAATGATCCATTCTTGTTTTGAATGGTTTGAGTTTAATAAATACTAAAAAATTCATCACCCATATCCTATAAACCCAGGATCAATTCACATTGTGAACTACATGTTCCCACCATAAATTTTCAGAGACAAATTCACTAAATACAACCTTTCATCCATTCACATTGTGAATCAATGGTTCATTCCATGAATAAAACCATAAAGAAAACCCTTATTCAGGAATCATCACCGTTCGGTCCATGAACTACTTACTCACACTATGAACAACACTTTACAATGTGATTTTCTTCTAAAACCAGAGTTCGTCTCCCAAATTCCACCAAACCTACTCCAAGATTCCTCTAAGAAACTTAGTCTTTAGAAACATTAAAAGAAAATGGATAGAAGGGTTTGGAACCTTACACACATTTCAAAAAATCCATATAAGTTTCACCCATTGTGTTTGTAAATACCCAAGATTGACATACATGGAAATTACATTACTTTTTCAGAATACTTAATACATAAAAAAATAGACACCCAAAGACCATATTAGTTCAGTGTCTTTCAAAACTCGAAACATAATATTCTAATCATGGTGAATGATCTTCAACATCTCCCATACAGATCTTCCCCTTTTGTTTTATTACCTAAAACCATTCATTATATCCTTATTCAAAAGAATAATTTTATTTTGTCAAATTGAACTTATAGAATTGTCAAAAATTAGATTTGAAATGGGTGTGCCATTAAAAGGTGGAAAAACTGCATTTTTTTTTAAAAACACTTCTTTTATCTGAAAAATTGATTTTTTTATCATACCATGTTCTATAAAATGTGTAAGATGAATAATAATGTTATGAAATTCAATATTTTGTTAATAATATTCGTAATGGCTAGTATATATAATATTTTAATAATATGTCATTGTTTAGTGAAACTTGGTATTGCGTACAATGCAAGCTATCAAGGAAGGTCGCTCTTGCGTGTAATGCAAGCGAAGTTGGTGTTGCATGTAGTGAAAGATTCCTTTGGTGTTGTGTATAACATAATCCAAACTTAGTTCATTTATATATTGAAAAAAATCTATACTTAGTGTTGCGTGAAATGAATTCTATCAAAAGAACTTGAAATTGTGTGCAACACAAGAGAAGAATAGTGTTGCCTATACGACAAGCTAATACGGTGTTGCGTATAACACAAGTTAATCTTGGTGCAGTGTACAACAAAAGAAATAAATGAAATTAAAATTAATCTTTCTCATAAAATCTTTGGGTGTAACATTCTACCCCCCTTAAAATGAATTTTTCCCTCAAAATTCATCGGGGTGATAAATGGTTTACTCCTTGAAATTTTCCTTCATGGAAACCCACATCATAAACAGGAATACTAAAACTTAAATTTAAAAAATAATGTTCGAAATATAATGGTTACCCAACGTAACCCATCATTGGGTTTCCACATAGGAGAACATAGGTGAAAACATGGATATGGAAGAGAAATCTAACCATCAGTTTCTAATGAAGAGTGGTAGAAAACATGGCTATAAATAAGCCAACAATCACAAAGCCATAAATTTGTGATGATCTAAGGTACCATCTGATTCATCAGATATGAGGGTACTAGGACAACATTTTTGGTTTTCAACATTATTTCCCTAAAGTTGAATAATTTTTTCATAAAAAGAAATAATTATTTTATTTTGGTACAATCTCATCTTTGTTCATGCTTTGAACAATTTCCACTTCACATCTTAAAGAAACGAAGTTGAATTTTTCATTCGTGAAGTGTTAACAGATCATTCAATAGAATGATAGGTCATTCCATCTATCTCTACAAAAATTTTAGAACATGTTAGCATAAGTCCACCTATAGTGAGAAAATAAATTAATATTAAAATAGAAAATAACTTACACTATCCATAAATGGATAACATTACAATCCTTCCAAAAACTAAAAATATAAAAATTTAGAAGGAGGTGAACTAAATCTACTTAATATTTTTCTCCCATATCTCATAAGGTAGATCTTGATTGGCACGTTCCAAACACATGAATACCTTAATCGTGTATTCTCTTGAAACATAAATTACCATAGAACCTTAGTGAAAACATGAATTCTGTAAAAAAGTAAACTCTTTCCACATAACAAAATCCCAAAAATTTTATATACTCAAACCATGATATCATTTTGTTCTTATATCAATCATGAGATCATTAATATTATCAAACATATTATTCTCTCCTTATCCATTCATTATGCGCATATCATCTTCTTTCCAAAAACATTTCAATCACTTTTCATGGTCCCTGGTACCATATAATTATAGAAACCATAATAGACCAATACCTAGATATTTCAATATTCCATAATACTATAAATGATATTCCACAACACTATTTTGAAATCCCATGACATAAACACTTAATCATTCCACTACTTTGTTGTCATACTCAACGTCGCCAATATTTATCGCATGTGATTTGCCTTTTTCTTTGGACTTAAAAGGTTGTTGGTGTTGATAATCATCTATAATCCTAGTATTAGGGAATTGGTTATCATAATGCACCATTTCCTTTCACTTGTAACCTTGGTTTGTAGGAGGTGAACTCTTTGGAGCTTTTTGTTTATTCCCATTACTTCAGCAGTAAAATGCTCGATGACCTTCTTTCCCACACTTAAAACATTTATCAGTCCCCTTTAGATAATTTCCTCCATGTGTCCATCCACACTTTGAGCATCAAGAAAATCTAATCTTCTTTTCTCTGTAATTTTTATAGTTTCCTTTGAATTCCATCCTTCTTTTCTTATCATAACCATGAGATAGATGAGAAACAACAATCTACCTTTTTGTAAGAAGAATATGAGGAAGGTATACAATGAAAAATAATTTCTTGAACTCATACCTTTTTTTAATCTCCGAGCCTACGGGACTTGTAAGGGTTCCCCCTCATCCCTTGAAAGGGGGGTTATCAAAAATCAATAAAAATGAAGGCCTTCGGGCCATTCAGGCAGGCATCGTATTCTTGATAAAGTTCCCCCACAGATTTACTTTACCTTACAAGAAATAAGTTCCCAACTTATCCTTTTCACATTCTAAACAATGAAGAATGAAAATATCTTTTCAACAGTACCAATTTATTTCTCTATGACCAGTGGATTGATTTTCCCACTAAAATAAGGTGGATGTTTCCTTAAGAAAGATTCAAGAGAAATTTGTTCTCACCTTTGGTAATTTGGAAGCCTAGAAGGATTTTTGGTCCTAGAAACAAGATTTCTTATTCGATATCCCATAAAATTTCACTATTTTAGAAGAAAATCAATGTATTTCCCATCGCATTCAGCATTATCGTGGTTCCTTTGGGTTCTATCCATTGTCTAAAAATCAAAAAGAACAATGTGAGAAGCTAAAATCATACTAGGAAAACAACATAATCAAAGGGGAGTAATTTCAATATCTAACATCTTAGGTTTACTCCTAGGTTATTCATGATCATTATCATAATTATAGGATTGTAACGTATACTTATACTTAACCTTAGTGACATCCCTAGACATACCTTAGAACTATCTCTATGGATCTCACTAAAGCTTTCACATTCTAGTTTCCAAAGGTTAACTAAAACTTTTCTTTGATACCAACTATAGAGACCCAATATTGACGTAAATGGACATTACATTAATTTTTTGGAATACTTAATACATAACAAAAATAGATGCCCAAAGACCATATTAGTTTAGTGTCTTTGAAAACTCAGAACATGATCTTCTAATCATGGTGAAAGATCTTCACCATCTCCCATAAATATCTTCCCCTTTTGTTTTCTTACCTAAAACCATTATTTATATCCTGATTCAAAAGAAATTTATTCTGTCAAATTGAACTTATAAACTTGTCAAAAATTATATTTAAAATGGGTACACCATTAAAAGGTGGAAAAATTGCATTTTTTGAAAAATAATTATTTTATCCAAAAAATTGATTTTGTTCTCATACCATGTTCTAGATAATGTTTAAGATGAATGATAATGTTATAAAATTAAAAATGTGGTTAATATTATTCATAACATCTAGTATATATAATATTTTAATAATATATTGTTGTTTAGTGAAACTCGGTATTACGTACAATGCAAGCTATCAAAGAAGGTCACTCTTGCGTGTAACGCAAGCCAAGTCGGTGTTGCGTGTAGTGAAATATTCCTCTAGTGTTGTGTATAACACAATCCAAACTTTGTTCAATCATACATTGAACAAAATCTATACTTAGTATTGCGTGAAATGAATTATATCAAAAGAACTTGAAATTGTGTGCAACACAAGCCAAGAATAGATTTGCATATACTGAAAGCTAATACAATGTTGTGTATAGTGCAATCTAATCTTGGTGTAGTGTACAACACAAAAAATAAATGAAATTAAAAAGTAACTTTATCATAAAATCTTGGGGTGTTACAATGTTCCCAAGGAACCTCATCAAGAAACACATCCCATGAACTATTACACGGCAACACATGACTACCAAGAAATCCCCAAAGTCACCAACCAAGTATTACCCACACATGGAATAGCCTGTAATTACCCATATAAGGATAAACTTAGTCATCTCACATGAAAAATGGAAACCATAAGTGTTCTATTCCTTATTGCACACACGATCCTACCAATGCCTACAAATCACATGATGCATAAGCACATATATAAAAAAATAAAATTCTAAGCACCACCAATATGATACTAGTAGGTGCCTACCCATTTGATTACATGACACGATATGAGTCAAGGAACAAAAAAATCAAGAATCTAGAGAAAAGTCCTTAAAATAGATATTTTAGTTGAAACCTGCCATAATAATGATAAAACTAGAAATAGTAGATAGATGACATTGAGCCTTACCTATAAAGACTCTCTGTGACCAATGGGTCGAAGAAAGAATGTTGAATAGGGAGAATAACCTCTTAGAGGAAATAACCAAAAGAGATAGGGGAGGAGGATTAGCTTGTTTTGGGTTGAATGAAACCCCTCACTAAATTTATAACCATAAATAAATAATTAATTTAATTAAAATGTCAAAAAAAACTAGAAATAACCCACTAGAACTCTAGTGGGTCACACAAAAACTTATTTTTCACCTACCGAGGTCCTTGTTCTCCTCCACTGAGGTTCAATGGTATGAAAAATGGCCAATAGTATAACACCCCAGGTTTTTAGGAAGAATATTCTTTTTATAAAGTATATATTTATAATTCTAAATAATTTTTTAGTTCAAAGGATTTGAAATTGATTATTAAATAAGTCATGTAAGATATGAATTAAACTAACAATACTTTATTCATTTGCGAGTGAAACATTACAAAAAAAATAACAAAATTAAAAATTGCACATTATGGATTAGTACTCACAATGGACAAATACTTCCATTTAAAGTGCATAAATTAATAGGAGAACATAGATATTAAAGAATTAAATCTTCACAACTAATAAATCCATAAGATCATCTTCAACCTTGAGGATCACCAATATCCAAACAAAACCTATAATGAATAAGAGAACCATGAAAGGAGAAATCACTATGGAAAATATAAAATAAGGAATAAAAACAATGCTTTATGAAGTGAGAGTGGAATTTTTATGAATAAGTCCAATCTTCCATCCGACATGACACCCAAACCAGCCCGCGATAAGGCCTAAGAGGAATTCTCAATCCTCATGAGCTAGTGACTAGCACCAGGCATCAAAGTTATCATAGTAGGAATAATTTAGTCTAATAACAACCAGGATTAAATAACCAAAATATAGCATTCATCATAAAACAATGATAAATTAATATCCATAAATACATTACCAGATACAAATAAAAAAATATAACAAATATAAACGAAAAAACTATAACCAAACCAGAACCTGAAAAAATCACTATATGGTTCTAGGTCACCACCAACCATGGAAATTGGCCCACTCCATATGAAAACCTGAACAAAACATGAACCTGAAAAATAGATCAGGTTTACTAACACCAAGTGAAACAAGTAGGGTGTGATCACAAATATTTCATTAGTTATGAACCATAGAATCCATAAATTTCCTTTCCTGAAAGAGTAAAAAAATTATTGTTTGAAATACATTTAGAAAATAGCGTTTTATCATTTTAAAAAAATAAACACAAATTTCCTTTTTAAAATAATTTTCCATACCAAAACCCAGTTTATAAAACCAAAACACAAAGAAAAACCAAACAAGGTGATAAGAGGGGATATGCTAAAAATGATAGAAAATGAGAAAAGTAGGTAGAAACTAGTAGAGAAGATAAAAAGTATTGAAAAGTAAAAAAGAACATAAAAATAGATAATCATGAGAATTTCCCAAACAAATCTAGAAGCAATCCCTGCACATACTTAGTTCATACTCACCTTCTATTATATAGTCAAACTCCATAGTCAATAACCAACCTGACTGCTCTAAACTAGCCTTGCTAGTTGTACATCCCAACTAGCCTATCACACATCCTAGGGGTACCAAACTGTCTAATTTATGTTGATAACAAACCATCAATCAACCCTCTAGATGATTCATAGTAATCCAATGATAATATTACTTGGATAATGGGGAGGTAATCGCCTGTGTGGCACAAAATAATAACCCACATATTCCACTATACATGCCTATCCCAAACTCTAATACCAACTATGCGATGACCCTCTCCTTGAAGGGACTGCCATTGATATTCCCACTACACATCAAACCATCCAAATGTTTCAATCGAGCCTACATGTCAAAGTTATTTTAAGAAACAATTTCCAAAACACCATAAGGTTATAATTATGAATTTAATATTTCCAATTCAAATACATTTCTAAAATAATTTCCTAAACTATATTGAAAACATACTACATGATCAGAAAGTACCAAACAAGCCTCTATATTATTTAGTTACAAAAACCCCACTTCAATGATTCAATAGGATGAACTTTATGAATCAAATTTGAAAAAATTATTTTAAATCATTTAGGAACTAAATAAAATTTAGGAACCATTTGAAGGGAGGGGTATTAAAGAAGAAAATAAAGAATATAGAAAGGTATTTTGAAGTACAAGGTTTAAAATGAAAATTTATTTATAATTCCATCTTCATTTGTGTACCCATAAATATTTACAATCCATTCCAAAATGGATGCACACATATCCAATGGAATATCCTTATAAAACTAAATAAGTACCCAAAAACCAATTCAAAGAATCATCACTTGCATTACACACATAGCAGAAACCATCAAAAATCACCAAAAATCACACACAATGATCAATTCACAATAAATTACGTTACCAAAGTCCAACTAAATCTAAAAACAATCCATAAATACGCAATTTACCATTTAAAGATCAATTAAAATTTTATCAAACTAATTGTATACATATATATAGGCATAATCATGGAATCCTTTTGAAAACACATTTTCATCAATTTTGCATAATGGAAATGCTAAAACAACTTACAATAACACATTAAAAGTAAGAATATAACATTTAGAAATAAACTAAGAAATATTAAGCATTAAAGGAATCTAATGGAAAGAAAATGGATGCAAAAAACTACCTCAGGGGTGTGTGAATGTGTTAAAACTTAAATAGGTGGAAGAAAAAATCCCAAGGAACAATCTGCACACCCTAAAAACCTAGGAAACAACCCACATTAGCCAACCCTCACCCTAGGGTTCAGTCAAGAGGGAACCAAGCTAAGAAAAAACCAAAAACCAAGAGAGGGAGAGGATGAGAGGAGTAAAATCACCCAAAAACCAATGGAAACCCACCTTAGAAGCTTGGAGGAGAATCAAAGATGAGAGGGGAGCCAAAGGGAGAGGGTTTTGGGAACCATATAATGCTCTAAAATTGACCAAGGGGGAGAGTTACCCGAAATGGGTTAAAAAGAGGGAAGGGAAAATTTGGAAATTCAAGTTTTAAAGAAAATGACAATGTCCTAGGGTTTGGACACATAGTTTTCCAAACCATGTACCAATCGTGCACACCCTACTAGAGAGGGTGGACACCTACATGGGCTGGTCACATAGTTTTTGAAACCATGCACTAACCATGTGATTTGGATATGAAAAATTACAGAGACTCCCAACATGCTTACCACACAGTTTCCTCTAACTATGTAAAATCTATGTTCCTTGTCCTATTCCCCTAATGGGAGCTTCATAGTTTTCCTTAGGCGTTTCATGGTTTGGGACAAACCATGCTCAAACCGTGCATATGGCCAATACTTACCTGAAGCTTCCAAAACTCAAAAATCTTCATTGGTAACTCAACCTCAACCTAAAATAAAATACTAAGAACCAAGAAAATAAAAAAATAAAATAAAAACCATGGTCAGGGTGTGACAATTATCCCCACCACAAAAAATTTCTACCCCCATAAAGTTACCCAACAAAATAATAAACAAAACTCAAGCCCAAAATGGAACAAAGAAAAATAGAACCGTGAACCTCAGGGTGACCATTTTAATTCCACTAGTCACACCAAACCAAAACTAGATAAGAACAAAACAAGGAAGAACCCCCAAAAAAGGAAGACTTTGTTCTCCCTACCATAAGAAACCCATTAACACCACAACCCCCACAAGGGAAATCCAACAAAAAGCAACCCAGGAACTTCCCTCACTTACCAATCAACACCAGGAACTCCCAACCCAAACCAAAAACTCCTAACACAAGGTAAAACCCAATGAAGGAATGTAAAAAAAACCAAAAGTCAAACCAAATCACTATTTATCATTCCCATAATACATGAGCATCTTCAAATTGAGCATAACCTAAAACCAAAATTAATCCACAAGGACAACCGCACTGGTTATCAAAATAAAGTACAACCATAAACATTAAAAGAAAATGAGGCCAATAAGACACAAGAAAGAAAATACAACCAAGATATTATAACAAAATAAAAAAACTTTTTAAAATGAAGGAAACTAAAATAAGGAAACTCAAACCGTTCCTACTCCGACATTGGAAACAAAAGCTGGGACAATAACTCCCACAACCAAGCAATTCCTAACTATGTGAAGAGATTAACTTTAGGGATTATGTCTGGAAACCTGATTTATTGAATCATATAATACCTCACAATTAGGGGTTGACATCCTACAATCGAAACTTACACTTATAAAAACATCACTTCTAAAAAGACCCCAAAAAATAGAAGAGCTTTTAGATAATCCTTTGAAGCTATCATCAGATAAAAAAGAACCAAATATTTAAAATGATCAACATAGGTCTTCACCATATGTTTCCCATGATTAACACCAAATAAATCTACCACTTTACTTACAATCACCTCCTCAGGTAAAAACCATCTGATAAAAGTGGTCTTAAAAATGTCCCAGGGGATTCCAACTTGAAACGACGACAGGACGACCAAATTCCATAGATCAAAACCCGGACCCTCAGATGAACATAGAACTACTTGAAACCTCATAAACTTGAGAGTTTATAATGATATGGAGATACATTTAATCTATATAAAATAAAGCACAAAATTGAATCATATCATCTCAAAACTCTATATAAAGTGTAACCCAAACCAAAACACCATGTTTATAAACCAAAAATCACAAAACAAGTCCAAAATAATCTTTCACAAACCACCATTTCCATTTTTGGACCAAAACCATTTTATTCCAAAGAAACTTTTCAAAATATTCAACTCACTTAAAAATCCAACTCAAACACAAAATTACCATTTTTGAAATAGAATCATGCTCTGTAATAATTTTTATTTTGAAAATCCTTTTTTGAATAACATGTTTTCCATTTGAAATCTATTCATGCTGAACGAAATCTAACAAAAAAGAAACTCACACCAAAATCTAGGGATGAGGAACTAGTGTCCATATATAAATAGGAAATATGGTTTATGAGAACATTACCTGAGCAAACACTAACCACCAAGATCATCCTAAATCATTCACTTAGGATCCACATGGGTTGCTACTCCATGAAATCCTATCATAAAACACTGCTTATATTCAATTATAATTCTCCATCCACATAATCAAAATAAAAGACACAAGTCCCAGACCACACTTGGAAACTTGAGGACTATAACAAGCAAGGGTCCGTGACATTATTCCCATACTTACCTCCCAAGTTCTGACAGTCCTATCTCCAATCTAAATGACTCCCTAAATAAAAAAGGGATGCTTTGATGTCATTTTTTCACAAACTAGGCCAGGATTCCATCCAACTCGATACCTGACCCAACTCATGACAAGGTCCAAGGAGAATTCATGATCCTCCAGAGCTAGAAACTACTTCTTGGAATCAAATTTATCACAATGGGAATGATTTATCCCAATAAAAACTAGGATCAAATAACCGAAAGAGTGTACACAACGTAAACCAATGATAACTAAGTATCCATAAATACATAACCAAATCCAAATAAAATAAAAATAGAAAAAACATAAATGAAAAAATGAAAACAAGAACCAAACCAAAACCCAAACAGATCTCTATGTGACCTCCAAGTCACCACCAACCAGAAAACCATCCCACTCAATAGGAGAACCCACAAAACCCAAACCTATAAAAAATATTGTGTCTATTGATGTTGAGTGACACAAGTAGGGTGTGATCATAAATATCTTGGTAGGTAATCACCACCATGTCAATAAATTTACTTTCCCAAAACATTCCAAAAGAGTTGGTTTGAAATACATTTAGAAAATAGGGTTTTACCATTTTAAATAAATAAACACAGTTTTTCTTTTTAAATCAATTTTCCATACCAAAACCAAATTTATAAAACCAAAACCCAAGAAATAAACCAATCAAGGTGAGAAGAAGGGATATGTTAAAAATGAAGGAAAATAGAAAAATCTAGAATAAACTAACAGTGTAGATGAATAATTATAATAGATTAAAATTGATCATATAGATAGATATTCATGGGAATTTACTAAACATATATAGAAGAAATCCATGGATGTACTCAATTTGGACTCAACTTTCAGTATATGGTGCAGTTATATAGTCAATAATCAGCCTGGATACTCTAAACTAGGCTCACTAGTGGCATATCCCACCTGGTCTATCACACATCTAGGGGCACCAACCCATTTAATCGGGTTTAATAAGAAACTGTCAATCAAACCTACAGATTATGCCCATGAATCCCATGATAATAGTACTTGGATAATGGGGAGTTAATCACACACATGGAAAAAACAAATAATCCATAGATGAAACCCTACATGCCTAGCCCAAACTCCGAGACCAACTGTGTGATGACCCTATCCTCTGAGAGACTACTATAGAGGTTCCCACCACATATCGAACTATCCAAAAGTTCCAAATGGGCCTACACATCACATGTATTTTAAGAACCACTTTCCAAAACACTAAAAGGTTCTAATCAAGCCTTCTTTATTTCTAATTCATGTCTATTTATAAAACCATCTACAAAACTAAGATGAAAACACACAACAAGATCGGAAAGTACCAAACTAGAATATATGTCATTTAGTTACCAAAACCCAATTCAAGGTAAAATATGGACCAAAATTTAGGAATAAAATTTGAAAACATTATTCAAAATAATTTAAGAAATAAAGAACTATTTAGGAACCATATGATAGGTGGGGGATTAAAGAATAAAATAAAGAAGAGGGAAAGGTGTTTTGAAATCTAAGGATTAAAATGAGTATTTCTTTAGAAGGACATATTCATTTGTGTTCCCATCCATAGGTGCACTCCATTACCTTATGGATGTGTCCACATACAATGGAATATCATAGGAAATTGAATAAGTACCCAAAAACCAATTCAAATAATCACCACTTTCATTAAACAAATATCACAAACCCAAAAAAATCACAAAAATCACACCCAATGCTTAATTAACAATTAACCAAGTTAACAAAGTTTAACTAATGTTAAAAAAAACCCATAAATCCCTACTTCACATTTAAATAAAAATCATTATTTTATCAAAAAAAATATGTATATATATAGAAATAATCATGGAGACCCTTTGAAAACCCATTTTCATCAATTCACTACCATGGAAATGTTAAAACAACTTACACTAACACATTACAAGAAAGAATATCACATTTAGAAATAAACTAGGCAAGCTTAAGAATCAAATGATTTTTCTAGAAAATAAATGGAAGAAAATAACTACCTTAACGGTGTGAGAATGTGATGAAACTCCAAGAGGTGGAAGAATAAAGTCTAGGGAACAATCTATAGGCCCTAACATCCAAGAAAACAACCGACATTTCCAACCCTTACCCTAGGGTTTGGCCAAGAGGGAACCAAGCTAAGGAAGAATCTAAAAGAAATAGAGGCATTAGAGTATAGGAGGAAAATTACCCCAAA
Organism: Viscum album; assembly: GCA_963277665.1. Classification (NCBI taxonomy): domain Eukaryota; kingdom Viridiplantae; phylum Streptophyta; class Magnoliopsida; order Santalales; family Viscaceae; genus Viscum; species Viscum album. The sequence goes on along the minus strand of OY728159.1, from coordinate 1,813,794,151 downwards.
ACCAAAGGGAACTCACATTGGAATCTTGGAAGAGCATCAAATATGGGAGTATAGCCAAAGGGAGAGGGGTTTAGGAGCCCTATCATGTACCAAAATTGACCAAGGGGGAGAATAACCTGAAATGGATTAAACAAAGTGAGGGGGAAATTTTGAAATTCATATTTTAAAGAACATGGGAAAGTTTCTTGGATTGAATTCATGGTTTTCCAAACTATGCTCCAACCACATGCACCATAATGGAGAGGGAGGACACCTACATGAGCTAGCTACATGGTTTGGGAAACCATGTGCCAATCATGTGATTTGGACATGTTAAATTGTAGAGCCTCCCTACAAGCTTTCCATACAGTTTCCTTTAACTATGCACAAGCTGTACACCTTGTCCTAGTCACCAATTGGGAGTTTCACAGTTTTCCCTTGGCCTCACACGGTTTGGACCAAACCATGCTCAAATAATGCTAAGGTCCAAAACTCACCTAAAACCTATGAAACTCAAAAATTTTCACCAGGAACACAACCCAAACCTCAACCAAACGACTAAACACTAAGAAAAGAATAAAATAAAAGAAAAACCATGGTTGGGGTGTGATAGGAATGAACAAATGATTTAGTAAATATATATATATGAATGAAATATGGCCTTTATAAATATGGTCATTGGAATTATAGTTATTGGAAATATATTCATTGAGAATATGTTCATTATATATACATAAAATAATTAAATTAAAGTTATGTATTATTTAGTAGTATATATATAATAATATTACTCAAAATGAAAAAAAATATGATATTAAAATTATTTATATATATATTTGTGTGTGTGTGTTACATATAAGTATTAATATTAATAGTTTTCAAATATTATATGCTGTATATATAAAATTCAAATAAATATTTCAATATCAATTAACTAGTAACATTAAATTTTTGAATATAAATAATTAATTCTTATAGTATTTGTTAAATTTTATTTAGTATAAAAGTAATATTTTTGTCATCAAATGACACACTGGGGCTAGCCTAGTCAATGATAGGCCAAGTGTGACTACCCCAATCCCACCCCCAATAGGCCAATGGTTGGATACCAGTGTCAAGTAGGCATATAATACACATGATAGGTATTGAATTAATGTACTTGACACACACACACACACACACACACTAGGACCATACGGTGATGAAATATAAAACAACTGATACCGATTCATGCATAAATCTATAATTCCACAATCAGAGTACAAAAATAAAGAACTAAAATAAATAAAGGTCCAAATAAAAGCCTACCAAAAACTGAAAAATATTCCAACCTTCTGAGAGATAAGGTACTACTGTCAAATGCCACACTAGTATACACCTCATTCTATCTATCCCAGGACTATGCTTTACCTACTCCTGGTCCTCCCATGATATCATCAAAAGGTCCATATTCATCATGAGACATAAAATGTATGGGAAAATCCCATGCAGGGGTAATTATAACAATACTTAGTAGAACACCCCGAAATCACTATGCATAAGGCATCAAGAGTAGTCAATTCATCTCAAGATATGTCATCAAGATAAGAGACAAAACAATAGTAAACATCCAGATATATTAATAACAGACGAATGAACTCAATTTTTCTCAAACAATACTAACATAAATAGGATTATTCTTGAGGATTCTAGGCAATTATTATTCCAATATAACTCACTCCATGAGCTATAATGCTTCGGACAACACTCATCTGAGTGGTCATGCTCATCTAGTCATTCTAAGAAGTTCTCAATAGATCTCTAAAGATAACACTATCCAAATAGTGGATAACACCAAGGGTTGATGGGGGATTCCACCAACCTTATTGGATTAATCTTTTAGACAGGGAATCAACTCCTTATTCATGGTGGTCATACCGATACCATGAACCCCACTTCTTAGGATATGATAGGAGATCCCACCCCATGCTTCATAGAAGGATACCATGAATTCTATCTGATATAGAACCCATATATGGGATCAAAATACTATATTGAGGATGTAATGTCACACTATACCCTTATAGAGATGGATCAAGAAACCACATTCAACCAAACCTGGTCTATATTAAGGAAAAAAAGGTTTCCAAGATATCTTAAAAAAATTACATGGCATGTATAGAGGGTACAAAATGTGTACCTCTAACCTCATACCTGTTCATGTCCATACCCATATTACACTTCCCATTCTTGTGTACACATGGTCATCCCCATGTACACCTGGCCATGCCTATGTACTGCTATCCATGCTTGTACACTTAGCCATGTTCGTGCCTGTGTACTCACAAAGTACACACCATGATACTAGAAACAAGTCGCATGATGTGTGACATGTGTCACATGATGTGTGATATTTAACATTATATAGAAAACCTATAACTATATCCATGAGTTCCCACATGATGTGTATCTCTGGATTACATTTCGTTCACCACATGTTTTTTAGAAACCCACTATTCTTCTCCATGTACATTTGCACTGTTGTCACCTCTAGATCCACTAATAATCCCACCTAGAGATCATGGATCTCATCTCTATGATCCTTACTATCACCACTCATCATATTACAACCTTCTATCCTCTTATAATTTGACCACCATTTCCTTACATTGTCATTTCACATCAAACCAGGAATAAAAATCATCGTCGGTCTAATATAATCCACCTTTGGTCATCCTCTATCATCATTACTCCTCAATTTCATCCTTTATTGAGAACTTCACATGTTGTATCAATCTATTTCATTGTATAATTATTTCAAGATGATCGAATACTGTATCTACATCAAACCCTATGCCCAAAAAAGTTTCCATGATGAACATGAAAATAAATGGGGAGAGAAGTCCAAGAGAAACAAGAGATGAAAAAACCTCAATCATGTTTAGGTTTTCCTTGATCTGTTACTATAAGAATAACAAATGAATTAACCAACAATAATTAAATTAACCAAAAAATAAATTAACCATTGATTCAAAAATAAATTATTCTTATAAGAATTAATCAGCATTGGACATTGGATAAATAAATGGAATAGAACAACATACATCAAACATCCTACCTTGAGTTTGAATCGGTCACTGGTGAATAATTATCCTATGTCATTTTTGTTGGTGATATCCATGAACTCTGTTGGATTATATGATCATTATAGAATAAATTAGAACATATAATACATTATTATTATCCAAAAATCTTTAATGGATCCACTCTAGTTTCATAGGGTTATTCAGCTAACCCTGATATTTACCAATAACCGGGTATTTATAGAGGATGGATTTAGGTCATGGAAATTTAACAAATAAATAAATATTTTTATTTTTTATTTTTTTATTTATCCACCCATGACCATCCATAAACCAAGTGTTCGGAACCCTACAAGGTTATGTTACACCTAGGGTAAAATATGCAGTCTAAATTCAACGATGATATATGATTTTTGATTCGAGACTCCATTTGGGAGTTATTCCACTTTTTTTAAAAAACTGCATATGTGTGATATTAATATTTTTAATATTTTTAAAATATAAATTTATGGTTCAACAGGCCTCGAAATCTCATTCCATCTCAGTGTGTAGCTCCGAAAATATTACTAGGTATATTTAAAGGATTTACATGGGAAAAACCAAGACATTAAATTCTCTCCACCTTAGGGATTTTTGTCCCAAAAAGAGGAAAAAATTCTCAAAAATATGCGGGTATTGAGTTATCTTATAGGTCTATCACTCCTAGGTACTCTCTTGAAGATTATTATGTTGTATCCACACATAGACTATAGGAATCAATCTCCCAAGGAGGGTATTCTTCTATAGATCCTCGATCTCTATTGGGTAATCTTCAAAGGTAGCTCCATCATCAATGTATAGATCATCCTAGTTGATAACATGAGATGATTTATACACATATATCCTTAGTTGTGACACATGGAAGACATTGTGTACTTGGTCTAACTGTGGTGATAGATCCAAGTGGTATGATACCTCACTAACTCTACACAGTATTTGGAAAGGGCTAATGAATCTTGAAGATAACTTGAAACCCCATACAAATATCCATAATACATATCAAGGTGAAGCCTTAAGGAACACATGGTCTCCCCCATTTAACTCTAATGGCCTCAAAAATTAGTTCATATAATACTTTTTATGGATCTGTGTAGTCTTCATCTTCTCCTGTATGACATGCACCTTCTCTGTCATAGCTCAAACCAACTCCATGCCTATGAGTGATGACTTAAATGGATCATTACAACATAGTTGTTACCTATAAGATCACCTGTATAATGACATGAATGGTGCTATATAAATGGTGTAATGGTAATTGTTGTTGTACAAAAACTTCACCAAGGGAAGGTGATCCTCCTAACTACATCCAAAGTAAAACATGCATGCCCAAAGCATGTACTCCAAAACCTAAATGGTCTGCTCTTTCTGGATGTCATTCTGTGGTTGAAATACCATGATTAAACACAACTGATTCTAAAATTCCTCCTACAATGTTATCCGTAATCATGACTTGATGCAATCATCACAATCTGAAATTATGTTTTAGGTAACTTTATAGATTTAGATTATCTACCACCAGTAAAGGCATCTCATGATCTATACTGAACTCTGCTCTTTGATATCTAGGATGTGGGATGACTTGATGATTTAGTATATGATCACCTAGATAGAATAATTTTCTCTAGATGTGTGTGTAATCCTTGTCACAAATTCAATAGATATACTATTCTACTTCCACTTTGGAACCTCAATGGGTTGAGCTAATCTCACTGGAACTTGGTGCTCAGCCTTCACCTACTGACAAGTGAGGCATCAAGAGACAAAATATAATAACGCATCTTTATGAATAGATACTAGAACTTATACTAGAGGTTCTGGTACATCTTTACCACACCTAGATGTACTTTAAAAGAGGATGTATTAAACTCCATCATCACCTCCTCCCACAACATCACTGGTACCATAGTCCATCCTTTTAAAATGATGACATGCTCTCCACCTTCAGAAAATCCATTAGGGGCATGTACAATGGATATATGAGCATGCAAGGTATCAAATTCAGTATCTCTATGATAATACTCTATAACACGCTATAGAAGTAGTGGGGTAACAATAATCTACTATAGATATGAATCACCATACTTGTCCACTAAATACAACAAAAATGATGCAAACTGCTTTGATGGATTGACCAAAAACTGAGAACAATACCTCTTGTTGAGAGAATATTCTATAATGTTCCCCTTCCTAGAATTATAAACTATCTCAAAGTCATAATCTTAGAATAACTCTAGCCATTTCCTTTTTCTTAAGTAAATATACTTTTGAGAGAATATATACTTGTGACTCTTTTGGTTAGAATAGATGATAAAATGCTCACCCATAAGGTAGAATTGTCACATATTTAGGGAGAATACTACCACTAATAGCTCAAGATCATGATTCGTGCAGTTCAACTCATGTGGTATTAACTTATGAGACATATAGAAAATCATTACCTACCTATGCATCATAAAACTACAAAGTCAAGTCCTAGAGACATCAAAGAACATTATGTAATCATCACCCTCCACTGAAAACATCAAGATGAAAGTTCTATTCAATCTCTAACTCAACTTATGAAAAGCTTATTGGAACCTATTTGTCTAAAAAAATGGTTTCCCCTTTGGGTTCAAAGCAGTCAAAGGTGTTGATATCCTAGATAAATCAGGCATGAATCTTCTATAGTAGCCTTCCAACCCAAGTAAGATATGCACCTCTATCATACTCATGGGTGGCTCCGATGCCAACACTTTATCGACCTTCACTGGGATTACTACTACACCATCATATGAGATGACATGTACAAAAAATTGGACCTCCTAAATCCAGAACTAACACTTTGAGATCTTCCCATAAAGCTAGAACACTCAGAGTATGTCCAGGACCATTCCCAAGTGTATCTCATTCTCCTTTTTCAATGTTGAGTACACTTAGATGTAATTAATGAAGAATAACACAAACCAGTATAATAAGGGATAAAAGATCTATTTCCTGACTATAGTGACATTGGATTTCCATATTTGGTATATCCTTATCTCGTTCTTTCAACTCGTGATATCCTGATTCGAGGTCAATCTTTGAGAACCATCGTACTATTATCATCTAATCAAAGAGGTCACTAATCATTACTAGTCGATACATATTCTTCATAGTCACATAGTTTAGTCATCGATAATCCAAAAAAAAACTCAAGATACAATCCACCTTCTTGAAGAACAACACTGGGGATGCATAGGGGGAAACACTAGGTCTCATGAAGGCCTTCCTCTATATGTTCTCAAAATGAACCCCCCAACTCACAAATATCTATAGGATATATATGATATGATAGCATAGATATTGGGACCATTACTAGGTGAAAGTCAATGCAAAAGTTTATCTATTGGTTAGGAGGTATGCATGGTTTGTCCTTAGTAAAAAATCATCATACTTCTCCACCACAGTAGGAAACTGAAATCCCATAACATCAACTAATCCAAGGGTAATACTAGAAAAATAGTGAGTAATTGGATTTATAATCCTATTCATGAGCCCATCCTTCTCAACCTAGGTTTCCTTCTCACCCAAAAAGAAATACCACATTCCATCACCACAGAAACACCACAACCTTTATCTAAAATAGTTTATCTGGGCATGAATTTTTGATATATAGTCCATGCCAAATATGATGTCATAAATCCTAATCAATGATACAAATAGACCCCAAAATAATCTATCACCTCTAAGATTCATATCACATTGTTGGAAAAAGTTTTTGATTACTAAGTCACCTCTGATTAGAGTCTCCAAGTGCAAGGGTCAAGCTAATGGCTCAACTAAAATATCTAATTCATGAACCAGATAAGTGAGAAGAAAAGAGTGGCTCACACCCATGTATATTAATACTAAAAAAATTATATAATATATATATCATACCTCTAATCATGTTAGGAGCCTCGAGGTAGTAGGCCACCACTGTCTGCAACTGTTCATGTCCCTGACCACCACCTCATTGAGCCTGGCACGGACCACCTTAGGGTGGTAGTGGTAATAAATCACACCACCTTCCAAATTTGGATTCTCTACCTGATCCTATTACACATATTCCATCCTACAAACCTATCTTATCCTACTACTACCTCAGTCTAGTAGGTCCATCAATTGTATCTCTATCCTGGGATTGTCTCATAAAGTGTATGGAATACCCAGATCCTTGTGACTATCAATGGATACCCACTGTTGATGACTTATCTCTTTCATTACCAATACCAGCACCCACTATTGAAGTATAATCTAGTAGGAATATCTCCACTAATAAATCCTTCTCAAGCACTCCATTATAGGTGGAAATAAAAAGAGATATCACTAAAGACCTGATATCTCAGCGTAATCCCTACTCAAAGTTCTATGCCCTAAAGAAAAGATTTCATAACATATCTAGGGAGTACTATAATGGGTTAGTAATCATCATCAAATACTCCTTCGTGTTCATACTACCCTACTATAAATTCATATTCTTCTAGATATACACTGATCACAATGTGGTTGGATAGAACTCCTCCAAGAAAAGACACCCAAAATATGACTAGGAGAGGGAAGGATCATCATGTGATTGTGTCACTAAACTCTACCGTCACCCAATAGTGACTTGAAGAACAAATTCTACTAGGACCACCATATAATATGTAAGTGCCCTCACTAGGAGGAAAATTTAGGCGACTACCTCTAGAACGTCCTCAGCTACATGGGGGTGTGGCTCACCCTAAAACTTTTAAGGTCAATGCCTTTGAAACTCATGAAGTGAACTCATCTTGTATGTATCCTTGAAAAATACTGCAAAACTAAATACTACTCAATAGGTGTTGGTATAACTGGGAAACCACTTTATGGTACCACCTCATGTACAATCCCTTATACCGAAGCCTCTTCACTTGGTGAATTATCCTTATGATTATGCAGTGGAATCCTGGTTGGCTTTCTTCATAGAGGTATCCTAAAATAAACAAGTTTCACCATTGTTAATGAGTATATCTAAGGGGATAACTCAAGAAGGACATGGAAAATACCACCCAATCCTATATGATGTATGTACCAATGCTTTACAGGAAATCAATTTCTACATGTATTAGGTCAACAAGAAAGTAATCAGAGTCCTAGTGAATAGATATGTCATCCCCCACACCAACACTAGACACCCTAGCCTAAAATATAAACTCGAAACACTTTCACACTATTACCACAAATCACAAAACAAATACACATCTAGAAAAGAATATGCTTTATTCTGAAGGTAGTATTATTCTACGATATCACTCTGTCACGAAATATACCACCAGGGCCCGTTTGGCCAATGATAAGCCGATTGTGACTACCTCAAGCCTGCCTCCCAAATGCAAGGGGCTGGAAAACAGTGTTGAGTAAGCATATAACACACATGGGTGGAATTATTATAATGTACCTATACACATGAAAAATTCTCTAATACTATAAAATAACGAAATTTAAAAAACTGATAACAATGAAATCATACATCTACAATCACACAATTAGAGTATGATAATAAATTATTTAAGGTGATAAAGGGACAAATACAAGCCTAAAAGAAACTAAAAAAGAGTCCAAAATTATAAGAGGTAGGGGACTACTATCAAATGTAACACCGATATATACCTTGGTCTATCTTTATTGGGACTATATTTTTCCTACTCCCAATACTTCTAGGATATTGCCAAAAGGTATGTCATCTACATAATACATGACACATGTGGGTAAAACCAATTTAGGAGTTAGTATAATAATACCTTACAGGAAACCCTGAAATCACAAAGCATAAAACATCAAGAGTAGTCAGATCATCTCAAGATATGTCAATGAGATAAGAGACATATCAATAGTAAATGTCCATATATACCCATAATAGAAAAAAATGGTCTCAAGTGGTGTTAAACAATACTTCCATTTGTAGGATTCTCCTTGAGGTTTCTAGGTAGTTCTTGTTCCACGGTTACTCACTCTATGAGATATACTTTTATTAATGACACTCATATGAGAGGTCATGTTCATATGGATTTACCAATAAGTTCTCTCAAGTTCTTAGAAGATCACACTTTCCAGATAGGGGATCACACCTAGGACCACTGAGGGATGCAACCAACCCTATAGAATCAATCTTCTAGGCAGGGGATTGATGTCCCATGCATGGTGGTCATGCTGATACTATGAACCTCACCTAGTGGGATATGATAGAGGATCCCACCCCATGCCTCATAGTGGGATACCATAAACTCTATCTAATACAAAACCTATAAGGGGACCACAATCCTATGACAAGGATGTAATTCTATATTGTACCCTCATAGATATGGACCAAGGATCCACACTCAATTAAACCTGGTCTATAATGAGAAAATGAAGGTTTCCAAGCCATCTCATAAAAAGTAAATGGTGTGTATAGAGGGTACACAGTGTGTGAAACTAATCCAGATCCTTCTAGTATCCATACTTGTGTTCCTATTCCTAAGTATATTTGGTTGTTCCTTTGTATACTTGACTATGCCCATGTACCACTAGGTGTGGCCGTGTACTTGGGTGTGTCCATACTTGTGTACTCTAGGAGTATATACCGGGTCACCAACATAAATTCACATGGTGTATGACACATTCAATTCAACCTATGATATTTAAATTTTTATAAAAACCCTTGAACCATATCTAGGGGTCTCACCTGACATGTATCTCTATATTTGACACTATGTGCGATGAGATTTACAGAAATACACATTTATTATCCTTGTATTCTAACACCTCTATTGCCTCTGAATTGACCATGAATCTTTCCTAAATATCATAGATCTAATTTGGTAAATTTTTACTATCATCTCTCATCATATTCTGGATTGATCCATTCATAAATTGACTACTATCACCTCAAAAATTCATCTCACATCAAATGGGGAAGAATGAGAATCACCTGTTCAATCTGATCTTCCTCTGTGATCATTGCACCTTGATTAAATCCTTGATCATGAACCACACCCATGATATCAATCCATTATACTGAAGAATGATCATGAAACAATCAGATACTAGGTATTCATCAAACTACAGGTTAAAAAAATTTCCCAAGATGATCATGCAAAGAAACATGGGATAAATTTAAGAAAAACAAGAGAGGAAAAAACCTCATCCATATTTGGGATGGAATCAATAATTTACCATTATAATGAATAATTAATTATCCAAATATAATTAAATAAAACACAAAATAAATCAACCATAAATGAATGAATCAATTCATGTTAGTAGAATCGATCCATGTTTAAAATGTAACAAATAAACAGGATGAATCCCCATAAATAAAACATCTAAACTTAAGTTTTAATTAGTCTTTGATGAAGAATGATACTACATTGTAGTTATTGGTGAGATACAAGAACTCTGTTTGTGTAGACGATCTATGTGGTATTGATCTGATCCTCTGATCCGTTATCATCCTCCAATGATCTCCAATGGGTCCTCTCTAGGAATCAAGGGTTATACAGTTAACCCTAAGATTTACCCATAAACATGTATTTATAGAGGAGGGATTTAGGTCATGGAATTTTAATAAATAAATAAAAATTATTTATTTATTCACCCATTACTTCCCATAACCCATGCATCTGATGCACTCCAAGATTATGTCGTGCCTAGGGTAAAATGCACACTTTGAACTCAGCAACGCTCTTAGATTTCCAATTTGAGGTTCTTTTTGGGAGTAATTTAACTTTTTCAGTAAAACTATGTGTATGTGATTTTAATATATTCAATATGTTTTTTAAAATATCAATTCCAGGCTCAAAAAGTCTCAAAATCCCACGCTGCCTCATCTCTTAGCTCTGAAATTTTTTTAGATATATTTCAAATCTTTACATGGAAGAAAATGAAACATTAATATATTTTTCAAAGAAATATTCTATGAAGTATTGTATATTTTATCCTAGTAAATTAAATTGACCACTTTTATAATATTATTATATTAATTTTATTTAAATTTGAAATTGATATGAAATAATATTAAGAGTATATAATGTTTAAAAATGAAATTTTTCAAGAAATTTTTTTTAACCTTATATTTTTTATTTTAATTCTTAAGGAAAATATATAATTTTTATAAATTAAATTAGATAAAATAAGAATCATTTTTTAATTTATAATGTTAAAATGATCTTTGGATGAATTTTTGGGTTTTTTCTGAAATATTTTATTTTTATGTGAGTAGTGAAAAATATCATTTTTACAAATATGATGACTTTTATGAAATTATTAGTATATGAGGATGACTTTAAGAATTATGAAACTCATTTATATAAAAGATATATATTTTATAAATGTAATTATAAATATAAAAATATTTTTCATATTTTACAAACCTATATTTTATATTTTATAATTTAAGTTACCTTTTCTATAAAAAATGTTTTTAATACACTATACATTTATAAATTTCAATTGAATTTTTATCATTTTTAGAAAGTGAATATAATAAAAGGTATTTAAAATTTGGAATTATAATTTCCATATTAAGTAATAAATAACACTTTATTTTTAGTCCTAAAGGATAAATTACTTAAGTAGACACTAGTTACGTCGATAAAATCTAAAATAGTCAAATTAATAAATATAGGGGTAAAGGGATTGAAATATATAATAAACATGTTACTAATTGAGTGGTTGGGAGATTCTCAACCTTATCCAATCCCCAAATACATCAATTTTAATTTTTTAGTATTATTAAAATATGAAATGTAAATACCCAACCCCTGTAACCGATAGCTGGTAGTTACTTTATTACATCAATACTAGATATAAGAAATAATATCTCGAAGGACTGAATATCTTAGTATTATTGAAAAACTATATACATACTTGAATCACACATTACATTTGAAAACATAAAATATAGAATATTATTTTCTTTGGGTACAAAATTATTCCATTTAGCATATCCCTGTATATCAATCATAATAAACTTCTTAGCATCCTAGGTAAATGAAACAAAAGAAATGGGTGTGCTCAGATGCTCAGTAAGGGTACGCGTACAACCGAAGCTATCATGAATACATAAATCATAATTAATAAGGAATGTTAAATAACTAAAAAACATTAAATTTAATCAATAACTTGATCATGAAGAATAATATGATAGGAATAAGTGATTATTAAATAATACCATATAAATAATCACATGATCTTGAAACTTATCCATGGACATCATACATAATAAAATAATAACATGGACATAAATAACTAATATCATAATGAGGGAATGAATAATTTGGACATCATAAAGATACCTTCATGGTCACATTCCAATATATTTTACATAAATGGGTAAGGCCTCAGCCAAATAGCCAAGCTAGTTTGTCTCATGAGACCTACCAATGTATTGAGGGGCTATAGAGGCCCCTGCCCATCTCTTACTAAGTCCAATTACTTCCTAATTTTAAAATGGTTAAATATAATTTATTTAAATATTAGAATTGATAAACTATCATACAAAATGTTAATAATTTTCCTAATAAATAAACATAAACATAAACTATCCAAAGTAATATGGTGAATGGTATAAAAATAGTATATCCCTAATCAAACTAAACATAATAATATAGAGAAATAATATGTATGGTATCATTATAGTATATACTGAGTATAATATTAAAAAAATATATTTACATAGATGAAAATAATTTAAAATGATCACTGAGATATTTCTTGAAGAAAATATACTTTTTAATATTAAATAACTTATTTAAAGTCTAAAATATTTTCTAAATGTTAAGGAAAAAATTTTATTTGAAAATAAAATTGTAAAATTTTAAAGGAAGCAAAAAAACAATGAGTTTTCATGATCGTGGGTAATTTCATACATTCTATATAAGTTAAAAGAAGCATTCTTTTCATACAGTTGTAAAAAGGTTAAAAAGTACCTCATTTGGAAAATGAAAAGAATAATCCATTCAAACCATTTTTTAAGACGTAAAAAATGGGTAAAAATAAACATTATTTAATTTTTTTAGAAAGCATGGATATGGAAGAAAAATGATTTTTGACCGACGAGAGAGATAAAGTAATATTTTATTAAACAACATTTTATTAGCCATTTTAAGTACCAAAGAAGGGAAAATAGAACTGTAACTTTAAAATTTTATGAATAACCATAGGAGAAAAAAATATAATGGGTTTAATATTGAAAGATCAAATAATTCCCCTATTAGATACTTTAACATAAACAATCTGGAATAATGATGAGATTGTGAAATAAACTCTTACCACTTATGTAACTTTTGAGTATTAACCCTAAGAAATATGTAACATAAAATTAAACTCTAAATACCATGAATATAAATATATTAATGATATAAAATTAAAAGTGACATTATATACTCTATAGAAAATAAATAAGTGGTGGATATGACATATATCTCACGAAAGTAAAAGTGTGACGAGAAACCCTTACCTTAGGTATGATTTCCTTCATACATGTTCGAACATCCTATATAATAAATATGTAATTATTATATATCTATTATATAAATTTATGTATATATACAATACTATATATTATTTACTTATAACTTATTATCACTTGTTTATTAATAATTTTTTTTTGTTTAAATTACTATTTTTCTTGATAATGACTTTGTTTTTCATGTATGTTTTGCATTGGTAGATTCGATACTTATAATTTTATATTGGTTAAATAATATAAATAATTTTAAAAATTATATAAATATAATATATATTCATTATATACACAATTATATTCATCCATAAAATTTATAAATTTAAAAATAAGTTACACTGTTCATGGAGATGGTAATCCATACGCACGCATAAACACTATTTCCATTTTCAACAAATGAATTGAAAGAAAGGTAAATAATAATTCAAACTTCCAGAATAATTATTATATTATATATATCATATATATTCATTAAACCTATCCTTATTACCATTCATGACAAAATAAAACAAAAAAAAATTCTCATTATTTTATGGAGGCGGTAGTCGACACATACACATGAGCAACGTTATCATCTTCCAACAGATTGGAAGGTAAGAAATTAGATATGATATTATAATTATAGAAGTTTAATTTTTTCATAAATATAATATATTAAATTAAATATATCATTATATTCATCCATGGTAGATGGTGATGGAAAAAAATTACATCAGTTAGCAAGGCAGTAGTCCACCATACACACGATCGATGGTTTTATTCCCCATTTGATAGAAGTTGAGTTGGATTTAGGTTATTACATTAACATAATAATATCTTAGTATATGTAAGATAATAGTTTTATTATTTTATCATAGTTTGAGAATATTTTCAGGTAAACCGCATTAGGTTATAAAACGAAGACGCATAGTTAAGTATTATACCTCTTCATTGGAGAACCTCTTTAGGTCTATTCCTAAATCCTTCCTAGAATGGTTTTATTATAAAAAATGACTCTAGTTAATGAGGAGGGATGTAAGTAAATTATTTGTGAAGTTATTTCTTAAATTAAATGTCTTTTTAAGTGTGAATAAGAGAGTTGATAGGGTTATCTTTTATAAGTTAAGGGGCATGACACACTTGGAATTTCTGAAAATAATAAATTATAACCATGTTTTACACATGAAAAAACAATAAAAAATGGATAATTATCCAACATTATATGATATAATGTCTAAATATATCCATATAATTTTAATTCAATAAGTTTTTAGTTCATTTTAACACTTATCTTTTTAGTTCAATCCCCTAGTATATATGTTTCAACCTTAACTGTAGTAATTATTTTTTATTATTTTTACTATTAATTATGAAAAAATTGTAATATAAAATTATTATATAATATTAATTATAATTATTCAAAATAATTAATACATATTTACAAAATAAATTCATATAAATGGTATAATTTAATTTAATATTAAATATACAGATGTAATGAAAAAGAATTTTTCCAAAGAAAACGTTTTATAAGTATTAAAAGTTATTATATAAAAATTGAACAAATAATTGATTAAAATGACCTAAATAGGATTAATTATAATATAATTGAACTAATTTTACTTCTAAAATAATTTTAAAACAAAATATAACTTCATAAATTCTTTAAATAAAAAGTCAGTTTTCAATAAAAATTAGTATTTTCACTATTCATTGAAAAAATTAATATTTTCAGGAAATTATCAAAAAGTAACTCTAAGATAATTTTTAAATAAATATTTAAGAAATTAATTTTATTTTTCCAAATAAATTTTCTTAAATAGTTAAAAATAATTTTTGAAATAAGTGCACTGAATGCGATGAAATAACTTTTTAGAAAAATATAATTTTTAAGCATAAAATTGTATTTATTCTTATCCCATAAATTAAAAAATATTAGATTAATGATAAAAAAATTAATTAAATATATAATATATAAATTTTATCAAAAATAATTCACCAATAATTAATAATTTAATTTATTAAGATAAAAATACAATGCAAACATAAAATCGATTTTTAGAAAAATATTTCTTTCACCTTAAAAATATTTTTAATTTTATTTCTAATCAATTTATAACTAATAATTTTTTTATACCTGTTTAAACCATAAAATTTTCATAAATTTGTTATTTCATTCATATGTAAGAATTTAATGACCAGGTTATATTGGTCATTTTAAAATAATATATTTAACTAGTTATTTAAGCTCGATGTTGCATGTCTTATACGCTATTAAACATATTGTTCTTCTTTTAAAATATCAGGGTGTTACATTCTCACTACCATAAATAAATTGAATCCTCACAATTTTAACATGATCTTAGTAGTAAATGGTTCATCATTGGAAAATAAATTTCTTGAAATCCCAGATCATAAGAAGGGTTAATAAAACTTCCTCTTGAAAAAAGGGAAAAGGAATATGATGTTCTAGAGACCAGGTTTCCTAGTAGAAGAACATTAGTGGGAAGTGAAAACATGGACATGAAAGAGAAAAATAAATCCCAAGGAATAATAGAGAGTGCTATAGAATACAGAAAGAGAAATTTGAAAACCACAAATCCATAAATTTATGATTTTTGGAAAGACCATAAGTTCATCTGAAATGAAGGTACTATGATTAAATTTTTGTTTCAATATCATTTTCCTAGAGTTGATGAATTCCTTTACCATCTATACTCATAAAAAAGGAAATATAATTACTTGATTTATTTCCATTTTATAAGTACAATTTCATCCTTTGATTATTATTTCATTAATTTCAACTTCATCTCATACTCTTATGAATATTAAAGATCATCTTTTCATGCTTGATGCACTTCAATTTTATTTTAACAGATCATAAGAACCATAAAATAATAAAAAGTCATTCCAATTATATGTAGATATTTTCCATAAAAAAATAGTTATCCCTAGATATTCAATAAATCATTAATTTATAAATCCTCCACAATAATACCAAAGTTAAACTTAATCTATTTCATAAATATTTATCCTTAAGAATCCTCTAAAATATTTCTGACCAAATTTAAATTCCAAAAATTTATAAGGTCACTAAATTTCCAAAATCAACATAACATTGGATTCCCCAAAAATGTAAAGTATATCTTAATGTCACATAATAACTATGTTAATACCTTGATCACCATAAAACCTTAATTAAAACATGAATGCTTTAAAAAATTATTTCTCTCATTGTCCCTTAAATAAAATATCAGATTGTTGAATATATTTCATAATTCAAAAAATGAATTAAACTCTAGAAAAGTAAACATAAACCATCAAATCGCTAACCAATTTAAAGGCCACCAATACTATACCATAAAAATTTATTTGTCTTTATTATTTCAATATTGGACACATATTAAGTACTATATTCCTTAGATAATGTGTTTTCAAAAAATATCAACTTTCCACTCAATCACTTTCCATGGTCATCGGTACCATTAAACATATATGTTTAAATACTTATAGAAAAACAAATATAGTACACTCCTTATATGTTTCATGATTATTTTAATGATAATATAAATGAATAAATACTTATAAAACATAATTATTGAACCCAAATACACAATCAATCTAATCATTTCACTTTATCTATATTAATAGTACAATTTTGTCCTTGACCCCATAGATTATTTTGAGGCATATTCCATTGATGCTTGGGGCATTACATTTCCCAGTGAACCATCTTCTTGTTGTTGAAACATTGATCATTAGAGTTTTTATTCTTATCCTTTCATTCACACACCTTTTGTACTTTCTCTACACGCTTGAATCAAACTCACATTACATTTAAAAAAGTACTAGTGTGTTTCTTTCCATAATTATCACATGTTAGAAAATATTACTTTATCTTCTTCCCACTATCTAGTTTTTTCTTTTCCATCTTCATATTTTCTAAATTCACATAAAATCCATAATACTGGGAGAATTATTTCTCTATCTTTATAGCACATGATACTATATCCTCATATGATGAGAAGGTTTGAGATAATAGTTCCCTTCAAAGGATTTTCTTTAATCTATCAAAGAAATGTACAATCTTACTTATTAGATCACGTACATAGTCCAAAAAATTCCTTGATAACCATGTAATCTAAGCTTCATACTTAATAATATTTTCCTCTTACTTTTGTCTTAGACTCAATAATTGTCTCTCCATATTCCCTCATTGTTCAGGAGGAAAATATTTTTCTAAGAAACGTTTCTTAAAACCCTTAAATTCCATGCTCATTATTTCCTCCCCATCCTTGGTGTTTTGAATCAATGAATACCATTGATCTGCATCCCCTTAGAGATGATAAATCGTTATGAAAACCTTCTCCCTTTTATTAATTCTCTAAGTGTAAAATATATTATCTAAGTAACTTATCCATTTATCAGCTATTAATAGATCTATATCACTATTAAATAATTGTGTTTTCTGATATATAAAGTGGTCTAACATTGTTACACCATATTATGGATAAGTATAATTCTCCATTTGTTTAAGGTTATTGGTTATAAACTAAGTCATATTTCCCAATATTGTTATAATTTTATCAATTCTAGATCCATCTTTAGATTTAGATTCATTATATTTCTAAATAGTGAAGTCCCTACATGGATTACGTGCATTATTATAGTTTCCATTACTTCCACTAATAACAATTTATAAATAATATATTACACTATATTAGATCATAACATTATGAAACATCATGTATAATCTAAAAACTAGTAAAAAACTTAACAAAAATTGAAAAATTTATGCATAGATAATCTCATAATCATAAACTTGGTTTCTTTGGTAATGTTTTCAAATTATAAAAACATTTTAAAATCTTTTATAATGGTTTATAAAGAAAATTTGAATTATCACAATCATATCTCATGTGACATTCAAACTATGTGTACATTAAGGCTTGATTGTATGCACCAGGTGATGATCGAGCCAAATCCCAATGTACCCTTTTCAGAGTTATTACCCCTAGGTACAAATGTGCTAGAGCTGCATCCACTTATAGTATCTAGGCATGGATTTATTGCTAGAAAATCCACATAATCTCTATCTCACCAAAACATTAAGATGTTATCCTATAATTAGACTTATCCTCAAATTCAATCATAGGGTTATATTCTATAATCTATGTTTTCCTAAATATAGTTCCTATGGTTTCAACTAAGTCTCAACTAATACCAACTATAAATACCCCAACCCTAGTAGTATGAAGCTGGTGGTTACTTTATTACATTGGAACTAAATAAAAGGAATCACATCCCAAAGGATTTACTAGTTTATTAGTCTAAAAAAATAGATACATACTTGAATCACACATTACATTTGAAAACATAAAATACAACATATTATTTCTTTGGGTGCATCATTGTTCCCTTTATCATATCCCTATATATCAATCACAATAAACTTTTTGACATCCTGGGGAAAGGAAACCTAAGAAAGGGGTGATATCAGATGCTCAATAATGGCATTCATATAGTGTAAGTTATCATTAATACATAAGGCATAATAAATATGTAAAGGTAAATAACTAAAACACATTCCATTTAATCAATAACTTGAGCACAAAGAATAATATGGCAGAAACAATTGATGATCAAATATTTCCATATAAATAATCACATTAACTTGAAAATTATCTATATATATCATAACTAATCAAATAATCACATGGACATCAATAACCAATCTCAATATGATGGAATTCATAATGTCAGACATCGTAAACATAACTCCAAGGCCTCATGCTTAGACATCTTATATAAATGGGTAAGACCTCAACCAAATACTCAAGATAGTTTGTCTCATGAGAACTACCAATGAATTAAGAGGATATATCAGTCCCCTCCCATCACTTAATAATTCTAATTCATTCCTTCAATAATAGGGGTGAAACATAATCAATGTAGTTATTCATATTTAGAAACTATCATATGAAATATTAATAATTTTCCCAATCAATAAATATAATTATAAACTATATAGAGTAATATGGATAATGGTATAAAAATAGTATATCCCCAATAAAAGATATTAAAAAACATAAATATAAATAATTTGGATGGAATCACTAGATTATATCCTTAATATAAGATACAATAAAGGCTGATGAACTAGAAGAAAATACTTTAAAAAAATAACTCGAATATTTCTTGAGAAAAATATCCTTTTCACTTTGAAATCACTTATTTTAAGTAAAAAATATTACCTAAATATTAATAAAAAACTTTAATTTGAAAATAACCCTGTAAAAATGAAAATTAAACTTCAAAATATTGAATGGTCATGATGGTGAGTAATTTCGTACAAGTCTTATAAGTTAAAAAACTTTGTTTTTTGCACTATTGTAAAAAGGTTATAAAGTAAATCATTTAAAAAATAAAAAAAATATTCATTTGAAAAAAATTAATAAGTAAAACATGCGTAAAAATTTATTTTAAAAAATCTCTTGAAATAATTTTTAGAAACCATTAATATGTAAGAAAAATTATTTTTAATTGAAGAAAGAAATAAAATCATATTTTCTTTAAAAAAATTTCTCAATAATTTTTAGTATCAGGGAGTTGAAAATGGTAATATTACATGAAATTTTAATCAATAACCAAAGTATAATAAAATATATTAGGTTTATGATATAAATATCAAATAATTCCCATAACATAGACTTTAACAAAAACAATCCCGAATAGTGATGAGATTATGAAATAAACACTTACCACTTTGGTAACTTTTGAATCATAACCCATAAGAATTAAGTAACATAAAATAAAATTTTAAATAAAATGAAGAAAAATATATTCATTATATAAAATTCAAAGGGTTAGTACATACACTACACAAAATAAATAAGTGGTGAATATGGAATATGTCACATAGAAGTAAAAGTGAGATGGGAAACACATACCTTAAGTATGATCTCCTTTATAACTATTAGAAACTCATGTATAATAAATATGTATTTATTATAATTATATTAAATAAAGATAAATATATATATATCATACCATATATTATTTAATTATAACTTCTTATCACTATTTTATTAACAATTCTTTATTAAAATTACTATTATGGGTAATAACTGCTTCGTTTTTAATGTGTGTTTTGGTTTGGTAGTTTAAGTCCTTGTAATTTCATCATGGTTACAACATCAATATAATGTTAAAAATTATATAAATATAATATATAATCATTATATACATATTTATAGTCATCTATAACATTTATATATTAAAAAATGAGTTACACGGTTCATGAAGATGATAGGCCGTACATACGCATGAACATTGTTTCCGTTTTTCAACGGACGGAATGATAGAAATGAAAATAACAATTAAAATTTATAAAATAATTATTATATAATATATATCACATATATTCATTAAATATATCCTTATTACCATCCATGATAAAATAAAATGAAAAAATTTCACATCACTTCGTAGAGGCGGTAGTCCACATGTACACACATGCGACATTACCATTTTCTAACATATTGGAAGGTACAACATTTATATGTCATATTATAATTATATAAGTATAATTATGTCATAAATATAATATATAAAAATTAAATAAATAATTATATTCATATATGGAATATGATGATGGAAAACAAATTACATCGGTTCTTGAGACGGTAGTCCATTGTACACACGATCAACAGTTTTGTTTCCCATTTGATGGAAGTGGAGATGGATTTAGGTTATTAAACTAATATAATAACATCTTAGTATATTTAATATATTTTATTATTATTATTTTATCATAGTTTAGTAATATTTTTAGGGGATAAAGGAAGAAATAAAATGAAGATGCATGGAAAAGAACTATACCTCTTATTCTGATAACCTATTTTGGTTTATATCTACAGAATTCATAGAATGGATTTATGGTAAAACAATAAGATATATATAATGGGGATGAATTTAAATAAATAATTTTGGTAGGTAATTTTTGATTTAAATGGCTTTTTAAGTATAAAGAGAAGAGGATAAGGGGTGCCGTTTTATATGTGGGGGGAGGATACACTTTGATTTCTTGAAAAGAATAAATTATAACCACAATTTTTACCTGAAAAAAGGCTCCAAAATGGTTCATTATCGAATATTATATGATATAAGGTCACAATATAGCCATATAATAGTAATAGAACTAGATATTATGTCATTGTTTCCTTTCTCTTCTTAGTCTAACCCCCTATAAATGTGTTTTAATCTTAATCACGACAATTAATTTTTAATATTTTACTATTCATTATGAACAAAAATTATTTTGAGCTTATTATAAGGTATTAATAATTATTAATTAAAATATTTAGTTCAATTTTATAAATTAAATTCATATAATTGGTGTAAATTAATTTAAAATTAAACCTACAGGCTTGACGAAAAAATGGTTTTCTATAGAAGAAGTTTTTATAAGTATAAAAGGTTTTTATATGAACATTAAACATATAATTGATTAAAATAAAATTAATTAGATTAATTATAATATAATTTAACTAATTTTACTTTTAAAACAACTTTAAAACAAAATTTAACTTCATAAATACTTTAAATGAATAGATAATTTTCAATAAATATCAGTATTTTCACTTTTCATCAAAAAATTAATCTTTTCAAAAAATTCTCAAAAATTAAATCTAAGATAATTTTTAAACGATGATGTTAAAAAATTAATTTTACTTTTTCAAATAAATTTTCTAAATAATCTAAATATTATTTTTAAAATAATTGCACTCAACGCAACGAAGCCATTTTTTACGAAAATAATATTTTTAAGCATAAAACTAGATTTATTATTATCACATGCATAT
The DNA here is from genome assembly GCA_963277665.1 of Viscum album. Lineage (NCBI taxonomy): Eukaryota > Viridiplantae > Streptophyta > Magnoliopsida > Santalales > Viscaceae > Viscum > Viscum album. Next base: position 1,813,771,763 of record OY728159.1, on the reverse strand, counting down.
AAAAAATATTATATAAATGATAAAACGTTTGATTTAATATATAATACATAAATTTTATCAAAATAATTCACTAATATTGAATAATTTAATTTGTTACTATAAAAACACACTGTGTGCATAAAAAAAGTTTTTTAGAAAAATATTTCTTTCACTTCCAAATTCTTTTTATTTTTATTTATAATCGATTGATAACTAATGTATTTATTTTAAACATGTGTAAACCATAAATTTTTCATAATTTAGTTATTATTATTTATACATACCAATTTATTTACTAGGTTATAACATTTATATTTAAATAATATATTGTACGGGTCATTTAAGAACGGTGTTGTGTGTTGTACATGCTCTCAGACAAAATGTTCTTCATTTAAAATCTCTAGGTGTTACATTCTCTCTAACTTAAATAATATGAATTCTCACAATTTGAAAATTATTAATAAAAGGTTAATAATTGAAAAATACCTTTCTTAAAATCCCACATGATAATAATGGTTACTAAAACTTTCTTTTGAAAGGAGGGAAAGGGAATACGAAGGCCATCTGAAATAACACATAACTAGGTTTCAAAATATGAGAAAATTAATGGTAAGTGAAAATATTGATGTGTAGGATAAAAATAATTCCCAAGGACTAATATATAGCAATATAGAACATGGTCAAGAGAATATTAAAAACCAAAAAACCAAAAATCTTTGATGGTTGAAAATACCACCAGTTCATTAGAAATGAAGGCACTCGGATAATTTTTTTGGTTTCAATACCTTTTCCCAGAGTTGAGTAATTCCTTTACCATCTAGAATAATAATAAAATAAAATAAAATCACTTGATTTATTTTTATTTTATAATCATGATTTTATCCTTTGGTTGTCCTTTGATTAATTTCTACTTCATCTCATACACTTATGAATATTCAAGATGATTTTTTTCTTGCCAGAAGCATTAAAATTACCTTTTAACAGATCATAAGATCTATAAAATAATTAAAAGTTGTTACTCATATGTCTAGATATTTTCTAAAACTAAAATTGTTAGCTAAAGTTACCTAATAATATATTAATTTATAAAACCATAACAATAACCCCAAAATTTAAATAAATCCATTTCATAAATAGTTAACCTTAAGACTCATCCAAAATATGTCTCATCTAATTCAAAGTCCAAAAATTTAAAAATAATGTCACTAAATTTTCAAAATCAATATAATATTAGATTCCCCAAAAAACATATAGTATCACTTATTGTCATATACCGAATATTTGAATACCTTTATCACTATAAAACCATAATAAAAACAAGCATTCATCCAAAAAATTATTTCTATCCTTACTCCTTAAATAAAATCTTATATTATCAAATATATTCCATAATTACAAATATTTAGTAAACTACCACAAAGATAATATAAACCATCAAATAAATAGCCAATTTCAAGGTCACCAATAATTTCCCATAAAAATCCTTTATCATTATTATCTGAATATCAGAAATAAATTAAGTGTTATCTTCCCTCAATCAAATTTTTCTAGAAATATAAACTTTCACTAAATCAGTATTCTTGGTCATTGGTACCATTCAACACATGTTTTCAAATCCTTATATAAAAACAAATTCAATACAATCCTTATATGTTTCATGATTATTATAATGAAAATATAATTGATAAAATACTTATAAAAAATTATTATTGAATCCAAATACACAATAACTTTAATATTTCCAAATTAGCTGTATTAATAAAATAAGATTAACCTTGATCCCTTATCTTATTCTAAGGTATATTTCTTTGAAACTTGGGGAATTTGTTTGCATAGTCTACCAAATCCATAAATTTGAAATTCTATACATTATAGGTTTCTTTCTTTCCCTTGAATTCATGTGACTTATGGACTTTCTATCCACAATTTAAGCAAACTCCCATTCCCTTTAAGTAATTACCAGGGTGTTTATTTCCAAAATTATCACATGTGGGAAAATCCTTCTATACCTTCTTCACCTTAACCATTTTTTTCTCTACCATCCTCTTTTTCTCTTTCTTCCCTTAGAATAAATAAGTCTTGAAGAATTATTTCTTTTTTTTGGATAACACATGATACTATGTCCTCATATGATGAGAATTTTTGGGAGACTAGTTCCCTTCGAAGGATTAGATTTAATCCCTCAAATAAATGGTAAATATTACTACTTGGATTATTTACATATTATAAAACATATGTTTCTAACCTTGTAAAGTTATCTTTATTCTTATTAATAATTTCCTCACCTTTTTTTTAGACTCAAGAATTTTATCTCTATATCTTCTTGTTGCCCATGAGGAAAATATTTTTCCAAGAAAAGATCCTTAAAATCCTTCAATCACTTGATTGATATTTCCTCCTCATTCTTAGTGTTTTGAATCGATGAACATGATTGATTAGAACCCCCTGAGAGATGATAAAAATCTATGACAAACTTTTCTATTACATTAATTTACAAATAGATAAATATATTTTCTATGGAAATTATCCATTACATAAATATAGATGGATTTGTAGTCCCATTAAATGATGGATATTTCTTATGCATTAAGTGGTCTAAAATTGTTACCTAACATTGTGGATCAATGGGATGCTCCATAGAGGAAATGTTATTATTAATAATCTGAGTCAACTACCCCAATATAGTTATAATTGGATCAGTTCTAGCTAAAGCTCTAGCTCTAGCTTCATTATCTTTCCCAGGAGGGGAATCCCTACTTATATTAAGTCCATTGACATGATTCTCATTAAATCCACTAAAAACCATTTATAAATAATGGAATACACTATATTAAATCATAACATTATGAAGGATAATGTATAATCACAATACTAGTAAAACACATAATATAAATTAAAAAATTTATTCATAGTTAATCTCATAATCATAAACATGGTTTCTCTTGGAAAATTTTCAAATCATAAAAAATTTTCAAATCATTCATAATGATTTGTAAATAAAATGTGATTTAACCCAATCATTTCCCTTAGGAGTGTCATACCAGATGTGAAGCAAGGACCATTATCATAAACTATGTGATGATAAAGTCAAATCCCAATACACCCTTTTCAAAGTTATTACCCCTAGGTATAATTGTGATAGAGTCACAACCACTTGTAGTATCCACATATGGATTTTGTGCTTGGAAATCCACATAACCTTTACCATATCAAAACTTTTGGATGTTGTCCTATACATAGACTTATTCTCAAAGTTAGTCATATATTTATATTCCCTAATCTATATTTTCATAAATCTAGTTCCCAGGATTTCTACTAAACTAACTCTAATACCAACTATAAATACTCCAACCCCAATAGATCGGAGCTAGTGGTTACTTTATTACATTGGCACTAGATACATAGAATCACATCATGAAGGAACAAATATTTTAGTAGTCTGAGAAAACCAGATACATACTTGAATAACAAATTACATTCGAAAACATAAAATACAGTATATTATTTTCTTTTAGTACACCATTATTCCATTTATAATATCCCTATATATGAATCATAATACACTTCCTGGAATCATGGGGAAAGGAAAAATAAGAAAGGGGTGAGCTCAGATGCTCAGTAACGGTATGAATACAATAGAAGATATAATAAATATATGTGACATAATCAATATGACAAGGTAAATAACTAAAACACATGTAATTTAATCAATAACTTGGGCATGAATAATATTATGGAAAGAATAAGTGATGATCAAATAACACCATATAAATAATCACATGAGTTTGAAACTTATCCATGGATATCATAAATAATAAAATAATAAAATAATAAAATGAATATCAATAACTAATTTCATAATGAGGGAATGCATAATTTTGGGCATCATAAACATACCTTCAAGGTCTCATGCTAATATATCTTACATAAATGGGTAAGTTCTCCTCAAAAAACCTAAGCTAGTTTGTTTCACGAGACCTACTGATACATCAAGGGGATATAGAGAGACTCATCCATTATTTACTAAGTCCAATACATTACTCATATAAAAGTGGTGAAAAATAATCAACGTAAACATTAATATTGAAAAAAAAATCGTACTAAATGTGAATAATTTCACCAATCAATAAACATAATCATAAACCATCCAGAGTAATATGAAGAATGGTATCAAAATTGTACATCCCCAATCAAAATAATCATAAAAAATCCAAAAAAAGTTATATATTATCATTATAGTATTATATTAGTATAATATTTAACAAATTATTTTGACATATATGAAAATACTTGAAAAATATCACCAAGATATTTCTTGAAGAAAATTTAATTTTCATGTTAAAATAACTCATTCAAAATCTCCATTTTTTAAAAAATATTAAAGAAAAAATTTTATTTGAAAATAAAATTTTAAAATTTTAAATTAATATTCAAAAAATTAGTGGTCATGATAGAGGGTAATTTCATACATTTCGTATAAGTTAAAAAAACATTTTTTTTACACTATTGTAAAAATGATCAAAAGTAACTTTTTTGGAAAATGAAAAAATAATTAATTTCAAACCATTCTATAAAAAGTAAAACCTGGGTAAAAGTTTAATTAATAAATCATTTTGATAATGTTAAAATAATTATTAAATATATTTTTATAAAACATGGATAAGTAAGAAAAAGGATTTTCGACTAAAGAGGAAAAAATAGTCATATTTTCTTAAAAAAACATTCTTCACAACCATTTTAAGTACCGTGGAGGGGAAAATGGTACTATAATTTTAAAATTTAATGAATAACTATAGGATAATAAAATATATTTATTTTAATATTTAAAGATCAAATTATTCCCCCAACAGATACTTTAACTTAAATAATCTAAAATAATTATGAGATTATAAAATAATCCCTTTCCATTTAGGCAAATTTTGAATCACAACACATAGAAAATAAGTAACTTAAAATTAAAATTTAAATACCATGAAGATAAATATAGTCATTATATAACAGTTAAAGGGAAATTATATTCACCATTAAAAATAAATAAGTGGTGAATATGATGTATTTCTCATGGAAGTAAAAGTGAAACGAGAAACCCTTACCTCAAGTACGATTTCCTTCGTACGTGTTTGAGCCTCCTGTATAATAAATATATAGTTATTATACACATATTAAATAACCATATATATATATTACTATATATTATTTTATTATTACTTTTTATCACCCATTTATTAATAATTGTTTATAAAAATTACTATACTAAGTGACAACTCCTTTATTTTTCATTTATGTTTTGGTTTAGTAGATTAAGTAATTATAATTTGATCATGGTTGACTCATTTAAATAATTTAAAACATGATATAAATATAATATATATTCATTATATACATATTTATAGTCATCCATAAATTTTATATATTGAAAAATGAGTGACATTGTTCATGGATACGGTAGACTGTACGTTAGCATGAATACTATTTCCATTTTTTAGCAGATGGAAAAAAGAAAAGTAAATAATAATAAGACTTTATATAATAATAATTATATCATATATATCATATTTATTCATTAAATATATCCTTACTACTATCCAAGGAAAAATAAAAAAAACATTTCACATCGCTTTATAGAGGAAGCAAGCCACATTAACGCATGAGCAACGATATCATTTTCTAACAGATTTTATAGTAAGATGGTATATGTGACATTATAATTAGATAAGAATAATTATGTAATAAATATCATATATAAACATTAAATCTATCATTATACCCATCCATGATAGACAATGATGGAAAACGAATTACATCGGTTCATGAGATGGTTGTTCGCCTTACACACAATCGACGAGTTCATTTCCTATTTGATGGAAGTGGAGATGATTTTAGGTTATTATAAAAAAATAATAACACATAATTATATTTATGATACCTTTTATATTATTTTATTATATTTAGAGAATATTTGGAGGGTATATAGGAATAAATAAAATGAATAAATATGGTCAAGAACTATATCTCTTATTTGGAAAACCACTTTATGTTTATACCTAAAGCCTTTAGAGAATGGTTTTATGATAAAAACTCTGACTCTAGATCATGGGGAGGGATTTAATGAAAGTATTTGAGAGGTAATTTTCCTAAGAAAATGGAATATTAAGTGTTAATATAAGAGAAGTGTGGGTGTCCTTTTATAAGTGTGTGTGGGGGGGGGGACATGCTTGGAATTTTCGAAATGAATAAATTATACCAAAATTTTTCACATTCAAAGATCCTTAAAAATGGATCATTATAAATTTTTTGATGATATATGGTCTAAATATGTTCATAACATAGTAATTGGACATTTTTTAGGTCATTTTAATTCTTATATTCTATGTTTAACCCTTGGTAAATCTGTTATTACAATAACCACAATAATTAATTTTTACTATTTTTACTATTAATTATGACAAAAAATTAAGTTGAAAATATTATATAATGTTCATTATAATTATTATAAATGTGGAATAATTTTTCAAAAATTCAATTCATATAATTATCATAATTTAATTTAAAACCTACAGACGTAATGAAAACCAGATTTCCAAAGAAAAAGTTTTTATAAGTATATACATTTTTATATCAAAATTGAACATATAATCAATTAAAATGACCTAAATTATATTAATTATAATATAATTTAAATAATTTCACCTTTAAAATAAATTTTAAAATGAAATAGTACTTTATAAATTATATAATCGAAAAGGAAGTTTTCAATAAAAATTAGTATTTTCACTATTCATTAACATATTAATCTTTTCAAAAAAAAATCTAAGATAATTTTGAAATTATGATTAAAAATTTTATGTTAATTTTCTCAAATAAATTTTCGAAAATTAGTAAAAATAGTTTTAAAATAAGTTCACAAGACAAAACAAAAACAATTTTTAGAAGATATAGATTTTAATCATAAAACTAGATTTATTCTTATCCGATGCCTAAAAAATATTAGACGAATCATAAATTTTTTTATTGAATATATAATATATAAATTTCATAAAAATCATTCACCAATAATGAATAATTAAATTTATTAATATAAAATCTCACTATGCACATAATGTTTTTTTCCATAAAAATATTTATTTTACTTTCAAGTTATTTTTATTTTTATTTCTAATTTATGGATAACAAATAAATTTATTTTATTCACGTGTAAAACATATAATTGTCATAATTTAGTTATACCTATTGATACCCTCTAATTTAATGACTTGTTTATAATATTAATATTAAAATAATATATTTTGTGGGTCATTTAATATTTGTGTTGCACGACATATATGTTGTTCAACATAATGTTATTATTTTAAAATCCCGACGAGTTACATGAAACATTTTCTCTCCTTAAATTAATTTTAAGTATTTATAAAAAAATCTATTCTCACCACTTATAAAAGTTTCTTATCACCTCCCCTTCAATAAAACTCGAAAAATTCAGTTTAATATTGAAACTATTCCCTTATTCCTTCCCATATAATCTTATTTCACCCTCCTAGGTTTCTATTCATAAGATTTTGAAAAAAGTCATTCATTTCCAAGAAGTAATTCTCACTCTCTAATATTTTTCATTCTATATAGTTTTCCATTAAAATTATATTACCCATTATGAAATAATAAAATCAATATTACCTATATACTTATTTTTTATGCTTATCAGATGTACATTATCTACCCTTTCCCTCCTCGCTTAAGAAAAGTAAATACCTCAATTGTGCGGGTCTGTGGACTATTATCTCCACGATGTAATGTGTTTTGTTTTCATTCACCAACATATAATTATTTTATTAATGGGGGATTTAATATATAAGTATGATATTTATAACATGTTTTAGTTTCTTAAATAATAAAATATATTATAAATTTTTACCTCTATATGGAAAATGAAATCATCATCCTTGCATACGTACAGAATACCACCTCCATGGAATGGTGTATTTCATATTTCATTACTGTATTTATTGTATGGTTCTATGATTAGTTTTAATGGATAAATATGATGTTTACGAAATTATTAAGGTTTTTTTAAATCAAATTGGACAACCTATTAATGATATGAGAAACAAATGATCATTTAAAATTTAACCATCTAAAACAAACATACTAAGAGGGGGAAAAATTTATTCATACTATATAATAATTTCTTATCCATAATAAATTCTTATAATTATATTTAATATTAATATATTATTTTAACAAAATTTAAATTATATCATTATTCCTTTAGAATAGTGATATTATAAATAAACCATCTCATAATCATCCACTAAACCATGGTATATTGATGTTTGGGTTGCTTTAACCACATACTTGAAAAATGGTCTAAAATAGTATCATGGATGACTATGAGTACTTAAATACTAATGATATTTGATATAAAAAATTAAATAATAATTTTATTTTGGTTCTGGAGTGGTAACAATATTATTAATCTCATCAATTAAGATACCAATATATGTGTGTTAAAATCATGAAAACATTCTCATAATTGGATTCATCTTTAAGGATCGTAACCTAAAATATAATATAATTAAAGTATAAAATTAAAAATAATTATAAATATTCAATTAAAATAAATTTTATAATATGTTAATGATTAAATTTTGGAGAATAACAATGAACAACACCAGTATTATGAAACCAGTTCAAAAAGATCAAGACTACTCACACCTAATATTGAAAATAGATATTAAATAACTTATATACATGTAGATACCAATTATAAATGAAGGTTAATTTTTTATAGTTATGAATAAGGTTATGAAATATTATGTTAGGATACTTATTTTTGTTATATAGGAACTTATAGTGAATTTGACTAATCATAGAAATAAAGTAAGGGTTTCTTGTCTCATTTTCAATTCTCTAATACAAGTTTGATATTGTGCACCATCATTTCATTTAAATTGTGTATTCACTATCCTATTACCTTAATGTAAGAAATTATCCCCAATATAATTATATTTTAATTTTTATTTTGTGATCTTCCTCTCAATCTCCTTTGATTCTTACGTTACCAATATCGTGGAGTTTTCATCCCTAATCTCACTCTCAAAAATAGACTTCATTTAAAAGCTAATATATCTAGAAGATTTTTATACTTTTATATAAAAAATAATAATTATTTTATTATCCTATATTCATTAATGTGTTTTTACTTATATTCTCTCAATTTTATTTTCCCCCTTGCCTCAACATTAACCAGTTTCAAGGAAACCAACCATAACTTTTCTTTTTTGGTCGAGAACTTCACTTTTTCCATGACCATATTCAATGGATTATTTTGAAAATTTTCTTATTTATAACTCAATAATTTATTATGGATATATTTTAGTAATTTTAATTCTTTAAAAAGTTTTAAGTAAATTTTTAACATTTTATGTATGGGTTATTTTCATCAAGATTATGAAATTAATCTATTTTAACATTTTTCATATGAAAACATCTTTCCAAGGCCTTTTTCATTTTATATGAAACTTTCTTAAAATGTTTTTATTATTTATAAAAGTAATTATTTTTTATACTATTTTCATGAAACATTTCATTAAAAATGTCTGCAAAAGATCATGTATATTTATTATTTCCAAAGTAATTTTTTTAAAACTCCTAAAAATTATTTTTCATCCAAGTAATTATTCTTTGACATATCCTATAATTTATTGAGGACATTTTTAGATGAGACCATAAACCTTATTTATATAAATGGTTTATTTTACATCCTTATCTTTTGGAGTAATGATCCATCACTTCCATTTTCTATCCTAATCATATTTGGTTTATAACCATAATTTTTCTTCTAATTACTTTCCTCTTTGAACACCATCTTTTTTATCCCTTTTATTGAAGGGTGTTTTATATTTTTCCATAGATTTGTTAATTAATAAAATTATTGTATTAATCATATATCCTGTATCTATATGGTGTAAATACTATATACCTTATTATCTTGATTGAATGGTATTTACTTAGAATGTGATTGAATATCTTTGGATACCCATTTATTATCCATGTGTTCATTTTGTTAATATTATGAATGATTTCTTAATATGATTCCTTTATAAAATTTTATGAAACCCATTTATTTTCCATGGGTTATTTATGCTATAAAAAATTAATGATTTTCATTTGAAAGTTTTATAAAACCCATTTTATTTTCATGGGTTATTTATAATGTGATAAGTGAATGATTTTAAAGTGGTAATAATAAGTATGGATGACAATGGGTGAGGTCCTATATTGACTTATAATGTAGTGGTTAAAAGTTTATATCCCATGAGATAAGTATTCATAGGTAAATTTTAGTTCTCATAAGTACGAGCATTGATGTTGTGGATCATGAAAGTAATGTTTCCCTATAATAATGTTTGTGTCATATTATGAAGATGTCACAATTTTATGTTTATTATCCTTATTATGTTATGATATCATGGATCATATTTATTTACTCATGTTTCCACACTTTTTTGATTCATTTCTTAATTTATTCTATGCCTTATTCCACTTTTTATTATCTAATTTTTAATGGGAATAATTTTATTAATTATTTTGTTTATGACCATATACTCTTATAATGATCACTTATGATCATAAAATGTTATAATTTATGTTTACCCTTATTAAAATTTTTAGATCACTGTTTATTATGTTTCCATTTCTCTAGGTTATAAAGAAAATTAATACATAATATGTGGGTAGAATAGTATCTGTGTATAAAATTTGTGGGAGATGTTGAATATGGATAAAGTATTTACTTATATGGTAAAAAATATTTATTTAATATAAATAACATGGGTTCTATTAGTTAAATATTTTTCCTAACTCTATGAAAATATAAATCTAAAAAGGTACTTGAAATTTAAATGTTACATTATTTGTGAAATATTTGTAATTATGGATGTGTATCAAATCCAATATGTAAATTATGTTTTTTATATCACCAGATCTGGGAGTGTGGATTCAGGGTCTCCTAATTTGGTATCAAAGGAGGGTTTAGATAAATTTAAACATTAGGATATTATTTGAGGATAATTTAAGGGTTGGAAAGTTAAGGTTTATCATAATTTAAATGGTATATATAAACCTTTATGTTAGTTGAGGTAATGTTAAATATTTTAAGGATTAAGCTAATAAACTTTACTAAAAACTCTAGTACAAGACTAAGGTATAAATCTCTATATAGGATAAAATCCTGAAAATTCAGTAAAGTATAGATTATATGGTTCTTCTAGAAATTAAATCCCTATCTGAATACTATAAGTGGATATAGGATCTAAAAAAGATTTATTTAGGGGTAATAACCCTAAAATGGAAGATTGAGTATTAACTAGATCGTCACTTATAGATTCATATGGTTTTGGTAATGTTATATTTAGGATAATGTATGATTAGGGTATATACATACTTGATTATATGATTTTATGAGATATTAATGTCGTATGAGGAAGATGTTTAACTTAATCTAGACTAAGATATTTAGGTAGAGGTAATAATAGAAGCTATATTGTGAATGATAAATATGTTAAGAATACCCTCACCCACATTCATCAATGAGTAATAATAAAAATTACAAGTATGGAATTTATTTAAGGGGAGAATATAATTCCCTATGTTTTTAGGAATCATATTATTTTTATGTGTTACCTATAATTAATTATAATAATATTATTAAAAAATGATATGACGTTTCATGAAACCCTCCACCAAAAGTTACTCCTCCTGGGATGGTAATATGAGAAGATAGATAATGATGCCTAAATCCCACCTCCAATAGGCCATGATTTGGAGAAAAACACCAAGGGTATATCATACACAAAAATGGGTGAAATTTCCCTATAACATTGGGAATTGAAAGATAAGATAGAAACATACAATGAATCATTCACATAAAAAAGTAAATATAGATTCAAATACTTATATGTAATGTCATAAAACTGAACAACAATAAAAGAATCTATAAGAACCAAAAAGAAAATCCTTAGCAGTAAACTCAAATCCCAAATAGCTCCTAAAATAACTCTATGATCTATTAATTTCCATCAAAATCTTTATCTAGATTATATGGAACTAAATAATAGTTTACATATACATAGGGTGATCATAACGTGTATACTCGGTAGGATCCTCCCCAAAGCCTCTTGAGAAAATGATAAAGAAATCATAATAAATCCCATTGAATAAACAAGTAAAACATATTCATTCCCTAAATAGGTATTCTAGGTTCCCATCCTCACTATGTATCTCTTACCAAGTATCAAATATAAGTAATCATATAATAACCATCAAAATATCAAATATGGTACCCCACTATCACTTCCATACTGGTTTTCTACTCTACCCCAATGTTGCGTGTCTCGATTCGTATCTCTCCAAAAGTAATCCAGCCCAATGAGAAGTAGGATAATGTTTCATACCATGCACCTCATGAATCACATAATCTCATAATAATTTGCCACTCACTTTATGCATAAAAGTAACTCATAATCCCATGCCACATATCAATATAGAGACCAAATAGTTTTTGGGAACCACCACAACCAGTACTTTGAGTATTATATGTCAAGTAATCACTTCTCATATATGATATACCTACAATAATCCATATCTACTATATCTAGAGATAAATGTGTGTGAAATAACCACAAACCATTAAATCCCTTAAAAAATATAAGTTAAAGGTAACCACCTTACATACCGTTACATAATACTAAAAAGAGAATAGAGTGGGGTAAGATGGGGTAGTCATCCATCTATTCTTCAACAACCAAGATGTAGAGGAAAAAACCCTCCTAGAGTTCACTAGGTTTTAGTCTCTCTACTGAAAAGGGTGGGGTATATAATGAAATCACATAACATACATGAAATACATATCTCACAACCACACATTCAGAATCAACCTAGTCTTAAGCTGAACACTAGTTATTGTCTCTTGGACACCCAACTTCCACTGTTAAAGACTAGGTATCCTATAAGCACACAAGAGTTCAAGAAGATTTTCATTTCTTCTTTCACATTAAAAATGTCATATTATGTTAATTATTACAATTAACCATTAAAATTTCTTTCTAATTACTTTAAAATTATCATCAGTTGATTCATTAATACCAAATTTCATTAAAAAATGAGCATGTCAAGCTTTAACCCTTTCCATCAGTCATGGTTTCATCCCTAAAACCACCATACATATAACTATAAAACCATTATTCTATCACTAGATCCAACTACAAAAATCCTAGTCCTCCACACCCATGTATTTTCAACCATAATCTATCCTATCCTAACATCACATCTCATTGTAAGGCTAATATCTAGAGAAATCATACAAAGAATCAAGAAAACAACAAACGAATTCAATAGGTCACCTGGTCCCTAAAAACCAAGGCTTCTAGCTTTCAAAAGAAAATAAGCTCAATTGACACCAAAATTTTATCTTAATCAAATAAAATTTTAACTAACATCTTAGATTAACTAATTCATTTATCACAGATTACAACCACAAGAATCCTAAGACACCAACTAATAAAAGATAAGAATTATTTAAAATTGATTTCAATCATAAATTCTAGTTTCATTAAACATAAAGAAGAACATTTCAATTAAAAAATTCCTCTTTATTATTTCATCAACAAGAACACCAACTTCAAACTATTTAGCCAATTCTATTAACGTAAGAATGAATGGTTTCATTTAAACATATATCTATAATCACTTTGATTTCCACAAAATCCAATGATGAATAGTTTCATTTAAACATACCACTTTAATTATTTATCCAAGAAACATTACCATCTTTATGTTATTTTTCATTTTTCATCATATCATGCATTCTAAACCAAAACACAAACAAACATTCCAAACCAATAATAAACATAGATACCACACTATCTATAAAAATAAGAGGCAAACCATTGTCATGGTGGAAAATGTTGGATTTCTATAACCAAAACCTAATATTACTCATTAATCCAAAAAATATTTATTAAGGTTAATTCCACCTTCACCCAAAGAGATAAAGAATGATAATTTTATGATTGAACATAAAATAATAGGGGATGAAATGAATCCCATACCTCTATTAGAACTTCGATGTTCTTTACACAAGAATAGATGATTGGGGATAAAACACCACTGAAATCAGAGGGAAATTCATCAGAACCTATCTCCATAAAGTCATAAATAACAAAGATCATATTTTAACCTCAAAATATAAGGCTTTATATTCACAAACATCAAAATAAAAAGGATGAATGGAGTAAGAGGAAGGTAAAGGTTCCTTAAATAAAATGTGTTCAATAATCCATGAACTAATGGTATGAATCCAAAACAAATTTATCACTGGTCACCAAGGGATGTAGAAAAAACACTACCCAACAACATCTTCATCAATAGGGAATCAATATGATAAAACAAGAAAACAGACCATATTTTCTCCAAAAGCATTTAAAATTGAATGAATTAAAGAGAATATGCATGGATTAGTTAACAGAGGGGAATAATCAAGTTAAAATCACATTTAACACCTCAAATTTTTGATTCATACATTTCCCCATCAAAATAGAGAAGATCCATGAAGAAAGGTTATGATTTCATCTATTTATAAGAAAACTCGATAGTTACCATGGATTGCACCATGCCTTGGTCCAAGATGTAATGTTCTTCAATATAAATCCCAAAACAACATGCACCCAGGCTTGTTTCCCACACCCAAGGTGTTTTTTTCATTAAAATAGATTTCAAAACAACTTAACAAACCATTTACAGGATGGCTGTTTTGGAGAGGAGGACTCCACGACCACCATGGATTACACCAGGACATAGTATTGTCTTTTATGGATCAAAAGAGTCTTAAAAGACCTCTAAAATCTTCCTCAACACAAAACTTCCTCCATAAATTTTAAATGAAAAATTGAAATGGTCCATAATGTTACATTAGATATTTCTCAAAAAATATCATCCTCGAGAATTAAAAAAACCCAAAGATAAAGAAAATAAAAAGGGGTTATTCGAACAACCACCCTATGAGACACCTCTCAATAATCTCAACATCACAGGAAAACAACCACCTCACTTAGAGAAACATGGTGCAAAAATACACAACACTAATAAGAAGCTCCAAAACACTCTATTATGGGAGATACCTCTCAAACAAGATCAAGTCCACAAACAAAGAATCAAAGAAGAGATAAACCATATCATAAACTATTTAAAGGTCAAAAATCACAAAACACTGCTACAAAATAAAATATAAACATAAAACAACTCAGGATACAAAGAATATATCTATAACTCACATTATTAGGTGCTCTACTTTATACTACCATGGCATCGCAAGACATGAACCAAGCGAATATGATTCCTTCACAACACCTTCTATTGGAGATCCTGAATCACCATAGGCTACTACAAGAAGGTCACATAATTATCAATATTGATCTTTCCACAATAATTGATGTGAGATTAATCATGAATATAACATTGGATTTGAGACACATGGAAGAGGTCGTGTATTTGGATCATTTATGGGGGAGGTTTTATTTGATACATAATGACTCCAAAATGAGACAACAACTCAAAAGACCAATGAATCCGGGAGAAAGCTAACTTCCATGAAAAAGATTCATTTCCCATGATGTGGAGTCACATTTAGGAATAAATGATCCATAACATTGAACTCAAAAGGTATCCCCATATTATTGAAATAGTATTTATGATGATATCATGCTACCTTCATCCTATCATGAATCATCATAACCATATATATCTTGCTCTATACTAGTTTTTTCCTAATAACTGCTAACTCTCCAACCCTAGTACAATAAAATAGAGAATGGAAAGGTTAGTCGTACAAAGATTAAAATGGTTGCATACCAATAGGGGATTGAAAACTATTATTTTAATAAAACTTGATCAAAGGTAGGTGAATCATCTATGAAACTCTAAAATCTAGGTCACAAGCATGTAACATGTCTTCAAAAGTGTGGATGGTCCACTCTGTTTGATGATCCTTCTATGGATGAAAAGTAGTACATAACAACTAAGAGCCAAAAAAATATTGGATATATCTCCATACCCTAGAGGTAAAATGAGGATCACAATCAAAGATAATCATCCTTAGGACTCCATGGAGTCTCACCACATCCTTCAGATATTGCCTCAATAAAAAATCCATTGAGCATGACTCTTGATTGCTAAGAAGTTGGAAGAATTTTTCAAATAAACCACTATCACTCATGAAGCATCAAAAACTCCCTTAACATGAGGTAAAATGGTGAAAAAGTCCATAAAAATTTCTTAAAACTTCTATGGAGTAATATCTATTAGCTAGACTAACCCATCTAGAACATGATGTTTAAATTTCACCTTCTGATAGACTACACATCTAGACATGAACTCTGCAGCTAAACACTTCAACCCAGGATTCCAAAATTGACCTCTCAAATCATGATACATCTTTTTCAAACCATGATGTGCCACTAAGGGTGATCTGTAGAACTCACACAGAACCAGCACATGTATCACCGAAGAAAAAAAAGTCCTTCATGAAATAAAACCCAATGTTGATCATCCTCATACCATCTGTTAGGAGAATTACTATAAATAACTCAGTCTTTCCAAATATCCACCTTGGAATCACCTATATAGGACTCCTCAATCACTTAAAAAAAGATGAATACAATATCATTTAAAAAAAATAACCTCTACCATCAAGCTATCTCATATCAATATTCATCATAGAGAGCTCTTATATCACTCTCCAGGAATCTTTAGACCCATGCACAACATCACTGAGTGACTTCATACTCAGTGAATCAGCTACAACAATACTCTTACCTAATTTATATGAAATATTGGAGTCATAATACTATAAAAATTCCATCTATTATTGTAAGAATAAGTTCATGTCACAATAAGAGAAGACATACCTTAGGTCCTTATGATAAGTGAAAACCAAAAAGTACTCAATGATGAGGTAATTCCATAATAAATTTAAGGAAAACAAAATTGTAAGAAACTCAAGATCATGGGTGGAATAATTATAATCATTAGGAGATAACTTCTGATAACTATAAGAAAAAACTACCCTCTATTATATCAAGACACTATCAAATCCAAGATATGAATTGCTATAAAAAACCTAAAACAAAACTTCTTCCTAAATAATGACAAGATAACTAACCAACTTCTCATTCAGGTACTCGAACGCTATCTGACACTAGTCAATCCACAATAACACCTGATCCTTTCCTGTCAAATCTATCATAGGTGTCAGAAGTCGATATAAATCAACTACAAACCTCTTATAATTTCCTGCAATATCAAGGAAACTCTTCACCCCATGATATTATTAGGGGATTGCTGAGAAAAAACTTTCTCAATATTTAAAGTATCCATAGATACACTATGTTGAGACATGAAATTACCCTTGAAACAAACATTCTGTGCTCAAACCTCACACTTTGATAGTTTCCCAAATATTTTTTTTGATTAAGAACTCCCAAAAATACTTGAAATTCTCTGAATTATCCTCTTTATATGTTTATTACACCGGTATGTTTCGATGAAAACCACAAAAAATGATCTAAATCTTAGATCATTGAATTCATCAATCCCATGAACACTACTAAATAATTATTCACTTAGATCTACATCACAACAAACTTGTAATTCCGATAATGACATCAGAAAATAGTCTTTAGTATATCCCCATCCTTTACCCATATTTGATGAAATACTAATTGAATATTGATCTTTGAGAACCAACTAGATTATTTCAGCTACTTGAATAAATCATCAATCCCTGAAAGAGGATAATAGTTCTCCACTATCACTAGACACAAGTGATGATAATCATTATAGAGACACATAATTCCATCAGTCTTCTTTATAAAAAGAATTAGAGCACCCTAAGGTTACATGCTCGATTGAATAAATCCTCATGGTAAAATATAATCAATCTAAATCTATATCTCTTTTATCTTAGAAGGCATTATCCTAAACGGTGAAATAGAGATCAAAGAATCACCTGACTATAACTCTATACCAATATTTATCTTCTATATTGGGGGTAATGACACAACCTCCTTAGAAATTACATCATGGTAATATTACACAAACCTAGGATACACAATCAAATAAACCTTCAATAAACTTAGTATCAACTCAACCATTAAAGAAGATAGGGTTAGAACACACATTTAGCCTATCTAAGGGTCTCAATCACCAATGAACATGTAAGACTCTATATCAGTATCATAAAAAACAATCTTCCTCCAAAATAAATCCAAAATATCCTATACTGAATATTTCCAATCCATACCAAGGATGATTTCATATGGATATATCCTAATACATAGAAATTATTCCCAAAATTAGTGGTGCCACAATACTGGATTACGATCTCTTCATACTTCACATAGATAAGATCGACCTCAAAATGGCATAATTAATGATAAAGAAACTAGAAATATCTCCACCTCAAGTCCCAAATAAAAAACAAGGGAAGCTAATATGAAGGAGTGTGTATCTTCTTAATCAAACAAGAAATAGACACAAGTATACAAAAAGAAAAGGGTACCTAAAAAAATATATGGGTCTCCCGACACTAGAAACTATAAAACATGTAAATGGACATGGACTTCTCTATGGCCTATCTAACCCTCATAGCAATAACCTCCATAGTTGTGCTCTACTCTCTAAGGATGAGAAGAATCAATGGTATATCATATACCTTCCCCATATCATATGTACTATGTCGAGAATCTTGATAACTCTTGCGATGATTCGGTCTTGGCCATCCTCCTAAAATGACTCAAAATGGACTCCTCATCTTGCCATAGATTCGAATCATATTAGAGAAGGTTCTTGAAATGAATCCCAAAATCTCACATTCTGGGACTCTCCTATTGAAGGGTAGGTAGATATTGGAGATTGGTTGCCTTCAAGATCAAAGAAATAAACTCATCTCGAAATTGGTCTCAAAACATATCCAAAAGGTTAACCAACTCTTCATGATCTATGAGGAGAAAGAACCACCATTGCCTGGATACCCCATGCAACATCACCGCCACCAATGAAACCCAGTTCTCCTTTTGATCATAGATCAAACTGTAGGATATATTTTCCTCCTCTAACTAGTATTATTCCACTAATAATATAATCAATACCTCATACTTCTATAGGATTTAGAATTAAAAATATCAGAGTGTACTCCTATAATTTTTATTATCCTTGACCTCAAACCTATAGTGATCTACTAGTACATCTTATTGATCATCTTTAGTGTGAACCTGATAGGGATATTGACCTCGATCCATAACTAAAAAAATAAAAAATATTTAAGAAATCCTAAACCTAGAATATAGAATATTTGATATTAATTAATTAATTAACTAAGTTTCAACCTAATCCTAAAGTCTACTCATTCAAACATACACACAAATATGAATGATGCATGATCCTTTTCTAGGTATCTACACTGTAACTACTATGAATTCTCTTAGAAGGATGAAGAAACTCAAAGTTATATGAATCATATCATTGGGGGGGGGGATAAATACCCATGTTTTAGCTACTATCCCTTGTTTACATTTTATACTAAACATAGATGAAATCATCACCCAACCAACCAATGTAGTCCTAACCTATTCCTACCCAAAAAATCTATCATACCCCTCAACCTGAACCTTTGATACCACTTTTCCATGACCCACTCACCCCAAAGGTACCCCTCTTAGGTCAATAATATGATAAGATAGATAATGTAACTTAAATACCATTTCCAATAGGACATGATTTAGTAATAAGCACTGAGGGTATATCATACACACAAATGAAAGGCATTACCCTCTAAGATCGAGAAACAATATATAATATAAAAACACCCTAAAAATAATTCTAGTTAAAAAATTGAATAGAGATCATAATATATCTATGTAATTGCATACAAACTGAAAAACTATAAAGGAAACTAAATGTATAAAAATGAAAATATTTTACAGCAACCTCAAACCTAAAGATATCCTAAAACAAATCAAAAAGCTTGTAATATTTATTCTAATCACCAACCAACTCTAGTAGACTTTAAAAATAGTTTTTTCTAGATGTAGGGTGATCATAACATGTATACTCAGTAAGATCCTCCCTAGATTATTATATGAAAAAAAATCAAACTAAATCCTAGTGAGTACATAAGTGAAACTAACTCATCAACAAAAAATTATGCTAAGTTATTAGTCTCACCACGAATCTGTCACCAAGCATTACATACAAGTAATCATATAATAACCAACATAATATCAAAGAAGGTACCACACTATAACTTCCTCACTGGTTTTCTACTCTACCCCAACATCACATCCTAATCCATCTCTCTCTAAAAGTATTCCATCTCAAAGAAACTTGGGATAATGTATTATAGCATGCACCCCATGCATCACATCATCTCATCATCCCATGGAACATATCTAGATAGTAACCAAGTAGTTTCTAGGAGTTTCTATAGCCTATAAATTGAGTATTATACCACAATCCATCACATACCATACATAGAAAACCTATAATAATCTATGGGATACTATATCGAGATATACATGTATGTGAAATATCCACAAACCATTACAGATATCTACAAAAATATGTGGGAACAGTTACCACCATGCATAATAGTACCTAATTCTACCAAGAGAAGAAAGTTGAGAAAGAGGGGGTAGTTAGCCATCTATTCCTTGCCAACTTGGATGTAGGGGAAACACCTTCCTAGAGTCCACTGGGTGTAAGTTTCCCTACCAAAAAGAGTGGGGTAGTGCATGTAATCACGTAACATACAAGATATATATAGATCACAACCACACTATAGGCATCAAATTAGTCTTAAGATCAACTATAGTTATCATCTCTTGGACACCCAACTGCCACTTCTAAGAAATGGCTATTCTATAAGCACACAAGCATTCAAGAAGACTTTAATTTATTCCATTATATTAAAAATTGTACGCTACATTATTTCTTTTAATTAACCATTAGCATTTCCTTATCATTAATTTAACATCACTAATACAAAAATTTCCTAATAGTTCTTTTATTTACCAGTGCTAAAAGAAAATGCTGATAAATGACATATTTATTAGCACTAAAGAAAGAACTGATAAATTAATTATTTTATTAGTGATTTTATTTTAGCACTGATAAAGGAAACCTTTATCAATGATTTATTTTTAGCATTGATAAATGGTATCCTTTATCAGCACTTCAGTTTTAGTGCTGATAAAGGGTATCCTTTATCGAAATTCTATTTTTAGTACTGATAAAGAGTATGCTTTATCATCGCTTTATGTTTACCGCTGATAAATATTTATTTCATCAACACATTTTTAGCGATGATAAAATAAAATAATTAAATAAATTAAAAATAAAGAATGTGTTTATAAAAAAAATATTAGAAATTTTATTAATTAAATAATTATTGATAAAAATGAATCGATTGATTATACATTATTAAATATTAAATATTTTATTAACTAGATAATTATTATAATTAATGTTTTTAAATTGTATATGTTAAATATATAGATATATATTAATGTATATAAATATGATTATATATTAAAAAATATTTATGTGCTTTACATTAAATTGTCTTATATTTATTGAATAGTGGTATATAATTAAAAATTAATTTAAATTAAAAATATTGACTAATTTCATAGTACTCCACATACAATTGAATGTCATTTTATTTTAAAATTTAATACAGATCAAATGTATGTTATATTTATTTCACATATATATATATAATTAATGCATTTTTATATACAACACACACACACACAGAGAACTTATCCATTTTTTCAATATTTTTAAAGTGTACATATATTCTTAATTTATTCAATTTCACTCATTTTGTACATATATGAATGCACTCAAATTTAGATATTAATTAATAATGGTAAAAACAGATCTATAAAAAATATTTATAAATAAAAATATTTATAAATTAACATTCATTATATTTATACAATTATATATTTATAATTATATATAAATGATTTTTTAAAAGTATTTATATAATTATAAACAAATAATTATTTATATTTAAATAATTATTTTATTTATAATAATTTTTCTTAAATAATGAATATATTTACTATATTTATATATATATATATTTTAAATATATATGTATGATTATATAATTATATAATTATATAAATAATATTTTTTAAAAATATTTCTATAATTATAAATAAAAAATTATAAAATTATAATAAATATAGTTAAAAAGGAATATATTTACTATATTTATATTTATATACATTTATTAAGTATTTATAAATATTTATAATTTTTATTTATAATTATAATTATAAATCATTTAACCACACTTTAGTAATAAGCGCTAATAAAAGAATATTTATCAATGTTTTTTTCACACTGATAAAGAGGAGGATTTATCAGTGCTAAACAAAGCATTGATAAATTAACATTTATCGATGCTATAAATTTAGCACTAATAAAAGTATCCCGATCTATTTTAAAAACCCTAATAATTTGAAAACCTATTGCGATATAGAATATTTCCCTCGAAGCCACCTGCTGTCAGTGATCCTCTTTAGTGAATTGAAGGTCAAATCACACCACTTGATTGCCTCTGAACATCTTGTCCGACATTTGAAGAGGGTCTCAGATTTTCTTCAACCTAGTGAGGTAGTCCTTCTGATTTTCTTTGTGTATTTTTGGTTTCATTTTTGATTTCTTCTTCTATGATTTTTTATGATCTGTTGTTTATGATCCATTATTTATGATCCATTGTTTATGATATGTTGTTTACGATTTGTTTGTGATCCATTATTTATGGAACGATTTTTGGTCCATTTTTTATGATTTTTTTGTGATCCATTGTTTAAGTAATGATTTATGGTGTTTTTTTGTATTGTCTACCTATGTATGATCTGTTGTTTATATCTGACACTGAACCTTGGATTTATTCACTGCTGTTTTGTTGTTATGTTTTATATATTATTATGAAATAATTTTTTCATATTTTTATATAAATGTTTAAAATTTTCATGTATATTCTTGTTTATTGGCTACTGATTTGAGGCACATTGGTGGTTCCCTAATGATTATGTATATGCTGACACCTTTCATGGACACCTCAGTAGACGTGCAGCTTTAAATGCTATTTTTCAAGAACCGAGTTAGTGGATTGATGTATGCTCCTATATTTCTTGTATATATCATAAGATCTAGCTCCTATTATAATTCACTATGGTCCTTAGTTTTCTTATGGATAAGATTTAAAAGGGACATCCCTAGTTAAGCACATGAGGTTTTATCACATCAAGCCTTCACTTTTTGAATCATTATGGTGCCTTTAGTTCACATTATATTTGAATATCAGATTTTTATCTATTTTATATTTCTTATAGACTATAAGTGAGTGAGTTTTTATATTGGCATGATATGTATGTGTGGCTATACATCTATTGCATCATTTATTCCCATAGTTTTTTGTCTAACAGGTATGCCTATATCGGGTAATGATAATTTTGGGTCTGCATGTCCATTGACCCCTGGGGTCATGCTATAATTTTGATTGACATCTAGTACTAATTGGTTATATTTTTTTGGGGGGGGGAGGTACCACCTCTCATTTATGGTTTTTTACACACAATTTTTAAACCACCCTTTAGTTACTTTGAGGAATGTTAGAGGTCATAAGATTATCTGACCTGGTGTTGTTTGGGTAATTCAGGCTAGGGTCATTACACCATCCATCTTTAGGTTTACACATATAAAGTTTATTGATAATATCATTTATTATCTGACTTTATATCCCTATATTTTTTCAAATTACATCATCCCTTATTATTGGATTTGGAATATCTAGGCACTCAGATATTCTAGTTGAAATGATCCATATTTCCCTTATTCGAATTGTCTATAACTTTCACTTTTTATAATGAATTTCTTATGTTTGTTTATTTATAAATTTTATAAAATTAATCTTTTATGAACCTAATAGGGTGGATATGAACTGAAAATGGATACACACTAATTGTTTGACAAACTAATCTGAATATGGAGTTAAAGAGCTCATCAAGTTTGCATGAGAGCATGCAGATGACCCTTCTAAAATCATATATCCGTGTTTACATTATTATTATTCAAGAAAAATTTGTCTGGAAGAGTTGTAAGAACATTTTATTTTTCATGGAATATATGAAATCTATCAATGTTAGACTAACCATAGGAAAAAACTGAATGCAGGCATCGATTGGGATGATACTACGATTTCTGAATCATTTGATATGAATACCTTTGTAAAAGATGATGGAGATCGAATGAAAGAAATGAAAACGGTAATTAAACATGACCTTCATGATTGTCTAAATTTGTTTAAGGAGTTAAATAGTTTTTCGAAGAAACCATTGTATACCAGTTTTACTAAATACACAACATTGTCAGTTGTATTGAAGTTATATAATTTGAAATTTGGCAACAGATGGAGTGACACCAGCTTTACATAACTACTTGGTCTTCTGAAAGATATGATACTAGAAGAAAATGAACTACCATGATGAACATATAAATCTAGATGAATGTTACGTTCAATGGGTATGATCTATAAAAAAATACATGCTTTTCCAAATGATTGAATATTTTTTCGCAAGGACCATGAATCACTCATCAAATGACCTAAGTGTGGTGCATATCGATATAAGAAAAATGAATCAAGTCCTTCAAAATATGTATGGTAATTTCATATCATTCAATGGTTTAGAAGACTATATAGATATCAAGAAACCATAAGACATTTAACATGGAATGCAGATACAAGAATTAAATATGGGAACCTATGATATCCAACGGATTCTCCTCAGTAGAATAAAATTGATTATGAGTTTCCTGAATTTGGATATGAGCCAAGAAATATTCATCATGTGTTATATACAGATGGAATAAATCCTTTTGTTGTACAAAGTAGTATTCATAGTACATGGCCCTTCATGTTGTTAAATTATAACTTGCCTCCATGGTTATGCATGAAGCATAAATACATTATGTTTTCTATACTTATATTTGGACTAAAGGAACTAGATAATGATATTGATTTCTATTTAGATCCATTGATTGAAGATATGACATTATTTGTATGTCAGACATTTTCTTCATGTCATGCATGTAGAAAAAATGTATTTGATAGTGTTATTGGAACATTACTAAATGTTCCTAGAAAAATGAAATATGGCATCAAGGATATTTTGGACTTGATTGAAATGAGGATAAGGGAAGATTTGGCAGTGTTAAAGAGTAAAAGGTGGACTTTTCTTCCTCCAATAGCTTACACTCTATCTAGATAGGAAAAATTGAGGTTTTAAATTTTTCTTACGAGTGTAAAAGTTTCACATGGGTATTCATCAAATATCAAGAATATCATTTCAATGACTAATTTGATGTTATAAGGACTAAAATCACACGAATGTCATGTTTTGATGTAATATTTAATGTATGTTTCTTTCCATTACATTATGACTCAAAATGTACGATATACTTAACCAGACTCTACTTCTTTTTCAAATCCATATGCAGTAAATTTGTAGACCCGATGAAGTTTCCCATCACAAATAAGGATATTTAAATCATATTATGTGAATTAGAAATGTTCTTCACACCATCATTCTTTCATATAATGGTCAACCTGATGGTTTACTTGGTCATAGAGGTTCAATTATGTGGTCCTATATATTATAGATGGGTGTACCCCATTGAACTGTATATAAAGATTTTGAAAATGTATGTCTAGAATCAAAGTTGGCCAGATGGTTGTATTACAGAACGTTATAATTTTGAAGAATATATTGAATTTTGTACCAATTACCTATCATATGTGGAAATAATTGGTCTCCCAAAGTCTCGTCACAACAAACACCTTATGGGAGAAAGGATTTCCAAAAGAGATGATGTTACAATTAACTTTATAGAGTGGGAGCAAGCACATATTTATATATTACATAATAGTGAATAGTTTGATCCATACATTAAAGTACATAAAGGAATTATTAGAGATTTGAATCCATCAAGGGATGAAATATGGATATCAAATACATATAATCAACTGTTTATAGGTTAGTTCAGAGATCAAATTTATAAGGAATTATCTAAAAATCAGAATTCAATTGCCGAATGAATTCAATGTCTATTTAGAGGAAAAAATAAAAATGTTATATCTTACACTGGGTTTGTAATAAATAGTTATACTTTCTATAAAAAAGTAAAATATGACTTCAGTATGATGAAAAATAGTGGTGTTACGCTTGTGGCTGAATCCATACACATATCTGGTTCCAAGGATAGAAATACAATTTATGCAAATATGTCATATTTTGGCATTATTGAATAGATATATGAGTTAGATTATACAACATTTCAAGTGATGCTTTTCCATTGCAAATGGGTTGACAGTATCAATGGAGTGAAACTTGATGAAATGTATTTGTGAAGGTTGATTTCATTATATAAGGGGGAAAAGAAAATCCATTAATAATGGAATCACAAGACGTGTAAGTATTTTAGGTCTCTAATCTAACAAATAAGAATTGGAATATTGTCCTAATGGTGACTAAAACAAATGTTGAGTCATATGAAAATTCAATCGAGGGGATTTGGATTCTTGAAAGAGGAACCAAATCCTTGAAACCTTTAAAAAAATAAATAGAGTTCAATGAGAAGGTAAAAGTGTTTTTTAATATATTATGTTTTTCGCATAATATTATATGTTCTCTACTGTGTTAACATAATCTAAATTAAATGTTTTACTACTCATATATACTATGTCTTCTGCACATGATGATGTTACCAATCCCACAGAATAATAAACTATAATAAAGGAAACCCTTTGAATTTATTCAAAGGTAATGTTACAATATAATTTATTTATTTTACTAAAAAATTATATAATGGAACATTGATTTAATTTTCATTTTTCCTTGCAGAGTTCATTCATTTTAGAATATTTTTTCCCATGTGTCATGCCTTTGCAAGAATAGAAACCATGTTGACCCTCCTCAATTACAGAGGTAATCTTGATGTTGGCACAATAAAATCAATATTCATAGAATTAATGTATTATTTTATATTTATGTTTAATTTATTTCTTTTTATTATTACTCATATAATAATTTTTTTCTTATACAAGTTGATTCTTTTGTTCGAGTTGGGGGTGCTCTGTCCAAATTTCATGCTCCTTCTCCCTTAAAATCTTTTCACCCCTACTGTGGTCCATTCTTTCAAGTTACCTCCTCTACTCTCGTAGGAAGAGCAATGATGCCGCCTCTACTCAATTATAGAGGTAATCATGATGTTTTCATAGTAAAATAATTTTCTATAGAATTAATGTATTGTTTAATATATATGACTAATTTATTTGTTTCTAGTATTACTCATATAATAATTAATTTTATATATAGGTGGATTCTTTTTTTCAAGTTGGGGGTGATCTGTCTAACTTTCATGCTTCTTATCCCTTAAAATCTATTCACCCCTATAGTTGTGCATTGATCATTTTCTTTCAAGTTACCTCCACTACCTTTGTAAGAAGAGGAACGACGCTTCCTCTGCTAGATTATAGAGGTAATCTTGATGTTTGCACAATAAAATCATTTTCTATGGAATTAATGTATTGTTTCATATGTATGTTTAATTTATTTCTTTTTAGTAATACTCACATAATAATTGTTTTCTTATACAGGTGGATTATTTTGTTCTATTTGGGGGTTCTCTATCCAATATTCATCCCTTTCTGCATGAAAATTTCGACAAACTTCTTCTCTCATAAAACCTTTCACTCATGTAGTGTTTACATTTATCACTTTATTTCAGGTTACCTCCACTACTCAATCACAGAGGTAATATTAATAATTTAACAGTAAAATCATTTTACATAGAATTAATTTATTATTTCATATTTATTATTTATTTATTTATTTTTACTATTACTCATAATAATTGTTTTCTTATACAGGTGGATTCTTTTTTTCGAGTTGAGTTGGTTTGTTCAAAACTACTCATGCAATGTTGGTAGTTCAATAAATAATATCAATGGAAATCATGGTAACATTGAAAATTAGGATTATTTTTGAATGTATGTAATATTTTTTATTTATCTAATTGTATAAACTAGTGTTTGAAATGTTTATAATATAGTGTTTTTATGGTATTTGTGTTGTAAATTTCATTTCATTAAAATTATTATTGAGATTTGTTTTTTGTTGATATCTGATGTGTTTTTGGTACAACAGTGTGCTTTAACAACACACTATAGTATGGACCTTTATCAGCACTTTTAAAAGCACTAATAAATAGGAACTTTATCATTTATTTTAAAAACACATATAAAAATCACATTTATCAGCACTTTTAAAAGAGAGGATAAAATTTATTTATCAGCACTTTTATAAGCACTGATAAAGGGTTCATTTAGAGGTGCTAAATTAAAGTGTTGATAAATGAAACCTTTATTAGTGATTTTTTAGCGATGATAAAAGTCTTGGGATTTTAACATTGTTCACATTGTTAGTGATTTTCTAGTACTGAAAAAGGCCATTTAAAGCACTGTTAAAGGCCATTTTTGTAGTAGTGCATGATCATCAACTTACTCCCATACCTTCCATGTATAAAACAACAAATTCCATGGTTTATCTTAATTATCATCATTTTCATTCAAAAAATCCATAAACCCTATAAGTTAAAAAATTTATTATTTATTATTATTCCCTAATTCTAGGTATTCTAGGACTCATCCAAAGCTACCAAAAAATATATGTATAAACTATACACAACCAACTTCTTCAAGTAGTGGCGAAAGGAGTGATGGTAAATAAACAAATAAACCATTCATACTTTAAATAAGATTCATTAATAACAAATTATCCTTAATTTTAGAACAATA
The DNA here is from genome assembly GCA_963277665.1 of Viscum album. NCBI lineage: Eukaryota > Viridiplantae > Streptophyta > Magnoliopsida > Santalales > Viscaceae > Viscum > Viscum album. The sequence goes on along the minus strand of OY728159.1, from coordinate 1,813,742,800 downwards.
ATAGGCATACAAAACTTAAATATGTTACATAAGTCCTAGCACCATCCATGAAACCACCATGCATATCACCATGAATCCATTCCACCATCACTAGCACCAAATACTACCATAAACCTAGGGCTTCCTACCCATGTTTTGTCAACAATTTTCCACCCCTAACTCACATCATTTCACATCACAAGTTTCACATCTAGAGAAATTCCACAAGGAATCAAGGAAACAATAAATAGTGTCAACATGGCACCTAGGTCCTAAAACCAAGTTTTCTATCCTTCATAAGAAAGAAGTCCCTCTCGACTCTATAATTTTTTATTAATAAAAAAACATATTCATTACTATCTTGGATTAACTGATTCATTTATCATATTTTACAACCACAATCAAACTAAGGAATTAGATAATAAAAGAAAAAAATTATTTACACATGTTTCCAATAATAACTTCAAATTTCATTTTGCTAAAGGAAGAAAATTTGAATTAAAACATGCCTCTTTATTATTTCATAAACAAGAATATAAACCTCAATTTATTTATCCAATTACATTTAAATAAGAAATAACAATATCATTTTGACATTCATGAAGAAACACTTTGTTTCCCATAAAATTATAATAAAGGAAGGTTTTATTTAAACATGCCCCTTTAATTTATATCCAAAAAACATTACTGGACTTATTTTCTATAAATATTTCAACATATCAAGAATGTTAAACCATAACAAAAAAAAACAATATTTAACAATATTTAGTAACAAAAGAGGCAAGATATTATCACGATGGAAATACATGTGATAACTAAAACCAAAACCGTGGTTCATTTTTTTAATTTGGTTTAATATTTATTAAGATTAATTCCACCATCACTCAAAGAGATAAAGCATGATAACTTTAACATTTCACATAAAATAATAGGATAAGTAGAAAAATACACTACCTCAATAATAAGTTCAAAATTATTCACACAATAAATAATGATTGAGGATCAACCACCACCAAATCTGAAGGAAGATTCCCTGAAACCTATCTCCGATAAGTAAATAATAATTAGGATCAGATTTTATCCTCAAAAATAAAGGATTTGTCTTAAAAACAACTAAATAAAATAATTAATGAAGGAAGAAGAAGAGAGAGGTACCTTAAACTAGAATAATTAGATTATCTATGAACCAATAGTTTAAATCGACAACGAATTGATCACCAGTCTCCAAGGGATGTAGAAAAAACACTACTAAGAAATGAATTCATCAATAAAGACTCAGAGTGAGAGAATAGTCAACCCTGATCTAGGTTCACTAGATAAATTTATAAATCAAAGTAATTCAAGAGGATTTATAAATATCAATTAATAGAGGGTAATAATTAAGTTAAAACTATATTCAGCTCCCCACATTTATGATTTATGCATTTAAACTTTGAAACATATGTGATCCATAATTAAATGAGACCATTTTGGATTTTTTTATGAAAAAATGTCCATCACTATAGATTATAATATTCCCGGGTCCAGGATGTAGTTTCCATCAGTGTGAAGCCTAAAACGACATAGAATAGAGTGTGTTTCCCAAATGTATAGAGTTTTTCCTTAAAAAAAGGTTTCTAAAACAAATTTACAATACATTTACAAGATGAATATTTTTAGAAGGAGGATATCATATGTTGGAACCAAGGAATTTCATAGCTAAAAAAGTGTCTAGTTTGTGTTTGTTTTCAATCCACACTATTATGATCAATTATTTTTTTCCAGGAAAGTGATCTTATAGTACAAGATAACTGTAGTGTTGAAGGTGGAATCATTTCCCAGTGTTTTCCAAATTTTGGGGAAAAAATCAGGAGGATAGAGTAATCTTAATGAAAGGTTGTTTTTTGGGATTAAATATTCTAAAATATGGTAAAAGAATGAGTTTTATAAAGTTTAAGTTTCATAAAGTTTGAGCTTCATGAAGATATGGATCATCATGAACAAGCTTCATGAATGTGTGATGGAAGGACAATGATTCTCGGTGACTATGAAAAGCATTATGAGTGCACGATAATTTGACGGTGATTCTTCATGACTATGAGAATGTTCCTGAATGGGTGAAATATCACTATAGCTTCACAGATTAAGGAGCTTCATGAACATGATTTTGGAGTTTCATGAAACATGTTCTGGGATCTTGGGATCTTCATGAAAGGTTGAGCCTATAAATAGGAGGCTACCCCCACTTCATTTGATATGAAGATAATTAGAGAAAAGGTTTAATCACTTTGATTTTGAAAAGGCTGGGAGGTTCATGAATTTGGATTTCTATGTGAGTTTGAGCATCACAACAATAATGGTTAAGTCTAAACCAGTGCAAATTATTTTTAGTTATGTGAGTTTCATGAAGACTGGGAGTTTCATAAAGGCTTAGTGTTTCAAAAAGGCAATGAGCTTCACAAAGTCAGTTTGTTCCTTGAAGGTGGTGAGCTTTGTGAAGGAATCTTGTTCCATGAAGGTTGTAAGCTTTGTGAATGTTGGGAGCTTCATGAAAGTGTGTGGGTTCATGAAGGATGGTATTTATTTGAAACATAAAGGAGTTTTTGTAAAGGATAAGAGCTTCGTGAAGAGTAGTGTTGAACATATAGTTTAAGTGAACATTTATTTCAAGATCATCTACTCGGGGAATCGATGAAAGTAGTGTCTCATGCTTGTTAGGGATAAAGACTTAAATGCCAATATATGAAAGTGATATTCAATTAGTTAAACTAATTAACAATTCATCCAAAGTAGTGGGATAGGGGGAGTTGAAAAAAGTGTTCTGAGGGAGGTAGTGTTCTATCCCTGAAATATTATAAAGGTAGTATTTCTGTCATAGAGTGACTATGTCTAAACTTATGTATTTAAAAACAAGTAAATATTAGTGGATTTTGGTATGACTGACACACTATTAGCATATGATTTTTGGACTAGACCTTAGTGATGAACCAAGTAAAATTTTTGGGTTGTCACTCTTCCTATGAATGGTTAATTACTATACAATTCCTTCAGACATTTTTAACAACTTCATACAAATGTGGGAACAAGATCCATTATTTTAGAATAAAAGGTTGACACCCTGATTCACCCCTCCCCTCTTAGGGTTCTCTACGGTCCTACACTATAGAAACCACAACATGCACTAGGATATGGTGTTTCCTTTTTTAGAAATAATGTGTCTCTAAGGACCAATAAAATCCTCCTAACTCTTCCAAACTCCCCCCAACACCACCAAGGATTGGAAACACATAGGAATGTTTTAGAGGGTACAATCCATTATATTAGATACCTTTCAAACAATTATCATCCCAAATAATTAAAACAAAACATAGTGTGAAGTAAATAAAAAAGGGGTTATCTGAACAACCACCCTATGAGATGCCTCTCAAGTACCTCACCATTATAGGAGAACAACCACCTAACTTATAGGAACAAGCTAAAAGACTATGAAACACCAACAACCAACTCCCAAAAACTCTCTTGGAAGAGATATGTAATGAATCAACCCCAAAAACCCATAGTGGATGCCTTAATTTATTAAATTAACCTAGATAAAATGTATAGATTCCTAAAGGACTAAAAAGTTTATCAGTTTTGGGAAACCATATTACATACGTGATACCCATTTTACATTAGGGATAAAAGATGAAATAAAATACATAAAAGAACTAATAAAATGCATCCTTGAAACTAATTAAAAGAATTAATTTTAATAACCTGGGGAAATGAAACAAAATAATGGTGAGCTCAAATGCTCAGTAAGGTTTAAGTATATAAAAAATAAATAAATAATTAATTAGCATAATAAATATGAAAATATAAATAACTAAAAACACATTCCATTTAACCAATAAACTGATAATGAAGTGCATCCATAGATTTTATCATAGTATGAATCTCATGGATAATAATGATAAATTAAATTAAGTAAATTATTAATTATCATATGTCTTTTCTTAGGCACATTAAAATCTCTACTTTCAAGATGAATCCTCTAGAGAGTTTAAAACTACAGGTTGAAACCCATTTAATTTTTCCAACTGATTTGTCTCATGAGAACCTATCAATGCATCAAACGGATATATAATGTTTAGGACTTACCCATAAATAAATGTGTAAATAAATCCTTATATATAAAATAATTTATTTAATTAATGGAAAACGTGATTTATCAAATATTTGTATTGAGTAAAGAATACAAACTTATCAATATTTACCCAAATATCAACTAACTGTCAAAGTAAATATCACATGAAAAAATGGTTTACTATTTGGGTAATGAATATATCAATGACATTGATATGTATATTTAGTATAAATATAATTTCTAATGAAAAATTATTTTAATAAAGTGATTGTTTCAATAAATTTTTAACAATCACAAAAGAAAGAGATATTTCACAATAACTTATATCACTTGGTAATTTTCAAATCAACCCCCCTTGGATGATATAATTTAAATTGAAACTTAAAATAACAAAAATAATAAATTATTCATTATATTTCATGTCAAAGGTGAATTATATACACCACATAAAAGTTAACTGGTGCATAATAACATATAAGTCTCAATGTAATGTAAATTGAGACGAAATCCCTTACTACTTGAGTAAATTTTGAATCATGATATCTGTGTAAGAATAAAATAAATTTAAACTTTTAATATCCTAAAATAAATGAAATTTATGATATAAAATTTCATAGTTATTTATATACAACACACAAAATAAACAAGTTTTGAATATGGCATAATTCTCATAGAAATAAAAGTGAGCATAGAAATCCCCTTACATTACACTCTCTTTAAGTTGAACACCCTTAAACCTCATGTATAATGGTTTTAAGAATGTTATTAAATTATAAAAAAAATAATATTAATATTTATGATATCATATATGATCTTCTTATAATATCTTATTACCCGTTTGTTAATAATATTTCATTATCTTCAAAATTTTAGTTGTTAATTGCTTAGTTTTTTAGTATGTTTTGACTTATTATTTTTTTATTCCTATTACTTTGATCATGATTTAATAATATTAAGAATATAAATCATGATTTAAATATTATATATATTTATCATATATATATTTATAGTAGTTTATAAAATTTGTATATAGGAAATGAAATACACAGTTCATGGAGACGGAAGGCCATACGTACACATGAACATTGTTTCCATTTTCTTATCATATTAATAGAATGAAAATTAAATGTTATAAACATATATTATAATTTCAGTATTATTTTTATATAATATTCATAATATATTTTTATTAAAACCATCCTTAATACATTTCATGTAAATCCTGAAAAAATCACATTGCTTTAGGAGACGGTAGTTCACACGTCCACAAATGACGTTATCGTATTCCCACAAATGGAACACATAGAAGTATGTATTATATAATAATTTAATAAGTGTAAATAAATTATTAATATCATATATATAATACGTAAACTATAAATACATCATTATTTCCAACATTTAAAGGTGGTAATAGAATAACGAATGACATCGGTTCGCGAGGCGGTAGTCCTCCAAACATACAAATGATGATTATGTATCCCATTTGACAGAAGTATGTCTGAGTGTAGGTCATAATAATAAAATAAATAAATATAGGAATATTTAAGATACATATTTAATTATATTTAAATGATATAAAAATAATTTAATGTGTCTATAAAGTAATAAAACAAAAGGGCTCATTGAAGAATGTTACCTCTACTTTGGGTAACTCCTTTTGGTTTATATGAAAATCCTTCCTTTGTTTCATTTATGCCTAAGTTTAGGATTCTAGGATTATGGGAGGTATTTTTGGAGATTATTTGGGTAGTTTTTGGGTGATCCAAAAGGATTTATAGGTGTGAATAGGTGGGGGGGGGGTGGTGAGTGCCTTTATATAGCGGAGGGGTGGCATTCTGGTAAATATATAATAGTAAACACTATTGGGAGGTCTCCATTACATAATGTGCCTGAAATAATGAATAAAATTAGATAAAATGTGGTTTATGGTCAAAATATGGCCATCTAATGGATTTGGGACAATTTTCTAGTTCGTTTCGCCGGTTAAGATTAAGGTTTAACCACTAAGTAAACTCATTTTCATCTTAATCACTATAATTTATTCTAATTTATTTCACTAATATTTTTCGTAAAAAACTAAGTTGAAATTACTAGAAATTATGAATCATTATTATTCCAAATATGGAATCAATTTTTCAAAATTTAAATTATATATGTGGTAAAAATGAAATTAAAATTTATCCTATAGACGTGACAAGAAAGTAAGGGTTTAAAGTGAAAATGTTCAAAAGTTCACTAAGTTTTTATATCTAAATTCAATATAAAATTGATACGAATGATATAAATTAGTTTAATAGATGTATAATTTATATAATTTGACTATAAAAAATTGAAAATATGATTTAATATTATAAATTATTTAGAAGAAAAATATGTTTTCAATTAAAATTTAGTATTTTTAACTATTCATGAAAATATGAAAGTTCACAGAAAAATATAAAAAATTATCCCAAAGTAAATTTTGATATTAAATTTTAAAAATAAATTTTATTTTAAGATATAAAATTTATAAAAGTTTCAAAATTAATTTTAAAATAGGTTCACAGTTAAAAGGCAGCAAAATTGACATAAAAAATACAGCTTTTTTATAGGTAAAAGTGGATTTTTTCTTATCTTATGTCAATAAAATCTATTGGATACGTGTAAACATATTTTATTGAATATATAATATATTTATTTGATTAATATAATTCAATAATAGTAATTAATTTTATTTATTAATACAAAATTCCTTTGGGAGCATAAAAATAGTTTTTTATAGAAACATTCCCTTTATATTCAGTTGGTTTTTATATACATTTATAATTAATTGGTAACCATTGAATTAAACAATTTTTTTTTATAATTTAGTTAATAATATTAATAAACACTAATTTAAGGGCTAGGTTTTATCATATTATATGAAATAATAACATTTTAATAATATATTATTTTTAGGTAAATATCGGTCTTGCATGTAACGTAGGATAACTCAGTGTTGTGTGTAGTGTAAGATTAACTTAGTGTTTCATATAAATAAATATAGAAATTAAATTAAATTTATTATAAAATTAAAAGATTTTAAAGTCTTTCTGTGTTACATGATACCTCTAAAATAAGAGCAATACCACAAATAAATCTTCCGGAATATAAAAACGTCTTATAATCCAGATAATGTTAAACAACAAGAAAAACATCAGTACAAAAGAAGTGATAAACATAAAAAAACTTGATATAATTAGAATGTATCTATGAGTAACATTTATAGGTACTTTACTCTATTTCATCATGCCTCAACATAACATGAACCAAGGGAATAGCATGCTCGCGCAACACCATCTTCTAGTGGTCCTGAATCTTTACAAGATCATCCTCAAAGGTTGCATCGTCATCAATGTCAATATTGACCCGGTAAATGATGTGAGATTCATCATGACTATAATAGAGAATTTACATTACATGGAATACATCATGTATATGGATCATCTATGGGGGATGTTTTATCCAATATGCATCGACTATAACATAATCTAACACCTCAAATGACCTAACAAACCAGGGATAAAGCCTACTCCCATAACCAAACATTCACAACTCATGAAGATGAGTCACCATAATTAAAAACGATCTCGATATTGAAGCCCATAGGTCTCCTTCTATGATATACATTAGAACTTAAAGTATTCTATGCTTCCTTCATCCTCTCATGAATCCCCGAAACCATCTTTATAATGCTCTGCACTGTTTCCATCCAATGAATTATAGACTCTCTAACCCCATTATAGTATAATGGAGAATGAAAATGTCGGTCATATAAATATTTAAATGGTTCCATATAAATGGTGGAGTGAAAACTGTTATTTTAAGAAAACTCAACGAAAGATAGGTTCCTCTTCCATGAACCTTCAAAATCTAGGACACAAGCATGAAACATGTCCTCAAGAGTCTAGATTCCCCACTCCGTTTGACCATCTATCTATAGATGAAAAGTATTTATAAGGTAAAATTAAGATCAAAAATCATGTTGGAGACCTATCTATTACCTAGAGGTAAAATTAGGATCATAATCACAGATAATAACCCTCAAGACTCTATGGAGTCTCACCACCTACTTCTGAAAATAGCTCCACACAACCTACACTAAGCTAAACTCTTTGATTGCTAAGAAGTGGGATGATTTTAAAATATAGTATACTATTAACCATATATCATAAAATCCTCCTTAATCTTGAGTTAAATTAGTGATAAATTACATTTAAATATCCTCTCACTTATACAGAGTAATACTTAACTGCTAAATCAACCCACTGAGAATATTATGTTCATATTTAACTTTCTATTTTATTAAACATCTGGATATAAAATCTATAACTAAATGCTTCAATCCAGGCTACCAAAACTGGCCTCTCAAAGTATAGTACATATTTTTCACACAAGAATATACCACTAAGTGTGAGCTATGTACTCATAGATAAGCACCTCGCACATCACTAATGGAATGAAATTCATTCCCTAAAACCACTCAATGTTGATCATCCTCAGAACATCAATCAAGATCATCACTGCAGACAACTCAGCCTTTCCAAACCTCAACCTCAAAGTCCCTCAACTAGTACTCCTAAACCTTCTGAATCAAATATTACTACACTATCATCTAGAAAATGAAACTTCTACCAACAACCTATTCCATTTCAAGATGCATCATAGAGATCACTTCCATATCTCTTTATGAATCTCCAAACTCACAAAAAAACCATTTCTTGACTTTTTGCTTAGTGTATCATCTATAAAATTACCCTTTATTGGTTTATATGAAACATCAAAGTCATAATCCCACAATAATTCCACCAAAAATCATTGATGTGATTTTAGTTCACCTTAAGGGAAGAAAATCCTCAGGCTATGGTGATCAATGAAAATGAAAAGGCACTTATTGATGAGTTAATGATGCCACACCTTCCAGGAAAACACAAATGCTACCAACTCAAGATCATGGGTAGAATAGTTAAACTCGTGGGAATATAACTACTAATAACCCCAAGAAACAAAAATCCTCTTCTTAATCAAGACACTACCTAATAGAAGACATGAATCACCTTAGAAAACCTTAAACTAAACTCTTTACTCTGAAAAAAAGGATGGTAGCCTAAAACAACTTCTACTTCAAACACTCAAAAGCTACCTGATACTGGTCATTACACAAGAATGTAATATCCTTTCTGATCAAGGATATAAAATAAGTCAAAAACTAAGATAAAATGGCTATAAAACTCCTATAACATCTTGAAAGATTAAAGAAACTTCATACCTCTATGAAATTATTGGGGACTACCCAAGAAAAAAATTCCATGATCTTTTAAGGATCCACAACCACACCACATTGGGACATGGAATTCCCCAAGAAAATTACTTTTTGATCTCAGAAATCACACTTTGATATCTTCTCAAACAACTTTGGATGATGATTAACTCCAAAAACTTCCCATATATTCTCTGTATACTCCTCCTCATATGGGAAGTACATAAGGATTTCATCGATGAAAATTTCCATGAACTAATCTAAGAACAATTTAAAAACTACATTCATCAAGTCCATGAAAATTTCTAGAGTGATCTTCACACCAAAGTAAATCAAAATAAATTCATAATGACCATAATCACATTCTAAAGCTATCTTTGGTATATCATCATCCTTCACCCACATCTGATGACATCTCGAATACATATTGATCTTTGAGACCTACTAGATCATTTCAGATGATTTAATAAATCATAAATCTATAGAATTAGATATAAAAGCTTCACTGTCACCTGATTTAAGTCATGATAATCATTATAGAGACATCTAATTACATCACACTTCTTTTCAAATATAATTATATCACCTTAAGGTGACACACTCTTCCAAAAAAACTCACTGCAAAATATCATCGATCTGAATCCGTAGTTCCCACAACTTATAAGGTGACATCATATACAAGGAAATAAATATTGGATAGGTGTCCAAATATAGATCTATTCCAAAATTGATCACCCATCAAGGGGTATTACCAGATCCTCCCCAATAAAGACATCATGGTAGTCTTCCACAACCCTAGGAGACACCACCCACTAAACCTATAATGAAATCGGTGACAACTAAACCATTAAATAATACAAGTATAGAACATGAAGCAAGACAATTTGAGGTTATTCTTCACTAATAAATATGGAATACTATCTATCAACATAACATAACATAATCTATATCCTGAACAAATCCATGATAGTTCACATTGAATACAAAAAATCCATACCAAGGATGATGTCATATGGTTGTATCTACAAACATAATAATTTTCCCTAAGAGTAGTGATAACCCAATACTGGATCATAATATCTCTATAATTTACATACGTAAGCTCTAACTCCAATTGGTGTAGTAAATTCCATGATAATTGGAAGTATCTCTACATCATGTCCCATAAAATAAACAAGATTATGTGATATGAAGGAGTGCATATATTTTTAATCATATAAGGAATGTACTGATGTAGAAAATAATATAAGGGTACCTTGAAAGATGTACGACTCACCTAACATTGGAAACACATAAGAATGAATCTAGACAAGTCTATCTCCATGGCCTTTATGACCCTATTGATGACTATCAACATATCCACAATTTACTCTATGATGACAAGGAGAATCACAAGGTTTTTATCTACCATCCCCATCTCTTCTCAACTATGTGAAGAATATTTATGACTCCCTTATCATGATGATATAGTTCTTGAAATCATCCTCTAGAAAACCTATACTCTCGCTAACACCTCAAGATACATCAGAAGTATAAATAGGGTGACTTGACACTGTAACTCTGGAAAAAAATTCTCCTAAAATTTCTTCTCCATAGGTTCTTCATCTAGCATCATGTCTTAAGAATATTAGAGAAGGGTACTGAAATTAATCCCAAACTCTTTCATGTTGGAACTCCCCTATTGAATAGTAAGAAGTTTCTTTTGACTGGTCGGATTAATGGTAAAATAAAGAAACTTGTCTTAAAAATGGTCTATAAAATTCTCCCATAACACAACAAACTCCTCATAATACCCAAGTAATAAGAACCACTACTTCTTGGTTTCACCATAAAACATCATCACTGCTAATGGAACCAAGTGCTCATTCTAAAAAAATGAAGGTTATCTTCACCTCCTAAAACTAGTATTATATACATAATTCTGAAATGGATATATCATACTTTTGAAGGATTTAGAATTTAAAATCTTACAGTGTCCCCCTCCAAGTGTCATTATTGTTGAAAACAACCATGTGGCGATTTGATGGCACGTCTTACTGAACCTATTTTGTGTAAACCTAATGAGGACTTCAACTTGGATCCTTACCTATAAAATAAAAAATAGTTTTGAAATATTATAACTATAAATATTGAACATTTAAGATTAATTTATTAATTATTTAAGGTTTAACCTAATCCCAATATCTATGCATTCAAACATAAGAATAAAGATGAATGATATGGGATCCTTTCCAAGGCCTCTACCCCACAACCAGTATCACTTCACTTATAAGTCTAAGTAAAATCAATGTCTTGTGAATCATACCATGAGGGGCCCTAAATACCCATTCCATAGCCGGTCTCCCCTGATTACATCAGATAATAAACTTATCTAACACTATTTTCCTTCTAATCTATACAATCCTCACCTGTGCCTACCTCCAAACTCCATCCTATCCATTAAAATGAAACTCTAATACCATGGCTTAGTGAAATCCATGGTGGTCATGTTACTTATTTCTGGACCCCCTTCCCAAAAAGGTACACCTTCTGGGTTAGAAATGAGAAATGTGAGATAATTATTCTTGTATCAAACCTCTAATAGGACACGAGTTAGCGAAAAGCACTTAGTGTATATCATACACACAAATAAGAGGTATTACCCTCTAATATTTTTAAATGAGAGATAATATAGAAAAAACCACCAACTAATTCTCATAAAAAATTAAATAGAGATTCCAATACATGCATGTAATTGTATACAAATGAATAGTTGTAAAAGAGATTATAACTACCTGAAAATAAATCCTTGACAGTGACCTCAAAGCCAAAATAGATCCTATACAACTCTACGATCTAGTAAAGTGTATCCTGGTCACTAACCTACTCTTATGGTCCTAAAAATGGTTTATATATATGTAGGATGATCATACCATGTATAATCAGTAGGATCCTCCCGAGATCTAGATAAAGAAAGAATTATAAAGACCGAAGAATAAAAAATGAAACTAACTCATCACCTAAAAAGGTATTCAATGTTACCAGCCTCACCATGCCTCTCTTATCAAGTATCTCATACAAGTAACCATATAATAACCATCATAATATCAAAAAAATGTACCCCTATACCACTTCCCCACCAGTTTTCTAATCTTACCCAGCTTTGCACATCCTGAGCCACCTCTCTCTAAAATTAACCTAGTCCAAAGAAATATGAGCCACTATATCATATCATGCACCATGTACATCACATCATCCCATCGTCACATCATCATATAATCACATACCATTGACCTCATGCCTTACATCATCTCATTATCCCAATCCATTTTTCTAGATAGAAATCAAGTAGTTTCCAATAAACATGACAACTCATTCGCCGAGTATAACAACTCAAGACATCATACCCCATGCATGAAATACCTATAATAATCTATTGGATATTAAATCTGTAGATAAATGTGTGTGAAATAACTATAATCCATTACATCCATCTATAAACATATATAGTAAATGTGACCACCATGCATACAAGCACATAATACTATTAGGAGGAGAGCAGGGCAAGAGGGGGTAGTCATCCATCTATTCCTCACCAACCTAGATGCTGGGGAAAACACCCTCCCATAGTTCAATGGGTGTCAATATCCCTTCCGAAAAGGGTGGGGTATTATATGAATTCACCTAACATATAGGATACATATATGTAGCTCATAAACACTATATTCCATTCAACCTAGTCTTAATATCAACTGCAACCATCATCTCTTAGACACCCATCTACCACTACTAAGGACTAGGTATCCTATTAGAACAAAATAATTAAATAATAACTTAATTTATTCCTTCCCATTAAAATTCGCACATTATGCTAACTATCTTAATTACCTATTTACATTACTTTTTCATTTCATTAACATGATCATAAAATGATTCTCATGATATCTAGGCATAAACCAATTGATTCTATGGTTTCTAAAGATTATCCTCCTTTTTATTCCAATAAGAAATCAACCTCCAGGGTTAAAAGATTTATTATTCATTAATAGTCCATAATTCTAGGTAATCTAAACTCATCCTTAACTACCATAAAAAAGATGAATAAACTATGCACCACTAGTTACTTCAAGAAATGGGGGTGGAATGACGGTAAATATGCAACTCATACATCCTAAATATAAAGTATATTAATAAATATGAAATTATCCTACCATTAAGTACAACAAGGGAAAAACTAGATTAATTCCATTCCATCAGTCCCAATTCCATCCCTAGAACCACTATAAATATCCCCATTAATCTATTTAACCATGATTGGTGCCAACTGCTAGCATAAAATCGGGCCTCCCCATCCATGTCTTGTCAACAATCATGTAAAGACCCGCAAATTTCAAGGAAATTTTTTTTCTTAATTTTCTTTGGAATTTTAAAAGAGCGCAGCTTCAGACGGCACCTGATTCCGAGGCCCGGTGTGCCCGGAATCAATTTCCGAAGTTTGGCTCGGGTACGTTCAGTGAACGGACGAGCAGGTTTTTCTATCTTTTGAACCGGTGCCCGGAATCGAATTCTGAGGGCACCGATGAAATCGCAGCGCCGGTATTTGCTTAGAAACGCCTCTTCCGGAGTTGCGTTTGCTCAGACGTGGTTTTTAAATTTTGGGGCTTTAAGACAGAAATAAAATAAAATTTGTGTGACAACTTTATTTTATTTCACTTAAGCTGCTTGGAAGTCACTTGGAAGCCACTTGAATTGAGTTAAAGCGGATAGGGTGCTATCCGGAAATATCCTACCCTCTTGGTAGGATATTTGTGAGGCAGGGCCCGCACGATCCCTGCCGTTTCTTTCGCTAAGTAACGCACCCGCGAAAACCCGTCAAAGTAACTGAAAAGTCAACCGACGCGTTTTCTTTATTTCTTAACATACCATTTAATTGGGCGGTTTATTTCGTGAATTAAATGGGCTGTTTCATTCGTTGAATTAATTCAACGAATTTAATGGGTCGTTACTTACGCGTTTTGCGTTTGTTGGCAAAATAATAAAATAGACAAACTTGTCTATTTTGGAGGATCCTCCTGTTGTGCGAGATCCTCTAAACCTCCACTCTCCCCGCGAAGAACGCGAAGAACGCGAAGAACGCGAAGAACGCTGGAACCGGAATTCGACGACGCAAGATCCGCGACGTCAACAAACTTTTCCGCGACCTTCTCCTTCTTCTTCTACGGCGCCTCTTCTTCCGCGGCGGACCTACGATCAGCGGTTAAAGGTGAGAATCGAATCTTCTAATTCTCCCCTTTTTATAATTTGATATCAACGGATTTAAATTAATTAAATCCGTTTGATCTTGATCCGGAGATCGTCGGCGCGACGTTTTTCTCGCGGTGCGACGAACGTCTCCTCCGCAACGACGCGACGATCCCCTCCTTCCGCGGCGAGCGATTCCGCGACGACCTCACGTCCGACGATGACAAGGTAAGGGATGTTGGAATATTTTATTTCCCCGTGTTTATTCTTTTAAAATAAAGAACCTGATCTCCGAACAATTTTAATTTAATTAAAATTGTTGTTGATTATTTTCTTTTCCTCCCGTTGTTTATGACTAACGCGGAGGGTGCGGATCTAACGAACAAGACCCGGCAACCCTCCGCCGATCTTTTGTTGTGCGGATTTGGCGGACGATGACGAACCGTGCGGCAAGGGCGATCCGTTGATCCCGCAGTGAAGATCGGCCCCCGGGAGGAGCAATGGCGCAGACGGGAGGCAAAATGGGCCACCGGAGGCGGCGGCGCCCGGCGCGCCGCCGGAAACTCCGCCGCGGCCGAGCCGCGGCGGCGGCGAACCGCCGGACCGCGTCCGCGGTCCGGCCACCCAGCACGCGGGCCGCGCGGGCCACGTTCCTCCAAGCCGCGGGTCAAACCCGCGGCGGTTTCTTCGGCCGCGCGGCCGAAGCCGAGCCGGCCGGTCCGGTCGGCCGGGCCGCGCCCAGGCCGGACCGGACCCGGCCTAGCCGGGTCGGGCCAGGTCGGGCCGACCCGGTTCGGGTCGACCCGGTTCGGGTCGACCCGGTTCGGTCGACCCAGGGGTGGTTCGGGCCGGGTCGCCCCGGGCCCAGAACCCCCGTTTTCGGGCCTTCTTCGGTCTTTTGCCCATATCTTGGGCCTGAGACCTCCGATTGACGAACCGTCAGCGGCTACGCGATCCTTGGATCGATACGGTCGTTTCGGTATATTATACTCAAGGTTTCGGAAGACTTTGGGTTCGTCCGGGTTGGTTCGTACACGAAACCAACCGGGCCCTCTGAGCGGAAACGCTCATAACTTGAGCTACGGACGTCCGATCGACGTACCGTCAGCTGTGGTAGTTTACTCTAAGTGAGACGGAACTTTTGGCATACTCCTCCCGAGGATTGGATACAGGCGGAGTACGGTCGGGTTGGTTTTGCCCTAAAAACCAACCGGGCCCCTGGGACGAAAATGCCAATAACTCTCAGACCGGGCGTCCGATTGACGCGCCGTCTATTGCGTTGAGATCCTGTTGTCGATACGGAACTTTTGGATACATCAACTTCGGACTACGTGTCAGTTGATGTATCAGCCTCTCGGCTCGTGGAGCAGACCCTCCTAAACGAGCTCGATGTGTGCGGGAACCCTAGCACTGGCTGTGACTTCGACGACAGAGCAGAGATCCTCCGTGGACTGCGACGACGGCAGAGCAGAGATCCTCAGTGGACTGCGACGACGGCAGAGCAGAGATCCTTCGTGGACTGCGGCGACGACTGTGCAGAGATCCTCAGTGGACTGCGTCGACTACTGCACTCAGCGATCCTACGTGGATCAGGCTGATCCTACGTGGATCAGTGCTACAGGTTCTGTGTGAGCCCGATCCTATGTGGGTCCTTACTACCGGTTCTGTGTGAGCCACTGCCTACAGGTTCTGTGTGAGCCCGATCCTGTGTGGGTCTTTTGCGGGGGTTAGTACCTATCGATCCTTCGTGGGTCCGACGACTTAGATGGATCAGTGATCATCTTTGACGTCATCTGAAAAAGTATACCAGGTTGAGCTGAATCTTATGTTACTCTCCTTTGTGGATTGTGTTGAACTATCCTATGTGGATTTACTGTTTACTCTCCTTTGTGGATTTGAGTCTTGCTTTCCTATGTGGATTGAGTTGTTCTTGAGCTCGTGAGCAGAGCTAGAAGTGGGGACTTAGGTATATGTATGGGCATATACCTAAGTCGAGTCAGATGTTACTTCGTGATTGCACCTTCCTTTTTGTGCTATATCCTTTGTGGATTTCGGGAGACCTTCGGGGGTCTCGGGGTCCTTACTGAGTAGCTTATACTCACCCCTGCACGGGCTATGCCCGCACCTTGTTGTGTTGGATGCAGACGACGGACAGCGCTGATCACGGTTGGGGCGTGGAGCAGGACGGTACCTGGAGGTGGACCACTGGGCGGGACGTGCTCGGAGCGGACGTGGGACCCGAGGACCCTGGAGGCTATCTGTACCCACCCTTCAGGTGGGATTGCCAGTGGACGACACGAGGCCGCCGTCTTTTCTTCAGTTGCTGTTCTTTTCCTTTTCAGTTGTACTTTCTGTTGGGCTTGTATTCCGGCCCCCTTTACTTTTCTGCACCTTGTAGTTACTTTCCGCTTGCTGACTCTGTGGTGGTTGTTACTTATAAAGGCAATGCCTTCCCTGTTTACCGGGATTTACGCCTTGGTGCTAGTCGCCAGCCCCTGGCCTATGGAAGGCGGGCTTGGGGTAGTCACGGCACGGGCCCCGAGGTCGGGTCCTGACAAATTGGTATCAGAGGTGGTCGGTTCTACCGCAGACTCTGATCGTCTTTTCTTTCTATATGAAGCAATAGTGTTTAGTGTATTGAGTGTGGTTATCAGTTCAGGGAGCCCAGTGTTGGTGCGGCGGCCGACGTATCCGTACACCAGGACCCTGACTCCTGATTTCCGACTTAATGCATGAAACATTGATTGCGTGTGTGTTTCAAGTCTTCTTCGGGATTACTTGTGTCAGCTCACCGGGTATACTGATCTGCTTTATGAAAGTCTCAGGTTTTCCTTGTGATTACTTGTGCCATCTCACCAGGTATACTGTTCTGACTGTGGTGCTCTTGTTCTCCTTTTCAGGATGGCCCTGCGATGACAGCCAGCTAGGGTTCCGAGTGTAGGGCGCGACGGCAGCCCACCGAGCGACGAGGCCTCGGTGCAGGGCCCTTTGCCAACAGTGGCACCGGCGGTAGCTTTACTCGCCGAGCCACCGATGCTGCTAGTACCAGACGCCGACGATGCACGTCGCCTCAGGGCACTACATGAGTTTCAGAGCCAGCGACCGCCCAGGTTTCGCGGTGAGGCGGACCCCCAGGCCGCCGAGGACTGGCTAGAGGCGGTGGTGCGGATCTTTAGGCTAGTGAGGACACCAGCGGATCTCATGGTGATTCTCGCGGCGAGCCTCCTGCAGGCGGCGGCAGGACGATGGTGGAGCTTGATGCTCCAGGTTCACGATGAGGCATCCTTGCTCTGGACGGACTTCGAGAGCCTCTTCCGCTCTGAGTTCGTCCCGGCCACCCTCCGAGCGGTGCGCATCCAGGAGCTTCTCCAGCTGCGCCAGGGCAGCATGACGGTCGCTCAGTACGCGGCGAGGTTCACTGACCTATCTCGCTACTCGGCCGACATGGTACGAGACCCCTTCTTCCGGGCCCGGACCTTCGAGCAGGGCTTGCGACAGGAGATTCGGGCGTCGCTGATCTCCCTCAGCATTCCGACCCAGGCGGGAGTGCTGGAGCGAGCCCTCCTGATTGAGAGATTCCTGGCAGAGCCTTCTTCAGCGGCGAGACCTAGTGCAGGGTGGCAGGTAGCTGAGTCTTCGGCAGCAGGTAGCCGATGGATGACTCTCGGGTCCAGGCAGACCAGACCCCCACGCAGACGGCCTCAGGACACCGGCTCAGCAGTGCGGGGCACACAGCAGAGTGCCAGCCTTCCGAGAGGCAGGCTGTGCTACTCCTGCGGCGGGCAGGGTCACAAGGCTCGTGACTGCCCGACTCGCCGATCAGAGGAGCAGCAGACGGTGGAGGGGCCACCCATGCAGAGGCAGAGGGTCGACCGTGGCGGTCCGCAGGGAGGAGGCGGACGAGGCAGAGGAGCTGGCCGAGCAGCGGGTGGTGGGCGACGCTTCCAGGCTCTACCCCCACCACCACCAGGAGGGACACCTGACCACAGGGAGCTGGTGGACAGGGACAGGCCCAGCTCCAGGCAGTGGAGGCCTACGACCCCGACATGCCAGAGATGATTCGAGGTACGATCTGTGTCTATTCCACCCTTGCTGCAGTACTTATAGACACAGGAGCGAGTCACTCTTTCATAGCCTCTGCCCTTGTTCGGAGCTCGGAGATTCCGACTGAGCCGTTGGCTCGATCCTTACGGCTAGAGACTCCTACGGGAGCAGACTCGACGATTACGCACTGGTGCCGGCAGTGTGAGCTTACTCTAGGAGGCGAGAGCTTCGGCTGGGATCTCCTTTTAGCGGCGTCGAGGCCTTACGACGTCATCTTGGGCATGGATTGGCTATCCACGGTTCATGCCCAGATCGACTGTTTTAGGCGCAAGGTGCGATGTGTTCGCACCGACGGGAGCAGGTTTACCTTCACCGGCGAGAAGGGAACCTTTGCAGCACAGGATGGACTTCCGCGGAGGAGAGTGCAGCCCATCTCTCATCAGTTGGCTAGCCTCATCCTAGGAGCAGTGGACGTGCGGAGTCCAGCTTTTCCTGCAGTGGTGGACCAGTACGTGGACGTCTTTCCCGACGACGTTCCAGGGCTACCTCCTCGTAGAGAGGTAGACTTTTACATCGACTTGTACCCCGGGACAGCCCCGATATCTACTCCAGCATATCGGATGGCCCCCGCCGAGCTTCGGGAGCTTCGGGTACAGTTGGAGGACTTGCAGAGCAAGGGGTTTATCCGACCCAGTGTTTCACCCTGGGCTTCCCCGATTTTGTTCGCCAAGAAGGCGGACGGGAGCTTGCGACTGTGTGTCGACTATCGTCGCCTGAACCAGGTGACAGTAAGGAACAAGTATCCGCTGCCACGGATTGATGACCTCTTCGATCAGCTCAAGGGAGCGCGGTGGTTCTCGAAGATAGACCTCCGGTCAGGCTATCATCAGCTCAGAGTTCGAGACGAGGACGTGCAGAAGACGGCCTTCAGGTGTCGGTATGGCCATTATGAGTTCTTGGTTATGCCGTTCGGCGTAACCAATGCTCCAGCAGTGTTCATGAGCCTCATGAACAGGATCTTCCAGCCATACCTCGACCGATTTGTCGTGGTCTTCATTGACGACATTTTGGTATACTCGACGACTGAGGAGGAGCATGCCTACCACCTGCGAGTTGTGCTAGACACGCTCCGAGAGCACCAGCTTTATGGCAAGCTCTCAAAGTGCCAGTTCTGGTTACGTGAGGTCCACTTCTTGGGGCACGTCATCTCTGAGGCGGGAGTTGCAGTGGATCCCGCGAAGATCGAGGCAGTGCTAGCTTGGGAGCCACCCAGGAGCGTGACGGAGGTGCGGAGCTTCTTGGGCCTAGCCGGATACTATCGGAGATTCGTGCCAGACTTCTCCAGAGTTGCGGCACCACTCTCAGCGTTGACGAAGAAGGGGAAACCCTTCGTGTGGTCAGACAGATGTCAGCAGAGCTTCCAGGAGCTGAGGCAGAGGTTGACCAGCGCACCTATCTTGAGGTTGCCTGAGGAGGGAGTTGGGTACGTAGTTTACTGCGATGCATCAGGGACTGGACTCGGGTGCGTCCTGATGCAGGAGCGGGCCATGATCGCCTACGGATCACGTCATTTGAGGCCGCATGAGCAGAACTACGCCACTCATGACCTGGAGTTAGCAGCAGTGGTCTTCGCTCTGAAGACTTGGCGGCACTATCTGATGGGCGAGCGCTTCATAGTCTTTTCTGACCACCAGAGTCTCAGGTATATCTTCTCTCAGAAGGACCTGAACCTGAGACAGCGGAGATGGCTTGGGTTCCTCCAGGACTATGACTTTGAGATAGTCTATACTCCTGGGAAGGGGAACGTGGTAGCCGATGCCCTCAGCAGGAGGACGGGCATTCAGCTACTTGAGGAGGCGACGGAGCAGCTAGCCTCCTTACAGATATCCTTCGTGGATAGAGACGGAGCAGCCTTTCTTCAGTCTCTCACAGTCTCTCCTCCACTTCTACAGCGGGTCAGAGAGGCCCAGCGTGGGGACGCTGACTGTGAGACCCGGCGTGCACTGATATCCTCAGGTCAGGCGCCTGATGGTTTCTTCCTTGGAGCAGAGCACGACATCCTTTTCAGAGGACGTACCTTCGTACCAGTCTCTTTACGAGAGGAGGTGCTGGGAGAGTTTCACACTTCTCCCTTGGCGGTGCATCCCGGAGTGGAGAAGATGTACCAGGATCTCAGACGACAGCACTGGTGGCCGGGCATGAAGAAAGTTGTGGCAGAGTTCGTTTCACGATGCCTCACCTGCCAGCAGGTGAAGGCAGAGCATCAGGTACCAGCAGGCTTGGTACAGCCCTTGGAGGTCCCGGAGTGGAAGTGGGATGGCATATCTATGGACTTCGTGACTGGACTTCCACGCACTTCCAGAGGTCACGACTCCATTTGGGTGATTGTCGACTGACTCACCAAGTCGGCACACTTCTTACCCATCAGAGAGCAGGGCTCAGTGGAGAGCTTGGGACGTCTTTACGTCCAGGAGATCGTACGGATTCACGGTGTGCCATCGTCTATCGTCTCGGATCGAGATGCTCGTTTCACTTCCCGGCTTTGGAAGGGGTTGTAGGAGGCGTTCGGGACGCGGCTCCATCTGAGCACAGCCTTCCACCCTCAGACGGATGGTCAGACGGAGAGGACCATACAGACACTCGAGGACATGCTCCGTGCATGTGTTCTCGACTTTGGTCGCAGCTGGGAGGACCACCTACCCTTGGTGGAGTTCGCGTACAACAACAGCTACCACTCCACCATCGGGATGGCACCATACGAGGCATTGTACGGCAGACCCTGCAGATCACCGTTGTGCTGGACAGACCCTGGGGAGTCAGCACTCGTGGGACTAGAGATGGTCCGAGCCATGACAGAGAAGGTCCAGATCATCCAGGAGAGGATGAGGACAGCTCAGAGCCGGCAGAAGTCGTATGCCGACAGGAGGCGGAGGCCACTAGAGTTCGAGGATGGCGACCACGTCTTTTTGCGTGTCTCACCTCGACGTGGTTTACGGAGATTTGGCCGAGGCGGCAAGTTGTCTCCACGCTTCATCGGGCCTTTCCAGGTCCTCAGCAGGATAGGAGAGGTGGCTTATCGCCTGGATCTACCACCTTAGTTGCACCGGGTGCACGACGTCTTCCATGTGTCTCAGCTGAGGAGATACGTGCACGACCCGACGCACATCATCGACTTTGGGGAGCTGGACGTGGACGATGGGGCGACTTTTGCGGAGGTCCAAGTGGAGATCGAGGATCGACAGGAGCGGGTCCTACGTGGGCGGTCGATTCCTCTTGTGCGCATCAGATGGCAGCACGGGAACCTCCAGGAGAGCACTTGGGAGCGGGAGGCTCAGATGCGTGCTCAGTACCCCCATTTGTTCCCCTAGTTTTTGATGTATCTTTACGGGGACGTAAAGCCCTAAGGTGGGAGTAATGTAAAGACCCGCAAATTTCAAGGAAATTTTTTTTCTTAATTTTCTTTGGAATTTTACAAGAGCGCAGCTTCAGACGGCACCTGATTCCGAGGCCCGGTGTGCCCGGAATCAATTTCCGAAGTTTGGCTCGGGTACGTTCAGTGAACGGACGAGCGGGTTTTTCTATCTTTTGAACCGGTGCCCGGAATCGAATTCTGAGGGCACCGATGAAATCTCAGCGCCGGTATTTGCTTAGAAACGCCTCTTCCGGAGTTGCGTTTGCTCAGACGTGGTTTTTAAATTTTGGGGCTTTAAGACAGAAATAAAATAAAATTTGTGCGACAACTTTATTTTATTTCACTTAAGCTGCTTGGAAGTCACTTGGAAGCCACTTGAACTGAGTTAAAGCGGATAGGGTGCTATCCGGAAATATCCTACCCTCTTGGTAGGATATTTGTGAGGCAGGGCCCGCACGAGCCCCACCGTTTCTTTCGCTAAGTAACGCACCCGCGAAAACCCGTCAAAGTAACTGAAAAGTCAACCGACGCGTTTTCTTTATTTCTTAACAGACCATTTAATTGGGCGGTTTATTTCGTGAATTAAATGGGTTGTTTCATTCGTTGAATTAATTCAACGAATTTAATGGGTCGTTACTTACGCGTTTTGCGTTTGTTGGCAAAATAATAAAATAGAAAAACTTGTCTATTTTGGAAGATCCTCCTGTTGTGCGAGATCCTCTAAACCTCCACTCTCCCCGCGAAGAACGCGAAGAACGCGAAGAACGCGAAGAACGCCGGAACCGGAATTCGACGACGCACGATCCGCGACATCAACAAACTTTTCCGCGACCTTCTCCTTCTTCTTCTACGGCGCCTCTTCTTCCGCGGTGGACCTACGATCAGCGGTTAAAGGTGAGAATCGAATCTTCTAATTCTCCCCTTTTTATAATTCGATATCAACGGATTTAAATTAATTAAATCCGTTTGATCTTGATCCGGAGATCGTCGGCGCGACGTTTTTCCCACGGTGCGACGAACGTCTCCTCCGCAACGACGCGACGATCCCCTCCTTCCGCGACGATCGATTCCGCGACGACCTCACGTCCGACGACGACAAGGTAAGGGATGTTGGAATATTTTATTTCCCCGTGTTTATTCTTTTAAAATAAAGAACCTGATCTCCGAACAATTTTAATTTAATTAAAATTGTTGTTGATTATTTTCTTTTCCTCCCGTTGTTTATGACTAACGCGGAGGGTGCGGATCTAACGAACAAGACCCAGCAACCCTCCGCCGATCTTTTGTTGTGCGGATTTGGCGGACGACGACGAACCGTGCGGCAAGGGCGATCCGTTGATCCCGCAGTGAAGATCGGCCCCCGGGAGGAGCAATGGCGCAGACAGGAGGCAAAACGGGCCACCGGAGCAACTCCGGCGGCCCGCGGAAGGCGGCGGCGGCGCCCGGCGCGCCGCCGGAAACTCCGCCGCGGCCGAGCCGCGGCGGCGGCGAACCGCCGGACCGCGTCCGCGGTCCGGCCACCCAGCACGCGGCCCGCGCGGGCCGCGTTCCTCCAAGCCGCGGGTCAAACCCGCGGCGGTTTCTTCGGCCGCTCGGCCGAAGCCGAGCCGGCCGGTCCGGTCGGCCGGGCCGCGCCCAGGCCGGACCGGACCCGGACTAGCCAGGTCGGGCCGGGTCGGGCCGACCCGGTTCGGGTCGACCCGGTTCGGCCGACCCAGGGGTGGTTCGGGCCGGGTCGCCCCGGGCCCAGAACCCCCGTTTTCGGGCCTTCTTCGGTCTTTTGCCCATATCTTGGGCCTGAGACCTCCGATTGACGAACCGTCGGCGGCTACGCGATCCTTGGATCGATACGGTCGTTTCGGTATATTATACTCAAGGTTTCGGAAGACTTTGGGTTCGGCCGGGTTGGTTCGTACACGAAACCAACCGGGCCCTCGGAGCGGAAACGCTCATAACTTGAGCTACGGACGTCCGATCGACGTACCGTCAGCTGTGGTAGTTTCCTCTAAGTGAGACGGAACTTTTGGCATACTCCGCCCGAGGATCGGATACAGGCGGAGTACGGTCGGGTTGGTTTTGCCCTAAAAACCAACCGGGCCCCTGGGACGAAAATGCCAATAACTCTCAGACCGGGCGTCCGATTGACGTGCCGTCTGTTGCGTTGAGATCCTGTTGTCGATACGGAACTTTTGGATACATCAACTTCGGACTACGTGTCAGTTGATGTATCAGCCTCTCGGCTCGTGGAGCGGACCCTCCTAAACGAGCTCGCTGTGTGCGGGAACCCTAGCGCTGGCTGTGACTTCGACGACAGAGCAGAGATCCTCAGTGGACTGCGACGACGGCAGAGCAGAGATCCTTCGTGGACTGCGGCGACGACTGTGCAGAGATCCTCAGTGGAATGCGTCGACTACTGCACTCAGCGATCCTACGTGGATCAGGCTGATCCTACGTGGATCAGTGCTACAGGTTCTGTGTGAGCCCGATCCTATGTGGGTCCTTACTACCGGTTCTGTGTGAGCCACTGCCTACAGGTTCTGTGTGAGCCCGATCCTGTGTGGGTATTTTGCGGGGGTTAGTACCTATCGATCCTTCGTGGGTCCGACGACTTAGATGGATCAGTGATCATCTTTGACGTCATCTGAAAAAGTATACCTGGTTGAGCTGAATCTTATGTTACTCTCCTTTGTGGATTGTGTTGAACTATCCTATGTGGATTTACTGTTTACTCTCCTTTGTGGATTTGAGTCTTGCTTTCCTATGTGGACTGAGTTGTTCTTGAGCTCGTGAGCAGAGCTAGAAGTGGGGACTTAGGTATATGTATGGGCATATACCTAAGTCGAGTCAGATGTTACTTCGTGATTGCACCTTCCTTTTTGTGCTATATCCTTTGTGGATTTCGGGAGACCTTCGGGGGTCTCGGGGTCCTTACTGAGTAGCTTATACTCACCCCTGCACGGGCTATGCCCGCACCTTGTTGTGTTGGATGCAGACGACGGACAGCGCTGATCACGGTTGGGGCGTGGAGCAGGACGGTACCTGGAGGTGGACCACTGGGCGGGACGTGCTCGGAGCGGACGTGGGACCCGAGGAGCCTGGAGGCTATCTGTACCCACCCTTCAGGTGGGATTGCCAGTGGACGACACGAGGCCGCCGTCTTTTCTTCAGTTGCTGTTCTTTTCCTTTTCAGTTGTACTTTCTGTTGGGCTTGTATTCCGGCCCCCTTTACTTTTCTGCACCTTGTAGTTACTTTCCGCTTGCTGACTCTGTGGTGGTTGTTACTTATAAAGGCAATGCCTTCCCTGTTTACCGGGATTTACGCCTTGGTGCTAGTCGCCAGCCCCTGGCCTATGGAAGACGGGCTTGGGGTAGTCACGGCACGGGCCCCGAGGTCGGGTCGTGACAAATCATCCATCCCAGAATCAAATCATGTCTCATCATAAGGTTCACATATAGAGAAATAATACAAGGAATAAAGGATATAACAAACTAATTCAATATGAAATCTTGGTCATAAAAACCAAGGATTACAAACTTTATAATAAAATAGGCTCACTTAACCACAAAAATTTATTTTAATAAAATATCTGGTTCATTACAATATTATATTAAATGATATATTTATAATAGTTTACAACTATATGAAACTTAAGGCATTATCTAATAAAATAGAAGATTTATTTAAACATGCTTCCAAGTGTAACTTATAGTTTAATTAAAATTAATGAACAAAATTTTAATTAAAACATGAATTTTTATTATTTCATCAACTAGAATACCAGATTCACATTATTTTTATAATTAAATTAAAATAATAAATAACAGTTTCATGTATACATGCATCGAGCATCACTTTGATATCCATCAAATCATAAGAAGAATAGTTTTATTTAAAAATGTCTCTTTAATTATTTATCCAAAAAACATTACTATATTTATATTATTTAACCATTTTCATCGTATAAATCATGTCAAACCATAACATAAACAAACATAATAATCCAACCATAAACATAGATAACATACTATTTAGAAAAATAATAGGCAAGCTGTTATCATGTCAAAACACATTTGAATGCTACAACCAAAACCAAGGTTCATTATTTAATTTGGTTTAATATTTATTAAGGTTAATTATACCATCACCTAAAGAGATAATCATGATAACTCTATTATTGAAAATATAATAATTATAGAAGCAATGAATCCCCAACCTTGATTAGAAGTTCAATTTTATTCATATAAGAATTGCTGATCGGTGATCAAACACCACTAAAACTAAAGGTAATTTTGACGGAACCTATCACTAGAGAGTCAACAATAACTAAGATTATATTTTAGCCTCAAAAAAATTATTTGTCTTAATAAACAACCCAAAAAAATGATGGATGAAGTAATACTAAGTGAAAGGTATATTGAAAAAAAAATCATTCAATTCTCTATGAACCAAGGGTTTAAATCCACAAGGAATAAATATTTGGCCACAAAGGGTTTTATAAGAAACACTACCTAGTAAAAAATCATCAATGAGGCCTCAATGTGACAAAATATGAAACCACACACTTGGTTCACCGGATGTATCTAAAAACAATAAAGAGGATACATGCGGATTAGTTAATACATGGAAAGAATAAAGTTAAAACCACAATCAATAACCCATATTTATAATTCACATGTTTTCCCTTTGAAAAATATGAGATCCGCAAAGAAAGGAAATAGTTTTAATTATTTATAAGAAAACATGACCACTACCACAACTTGCAGCACATCCTAGTCCAATCCATGGTGTTATTCATCATGAATCCTGAAACGTCTTGTACTTAGGAATATTTCCTACACCTAGGGAGTTTTAACCTCAAATATCTTCCAAAATAGATTTAAGGTTCATTTCTAGGATGGTTTTTTGAGACAGAAGGACACCACGACTATTAAGGCATGTACAATGCTATAGTATTGCCTAGTTTAGACAAAAATAGTCTCTAAAGACCTCTTAAATTCTCCTCAACACCACCAAGACTTGGTAAAAAACAAAGGAATGTCAGGGAAGTTATATTCTATTATATTGGATACCTCTCAAACCATTCTCATCTGAATAATTAAAACCAAAAATGAAGAGAATGAAAAGAAAAAGGGGTCATCTGAATAACCACCTCATAAGATATCACTCCAAAATCTCACCATCACAAGAGCACAACCACCTCACTTAGAGGAATAAGGTAAAAACTACACATAATCCAAACTAGATCTAGAACCCTATCCTAGGGTAGATACCTCTCAAATAATTTCTATGCAACAAATAATATAATAAACTAGATAAAGGTAAACATATCATAAACCATATAAAGGTAAATAAGTAAAAAACATCGATATAGAAGAGGGGATCAAAATTAAAAATTCAGGATAATTAGAGTGTATCTATGAATGATGTTCCTAGGTTCTCTCCTCCACACTATCATGTCTCCTCAATATATGAAATAGGGGAATAAAATTTATGTGCAACAAATTCTATTAGTAGTCATAAATCTCCACAGACCACTCCTTGAATTTCATACCATCATTAATGTCGATCTCAACTCAATCAATGATGTGAGAGTCATCATGAAGATATTGGAGAAGTTTTGACACATGGAATACATTATGTATCTGTCTCATCTTTAAGGGAAGTGTTATCTAATATGGAATGACTCCAACATGAGACAACACCTCAAAAGGCCCAATGAACCCTAGATAAATCTTACTCCCATGACCAAACCTTCATTAAAAATGATTAGAAGTCACCTTTATAAACACAAAATATCCAACATAGAACTACATAGGTATCCACCTATGATCAAAATTTAACTTATAACAAACCTGTGCTGCCTTTATCCTCTTGCGAGTCACCTGGACCATATCTATTGTGCTCTATACTATTTTTATAACAAGAATTTATGACTCTCTAACCTTAGTCTAACACAATAGATAATGGAAATGCTAGTCATAAAAATATTCAAATAATTCCATACCAAAGGTGGAGTGAAAACTATTATTGTAAGAAAAACCGACTAAATTCTGGTGCCTCATCCATAAACATCCAAAATTCAAGACATAATCATGTAACATGTCTTCAAGAGTCCTGATGGTCTACTCTATCTTGCCATCTATCTGTGGATGAAAAGTAGTGATAAGGAACAATTGGGATGCAAAATAATGTTAGATGCCTCTTCACATGTTGGAGGTAAAATATGGATCATGATTCGAGATAATCATCCTAAATAATCATTGGAGTCTCACCACCTCCTCTAGATACTACCTTGAAAAAACAACCACTAAGATCAGCTCTTTGATTTCCTAGAAGGGGGTTTCAATTGTTAAAAAGTACACTATCACCCATATTGCATCAAATACACCCTTAGATCAAGGTAAACTGGTGATTAATTACATTGAAATTTCTTAACACTTCCAATAAATAATATCTAATGACCGAAGTAACTAACCAGGAACACTATGTCTAGCTTTCACATCCTGGAAGACTAAAAATGTAAACCCAAACTCTACAACTGAATGTTACAACCCAGAACACCAAAACTAACCTCTCAAATCATGATACATCTTTGTCACTTTAGGATGTACCGCTAAGTATTAGTTCTATAACTCATATAGAACTACCTCGTGCATCACTTAAGGAATGGAAATCCTTTATTAAAATAAAACCCAATATTGATCACCCTAAGACCATCCATCAGAAGCATCATCACAAAAAATCAATCTCTCTAAACCTCTACCATAGAACCCCTTGCTAGGAATCCTCCACAAACTTCAATAAAGAGTATTTCACTATTATTTTAAAAAGGAAACCTATTCCACCAACCTATCCCATATCAGATTCATTAAGAAGATCTTTTTCATCACTCTTCAGAAATCTCCAGACTCATGAAAAAATCATTACATAACTTATTTCTCATCGTATTAGATATAAAATTAACCTTTTTAGGGTATTTTAAATCTCAAAGTCATAATACTACAAGAATTAAATCAAATGTCACTAATGAAAGTTTAGGTCATACTAGGAGAATACATACCTCAGGATCTTGTGTTCAATGAAAACCAAAAATCACTATCTGATGAGGTAGTTCTACCATAAATTGAAGGTAAAAAAATATCACCAACTTCAGATCATGGGTGGAATAGTTATACTGATGTGAAAATAACTATTTTGACCCTTAATAAATAACTACCCTCTTTCACACGAAGACACTATCCAAGACAAGATATAAATCATTATATTAAAAATTACAATAAACTCCTTCCTCAAAAAAATGAATGCGAGAGCACTATCCAATTTATCCATTAGGAACTTGAAAGGATGTTTATCACTTTTCAGTCCAAAATAAGTCTAGATCCTTTCTCATCAAGGATATTATAGGAGTCATATCCTAAGATAAATCATCTATGACCCTCTTATAATATCCTACAAGACTGAGGAATCCCCATACCTTTATGACATTCTTGGGGGATACCGAATAAAAAAATACCTTGATCTTAAAGGATCCATAACTAAACCACATTAGGACATGAAATTCCCCAAGAAAAAAAATTCATGAACCCATAGCTCACACTTTGAGTGCTTCCTAAATAACTAATACTAAGGAAGATTTCCCAAAACTACATGCAGATGATCTGTGTGCTCCTCCTCGGTCACGAAATACATAAAGATGTCATTGATGAAAACCACTATAAAACAATATAGTAACTCTATAACACTAAATTAATTATGTCCATGAACACTATTTGAGTGTTGGTTACATATAAAAACATCAATATGAACTCATATTTCCTATAATGACATCATAAAGTGGTCTTCGATATATCCTTATCGTTTACCCACATTTGATGATATACATATTTTAGACCGATCTTCGAGAACCAACAAGCTCCATTTAAGTGATCAAATAAATCATCAATACATGGAAGAGGATATTAGTTATTTAATAGAACCATATTTAAGAAATAATAATTGATACAAAGATACATATCAACATCGACCTTCTTTACTAATAGAACTTGAGCACCCCATGGTGACATGCCTGGCTAAATAAAACATTACTGAAAAATATCATCAAAATAAATCCACATCACCCTCAAATTTTAAGGTTCCATAATTTATGAAGACATAAAGAATAGATAAGTGACTAGTTGCAGCTCCATCCCAAACTCAATCTTCTGTTGAGGGGGTAATGCTATAGCCACCTCAAGAAATACATCGGGGTATTCTTCTACAACTATGGGAAACACCTTCATAAAAACCTCTAATAAACATAGAATCAACTAATTCATAAAAGAAGATAAGTATGAAACATACCTCTAGTGTATATGAGTGTATCAATCATCAATAAACACAAAATAAACTCCATTAAAATCATATATTACAATCCAATTCCAGAATCAATCCATGATGTCGTGTACTGAATACATCCAGTCCATGATAAGGATGATGTCATATTACTATATCTGCAAACATAGGAAGTATCTACCAGATAGGTTATTCCCCATCACTGGCTCACAATATCTATTTAATTTATAAAGATAATTTCAACCTCAATCTTCTTTATTCAATTCCAAGGCCACTAGAAGTCTCTCTGCCTCAAGTCCCAAATCATAGACTAGGGTTGGTGACATGAATGAGTACATAGCTTATAACAACCCTACTCTTTATTTAAAATTAATACTTGTTTTATTATATAAAATTATAATTTATACAACCCAAAATATCGATAAGTATAGTGTCTTTGGGAATTAGGTACATTACATAACAACTTATAACATGTGATACAAAACATTATTGAACACTTCCTTGACATGATCATAATATTCCAACGAACTTAAAACTGCATGGGATAACCTGAGGACTAACATAATAAAAGGTTGAGCTAAAAATCCCAGTACGGTAATAAATAAGTAATAACATGAATAATATTATACATTTTACATAATAGGCATATCAATGGGTCATAAAAAGAGTATGAATCATAAACATGAACAATGAGACATGATATAACACGGTAATCATAAAGGCAATATGGGAAATGTTGAAATAACTTAAAAAATTACATCATAAACTTAGGTCAATGCTAAATCTTCCCATACCTCATGGTTTAAAAAATTACTATAAATAAATTAGGTTCACTCCCTATCCCAACATGACATATCATGATACTAAACATTACCTAATATATTGGAGCACTATCTGGGTGCACCCATCATCTTAATTTCATTCTCATGCTTAAGTGTTCCAAATAGATCATACAACATGGGTTAATTCATAATTATAATTGATTCCATGATTAAGGAGTGTAAAATTAATATAATTAATAACTATGCCTTAGTAGAATGAACAAATGATTTAGTAAGTATATATATATATATGTGAATGATATCTATCATTGTTGGAAATATAGCCATTGTAAATATTTTCATTTAGAATATGTTTATTGGATATATATATATATATATATTCAATAGGTAAACTGAAATTTTTTTATTGTTTAGAATTAAATTTAAAATAGTATAACTCATAAAGAAATAAAAATATGATATTAAAATATTATAACCATATAAATTTATGCATTATGTATAGATATTAATAATAATATTATTAAAATATGATATGATGTATATATAAAATCCAAAAAAATAACTCAATATGAATTGAAAAGTAAAATTAAATTTTAGAATATAAATAATTGATTTTATTGGTATTTGTTAAAGTGTGTTTAGTATAAATGTAATATAATTTTAAAAGAACTATTTTATTATGTATTGTATATTTTATTCTAAAATATTAAATTGAAACCTTCTAAAATATTAATATATTAACATTATTTTAATAATATATTTGTATGAAATAATATTAAAAACACTTAATATTTAAAATGACATTTTTTTAATAAAAATAGTTTATCCTTATATTTTATATTTTTATTCTAAATATAAATATATAATTTCTATAATTTTAATTAGATAAAATTAAAATCATTTTTAAATTTATAATTTTAAAATTATCTTAGGGTTATTTTTGAAATATTTATAAAATATTTGATTTTTAGGTGAATAGTTAAAAATACCATTTTTACAAATATAATGAAATTTATGACATTATTGGTATATAATTATAAATTGGAGAGTTATGAAATTATTTTACAAACATATTATTTATTTTATAGGTGAAATTATTAATTTAAAAGTATTTCTTTAGTTTAAAACCTATATTTTATATTTTTGAACTTAATTTACTTTTTCTCTAAAAAATGTTTTCAATACACTATACATTTATAATTTCAAAATTCATTTGTATCAGTTTTATAAATTAAATATAATAAAAATGGATTTAAAATTTTGAATTATAAATACCATATTATGTAATAATTACCACATTTTTTTAGAGACAAAGGATAAATTACTTAGGTAAACGCTAGTTACCACGGTAAAATATAAAATAATTAAAGTAACAAATAAATGGATAAAGGGACATAAACATGTCTAAAACATGTTCTTAATTGAGTAATTAAGATATTATTGACCTTATTTCATCCCAAAATCCATTATTTTTCATTTTTGAGTCTTCTTAATATGTGAAACATGTGCTCTATTTATATTAAATTGAAATATTTACAAAAAATTCACTCTCAGCACTTATAAAGGGGGCCTATAATGACCCATTAAATACCACTAAAAATATGATTTCATCCTAAAACTATTCCTTTATTAATTACCATATAACCCTATTTCACCCTCTTAAGATTTTTTTCACAATATATTGGCCAAGGTCCTCTATTTTAAAGAAGTAATTTAAGAGAAAGTTGAAAATCTCAAAGTACTTCTCACCCAATAATATTTTTCCTTCTCTATAATTTTCATTTAAAATTATATTACCCATTATGAATGATTATATTAGTATTACCTATATACTTAAATTTTTTCATATTTATGGGATATATATTATCCACCTTTTCTACTTCCCTTAAGAAAAATGAAAACCTCAATCGTGTGTATATATGGACTACAGCCTCCAAGACGCAACATTTTTTATCTACATACACCAACTTAAAATTATGGTTCTAATGGATATTTAAATATATGATTATTATATTTATAACTTGATTAATGTTTTTAAATAATAAAAAATATTATGTCTTTCATTTCCACTATTCATGGCTAGTTCTAGGATTAGTTTTAAGGGATAAATAGTTTTATTATGAAATCATCAAGGTTTTGGTATATTAAATTGTACACCCTTTTATTTATTTGATAAAAATTATTATTATAAATTCAATCATCTAAAACAAGAATACATAGAAGAAAAACAATTTATTCATGATTTGAAATAATTTCAAATTCATAAAATTTTCATTTTATTCTATTATATTCTAAAATATAATTATAATAAAACCTAAATTATGTCATTAAATAAACCAACTCATAATCATCCAATAAACTATGGTATGTTCATTTTTAGGTCAGTTTCTCCATTTAGTTTAATAGTGCTCTAAAATAGTATCATGGATGACTATAAGAACTTAAATACTGATGATGTAGGATTTAATAAGAAAATAATGATTTTTGTGTTCTATAGTGGAAAAATTATTATTAATCTCATTATTCAATTTACCAATGTCCATTTGTTAAAATCATCAAAACTTTCTCATCACCAAATTAATCTTTAAGGATCATAAGATAAAATCTCACAGAATGAAATTATAACATTATAATTAATTATAAAGATTAAATTATAGTAAATTTTATAATTTGGGAATGATGAAATTTTATAGAATAACAAATAACAACATCACTATTACAAAACTAGTTCAAAACAATCAAGACTACTCACATCCAATATTGAAAATACATAATAACTAACTAATATACATGTAGTGAATAATTATAAATAATGGTTAAAAATGGTTATAGTTATGAATAAGGTTATTAAAATGTATATCAATATATTTATGTTTTTTTATAAAAGATCATAAATTTCATTTGAATAAGAATGAAAAAATTCATGGTTTATTATATCAAATTATCACCCCTTAAATCATATATCTTATTATACACCATGTTTTCATTAATATGGTGTATCTAATTCCTCTATTATATTTTGCATCATTTTCCTCTCATTACTCATGGTATTTAATGTTTCATTTAAAATCATATCCTAAGGGGGTTGTGACTCGAGATTTTCTAAGGTTTTAAGGGTTTCTTTGTCTCATTATCAATTCCATAAGACATATTTGATATTACACACTATCATTTAATTTATACGGTGTATTCATATAACTATTGATTTCATGTATGAAAATATCTCTCATTTTATTATATTTAAATGTTAATTTCAAGATATTATTCTCAAGATCCTTTGATTCTTATGTTACCAATACCACGAGGGTTTCATCACTAATCTCATTCTCAAATAGAGAGTCCATTTGAAAGGTAATCCATATGGGGAAATTTTATACTTTTATCACTATAACCCATATATTTTTTTATCCTATAGTCATTATTGAGGGTCTACATTTGTTTTACCTATTTCATTTCCCCCTTGTCTCAATATTTACCCATTATAAGGAAACTGAACCGACCTTTTATTTTTGGTTAACGGCTTCCCTTTTTCCTTGTCTATATTCATTGGATGGTTTTATAAATGTCCTTATCAATGAATCAACAATTTATTAATGTAATATTATACTACTTTAATTTCTTTAAAATTTAGTGAAGTAAATTTTAACATTTTTTGGGTTATTTTAATTTAAGTGTGAAAATCATATCTTTTTAACATTTTTAGTGTAAAAACATCTTTACACCACCTTTTTCCTTTTATAGGAAATTTTATCTCTAATTTTTTCAGGTTTATAAAATAATTTATTTTAATCATAGTTTTATAAAACATTTATTTAAAATTTATTTCAAAATATCATTGATATTTCTTATTTCTAAAGTGATTTTTTGAAAACTTCTAAAAATTATTTTTCATATAAGGCATTGTTCTTTGATATATCTTATACATGGTCAAGGAAATTATTTAGATGATATCATCTATATTATTTCTCTATTTTCCTTATTTTATATCCTTTTATTTTGGAGGAATGATCCATGATTTACTTTTTCTAGCATAATCATCTTTAATGTATAACTAAATTTTTTCTTTTAATGAATTTCCTCCATGAATACCTCGTTTTTAATTCTTTTGAGTGAAGGGTGTTTACCTAGATGTCATTAATCAATTAATTGGTGAAATTATTGTTTTAATTATATTCCCTTCATTAATATGGTGTAAATACCAAATAATTTTTATATATCTAAATTGAATACATATTTTAATGGTATTAATATGTTATTTCATTGAATATCAATTGATTGAATATGAGATTCATGCCTGATTTTAATGTTTTATGTATTTTTATGGTCGATAGGCATTCAATAAAATTTAGATAAAATCACAACATTACATTACACAACAAAAAAAATGACATTGAAGATGATATTGAGGATTGAATCCATTGGATACAAATTTTTGTTGAAGATAAGTAAAAGGTTTCAAAATGTTCAATATTTTAACTATTAAAAGGTTATCCATGACATAAGTTGTCCATGGGATTATTTGAGTTGTAGATTTAGATAAATATGGTGAAATTTTAAAAAATGTAAAGGAAATTATCTATTCATGTTATGAATGTGATTTATGTCATGAAAAATACTCATGATGTGAAGCTTAGTGTGAGAAGGTAAAAATAGAGGATAAATCACAACATTCTCGGCATGACACATAAGTAACATCATAAATCTATCTAGATAGACTTAGTAATGAGCTAAAGTTAGGTACATTTTTTTGTAATACCACCTTTATGTTTTGTAATGGCCATTAAATTATGGTAATGACCCGATAAAATTAATGACACGTGTATTTGTAAAATTAATGCCAACCTGAGCACATCTATACTTATAAATTGAGGGCTATGGTTCCATTGAAATTCATTTAAAATGTATGTATTTGATAACTAGGAGTTTTCCCCTAGGTTTTTGACCTAAATATCATTATACATAGTTATTTTTTTACTTTATTTCTTTCTTTTTTCATATTTTTTGTAACACTTAATGATTCATAGTATAATTCATTTTTTATCTTCATTATATTTTGTTTAATATCTTTGTTGAGGGTTTTGGTTTATTCATAATTATATATCATATGATGATGATTGGATAAATCCATAGGGGAGAGAATAATTGATTGAAATGGACGTGTACCAAATTTTTCTATTTATTTCTTCACTTTTGTAATGATTTTATTCAATTTTTATTGTATTGAAATTCATGTTTATTATATTTGTTATTAAATAATTAAACTAGTGTATTTAGTTGAAAATTAAACCCAACATTATAAATATAATTAATTCATAAACACATAATTGGATTATTATTCTATAATTTCAATTTGGGTTTAATGAATCTTAGTTACTTTAATTATTCATACAATGGTTAATTGAGATTCTATAGGCCAGTTTCATTGGGATTTATGATTTCTTATATCGATAAAATTAATTGATTACACAACTAATTGGAACTATTATTTATTGAGTGTGGTTGGAATTATTATTTTCTAAAACCACCCATGGAATCAATTTCTCTCTCTTATACCCTTTTCTATTTGAATTCATTTATTTAATTTGTGTTATTAAATAATTTTTAAAAAGTAACTGAAATTGGGGTGAACCAACAATTATTTAAAAGTTTTTGCTGGGTTCCCCACTCTCTGTGGGATCAAACCCATACTACCACTATGCTACACCTTTAGTGCAGTTTAATAATAATTTAAATCTCTAGTTTAATCTCCCATGTGGAATTAACAATTCCATGTAGGCACATGAGCTTT
Source organism: Viscum album (assembly GCA_963277665.1). Classification (NCBI taxonomy): domain Eukaryota; kingdom Viridiplantae; phylum Streptophyta; class Magnoliopsida; order Santalales; family Viscaceae; genus Viscum; species Viscum album. The sequence continues at coordinate 1,813,705,857 of OY728159.1, read as the reverse complement.
ATTATCTTTTTTGAGTGGTATTTACCTATAAAGTTACTAAATATTTTTGGATGTCCATTTATTTTCCGTAGGTTTATCTTGTTTGGATTATGAATTATTAATTTATGTCAGTCCATTTGAAAAGTATATAAAAACCATTTTACTTCTATGGGTTATTTATGTTATAAAAACTATTTTTTTGTTTGAAAGTTTAATTAAAACCATTTTATTTCCATGGGTTCTTTATGCTGTGATAAGTGAATGATTTTCAATTAGAACTCATAAGTATGGACAATGATAGGTGGGGTATTATATCACCCTCCAATGAATTAGATAATTTTTTTCTCTCATGATATTAGTTTTCATGAGGATATTTTAGTTTCCCATAAACATGGGAACTGATGGTGTGTCTTTTGAAAGTAATGTTTCCCTATACTAATGTTTGTTTCATATTTGAATGATATCATAGTTTTATGCTTATTCTCATTTTTATGTTATTCTATCATGGAAAATTTTTATTGACTATTGTTTCCACACTCTTTTTATTCATATATTATATTATACCATGCCTTACCCCATTTTTTACGATATATATTTTTCTAGGTAAAATTTTATTAAGTATCTTGATTTAACCCTTATGATCATCTTATTCTCACTTATGACCATTAATTTTTTTTACATATACTTATACTTATAGATATTTTGAGATCGCCCTATCTTATGTTTAAATTTTCCCAAGTTAGGAAGAAAAGTAATACATAAGATTAATTTAGAATAAGATATTATGTTAAAGATTTTGGGGGATGTTAAAAAAAATTACAGATTAAGTAGTTGCTTATATAGTGGTAAAGGTGTCCATTTGATACAAATAACTTGAGTTATAATAATTAAATATTTTCCCTAAATATATTAAACTATAAACATAAAAAGGTATTTGGAATGTAAATGTTGCAATATTAAGGAAATATTTTGTATTTAAGGATTTGTATCAAAGAAAGTGAGTAAAATATTTTTTAGCACTGGATTTGTGAGTGTAATTCTGAGGATGCCTCAAAGGCCTTGGACACTAGAGCTTTGATGGCCTCCCAACAGTGTTCTAGTAGGAATTTGTCTACTTGTAGATTCCTCCATCACTAACCACATTTCATAAAAACTAACTCATAGCCTCTTCTAACCACACCAATTTCATGAATATTCTCAAATATACAAAGGTGGTCTAGTGTTAGATCTAGAACACCTCATCTAAACACTTAGACCATTACATATGTGAAAGTAATGACATCATCTATGTTCATTTTTTATTTAAATAATATAATATTTTAATTTCATAATATTTATCTAGGATATATTTAATATACCAAGTTGTATGAAATAATATTTTTTACTAGTAATTTTTTCCTTTCCAAAACTTAAGTGATGTATTTTTACTCCACAGCATCCTAAATAAACTTTTCCTTTAGAAGATGTTGATATGTGTCAGAGAGATCATCAATACATTGAGTATGTTTCCTTGACACATGATATCATACTTATGTAAATTTTTTCTTATTATAGAGACTTGAAGTGTCTCATCTTCATATGTGATGGAATTTTGAGTTGAGAGAGGATAAAAAAACTTGAGGGTTTCATATAGAAAGTGAATCCTCTTTTGGAATCTCTTGAATTTTGTTTCATTGAATTGATCCACCTTTATCAAGTCATTGAGTACCACAATTTCCGTGTTATTGAAATATATTATTAATATTACTTGGGATATAGTTTTTATGATGTAATTTTTAGATCATATGGTTTTAAATGGAGCCCATCGAGGCACATTATGAATTCGTTCTCCATAAGAGTATATTCACTCCCACCAAACTAGCAGCAATGTGGGTTGCAAGTGAATCATATTTAAAATTAAATGGTGGATTATTAATCTACATTAGTAATTAGTGTATAGTGAAACTTGAAGTGTCATTGGAATCAATATAGTATTTAAATGAATTTTTTATTGAACACCAAAAACCACTTTTGATGCTTATGTAATACTTGAGAAGAATTTCAATTTGAGAGTGGAACTTGTAATATTTTGAATGAATTTAATAAATATTTTTGTCCAATAGTGTATATATTTTATAGGAATGGGAGTATCCATTTAGATAAGTTATCCTATCCATTCTGAATGGTTAGACATATATTCTAGAAGGGCATAGATTATCTAAATTTAATCATATCCTTTAGATCACACTAAATAAAACAAGTGTCCCAAATTTCACCCTCACAATGAACGGATGTGTTTGTTAAATTAAACTTGATCAAATAAGACATATAGATCATAATAGTTTGTTGAAGTTGTTAAACCCACCAGAAACACCCATTTGGTCCTAGGCCCAAATCGGTATAACCCTTCCAATCCATTAATTCACATCTAAGAACCTCACACTGATGTGGCGTGTGAAGTGAAAAGTGAAAAGTGAAAAGTTTTTTATCATAGAAACACATTAAAGGATCATGTATGTGTAGGTGCGTGTGCATGGGAGATCTAGTGAAACATCCCCCACATGAGTTGTTCTCTTACTTTATTATTTAAAATAGTGTTAAAATTTTTCCCCTTAAAAAGGACACCCCACTCCATCCCACTTTTCAATATGGATCCCAACAAATATTCCCCTTTAAAAACAAAAAATATATATTTTAAATATTTTAATAAATTTAAAAATCCAACAATCCTTTTAATTTTAATATATTTAAAAAACATTTTAAAAATGTATCCTTATACTCTATTATAAATAAATTTTATGAAAAAGTTATTTCTTAATTTGAAAACTTATAGAGTATAGAAAAATAAAACATGAATAATAAATAGGTAGAAACAGTATTGAACATGTAAATATTATTATCAACTAGATTCATGCAAGACAAATCTTTTCAAATTACTCATTTACCCATATACTGTTAGAAACCATTATGGTCATGTGTTACTTATCATTTCTTGAATAGCTTTAGAGAACCAAATTCATAATACCTTTAGAGTATCCACACTCCAACATTTACTTTGGTGAACAAAAATGAATCATCATGTCTTAATTTTTTTTTGATATCTTTATTTTATTAAGCGTTTTAAACTCACCTTATTTTTTTAATAGGCACCAAAAACCATTATCTTTGGTAGTAATATACTCTTGGTGTTTCCTTTACACATATAATAGATATTAATATATTGGAATTAGACATATAAAGTTATCACATGTTAAGTTGAGGTCCCATTATTGGTGAATCTTTTAAAAGCTAATTAAACCCATTCCTAAGGATTTTTTTATAATAACTCCCTTGAAAGTCTATTTTTTAGTTGATTGGACAAATTTTGTCTCCAACTAACATAGTCTATAATTATGAAACTATATTATATCAACTATATCACATAGCTATGTATGAGAACAAAATGTCATGGTTTACTTTTATAATTATTTATATATTCCCTAACCATCATTATCAAACTATCACAGCTTATAGAAACCAAATACATTGGAATATCTCACAATGGTAGATCTAATAAGAGAGATTTAAACCATTCCACCCCTATTCCAATAGTTTATAAAGAAAAAAATCTGACTCTATTAGAGACACCATTTATACAATTTTATTTATTCAATTATCCTGCGATCTCCCCACCTAGAAGTGTAAAAACCAAACCATTCATAGAAGAGTAAACCTCAAGATTAGTAATCTGTATTTTTTAAAATATCCTTACAAAACCCTTGCGTTTCCACTATAAAATATAAAATAATCCATAACACCAGTTTGAAACTTAAGTAATCTTTCAAATTCATCCCATTATGTATAACTTGGATTAGTTGTATTCCCACTCAAAATTCCAACAACATATGAAATATCAACTCTTGTTCTTTTCATAACATACATGATACACCCACATTCTCGTTGAGAAACTAACCTTCTATAATTTGGTAACATCTTACTCCCATAAGAATATGGGGTAGAAACCGGTGATCGAATTGTTCAAAAATCTTTTACACCCTTTCAATACAATTATATTGATAAAGAAAATAGAATCCTTATTCTTTACAATTTTAATTACTAATTTGAAATTTTATTCACATAAGAATTTCATATCAAAGTTTCTAGATAAGATAGACATAGACTAATTTACTTTATTGAAATGAAGTATCAAAATTAACATGTCATCAAAATATAAATAAATAATAGCACTATAGTTATTATGGAACCTACTATAAACACATTAATTATTTTGGTTAAATAGAAATCCACTTGATAAAATCACTTCATTAAATTTCCCATGCCATTATTTTGGATTTTTTAAAACCATATAGAGATCATACCAATTCTGAAAAAAAATATTTTCTTTTCCATGCACTATGTATCCTTATATATGATCCATATATTTTTCCATTTTTTTTACCATTGAAAAATTTACCTTTAACATTCAATTGGTAAATTTAATAATTAGATATGTATGATGAGAAGATAAAAATTATAATGAAAGAACTTTTAGCTATAGGAGAATGGGTATAAAAATAATTGATTCTATAATTTTATATAAACCTCTTGGATTACAATATGGATTTATATATTTTTAACTATAATACAGACTTTGTTTTTCCTTATAAATACTCACTCACAACATTTTGGTTATCAAAATTGAGGAAGACTAACTAATATTCGAGTATTTCTCCCAGTTATAGAGTCTATTTTATTATTTATAACTTTCTTAGAAAAAGATGCATCAGAAGATGACATAGGTTCTATATAAGTTTTAGGATTGGACTCTATATTAAGAAAAAATATAGTTTTTTGTAAAAATATTATCATTATTTCCTTTGAACAAGTGTATATAGAAACCGGATCCACGTGTCTTGTGTATTTAAGGTTGACCCTATCTTCTTGAGATATTATTTTATTTGATCAAGATTACTCAATTTGTAATTTATTAGGTAATTAGGTAGACCTTTATTATAACACCATGATGTTTTCAAATAACATTATGTTTGATATCACATACAACACACAAAACCTAACATCAACCAACTATGAAATATTATTATTTAAATATGACCATTATAACCTAACCGTTGAATTTGAGGGTATGAATAAGATTTACCACATTATGATATATATATATAAATAACCTACTCAATAAATATTTATTGATTAATTATTAATAAATAAGCACATAAGTTTTTAGAAAATATATTTTATCCTTCAAAATACGTGTTCTTCAAAAAAAAATGATTTTTATTAATTTTTTTGGGGAAAATAATATTTTTTTTAATTTTAGAAATTTTATTTGATAAAATAAAATTTATTTTTCAAATCATCATATCAAAATTAAATTAGGGTGAAATTTTTGGATTTTTATGAAATGATTGATTTTTCAGTGAATAGTGAAAATTACCAATTTTTCAAATACTGTCATTTATTTTCATTAAATAAAGTAGTTTAAAATAACCAATATATTTTCTATTTAGTATTAAAGTAAAATATTTTGAATTTTATTTATAATAGTCTATTTCAAATAAAAAAACATGTTTTCCATTTTACCCATTTATATTAAAATTAATTTCTTAAACTTCTAGAAAATAAATCATGAAAAATGGATACCATATTTAGAATAATTAGGTTTAAAATTTTGAAATAGTTCCCTTTTATTTTTATGCATTGTGAATAGTAAATACTGTAAAATTTATTACATCGAAAAAGGGTAAATCGAGTAATTAATGTAAGAAATAGTGTGTTAAGGAATTAAAAATCAACCAAAAACATTAATGTACTAAATTTTGTAAGATTAATTCGTCTATATCCATACCAAATTATAATATATGTAATTTTGGTACCATTTTACCTTGGTAATGACATTTATATTATTTTAAGTAATGAAAATTCCAAAATTTCACTCACTTGCATTTAAATTATTTTATATATTCACATAATGATAAGAATATGTTACGAATGAATCTAAAAGCTTATTTTTAACATGATTTATTTATTTTTACCATGTTAATTTATTTTTAAGTTTTAGTTATTGAATAATTATCTTAAATGCTTACACAACACCAACACAGTATTTATTCAATTAATAGAAAAATACGATAAATGATTTTAAAAATATTAGAAGTAATAAAATTTGGATTAATTATTGTATCCCATAAATTTTAATGATAAATATAACATATTCATAATTTTTTAAGATATTATATTTTAATTTCATCTTTGTCTTGATGTTTTCAAATCAAATTAAATGAATAGCATCAAAAATTGAATTAATGATATTTTATGAAAATAATATTTTTTAAATTATTTTAAAAAAATAAAATATGAAACAAGTAAATTAGTGATAATATCTTATCTATAATTTCATTACTTGTCCATTTCTTGGAAAATTTTTCTTTTGTAGTCTCATTCTTGACCCTTAAAGTGTGTAAAATGTTTCTATTACTTTAATTGTCAAAAGGGTTAATAGGATGTTAAAAATAAGATATAAGGGTATAAAAATAATCAAACATTGTAAAAACAATTTTAATGTGACTATTTAGACTAATAATTATCTTATATTATAATTATATCTATTTGGGTATATTTGGACAAGAAAAATAATTTATATTTATTTAATACTTTAATAAATTCCAAGAACTCCTCTCCCCTCACTTATAAAAGGATGCCCCTTATCTATTTTCTTTTCACCACGTTGTGAAAAATATCTCAAACCAACCTTGAAAATTCATCTTATAAAAATCCTTATCCAAGTTATAGAGTTTATTTTCTTTCTAAAATACTAACTCAAGGTCCCATAAGAGGATATCTAAAGGAAGTCCGTCAAAGAAGAAGTAATCGTCTTTACTGACTATTTAAAATTTCTTTCTTCTTTTAATTACTCTATATATAATGTAACATTTATATAATAATTACTAAACTATAAAAAATAAACTTATATATCATTATGATTAGGTTAAAACCATTTTCCACCTCTTTTACATTCTATAGAAAGTGAAAACATTGTTCGTGCGTACGTACGTTTTACTATCTCCACAACACAGGGTAATTCATTTTCAACTATATTTTACATGGATGGTTATAATTATGTGAATAATATTTTAATATTATATTTATGACATAATTATTTTTACAGAATTATAATATCATATCTATCTTCTTACCTTCTAATTAGTTAGAAAATAATAACGTTGCTCGTGTGTGTGTGTGGACTACCACCTCCACGAAGCGATGCGATTTGTTTTTCAGTTACACTTTACATGGATGGTAATAAAGATATATTAAATGAATATATATGATATATATAACATTATTAAAATTCTATATATTATTGAAATATAATAAAAATACAATTACTGTAACATTCACGATAAAAAAAGCATGAGAAAATAAAGTAGCTAACACATGAAGCAATGATAATAATGAAATCTTATTAAAAATGGGTAATAATATGTTATAATAGGATCATATAGGACATTATAAATATTATTATGGTTCTTTTATAAATTATTAAAATGTTTAAAACCATTATATAGTAGTTTAAATCACATTCAACTAAGGGTAAATGCAATATAAGGGGTTTTTTAACTCTATTTCCATTCATTATGTTATAATTCTACTTCACTGACTATGTTATTCCATGATTATGCACGAAATGACATATAATTTTATTATTTTTTATTTAAAATTATTATTTTTTGATTTAAAGTCATCACACATAATCATTTCATTTATTAATTCTCACTTCAATGATACGATCTTTGTAAGGGATTCCGTCTCAATTTCAACTCCATTGAGACATATTTGGTATTATGAACCAATTTATTTTTATATGGTGTATATACTAACCCTTTTAGGTATTTAAAATGAATATATATTTATTCATTAGGGTTAATTATTCAAATAAATTTACCCTTTAAAAAAGAATGTTTAAAATAAAATTCGATCTTATTTCTCATTTTGATTAGTTATATTTTTCTTCCATGTCCATATTTTTCAAAATTGTTTTAAATAGTCTTTTTTATTGATTAAATGATTTATTAATGATATTTTAAGTCATCCTTGAATTTTTACATGGTTTTAAAGGAATACTTATCATTTTTTCATAAAAGGTTCATTATGGAAACATGCATATTTATTACATGACTTTTAAATAAATCCTTAACAAAATATTACATTAATGATATCGAAGGATCTTTTTTGGTTTAGTGTATTAGAAATTTGGAACGTATTATATGAATTAAATAATGATAACATAAATAGAAACATTATTCTAATATAATATCTAAACATCTTCATATATTCTTCCTAGGATAATCTGATTAGATCTCATATCCTAAGGACATAAATCAAAGAAACGGTTGAGCATAAAGCCCAATAAGGGACTTGGAAAAGGAAACACTTAGCATGTGAGTAAGATTAATATGAATAATTAATGATCATATGAATATTAGGCATATAATAAAAGAAAAAATAATAATACTAGCATGTAAATGTGTAAACAACACAAAACATATGACATTCATAAAAGTATCACTAATTTTTATCACTAAAGTGTCATAAATCACTATTACTGAGGTTATTCACCAAGGTATCTTAAGCATGTCATCTCTAGAGATTAATTATTTACCCAAAAAAATTGGAGTTATATTAGGGAGAACCATTCATATGTCTTAAATAATGTGATCCACATTGAGCATAAAGGAAATTATTTCATCAATAACCCATATAAATAAATAACGGGTTTCATATAATAATCATTCCATACAAAGTGATTAAAATACTTGATCAAAACATCATTTTAACCCATAAAAATGGAATATGGGTTTCATATATGTATATATTAGAATCAATAATATATTTTTAAATCAATGTTAATTCCCATGTAAATGGAAGAGGTTTGGTTATTGGTAATAAGACAATATTTCATGACAAAGAGAAAACTTCATGAAATGATTTTGATAGCATAATGGTATACAAAATGGATTACATGAAAATAATAATGGGAAATATTAAAGGTATCCAATTGGTAAAAACCCATTTTTTTAATTAAACATAATAACAAAAAATAATGAATAAAAAGAAAGAATTTTGACTCTTAGAATATATATAATAAAGATGTACTGGAATAAAAAAGGATAGGAGGAGGATTACCTTATCTTGAAGAATTTCTTCCTAAATCATGGAGGGGGAAACCCTAAGACCTTGGATACACCTTAGAGAACTTTAAAGGGACAATTTGAAAGGGTAAAAGAGCTTAAATTTGTGTATTTTAAATTTTTAGTGGATATTGGGGATGTTAAGGGGTATTTATACTTGAGTATGAGTGTCTTTTAATGAATAAAAAATGATTATTTTGTAATAAAGGCTAACCACTATTGGATGGAATTAATTATAATGATTTTGGTAAAAAAATAATATTTTCAAGGATGTTTTTTTTTCATGAAAAAAATCAAAAACCCATTTAATGTTTTATTTTTTAGGTATTTTAAGCACTTACCTTTTAACTTTAACCCACTATATTATTTTACCTATACTGCAATAACTGTTTTTTTAATGATAGTAAAAAATTAATTTCTAAAAATTAAATTGACAATATTAATTAATTTTAATGTTATGGTTCAAAATATTCAATCCATTTTAATTAATTAAATTTATAATAGTGTTAAAAATAAATTTTAATGTGATACGTGTATAACTCAATAAAATTTGTTTTTTAAATGTAAAAATTATGGTTTTAAAAAATGATAAGCATGTGATTCTAAATGTAATGCATTATGTACCATGTTATTCCTTAAATAATTTTTATTAAAAAATATGGATTAATTTTTTTTAAATCATGGTAATATCCTAATTATATCATAATATTCATTGTATTTCATAAAAAAACAACATTTTCAATTTTTTAACCCAAAAAGTGACTTTTTTTTAGAAAATTACAATAAATTCACCCTAAGATAATTTAAATGTTCTGAGTTTAAAAATGAAGTTTATTTCATAAAAATAATACTCTAAGTATGAGAATATTTTTTTTAAATAAATCATTGTGTTAATTAAAATTAATAATTTAATAGATTAATCAACATTCAAACTATTATAAAAAATTACTTTGGGATTAAAAATATAATATTATTTCATGAAATAACTTTTAATTTAATAGTTTTTCATAATATATATTTTAATATAATGTGTTTTATATTCTTCAAAAATAATTTAATTTTAACTATATAATTAAATAATACCGATGATCATTTAAATGAATCTACTTAACCAAAAATAATAATGACCAATTATTTTATTGACTAAAATTCATAATTTTGTTCAACTATATTAGTTGAAAAAAATAAATGTTTATGATCATATTTCCCTATAAATATACCATCATTCTAACACTTCATTATTCACTTCGATTTTAATCAATGATCAATATCATTTCAAGAACGAATTTTGTATTACTAACTCTCTATTTCATTGTTATAGAACTATTTGTGGGTGAGAAGATTCTAGGGGATCAAGGAAACCAAATTTTTTATATTTTACATTATTTATTTTCTATTAGTCTTCCAATTATAATATTTTTATTAATAATATGAATTGTTATAAACTAAATGTAATGTTATTAAATAAAGGAATAAATTGTTGTTAATTTTCTATTAAGTGTTTTCTATACTTTACTATTCCTGGTTGTAAAAGCTAATATAAACCTATTATGTAAAAACGTATCATGATATTAAAAAATTTTCTATGTTATTCTAATATAAAATATATTAATTTTTTGTAGGTAAAATATCCAATAAAAAAAGAACATTTTCCAGGTCATTACATTCTTCACCCCTTAATGAAATTTCACCCTCAAAATTTCATTTTACATACTAAAGTGAAAATAGGTGAGTGTATTTATGATTCATGGATTTTATAGTTCCTAATTAGATTCTTATAAATTGTGATATATGCATAGGACCTTCTCAAGACATTTTGCCTTATTCCTTAGCAAGTTTTCCCTTATATTGAGGATTTGGATTGGTTCCTCCTCATATAAAAGGCAGCTTCCAAATGTACACCATTAGTATCATGTATATGTGATGGGTCAGACATATAATTTCTAAGTAGGGACTCATGGAAGACATTGTGGATATAGGAAAATTTTATAAGTAGTTCTAAATAATAGGAAACCACTCCAACTTACTCCATAATCCCAAACAGTCCAATGTACATTGGACTCAGTTTCCCCTTCTTTCCCAATCTCATAAATCCCTTACACTATGATATCATTATGAATACATGATACCCAAATTGAAACTATATATCATTCCTTTATTTGTTATTATAATGTCTTTTTCGACTTCGATCATCCTTTATGTGTTTCTGAATCACTTGAATCTTTTTTGTAGTTTCCCTCACAATGTCTAGTCTCAATAGTTTCCCTTCTCCAAATTCATCCCAACATGTTGGAGTTATACAACTTTTTCTATAGATAGATTCAAAATGTTCCATTTGAATGCTTGAGTGGAAACTTTTATTATAGGATAATTCAACAAGTGGAAGATGTGGATCCCAACTCCCTTGAAAATCAAGTGCGTTATCCCGTAGCATATGTTCCAATGTTTGAATAGTCCTTTTTAGATTTCCCATTAGTTTGAGGATAACAGTTTGTGCTCTGGTTGACTTCTGCATTCATATCCTTTTGAAGGATCCTTTGGAATTTATAAGTAAATCTTGGATCTCTATTAGAAAAAATAAATAGTGGTACTCCAAGGAGTCTCACTACTTCTTTGATATAGAGGTGAGCCAAGTGATCTAGAGAGAAAACCTCTCTTATTGGAATGAAATGAGCCATATTTTTCAATCTATCGATGATCTACCAAAAAAAATTTATACCATTTACTATCTTTGGAAGGCCTATCTCAAAGTCCATAGTGATGTTATCCCACTTACACGTAGGTATGGGTAGTTGTTGTAATATGCCTTTAGAAAATTATCACTCCTACTTTACTTATTGACAAACCAAAAACCTTATAGTGTAATCAACAATATTCCTTTTCATATCATCCCACCAATAATGATCATGAAGATCCCTATACATTTTAGTGTTTATTGGGTGTATAAAGAATACATATATATGAGCTTTATCCATCAACTCCTTCTTTATATTTGTAACTGATGAGATACATAGCCTTGTACCAAATTTCAGTACACCTTGTTAATCAATATTGAAATAAGGAAACTTCCCATCTTTTATAGCCTCTATCTTCTTTTATGATAAAGGATCATCTCCTTGAGTTTTCTTGATCTTATCTAGTAATTTCAATTTAGAAATAATTTGAGTTAGGATTGATTATGTCCCTTCCCATATGATTCCCATGTCCAAACTTACTAGATCCTTAATCAATGGATCTCATTAAATCCTCATCATTTCATGAACACCGAGATCTTTTCTACTCAATTCATATGTTAATTTGTTCACTATTTTAGGGTGATAATGAATTTAACAATCATAGTATTTAAGAAGCTATAACCATATATTTTGTCTCATGTTCATCTCCTTCTATGTTAATATATACTTCAAACATTAGTGGCATGTGTATATATCACACTTTTACCAATAAAGATAGTGTCTCTATATATTCAGAGAAAAAATGATTGCTACTAACTCCAGATCATGGGTAGCATAATTCTGTTCATCAATCTTTAACTATCGTGATAAATATGCAATCAATTTTTCATTTTTCATGAGTACATATCCAATTACCTTTAATGATTCCTCACTAAAAATGAAAAATCCTTCCCCATTAGGGGTAAAGTAAGAACAACTAAACTAACCAACCTCATATTCAGTTCATAGAATCTTTCTTCAACTCTTCTGACCAAACAGTACTAGAAAAAGGGCTATTTAATATGGGCCATTTGCGACGGGGTCCCATTGCAAATGACCTGTTGCAGAAAAGAGCATCACAAATATTACTTTTTGCGATAATCCATCACAAAAAGTAATTATTTGCGACAAGCAGTGGTACCATCGCAAATAGTTTCAGTGAGTTTTTTAAAAACCCTTTTGCAATGGGAAGACCACCCATTGTAAATAGTTTTTCTGATTTTTTAAAAACCTTTTTGCAAAAGACAGTCGCAATTAGTATTTACGACAAGCCCATCATAAATAATGGGAAGAAATGAAAAAAAAAATTAAAAAAAAAATATTAATAATAATATAATATTAATATAAATGAAATAATAATATTAATATTAGTATAATAAATTTATTTATAAAATAATAATAATAATAATAATAATAATAATATTATTATTAGTAAAATAAAATTAATTATAAAATAATTAAATAATATAATAATAATGATATTATTAATGTTAATGAAATAAAAATATTAATATTAGGAATATAATAAAAACCTTAGAATTCACAAAAATATAAAATTATATTAATTAATAAAATAATAAATATAATAAAAAAAGTTAAATAAAAAATAAAAACTGTAATATTCACATCAATATAAAAAACTCACTATTTAAAACATTAAATAGTTAATACTATAAAAAACTTATATTCAAATGTTTCATTATAAAGTAAAAATATATCACTGAAGGGGAGGGTCATCAGGAGGAGCTAGAGGAGATGGTGGATGGAACTTCATCCCTAAGCTATGAGTCAGACGTCGCATGTACTTCATCTTCTCCTGCTCCTGTTAATGCCGCCATCAATGTATGTCATCCTGCATCTCAATTGTTGTTGTTGTTGCTGTCATAGGAACTCTTCCTATTGTTGTTGTTTCTTCTGACATATCTCTTCTTTCTCCCAACACATAGTCTCTATAAGCTCAATCTTAGCTCACAACTACTCTTGATACCGTGCACCAAATGATGATGACTCTCCGCGCAATCCTCTCAAGCTAGATGCCGACATTGCAGTCGTGCCATAAAAATTCTCATGGGTTAATGAGGAGTTGATACCAACAAATCAGCCTTTCTCAATATAATGGGTCAGCTACATCCATGTTTCCTCATCAAATTGGTGGGCACTGGTCTGACCATCGGTCTCAGCTTGACTCTCACTATGTTTCTGACATATCGCAGACTCATATGACTTCTTCATTTGCAATTTAAAATTAAAATAGTTAATATAATATTTATAGTAAAATATTATACTGACCACAATCTAATGTTGGCGAGAAACTCTAATCTCTCCAGTGGCTTATCACTATACATCCTCCTATAAACTTCTAACTCCATAATATTGGGTTGCGAGACTGGCTATTTGAAGATAAAATAAACCGCTTACATTTAAAGTTATATAAAATATTTAAAAAAATGTACTTACCATATAATCCCTATGCGTACTCAATATACGACTATCGGATCGACGTGTCACCTCCTGAATCCCCCGATTTTTTGGACCTATTGATGATCTACTTTGAAACCGCCTACTCAACTAGTGTGTAAAAAATCCATCCCAAACCTATGAGGAAATATAATCAGGTCAGTGGATGTTACATGTCTCATCAAATGCTGTCACTCCTACTTTATCCATTGCTTTCTTTTTTAAATTTTTCAAACACTAAGTGCAACATGGATGCATAGCTTCCTACCATGCCTTCTAGATAGCCACACACATGCTCTCATAAATGGGATACCCTAAACCCTACAAATAATTTATGGTATCAATTTACTAATTAAATTAATTTCAAAATAAATATTATTTATTTATGTACCATCCAATTCTTGAACATGAGGTGCTGAACATAAATGGGAATATGATCCCATGAAACCCATGTTTCAAAAAAATAATTGTGCAATATAGTGCTCTCATATACAACAGCTTTATGAATAAATCTATGATAAAAAATAACAATTAATAAAACAATTAGAATATAAATAAATAAATTAAAACTAACTAAAATAAATAGGTAAACATACCTCTACGTGCGTGGATCGAACCCAAGACGTGGATGTTGCTCGGGGATAGGGTTGGGAATGATCATCCGGGCAAGGCCATGCTCCCTTCGAGTGCTCCCTGAACTGCCAGTAGTCTGAGATTCAGATGATTCGACATCCTGCTTGTCTAAAGGTTGATAATTCTCCTACAATAGATGAAACAGATCCTCATCCATCTGAAACATAAAATGATTATTGTTACCATACAATTTAAAATAACTATTATATATAGATATATATTATATATAATTATAACCAGAATTTAACTATGTCAATGTCCATATTCGTCCTCATATTTATAGCTGTCAATGACAATATCTTTATCTTTCTTATCAACATCATAAATTTCCATATTAGTTTTAGTTTCATCATCTATGGTCATTTCAAATTTAGTTGTAACATCATTAACATCATCGTCACTATTAGAACTTAACTGTGGGGTTTAATTAATGATATTCACGACTCTTCATGAAAAATATGTATTTAGAGTCGTCTTTTGAAAAATTTAAATTCATTGCACTTCAACAGAACCACATTCACTTTCAATAAATTTATTCTCTTAAGATTTAGTTTTCATTATGATCCACCAATCACCCAACTCTCTTGAAGTAGAAAAATAATTTGCATAAAAAATTTTATGTCCCTGATGATCTAATAAAAATGTTTCATTAACTGCAATAATATTTTTATATTTAATATCAATGATTCTATAGATCATATGAATACACAAAACTCTTCGAGTATCCAACCATTGACATTTAAACATCATTATATTATATTTTCTCAGATAACACAGTTTAATAATTTCTTCTATCATGTCAAAAAAGTAAACTATTGTTTCTCTATAATGATATCCTATCAAGAAAACACCACTATTCATTGTTTTTTGATTCCCCATATGCATGTGTATGAAATCAAAAAACCATTCACCACATATGAATTATAATATTTAACCATTTTGGATGGTGGGTTACTCAATACACATAATAGATTATCAATTTTATCAACATGTTGAGATACCTATAAATTTGAAAAAAAATTATCACTATAACATGTATTAAAATTATTTTTTATGTGAAATCAAAAATAATTTATGTCACCAGTTTTTGAAACAAGTAGGAATTTTTCTTAACAATGTTCTTCAAGTGCAGCTGTTGTAATTTTTGGAAACTATTTCTTGATATGATTATCATATAACATAAAAATAAAATTAAATTAGTGCACTATTACAAAAATTATAGAATAAGTGATATGATTACTCATAGTACAAATGGTGTCATTTCTTCACAGTTGAGGAGAATATATGTATTAGCTCTGTGATGTTCATTATCTGAAATCCATTGTTCTTGAACTCCAGCAAAGCCAAGTTTAGGCTGATTGAAAACTGATAATTGATTGATCATGTCATTGTCAACATTTCCCTTATCATGAACCATGAATTTGTGTTTTGAGGGATATTCATATTTAAATTAATGAGAGAAAAAAAGAAATTTCCTTTTGTAAATAAACTTCTACAATTGAGCCTTCAACTGATACTTTGTTACATAATTTTTTTCAATTTATTCATGCATCTCTCAAATAGTTACATCTATTAATACTATATTAGAACTCCACATTTTATTTCATGTGGAAAATGTAATATCAAATGTTCCATTGAGTCAATAAAAGTTGGTGGGAAGAGTTTTTCCAGTTTACATGAAATTAAAATGACATTTTCTTATAGTTTGATTATTTCATCATAGTCTATTGTCAACACAAAAATGTCTCAAAAAAATATGACATGTATTTTAGCACCTCCCAAATCATAACATTCAACAAACCTCTTAATCTAATTATTATAAGTCTTCCCATTAAAACATGAAATTCATGACTTTTCAATCTAGTAAAATCACTATTTCCGACACATCTTCCCAAATTAAAAGCAAAAACATATGGAAGTCTCAAATCTACAATCCAATGAAAAAATAATAAGATACTCTCTTTATAAAGTTTCTAAGCTTATTTTGGCTTCATTAACTTTTATGATCTAACATTTTCAAATAGTTCAAGTTCTGGTCACTTTCAAATTTGGGCAAGATCTAATCTTGCCTTTACATTTTCTTTGGTCTTACCTGGTGTATCCAAAACTATATGAAATAAATTATCAAAATAGTTCTTATCAATATTAATCAAATTCAATATATGATGGACCAATAAATCAGACCAATATGGAAAATACCAAAAAAATATCCATTTTTATCCAATTGTGCTATTTTCTAAACCCATCAATTTTTTATTGGTTTATTATTTTTCCAAATGTGATGGGTGGTAAGGAAGAGACAATTGATTTTAACTTTGTACCTAACATCATTGTTGGAGGACCATCTTTTTCAATTATTCCTTTTTCTGAAATGATATTTTTTTCTTCAAAAAGGATGATCAGTTGGAAGGAATCTTTGATGATAGTTGAAAAAATAAGGTTTTTTTTCATTGATGAGCATAAACACTTTGTTATATCTCACACAGTATGGACATGATTTTAGAGCATGTGTACTCTAACCAAATAACATGTCATATGCTGGGAAGTTACTAATTGTCCACATCAATGCATCATTCAGTAGGAAGTTTTGTTTCATATCAATATCATATGTACCAACACCATTACTCCACAGTGGATTTAACTCATCAATCAATAGGTTCAAATAAACATCAATATTCTTTTTCGGGTGACCTGAAATTAATAAGGTCAAAAGGATATATGGCTCCTTTAACAACATCCATGGAGGTAAATTGTATGGAGTAATAAATATTAGACAACATGAATAATGACTACCGTAAGAACCAAAAGGACAAAAACCATTATAAAAAAGACTCAATCACATGTTTTGGGCTTCTAAATAAAAATATGGATGCACTTAGTCAAAATTTTTCCATGAATCACCATCATAGGGATGATTTAAACTTTTACTAGTTGAAATATTGGTTTTGTTCCATTACTTAAATTATGCTAGGTTTTGAGACATAAATAAACCCAACAATTTGGGTGTGAGTGGGAAATATCTCAATTTTTTATAGGAAAAAATCCAAACTTCCCTGGTTGAGCTTCTTAATACCTAGATTTTCCACATGGAAGAAAACTATCCAAAAACTCTTTTTCTCCCTAATATAAGATGAAATCATTTGAACATGCATGAATCTTTTGATAACCAAGACCTAGATTACGAACCAGCCTCTTGCTCTCACAGAAATTTGTAGGAAACACATTTCTTTCAGGTAGTAGTGATTTTGAAAAGGTTAACATCTGATCAAAAAAACTATTTGAAATTCTTTTATCTAATTTAATAGCCATAAATTTAGAAACTACTTCAACGTTTCTTGTCCTATAACCAAGATATAAGGCATCCTCAGGGAACCTTAACAACTCATATAAATGAGATGGTTCTAACACGAGAGTTAAATAAATATCATCGTGAGTTTTAGTTTGTTGAAAAGATGGACCTTCCACATCATGTACTAAATTTTGAAACTGTACAGGATCTAAAACCAAATTATTACAATCTTATCTAGAACTTCGTTCACCATGTTGATATAAAAAATCATAATCAGGTTGAAAACAAAAATGAAATAAATGACCTCCAACATTGTCAAATGTGTCATACATCATAAGAGCACATTTTTTACAAGGACACTTAATTATCCCTTCAGAAACAAATTCTTGTTTTGATGATGCAAATGATAAGAAATCTTAAACAACATCAATATATATAATATTTAAACCAAAATCATTTGGATTGCTATACTGATTTATCTAAGCACGATCATCTAATAATGATTCTTTTTGACTTCCTTATTCCATATTTTTCTAAAAAATATGAAATAATTAGTTATTTTGTATAAATAGATATAATATAAACACTATCCAAAAAATAGAAGACAATTAAATTCTATTTTCTAGAAATTTAATATAATTTCTATTATTTTATAGTTATTTATATAATTTTTTAAGATTTTATACTAATCTACACTAATTTATAAAAATTTATACTAATTACCAAAAAATATTATTAATTACTGGTATTCTATACTAATTATTGTTAATTACTAATGGCACAATTTCTAGCGGATTGGAAGTTGCTCCTTTTTCCGATGACTCAACTCCTTGTAACTTTCTTCGACTAAAATCACTATGAAAATTATACTCCAATGTACGAATATGTATTTTCGTATGCATGGGGATGGAGAGTAGGGAGGACTCACCACGCTGCTCCTCATGCTCTTGCATAAGAAAATTGATATCTGTATGTCAGAGTATACTTTTCATAGTGATTTCAGTCTGAGAAGTTCCAAGGAGATTATTCATTGCGAAAAAGAGCCTCTTTTATCCAACGAATCACCTCCTTGAAAATTTCTCCGATAGAAATCACTTTGAAAATTCAGCTCGAACGTACGTTAGAGAAAATTTTTCCTACTGATTTTAGTGGGATAAAGTTGTAAGGATCTTAGACGTCAATCAAAAGGAATGACGCCTGTCTGCTGGAAATTGCGCCATTTTATCACAATGTACTTGAATTTATTCCAATTTATTACTAATTATTACTAATTATTACTAATTATTACTAATTATAACTAATTATTTCTAATTATTACTAATTATTACTAATTATTACTAATTAATCTTAATTATTACTAATTATTTCTAATTAATAGTAATTATTACTAATTATTCCCAATTAATCCTAAGTATTAATAATTATTACTAATTAGTCCTAATTATTACTAATTAATCATAATTATTACTAATTAATCCTAATTATTACTAATTAATCCTACCTATTACTAATTAATCCTAAATATTCCTAATTAATCCTTATTATTACCAATTATTAATAATTATTTCTAATTATTCCTAATTATTACTAATTAATCCTAATTATTCTTAATTATTACAAATTATTACAATCTATTGCAATTTATTTCTAATTATTACTAATTAATACTAATAAATCCTAAGAAATCCTAATTATTCTTAATTATTACTAATTATTACTAATTATTACTATTTATTACTAATTTTTACTAATTATTACTAATTATTACTAATTATTACCAATTAGTACTAATTATTAAAAATTAGTACTAATTATTACTAATCATTACTAATTAATCCTAATTATTACTAATTTTTACTAATTTTTACTAATTATTACTAATTATTACAAATTATTAAAAATTATTACTAATTATTACTAATTAATAATAATCATTACAAATTATTACTAATTAATCATAATTATTACCAATTAATCCTAATTATTACTAATTATTATTAATTATTACCAATTAATCTTAATTATTACTAATTAATCCTAATTTTTACTAATTAATCCTAATTATTTCTAATTGATCCTAATTATTACCAACTGATCCTAATTATTACTAATTAATCATAATTATTACTAATTATTTCTAATTATTACTAATTAATCCTAATTATGACTAATTAATCATAATTATTACTAAGTAATCCTAATTATTACTAATTAATCCTAATTATTACTAATTAATCCTAGTTATTACTAAATAATCCTACTTATTACTAACTAATCCTAATTATTAATAACTAATCCTAATTATTACAAATTAATCCAAATTATTCCAAATTAATCCTAATTATTACTAATTAATCCTAATTATTACTAATTAATCTTAATTATTACTATTTATTACTATTTCTTTGTAATTATTACTAATTATTACTATTTATTTGTAATTATTAATAACTATTAGTAATTAATCCTAATTATTACTAATTATTACTAATTATTGCAAGTTATCACTAATTATAACTAATTATTACTATTAATAATTATGACTAATTATTATTAATTATTACAAATTATTACTAATTAGTACGAATTATTACTAATTGTTACTAAATATTACTAATTAATCATAATTAGTACTAATAATTACCAATTATTACTAGTTATTACTAATTACTACTATTTTTTACTAATTTTTACTAATTATTAATAATTTGTCCCAATTATTACTAATTTATCCTAATTATTACTAATTTATCCTAATTATTACTAATTAATCCTAATTGTTACTAATTAATCCTAATTATTACTAATTATTACTAATTAATCCTAATTATTACTAGTTAATCTTAAATATTACTAATTATTCCTAATTATTACTAATTAATCCTAACTATTACTAATTATCACTATTTATTTGTAATTATTACTATTTGTTACTCTTTATTTGTAATTATTACTATTTATTACTAATTAATCCTAATTATTAATAATCAAACCTAATTATTACTAATTATTACTAATTAATCCTAATTATTACTAATTAATCCTAATTATTACTAATTAATCCTAATTATTACTAATTATTTCTAATTATTACTAATTAATCCTAATTATTACTAATTAATCCTAATTATTACAAATTAATCCCAATTATTACTAATTAATCATTATTATTACTAATTAATCCTAATTATTTCTAATTAATCCTAATTATTACTAATTAATCCTAATTATTACTAATTGTTACTATTTATTGCCAATTATTACTAATTATTTGTAATTATTACTAATTATTTATAATTATTACAATTTATTACTAATTATTTCAATTTATTACCAATTATTGAGAATTATCACTAATTAATCCTAATTATTACTAATTATTACTAATTATTTCTAATTAACACTTACACATAATTATTTATAAAAATAAATACTGAAAAAACAAATTTCTAATTCTAATTCAATTTAATTGCATCTAATTAACAAAAATTATAAATAATTTAAAATAAAATAAATTAACTAAACAAAAATATAGATAAATACATTGAAATTGATGCTTTCGGAGTAGAAAAGCTATGAATTATGCTCCGATTTAAAAGTTTAAACTGAAAAAAAAATTGAAGAAAATTTTTCAGAAGAAAGAGAGAGAAGTTGAGAAAGGAGTAAAATGAGAGGAAAAACAGATGGGGGGTATATATTGGTTAGATTATTTGTGACGGGATTATTTGCGATGAGCTTACCGTCACAAATAGTGGCATTTGCGATGAGACCCGTCGCAAATGACCACTGCCTGCATTAATTACGGTCGGCCAATAAATTTTTTTTTTGCGATGGGGCCCATCGTAAATGGGTACCTGCCGACATACTATTTGTGACGGGACAAGTATATCATCGCAAATACTAAAAACTATCGCTGGGCCTTTGCATTGAGAATATGAACCCATTGCAAATACTATTCTCGCGGTTTGGCGCACATTTCATGCCAAACCTTTTGCGACGGGTCCTTGCCTCCCCCCACCGTCACAAATATCTATTATTTGCGACGAGCCAATTCTCCCATCGCAAATAACTTGTTACAAATGCCCATTTTTCTCGTAGTGAAATGACCTTACCTATCATTCGAGTTAATTTAATTCGTGGATTTTAAAGTCATATTTTCACAAACTTCCTATAGTATCCTTCTAGACCAAAGAAACTACAAATATTTGTTATAGTTGTAGGACATGGCCGGTCTTCTACTGACTTTGTATTTGCTAGATCCATTGATATTCTTTCACTGGATATGATGCATCCCAAGAATCAAACTTGTTGTAACCAGAACTCACATTTTCCAAACTTACCAAACGATTTATCCTTCCTCAGAGTTCATGAGATGACCCTTAGATGATCTTCATACTCCTCGTGGATTATGGAAAAAATCATAATATCACCAATAAAGACTACCATAAAATTATCAAGGTATTCCTTAAAGACTTTATTCATCAAATCCAAAAATATTACAAGAGCATTGGTTGAGTTGAAGGGTATAACCAAAAACTCATAATTCCCATATCTTATTCAGAAGGAATCCTTTTGGATATCATCTTTATTTACCATTAATTAATGATACCCAAATCAGAGGTCTATCTTAGAGAGGAATTGAGCCCCATGAAGATGGTTAAATAACCCATCAATCCTTATGAGATGGTACTTGTCCTTTACTGTGATCCCTTTAAGTTCTTTATAATCAATGCATAACTGCAATGATACATCCTTCTTCTTTATAAAGGCAACATGTGCTCCATAAGGAGACATACTAAGTCAGATAAATCCATTCTCCAAAAGATATTGAAGTTGTTTCTTTAATTCTTATAACTCCACATTTTCCATTCTATATGGGGTCTTTGATATCATCTTGGGTCCATGTATGAGTTCAATGGAAGACTATACCTCTCTTTTTAAGGGAGTTCTAGGTAACTCTTTAGGAAATATGCCGGTGTATTCATGAATAATGGGTACATTTTCTATACTTATATTTTCATTCCCTTCTCTCTCTTCACCAATCATCTCCACAAAGAAGGCTATGGTAGATGATTCTAGAAACAATCAATCTAGGATATCTCTACTTTGAAAATAATTGCAGGTTATCCATTCAAGATTACTATAATTTCCTTATTTCTGCAGTTTATCTTAGCATTACACTCTAAGAACCATTTCATCCCTAGTATAGTGTTATATTTTACCATGGTAACGACTACTATATTTGTGATGAGATTGTACTCACCAGAGTTAATACTAGAGTTTCTATATACTATTGATTCTAGGATAATCCCTCTAGGAGTCTTGACTGATAACTTTACTTATAACTACTCATGGATTAATTCTATATTCTTTTCAAACATGGATGAAATAAAGTAATGTGTATAATCAGAATAAAAAAATCACTAACTAGCTTTGAGAGCACAACAAGTGTACCGACCACCACATCATTTGGATCCTCTACTTCAACCATTTTGATTGAAAATGTCTGACCATACTCTCTTGTCCTATGTTGAGGTTGATGGTGGTTTCCCTATAATATCTTCTAATTTGAAAAATGATTGATAAATTCCCACATCTATCCACATTTGAAGCATTGAACTTCAAGCTTGGCCTACACCTTCTTCCCCTTGTTGTTAGTGTCGATAAGTTGAGGCTTAAACTCACTATGATTTTTTCCACACTATGTGTCTATCTCCTCAAAAAATGTAGAAATTTCCACTCCCAAGCAGTTAGTTCCACAAATTATTCTTCCTACTTTTGTTGCACATGAAAAGTTTCAATTTATTTCCTTATCTTCTGTGATCAAAATTCTTCCCTGATTTTGGCTACATTATTTATTTGACCTATGTGAGAACTACGACTCTCCAAACTCTAATTCAACCTTCATAACACTATGCACTAACTCCTCATAACTTTTAATAGTCATAATTTTTCAAATTCATATGCAAAATGGGTCTTGTTCTTCGGAAGAATCTTTTAACCATTCCCTTTGGATCCATAACAAAGTTAAAGGTGTATCAAGAAAGTCTTATAAATTTCATTTCATAGATTCCCATTGATTAATTTTCCTTATACTTTAGCTCTAATAATTCCTTCTCCTTTTTTGTTTGCATCAAACGGGGAAAATGTTATTAAAAAATATTCCCTTGAAATATTCTCAACCCATAACATCAATATCCCCTCTTGGATTCATGTTTTTAAATAGTTTTCTCCGCTGATCAACTTCTCCTTCTAAGGGGTGTACTACAAGGTTGAATTTCTCAAGATCTAAATATGACAATATATAAAATATATTTTCTATAGAGGTAATTTGTTATTCATCAATGAATGGATTGGTAGTTCCACTAAAAGAAGGTGGTTGTTGACACATGAAGGATTCAACTGCTAGTTGTTCCTTCCTTAGTGAAGCAAGATGCTCCACATAGTTTTAGTTTTTATTCAAGATTTGAGCTAATCAATTCATCATCATCATGAAGTTTTCTACGATAGTTGCCCTATATTTGGAAGTCCTTCATCACCTTAATTGTTGTATTTTTTTTCATGTTTTCTTATATTTTCTGAATTTTTTTTCTAGAAGGGGAAAACCTAAGTGGGAAATTTTTACCATTGGGAATCTTAAAAATAAAAATTCTAAACGAAATAAAAGTCTTAAAACTTTCTAATATTATACTTCTAGGATGATATACTTCAATATTAATAAAATTTGTACATTATCTTTATATCTTTCATAATGGTTTGAATAATATTTTGATTAATCAAAGCATATCCCCTGGGTGTGTCAAACTAGGAGTAATGCAAGGCTAGTAGTCATGCACCAGTTCCCGATTGATTCTAGATCAATGCGGTGTTTTTAGGTGTTGCCTCTAGGTATATCTGTTCCAAATCCATATCCACTTGTTTGTATCTAGGTAGATATTTATTTTCATGGAAACCACTTAATTAATACATACCAACATACCAGAATGTTTTTTCTATATTTAGACATATCATTAGGGGTTTTAATAATGTTTTCTAATCCCAATTTCCATAACTAATAAAACCATCCTATGATACCAACTATGGTTACCTGCCATTCTATTACATGAATTTTATATAAATACTTAACAAAATATTACATTAATGAAATTGATGTATATTTTCAGGTTTAGTATCTTTGAAATTAGGTACATATATATGAATTTCATAATTATAACATAAACAAAAACATTTTTATAATAAACTTTCTAGACATCTTCGTTGGTTCTTCCCCGGTTACGCTTATTGTATCTCATATCCTGAAGATATACATTAAAGAAATGGGTGATCATAAATCCTAATAGGGGAATAAACAAAGGAAACACTTAGCATATGATAAAGAGGCATATGAATATGGTATTATCATCTGAATATGAGGCATATAATAAAATAAATAACATGAATAATGACATGTAAGTGTGGATACAACATAAAAATAAGACATTCATAAGCATATCACCAAGGTTTGTCACCAAGGTCTCATAAATCGTAATTACTGAGGTTATTCACCAATGTATCATAAGTATATAATCTCTAAGGAGTAATTATTTACCCAATGAATTGGAGTTCCATAATGTATCACCCTTAATAAGTATTAAATCATGCGAGCCACATTGATCATAATGGAAATCATTTCATCAATAAATCGTGGAAATAAATAATAGGTTTCATATAAAAATAAATGTGTACAAAGTGTTCAAAATATTGATCAAAACATCATTTTTAACACATGAAAAGGGAATATGGGTTTTATATATGTATATCCCATAATACATAAGATTGTTTTACATCTAAGTGAATTACCATGGAAATATAAGAGGTTCGGGTATTCACAATATGAAAACATTTTAGGAAGAAGAAAACAATTCATGAAACGATTTCCATAACATAACAGTATACAACATGTATTATGGGAAAAGAATAATGATAGATATTAGAGGTAACCAATTGGTAAGACAAAATTTTTGAAGTATAGGGAAGAAAAAAATATAATTAATAAAAATAAGGAATATGGAAACTTATAATATACATAATAATGATGTACTTGAATGAAAAATGAGAGGAGGCGGATTCCCTTAACTTGAATAATTGCTTCTTAAATTGGAGAGGGGGAAACCCTAGGACCTTGGAGACACCTTAGGAAACCTTAGAGGGAATATTTTGGAGGTTAAAAGAGCAAAAATTCATGGATTTTTAATTTTTAGTGAAGATCTGGTGTGGGAAGTGGGTGACTATATGGGATTATTTTGTATTTAACGATAACCACTATTGAGTGGCCATAATTCCAATGATTATGGTTGAAAATTAATGTTTAAAATTTTGTTTTAGTTCTTAAAAAACATTAAAAATCCTTTAAATGTTCTATTTTTAGGTATTTTAAGCTTTAACCTTTTAACTTTAACCTGCTACATTATTTCACCTATAACGTGGTAACTATTTTCTTACCTCAGTAACTCTTTTTTTTACCACAGTTAAATTTTTATGTATAAAAATTAAATTGAACTTATTACCAAATTTGAAACTTTTAATTATAAATTTTAAATCAATTTTAATTAAATAAATTTATAAAACTGGTAAAAATTAATTCTAATGTGATACGTGTGGAATACTTTAAAATAGTTTTTAAAGGTTAAAATCATGGTTTTCAAAAATGCTAAGCATGTGTTTCCAAATTAAAACAATTATACACCGCGTTTTTACTTAAATAATTTTTGATTAAAAATAGGTATTATGAAATTTTAAATCATCTTAATATCCTAATTATATCATAAGAGTCATCATATTTCATAAGAAATGGTATTATCACTTTTTAACCCAAAAATCAAATTTTTTAGATAATTACCATAAATTCACCCTAAGATAATTTTGATGTGATGAGTCCAAAAATAAATTTTATTTCATAAAAATAATTCTCTATGTTTGGTAATTTTAATTTTTAAATAAATCAAATTTTTAATGAAAACTAACAATTCAATAGAAAAATAAACCTTGAGACTATTTTAAAAATTACTTTATGATTAAAATATAAGATTATTTAATTAAATAACATTTTATTTAATACTTACACATAAAAAATATTTTAATAGGATGGGTTTTATAATGTATAAAAATAATAAAGTTTTAATTATATCATTAAATAATACTGATGTTCATTTAAATACATCTACTTAACTGATAATAATAATTACCAAATATTTTATTAACTAAAGGTACTAATTTCGATAAGATGTATTAGTTGAAAAACATAAATTATGATGAAAATATTTCCCTATAAATACACCATCATTATGAATCTTCACTGTTCACTTTATTTTGAATCAAGGTTTAATATTGTTTCAACAATTAATTTTTTATTACTAATTCCATGTTTCTTTGTTATAGCATTGTTCATGGGTGGGATGATTCGAGGGGTCAAGGTGACCCAAATTTCTATATTTTACTTTATTTATTATTAATTATTATTCCCATTATAATATTTTTATTAATAATATAGATCTTTATAGATTCAATGTAATCTTCTTAAATAAAGGAATAAAGTTTTGTTAGTTCTCTAGTAAGTGTTTTCTGTAATTTTACTATTCCTCGTAATAAAAGCTCATCTTAACCAATGATGTAAAAATTTATCAGGAAATTAAAAAAAATTCAATGTGATTATACTATAAAACAAAATAAAAATTTATTTGGAGGAAATAGATCCATTAATAAAAGAATAATTTTTTTCAGGTCATTATAGTCATTTTCAACTTTCTTTATAAAAAGTCAAAAGGACTTTTTTTAAAATTTATACAACATTAATGGATTTTTTATCATCTATATTTTTTTTAAACTCTTAGATTATTATATATGTTTTTGGTGGTTTTATAAAAACATCTCTATAATAAAATATTATTTTAATAATTCACTTCTATTTCTTTAATTTCTCAAAAGGACATTATTTTATTACAAAACCAATATTTTTGATGAATTGGTGGTTATATTTCATCTCTCAATTAATTTTTTGGTTGTTAATTTTCTATTGAAACATTCACTTTCCTATGATCATTGGAAATTACATTTCTCTTAAATATTCATATTCTTTTTTTCATGGATATTTTTATTTCCTAAACCATATACCATTTCTACATATGTTGTTTTACTTTGAAATTTATTTGATTGAATAGGGAAATATTGATATTAAATTTAATTTACTCAATATGGAAATTTTTTGATAATTCATATTGTGTATAAATTAAATTAATAATTCAATATATGAGGAATTATTCGGACCTGAAGTAATGGGTGGGATTGGAATTATATAGCCCATTGATGCATCAATATGTCTCATTAGATAAATCAATTATATAGACTTATTAAATTGGTTTTTGGTGTATTCATACCAATAGTTTAAAATATATTAATGTAATTCCTTAACAGTAGAGATATCATTATGTGTGATATCACGATGTCCAATAGTTTTCATTTATTTCATTGAGAATTTAGTTATTATTATCCATTATATTCTTTCATTTTATAATATATATGGATGCATTTCATGCTCAAGTTTTTGATTAAATGGCATGTGTTTTTAGTTATTTACCTTGCCATATTATTTATGCCTTATTTACTTATAAAATATTACACTATATCTAACCCTTACCGAGGATATGAGATAACCATTTATTTCTTTTCCTTTCCCTAGGATATGATGAAGGAATGTTTTAATGGGTTCAAAGATTCAAAATATTTATTTCACTATGTTTTATACGTTATTTCCAATGTAAAATGGGAAGAATGTTTGTATCTAGTTCTTCAAGACAAATAAACTAATTAATTATTCATGATAATATCCCTTGTATCTTATTCCAATGTAATAAAGTGACACCATCTCTATATTACTAGATTTGGGGTCTTTACATTGATTCATTAAAGATAAAATCTATTGATTCAATAATTGTATTAACTATTGGGAAAAAGACCGCTTTTGTATACATTGTTTGAAAATAACAATACACTTTATATGTGTTTGAATTAAACAAAAAAGTTTGTTTTAGTTTTCTATGTTAATATTGTATCTTTCGATCTCATGTTTCTAGAAACTGAGCTGACCAATAAATCTACCAAATATTAATAACATTATGATGACATAAGGAATGACTTCATTAGATGATAAAGCTAAAGATTACACCCATGGGAATATGCTGCATTGCATCCAATATAATTTCAATCATACCAAAATATCTCATAATTTTACCATTAGAGTTTGTTAAAATGGAGACTATAAATTATATAAAGGGATTCATGGAATAGAAGATAGAATATTACAAGATACACTAATCATTCTTATAGTTGTTTTGAAATTTTCAATATCCATATTCACTAAGAGCTTCCAATTTTAATTTTTATTTTAGTGTTTTCTCTAAGATCTACCTATATATGAGGTATTCTTGTAAATCTATTAGCTTCCATATTAATTGTTTTTTTATCCTTCAATATTAAGGAGGTTCTATGGCTAAGAACCTAATCTATTTCTGATCACTGGTATTGAAGTACTTTTGAGTAAAGGAAGTTACAATTTCTGTTAGGTTTATAGTTTATAAAGTCTTGGTGAGGAATTTTAATTTATCATTAGATCAAATAGGTTCTTGAGTATAGAGAAACCTGTGTATGATTTTTTTGTTGAAGTAATTATTGGTGTATAATCTATTCCTACTGATGATCTATGATCAAAAAATATTCAAGTTTGTAACTTTATACCTTTAAAATGTTCTGTAATCTAGGAAGTTCTATGTGTGGAAAAAATATGCATAGGATTATTTCTATAGATACTCCTACCAATTTGGAGAAATGTGAATACTTACTTTTATTGGATTTGTTTTAGTAATCATATCCTTTAGGAGTATTTATATTTTTAATCGACATGTTGAGGGTTTTTTCATCACTGTCTTAATTTTCTTCATTTTTATTACATTTATTAGATTTTTTTTTACTTATCAAATGTTTTAATTCCATAATTATTATATTGAATATGAATTTTTATATTTATACTTTGATATTAATTAGAATGTTTATTTTACGATCAACTAAATAACTTAAGTGAGATAAAATTTACAGATCATCTTTTGACTATTATAATATCTTGTTACTTTTTTTAGGTATTCCTAAACCCACCATTTTTAAATTTATTTGATTGTGTTTTTTTGGGGTTGAATTAGGTGAAATTATGAATTTTTTTAAATTTTATAGGTTAGTGCACATTTGGCACATAGTTGACATACAATTTTCCAAAACTGTTCACCCTACTTCTGAAAATTGGAAAAATTGGACATTGGGATTTGCACGACCTGCACATGGTTTTACAAACCATGATCCATTTTTGAAGAAACCATACACCCCACATAAAAAAGGTACATGGATTGTGTATGGTTTGACTAAACCATTTTCCTCTTCCCATGAAATCATGCAGATAAGTTTTCCCTTAATTTTAATTTTTATAAAAAATTCTAGAACCCTCCATTTCGGTCCCTGATGGACCTCCTTCGTCCCAAAATTATTTATCCCTTCATTGGAGCTCCTTAGAAGCATTTTTGGTCCCTATTATCCCTCCTGGAATCAATTCGAATATTCAGGAATGGGCTTCAATCTTCTTGTAGTTAGTTTCTTTTCTCCATTCTCGTTCTTCCGTAGTCTCCCTTCTCCTCTGTAGGGTTCCATGAATCTTTATTTTGGATTGTGGATATAATACCCACTTTTTTGGACCTAAACGTAGGTTTGATTCATCTATCTTCATTTTTATAATTCCTCATTGGATTTTTCTGGTTATGATATTGTGATTCAAGATTCATTGATCCAGAGGTAGGTGGTTTTGTTACGATGCATGATTTTTATTAACCCTAAATACTTTTGTTTAATTTCAATTGAATGAATTAATTTATTTTATTTATTTTTATTAAATTTATTTCAATGGTTTAATTAAAAACCCAATTCCATTGAATTGGGGTTTTTTGAGTAAAAAAGGTTTTTAGCCTAAAATTGGAAAACCCCCAATTCCATTGACTTGGGGTGTGTTTATAAATTTTTTTGATATTTAAAATCTTTAATATAAATTATAAATTTGATATATATTATATCAATTAAATTTTTTAATTTAATTGTGGAAGTATTTTGATAGAAAATTGTGAAAAAACCCAATTCCATTGAATTGGGAGTTTATTATGAAATTGATGGATTTTTTTTGAAAATTAAATTATTGAATTTATTTTTTTAAAGTGGATTGTGAAATTGAATGTATTGGTTTTAAATATTTATTTGTGAAAAATGGATTAAAATGGTTTTGATGGAAACCTTATTGCTTCCCATTTATGATAAGGCATGTTTTTTTATTAAAAGACTGTTATGGTTTTAAAATATAAAATTAGAATATTTGAAATGGAGAATGGGATTTAATTGTTTTTTAATTAGTTTTAAAATAAATTTCCCATCATTGTTTTGTAATAGAGCGCATACAATCATTAGGTAGTCAATAATTTATTTTGGGCAGAACATTACGAATTAAAACATTCTAAAACTTCATATCAACACATCGCATCTCTTAGGAGATGGTGATGAGTCTCCTTTTCCTTAGGCCCAAAAGGGTGTATATACATATTTTCCATTTCACAGAATTGGGACCATTTAGCCTGGAACTATCATACCTATTTGGAATATGACCATGTTTCTTAATTTTTTATTTTTTAAATTTATACATTACATTGTTTTAAACTGTTTTAAATGCCTTGTGAATTTATATAAACTGATTTATATAAGTGTTTGTTTAATACATTTTTTAAAAGTGATATTTGTGTAAATCAAAAATTTTTTAAGGTAATTTTATCATTTGAAATGTGAAGCATGAATTTATAAAGTATTTTTATAATTTTAAATGTAAAGAATGATTTGTTTAAATATGATTTTGAAGTACCTAACCTATTTGTTTTAAAAATTGAAAACATTTATTTGGTTAATTTTATATTGGAATATTATTATAGAATCCTTGGATGAAATCCTACAGGGATTTGGATCACACCCTAATTTCACCTTTATGTGTTTATAGATTATCTCCTTCTAAGTTCGAGCAGTAGTAAAGAATCTCTTAGATGTTGTTGTAGCTGTTGAAAATGGACTTGGTGAGTGGAATCCTTTGGGACATGGCCAGTTTTTTTCTTGTTTTTATATTTTTTTGGTACATGGTTGTAGTACTTAGGCTTGTCTCGTTCTATTTGACTTCTTTTACATTAATCCTAATGATGTTTATTTTGATATGATTATTGTATTGTTTCTTTTTCTTTCGCTTTGTTAGTGAAAAAATTGACCCCACTTCCATTTTGTATGATGCTAGGAGTTAATCACCAACCTGTGGGGATTGAGAACACCCTTTGGGATATGTATGGGCTGGCTCGGTTATCAAGTTAACAGGTTAACAAGGATAGTTTGTGAACAAGTTGTATCAGAGGTTCAAGTTGAACTTATTATCTTGGATCCAGTATACATTGTGAAATCTTTTCGGGACTTAGGAGGTAGTGATGATTGAGTTACTAGACAAATTTCACCACAATGAACCTTAAATCACTAGGGGTTGTAAGGGAAAGACTTCTTATAGAATATCTCTTGTATTTTACTTGTTTTGATTTAGATATATTGAAATCCAAATCTTGTTCGTTCTATCTATTAGAATTAATTTCTCTACGGCTTTGTTTGAGTATAAATCTGATGTCTTCTTTGTTGTCTACTGATGTTGTATAGTATTAGGAATCCTAGAATACATGTGAATCCAATCTAGGAGGAATCTGTTACTGAACATCATTGATAAAATCCTACTATAGATATGAATCTAGTCGAGGTGATGGTGCACACTTTCCAATCACTAGGATAGGCACCACCTCAGGTTCTCATTCACACCCCAGCCATGGAACCTTAGAGGGATATTCTCAAGATTTGTTCCCAATACTTCCTTATCTAGAATCCAGAACCATTCAAAATCTTAAATTATTCTCAATAGGATGAGGATTGGTTGATAATAATGGAATATTATTTGGGTTATTGGACACACCTAAAGAAATCAAAGTGAAGTGTTCCACATTCATGCTCAAATGACCGAGCAAGAGATGACGGGACATGATGATAACAGAGAAGAAACATTAGGGCTTGGAGTGGAAATACTTCAAAGTTATTTTCACTGAATAGTTCTAACCAGATTCAATTTTGTTTTCCATTCCCATTGAATTTTTCAAACTTGAGTAGGCTGAGTGTATTGTGATAGAATATTCAAACTATTTTGTTGATCTCATGCACTTCATACCTGAGTTAGTATCGAATGAGAGGATGAAGGCTCCCGAGTTTGAGTTGGGACTACATCAAGATATTCAATCTTGGGTTTTCTTGTTAAAGAAAACTTCTTATAGTGATATTTTGGATAGAGCTATAATGGTTGAGATGGACTTGGCTGGAAAGTCAGGGTTATAGGGACTTTTGTTCACTCCTAGTGGTAGTGTGCATTTCTTTAAGGGAAAGATAAAGAGTGATGATTATCATGGTGGTTATCAATGGTAGGGTTTTTCTAAACCTCATATACTGTTTGTAAGAGGTCCTTTTGTTTGTTACCAGTGTGGAAATCTAGGGAATTCAAAGAGGGTAGATACTAAGGAACCCAAGTATTGTGGCACATACAGATGCTCGGGTCACTTATAAGGAATCTTCCATGTTTATTCCACTCTATGTAGTGGAATAAAATCACCTGTGCTTTCTAAGACTGCAGTGAAATCATATGCTTCATGTGAAAAAGGGTCCCATACATAGGCATCCAGAAAAAAGATTCTTTACATAGTGAAGGATTCTTTAGAGTAAGCAGATACAGGTCTAGTGACCATGAGAGGTACCATTACTATAGCTTCATCATTAGTGACTTATCTATTTGATACCAGTTCATCTCATTCATTTCTTTCAACCCATGTTGTTAATATTCTTAATCTTTCTATGTAGATTTTATCTTCTTCAATGGATATTAATACAACCCTTGGTATGAATAGAGAGAAGATTATCCATAGTCCTTATTGTGTTTTCTCTCTATCTGATGTTGAGCTTGCTTGTATTTTTCTGATTCTCAACATGAAATCTCCGGAAATCATTTTTGGGATGGATTGGATCATTAACAATAAATCCTAGTTTGATTTTTATCTTTGATGAATTATATTTACTACACCTAGTGGTGTGTGCTGTTTCTTCCAAGAAGAATGGGATACAAGGCCGAGAAGAGTCTGAACTTCTTACCCAAAGTTATGGAAAGTTATATATGTGTTTTGCTTTGATCTTGATTAGGAATATTTTAGTTGTGATCTTCATCCAGTGGTTATCGAGTTTTCTAACTGTTTCTTTCAGACTTCTCTAGTTTTCCCTGGTAAGGGAGGTTGAGTTTTATATTAAATTAATTCCTAGTACTTAACCAGCATATATCCCATCTTACTATATGTAACAATATAAAATTTAAGAGATAATGTCCCAATTGGATTATCTTCTTGAGAAAGTATTTATACACCCTAGTGTGTCACCTTGGGCGGTTCCTCTTCTCTTCACTAAGAATATTGATGGGTCACTTCGCCTTTGCATTGATTACCAAAAGCGCAATAGAGATAACGTAAATAAAAAATATCTATTACCATTGATAGATGATCAATTTGATCAGGTGAAATGGGAGAAGTGGTTCTCAAAGATTTATCTTCGATCAGGTTACCAGCAGTTCAGGATAAAATAATCTGACATTTAGAAAACTGTCTTTAGCAGTAGGTATGGCCATTATGGTTACCTTGTCATGACCTTTGGTCTAACCAATGCTCCTAAAGTTTTCATGTTTTTAATGAATAGTATTTTCCATGAGTATCTAGATAATTCTATGTTTTTCTTTGTGGATTAAATCCTAGTTTACTTTAAGTCTAGGGAGGATCATGTGCATCATCTGAGAACATTTTTGAGTTGGTTTAGAAATCACCAACATTATTTCAAGCATTAAAAATGTGATTTCTGTATTCAAGAAGTGAATTTCCTATGGAACATGGTGTCAGAATAAGGAATATCAGTAGATCCTGATAAAGTGAAGGCTGTTATAACTTTGTAGAAACCATGAAATTTCTTTGAGATCTGGAGATTCTTGGGATTAGCCAGATATAATCATTTGTTTATTAAGGACTTCCCAAAGTTGGATTCTATAATGACTTCTCTCACTCACAAGGGAGTAACGTTTTCTTA